>OX031013.1:22132268-23474914 GCA_943736025.1 Tenthredo mesomela | reverse complement strand
AGCCTTAACGTATATATTTTCGTGTAAACTCGTTAGCTCTCGTTTAGCACGCTGGGTATTGTTCATACAGACGTACAATTTTGACATTGAGTACATCAAAGGCACGGAGAATATAGTCGCGGATGTGTTGAGCCGTTACCCACCAGAATCGAAAAAGAGTATAGTAAATTCAGTAGCGGCGTTGGGGGTCCTTGCACCTCTGGCAAAAGCAATTGACGACCAACTAAGTAGGGATTTAGGCAACTATCCAATCTTACAAAAAAAGGATAAGAGAATCAGTGAGTTACTCGATTCAGCAAATTTAAAGCTAGATCACAACTTAGAAGTCATAGATGAAATATTATACCACCGAGAGCCAGGGGGCAGGTTACGAGCCTACGTCCCTGAAGCGCTAGTAAGACAGCTCATCATAGAGTGTCACGAAATGTACGGACACATAGGCGCCAACAAATGTTATCTCATACTTAAAGAAGGATTCTATTATCCTAAATTTGCTAAACGAATTAGACAAACTCTAGCTAGCTGCGAAAGATGCCAGAGGTGCAAGGTACCCAACAGATATAGCTATGCAAATATGCAAAACATTGTGCCAGACGGAGTCGGAGAATTATTATCAATCGACTATCTAGGTCCACTGCCAGCGAGCAAGGGGAACTATAAATGGCTTTTAGTCACCATAGATGCCTTCAGCAAACTCGTAAAATTGTATCCGTTAAAAGCAGCAAACGCTCCGCAAACAATAAAATGCATATTTGAACAGTATATCCCAGAGTATGGAAAGCCTAAGCGAATCCAGTGCGATCATGGCACACAGTTCACTTCTACAGCATGGCAAAATAAATTAGACGAAGAAAACATCAAATTAATTTATTCCTCAATTAGACATCCACAAGGAAATATCGTTGAGCGTGTAAACCGCGAATTAGGGCGATTTTTCAGAACCTTTCTAACCGACAAGCACACGTCGTGGATAAATTGGTTAAAAATAATTGAGAGCTGTATGAACGAAGTGTGCCATGACACCACTGGATTCGCACCTTGCGAGATCCACCTTGGCCAACGCCCTTCAAGATTCTGGGAATCTTGGCTAGTTACGAATAAAACTGACCTACCGCGTGACGCGAAATTAACGCTAGTTAAAAAGAACATCATAAGACACGGCAAACGCCGAGCAGACCGGTTTAACTCAACGCATAAAATGGCTAAATTCAAAGTGGGAGACCTAGTGTTAATCCGAGCACTCAATGTTTCCGATTCCAAGGAGAAGAAGATGGCCAAATTCTTCGATTTGTACGAAGGACCCTATAGAATCAGCAGGCAAGTTGGTGAGGCCACCTATGTCTTGGAGAACACCCATACAGGGATGGAACGGGGCAAGTTCCATGTGAATATGTTCAAGCAATACATCCAAAGTGCTGAGGGGGAAGCGACGTAAAACAGTAACACCTGTAAAGAATCGGTACGACGATCCTATAGTCAAAAAACACGTACAATAGAAGGATTAAAGGATTAACTCCCCAAAATAGTCCGACAACTCCTTATATGGTCTTAAATCCATGAAGAAGGGGTAAAAATAGATGATATAAGGGCCAGCTCATTACCATACGGCCTATTATATTGTGATTTTCTGAGCAAATAAAGTCAGTAAAATATATCAAGAAGCAAAAGTGAAGATGAGCAAACCGCGATATCTTGTGAACAATAAGATCGTTCAAAATGTGACCACACAAACGGACGACAAGGGAGAATGTGAACCAGGTGATCACGTGATCGAGGCTAGTGAGGAGAACTACGAGCGAGGACCCGGTGGATACCGAAGAGGGAGGTCAACACAGACGAAAAGAAGATACTACCCGAAGGCCCGACCGGTAGCAACGAACCCTGGCAAACCAAGTCCAAAGCCGTCAACCAGCGCAGGAGTGGCAACGGTTTCAAGACCCACGACCTCGGTTAAACGCCCGGCTGAAGACGAGGTGCAAGGAGCGAAAAAACGACGACCAAGACCAGGGCACCCCGTTACATACATGCCCTGGCAACTCTCAACGATAGAGATGCCGGGAATGCCTTCAGAGGAACAGGAGGAAATGGAGAGGCAGCGGGCAATCCAACAGATCTTCGGGACTTTAGACCTGCCCAGCGACAAAGACGGGAACGACAAGGGGTATGGGAACCCGAGAACACCAGAGGGGTACCGAGCCTTGAGCACACCAGAATATACTCAGTATTTTGAGCCGGTGGAGAACCCGGTATTCGACATGCCGGAGCTAGAGCTGCCGGAAATCACGATCACGGAGCTCGACCTGCCGGAGATAAATACAACGGAGCTCGACATACCGGAACTAGGCTTCCCGGAGCTGGACTTCGGCGACCTCGACTTCTGAAGGAAGAAGAAGGTAATAACAACCACCTAGACAAAAAAAAAGGGAAACAAGATCTACCGACTCCTGATCCGACCGGGACCGAGGGATCTCCAGGCACGACCGAACATCCGTCGGTAGAAGGGGGCAGATGTAACATTCCGGCGGTTCTGGCTCCCGCCGGAGCAGCCGGACAAGTGTCCATCGCGCACCCCGCCACGCGCATCTCACAACGCGCACCGCAGGATTCCGTGCAACCCACGATTCCGTGCAACCCGCGATTCCGCGCGGCCGCGACTCCGCGTCACCCGCGAATTCCGCACAACCCGCGGTTCCGCGCAAACCGGCATTTCCGTGCATCCCACGAATTCGCGGTACCCGCTAATTATCGGTATAAAAGGGGGTACGTGGAGGCATCAGGTACCGATTGTGTGGCAAAGCGCCCGTCGAGTCACATCGTTAATTACTCATTAGGCACGTAGCCAAAATAGTGCGTGACCTGTACTTGCTCTTAAATCGCGTTTCGACACTTGCTAAAATTGAAGTGATTAAAATCGCGATTTTCGATACTGAAAAATATAAGTCTAATTAAAAAATTTAAATTCACATTTCACACAGTTCAAAGTTTTTTACTAATTTTTTATAAATAAATAAATTAGACTGCAAACGTAAAAGTCGTCATAGGAGAGATCTATCGGCGCAATTTAACTCAATCGTGGATTGGAAATTCACGATCAATAAATCAAATAAAATACCGGCTTTAAACAATTAAAACTCTAACTCCAACAAATGGAAACATTGATTGCAAATTATGAACTCTACCTAATTCTAATCTTATTCTAATTTATTATTTCTTTAATATAAACTGTTATATTCTATTCTATTCTTTATGATTTAATAATATTCTAATTCTACGCACGATATATTATTTCTGTTTAATCCTTTTGTACCGTTTCCTACGACTGACTAATGATTATTTAATTTCATTAAATACTATCCATTGTTAAAACTGCATCTCTTTCTTTCAATTTCCTATTTCCTTAAATTAACAATCTCTAAATATTTCAGGTTTCTTTCATTATTTTCAATTTGCAAACGACAGCTACGGTGCGGGTGTAAAACCCAATCCCGAGTCTAGTTGTACAACTTGGTACGTCTAGCGACACCCAGCTCTGTGCTAAGGCAGCTACGGTTGAGTTTTTGCTGGGTTACAACACTGGGGAATACCCATGTCTGTGATTCTCACACACAGCTAACACAACCCGCGTCTGTCGCACGAGCTCGGTTAGCGAAGCAGATCCTCGCTCAGTAGATAAATAGCTCAAATCGGTTGATATCTGATTTGAGTCTGTAATAGGGTATTTTGTGGTTTTTCACTTTTTCCACGAGAGGAGCTCCAAATCACACCCGTGACAAAGACACTCACGCGGACTAGCACCGTATCTCCAGCCCTCAGCTGAGATATCGGTGCAGTAAGTTACAATATATACTCACCAACTCCTATAAGTGGCACTCGCGAGAATATCAGAACCGGTGGTCGCCGTCTTACGAGAAAATATTGAAGTAATGTACATTACATGGAAACCCGACAGGAACGGATAGAGCACTTCTTGGGACTCTGACATATTTTCGTGGCAATATTTCAATCGCCTTAAAATGTACCGATTCAAACCCTGACAGGGATGTATAGAAACCCGAGTGGAACTTTGAAATAGTTGCATTTCGTGGCGATATCGAGGGGCAATTCACTTCCGAGTATACTCGCTTTATTACTAATACTCGCAAATACTCGTCGATACTCGGAATACTCGTCGATACTCGTCGATACTCGTTAGTACTCGCAGAGACTCACGAAGAAGGAGTACCTCCTAGTACTGACGAGTATCGACGAGTATCGACGAGTATCGACGGAGTATCGACGAGTATTCCGAGTATCGACGAGTATTTGCGAGTATTAGTAATAAAGCGAGTATACTCGGAAGTGAGTCGCCCCTCGGGCGATATTTCAATCACCTTAAAATATACCGATTCGAAACCTGACAGGGACGTATAGAAACCCGAGTAAGAGAATAAATATTGTCGACTTTGAATATCTGCCGACTCAAAAACTGATAGAGACAGATCGAGCACCACTTGGGACTTTGAAATATTTCCTACGCGTTGTAATCTGTGGGATGAAATCCTGATAGGGTCGGACGCAATTCGACATAGGATTTCGGTGACAGATACTTTCGGTATGAGACAAAATAGATCACCGACTCTTTCAATCATCGGATCCGGACGGATTCAGGATAGGACCTTATAAGGTTCACACGAAATTGACAAGGAGGATCAAATGCGGATAGAAACGAACCAAATCCGATTGAACCCTGCACGGAACGCTATCCGCAGTCCTATCCGGTTCTATAAATTCTTATACGCCATTTTTAGTAGGGTAGTTTAGACAAAAAAAAGTGATGCGCTGCGCTGCATTTATTTTTTTTGTTAAAAAAACGAAAACAAGTGATCCCAAAATAGTTTTTTTTCTCACGGCAAACAGTGTGACGCCTAAACCCGGATCAAAATCAAAATAAATTTATTTTATCCATATCAGGAATTCATTTAAGCTTAAGGCTCGGCAAAAATTTCGAAGTTATATTCGGTGCTGGTGAAGTTTTGAGCATCTATATACAATTTGTCTCGCTGGGGTAAGATGTGCGCGGGTAAGTGTGCGCAGGCTTAATCATTGGTCGAAGACCAGATTATGCCTCAAGTTGAACAAAACGTTCTCACTTCAAGAAATGGATCTTCTAATAACAATTTCGACCAGCCAATGGTAGGGGTTGGGGCAAATGGTGTTCGCAACAGTCAAACTTGGGCTCCCGAAAACGCCTCCATAAGTGACCCTCATGTAGAAGGACATTTATGGAGATTTACAAGTTTTGGTCAGATAACTTGCTTATTTTACTCAAATTTATTGTTCAGAGCATTCATATTCATAATTGTGCAAAATGCACTCGTATTTCCAGGGTGCGTATACTTACCCCACACGAGTGCGCACAGTTACCCGCAATACGGGTCAAGTGTGCGCATTCTGAGTTTTCTTAATTAATGTTGTTTTTTTTTTTAAGTGTGACGGTTTTTTTGTAAAACTACTTTATTTATTCGATAGTCAAATAAATGCTCTATCCAACGAGTATGGGTTGTTTTTTGTAACCCTTGTTTTTTGAGCTTGACAACCCTCCAAAGAGCAAAGTGCGCACAGTTACCCCTAATGACTCTACTTGTCTCGTACCGACTTGGTCCACCGGTCCAAAATGCAGATATTCCGCCTTCCAGGATATCAAGAATATTGAGAACATGACGAGCCATCCAACTACTTGATGGCGAAAGCTCGAAGTGCCAAAAGGCCCTGTCAGGCCCACGACACAACCCGGCAGAAAGAAGATACGCCTATTAATACACCCAGGCACGGTGTAAGAATAAGAGGTGGTTCCACTGTCCCTAATCGCTATGATTATTTTGCGGCAGTACAGCGAAAATCCGCCAGGGGCCTCATGCGTCGGAAAGGGTGGGTAAATCCGTGGGGTAAACACGGTGTAAACAATAATGGCGTCGATCTAGCAGACAGTATTCGTATAATGAGTAATTACTTTGTTATTATCCCACACATTTAATAATGTGCATCCTTTTCGTGGTTGATTAGGTGTGGTCACCTTTATTTTTGTTGCGAAAGCTCACCGGTTTATTTGATTTTCAGTAATACACTATCGCGATAGTCACATGAATTCATCGTATAATTATTTTCTTTTCGTGGCGTAACATATTTTCAGATGCATCACCACGTGAATAATAACGTGCACTTGTCATCCTAGACAGCAGATTTTATTTTTCACACGTCAAACGTCAAACTTTTGTGAATACCGTGAAAACCTTTGACTATATACCTATGGACTGTTAATGGCACACTTCAGGCGTGTTCCAAGATCTCAGCGACACCACGAGGCATCGGCCAATTTCGGTACTAACATTCGTTTGTCTTTGGTTTGTTTGGTGCCCTAATATTCAAATATCTTCAAAAAAGGTTTTTGTAACACATGCACGATTTTTGCGTTTTTTTTACCCATTAAGCGGGCCTAAAGTGACGGTTTTCAGACGAGCGGGCGTTTTCAGTTTTTATTTGCCCGCTAAATCGAGCAGCGGGCGTTTTTAGTTTTTATTTGCCCGCTAAATAGAGCAGCGGGCGTTTTCAGTTTTTATTTGCCCGCTAAATCGAGCAGCGGGCGTTTTTGGTTTTTATTTGCCCGCTTATGCTCGAGTAGCGGGCAAATAAAAAGTGAAAACGCCCGCTACTCGAGCATAAGCGGGCAAATAAAAACTAAAAACGCCCGCTAAATTATTTTTCAATATTTTCATGAAAATTATCAACAATGATGAAAAAACGCGAAAATCGTGCTGTTACAAAAAATATGGTGTGCACCAGGGCTAAGTGGGCTTTTTGACCTTGTGTGGTTGCAGTACTCGTCTTCGGCTCGCAGACGCACTCGTCTTCGACTCGTGCTACCTCGCCTCTGACTCGTACTGCAAACTCCACACTCGGTCTAAAAAAGCCCACTTTACGCCCTTGGTACACAATATACTATTATATCTTTGAGTTTATGAGAATAAAGTTTAAAACGCAGTACAATAAAAACTGGTGCAATGGTTTATCACTGCTTCATCAAAGGGTGTACCAGTTCCACATATAAGAATGATAAAAAGACCTGTAAAGAACGTATTTCGTGGCATGGGTAAGTATGAAATTTGACAGTTTAGACATTTTTTATTTAAATTTTTTTCTAATTTCATTAATCGAGGCCCATACTATAAAAATGTGAACATTTTAGCTTACCCAAAGACAAGAATTTACAGAAGAAATGGGCGCAAGCTCTCGGAGTAGACCATGTTCCTAAAAGTAGTACGATTTGCTCCAAACACTTTTCTTCGGGTTCATTTCAGCAAATTGGATTAGGCAAGCTGCAATTAAAATCGAATGCGTTTCCATTATTTCCCGTAACTCTGAGTGCAAGCAGGTAATTTATTACTTCATGTAAGCCAGGGATAATTTCATTATTATACCAGACAAATGGACAGTACATTTGCTTGTTATATTTGCAGTGATCCTTCGCAGGAGGTAATGACCGAAAATGATGCTACATTAGGAAATATAGACATCCCGGAAGAGATGACCAAGACACCTCAGAAAAGTGCCTTCAGGTATCCTGGGGATATCAGCGAGGAAAAGATCAAGAAGATGTCACCTAGGACTATTGTGGAATCAATGTTAAAATTCAAAAATTCATGCGCTAACAAGGCTACACAAATAAAAAGATTGCAAAGAGTAAAACGATGTCACATGAAAAAAATTGAAACCATGCAGCAACTTTTAACCGACTTAAGAAAAAAACGCCCTCAGTTCCTGTAATGCTCATGACGTCTTGGGGGTAGGTAACGACCGAAGTATGAAGGCACAAAATTAATCATTGCTATGATGTGCTCAGGCTATGACACCAGAGGACCGAAACATCGCCGATGATATCAGAAAAGGCAAAGTTCAAGGAAAATACCCAGCACATTTGCGTTCCTTTGCCTTAACACTGCATTTCTACAGTCCGCACGGAGAAAAATAGTTCGTGAAACTTTACCGAACTCAGTTCAGTAAACTGCGGACATAGGGACATTTATGTAAAGTTTCACTTACAGTTCAGTAAAGCGAAATTCAAGAAAACCTCATGCATAGAACGTGAAATTTTAATGAATTTAAAAGAATATCTACCGAACAGTTCGGTAAACCGCGATTGAGGACATTTAGCAGAGAATTTGAGTAGATTTACATGACACGAATGAATGAATGACTTACAGTTGATGAAACTTTACCGAACAGTTCGGTAAAACGTCAATGTGCAGTGAAAAAATTGTATTGGTTTTGAGTCAACGAAAATAAGTTTTACTCAACGGTTTTTTTTTTTTTTTTTTTTTTCTCTACCCAGTCCGTCGTATTCACATCTAAACTTATACTAGTACGCATATAGAACGGACCTAACACACCTATATGAAACGCATCGTATCGCATCGCATAGTATCCCCCACTTATAGACTACGCTAACGCACGCCTATCGCTAATATTAGAGAACTGGAACTCTCTTATATACTAACTGGAAGCAATATTAGCACTCGCGAGAAAGGAAAGGCAGCAGCGACATCTAGTAGCGAACAGAGCGGTGAGAGATGTTTCACGTCTTTCGGTTTACTGAACTGTCCAGTAAAATTTAAAGTGCCAGGAGGGAAAAGTTACATTATAGTGCTGTAAAGTTATATACAAACTTTCCTCTGCTTATACGATGTAAAACTTTACCGAACTGTTGAGTACTTTTTCAATTCCTGAATAAGAATGATTCGTCAACGTTAGTCATTCTTTAACTAATCTTTAGGTAATAATTCACGTAAATCTTTTAAAGTTTGCTACACTCTTCATATGAGAATTTTACTGTACATTATTAAAGTTTACCGGACTGTCATGTATTTTATAACATTCAGTATGTCACTGATTACTACAAAAATGTGAAAAACTCACCAACTGGTCCCTATATCCCAACTTTGTTCAACAGTTCAGTAAAGTTTCACGAACTACTTTTCTCCGTGCGAAAGCCTACAACTACGTTCGTCAAGCTTATCACAATAAATTGCCCGCGCCATCAACAATACGTAGCTGATACAGTCATACCAATGGTTCTCCTGGCATTACTAAAAATGCCATTGATGCATTAAAATACAAAAATGACAATGCACATGGGAAACGAATATATATGGGGCATTCCATGCCAACTCGACCAGCCCGTGACCTCCACCCTTCCGATTTGGTCCGCGATTTTTAATATGCTGAATCCACCTCAAAAAGACACTCCAGATTTTTTTCAGATTTTTTCTATCATTAGGTTATTTTTAAATCGACTCGAAAGATAAAAAAAGAACGCCCCTTCCAAATAATCTGAAAAAATTCACAAAATTTCTAAAAAACATAACGAATTTTTTCATATTTATTCCAAGATGGAGAAATCGATAGATAGGCTTTTTATGGATAGCACTTCTATGGTATTAAAGGAATAAAAAATTTTTGATATTCTTTCTATATGTTTTTTGGCGCGCTGAGTTCGAATCCAAAGATGGTTTTTACGTATCATGATTTTGCAGCTATTCGAATCAATTTTTCAATTTTTCATTCCAATGAAAAATAGCTGTAAAATCATGATCCGTAAAAACCATCTTCGGATTCGAATTCAGCGCGCCAAAAATTATATAAAAATAACATCAAAAAAATTTTATTCCTTTAATACCATAGAAGTGCTATTCATAAAAAGCCTATCTATCGATTTCTCCATCTTGG
The DNA here is from genome assembly GCA_943736025.1 of Tenthredo mesomela. Taxonomy (NCBI): domain Eukaryota; kingdom Metazoa; phylum Arthropoda; class Insecta; order Hymenoptera; family Tenthredinidae; genus Tenthredo; species Tenthredo mesomela. The sequence continues at coordinate 23,465,155 of OX031013.1, read as the reverse complement.
AATAAATACGAAAAAATTCGTTATGTTTTTTAGAAATTTTGTGAATTTTTTCAGATTTTTTGGAATGGGCGTTCTTGTTTTACCTTTTGAGTCGATTTAAAAATAACCTAATAATAGAAAAAATCTGAAAAAAATCTGGAGTGTCTATTTGAGGTGGATTAACCATATAAAAAATCGCGGACCAAATCGGAAGGGTTGAGGTCACGGGCTGGTCGAGTTGGCATGGAATGCTTCATATGCATGTTTGATTACAGATGAAATGGCTGTTCGAAAGCAAGCTGAATGAAATCATTTGCAAAAACGTTTTGTTGGATATGTAGGCTTCGGGACACTTTTTTCTGAGCCGGAACATCTGCCATTGGCAAAGGAAGCACTTGTGTATTCAGTGACTGGAGTTCACGAGCGATGGAAAATACCTGTTGCTTATTTCTTAGTGAATGGACTTACAGCTGAAGAAAAAGCAGATTTCACAAGACAAGTTCTTATTAGCATTGCATCGACAGGAATTTCCGTAATCGCGTTGACTTTTGATGGTCTGCCAGCTAACATTGCGATGTGTTCAAAATTAGCTGCTGATGTATATCACAACAAACCGTATTTTGTGCATCCTTTGGACAATAATATATCAATCCGAATAATATTTGATGCTGCTCACATGGCAAAACTCATTCAAAACACATTCGCAAGTAAGAAGATTCTGTATGATCAAGATGATAATCCAATTGAATGGAAATATATTGAAAAACTTGTTGAAATCCAGGAAGAGTCTGATTGCCATTTAGCTAATAAAGTAAACAGAAAGCATCTCAATTGGGAAAACAATAAAATGAAAGTGAAGCTGGCTACTCAGATACTCAGTGAAAGTGTAGCTGTTGCTTTGAAGCAGCTTTTAGAAGATGGGCACGTATATTTCGTGGACTGTGCCCCAACTATAAAATTCATACTGATGGTTAACAACAGTTTTGACTGCCTAAACTCTAGGAGCTTGTTTTCTAATATAGATTCAAGCGCCCAATAATGGATACAACCGCTCGGGAAATATTTAAGTTCTTTGAGGAAGCCAAATCATATTTTCAACAAATAAAATTGCAAAGGAATGGTAAATCAATTACAGAAACAAGATCGAAAACTAGATTTCTAGGTTTTATCATCGACATGCAGAACTTTGAGGATATTTATGTTGATTACGTAGCAAACGGGACAATGAAATACATCCGAACATACAAATTCTCACAAGATCATTTGGAGACCTTTTTTTCTTGTATGAGGTCGATGGGAAGATTCAATGACAGCCGAAATTCCACACAATTTATGGGTGCATACAAGAAATTGTTACATCGAAATGAAATCAAATCATCAACGGCGGCTAATTGCATTCCTCTAGATGACACAAATATTCTAACCGTTTCGTCAAGAAGAGCAAATGTTGAAGTACATACATCAGAAAAAGATGTTGCTCCCATTGATTTACAAGCTTTGCCAATAAAATATGATCCTGTAGCACATCATGCTGTTCTGTACGTTAGGGTGGGCCAAAAATCCGCTTTTTTTTTTAATTTTTATTATTAATACCGAAAATATTGTTCATTATACATGAAAAAAAATCTGTGCGAACGGAAAAAATTTTAGGTCGATATCTTACGCTCGCCCTTTTTGGTCAAAGTTCAAAGTCTCAGAAGATTTTTTTCATATACTTATTTTGATTGGAAATTTAATTATCTACAAAAAAGGTCCTCAGAAGTAATCATGTCAAATCGATAGTTTCTGAGATAACGGCAATGTTATTTAAAAAATTGACATTTTTCACGATATCTACTTTTTTTTTACATAAATAGTGATAAATAAGATAAGTTTAAATATTTATTTTATAGACAATTTTATGATATATGTCGGAAATAAGATAATCATTTTTAAATAACCATTGTTAAGTGACCATTATTGTCACTATTTTTGGACTTTTTTTTTAGTAGAGAATAAAATTTCCTATAAAATGAATATCCAAACAATCACCATTGATCTAAAAAAAAAAAATATCGATATAATGAAAAATGTCAATTTTTCAAATAAAATTGCCATTATCTCAGAAACTATCGATTTGACATGATTTCTTGAAAGGACCTTTTTTGTAGAGAATACAATTTTCTGTAGAATAAATATTTACACAATCACTATTTATGAAAAAAAAAAAATGTCAATTTTTTAAATAAAATTGCCATTATCTCAGAAACTATAGATTTGACATGATTACTTCTAAGGACTTTTTTTGTAGATGAATAAATTTCCAATAAAAATCAGCATATCGATACTGCAATTCTAATACGTCGTATCCCACATTTGGAAAATTTTTCAGGAAACGTTAAAAACGTTTCACGGTTGTAAATGAAAGAAAACTAGTAACTTTTTCTTTCTTACGTTTGTGTTAATGCATAAGTAGTAATAATTCAAGTAGAAAAAAAAATTTTGTTAAATTGTTTAATTATTATGTGGGTTACGACCTATTGACTGCTGCTGCACATGTGGGATACGATATATTGTCAATACACGGAGAAACTTTTAATATGATTATTTGTTTGATTGCATATGAAAAATTAACATAAAATATAAGAATTTAGGGATAATCGAGGTACTGTGAAAAAAATTCACATCTTCATATTAAAATCTGTAATGGACTCGAATAACAAAAATTAGTATAGAGCTTTGCAAAGAGTGAAATTAAACGTTGTACGTTTCAGTATAAACGCGTTGCGATCTTTCTAAACCACTATACGAAAAATGGAGGTCACGTGGTGTGCTGAGTATGCGAGAAAAACAAAAATCAATTTGTTGTTAAATTCGGGGGGGGGGGGGGGGGGGGGGGGGAGGCGGCTTGAACAAAGCGGTTAGCCAGTGAGCGATGGTACCGGTCGAGCCTGGGTATTCCGATGTCGTACCTTGATGTCTGTATATTGTCATCACCACCATAGGATCAGTGCTGTAGCGGGATCAAGCCATGCTTGTCGATGAGATCTTCCGCCTCTATATATACTCACCAACTTCTATAAGTGGCACTCGCGAGAATATCGAAAGCGCTGGTCGCCACCTTACGAGAAAAGATAGAAGTAATGTACATGACCATTGGTGCAGTTTCTTTCACTGCTAAGTTATACCCACACAACCACACCAACACAAGAGAGCGCGCGTCCTCGATCTGAGAGCGGTCTGGCCCTTCGACTGAATTCGGAATAGCTCGGAAATATTCGGCCGTTTTTCGTATAAAGTTTTAGAATTTCTCTCAAGCCCCAGTAGCAGAAAGTATCAAATATATACTAATGTTTCATATGATTGTAGGAAGGATTATCAGCGTGACTCGATTATCCCTAAATTCTTACATTTTATGTTAACTTTTCATACGCAATCAAACAAATATTCATACTAAAAGTTTCTCCGTGTATATGTTTTTCATAAAATACAGGCATTGGCAGTAAATAAATATTCATGAATTATATGCTACAATTACAGTAAAAAAATTATGCATAATTACCTATTCTTACTCATTTTGGGAATCACTTCCTTAAAATTAACTTAAAATTAATAATTATTCATCATGAAGGTAACACTCGAACTTCTTAATTTTTAGAGGAGGGTCTCAATCAATCAAGTCGAGTCACTTTTTCGTTTTGTTAAAAATGCCTGACGTTTCGGCAGTCATGTTCTGCCCTCATCAGAGGCTGTTTATTAAAGAAATAATTACAGAAAATTATTAGATGTCTAACAATGTGTACAAACTATTAAAATTATGTTGAAAGTCAATATGATTAAAAACAAGCTTATCGCAAATAATACAAAGGAAGTCAAACATTAAATGGAAATCACATGTAGTACAAAGTAGAGAGACGGATAAGACCTAATGCTAAAGCGTAAACAAAATCTAATTACCTTAATCGGTTGGTGTTAGGTGAAAAAACTTGGCATCCTTAATATAGCCATTGTCACACAACAGGATGAGCAGTCTGTCATCCTGTGATCGTGAAACGTTTAATGAACAAGAGGGGTGTGACAACTCTTATTATATACGGACTCAGCTGAGGCTCGTCTTGTTGACATACATCACAGGTAATAATGTGAATATTTCAAACTTTGTGACGTTAGCGAATGACGTCAATGACTGACGTCAATGGTTGTTTATATTTTTTTCCCGAATAGAGCCCACTCTCATAGTCAAGTTTTTTCACCATTAACAACATCTAATAAAACTAGGAGCAGCTTTTTGATCTAAATCTGTGTAGCATGTTGGAATAAGGTAAATGTAATTTTTTAGTGTCCTCTTTCTTGTTGAGGCTATTCGGTTGCAAATTTATTCGTAACATCTCCGAGGTGATGCGCTTGGACCAAACTGCTTCCCTATCAAGTATAACTGTCTTATCCCAATCAAAAACATGGTTGTATTCAATTTGGTGAGAGGAGACTACAGAATGTGATTCTGGATTTTTCTTAAGATTGTCTTGGTGTTCTTTCAATCTAGTTCTCAGTTCACGTTTGGTCTCACCTACATAAGATGCCGAGCAATCTTCGCATTGAATCTTATAAACTACATTACATTTATCTAGTTTGTCCGTGAGGTCTTTACCTTTGGTAACGACCGACCTAAGATTACTGTTCACACTCATGACGGGTGTTAAGTCATATTTCCTAAGCGAGCTACCTAATCTTTCAGAAAATTAAAATTAATAATATTAGGCGTGACTGTCACATCGCGGCGCCGACTGAACCTACAAAATTAATCAATTAATTAATAAACATTTGAAAAATTGTTCAGGAGGCCATGGAAACGCTTCACTATTAGTATCGAAATGTGGGATAAGACATTTTAGAATGCGCGAAAGTCTGCGTGTGGGATACGACATATTAGAATATTTATTTGAAAATACTAAATAAACAATTTTACCTTCAACATTTTTTACAAAAGCTGCACACTGTTAAAATGATTCCATTTTTCCAAAAAAGTGAAAATGTCAAATTTTGTGGGATCCCTGCTAAAAAAAATCGATTGGAAACGATTGAGAAAACGCCAATTGTAACCAATCGCGTTTTTTGTTTCGAAATTTCGAATACAAAACGATTAATACTGTTGTACAATTGCTTTCTATTGTAAGTTCTATATTACAAGGTAATTGTTCCGAATATTTATTCAAACGGTGGAAAAAAAGGTTCATCGTTAATAATTGTCGGTTCCTTATTGAAATTCAACTGTATTAAATACTGAACGTATAAAGGGGGCTTCTGAATTGAAATCAATTGTAACTGTAGCATTAGAATTTAATTGTTTCAAATTATCAAACAAGAAATTAGGTTTTTGAATTGTTTTTTATAAGAAATTATTCATCCAAACTCAATAGTTTTCAATACGCTCACCAAATGATGGACTTTCAACTGAAGCCTAATTGCAAAATTCGTATTTGAAATCAATTGTAACGTATATGTGTGCTCATGAAATTGGGCTTTTCAATTGTTTTTTATTTGGAATTCCTGATTTAGACTCAATCGGACTCAATTGTACTCAACTTTTGATGAGCAATGAATATTTTTTTAAATTGAGTGTCTCTGGTATTCCCGGACAATTGTGGGCGACTGGAACTTATTCACCAATAATTGTATTGAAACTCGACCCATACAGCACTTCAACGTTGCTGCAACGTTGCTGCAATGTTACACTGCAATATCTTCAATATTCGGCAACATTGCTGAATATTGCAATAATGTTTAGCAATATTGCAGCAACGTTGCTATGTCCACTTTTATCGCATTTTTGTAATATTGTAGCAATATTACAGCAATATTGTACCAATATCGCAGCAATATTGGCAGATATTTGCTAAAATATTTACTACAAAAATATGATTGTTAGAAGCTATTTTTTCGACACCAGAATGAATATGCAGGTTGTCATTATTTGTCAGTAATATACACTATATTATATTTCAACAAAACTTTAATACACAATAAAAGTACGTATTATAATATTATAGTCACTATGATATAATAGATATCTAAATATATGAAGATAAAATGTTCATTATTTATTGATTAGCAGAGATTGGCACCGTTGTTAACCGTTCCATAACATTTTAATCTCTACTTTAATGCAAATGAGAAATGAAACTTGAAATCATTGCTCTATTGATATATTTTTTATCCCTCGGGGTCGGTCTTGCTGCAGTCATCATGTTTGGTTATCATTTTCTGTGCCAGCGCCTACCTTGTGTTGTTTGGGAAGTTTTCGTTGTCTAAGAGTATAATATAGGATAATAACTGTAAAAATAACAATAGCAAAAGATATGAGTGAATATGGAAACTGCAGGTAAATGACACTCACTCTGCTCTCGTCAGCCTAAAGTTTGATTGTGCAAGCCACTTCGACACAGTGATTTCGATAACTTTTTCTGTCGTCTCTGAATAGTTAGCCCCCACAATCTACGCAATTATTAATCTTGTTACATGCATGTACTGGGTAATAATGAATGCAATGATATAGTCGCTCTGAAGAATCAAGATTAAGTCTCACTATATTATAATTACTAATAAATTTATTCACAAATCAAAATAGATCAAATTATGCTCACTGATAACTAATCGACAGAGCTTTGTGTCTTTGAAGGCACGCTTATTTGCCCCACTGCCGACCCAGCTGTAATATTGAGCAACCTCATCATTGAGGAGGCGTTTTAGTATGGTACGAGTACTGCTGTGTACATTGGAACCCCATAATTGTTTAAAACGGTTCACCTAAAATGAATTCTAAATGAGTACTGCTATTTATGAATCTTAGTTGACTTATATCTGACGATTGGAACATTATAGTCAGTTTATCGAATACCTTATTCTCAAAACATTATCAGTACTTTGGTGTTGTTGATGAAAAATCTTGTCCTAATCATATATAGATATTCAGAATTGAGGTATTGAAATTATAATCAAAATAAGCGATGAATAGTTATTTTGACATTCATACTATTTTCCATGTTCAAAGTGGTAAATACATCGCTAAAATTATGTGAAGATTTACGCATTGAAAAATGTGCAATCTAGAGGAAATCGTGAGCAGAGTAATGGAAAAGTTTGTTTACTCACAGTTTCTTATCCAATTGTCGTCCAATTCGAGGAACCACGGTACGTTTGTGGAAAAAGAATATATGGTCACGATATTATAACCTATAATGTTAACAAGTATCCAAGTTAAACTTTAAGGAACATTTCAAAAATGAATTTGATGATTCACATTGTTCCATGTTTATATTGGGATTATAAACTTACTTCAATTTGTTTTCTGATGCTTTTTGTTTTTCATTACTATTACTTTTCGTTGCACGTGTTTTCGTCCCGCTCGAATAGATATCTGCGACCGGTGTCGATGCGACGCCAATATGGCGTCGTCCACGACTACGCGCATCATGGCGGCGCCAAGCGCGGGAGTTCAAACTGCGGTTTCTACCGCATAATATGTATCCGCCACTTTTTCTCATGGCTTTCGTCTCTTTTCATCACGCAATGTTAACTCTGCGATACGTCCTTGTGCAACGTACATCTCAATACCTAGACCAGCACTTGAGAGAATAGAGAGAAAAGAGAGATAAAAATGCTTCTGCACCCCTCGTAAAAAAAAAAAGGTTTCCCAACGCATTTCCCAAATGTGCGAAAATTTCAGAGTGCCACAGCTAAAAAGCGGGTTGATAATTTTTTTTTTTTCAAATAACATGAATTCCTTTTCCGACTGTATCGTATCATTGCAACAATTCATTGCTGCAATGTTGCAGCAATATTTCGATGACAATATTGCAGCAAAATTTAGATGACAATATTGCAGCAATATTTCGATTACAATATTGGGAAAATGAATGTTGTGGCAAGGTTGCAGCAATATTGTAACTGCAATGTAATGAAAAGGAGCTGTTGCAATATTGCTGCAACATTGCTGCAATATTACGTGCTGTATGGGTCGAATAGTGATGTTCATATTCATTCCGATAGCTATCAAGTTTTTTATTTGTAGCATCAATAGTCATTTTCACATTAAATCCGATTGGGATTGATTTTCGGAAGGCACGCATTCGATCCAATTGGTATCCAATTGACAATTTTCAATTTGCATTAATACATGACTGTATGCGAACAGTACGAATTGAAAACTATTGAGATCCAAATCGTGTTTTCCGATTCAATCTCTTTCAATATTATTGGATAGTTGCGAACGATTGGAACTTACTCGCGAATAATTGTATTGAAACTCGAATAGTGATATTCATATTCATTCCGATAGCTATATCGTAGCATCAATAGTCATGTTCACATCAAGTCCGATTGGGATTGATTTTCGGAAGGCTCGCATTCGATCAAATTGGTATCCAATTGACAATTTTCAATTTGCATTAATATATAACTGTATGTGAACAGTACGTATTGAAAACTATTGAGATCCAAATTGTGTTTTCCAATTCAATCTCTTTTAATATTCTCGGATAGTTGCGAACGATTGGAACTCATTCACAACGTATTGTATTTCGACAGTAAAATCTGATATATGGCCAGTGTAGTTGTCATACAATTCAGATTAATTGAAAATAGTTGAATATCAATTCGCAATTTACTATCGAAAACATTTTACATTGAAACTGATAGAATCCAATTCAATTTTAATAGGAAGAAAATTTCCTGTACAATTGGACTCATTGAAAACTATTAAAACCGATTACAATTCAATTGTTTTCAATCAGTTTGAATCGATTTTTTTTAGCAGGGATTATATCCGACCGATGATTCAGATTGTCCTCGGATCATATCAATCGTGAATCGCTTTTTGAAGGCCGCGAAGATCAATTACACTACGACCAAAAAAGAAATGCATTTCGACAAAGCGGTTCACCAGCAATTGTTAGACCTAAGTCAATTTCCTGAAAGCATCAATATACCGCACCATCGTATGATAATTATAGCTCGCGATCAACCGCACAAAAACTATGAAAACAAATATCGCCATCAAAAATCGAAATCGCATGTTACACTGCAAACAGACGATCTCGTTCTCCTTCGAGTTCCGCACCTTTCTAGTGCTCTGGATAAAACGACCCACAAATTCGTTCATCCATATGAGGGACCGTATAAAATAAAGCGATGCTTAGGAAATGCATATGTGTTGGCTGCTCCGCTCAACCATGAGAAAGAAAAGGGCACATATAATCGGGCAAACCTGCGCAAATATCATGCAATAGGCAAACAGGTTCATAACCACTCCGACATCACCTGTCCTGATCCGAATTCGCGCCCATTCTCTGACTCATCCTAAAGGGATGCAAGCAGAATAGTAGTGTTAGTTTGAATAGGTAATAGATTACAAATTTTAAGAATTTGTCTGTGGCAAGCCAGAAAAGGAATGGTGATGTGACTATGGTATCTACCTCAGTACACGTATTAATTATTCTTAAGAAAAAATGTACAACTATACACTATATCATTGTATTAGATAAGACGGCTGTAGTGGATAGGTCATTTATGCGTTCTAACTTCCTGGTATGAATCGCATCCCGCCCTGATCTCGATGCATGTCAGGATGCGATGGGGGATGATGTAAGAGCGAACGCCCATTAAGGGGGTATATACACCTTTGAATCTTCAAAAAATCGTTTTTGTTTTTATATTTTTTTGGAATGCTAGTGACCTACTTTACCTGCAAATAAATTTGCGTCCGAAAATCTAGAGGATTTGAAAAGTTACAGCCATGACAGTCCCGAATTGCGAAAAAGCGCCGCTGCGCGGCGCGCGGACGCTCCTATTGGTCCCGTAAATATTGTACAGTACCGCCAACACCACTGTCTTGCTTTTTTTTGACGTTTTTATATACTTTACTTTTGAATTTTATTTTGTGATTTTTCAATTCTTTGTAATTATGATTTTTATACATATTTAATTTTCAATATTCTTTTGAATTGTGATAATTGACAGAACACATGGCTGCGATCTACATTTTTTCGAGGTTAGGTGTCTACTTGTTTGTAAATAGTCGTGCTGTCATTGCGAATTCAAACCAATATTAATTTTCAATATTAAACAAACACAGTGTATATATCTGAGATGAGATGAGACGTCGGAATCGAAAGAAGATGATCCATCAAAAAAGTGCATGTGAAATCGATGCCAGGAGACTACACATTCAGATTTCTAAAAAGATGAGTATTTCTATAATATATTAATTGCGAAAGTTTGATAAATATTATAAGAAAAAAGGTATGATTGATGAAAGATGGGAGAATTTTTGGAGTACTGACAAAAATTGTGCTAGCATCTTCTGAATCTCAAAAATATTAAAGATTAAGGGGAGACTTCGGTAAAATTTTGAAAATCGCTATTAGAGGTTGTATAAAAAAATCCTTCCAGCAGTTATTGAATAATGTCAGTATAGATTGTGAAAAAAAATTTCAGCCTCCTGCGATGAAAATGTAAGCGCAAGGAACCTTGCGAAGAAGATTTTTCTCACCGCTGTCAAAAATTCCTTGCGTCTACACTTTCATCGCAGGAGGCTGAAACTTTTTTTCACTATCTATACTGACATAATTCAAAAACTGCTGTAGAGATTGTTTTATACACGTCTTTTCAAAGTTGTAAAAATGAAAAAAACCTGTTTTTGCCAAAAATTTCACCGAAGTTTCCCCTTAAGAATTTTGAAGGATTTTTATGTTTTGAAAAATTTTGATCAGATTTTTCCTGACGCAATTCATTCTTTTTCTAGCAGCCTTACTGGACATCTACCGGACACTGTTGTTGGACAGAACAGGTTAAAACTCACTACAAGCCTACGCCTGGCACATGTGTCTAGACTCGACTCATAACACATCGACACGAGAGCAGCTGCGGATCCAGCATATGAATCATAAGCAGAAACTTAGGACTTGATTTTCTGTAGCTACATTTTCTCCTATGGGAAAAGTAGAAAATAAAAAAAAAAAAAATGAAAAAATAAAAAGTTTAAAAGTTGATTTCTGGAGAATGAATATTTTGACCGGTTGCCGTAAAGAATCAGGAGCATCGTTGGACCGATTCTGGAGTTTTTGGTCTTCAAATTTTGAGAATCAAGGCCTCTATCAGATGAACATAGAACTTTTTGATAAACCCATTTTTAGTTGAAATATTAGAAAAATAAGCAAAATTTTTTTTCAAATTCAGAAAAAAAACCGAAAAAATTCAATAACTCAAGTAATTCTTGTAATATCAAAAAGTTCTATGTTCATCTGATAGAGGCATGTCTTATGAACAATTGAGAACCAAAAACTCCAAGATCGGTCCAACGCTGAGTCTGATTCTTTACGGCAACCGAGTGATGTTGTATTTTCCTGTCTTCAGCGCAGCCACTATTAGAATGGAAGTAATACATGATGTAAGATATGGATAATGAAGGTCAAACCCTCCCCAAACATGATGATTTTTTTAAATTTTATCAGAGTCTTCAAGTTGAAAAAAAAAGGAAAATTGTTTTTCAGAAATTCAACCCATTTAAGGGGTTAGGCCACTCTAGAGGCCGAAAAAAATAGGCTTTTTGAGGATTTTTTTTCAGAAATACTACAAAATAAATCGAGTCCACAAAAATGGGTGTTTATTATACATATCACTGACTGTATACAGTAATTTTTTTAGAGCGATTGATTTCAAAATGGCGGCTGTGCAGCGTTTTTGCGATGACGTCTCCGGTTTTCTAGGGTCCACGGCCGGACGAACGGCTCCGGTAATTTTTGAATTATGATAAGCCAATGAATTTTCATCGATTATACATAATAACTGCTATAGAAGTACGTAGGATTTTTTCGATATATTGATTTTTGGCGAAATGGTGCACTTCTAAAGTGGAAAGTGAAAAATTTGCCTAAAAAATCGTCAGATAAGTGTTAATAACAAATTAACTGTGCAATATAAAAAAAAAAATCCTACGTACTTCCATAGACAATGTATTTTTCAAGATATATTCGAAGTTTCAAGTGAATCGGTTGAAAATTGTCTGAGTTATGTTTCCGGCCAACTTAAAAAATGCGGTTTTGAGATAAACGCGTTTGAAGTTTTGAGTAGTAGAAAATCATGAAAATTTACCAAAAGTTGGAAAACTCGGTGAGAAAAAATCGTGCGACAAATTTCTAGGAACCATTTGGAAGAGTAGATTTCAGGCTACAAAATGGCTGCTTAGAAAGTTCTCTGCGATTTTTTTAACTCCCCGTAGAGAACTTTGAAAAACTTTGAAAAACTTTTTTTTTCTGGCGTTTCGCAATCCGGCACTCAAACCTATGCCATGGCGTCAAAAATGGCCGTAGGAAAAATTTTCAAAAACCGTCTTGAAGATGAAGTTTCAACCTTCAAAATGCTTTCCCGAATGATTTTTTTTTACAATTTTTCATTGAGTTACAGCATTTTGAAAGTCGGCATTATTTCGCCGATTGCCGGGTGCGCCGTTAATTTTGTTGCTGAGTGTACTAAAATTCGAAAACCGAGTACTTGAAGATTTTTCCCGGCCATAATCTTTTAGGACACTATTTTTGAGGTCCTAGGGGACCATAAAAAAAAATAAAAAAATAAAGGTTTTTCAAAAATTCTAGAGTGGCCTAACCCCTTAAAGGTGTATATACCCCCTTAACTTTAAATTCTAAGCCAACCCCGCAATTATCGAGATTTGGCGAAGACCAACGAATCTCGCCGACACATATAGAGGTGCTCGGCGGACACGAGAAAGACTCTCTCTACGCCTTGAGCCGTCGTCGACGACGCGTCGCCTATGATACCAGCTAAGTTAATTTATATACAGTCCGATCCCTCAACCCGACTAGAAATTTTGCGGGGCACGCTTGATGGCACACAAGGGCCGAATCTGTTGTTCATGAGGTTTTCTTGATCAAGTTTGCCGTGGGTTTACCTTATCAGGACCGGACGAAGGCAGGCCCCGGCAACCGTGTCTAAATAAAGTTAAAGTTCAATCCGGCAATCTTGATGGAGCGATTATCAGGCCCGTATGAGTCAGTCCACGTCAAGCGGGACGGATTTGGCCAAAAATTTACCTCGATGTTTTTGATTCTTTTGTAATTTTTTTGCCATATTCTGTGGGCAAGATAAATGGATGTAACATTTTTTTTTTTTCTTTTTAACTCGAAGGGCTTAGAAGCTACAAGGGGTTGAATTTTCGAAAAAACCACCAAAAATCGGAATCGCGGTCTCCTTTAAACGTTAATATCTCCGGTTTCCTTTGTCGTACAGACGTCACCAAAAATTCATTTTGAAGCTTTTGAATCGCACTTTCATGTTATGAATTTTAAATTTATGGATTAAACAATTTTCTATTTGTTATTAACAATTACATTCTTTAAACGTGATTTTCGAGATGATTACACCCTTCGAAAATTCTGAAAAAAATACCAGCGTGTTTCTTGATTCATTCTCTACGAAATCTATAAGTTTCAAAATGGAACTCCGATGGAAACTATATTTAAAAAGCGATTGATCTGTCCGGGACGTCGCGCGCGACTGGATTTTCGAAAAACCATCAAAAATCGGAATCGCGGTCTCCTTTAAACGTTATTATCTCCGATTCCCTTTGTCGTACAGACATCACCAAAAACTCATTTTGAAGCTCTTGAATCGCACTTTCATGTTATGAATTTTAAATTTATGTAATAAACAATTTTCCATTTGTTATTGACAATTATATTCTTTAAACGTGATTTTCAAGATGATTACAACCTTCGAAAATTCTGAAAAAAATACCAGCGTGTTCCTTGATTCATTCTCTACTAAATCTGTAAGTTTTAAAATGGAATTCCGATGGAAACTATATTTAAAAAGCGATTGATCCGTCCGGGACGTCGCGCGCCACTGGCGCGCCCGCGTAGACAGTCGCGCGCGACGTTCCGGACGGATCAATCGCTTTTTAAATATAGTTTCCATCGGAGTTCCATTTTAAAACTGACAGATTTCGTAGAGAATGAATCAAGGAACACGCTGGTATTTTTTTCAGAATTTTCGAAGGGTGTAATCATCTCGAAAATCACGTTTAAAGAATATAATTGTTAATAACAAATAGAAAATTGTTTAATCCATAAATTTAAAATTCATAACATGAAAGTGCGATTCAAAAGCTTCAAAACGAGTTTTTGGTGACGTCTGTACGACAAAGGGAACCAGAGATATTAACGTTTAAAGGAGACCGCGATTCCGATTTTTGGTGGTTTTTTCGAAAATTCAACCCCTTGTAACTTCTAAGCCCTTCGAGTTAAAAAAAAAAAAAAAAAAATGTTTCATTCATTCATTTGACCCAGAGAATATGTAAAAAAAATTACGACGATTTTCAAGAACATGAGGTCAAAAAGGTGTCCCGCTTGACGTGGATTGACTCGTATATGGCTGGCCGGATGGCAAAAAAACGATCACACCCGGGGTGGGCACGGCCATATCTTGATCAAGTTTACCTTATCAAGACCGGGTAAGTGTAGGCTTCGGCTACCTTGTTCGAATAAAGTTCAAGTCTGATTCGGCAATCTTGATGTGGCAAACATCAAGACCATATCAAATCACATTTTAGGTTACCTATCTAGATTGAAAAAAAAAAAATCATCAAGTCATCGAATCATGCCCAGGCACAGACTATAAATTCCATTTCAGTGCTGTGTTCAGATTGCTCTTACATCACTGACATTTCTTCTTTCAAGTGGTAATAATGCAAAGTGATGTGAAGTATATTATATTACTAATATAAATGTGATTAAAATATGAGTGAAAGACAGAAAAATCTGACACGTGAGCTTGTGCGTAAGCGGGTGCAACGTCATCGAGATAAAAAACGTGACCAACAAGAGGATGCAGGCGTAATGTTATCGAGTGATGACGAATCTATTGATGTTGATACTCGGAGTGAGCGACAACCTATGTTGGTTGATTCAGAGTGTGCATCAAGCTGCAGTGGTGAGGCTGTTGAACACGACTCCAACGATGCAGATATGCCCAGCGAAGCTCTGGACATAACCTCTAGTTCGCAGGACAATAACAGTGACTATAATACAGAGACACTTGACGAACAACAATTTCAAATGAGCCCAGCTGAATATGATGCTAATGTTAATTTCGAATTAGATTCTTCTGTGGCGGACATTGATTCCTCATCAGCTGGTGATGATGAAGATGATGAATATATATATGAAGAGCTTGAATTACGACCAGCAAGTGTTACAGAAGAAGATGTGGAAGACCTTGAAGATTTTCTCGAAGATTATGACGAAACAGAAGAGTTGAGAAATTGGGCCTTGAAAGGAAATCCAACGATCCCCCAAACACGTCTTGATGAGTTACTGGCTATATTCGGCAGAAAATTGTTACCAAATCTACCAAAAAGTTCCGAGACTTTTTTAAATACTTCAAAAGCTAATTATGAAATTGAAGTGAATAATCTGGACAAGAGTGAATTCGTGTATTTTGGGATGTCGAAACAGTTGGAAAGAACAGTGAACCCTTGTCTCCACAATGATAAGATCATTCATTTATTATTTAATGTTGATGGGGTGCAATTGTACAAATCTAGTAGCAAACAGTTCTGGCCTATTCTCTGCCAAGTTTTCTCCGGGGAAAACGTTTACAAACCGTTCCCAGTGGCAATTTACTCAGGCAACAATAAACCAAAGGATTTGAATAAGTATTTGGAGAAATTCGTGAATGAAATAAACGAGTTACAAGTTCACGGTTTGATGATCGATGGTCGAAGATATACGCTTCGTATTAAAAGTTTTATCTGTGATCGGCCTGCTCGTGCATTTTTAAAGGCCATCAAAAATCACGGTGCTTATTGGGGGTGCGAGAGATGTGAAGTTCGTGGAGAGAGAGAGTTCAGAGACGCACGATATATCCAGTGGATAATCAAACTCCAGAGAGAACTGATGATTCATTTCGTCAACAATTGAATGCAGAGCACCATACTGGTCGAACACCTCTATTAGATATCCAAACACCCATCGATATGATTGGAATTTTCGTGCTAGACTTTATGCACCTAGTATGCTTAGGTGTCATGAAAAAGATTCTAATGCTGTGGTTGAAGAGTAAATTGAAAATACGATTAAATTATGCGAGTAAAATGTTACTGTCCAGCCTTTTGCAACAACTCCAGAAACAAATACCTTGTGAGTTTCAGCGGACTACTCGCGAATTAACAGAAATAGAACGATTCAAGGCTGTCGAGTTTAAATTTTTATTATTGTACGCAGGACCCATAATTTTTAAGAAGGTTTTGCCAGAAAGCGTATACAGACATTTCCTTCTTCTACATCTAGCATGTCGTATACTGTGCTCAAAAACAAAAGCTGTTGTCTGTTGTGGGCAGGCTAAAGACTTGCTGATAAAATTCGTTAAATTGATGCCAAGATTATATGGGAAGGAAAGTCTAATTGGGAACGTACACAGCCTAATTCACTTGGCAGACGATGTGTCGCGTATGGCATGTCCAATTTTCAATATCACCGCGTTTCCGTTTGAAAATTCTCTTGGTCGTTTAAAGAGATTTCTTCGGAATGGGAACAAACAGTTGGCCCAAATTTGCAGGCGCCTACATGAGAGTTTTTTCATTAATTGTCAACGAGTACAACCAGGACCAAATTTAATAATATTGAGAGAAATGCGTCCAGATCAAACAGGGAAAATTGTAATAAAACGTGTGAAATATCGAAATGCTACGATTGCTACCACAGCGCCGAATAATACTGTACTCCTCGATAATGGTATTCTGTTTGAAGTGAATCATATGTATCTTCTACCAGGCCGTAGAGATAACATCCAAATTTGTGGAACTAAGTTAAAAAAGAAAGGTCCATTATTTTCATACCCATGTGACTCGAGTCTACTACATATGTGGGTGGTAGCAAGAAAAAACCAAGGTTCCCAAACCCTACTCATTGAGTCAAGTAGTACAAAAAATGGTCACTTTGGAGATCACTAATGAAAGAAAACGCCGGCTTTATACAATGCCCTTGCTTCATATGTAGTTCATTTCTATGATCAAGAATTATAGGAATACGGAGAAAGCTTCGGATCAATTTCCCAATGCGAATTCTTTTTTATACTGCAATAATCATGACACGAAGATTCGATTCACTCATATTATTTGCGCCATCAACATTTTAGGTAATCTAAAAGACGGTAATCTATTAATTTCAGTATAAACATGTGAATTTTCGTGTAACCCTTGAGAACTATAAATAATTCCCAGTTGGATTTCGGTGATGTATAACTAACTGAAAGATGAACATTGTGTAGTGTTGTGAGTATATATCCGCACCATTGTCATCAGTGCCTCGTGATAAGTGACTCTGCCACATAACGAAATTCCGTTTTGTGGTACGCTTCATCACAGGGGAGCGATTCTGGATCTCTTGGCTAGGAAATCCTGACTCTGTGATAACGCTACCGACCGATCAGGCACTTATACCGACGAGAGTTTTTAGTGCCCGCGGTAACGCCAACTATTCGTTTTGGGCTCCCTTACGGAAAAAAAACCCTCAAATTTACGGGGTAAACTCGCACCCCCAAAGTTTTGGGGGCTTACCATGAAAACTCAGGGTTTACCCTCAAATTTTACCTCCAAATACAGGGTAAACCCTTTACACAATAAACCTTTGGAGGTGCGAATTTACCCCTTGAATTTGAGATTTTTTTTTCGTGTGCTAAGGCCGCGCGTAATTCCATTTGCTAGTTAGCGTCATCACGGTGTCGAGTTTTGCTTGAGTTCAATTGTTGATTGTCGGTAATAGACATTCGAGTTGCTTAGCGACCTTGCATTTGCCACCCGAAAACAAAGCATTCGGGCAGTCGCGAAAGTGAAATAGATCCAGAATAATCCATAATCGCGTTACTGCAGGCAGGTGCATCCACGATGTCCCGCTCCAAACTGTCTATTACGGTAAGTTCTCGTTTGCTAAGTGATTGCTGCACGGAGAAAAGAGTTTACTAAATTTCCTCATATTAATATAGTAATGGATGGATATCTACAAATATGAGGAACATTCCTATACTTTATACCAAATGTCACCATGCATATAGGAATATTTCTATTATGCATGGTGACATTTGGTATAAAGTATAGGAATGATCCACATATTTGCAGATATCCATCCATTACTATATTAATATGAGGAAATTTAGTAAACTCTTTTCTCCGTGTGCTTTCGCAAACCACAATAAAATCAATTGAGATCAAATTCATACTCATCACATGAAAACGTGGAAAAAAAAAATGGAGGAGAAGCTTCCTTAGATCTCTTATAGTGTGCTCTGTGCACACCTTTTCCATTTTCGTCCATTTTTTTTATTTTATTTTTTTTATTTTTTTATTTATTTTTATTTTTGTTTTGAGAAAATATCTTGATATCTAATGGCCGGTTGCATAAACGTGGGCTACCCGAAGCTTCAAATAACCCATAGGTGACCCCGCAGATACTACCCATTCAACCGTTTTTTCATCTGACAGCTGTCATGAATCGCTGTTAACTTCTGACAGGTTATTCAAACTTTTAGGTAACCCACGTTTATGCAACCAGGCATAAGCGAAACAGCAAAATTTTCCTTTAAATTCAGGGATATTCCACAAAAAATCATCTCAAAGTGAAATTAAATTGAATCATATCTTGAAATCTCATGGAAATGAGTTAATTTTTGATTTTTTTTTTTTTTCAATTTTTTTTTTTTTAATACTTGTCTTGCCAATAAAACACTGTTTTCCACAAATTTTGTCATTTTCCTTAGATGTAAGGTAAACGCACCAATAGTGAAACACTAACCAATAGTAATGTTATGACTCTTGGGTATGTAGCACTGAGTAGTACGCAAGACAAAGTCATATACACTATAGCACCTGTATGACGGATGTGTCACGAGCAGGCTGTGTGAGTTTATTGTATATAGCGGCCTTTTAATGTGCGTATTATTTTTATTAAGTAATTAATTAAATATTTTTAATCAATTACTTAACTTTTTCTATCCCTAAATATTTATTTTGTAAATAATTCTTGATGAGAAAAATTAACGGACGATCCGGGAATCGAACCCAGGATCTACGGACGCCTATCCGGGGACTTAAACTTATTTACAAAATAAATATTCAGGGATAGAAAAAGTTAAGTAATTGATTAAAAATATTTAATTAATTACTTAATAAAAATAATACGCACATTAAAAGGCCGCTATATACAATAAACTCACACAGCCTGCTCGTGACACATCCGTCATACAGGTGCTATAGTGTATATGACTTTGTCTTGCGTACTACTCAGTGCTACATACCCAAGAATCATAACATTAGATATACTGAGTACAAGAATTTAAAAGGTGGTTCAAATGATGAGAAAAGTTGCGGTGATCCGTGGGCGAGCTAGGTGGTCTCGGGTGTAAGTCCCCGGATAGGCGTCCGTAGATCCTGGGTTCGATTCCCGGATCGTACGTTAATTTTTCTCATCACGAATTATTTACAAACTAACCAATAGTGAAACAGCGGAGTTATTTCTCTTTCTGCAAATTCTATATATAACTTTTTTTTGGGGAATTCATTGCTTTAGTTAAGAAATATATTTACAAAGTGAAAGAAATTTTTTTTTTCGCCGAAAATGTTTGGAAGAATTTTAAAATGTCATATTTCTGTTACCCCTTCCGACGAGCGGGCTCTTTAGCCTCCGTCTAGCCGTCGCCAGGGTGCTGACGCTCTGCATCGAAAAGAGAGCTAGCACATAATTTCTTTCAATCAAGTGCTGAAAAACTCCAACAACGGTAGCAGTGACACTTTATTTATCGTTGAAGAGCAGATAAATAGAATAAATTACAGTTTTTCCTATAAAACAAGCCGCGTTTCACTAAAGGTTGCCTCGGAAGAGCGACTAGAAGCGACAACTAGAAGTGAAACAGCTGCTTTTTGTGGTTTTTTCTTCAATTTTCTGTGCCCAGACAATGTTAAACTGTGAATTTCTTTATCAGATTGATTTTTTCAATAGTTTTACATAAATTTTAGGTATGAAATTCAAAGAATTTCGAGGTTCAAGGGCAGCAAATGGAGGAATCATTTTCAGGTTAGGTATATGCTGTTTGACAGGTGATAGCGTTTCACAATTGGTAATCTAGCTGTTTCACTACTGGTTCCCCACTTATTTGGCTGTTTCACTTCTGTTCCGAAAATCTCGAGTCTTTGAAATTCTTTTAAAAATTCATTATGAGCTAATATAGACACGTATATGAACCTGACACGCCAATTGTTGAGGATGTGAATTTGGATTATCGAATAATTTGCCGTTAATAAACCGTAAATTAGTCGTGCAGCCCTTTTTTTTGTCGCTCTCCAATTTAAAAAAAAAGGGGGTGGCGTGCTACCTTCTCAAAAACTCAGCACGCCACCCACCGGAAAAGTGCGGAAGGAGTCAAGATACGCAATCGTAACCTGTCGCATAATTTGCCGAAATTAAGCCGTAAGCTAACCGTGAAACTATTTTTTTTCACCCCCCCCCCCCCCCTCCGATTTCCGGAAAAATGGGGTGGCGTGCCACCTTTGCAAGAACTCGGCACGCCACCCACCGAAAAAGTGCGGAAGGAGTCAAGATACGCAATCGTAACCTGTCGCATAATTTGCCGAAATTAAGCCGTAAACTAATCGCGAAACTATTTCTTTTTGTCATCCCCCCCAATTTCCAGAAAAATGGAGCGGCGTACCAACTCTGCAAAACTCAGCACGCCACCCAGCGGAAAAGCGCGGAACGAGTCAGGATACGCAATCGCAACTTGTCGCATAATTTGCCGAAATTAATCCGTAAACTAATCGTGAAACTATTTTTTTTTCTCATCCCCCCCAATTTCCAGAAAAATAGAGTGGCGTGCCACCTTTGCAAGAACTCGGCACGCCACCTAGCGGAAAAGCGCGGAACGAGTCAGGATACGCAATCGCAACTTGACGCATAATTTGCCGAAATTAAGCCGTAAACTAATCGCGAAACTATTTCTTTTTGTCATCTCCCCCAATTTCCAGAAAAACGGAGCGGCGTGCCACCTTTGCAAGAACTCGGCACGCCACCCAGCGGAAAAGCGCGGAAGGAGTCAAGATACGCAATCGCAACTCGTCGCATAATTTGCCGAAATTAAGCCGTAAACTAATCGTGAAACTATTTCTTTTTGTCATCCCCCTAATTTCCGGAAAAATGGAGTGGCGTGCCACCGCTATAAGAACTGAGCACGCCGCCTACTGAAAAAGTACCGAACCCGTCAATAGACGCAATTATAATTTGCTTCACGATTTTTTTACCGTAAGCTGATCTTGACTTCCATAGTTGTAAAAAAAAAAGGTTCAGTATGGTGGGTCGCTATCCCCTTATGCGAATTTACACCCGATTATCTCGAAGTTGCATGATCCAAATTCAATCGCGCGAATCACCAAAATCGCTGGTTGTTGTCTGGTATTCAGTTGTCAATTTGGTTGCAGCACTGAGTTTGTGACAAGCGCAGAAACTCGACACGGCTGCAATAATACTGCATTTTCTTCTCGCCTTCATCAGGAAGGGTCAGAACAACGATATAAGTGAGTGGTCAGCCTGTCGAATATATTCAAACTTTGACTTACCTACAAATAATTTTTCAGGTCGTTGAAGGTTGTTCTAAAATCGGGAGTCATGCACGGAGATTTGCCCTGTTTTGAAACGGATATTTTGAAACGGATGGTCAAGTTTTCTGTCGGATATCATTCTAGGCATGAGATTCACTTCGATTCACAGAAATGTACGGCTGCACAAGTTAAAAACTTAGTAAGCGCTGAAAAATTGTGTTCCCGCGAATAAAGAACCATGTTCTTATAGAACCCGTGAGGTGCAAAAGAGAGGTTAAGAAATCATTTTCCCGAAATTTGGCTTTTATTTGATTTCAAATCTGAGCAACAGAACACCTGGAAGAACTTATTACTAATACAATAACATGATTCCTCCGCAAAAAATAGACTTGTAGATTTTAAGTTTCAAGGTTATCGCTATTTATTGGTAGGCTACTACATATTAGATGATATAAGTGCTTCATTAGTTACGGGTGAAAATTATTCATTTTTATGATTATGATTATTTATTATTATTATAAATGTCAAAATTATTCGTTTTGTTCTTTGATGTAGCAAAGGATCTTTGGCTTCGTTTTGTATGTGTCTTTCAACACCTTTGGCTTCGATCGAACGTCGTCATACTGTACCCATGATCCTCTAAACGCTATTCCTGTATAGTGGGCAGTTTCGTCCTCTTTCTGTACCTCTGAGCCGTAATAATCAATCAGACCTACAAGTCTGAACTCATCAACGTCATCTTTGAATTTCTTTGGTACAGCACCTAATTCAATGTACAGCTCCTTTTCAACCCTGCTGGAAGTGAAAGGATAGGATGTCTATCCATTTGAATCATTTTGAATCTTTCGGATACGAAGGGATAAGTAAAATGAATCCAAATCTATCCTTTGCCTATCTGGTTGAATCCTTTTCTATCCCAATTTCAATCGAAAACCAGGTCTATCCTTTTCTAACCCCGATTTTGTATCCGAATCTATCCCTCGCCTATCTGGTTGAATCCTTTTCTATCCGAATTTCAATCGAAAACCAGGTCTATCCTTTTCTAACCCCAATTTCCTATCCAAATCTATCCCTCGCCTATCTGGTTGAATCCTTTTCTATCTCGATCTCGATATAAAATCAGGCCTATCCTTTTCTAACCCCAATTTCCTATCCAAATCTATCCCTCGCCTATCTGATTGAATCCTTTTCTATCTCGATCTCGATATAAAATCAGGCCTATCCTTTTCTAACCCCAATTTCCTATCCAAATCTATCCCTCGCCTATCTGGTTGAATCCTTTTCTATCTCGATCTCGATATAAAATCAGGCCTATCCTTTTCTAACCCCGATTTTGTATCCGAATCTATCCCTCGCCTATCTGATTGAATCCTTTTCTATCTCGATCTCGATATAAAATCAGGCCTATCCTTTTCTAACCCCAATTTCCTATCCAAATCTATCCCTCGCCTATCTGATTGAATCCTTTTCTATCTCGATCTTGATATAAAATCAGGCCTATCCTTTTCTAACCCCGATTATTATTATATTCAAATATATAATTCAGCGCCTGTATACCTATAAATCTTTTTCTAGTGATAATCAATTATATAATCAATAGATGCACATTACATAAGAATGGAAAATTGTATATCTGGGTATATGAGATACAATTCCCCTTCTTAATTAAGACTATCGATCACGAACAATTGCGGTATACATTATTTATATATGTATACCGGAGTATACTTATATATAGGTAATATATCATCCGGAAAACATGAATTTAATACATGTATATATAAAACTAAATTGACATTATGTATAATAATTAAGCCGGTTACGAATAATCATTATAATTAATGTAACTATATAAGTTGAATACAAATAGTTCATAATGCTTTTTCTGCCTTCAATTTGATAAAATTAAGGACATTGAAAGGTATTTGAAAATTTCAAGGAATTTCAAACAATAGATGTGCTTATAAAATTTTTATTTTATCATCACCACCAGCCTAATCACAATTTTAAACAATATTAAATCTCATACATTTTTCATAAAATCAAAATAATGACTAGGTACAAGTTATGGGATATATATATATATATATATATATATATATTGTTACTGGATGAGTAACGAGAAAAGGAAATCGTGAGTCCTCGAGCGAGATAAGGAGACTTTTAGGACACTAATAAATTGGTTTCTACGAATTAGTTATATTTGGAAATACAAGTACTCAGTTTAAAGTCTGGAGCAAGACTAATTTGTTTTACAATAATAGTTGTTGATGTAGAAACCTAGCTCCTATGTTTTAAGAGGTACCTCATTTATCTCATAGCTACTAGATGCTCTGACAAATTACATATTGGTGATTTAATATCTATAGGGCGTTTCACCCGGCGTCACAATATTAATGAACACTGTACATTAATGAACTATACTTGATGAATACTAGTCTCGATATTTAACATACAGCGTGGCTGTCTCAAACGTGCTCCAACTGTCAACTATTACTAACAACTAATATACAATTCTTCCGAAAGTATAATTATCGTTGTATCAGATTCGATTATTGAATTTCATAAGTATTCGGCAACCTGGCAACATACGTTGAATTTGTAGCTTTCATATAAACCATTTTTCGGTGAATGGATTGAATAGGTAACGTTACGACTGCATCTGTGGGCGCTACCTTCTGTATATGATTAACACCCAGCGGCTGATTAGGAACCACTGTAAATAAGCTCAAGGTAACGTAGGTTTCATTATTCTTGTATCTGAATACTTCAATTTGGCCAATCTCTTTTGATACTAACTCTACTACAGTGTCGTTAGTTTTCAGAGGGCGCAAATATTTTATGCTATGAAATACTGATAACTTGTATATGCATCGGTCAAACAATTGAGCACCATCGTCAGTTACCCCAAAAGGTCCAAGAAGTACAGTCTCATCACCTGTCTTGACCATCTCTTTGCAGTTAGAATGAGCAAATAGGTTTTCGCAAAAACGTAAGCAAGTATCGGATGATGCAAGTTTTTTGTAAGTAAAATTGAAAGTAAGCCTTTGCAATGTTCTTTTAGCCATTTGATCGTATAAACCTTTTGGTCCAGTGACCTCACGTTTTAAGTAAAAAATCGCACCTTCAAATGGAAAGGTTGAGGTAGCCCATAACGGTCCGGCTAAACGCACTGACTGCACTAAGTGTAATAAACTGTGTATATTAAAGGTCATGACTTTTGTACCATACATCTCTTGGCATTGTGCAACAAAAACCAGCAATTGTTCTTCACAAATTCTAAGTTCCGCTTCAGATATGGAGTCCTGTAACAGCGTAGAGACACTGTATACAAGTAATGTGTAGTGTTGTAAGGCTTCATGTGATATAAGATCCTCAAGGCAGACCAAAGAGTAAAATAACAACCACGAGCGCCACTCGGAGGCCTTCCACTTTGCTTTCACCTTCATAGTTCTTGGTAGGCGATGAATTTCATGCGGTGGAGTCATCTTAATCAGTCTTTTGTTCAACTCCCTGATGCCACCCGCTGTTATAACTTTGGTCTCAGTCCAGACGTTCCATAAGTATTTCACAACTCCGAGCAGTTCTGCGTGCAAATAATCAACGGGGAATCCCCAAACCATATCGAAAAATAACAATGAGAGTAATACTGAAAAGCCTTTTACTCCACGTACTGTTCGTTGATTGCTTGATTTTTGATGGTTGTAATCTTCCCTATGACTTTCATCAGTTCTCAGAGCAGCATCTTGCTCGTGTACTGGATAACGCATCGCATGATGATCGTGTAAACCGTATTCATAGCAGTAACTACATCCATAGTATCCACTGTATTGAAGACGATTCTGTAAAATTGGTCGAGCGACAGAATCAACTGGACAACATAGAGGAACTATTGTTAATGTCGCAGGTCTTCCATTTTCATCTGTAATTTTCAGACCATTTTTTGATAAATCTGTGCATTGATTGACAAAGTGCTTCATGTAAGCGTTCATGAATTCTGGCGACGGCTCTTTTGTGTTGATGCTTAATCCAGCTAGAAGTGTATATTTGAATCTTAGTTTTGCGGGTAATTCATTTAAAATGATTTGGATCGGCCAGAAAGACTTTATTTCACTGTTGCAAACTGGAGCACCATCGGTAGAGAAATTAAATGAAGCTAGGTGAGATGCTTCAGAATACTGTTCTTGAATTCGTTTATACAACAGGCTATCATAGACGTCTCGTATATCACCAGACTTGTTGTTGTTTGATTTTATCTCTTTGATGCTCTTCAGCAACGCTTTTTTTATTTCGTCATCCTCGAGCAATATTTGTATTTGGTATTTAAGGTCGACAGTGATTACGTAATCAGATGAGTTAGTTCTTAAATCATATTCCAAACCACAGGAACAACTGACGTGACAATTTTTGAATTTTTGCTTAGATACAGGAGGAAGCAAAGGTTCAAAGCAATTTGTACAAATAAAGCATAACCGAATCACCTCGTCAGGTGGATCGTACAACTTGTTCAAAACAAATTTGCTGGTGTTCCAGTCTGCAAATTGTGTACCAGCAAACATTTTGCACATGTTAAACAATGCGTCCCTCGCTCCGTATGTTAGGTTGAAACGTATACTGTATCCCATTAACATAAGAGTCACGTCTCGAGTGGAAAGGTTTGCCTCAGGAAACATCATGACGTGGCTCATCTTTTCAAAAGATATGGCGTTATTTGGAAAAATATCATCTTCTTCGTGCTCTTCAGACTCATCCAAAAGGACAGAATTATTTTGGCTTGAAAAATCACTCGATGACGAGTTGAAGGATTCTATGTTGTTTTCATCTATCGTTGTTGATGATGATGTCATTATCAGTGGATTTACTATTGGTGTTGAACATTCTTTCGGCGAAGAAGTATCCTCCGACGAATCATTCTCGATAGTGTGAGGTGAATCTATGAAGTGATCCATGCTTATTTGCGAAGTAGATGGAATTAGCTGTTCCTCCAATATTGCATGGTCGTCCGTAGCCTCATTTGGTAAACCTGAATGATAACAAATTATATAAAATCTGCAGTGTGCAGTCGTATATTATCTTGAAACAAACAGAATCATTTATGATGACATTTGCCTGTGAAATATTATACTGTGATTTATTTTTTTACCAATGTCGACCTGCTGAAACGCTTCCACTTTCTTTTTCCATCGAGCCCGAGTAGTTTGAAGGACATTCATCGGATTATAGTTTGCGTCTACAAACATATTATTGTAACGCCGCCGCTTAATTCTCGGCACTTTATCGCTGCTGTCATCACTCATTGCTGGAACGTGTGATGAATTAAGGTTATTTTTCACAATATTCTAACAACAAAATTTAGGTAAGATTGTGATATGTAATGATTGTATTGCATACTCGGCCAAGAATATTCTACAGTGGTACTTGAATTATACGTGCTTTACATTTTAAAATTATAGAGCAATTTTACACATCTAACCTACAAATTTCGTTTTTACGTGTCAAAAAGCTAATGGTTGGATTTTCAATATTTTTTAGGAAATGCGTGATGTTTCAGATTAACTTAAGTAATTTTGAGAAAATATACTTACTTTCGTAGCGCGTTCCCGAGGTATAATCAATAGAGGAAAATATCGTAATATCGTAATACACTGCCTTCGGTTTCGGCCGTCAGTTTATGTTCCCAAGTTTGTAATATACTAATTTATATGATATACATACATATATATACATATAAATATATGGCAGTTGTTTATATTGCAACGTCGCCCTGGCGCGCGAAACAATAGGGTATTCAAAAATATTACAAGTAACTACATATCTCAATACAGATTGGTCTACGTATCTAGTCGGAAACCAATGAGCGTCACTGTTGTTGAAAATGGCTGCGTGCGCACCCTGGTATGCACTTAGATAACACGTGCTCTCTCCGTCAGCCTCGTATTTAGATTCTCTCATAAAACACACCCCACACAGCACCCAATATTGGAGCAATATTGCTCATATTGCTGCAATGTTGCTGCAATATTGCAATATTGCTGCAATGTTGCTACAATATTGGGTGCTGTGTGGGACGTGCTTATAATTCACACAAAATGTTATCTTTTGCTGGTGTTAAATTTAACAAAACTTGCCAGGGCCACAAAGATGTTGCAGTCATAAATGTGTCCGGTATCTTAAGCAAATTCGATGCGACAAATTACAACCCGAAAAAACTTTATTACGTGAGGTGCGCGAAGAGTCCGGATAAGAAATGTGCCGCTTTAATCATTTTCGTTACAAGTAAGTATATACCCAACGTTGCAATTATATTCCGATTATCTGCAGATTATATGATTCATTATACGCCAATATTTGGAATACTATGTAATAGTACATTTCATTACGAGTAAGGAAAGGCTTTTTTGACGAAACGAGAGGTTTACGGCACGAGCCGAAGGC
This sequence comes from Tenthredo mesomela, assembly GCA_943736025.1. NCBI lineage: Eukaryota > Metazoa > Arthropoda > Insecta > Hymenoptera > Tenthredinidae > Tenthredo > Tenthredo mesomela. The sequence continues at coordinate 23,437,110 of OX031013.1, read as the reverse complement.
GAGTGCTGTAACGAGGTTCGTCAAAAAGCCTTTACGTACAAGTAACGATCATTATTTTTCATCAAGATTGCCGAGAAATCGCGACGAAGTCGCGATTTTGAGGCTAGAATGCTGAAAATGCTTAAATATACGTAAATAGTAACGTACATACTTCCACAATATAATTTTTTCCCCATTATTGTAGAAACGCAGGAAGAAGCAGTAAAAAAGATTAAGTCTGAAAGACTGAGATATCCACCACTAAGTAGGGTGGATTCCGCTACTTCGGATGATTCTAGTAGTATGAAAATAAGTATTCTTGACCTCCGTATATATTATGTAGGATGAGTTCTTGGATATGTAGGTCAAATTAAAATGTCAAAGTGTTGACGTTTCGGCCCGGGTGTGGGCCCTCCTCAGAACGAATTTATTGCAATCTGTCAAGTAGAACAGGAAAATTCAAAAAAATGATCGTTACACATAGCACATTTCACAAACTAATAATTAGCTCACCTTAACTTAAACTTAAAAGCTATTTATAATGTGAAGAACATGGTCAAGAAAATCCGTGTGAGATATTTAAAGCCAGAGCGATTCTAATCTCCCAGTTCTCCATTAAAATAAAATAAAATAAATACGTCCAAATTAAAAGGCTGTTGACAAGTCACAGTGGGAGACTGTTACAAGAAAGTAGGCATAGAATAATACAAATTGATAGGTGGAACAATTGAGACACAGTCCGAGCCGTAAGTAGAGTCAAGGACGGTCGGTAATGACTAATGAGTTAATCCCACAACAGTTAGACACGATTACGTTTGGTGATAGCCGGAGTGTAGATCGTGCTAAGATGTTCTATATCCTGTCGGAGATTAACAGAGTTAGAATGGCCAGCTATATTGCACATTTCTAATAAGAGTCTCCTGTAATACGTAGGTTCTTCGTCAAGGATTCGGGCTTGGTCATAATTAAAACAGTGGTCCTTATCAACTATATGTCTCGTCAAAGCCGTGTACTTATCGGAGCTATCTCGGATGTTTCTTTTGTGTTCCCTAATCCTAGTATGTAACTGTCTGCTTGTCTGTCCAATGTATACCTGGTTACAGTCTTTACAAGGAATCTCGTATATTACGTTCGAACGTCTGTCCATCGGTAGGGAGTCCTTGCCGGAGTCAAAAACAGAACTCAGATCGTGTGCATTTTTTCCTACAAATTGAATGTCGTATTTGTTGAAAATTCTGTTTAAGGATTCGAATAGACCCGCAACATATGGGATCGCTATAAACTGTTTTGGGAGCAAGTTGGTGTCGCCTACAGCCCGGTCATCGTCGTTAGAAGAGCTCATAATCGAACTATGTTTTTTATGTATGTGTTTTTTTAAAAGGAGCGGTGGATAGCCGTTCAAACGTAGTACATTAAAAATAAGGTCCAAGTTTTTTTGGTGAAATTCAGTGCTGGACAATCTAATCCCTCTGTCTACTAAATTGAGAATCGTGCCAATTTTGTAAGATCTAGCGTGGTGAGAATGGAAATTGAGGTATCTTTGTGACCAAGTCTGCTTGTGAAACCAATCCGTCTTAATTGACTGGTTGTCTTTGATGACTAGCACGTCGAGAAAACTGATTTTGTCATCTACTTCTTTTTCGATAGTGAACTGTAGTCTGGGGTGAAATTGGTTAAAAGTACTGAGAATGGTGTCCACCTTATCAGAAGGGACTGCAGTGAGTATATCATCAACATACCTAAAGTAGAAGGGGAGATCGAAACCCAGACTACCGATACAGACCTGTTCAAGGTCATCCATAACCAGATCAGACAAAATTGGCGAAAGAGGGGAACCCATCGGGAGACCAAACTGCTGAGCAAAGATCTTATCATCGTATTTGAAGATAGAAATGTAACGCCTCCACGATCTCGTGTCAAAGACAGTTTTTGCTTTGTTAAGTCTATCCAAGATATAGTGTTACCACCAAACTACGTGTTAATTTCTCTCGATGTGATCTCTCTTTTCACGAATGTACCACTTGATCTGGCTATCGGCTGCGTCAAAAAACGATGGGGGGAACTCCGCACTAATATCCCTGTGCCACAGGTAGAGCTAATTAAGGCGCTTAACATCTCTCTTTTCACGAATGTACCACTTGATCTGGCTATCGGCTGCGTCAAAAAACGATGGGGGGAACTCCGCACTAATATCCCTGTGCCACAGGTGGAGCTAATTAAGGCGCTTAACATCTGTTTCAAGGCAGCTATCTTCAAATACGATGATAAGATCTTTGCTCAGCAGTTTGGTCTCCCGATGGGTTCCCCTCTTTCGCCAATTTTGTCTGATCTGGTTATGGATGACCTTGAACAGGTCTGTATCGGTAGTCTGGGTTTCGATCTCCCCTTCTACTTTAGGTATGTTGATGATATACTCACTGCAGTCCCTTCTGATAAGGTGGACACCATTCTCAGTACTTTTAACCAATTTCACCCCAGACTACAGTTCACTATCGAAAAAGAAGTAGATGACAAAATCAGTTTTCTCGACGTGCTAGTCATCAAAGACAACCAGTCAATTAAGACGGATTGGTTTCACAAGCAGACTTGGTCACAAAGATACCTCAATTTCCATTCTCACCACGCTAGATCTTACAAAATTGGCACGATTCTCAATTTAGTAGACAGAGGGATTAGATTGTCCAGCACTGAATTTCACCAAAAAAACTTGGACCTTATTTTTAATGTACTACGTTTGAACGGCTATCCACCGCTCCTTTTAAAAAAACACATACATAAAAAACATAGTTCGATTATGAGCTCTTCTAACGACGATGACCGGGCTGTAGGCGACACCAACTTGCTCCCAAAACAGTTTATAGCGATCCCATATGTTGCGGGTCTATTCGAATCCTTAAACAGAATTTTCAACAAATACGACATTCAATTTGTAGGAAAAAATGCACACGATCTGAGTTCTGTTTTTGACTCCGGCAAGGACTCCCTACCGATGGACAGACGTTCGAACGTAATATACGAGATTCCTTGTAAAGACTGTAACCAGGTATACATTGGACAGACAAGCAGACAGTTACATACTAGGATTAGGGAACACAAAAGAAACATCCGAGACAGCTCCGATAAGTACACGGCTTTGACGAGACATATAGTTGATAAGGACCACTGTTTTAATTATGACCAAGCCCGAATCCTTGACGAAGAACCTACGTATTACAGGAGACTTTTATTAGAAATGTGCAATATAGCTGGCCATTCTAACTCTGTTAATCTCCGACAGGATATAGAACATCTTAGCACGATCTACACTCCGGCTATCACCAAACGTAATCGTGTCTAACTGTTGTGGGATTAACTCATTAGTCATTACCGACCGTCCTTGACTCTACTTACGGCTCGGACTGTGTCTCAATTGTTCCACCTATCAATTTGTATTATTCTATGCCTACTTTCTTGTAACAGTCTCCCACTGTGACTTGTCAACAGCCTTTTAATTTGGACGTATTTATTTTATTTTATTTTAATGGAGAACTGGGAGATTAGAATCGCTCTGGCTTTAAATATCTCACACGGATTTTCTTGACCATGTTCTTCACATTATAAATAGCTTTTAAGTTTAAGTTAAGGTGAGCTAATTATTAGTTTGTGAAATGTGCTATGTGTAACGATCATTTTTTTGAATTTTCCTGTTCTACTTGACAGATTGCAATAAATTCGTTCTGAGGAGGGCCCACACCCGGGCCGAAACGTCAACACTTTGACATTTTAATTTGACCTACATATCCAAGAACTCATCCTACCTGATTCTAGTAGTGCTACAGGCAGACAATTGAATGCATCATCAGCCGCAAAAAATAATTTAACAGCTCCAGTGTCAATTGAGACTAAAGTAGCTAACTTGCGGAAAACATATGCAACAGTACGTATGAGCAATATGTAAATACCGTGATCTATACATTATTTCACTATATACCATATGATTCATTCATGGTAATTGAAACTTAAGTCATTCGGCGCGTTATGTACATTTCAAACATGGATAAATTTAAACGCAGTCACCAACCCTGTTGGAAGCAATATATAGTTCACCTATAATTCTTTTACAGATTTTTATTGATCAAATTGATAGTATATACCGCCATATTGAATATTATCTCTTCTCGAGTTATTTTACCTTTTGTGGAACCAATTACTATATAAGTTCATAATACATAAAACTCTATTCTATATTTTAACGATAGGCAAGTGGTAATACAATTATGATCATTATTAATTAACAGAAAGACACAGATGGCTCCAATGACCGATCGCAGCCACATTATTCGAATGTGAAACCAGTAAGCTAATATTAGATGTGATATGTTTCTTTCAATGAATGATTAAATTATATCAAAAACATTTTCTATGTCTATAATTGATTATTTTGTTTTTTATTATATGTAGAACTTGAAAAGAAAGTTGGCGGAGCATGAGGATAACAGTGAATCAGAGGACGTAGAGGACGACGATGTTAATAAATCTGATTCAGATTCAGATTCAGATTCAGAATCTATTCATGAAGCCCAACATAGTCTCGAAAGTAAAATTAAACATCTAAAGAACGAAATTGCCTTAAGAGATAAGACTATTGCTGACTTAACTGCAAGGAACGATACCTTGCAAGATCTTCTAGTATCTAGAATGCAGGCAGTCAATAGTAAGTTTTGGTTTACAACGCATGAAAGTTTACGAATTCTTAAATTTTTTTGTATACGTTGCTGATGGTCACTATTTATTTTTTATTTTTCTATACACCTACTTTTCAAACGTCTAATTGGGTTAATTTTTCCAGAAAATATTGAGGACATTGAAAAAGAGAGCGCAAACGCGAATGGCAAAGATACATTTGCCACAATTGGTGCGATCGATGGCAAAAAAGTAATAATAGTTATGATTGAGATCTATACTTTGTTTGTGTAAAACCAGCAGATTGTTAACCCTGATATTATATTTCAGATCCATTTGGGCAGAAACGTGTGGATCAATAAAGATCAATACGATGCTGATGTACTGTCTGCAAAATCACCTGGCATGTTCATTCGACTGCTAGCAAAGTCTTGCTTTGGCATAAGAACACTCATGAACAGCAGTGTCTTTGGCAAAAAATCCAACAGAACATTAAAACAGAACCGAGGGGTCAATCACTGGGCGAAAATGGCGTACACCGATTACAATTACAGTGATTACAAATTGATTACAAGGATTACGAAGATTACAGAGATTACAAAAGATAACAAAAGATTACAAGAGATTACAAAAGATTACAAAAGATTACAAAGATTACAAACATTCCAAAAGATTACAAAGATTACAAAGATTACAAAAGATAACAAAAGATTACAAGAGATTACAAAAGATTACAAAAGATTACAAAGATTACAAACATTCCAAAAGATTACAAAGATTACAAAGATTACAAAAGATAGCAAAAAAATACGAAAAGTTACGGAAAATTACAAAAGATTGCAAAAGATTACAAGAGATTACAAGAGATTACAAAGATTACAAGAGATTGCAAAGATTACAAAGATTACAAAGAATACAAAAGATAACAAAAGATTGCAGCAAGATTACAAAGATTACAGCAAGATTACAAGAGATTACAAAGATTACAAGAGATTGCAAAGATTACAAAGATTACAAAGAATACAAAAAATAACAAAAGATTGCAGCAAAATTACAAAGATTACAGCAAGATTACAAGAGATTACAAAGATTACAAAAGATTACAAAGATTACAAAAGAATACAAAGATTACAAAAGATTACAAGTGATTACAAATACCTTGTACACCAGATTACAACAGTGATTAACCCCTCGAACAGAACAATAAAGTACCTCCTCGACCGTGCCTCAATCCAAAAATTATACAAGCAATACAAGGTTTTTGTAGCAAGAATTTCATAAGTGTAATTTCCTAAGACAGTACAAAATCGTTTGAAATTTGAGGGATATATATTTCCAGGTTTGTTACAAACCTGGAAAACCGGTAATTCAGGAGATTATTAAACCTTAGTTTTGTATTAAACTTTCAGTGCAAGAACACTAGTAGCGCCACAAAAAATTTGCCTGTATAATTAAATCTGCAAATTGTGCTCTGCTTCCCGACTCTCTTCAGGACTGGGCTAAAAAATCAACGCCACCCTACAACTCGGTGCAAATCGAAGGTTACGTGTCGTCAACGTGTGCAACACTCAGTAAATATATAACACAATTAAGAAGCACAGATAAACGAGCTCACAGTAAGTTTGTTCATGCACTTCATATTTTAATTTTGATAAGCAGAACGATTTTTCTCCCACCAACTCAGTATATGTAATTTTTTCAATCAAACCGATTGTTACGTAATTTAAATTATAGATAACCAGCAACACGACCGTTCCACTTTAAATACCGACGATCACGTTATTGAATTGAATGATGCGGTCAATAACGACGAAGTACGCAATGCTCCTGCTCATATTGATGAATTGCCTGTAGCAGAAGCATCAGCTACGGATACTCGAAAAGAATCCGGAGCCGAAGAAAATACGCCACCTGCAGATGACGTATTCATAAATAGTGACGATGAAGGTGTTTCTAAAGCGCAGGTAATGCTAGTAAGATTAATTATCCACATTGCAGAAAATATTGTAGCGAATATCATACGGAGTCATATTAAATTGGGTTTGATTGTTCATAAACTATATATGAAATTTTTTACAAAATTTTAAAGTGTGCTAAATATTTTTTAAGTATAGACTTTGGTGAGATTTGAAGCATGGCCTAAACAATCTAAACAAAAAAATCTTTATACAGATTTTGAGATCATATGGTAAGATGGGCTGTCGAAAAAATGTTTAACATCTGCAGTGAAAGTGTGTGCGCATAAGTAACCTGTCGTACTGCAAATACACAGCATACCTCCTACGAAAGATTTCTCGTGCATACACTTCATTGCAGATGGTTGACATTATTTTCCCACATATGTATTACCAGAATCGATAAATTTGTTGCAGGTTTTTCAGTAAGACGTTTCTTGTAAATTAAAAAAAATTAAAAATCGATATCTTCGATTATGTCATCAAAGTCTCCACTTGAATGACAATCTATTACGAAAAGAAGGTAGATCTTGAGGATATGCTCTCAAACAAAAGATTCAATTGACATTAAGATAGATTTAACTTAACTGTTTGATTTATTTACGTTATGACCAAAAATATTATTATTTTTATATATAACATTATAATAATTGATATCTATTTCTCCATACAGAACAAGAAAAACGTTACGGATAGCAGTGACAATAACGTATTGCCTACGGAACCAATTTTTATTGAAGATGGCCATATATGATATATAAATTTATGATGAATTAACTATAACACATAATCGCACACCTAGATCTAAACTGAGATAATTAGTCGAAAAATCTCATTTTTCAGTATGAGGGAAAAACGTTTTGTTCCAATTATGCTTTTGGATATTTATCCAATTTAATTAATTGATTAATTATTATTAATGATAAATATAATTACATAATATTATTAATAATGATTATTATTGATTATTATTAATAATATTGTTGTAATTATATATTACTAATTACTATATAATTATTATTTATTATTTATTAATTCAGCAAAAATAGGTTAGTAGAATTTGTCAAAATTCAACTTTTTTCACTTGTCCTAGTTTAGATCTAGGTGTGCGAATTATAAGAAAAATATCAAATTCTAGAAACTTAAGCCGCTGGTTCAGTATATTAGTTTACTTTATAATATATAACTATAGTATATCATGATGATGATAGAAAACTGTGTTACGTTACTTGAGATATAATTTTTTTTTTTATATATAAGTTTTCATGATAGTTTAATTTATATGAGCAATGTTATACTTTCGTTGTTTGATGGATGAAGCAACGTGTGTAAAAAATTCTATTTTTCGTATTTTATTTTTCTTTTTTCTTATCATATGATAGGAAGTATCTTTTTTTTTTGATAATTACTGCATGTGTACTATAATCACTTACCTCATTTTTTATAAACGTACTTATATATGTTGAAAAAACAAAATCATATATATATAATTAACCAAATACTGCACCTAAATATTTACTACATTTCAAGATATTTTAAGTGCAGCTCCGTGGTGTGCAATAACAATTGAAAAATTGCTATCATTTACTTTTTTTTCAAACGTACTGATTAGATGAAAAAAGGAGTCAAAAAAACTTATAGTGAATAATATTATATAAATTAAACAAATAAGATTTACTAGATTTTAAGATATTTTATAAGTGCAGCTCCGTAGTGTGCATAATGATTAAAAAAAATTTCGCAAAATATCCACCTGTTTCTTAATACTTCATATCAAAATATTACCTATATTATATAGCCCGTACGCATATACGTATAGCTGCAGATGTATCGCATTGTTAAAATAACTCTACAATAGAAATACAGTAGAACCTCGTTTATCCGGCCTTCGATCAACCGAGACTCCGCGTTATCCGAGGCAACGGACTGATCCGAGCACTCCGCATTAATCGAGGTGTATGCTCGGATAATACGGAAAAACTCGAATAAAACGGATAGAGCCGCTATGCCTATATGCTGTACGCGTGAAGTATTTTGCGATCGCTACTATGGTGCTCATATATGTAAATACTTTAGTGATTAAATTTCATTCTACCGGTTCAAATACACGAAAAATGATTGAAATTTTCGAATTTTTCACTTCTTTTGTGTTATCCGAGTTTTCGCTCATCCGCTGTACCCCCTCCCCACATTACCTCGGATAAACGAGGTTCTACTGTAGATCGAATTGCTTATTCTGTATTATACTTTCACTTCCAGCAGGGAACGTCTTCCAAATGAAAGAATTAACGTATTCGATCCGAGAGACATTTCAATATGACGCATGAATAGCAATAAATAAAAATGCACGTACGAATCAAAATGGATAGAGAAGGATAGACCTCAGTGAACATGAGAGATGGACTCATGAATAGAAAAAGATAGGCAAGGAATAAAAATGGATAGAGAAGGATAGACCTCAGTGAACATGAGAGATAGACTCATGGATAGAAAAAGATAGGCAAGGAATAAAAATGGATAGAGAAGGATAGACCTCAGTGAACATGAGAGATAGACTCATGGATAGAAAAAGATAGGCAAGGAATAAAAATGGATAGAGAAGGATAGACCTCAGTGAACATGAGAGATAGACTCATGGATAGAAAAAGATAGGCAAGGAATAAAAATGGATAGAGAAGGATAGACCTCAGTGAACATGAGAGATAGACTTATGGATAGAAAAAGATAGACAAGGAATAAAAATGGATAGAAAAGGATAGACATCCGTGGACGCGAGAGATACGCTAAAGGATAAGAAAAGATAGGCAAGAGATAAAAATGGATAGAAAAGGATAGCGTTTGAGGGATGCAAAGTATGTAGTTGCGAGGGATAGAAAATCTTTATCCCTTTCTATCCTAACATTTCTATTCCTTTCTATCCTTTTACTTCCAGCAGGGAATCACACCATAAATTTCGATGCACACAATCTTACCTGAAATATGTAAATCCATATATGAGTCAGTCCACGTCAAGCGGGACGGATTTGGCCAAAAATTGACCTCGATGTTTCCGATTCTTTTGTAATTTTTTTCCCATATTCTCTGGGCAAAATAAATGAATGAAACATTTTTTTTTTTTTTTTTAACTCGAAGGGCTTAGAAGCTACAAAGGGTTGAATATTCGAAAAAAACACCAAAAATCGGAATCACGCTCTTCTTTAAACGTTAATATCTCCGGTTCCCTTTGTCGTACAGACATCGTCAAAATTTCATTTTGAAGCGCTTGAATCGCACTTTCACGTTATGAATTTTATATTCATGTAATAAATAATTTTCCATTTGTTATTAACAATTATATTCTTTAAACGTGATTTTCGAGATGATTACACCCTTCGAAAATTCTAAAAAACATACGAGCGTGTTCCTTGATTCATTCTCTACAAAATCTGTAAGTTTCAGGATGGAACTCTGATGGAAACTATATTTAAAAAGCGATTGATCCGTGCGGGACGTCGCGCGCGGCTGTCTACGCGGGCGCGCCGTGACCGAGGCTGTCCGCTTCACTTGCAAGGAATACAGGGGGGCTGTTATACGTTTGAATTCATCAAATCCATTAATTTACGGGATTATTTATTTCATTTCATACTGTACATTCAACTTAAAACAACAAAAATACAAATATATAAATAAAACGCTGAACTAAAATCTTGAAACATATATCACAAATTCGAAACTAAAGCTCCTAGTCGTCAAAAATAAGTGGTAAATATACAGTACTTTTTGATTCCATCAAATGGAATACGTCACATCATCATTCAATTAATTACTTACTGAATTAATCAACTAAAAATTACTATATCTATTACAAATTTTAGAACTATATTACACACATAAATAAAATCTTGAAGTGAGCCGCAAATTTAAATTTCTACTATAGTTAATTTACTTGGAAACCAATGCTTCTACTGACTTCTGTGCATTCGAATATCTTTTGGCAACAATTTTTTTTTTCGAAATAGGCTTTATATAATGGAATGTCAATGTCCCACGTACTAACTTCGCTTTCTCAAATCGAGCTTGTAATGCAACAGCTTCTTTTTTATAATCCTCATTTGTGAAAAAATCCACGTGGATATTTTTGATATTCTCATTATTCTTCGCGCATAAAAAAAATTTTCGAGGAGTATTTATCGGTTCTTGTGATGGTTCCAGACTGCTTTTCGCGGCCAATCTTTTGAGGGCACCCCCAATGCCATCACAAGGCCCTTTCCCGTGCGAAGTAGCAAAGAAGTTCCATTCTGCGCTAACTCCAAAGTCTTCTTCGTGAAGACATACGTTCAAAAAATTTTTTTTATTTTTATACTGTGCGCTGGCTCCATCAGAAAAGTAAATGATTTTATTAACTTCACGTATTTCACGCTCTAGAAACTCCACAAATTTTCGTTGAAAAAGATGGACCGCGATAGTATCGTGTTTGAGGCATTCGGAAACTGCAATATAATTCTTGTGTTTAAGTATCCCGTCTTCAGTATAATATGCAACGAAAGGATGTATCGTCACTTGATCGTTGTTCCAGTGTACACCCTGAATCGCGTCTTGAATAACAAACGCATAGTTTTCTGCAAAATCGCAGACTACTAAACATTCTCCCGGTTCCAATTGTTCTTTTTTTTCCGAAAAATAAGCAGATTGCTGCTGAGCAATAAATGCATGGGTCACCAGCGATTCCAGTTGTGTTCGGAGTTTTCCCAAGAAATCTTCCACGGATGCTTGGTTAGTTTCCAGATTTGTTCTATCCACCGATACCCATTGCCTGTACATCACGGCATCAATTAATTCCTCCTCGAATAATTCTTCTAACTGCTTCACTATATTTTCGGTACCTGGACAACTTATACACTGTCTTAAATGACATTTGTCGTCAGGTGGGTTACACATCATTCGTTTCAAACAATCTTTGTAATTATTCAATGGCTGCGGTGTTTCTGCTGTCAATCGTGCTATTTTTGCACCATCTATTAATAATTTTACATTTTCGTGAATCGCGCATACACAAACTGAATGAGTTCCACTGGCTCCAGGAAGTACACAGTGTTTTGGTCTTAGCTCACAGAACTTTGAAAAGCCAATCTTCAAATCAGGGTACTTTTCCTTGAAGGTGCGGTATGTCTCTTTCAAATTAGTCAGTATCAGTCGCTTTTGTTTCTGTGTTTTCTGATCATTTTCTCTAACAGTAACATAATTTTTTTTACCCGAGGCAACGGCCATCACACGACTCATGAGGTCAGATGTATAAAAATCAACAACACAGTTCACTGTATCTTGGCTCAAGTTTTTACCAGTCTTTGCGTTAGGGGTGGATAAAATTCCGTGTTCTTCTGCTGTTTTTTTGGCTACGGTAATCATCCGGTTCGAAACATCGAAGTTTTCATGAATTTTGAGGAACGGCCAATTTTGAAATATTGTCAAGATTTGAATTTTCTTATTTCGGTCATTTGTATAATGAAACTCTTCCTTTAATTTTTCAATTATTTCACATTTTGTCGTATCTTCCGATTCTGCTCCAATTTCCCCTTCATTATGAAAGACCTTCGAAGCTAGTGTTCTGCGCAATTTTTCAAGTTTTTCACGAGGATACTTCCTCTGATTTAACTTTTTTTTAATGATGGGTGAGGATCCGAGTCTAATTAAACTCTCATTCAATGTCAAAATATCCACAGATTTTTTATTTGCCGATAAATTCTCCTCGCTCGACGATTCGAGTACTGCACTGGTACTAGGTCCAAGATCCTCACTAATCACAGACGAACTGTCACTGGTTTCAGCGTTTTCAGGCATTCTTGCAAGTTTCAACCGACAGTAGTCACAAATCTTCATATTTGTGCACATCCGTACATTTTTTATATTTAACTTCCGTAGGAGCGTCGGAAGTACAGGTCTCAAATTTTTAGAGGATTTCTTTCCGTGCTTTTCTAAATTAAACGGATTGAAGCAATAGTCAAACCTGTTCTGTTTTGGTGCCATAATAATTATTGATAATTCGATTTTGATACACTTCAACAAATTCAAAATACCCTTCAGTCGTTTGAAAATACGTGAACAGAGAATTGATGTGACTTTAGTAAACGTCAAGACTGTACTGAAATAGTCAAATACTAAAATACATTTATATATTCTAGGGAGGCCACGGAAGGGTGAAAAGAGGGGGTTTTCAATACCTAAGGGTCGGCACACAGGTGTTCAGACAATTAGTATTTTTATTGCACTACGCGGAATTCATAGTTCATTGCCTGAGTTCAATTCCAAGTATGTAACGATGCTCGAACAGGGTCTTGCCGCGCCAACGCTCGTGGCCGCGCCAGCGTGCGACGTCACGCTCGAATCAATCGCTTTTGAAATATAGTTTCCATCGGAGTTCCATCCTGAAACTTACAGATTTCGTAGAGAATGAATCAAGGAACACGCTGGTATTTTTTTCAGAATTTTCGAAGGGTGTAATCATCTCGAAAATTACGTTTAAAGAATACAATTGTTAATAACAAATGGAAAATTGTTTATTACATGAATATAAAATTCATAACGTGAAAGTGCGATTCAAGAGCTTCAAAGTGAGTTTTTGACGATGTCTGTACGACAAAGGGAACCGGAGATATTAACGTTTAAAGAAGAGCGTGATTCCGATTTTTGTTGCTTTTTTCGAAAATTCAACCCCTTGTAGCTTCTAAGCCCTTCGAGTTAAAAAAAAAAAAAAAAAAATGTTTCATCCATTCATTTTACCCAGAGAATATGTAAAAAAAATTACGACGATTTTCAAGAACATGCGGTCAAAAAGGTGTCCCGCTTGACGTGGACTGACTCATATGAGTCAATCCACGTCAATCAATCACTGACTCATATGAGTCAATCCACGTCAAGCGGGACACCTTTTTGACCTCATGTTCTTGAAAATCGTCGTAATTTTTTTTACATATTCTCTGGGTCAAATGAATGAATGAAACATTTTTTTTTTTTTTTTTTAACTCGAAGGGCTTAGAAGTTACAAGGGGTTGAATTTTCGAAAAAACCACCAAAAATCGGAATCGCGGTCTCCTTTAAACGTTAATATCTCTGGTTCCCTTTGTCGTACAGACGTCACCAAAAACTCGTTTTGAAGCTTTTGAATCGCACTTTCATGTTATGAATTTTAAATTTATGGATTAAACAATTTTCTATTTGTTATTAACAATTATATTCTTTAAACGTGATTTTCGAGATGATTACACCCTTCGAAAATTCTGAAAAAAATACCAGCGTGTTCCTTGATTCATTCTCTACGAAATCTGTCAGTTTTAAAATGGAACTCCGATGGAAACTATATTTAAAAAGCGATTGATCCGTCCGGAACGTCGCGCGCGACTGTCTACGCGGGCGCGCCAGTGGCGCGCGACGTCCCGGACGGATCAATCGCTTTTTAAATATAGTTTCCATCGGAATTCCATTTTAAAACTTACAGATTTCGTAGAGAATGAATCAAGGAACACGCTGGTATTTTTTTTCAGAATTTTCGAAGGGTGTAATCATCTTGAAAATCACGTTTAAAGAATATAATTGTCAATAACAAATGGAAAATTGTTTATTACATAAATTTAAAATTCATAACATGAAAGTGCGATTCAAGAGCTTCAAAATGAGTTTTTGGCGATGTCTGTACGATAAAGGGAATCGGAGATAATAACGTTTAAAGGAGACCGCGATTCCGATTTTTGGTGGTTTTTTCGAAAATTCAACCCCTTGTAGCTTCTAAGCCCTTCGAGTTGAAAAGAAAAAAAAAAATGTTTCATGCATTTATTTTGCCCACAGAATATGGCAAAAAAATTACAAAAGAATCAAAAACATCGAGGTAAATTTTTGGCCAAATCCGTCCCGCTTGACGTGGACTGACTCATATGGAAAAATATAGCTAAGTTAAAGCGAGTATACTATTTAAGGGTAGGAGATACTGAAATTTGAGTGCGAAAATTTCTAAAAAAATCGATTTTCGGTTTTTCACGGAAAAGTGTAATTTGAACCCTTATTTATACGTACACAAATCCTTGAACCGAAAAATTTTTTATTAAGCCCCGTTTACTCAATAAAACGTATAATGTTACAGTAGAAGTTCCTAATTTTCTTATATTTCGGTTAGTGCCATTTCAATTTTTGAAAATAAGTAACTTGAGATGCATTTTTCCATCAGGCTACCACACTCAAGTGATTCACATGAGATAACAAAATAATAAATAAAAAAATAATAATCAAAAATAATTTTTTTTCAAATCACTGCTACGCTCTGAGAAAACATTCTAGTGACTCAGTCTTTTTACAGTTGATTAGTGCTATTTTGATACATAGTTCATGATTTTTCATGATTTCATGTCCTCCGCTGAACCAAAATGTAGTCCATCGAAGAAAAAGTAGTTGTCGTAAGGTACAGGTTGCTGCGTTGCATGAAATTTCTCCAAATTGGAGGAAATATTCTGTATGAATGTAATTTAGAGCGAAATCAATAATATTTCATATATATTCAAGTTTTAGACGTAGAAATTTTTGATTGTAAAATATATTTTCCAAAACGATGGAAAAAAAAGTCTTACAATCAAAAATTTCTATGTCTCGAAATTGAATTCATGAAATATTATTGGCTTGTTCCTAAATTACACTCATACAGAATATTTCCCCCAATTTGGAGAAATTTCATGCAACGCAGCAACCTGTACCTTACGACAACTACTTTTTCTTCGATAGACTACATTCCCAGATAACAAAATGTCTGCACAATGCGAGCGTATACGCTCTCACGCGTGCGGATTAATCCGCACGGCATGATCTCATATCACCACACAGATGTGTCATCAATTGCGACTCATATCGCTCGCATGTCGTGAGCATCACGCGCGTGCCACGCATATCGCTTGCATGTCGTGATGGTATGAGGTTTGCCCAGATGGTACCAATTCAATTGATATGTTTCGTAAAAAAATCAAAAACAGCTTATATATAATGCAACATTTTCATTCAAAATATGTATAAAATTAAAATACGAACTACCTTAGTACTTTCCGATGATCGGGCTAGCCCTCATGTCGAAGCCCGTAATTTATTATCATGAAATGGAAAGTAATAATGGTAGAAAAAAAAAAAAAAACACAGAATCTGACATATTTTATCGTCAGTCGACCCTACCTACGCATCGTATCGACGAAAATGCATTTTACATCCACTGAGAAAACCGCCGGATTTTTCGTCCCCGCTGGGATTTGAACACACGTCCGCTCGGTTACCAGTCGCACGCTCTAACCGCTACGCTAAACTACCATATGATATAAACTCTAACACTCTCCTACTTATTCAGAGCCCATCAAAGTGTCAAGTTATTACTCGAAATATTTCAGAGTCATCAAAATTTTGCATTTGCACGCCTAGATTGAAGTGCTTGCATATTAGGGTTCCGTTATTTCCGAAATTGACTTTTTTCACTTGGTATGGTCGAAATCATCTTCATGTATCAAATAGTTCATAGCCTAAAAACAATTGTGCATTTTTTTTTTTTTTTTTTTTTTTTTTTTTGCTAATATTTGATTAACATGGGATTCTCGCACTTTTCATACTTAAATTTTTTTTTTTTTTCGCTTACTACTTTCATTACCTCATCAAATATTGTTGACTCTACTACTGTTCTGACCTCTTTAGATGTACATATTCTTACATTGGTGGAAATTGAAATTTTGAGGCGCTGACCCAACACGGGGGAAAGCCCAATCAAATTCCTACTAGAGTTGGCATTAGTCCATCGATATAATGAGGCTTTCGCTATAATGGCAATTATATCAAATTATTGGGTCCCGTAAATAATTTTTCCACTAAATTTCTATACTATACTTTTACCGTTAATTTACACAAAAAGTCTAGTTCAGTGCATGCGCAAATTCGAATGTATTCAAAGTTATCGGCTACTTTAAGATTCGTTACAAATATTTTGCGGGGTCAATCCTCGTCGAAATCGAAATGGAGACTTTCGTAGCCATTTTTTTGTGCAATGAAATTTTCTTTTCTGGAATAATTGTTTTCGCAGTTTATTGTTCATCTATCAGTTTTACAGAGTCTTGTTCTGCCACTGTTTTTTTTTTTTATTTTCTAATGTATCAAATAAATAATCCCTAACCACTTTTTATAACATCAAACGAATGTTCTGAATATTGAAAAAAAAAAAAAAAAATTAAGTAACGTCACTCAGCATTTTTTGGGAGTGACAAATGAAAAAAAAAAAAAAAAATACGAGAAATAGTGAATAAAAAACAATATTTCGCAAAAAAAGGTTCAACAAATTTTGCTCCCAATCTTGACAATTAAGTTTGATCTTGGAAAATATCTGTCACGAATTCTGAAACATCGAGTAAATCTTACGAACTGTTTTATGATGAAAATAATATTGATCATCTCATATCGGATGATTTCACACTGACATCATGGTGCCCGCACGCAGTGCGGCGCACAACAGCGACACGTGTGATTGTATGCCTTCGCACGCGTGATGGCCAGATGCGACTCATTACGCTCGCACACGTGATGGCGTCACTTCGTGCTAGCAAGAAGGGCGCGTTCTCGCTCGCACGACGTGAGCCGCACGTTGTGATGGCTCTGTGCGTCGCACGATTGTTATCTGGGTTTTGGTTCAGCGAAGGACATAAAATCTGGGAAAATCATGAACCATGTATCAAAAGAGCACTAATTAACTGTGAAAGAACTGAGTCACTAGAATGTTTTCTCAAAGCATAGCAGTGATTTGGAAAAAAATCATTTTCAAGGT
Organism: Tenthredo mesomela; assembly: GCA_943736025.1. Lineage (NCBI taxonomy): Eukaryota > Metazoa > Arthropoda > Insecta > Hymenoptera > Tenthredinidae > Tenthredo > Tenthredo mesomela. Next base: position 23,419,710 of record OX031013.1, on the reverse strand, counting down.
GTCTATATACTCCCATAAGACAACAACTCCAAAATATGTTTTTCTACCGTTGGAAATCATATTGAAGTTTTTGGTCACACACTTCACCAGAGATAAGCATTGAAATTTATATAGCAAATCAATATTCTCCCAAATGTTTGTATTCATTTTACAGAAACAGATATACAAGTCATCAACCGCACAATTCGCTGCCCGCAGGTCAAATTGCTTAGACTTGACAAGACCAAGTTTATATCAACCGAACTGCTAAAATATAAATGTTGAAATTTTTTCAAGTTGTGATAATTCATATGCTTTATAATGCTTTCCAACTTCCTTGAAATCGTAATTTCTGAAATGCATGATGAAAATGTGAATTCCACTCAAATATTGTGAGAGCCGAGCTATTTTTTTTTTTTTTTTTTTTTAACGTCACATGCTTCAAAACTATTAGCAATCTCGTCTGAAACTAGTTTGGTTCATGCAGTAATAAAAATCTTGAATTTTGTGAATAATTTGAAAAAAAACTTCAAAGCGATTTATCTGAGAACTGGTTTTGCCTTTTGAAAAAGTCCCATGCGTCTGAGCTTTTGTCGAAGACTTCTGCAATTTTCAGGGTGCATTCCTACACACACTAGCTACAAACCCACGTCAGATTTTAGAAATCGAGACAAAATGACAGATTTTAGGAAAAATAATTGGAATAATGTTTTTTTTTTTTTTCATAAAAAAATGTGTCAAAATCAAAGTATCGTAGCTATCTCTAAAAATTGCAATATAAAATTGTAAACATACCACCAGCTCCTCGGTTGGCTCTTATATTGGCGCCTTGCTGATTTTCGACGTCGCCTGGCCGTATATTGTTGGCTCCAGCACGGTTGAGCCGCTGAGGTGGCAGTTCTTCTAGAAATTACACCATACAATGCAGTTAGTACATGATTTAGAGCCAGCTATTTACGTTTAAGTTTCAGTAGAAAAAATGTATTGGATCTGTTAAGAATAGGTTAGCGCATTCATTTGATTTGAATATACCGCCATATATTCTTCTTGTAAGGCTCGGGTATCCCCGGTCTTAATCGGAGCCGAACGACCGGCACAATCGTGTACAACGTTCAGTTGTCTTCTGATCGTTAGAATAAATACATGTACTATTGAGCTCTAAATAAATATCCTTATTCTTTTTGTAATACAGTAAAACCTCGTTTATCCGGGGTAATGTGGGGAGGTGGTACCTCGGATGAGCGAAAACTCGGATAACACAATATCAGTGAAAAATTCGAAAATTTCCATCATTTCTTATGTATATGAAGCTGTAGAATGAAATTTAATCACAAAAGTATATACATATGTATAAGCACCATAGTAGCGATCGCAAAATACTTCGCGCGTACAGCATAGGCATAGCAGGTCCATCCATTTTATTCGAGTTTTTCCGTATTATCCGAGCATACACTTCGATTAATGTGGAGTGCTCGGATGAGTCCGTTGCCTCGGATAACGCGGAGACTCGGTTAATCGAAGGCCGGATAAACGAGGTTCTACTGTAAACGTTGGACAAATTAATTCTTAATCACCCTTCCATACGCTATACTTAATCATGCTGGTCTATCAGGTTATGGGCCCAGTTACATACCCTGTATAGCAAGTTGTATGGAAGAAGGAAGAGTTTTTTTTTGGAAAACGTGTGCGCGAAAAAGTCGGCCATTTTAGCCGGCACGTGTGAAAACGAGTATCGGTAAGCTTGAAAAGTTCTGCATCTACGATGTCCGTAGGCATATCCAGAGTAGGTAGGCTAGGCCGGTTCTGGATCAACGCGTGTTAGTGCACACGTACACGCACGCACACACACGCACCCTCCCGTGTCCGTGTGAGGGTGTTGGAGGGGGAGTCACGCTCTCGGGCCCCCGACGTCACCCTCAAAATGGCGTCACCCACCCTCAAAATGACGTCGCCCATCCTCAAAATGACGTCACACACCCTTGAATTGACGTCACACACCCTTGAATTGACGTCACACACCCTTGAATTGACGTCATACACCCTTGAATTGACGTCACACTCCCTTGAATTAACGTCACATACCCTTAAATTGACGTCACACACCCTCGAATTAACGTCACACATCCCGATATGAAATTCCAACCCCTGTGTCAGAGCCTTCTAGAAGCTTCTCCGAGGTCATTGTGGAGGGCAGACAGTTCCTGGAATTTTTCGGCACCCTGTGTGAATTTGATACCCCTGTACGAAGAACATGCAAGTCTATTCTTTGATAACTAATAATTCCTGGAATGACCATTGTTGGAATTTTGGACAGTCAAACAGTTCTCAGAATTATTATCGACACCCTGAGAAGTTTTTGAGTCTGATTATTCGGATCGAGTTACTTAGCCTAATGATTCTCAGAAGTTCTCGGAATCGACTCTGGAAAGATCTTTTGGAACGTTCTAGAAATTTGGTGGAGGGAAACATTTTGACTCCGGAAAGATCTTTTGGAACGTTCTAGAAAATTGATGAAGGGATTGTCAGCTATAAAAGAGCGATGAATACGAGGATGAAAATTAGTCTTCAACTGATCTCAGAGGAATGCAGAACAACTTACAGCGAATAGAATTGAGAAAACGATTATATATACTGTTGAAAAATATCCAAGAAGTGAAGAGTCTGATTGAATCTAAGTCTCAACTCGATAACATCACAAGAAAACTGAGGAATATCAAGCTACAACATGGACTTCACAAAGCTCAACAAAGTCGGTCGGTTGGAGGAATTTCTACCGACGAAGAAAGTGATGGATTTGGAAGTGTTCAGAGATTACCAAATCAACAACATCCGCAAAGTTCAGACCAAATTTGGTGCCCGATTCATGGTTGATGTGGATGACAGCTTCTCGGTATTTCTACCAGCTCGGATGACGAAAGTGCTGACCGACGATGCGGATCTTCTCCAGAAGATGACGGTAGCATGTGAAGAGGATAAACTTCTAATGCGTTACCTCGGCGGACGATACAATCAAATCGAATTCAACCATGTGTAATTCACTTTGTTTACTGAATTTACTTTTTAACTCTCATATATTCCTGTCATAAACCTTTCATGAAAAACGAATGATTTTCAACCTATTTCTATGCACAAATATAATTCTTCGATGTATCTGTGTGTGTGTGTGTGTGTGTGTGTGTGTGTGTGTGTGTGTGTGTGTGTGTGTGTAGGTGTAATAATCACGAAGATAATAAATTCATGCAGTGATATCAAATTATTATATTATCAAACGTTGATCATCTATGTAAATCTCACTTTAATGAAAAAATATGACTAATAAACGTATTATATGAATAATATCATCACAAAACCTGTCTACTATCATTTCAATACAAACCTTCGCCTTATCATATACTTAAAAATAAATAAATTTAGGACTCCAACAGAAATACCTATTCAAAACCATATAACAATATCAGGTGACGACAGCAACATTACGTTATTTGAAATAAAAAGTAGGAAACAATAATATTGTATTTCAGTCTAAATTGTTGGATAGAACACTATACGACCATTATTTGAAGAGTAAGTCAAGCACCGACTCAATAGACATAATAATCATATATTTATATGAAGACTTATTCAAAGGAATCGAATTATTTAAAGATATGTTAAGGATTTTGGTTGAAGCTTAGAGGTATATAATAAGTTTGGATAAAATTGAGGTTCCAATTTCCAGCTCCACCGCTCATTATTACACAATTCAGGAAATAAAATTGAGGTTTTAATTTTCAATAAAATTTATATTTTCAGCTCCACATTATTACATAATTCAGTGAATAGATTATAATTTTCAATAAAATTGTATTTTTAGCTCCACGTACGGCTCGCATTATTACACACAATTCAGGGGGGGAAATATAAGGCTTAGCACTTCTTAAAAAAATAGCCTTGGGAATCCTTTTGTAAGCACGCTAGGATCCCCCGATATGCTACGTAGACTTCGGTCGAGTTTGGTGACGATTCCAATATCACTATTGCCGCCTGTGCGGTCTCCATGATTTCTTCAATGGATGATTGGGGTAAATCTACCCATTCGTTGGGCACCCTGATACACAACGTTGGCGGCGTGTCTGGAAAAAGAGTTCGAATAGATATACATTACGATGTACAACAAACTATTATTTTGATTCAAAATTTCACTCAATTATTAGTGATAACATGTGACTCAGCTTTCAGCAAGTCATATCTAGTTGTTATAATCGTCAAGTTTGTTATAGTAGTATGAGAAATTTGTGAATACATCACCCACTTACCCATTTTAATTCGATGTTCGTAAGAGTTATGTTCTTGTTGTACAGGTTTATGTTGATATGGTTCAAAAGCTGTCAGTTGAAGGCTAAACAGAGTAAGGGAATGCAATTAAAATATAATTTGGATAGAGTTATTCTCGTGTGTAATCAAAAGAAAAACGTGTGACAAAGTTCACCGAAAAAATCATTCTGATTTTGACATGGAAAGTTACAGAAATTTTGTTATGGATGCGAATGATACGAAAAACTCTACTGCAGGTAAGTATACTACGATCGTCATTTTGTTCAAGTTAGACAATGAAAAAATATATAAATTTGTAAGAAGTATTCAATGCTTTAGAATATTAGAGTAAATCCTGTTCACTGTATGTTCCACTTACTTGCACCACACACTACTCGCACTTCGGCAGAAAATTGAAGACTGACGTGCTCGTACATGGATCAGACCCTCTATATACCACTCATGTTTAGGGTTAGAATCATAAATAAGATAACATGAGAGAGACGTACAATTTCGCGAACGACTCTGCAGGTCCTGGTCACAAGACTTGTAACTGAATATCGTAGCGGAAAACTCTCGAACGTTCTCTCATACTTATCGATGTAACTAATACGCTAGTGAAAAGACGTTGAAAAAACTTCCATGATAGTTGAGCCTAGTGTCGAATATTCTGGAATGTTCGTGAAAATTTTTGTGAAAATTTTGAGTATAACGACACATTTATGGTTTTCGAAATGAGAGTTAATCAGAGGAATAAATTGTATCGTTTGCTTTCGTTAAATTAGGTAGAAACGTTTCTCACGCAAACGGAATATAGGTATCAAATTACACAGTTCTCAGAATTTGACAGCGGGGTTGGTCTATAAAATGATCCCCCGTCAGCACGTACGAACCATTCACACCTAAACTTTTGCAGTAATTGTTAGTAATCACGAAAATGGACGCAGCTAAATGTCGTCAACTTATCAGCATTATGCAAAATGCTTATGGAATTCTGAAAGAGAAATCATCGACTACGGAAACACAGAAGTGGATTAGATTTGGAACTCAAAACATTAGGCTTTTAAACAAAATTCTACGAAAATCTGCTTCAACGGTCGGAGAAAAAACGAGAATTTTGACAACAATAGGAATCTTAAAATCATTGAAAGCGCGGTTTGAGCAGTGTCTTAAAACAGGGGAAGGTGTGAGGAGACCGAGGAGAAGTGACAGAGTAAGGTGGGAGGACTTAGAATCAGCTTTCAAAGGAAGATTAAGGACTGGTATCACAGCGAATCTACAGCACAAAGATGTTAAAGATTTTCTGGATGATTCGAAAAAGATAATATTCTCCAGATTAAAGAACGTTCTTCGAAAAGAAGGAAACTTAAAAGTGAATGTAGTGTTATCCTGCAAATTCGAAACTGTAAAAGGCGGTGAAATTATCGAAGAAATGAAGTTTTTCAATACCAAAAATGAAGTTATTCTCCCAGCGACGAATATTGAGGAATGGTTTGACGAGAACGTGAAGGAGAAATTGTTAGTCAAGATCGAAGACTTCCAGGAAAAGGATTCGGGATGGTCGTTGACTGAAATTATAAATATAGCTGTGAATATCAACAAATATGTACCACTGCGAGGAGGTATATCTACTTACACACAGTTACCGAAGTATATACAAGATAAAAAGGCAGTGGTGAATATTATGAACGACGATCCGTACTGTTTTCTCTGGTCAGTCACAGCAGCCCTTTTCCCAGCAGGTAATAACGCAAACAGAACGACTTCTTATCCACATTTCAGCACAGCCTTAAGATATGAAGGTTTGAATTTTCCCATGAGTCTCGATAAAATTTCAAAATTTGAAAAATTAAATGATCTAACGATCAATGTTTACGGTATAGATGAACATGAAATAGTACCTCTTTATTTGAGTAAAGTAAAATCAGACAAGTCTACCATACATCTTCTTATGTTAGAAACAAATATCGAGCCAAACGAAATTGATGACGTTAACGATACGATATATCATTTTGCATGGATCAAAAATTTGTCTCGATTGTTGAGTTCACAAATTTCAAAGCATGATCATCGTAGCTGGTTTTGTGACAGGTGTTTAAGTCATTTCCAGACTGAAAATTGTTTAACAAAACACAGGATTGATTGTGCGAATTTAAATAAATGCAGAGCGATATTACCGAACGAAAGGGATAAGATCTTGAATTTCAAAAACTTCAAATATAAAGAAAATGTACCGTTTTGTATTTACGCCGATCTGGAATGTCTTTTACAACCGGTTAACGATACATCTGAGTCTGAGAGTAGAAGGGTGTATGAAAAACATGTCCCATACAGTATTGCCTATTATTTACATTGCACCTTCGATGATTCAGTGTCTAAATTTAGAATCAATCGTGGAAAGGATTGTATAGAATGGTTCGTGAACGAGTTGGAAGAATTGGCTCAAGCCTTGGAACCTTATCTCAAGCGTGTCGTACCCATGGAATCGTTGAGTCATGATCAGAAACAAGCGTTTCATACGGCTAAGACTTGTCACATTTGTGAAAAACCATTCAGACCTCAAGAGGTGAAACATCGCGATCATTGCCATTTTACAGGAAAATATCGTGGTGCAGCGCACGAAGGTTGTAATTTAAATTACAAAAATTCGCACGTCATTCCGGTGGTCTTTCATAACTTATCAGGTTACGACTCACATTTCTTGATCAAGACGTTAGCAACATCTTTCGAAGGCTCGATGAAGCTATTACCGATCAACAAGGACAGATATATTTCCTTTACAAAGAGTGTAAAAGAAACATCTATACATTTCAGGTTTATTGATTCGTTCAGATTCATGCCGGGCAGTCTAGAAAAATTAGCGTCTTATCTAAAGGACGAGCAGAAATTAATCACGCGTAAGCATTGCGGAAGCGTCGAAGAATTTCAGTTATTGACGAGAAAAGGTGTATTTCCGTACGAGTACGTAGACAGTTGGGAGAGTCTCGAAGAGACACAGTTGCCTCCCATAGAAAAATTTTATTCAAAATTAAATGATGTAGGTATTTCGGAGGATAATTATTCGCACGCGTGTGATGTTTGGAAAACTTTTCAAGTCAAAACTTTGGGCCAATATTCGGACTTGTATCTGCAAACGGATGTGCTTCTTTTAGCGGATATTTTTCAAAATTTCAGAAGTAATTGTTGGTCCACTTATAAATTAGATCCGTTACATTATTATACAGCGCCGGGCCTCTCGTTTGACGCGATGCTCAAGTGTACGGGTGTTGAACTCGAGCTCCTCGTCGACATTGATATGTTATTGTTTATAGAAAGAGGTATTCGCGGCGGAGTAGCCCAATGCTCGAATAGATACGCTAAAGCCAACAACAGATATATGGGATCAGCATTCGATTCACACCAAGAAGAATCTTACCTCATGTATTTCGATGTCAATAATTTATATGGTGCAGCTATGAGTCACTTCTTACCGTATGGTTCCTTCGAATGGATGTCAAATTTTGAAAATTTCGATGTTTCAACCGTTTCAAATGAATCTCCCGTAGGTTACATACTTGAAGTTGATTTAGAATATCCGCGAGAACTTCAGGACTCTCACAAAGACCTGCCATTATGTCCGGAGCATTACATCCCACCTCTTTCTAAAAATTCTAAATTAACAACTACTCTTTTCTCGAAAAAGCGGTATGTCATTCACTATCAAGTTTTGAAACAGTGTTTGAGCTTGGGTATGAAGTTGGAGAAAATTCACCGGATATTAAAATTCAAACAAGCACCGTGGCTCAAGAAATATATAGATTTAAATACCGAATTGAGAAAAAAGTCAAACAACGATTTCGAAAAGAATTTTTATAAACTTATGAATAACGCTGTTTTCGGGAAAACTATGGAAAACGTTAGAAAACACAGAGATGTGCGGCTAATTACAAAGTGGGATGGTAGACATGGAGCAAGAGCGCTTATCGCTAAACCAAATTTTCATAGTCGTACTGTATTCGGTGAAGACATGACAATAATCGAATTGAGTCGAACGAAAATTAAATTCAATAAACCTATATACGCAGGATTTTCTATTATGGATCTCGCTAAAACCTACATTTATGATTTTCATTATAATTACATAAAAAGCAGATTCGGTGACCAAGCAAAGCTTATGTATACCGACACGGATAGTCTCATATATCACTTCACCGTACCCGATATATACGAGCTCATGAAACGCGATTTGGACCGATTTGATACTTCCGACTATCCTTTAGAAAATATTTACAAGATGCCGCTAGTCAACAAAAAAGCGTTGGGATTAATGAAAGACGAAAATAACGGGAAGATAATGACTGAGTTTATAGGCTTAAGAGCTAAATTATATGCCTTCAAAGTTTTAGGTGAAAATAGAGAGCAGAAACGTGCCAAGGGAATCAAAGGGGCAACACTGAAAACCATAACGTTCGATGACTACATACAATGTGCTCTGCAGCATCGAAATCTGACAAAAAGTCAAAATTTAATTCAAAGTAAGAATCATCAGGTTCATACGGTGATGCAGAGGAAGATAGCGCTGAGCTGGAACGACGACAAGAGGATCATATTTCCTGATACGACGGACACGCTCCCGTGGGGTTACGATAAGACTGTGTAGAATGAAATAAACATACTTGTCAAACATTATCTTTCTTTATTAATAAACCTTACAAGTCAGACTTATTTATCCAACTATTGTGTGTATTATTGAAACCTAACCATTTTACAAATAGCTTGTTTCCACGTCTCTTGAGCACCTTCTCCACCAGGTAGATGTCGGAATTCTTGACTTTGAGAAGTTCCTGTTCGTAGAAGCCACCCGCTATCGGCTGATCCTGATAGTCATTAAGCTTGTATGTTACTGGATCAGTATTTACTACTTGGATGATCGTGAATATTTCAGTCGTCCAATTCGGTGTATATCCTTTCTCAAAAACATTCTTATATTTGCTGATTCGAACTTTATCTCCAACTTTGAACTTTGCCAGCTTAACCGATCTGACTCGAACTTTTTGGTATACAGTCTGCAATAATGTCCGCTCGTTTCTAGGGGATACGTCCTTTGGCTTCATACGAATAGTCCGATGTTTAGAGTTGTTGTAAGCCGAAACCAAATCAGATAAAATGTCCGTCCACTTGTAATTTCCTTGCAGACTGAACTGCATCCACATTTTGTTTTTCAGCGTACGATTAAAGCGTTCACAGATCGATGCCTTCAAGTTACTAAAGGTTGAATATAGTTGAATATTATATCGTCTCATGAGAGAATCGAAATTTGAATTATAAAATTCTCCGCCTCTGTCAACGTGTAATTTCTTCGGGGTACGTCCCTGTACGAGTACAGATTCCATAGCACTCGTCGTATCTTTACCCGTCTTGCTCTTCATTGGCACGACCCAGGCATACTTTGAGAATATATCGATGACCGTGAGCATGTATTTGTAGCCTTTGTTTTCTCCCGCGTACAGTGTCATGTCAACGAGATCCGCTTGCCAGGTTTCATCCAAACCGCGAACATCTACACGACGACGCGGATAGTTCTTTCGAGCTGGTCTATGCAGCTCCGTCACGAGCGTTAGCTTTTTCTCGTTCATTTTCCAACACCGTTAGTCTGGTGTCCAGCTTGAGAATGATTTCAGCGGTGCGAGTCGATAAGTCTTGTACTGCTTCGATATCAACACCTAGGTTCCGCAGGGCATTCGTCATGCGAGAGTCCAAGACATGTATCATTGCGAGGATTTCGTTTCTCACAACGTCGATCTCATGACGCATGAGGTTCATAGTAACAGCGTCGCCTTGCTGCACAGGATTGGCAACGTTGCACAGTCGCTTGTTATCTATATCGTAATGCCCGTCGGTGGTGAATTTAAACCCAATACCGGGAGGACCGCGACTGCTTGGGGCGGCGCTCTTGTCCAACTGTCGTCCAAACACATCGACGCTCATTTTGGAAATGACTGTGGAAACGATGGGAGGTTGATTAATAAATGATGTCAGCTTCACGCAATTCTTCGATTATCGATACGATTTCGTTGGTGTGACTCGAGTTTCCAGCTGCTTGGGATGCCAGGAGTAAACGAAGACGGTCCACCAGCTCGTTGGGGTCGTCCCAGTGAACGTAATCCGTTCCTCTCCCCTCTTGAGCAACCATAAGCTGTGGAAGCACACCTCCACCCGTGTGTGATCCGGTGGCGATGAACTTCTTAAACTTGGGGTTATCCACTGCTCGAATAGCTTGATCACTTCTATAGTATTTTCGATGTGCGTTGGTAGCAATTATGATTTCTTTATAATTTTTTACATCATTTGAAGTCACGTAGGTCTCATCGGGTATCTTTTTGAATAGTAGTTCCAACAAACCTTCGGTCTTTGTATAACGCTTGTCGCCCGCATGAATAAAGTCACTCCCAAAACTTATCGGTGAGTCACCCATCATCAACCTGTCGTCAGCAAGTACGCGTACACCGTACACGTTATCCAGATCTTTTTTTCTATTCACATCTGGTAACATTTCGAGATACTCGTTGCTACCCTGTTCAAGAAACTCATCCGTCGGTTGTATAGTTATATCCTCATCTGCTGTTAAAAAGGAATCATCGTCTTCTCGAGGTTCTTCTTTGATCGGTTCTTGTTTGATCGGTTCTTCTTTGATCGGCTCTTGTTCGGTCGGCTCTTCTTTGATGGACTTGGCGCTAGCTTGAGAAACCTTCACCAGTTGTCGCAGCGGAGTTACTACCGGTTTGAAAACATTGCTCATTGTCTGCTCAGCGGTCTCCCTACCCGACTTTATCATTCTGTGTTTACGTCGAATCGCCGCGCTGGCTTTAGCGATATGACGCAACACTTCTTTTTGTTGATGAATTTTCGTATCTTGCATGTTGACGCAGCTGTATCTGAGAGGCTACTGATTCTACTTTCCGGAATATTCTCAATTTATGCTCACAAAACAGTCAAACCCCTGTCTATATCTACCGTCATTCAACTCACTATCCTTGTCTATTACAACGAATCCATACTTGCCGCTGTTCCAACACACAGAGCACAAGTCTTTGAACTGCGTGTAAGTCATGTCGGTATTCACATGATCATCGTACACATGCCTCAAGTTCATCTCATCTTGCTTGAACAGTACCAAAAGATTGGTGTTGTCGCGCACGAGATGCTTGGGGATGCGGGCGTAGGTCTGACAGAGATAGAAGCAATCCACGTGCTTATGTCTTCCCATACAGAAGAAAGCTCGGATGTTATCCTGCTTCTCACAAGCCACGTCATCAAAAACGATGATCGAATTGGGTAATGCCTCGTCTGGCACGACTACTTGTTCATGCTCGTCGAATGGAAAGTATTCAACGCCATCTACCTCCTCGAGTAACTGTTGCAGCAACTTGTACTTGGGCTGATTCAATGATTTCGAGTAGATATAGACGTTTTCGAACCTCAATCCGTTGGGGTGTGTTATGAGGGTGAGCAGCGCGTTGGTCTTGCCACAGTTGGACGGACCGCAAAATACCGCGCGCACGCTGTTCGGCAGCAAATCACCGTGCCGTTTTTCAGTTGCAACATTCTCTTGCACAAATTTATCGAAATTCATTACAGGTAGCTTGACAGGCTGCGTCTCGAACCTCATCTCGACTCTGACTAACGGTAAATGGTATAAATAGCGTGTTTATAAAGAAGATTCCTCAGTCAGAGTGTAGCCATGATCGTGCACAAAGCCTGTCGTAAGCGAACTAAACGCTGTGGGAAAGGTCTGGTCAACAGAATCATTAACAGTCTTCCTGTAGAGTTACATCTGCCTGGTTATCAATACTGCGGACCTGGTACCAAATTAGCGAAGAGACTCGCGCGCGGTGATCCAGGTATCAACCCGCTTGACGCAGCCTGCAAGGAACACGATATCGCCTACTCGAAGAATCGGGAAAATCTGGAAGCTAGAAGTGCGGCAGATAAGATTTTGGCTGAGAGAGCCTGGAAACGGGTTTTGGCTTCAGACGCAAATATCGGCGAGAAAGCAGCCGCCTGGGCAGTGACAAACGCGATGAAAGCGAAAACTAAGCTCGGTATGGGTATGCGGAAACCGGTGGTATTGAGAACGGTTATCGATGCCGCCAAACGGTCTATGGTGCCAGGAAAGACTGCGCAAGTCGCCATCAAGTCTGCATTGAAGGGTGCACGAGGCGCTGTTAGAAAAGCTGGTGGTAAACGCAATTTACGTTCTCCACGGATTCTACCTGTCCCAGCTAAAGTTGGTGGTTTCTTACCATTCCTTATACCCCTCTTTGCCGGGCTCAGTGCTACGGGCGCGTTGGCTGGTGGGGCAGCAGGTATTGCAAAAGCGGTGAATGACGCAAGCTCCGCCAAGAGACAACTGGAAGAAAGTCAACGACACAACAAGACCATGGAAGCTATCGCTCTAGGCAAGGGGCTCCATCTGAAACCGTATAGAAAAGGCTTGGGTCTTCACCTGAAGCCAAAAAACTAAAAGTGACGCTGCCACAACGAGCGCTAACTGACGCGGACCTGTTAAAGTATGCGACTACCCTGGACATTCCACATTTCCGCGGCGTCTTCATGCGAAACGATTTGCCCAAAGATGGACCGCGTAGGTTTGAATCGGGGATCGTCAATCTAGATGATAAAGATGGTCCTGGAACACATTGGGTCGCGTACCGAAAGATCGGTAACGAAGTAGTTTACTTTGACAGTTTCGGTAACCTTCGTCCACCGTCGGACCTCGTCAGATACCTTGGTGTTGGTAGCGTCAAATATAATCATAAAAGATATCAAGACTACGATACGTTCAACTGTGGTCACTTGTGTCTCGAGTTTCTATATAAAGATACAGCGTAATTCCTCGAAGTCAGTTTGATTTTCGCAGTAGTCATGGATGATTCGTTCACACTAACCGTATCGGGGAACTCCTCGGTTCTTGAGACTCAATACTTTCCCCCTATCGAACTTTCCCATCTCAAGAATTACTCCCTCGGTCTCGTTGAATTACTGACTTTCAATTCGATTCCCAATGTAGATGTTGGTCACAACAAGATTTACGTAGGTGAAGAAATAGTCACTATACCCACCGGTAGCTATGAAATAGAGGATATAGAGAGTTATGTACAGGGTGTCTTGTCGAATAAGGGTATCACCATCAACATCAAACCGAATAATAATACACTGTGTAGCGAAATCAAATGTAGTCACCCTGTAAATTTTGTGCCCGGCGATTCTATAGGCAGCCTATTGGGTTTCACTCCACGTGTTTTGCAAGCTGATCGAGTTCATGAGTCTGACCTTCCTGTAACTATTCTTAAAGTCAACGCACTACGAGTCGAGTGTAACATTACAACGGGTGCCTACGTCAATGAGCGTAAAGTACACACCATTCATGAGTTTTTTCCCGTTGTTCCACCTGGATATAAGATCATTGAAGTACCGTCTCACGTCATTTACCTTCCAGTCACCGTAAGGATCATAGATCACATCCAACTCCGCATAGTCGATCAGGACGGTGATTTGGTTAATTTCCGTGGAGAGGTTATAACTATCAGGTTGCATATCAAGACTCAATAATGGGAATAGTTTATAACAGAAGTGGCTATAATACTAAGGTAAGATGCCCCGAACACGTCAGTCGTCAACCGGTTCTCAAAGAGCTGACACCTCAGAACGTGCTGCTTCTGCAAAGCTTGGGTCTCAAGATCACACCTTTTGGAAGAGGAATTTTCGCAAAATAAGATTCGTTTGCATCTGTGTCATCTGCTGTATACCATGGAGGAGGAAATCTTAGACATTCAAACACCCGTCGTCTTTGACGAGTCTATCGCACACTACGAGGTTCACACACACAAACCCTATGCCTCATCGAGTTTCAATAACAGTGACGAGATTCGTATCGCTGTTCAACACCAAGACCTGTGCGTATTGCCGTGCAAGAGTTCATTGCATGTGTATGGAAAGATAGTCAAGGCCGATGGAACTCCGTCGACTACCGCAACACTGGTCAACAACGGTGTTTGTCATCTGTTTGAAGAAATGCGTTACGAGATAAATGCTATTGAGATCGATAGGAGCAAAAACGTCGGTCTCACCAGTCTTATGAAAGGTTACCCTTCTCTGAGACCTGGACAGAATTGGATGATGGAGAATGCCGGTTGGCTTAATGTGAACGCGACCCATGTGGATGCCGCTGGTAATTTCGAAGTATGCGTACCGCTGAAGATGATGCTAGGGTTCGCCGAAGACTATCGCAAGATAATCGTGAACGCCAAACACGAGTTGATCTTGACCCGTTCGAAGACCGATACGAATGCGGTTCTACAAGCTCAAGATGAGGAATTCAAAATCCTGATCGATAAGGTCGAATGGTTGTTACCATATGTGAAGCTCGCGGATCAACGGAAAATACAGCTGTTGAATTTCATCGAGAAAGATCCAGCGATCTCCATGAGTTTTCGCAATTGGGAATTGTACGAGTATCCTGTACTTCCCACTACTTCGAAGCACGTTTGGACGGTGAAGACATCGACTCAGCTGGAGAAACCTCGCTACGTTATACTGGGATTCCAAACAAGTCGGAAGAATAAGCTGAATCGAAACGCTAGCCATTTCGACCACTGCAACATCACCGACGTTAAACTCTTCTTGAATTCTCAATGCTATCCCTATGGGAACCTTAATCTCGATATGAGTCATAATCAGTATGCTTTGTTATATGAAATGTACGCCAATTTCCAAACCTCCTATTACGGCAAGGAACCTGAACCGTTGCTGAAAAAGAGTGAATTCCTACAGTACGCTCCCCTATTCGTCATCGACTGCTCTAAACAAAACGAGTCGCTCAAGTTTGGACCTGTAGATGTTCGTCTCGAGTTTGAAGCTAAAGACAACTTCCCTGCCGATACGTCGGCATACTGCTTGATTTTACACGATCGGGTAGTTGAATACAATCCCATAAGCGGTGGAGTGAAGAAATTGGTATAATTATATGTATTTCTGCAAATAAAGATTTTAAATATATGTGACGCTTCAATCATTTCCATCCTGCCGCTCAGCGGTATCTTATTACTCTAGATTAAGCTTAGAAAGGAAGGAGAGAGTTAGTATTAATACTGTTGTAAAATATTTCATCATTTATTTTACTGTTGGAAATTTACAAATTCATTTGTCATAGGTCCATCGAATTCGTCGTAACAGATATGTCTGCTTCTTTGCTTCCGACAGTTTATGATGTCCTCGTCCCTCTTCATAGCCTCTGATAGTTTCCCCCACACCTCGTCAATGATATCCGATGCGTAAATGAGGATAAATTGTTTCGTTAAAAATGCGATATCCTCCTTCCTCATTCGTTTCAAACTTCCCACTTGAATATATATTTGCAAAGATTTATGTAGAGATTCGGTACAGTTCTTCAAGAACCAAGATTTCAATCGCTGTACGTTTTCCCAGGCACACCGGTATCCGACGATTTTCCCGTGATAGTCCTTATGCCAACCACCCACTTTGATGTATTGCAAGAATCCAAGACTCGGACACCCCAATTCTTCCAGATCGATCACTGGCTTTGAATCGTCGTTGATCATCTTCTCGAGCCACTGTTTTTTCTCATTTCCCTTGACATATATATAACTTGCTTGCTCAACGATTCTCTTCAATACTGTCTGCAGATTATCGTAAGACATGTCACCGTCATTCCACTCTAATCCATGATAATTTCGCGTCAACCAGGAATTGGTAGCTCTGCATTTGGGTGGTAAGGTTTGCCAAGAACAGGGTGGTTTGAACAGGATGCGAGTTATACCATGTCTACCTGCGTCGTCCGGTTGAACACTGATTGCAGCCAGCTCCTTTACCACAAATTCGTCGTAAAAGTTTTCGAAACCTTGCACATCCAAAATCATCTCCATTGTGATATTTTTTAGATTCTTTACTACTTGAAGATCGGTTGAATACTAATTTTCATCCCTGAAATTTTCGCTCTTTTATAGCTGACAGCCCCCCTCCACTAATTTTCTAGAACGTTCCAAAAGATCTTTCCGGAGTCAAAATGTTTCCCTCCACCAAATTTCTAGAACGTTCCAAAAGATCTTTCCAGAGTCGATTCCGAGAACTTCTGAGAATCATTAGGCTAAGTAACTCGATCCGAAGAGAACAGGGTGTCGAATAATCAGACTCAAAAACTTCTCAGGGTGTCGATAATAATTCTGAGAACTGTTTGACTGTCCGAAATTCCAACAATGGTCATTCCAGGAATTATTAGTTATCAAAGAATAGACTTGCATGTTCTTCGTACAGGGGTATCAAATTCACACAGGGTGCCGAAAAATTCCAGGAACTGTCTGCCCTCCACAATGACCTCGGAGAAGCTTCTAGAAGGCTCTGACACAGGGGTTGGAATTTCATATCGGGATGTGTGACGTTAATTCGAGGGTGCGTGACGTCAATTTAAGGGTATGTGACGTTAATTCAAGGGAGTGTGACGTCAATTTAAGGGTGTGTGACGTCAATTCAAGGGTGTGTGACGTCAATTCAAGGGTGTGTGACGTCAATTCAAGGGTGTGTGACGTCATTTTGAGGGTGGGCGACGTCATTTTGAGGGTGGGTGACGCCATTTTGAGGGTGACGTCGGGGGCCCGAGAGCGTGACTCAGACTCCCCCTCCAACACCCTCACACGGACACGGGAGGGTGCGTGTGTGTGCGTGCGTGTACGTGTGCACTAACACGCGTTGATCCAGAACCGGCCTAGCCTACCTACTATCCAGTAAAGGAATTGAACGGTTCGACGGAACTAATTTCCTAGGATGGAAAGCACAAATAAACGCGTTATTTGTGATGAACGATGTGCTGGAAATCGTGGACGGTTCGCGAGCCATACCGGCACCCGCCGCTGGAATTGCGGCAGAGGTAAAGCAATGCAAGAAGGATAACGCAACGGCCAAATTCATCATTTTATCATCGCTCGAAGAGTCTCAGCAAACGTGTGTGCTATCCTGCGAAACCGCGAAGGAAATGTGGGACAAATTAATACTCATACACGAGCAAAAGACTGCGACAAACAAGCTGGGACTCATGCAAAAATTTCATGCGTACAAAATGAGTGAACAAGATACGGCAGTGCAACACGTGTCTCGAGTGCAAAACATGGCGGGTCAGCTCAAAGATGTCGGTGAAGAAGTGAGTGATACGACGATAATGGCAAAGATCTTAGCGAGTCTAACACCAAAGTTTAATACGCTACAGATTGCGTGGGACAGCGTAGACCCCGCGAGACAGACTCTTGAAACTCTTCATGAAAGACTCATACGGGAAGATATGAGGAATAGTGGTGATGACGATGCAGCGAGTGCGTTAGTCACAACGAAGAACGGTGTACCTGAAAATTCAAAAAATTCGGGAGTGCAAGTTCAGTGCTATAAGTGCCAAGGATTTGGTCACATCGCGCGATCTTGCAAAAAGAAACGTCGGAAGCCTAAGAAAAATGTTGAAAAACCACGTGAGAGTGATTGTGCGTTTCTGGTGGAAACCGGCACGACGCAGGAAGCAACAAGTGCACCAACTAGTCAGGCGGAATCAACGAGAAGCCAGATGAGAGAGATCATGTCCGCTGAGCAAAGCGAAGTATGGCTTATCGACAGTGGGGCGTCAAGACATCTCACTTATCGTAGAGACTGGCTTACCGATTACCGACCGAGTGAAAATGGCGACACAGTATCGCTGGGTGACAACAAAACCTGTGATGTTACCGGCGAAGGAACAGTGCACATTAAGAGACTTATCAACGGTGCGTGGAAGGATGCGCGTATTGAAAAAGTATTGTATGTGCCAAACATTCGGAAGAACCTATTTTCTGTAGGGGCGTGTACAAAGATGGGCTACGATGTAAAATTTAACGGTGAACACGTTGAAGTGAAGAAAGGTGAAAGTGTATTTGCAAGTGGAAAAATTCAAGGCAACGACGTGTGGCGTATGATGTTCAAAGTCGCAAAGCCGGCTAGTACACAAGAGGCGAATATCTCGACCCAGTAAACTAAAAAGAATTGGAAAGAATTGAACATTTTCAATTCGCATGAATCCCGTTTTTCTATTCGAGTATTGTAATTACTACGCATAAGGTTACTATCAAAGTCTATTCGTTTGAATTCCAAATATGACGTATCGTATTTACGTTTTCACCATCCCAGACGGCACCGTAATATTCCTGCAGTATTACTGCAGTGTTGCACCGCAATATTGGCGATGTTGCAGAAAGATTGCAAAAAAAAAATTGATGGCCAGGAACAGGATGAATAAAGGAAACTCACAGTTTAATAATTGCATCAAATTCTCCAACGGTCACCCATCCAAGTGTCGACCCTGCGTACCGTTGCTTAACTTACTTGATCCCGCGTGATCCCGTATTCGCCTAGCTCCAATGATCTCTTGTAGACAAATATGACACTTTCCCAAGATATAACGCTATCGTATGGTTCTGAGTTTCGCACATTTATATCAACTTTAACTTGTGATATTTATCGCGATGTCAAAATTTTCGGATACCTATGGAAATGTACGAGACGATATTTCTGCATTTTCTCCAATGCTATACATTCCCACTTATTCAAAAAAATTCACAACCTTCGACGAAAATCTACAGAAAACTGTTACTCTTCTTTCTATAGATTGAGGATTAGGTATTTTATTATTTTCATTCGCGATGTTCGTTGCAGCTGCAATATTGCTGCAATATTGAATGAAAATCTCGTTTGCAATTATGCACAGTTGGATGAATATATTAGACGAATACGAATCAATGTCTATGTAATTCTTAGTTACGAATTCAAACACATTAATCTATAGTACTTGTGCACTGGAATTCTTTTGGATAGAAATTACGGAAAGTGTATCTTTCGATTGTAATTATCTCGAATTCACATCAAGAACTGATTCATGCAAATTAAAATGTTTCCTATCAAATCCCCAGAACAGAATTCAGACGGATCAGATCGTGCCTTACTCCCTAGTCGCATTCATTCGATTCGCTAACCCTCTACGATGAATTCCCGGTGTGAAATTCATCGGAATTCATAACCTAGCGTAACTGTGGACAGTTTATGAGAATAGACAAGGTCTTATATTCAATTCCGATTTGCGAATTGAAACAAATAGACGCATTCGTTCGATTATGTGAGACGTGAATAAATTCGATGAACAGAATTCGGAAGGATTCGAGAATAGAAATGTGCGATACCCAATTCGAGTTCCGGGCAAAACGGGATCGGAAGATGGACCGATGAATCATTTTCAATTCATTTCCAATTCTTTTTAGTTTACTGGGGACAGCCACTCTCAATGTGTGGCACGAACGGATGGGACACGTGGGCATGCGAGCCATCACTGAAATGGTTAAAAAGGGCCTGGTGAAGGGTCTGACTCTGACTGACAAATCTGTGCTGTTCTGTGAGCCATGTCAGCTAGGTAAATCCCACCGACTCCCGTTCAACAAAAACTCAGTAAAAGCAAAAACAGTGCCCGGTGAAGTCGTGCATACCGATGTGTGCGGGCCTATGTCAGTTGACTCGATCGGCAAGTCGCGATATTTTCTGACATTCAAGGACGACGCGAGTGGCTACCGATATGTGAATTTTCTGCAACAAAAATCCGAAGTGTGCGCGAAATTTAAAGAATTCGAAAAAAGGGTCGCGAATAAATTCGGGAAGTCAATCAAAATCCTAAGGTCGGATAACGGTCGCGAGTTCTGTAATAGAGAAATGAAAGATTACCTCGTGTCGCGCGGAATAAACCACGAGACGACCGCGCCGTACTCGCCCGAACAAAATGGTAAAGCCGAACGCGATAATCGAACAATCGTGGAAAGTGCGCGCACGATGATTCACGCGAAAAGTCTGCCTATTAGACCGGGAGCCCATAACACTTTTTTTATGTATCATTACCTACCGCTCATATACATCTTAAGTTCCATAAATGTGTATCCCACATCACGAAAATATCATCGCCGAACAAATTCCGTGGTTACAATATGTTTTTCACGCGCGATCAAATTGTTTAAAAAACTCAGGTTTTGGCATCATTATCTACCGTTCGGCACATGTCGCAAATTACTGTGTTTGAAAAAAAAGTTCGGGCGGACGCCATTGCCGAACGTGTAGGATGGTTATGAAAGCCACTATTACCCTATGCTTTTGTAAAAAAAAATTGTTTAAAAGATTATTATAACCTACTGTTCGGCATTTCGTGAATATCTCTAATTATTCACTAATATTCAAAGCAATACGGTCGCCGAACATTTTGGTTGGTTAGGGACCTAGCTACACCCACGCATTTCCGTTTTTCGGTGTCTATATGTGTGACATCATAGCCTACTGTTCGGCGTTGATTTTATAACATATATGAAATGGAATGGAAGTATAAAATAAATATGCCGAACAAATTAACCGGACATACATTTGTTATAAACAATAAAATACAATTGTTATAAACAAATTATACCTCACCGTTCGGCGATGGTCTTTTATGACTAATTTCATCGTATTCTATTTTACAATGTAACCGCCGAACAAAATGATTGGTTATGTTATCCGTAATTACTGAGGAAAGATTGCATCAATTTTCATTTATTGAATTTAATAAACAGCTAATTATTTATTGTTTAACAGCTTAGGAAAATTACTTTACACATATTTACTTATAAATTAAGGTTTGCCGAACAAGAAAATTCAACCGCCGAACATTTATATCACCCCTTCGTGGTCACACTTCCGATTTCAATCAAGCTAGTCATACCCGGGTAAAATTGACCCGAGCCATTTTTAAACGGTTGTCGCGTGAAAACTATCAGTCCGATCGGCACCAAAAAAATACTGAAAAATACTTTGAACATTCTAGCAGATGTAGCAAAAGTCGGTATGTCAAAATTGGAATGGCGACATGTTCAAAAGATATCGTAAAGAGGTCAATGCATTTTAGAATTTGATTTTTTTTATTCTACATTTTTTTACGTTTTTTGCGTTCCTTTGGCCACGGACTTACTGGGATTTATCTTCAAAGGTTATGCTCGGGTAATTTGGACCCGTGGTGACCAGGAAGGGTTATTGGGGGGGGGGGGGGGGGGGGGGGGGTCCCTCAACCATGCACTAGGTAGATGAATTTTAACGACGGACAAATTAGTCGACACCATATGTTATAATATAATTGTATATACGACAAATATCATAAAATGTCATAAAAAAAATGAAGTGTCGAATGAATAGGATGGGTAAGGCATTGACAACAACTAGACGACTGTGAATTAAGCATTACAAAATTTCAAAATACGTTTTATTAATGAAAAAAACTCATCTTACAGTATGAAAATAATACCCAAATGATGAAACTTACAAAACTATCATTTAGATTAAAAAGGTAATTTATTTAAGTTTCGTCTTCGCTTATATCATATATATTAGGGTGGCCGTTAGAAAAAAAAATTCCGGGCCGCCCCCCAAATCGACTCGAAATAAATCAAAAGTCATCCTGTAATTTTTTCAGATTTTTATTTTAACGCTTGACCCTTGACCACAGAGGTTGAACTTCTCCATTTGAAATACACGGGGTTTCGCGGTCCTTTCAGTTATTATTCCACTGTGGGTCTGATTATGAATATAAAAATCTGAAATTCTCACAGATTGGTCCACGAGAATGCTTCTCTGTGAAGAAAAAATGGCCACCCCCCTTGCCTTCCAAATTTTGTATGGTCCATCCCATGCCAATGTGATCATTTTTTTTTCTCTCCAATTTCATTAAATGTTGCTCAAAAACATTGGAAATATATGTTTCCCAATGTTTTTCGGTTTTTTCACATTTCGTATGGGATATTCCGACATTATTTTCCGAAAGTTTTTTTACTTCACGCAGTGTGATAATGGACGTTTTATCCACGTTTCGCGTGGATGAAATCCCCATTTTCAGACCTTATGAAGTAAAATTTTGTACCATACTCGACGGAAAAACTTCTTCTGATCTCGTGTGATTGCAAGACTCGCCTTCGGCTCGTGCTGCAACCTCACACTCGTCAGAAAAAGTTTTACCGCATTCGTATCGTAATGTACTATTTTATCTTTTTACAATTCCATCGAATGTTTTTCAAAAACATTAAAAATATATGTTTCCCGATGTTTCTCGGTTTTCCCACATTTTGTACGGAAGTGGTTTTCGGTGTGTTTTTGCAGCATTTTCGTTTTTCTTTTTTTTTTTTTTTTGTATTTAGCAAATTTTTTTGTTAACGTCATCCATGTAATTTTTCAATAAAGTCAACTCTTTTATTATAGATTTTTTTCGTAAAAGGAATTAACAAGGAGTTACGAAGTCAACTTTTGCATCAGAATCGATTATTCCCTTTACCTGAAGTCCGTATCATATTGGATAATGTCGGAATATCCCATACGAAATATGAACAAACCGAAAAACATTGGGAAACATATATTTCCAAAGTTTTTGAGCAACATTCGATGAAATTGGAGAAAAAAAAAAAATGATCACATTGGCATGGGATGAACCATACAAAATTTGGAGGGCAGGGGGGTGGCCATTTTTTCTTCACAGCGAAGCATTCTCGTGGACTAATCTGTGAGAATTTCAGATTTTTATATTCATAATTAGACCCACAGTGGAATAATAACTGAAAGGACCGCGAAACCCCGTGTATTTCAAATGGAGAAGTTAAACCTCTGTGGTCAAGGGTCAAGCGTTAAAATAAAAATCTGCAAAAATTACAGGAAGAGTTTTGATTTATTTCGAGTCGATTTGGGGGGCGGCCCGGGAGTTTCATGTTTTTTCCCGTTTTAACGGCCACCCTAATATATATATTAGGGTGTGCCAAAAAAAAAAAAAAAAAAAATTCAAACGCACATCAACATTCCGGTAGAGCATCTCAAATAGAATATTTCAGCCAAATATGAGCTCTTAATATTGATATTTAGAACTGCCTAACTCAGTTTTCCCATTTTTGATTTGAATAACACGTGAAAAAAAAATCGGAAAATTTTCGAATTGTTTTTTTTATTGTAACTGGCTTAATTTAGAAACTATCTGAATACAGATTCTTATAGGAAATTTCACGCTCTACAAAAAAGTACTGAGATAGAATTTTCTTAACTCTCACCGATTAGGAGGTATTCGCCTATAAACATTGAGTCATAGCGTCATAGAGTCATAGGACTCTGGGAAAAACAATTTATTTTTCTCTGAAAATCAATATTTTCACTATTTTAAGGGGTTATATACACCTTTAAATGGGTTGAATTTCTGAAAAACAATTTTCCTTTTTTTTTCAACTTGAAGACTCTGATAAAATTAAAAAAAATCATCATGTTTGGCGAGGGTTTGACCTTCATTATCCATATCTTACATCGTGTATTACTTGCAGTCTAATAGTGGCTGCGCTGAAGACAGGAAAATACAAAATCACTCGGTTGCCGCAAAGAATCAGACCCAGCGTTGGACCGATCTTGGAATTTTTGGTTCTCAATTATTCATAAGACATGCCTCTATCAGATGAACATAGAACTTTTTGATATCGCAAGAATTACTTGAGTTATTGAATTTTTTCGATTTTTTTTCTGAATTTGAAAAAAAATTTTGCTTATTTTTCTAATATTTCAACTAAAAATGGGTTTATCAAAAAGTTCTATGTTCATCTGATAAAGGCATGTCTTATGAACAATTGAGAACCAGAAATTCCAAGATCGGTCCAACGCTGGGTCTGATTCTTTGCGGCAACCGAGTGATTTTGTATTTTCCTGTCTTCAGCGCAGCCACTATTAGACTGCAAGTAATACACGATGTAAGATATGGATAATGAAGGTCAAACCCTCCCCAAACATGATGATTTTTTTTAATTTTATCAGAGTCTTCAAGTTGAAAAAAAAAGGAAAATTGTTTTTCCGAAATTCAACCCATTTAAAGGTGTATATACCCCCTTAATCAATAATATATGAAAATTTTCAAAATGAAGATTTATTTTTCAGCAATTTTCGCATTGTAAGCAATACTGATACCGAGTTTTACAAGAAAAAAAAAATGGAAAAAATACAAGAACGTTTTAGAAGAAAAAAAAGTCAATATTTAATGATAATTAATTGAAAAATAGTAAAAATAGTGAAAATATTGATTTTCGGAGATTTTTTTCGAAGATATGAATCATTTGTTAATGTTTCGTGAATATGGGTTGGAAAGAGTACACATCAGGGCACCTTATATAAAAAAATCAGAATTTTTGGAATGATCTGCTTCCGTTTATCAGTGATATAGTGAATTAACGCTAAAAATGGACGAGGCT
Source organism: Tenthredo mesomela (assembly GCA_943736025.1). Taxonomy (NCBI): domain Eukaryota; kingdom Metazoa; phylum Arthropoda; class Insecta; order Hymenoptera; family Tenthredinidae; genus Tenthredo; species Tenthredo mesomela. The sequence continues at coordinate 23,395,108 of OX031013.1, read as the reverse complement.
GAAGCTAGCAGCCAGAGTTAGCAGCCGAACGCTGCTACGCATAGGCGTTCAACGTTGAACAGCAGCGTTCGGCTGCTAACTCTGGCTGCTAGCTTCAGCCTCGTTAAAAATGGCATTTTCGAACGTCCCGCGCGCCCCCTAAAAAAATTCGAAAAATCGAACTGTTGGACGGAGGGTTATATTTCAGCGAGATCTTCGATTTCGGAGGGTAGCCAGCAGTTTTTAGAATTTTCGATGCACCCTAATATACAGGGTGACTCAAGACCCCCGGACCGGAAGGAATGGGTGAATTCCTCGTTGGATTTTGAGACGAAATTTCCTTTTCGAAAACTTCGTCCGATCAACGGTGTCCAAGTTATTAAAGATAAAGAGTAGCCAATCAGCGCCTCGCTTTAGGTCCGTGCCAGTGCCGGGTCAATAGTGAACGGCGGGCAGGGCCCGTGGTTTATTTTACATTTGGCTACTTTCTTCTTCACTTTACGATCGACGCGTATTATTATTATTATTATTATTATTATTATTATTATTATTATTATTATTATTTTATTTATTTTTTTTTGACCTGGACACGGAAAACTACGGTCCGGTCAACCTGGACACGTAGAACTACGGTCTGGTAGAAAAAAAAATAAATAAAATAATAATAATAATAATAATAATAATAATACGCGTCGATCGTAAAGTGAAGAAGAAAGTAGCCAAATGTAAAATAAACCACGGGCCCTGCCCGCCGTTCACTATTGACCCGGCACTAACACGGACTCAAAGCGTAGCGCTGATTGGCTACTCTTTATCTTTAATAACTTGGACACCGTTGATCGGACGAAGTTTTCGAAAAGGAAATTTCGTCTCAAAATCCAACGAGGAATTCACCCATTCCTTCCGGTCCGGGGGTCTTGGGTCACCCTGTATATGGGGCATTCCATGCCAACTCGACCTGCCGCCAACCCTCACCATCTTCGATTTTGCTCTAGAATTAGAATAATGTTGAGGGTGTCGAAAAATGAACTTCCGAATTATTTCAGATTTTTTCGATCACTGGTCTAGAAGTTGCCTTATATTTATACTAATTTATATCTCAATATATTCAAGTCCTACAAAAAAATCAATTAAACAAAAAATCTTTGCAATATTCTTAAATAGAAGAAAACATTTTTTGGTAAATTTTTCAGCTACCAGAAATGCATTTTTTTTTTGCGAAAATAGTATAAAATCAAGATTTTGTCGGCGATGGACATGTTCGATTTTCATGAAATTTTATCACAAATTCCTTTTCAAATTACGAACATTTTGACAGATTGCGGAAAGTGGGGAGATTTCTAGTTTGGATGCTACAATCGATTGAATGTCGAGGAAACGTGAAATGCGGTAGTAGTAAACTAAACAAACCCAAAAAGCACCTCTGGTGCAAAAACCTTCCGCCAAGTACAATAATGATCACTACCCCCAAAAAAATCTACCAATCAAAATTCCTCCTTGACAAAGGTGGTACTATAAAAATGTCTACTTACAAAAGGATTGAAATCAGATACAATTGCCAAGTACATGTCTTTTGTATACCGAGAATATTCGGTGAAGGTAGACAGCCCCCTTCCTACGCCAAAACCAACACAGGCGCGAACCGCGTGCGTGAGGCTCGGCGGGCGGGGCTATTCGGCCAGTAATGCTTCTACCCAATCTTCCGCGCTATGCCGATTCCGCATAGCCCATCCGCGCTAACTCGATAAATACTATAGCCCATCCGCGCTAACTCGATGAATACTTATCTTAAAAAGCAATCATCACACTGAACACGGAAAAGAATGAACGCGAATAAAATGAATTCGCCTAATGTGAATATTTATTTTCAAAATTTATCAACGAATTTAAAGTCAAATATCAATTAATTGGATTTAAGTATTGATTATCAGTGTTTAGGATCGATATTTGAGACGAAGTTGAACAGGTAAGTGGAGGGTGAATCATTGAAGACAAAAATTGGTTTATTTATTAATTTCTTTATTTATTCATTTTTCAGAACTCGATCTTATTCAAAACATCTGTTCGGAATACCAGTATTCAATCTAATGAAAATTAAGAATTCGTGAGAAAGTTTTCAGTGTTTGTGTCAACTTTAGTTTAATAATAACATAATGAATCATTTGATCAGACTACATTGCAGAGAATGGAGTCATCGAGGATAAGGCTGCCACCCACAGGCCACGTCCTTAGGTCTGAAACAGAAAAATCAAATTTATCAGCGATTATTGGTTAATCGAGGGATCCATTGCTGTTGAATTATGGTGTACGCACAAACTTATCAGAGATTGAATGCTTGGGAATCGAAGAAAGGCTACCGATGAGCCACTGTCGAACGTAGTATACTTTTACTGAAACCATTTTCGTCTCTCAACGATTACTTCTATCGGAGAACCGAGTGCTGACACGTACCTCAGCAAGGATTCATAGCGTGCGGAGGAGCTTTGTCGCAGGAGTTTGTCGTGCGACGAGATAGCGTACGAGGAGCTACGTTGCAAGGGTTCGTGGCACGTCGACGATATTTATCGAACATCTCTCACTCATCTAACGAGCATTCAACATTCATGTCTCTTAGCAGGTGAAGGAGCTTCGTCGCAGATGTTCGTAGTGCGACGAGGCAGCGTACGAGGAACTTCGGTGCAAGGGTTCGTAGCACGTCGAAGATATCCATCGAACATTTCTTACTCGTCTGACGACCATTCAACGTTCATGTCTCGTAGTAGGCGAAGGAGCTTCGTCGCAGATGATCCTAGTGCGATGAGGCAGCGTACGAGGAGCTTCGTTACAAGGTTTCGTGGCACGTCGACGATATCCATCGAACATTTCTCACTCTAACGAGCATTCAACGTTCATGTCTCGTAGCAGGCGGAGGAGCTTCGTCGCAGATGTTAGTAGTGCGTTGAGACAGTGTACGAGGAGCTTCGTTGCAAGGGTTCGTAGCACGTCGACGATATGCAGTCCTTCTCTGGACTCTGGAAAAGCCTCGCCGAACAAAAATTTAATAGAAAATGCTCGCCGACGCACTGCAAAATCTGACAACAAAGCTCCACTGTACGCTACCAACGCGGTACAAACAACTGTGACGGAGAGAGACCTCCTCTGCAAGATGCGAAACATGAACGTTGAATGCTCGTCAGACAAGTAAGAAAGGTTCGATGAATATCGTCGACGTGCTACGAACTCTTGCAACGAAGCTCCCGTACGCTGTCTCAACGCACCACAAACATCTGCGACGAAGCTCCTTCGCCTTCTACGAGACATGAACGTTGAATGCTCGTCAGACGAGTGGAAAATGTCTACTGAGATCGACGACGCACTTACCAACTCCGGCAACGAAGCTACTCCGCACGCTATGATGCCTTGCTGAGGTACATCTCAGCACTCGGTTCTCCGATAGAAGTAATCGTTGAGAGACGAAAATGGTTTGAGTAAAAGTGTACTGCGTTCGACAGTGGCTCATCGGTAGCCTTCCTTCGATTCCCAAGCATTCAATCTCCGATAAGTTTGTGCGTACACCATAATTCAACAGTAATGAATCCCTCGATTAACCAATAATCGTTGATAAATTTCCTTTTTCTGTTTCAGACTGTTTTTTCAATTTCACTTTTCTGTTTTGAAAATAAGATGTCCTGAAAATAAATGAATAAATAAATAAATCAATAAATAAACCAATTTTTGACCATGTTGTCTTCAATGATTCACCCTCCACTTACCTGTTCAACTTCGTCTCAAATATCGATCCTAAACACTGATAATCAATACTTAAATCCAATTAATTGATATTTGATTTCAAATTTGTTGATAAATTTTGAAAATAAATATTCGCATTAGGCGAATTCATTTTATTCGCGTTCATTCTTTTCCGTATTCAGTGTGATGATTGCTTTTTGAGTTAAGTATTTATCGAGTGAGCGCGGATGGGCTATAGTATTTATCGAGTTAGCGCGGATGGGCTATCTGGAGTCGGCATAGCGCGGAAGATTGGGTAGAAGCATCACTGGCCGAATAGCCCCGCCCGCCGAGCCTCACGCACGCGGTGCGCGCCTGTGTTGGTTTTGGCGTAGGAAGGGGGCTGTCTACCTTCACCGAATATTCTCGGTATTATATTAAACTAGTAAAAAAAAAAAAAAAATATCCGAAATTAATCCGAAAAAAATAAAAATTTGGAGGTAGTCGTACTTGGCGGGCCAATATTTCATATCAATATAAGATTACTGACATAGTTCAATTGCTGCTTTCTCGCACTTGTCTACAAAAGGCCCGCCAAGTACGACTACCTCCAAATTTTTATTTTTTTCGGATTAATTTCGGATATTTTTTTTTTTTTTTTTACTAGTTTAGTCAAGAGACTCGGTAGAGTCTCGCGCCAAGAGCAATAATAAAAAAAGCGCGAGACTCGACCGAGTCTATATACCCGAACGGCAGCTAAACGGCGTGGTGGGGAAACAGTATTTCCTAATTTCTTTCTTCTCGCGATATCCAGGGGATTGGAATATTTATCCTAGAATGTGGGTACCAAGATCTTTCATTTGAGTTGAACTTCGATTGGATCAGTGCACGGAAAGCTGAGTTATGATTATTTCAAGTTTCCGAGTACCCGTTTCGTCTGAAAAAATTTTCGTCGTTTCACCTCCTTCAGCCAGATCTGACAGTTCACTAAAGCTATGCGGATAAAAATGAGGAAAGAGTGGCCACCACTAAACAGCAGTGACATCAGTTGCAAGATGGCGCTCTTAAAATATTTTTAAAAATTCTGAGTGTTAACGGAGTCGTTGCCGGGAGTTGTCTTCATACATCATACACTTTCGTTATTTGTGACCAGGACCACCGCTACGTCGCTTTCGTCCACTAGGTCGACCGTACCGTAGTTTTCGTCCTACAGGTCGACCGCTACGTAGTTTCTGTCCTCCAGGACCACCGTTACGTAGTTTCTGTCCTCCAGGACCACCGCTACGAAGTTTCCGTCCTCCAGGTCGACCGCTACGTAGTTTCCGTCCTCCAGGTCCACCGCTACGTAGTTTCCGTCCTCAATGTCCACCGCACCGTAGTTTCCGTTCTCTAGGTCGACCGCTACGTAGTTTCTGTCCTCCAGGACCACCGCTACGTAGTTTTCGTCCTCTAGGTCGACCGCTACGTAGTTTCCGTCCTCCAGGTTCACCGCTAAGTATTTTCCGTCCTCCATGTCGACCGCACCGTAGTTTCCGTTCTCTAGGTCGACCGCTACGTAGTTTCTGTCCTCCAGGTCCACCGCTACGTAGTTTCCGTTCTCTAGGTCGACCGCGACGTATTTTCTGTCCTCAAGGACTACCGCTACGTAGTTTTCGTCCTCCAGGTCGACCGCTATGTAGTTTCCGTCCTCCAGGTCCACCGCTACGTAGTTTCCGTCCTTCATGTCTACCGCACCGTAGTTTCCGTCCTCCAGGTCGACCGATTGTAAGTAATTATTGATGAACAATTGATGTTGTACACACGATGTTCCTAACTACGTAGCGGTGGACCTGGAGGACGAAAACTTAGCAGTTGATGCGCGCAAAGTGAATCGCCCTGTATATTTTTAACTGTTTATTTTAATATTTAAATAACCATGACTCTGTGGACAATAGGAAGCTGCGTTTTTTATCAGCGCCGTTTTTAGAGCTCGGTACTTGTTTTTCCGTTTTTCACTATTTTATGTTCACTTCTTGTTTCGCGTAACCACATGAATAAATAAAATATATATAATATATATAGATGAAGGAGGAGGGTTGCGCGCAGGGTTACACGTTGCAGGCATATAGAGTTATTATACGGATTATAAGGAAACAATTCGTAGAACTTAATGAAAAACGAACACACATGTTACGGCTTTAAAAAAATAGTACTTTTCGATACAAGTGCGAAAGTGTTGATTCTCGGACGAGTGTGAAGTTTTTCACCCTCGCTTCGCTCGGGTGACAATCACACAAGTCGAGAATCATCTTTCGCACGTGTATCGAACTTCATTTTTCAACACAGCGCGCGTTAAGTTGAATTTCATGCACGCGAAGCGTGCGCAAAATCGAACTTTGCGCACGCCGTATGGAAAAATAATTTATAAACACATATACGTGTATAAAATACAAAATTGTACAAAAAGTAGTGAAATCAACAACAAAAGCACCTATGGTGCAAAAACCTTACGCCAAGTGCAATAATGTGGTCCCTACTCAAAACGAAAGAATAAAAAGAAAAATGTCCACGTACAAAAGTATTGAAATCACAAACAGTGCCAAGTACATGTCTTCTGTGTACCACAAGTTAACAACAGAAAATTAAAGAGTTTTGTGCTTGTTCACTCGCAAAAAAAAATTTGGAGGTAGTGGTACTTGGCGGGCCTTCGTAGACAAGTACGAGAGAACAATTTGGCCCGCCAAGTACCACGGACTCCAAATTTTTTTTTGCGAGTGAACAAGCACAAGACTCTTTAATTTTCTGTTGTTAACTTGTGGTACACAGAAGACATGTACTTGGCACTGTTTGTGATTTCAATACTTTTGTACGTGGACATTTTTCTTTTTATTCTTTCGTTTTGAGTAGGGACCACATTATTGCACTTGGCGTAAGGTTTTTGCACCATAGGTGCTTTTGTTGTTGATATAATATACACTGAGAGAAATTCAATGTGTAAAATCAACATTTTTGATACAGTTAAAATTTTATAGTAACCGTAACTTTTTTTTTCGTTCATGTAACTATAATTAAGGTACAGCGAGCATTTGTGATGTAGTAACAGTAACCACGCGAGAAATTTAGTAATATTAACAGTCTTTTCCGGTCGTATATTCAACTTTTCTCGAATATTCACAGTAACTATTTAGACCTCTGTGCAAGGCACAATTTTTGACGAATTGCATGTACTATTTTTGGGACGTTGAATTCCTGCGAGTAATCGTAACTATATTTTCAGTTGATGGAACTCTATTTTCTATTAAAGATTAACTAACTATTTAACTTTACTCATTTGATTAAATGGACTAGTTTTTATAATTCCAAGTGTACTCAAACAACATGCTTATATTTTATACTTTTGCAAAGTCAACTTACTAAGGCATCAACTATAATTTTCAGCCCAAGCAACATAATTTTTCACTTTCACTGAACAAAAGTTACTCGCGAGTAACAGACACTAGATTTTTATAGATATTATTACATTCTTACTGTGAGCGTTACAGTAAACGAGAACTTTTGGAATTCTAGGAAACAGATGCTTAGTTGAGATATCTTAGCTGCATTAAAACGTTGATATCATTGAGACAAATGCTAATTTCAAAATAAATAGAAAAAAGTGATACATTATTTCAATAGATAGTTTAGCGTAGTCGGTAGAGCGTGCGACTGGTAATGCGAGCGAATGCGAATGCGTGCGACCCCGGATCGAATCCCGCCCAAAATAATGCGAAGTTTTTCTAATCTGTAAATCGTTACTTTGTATCAATATACGATTGATTACAAATAATAGGTGTTGCTCAGCGCATCCTACTGTTACGTCTTGAGTTGAAAGTTATTTAGAAGAACGAATCACAAGTTATTTTATATGATGTTGAATTGGTAGAGTTCTGTATTTCTTACCGAGTCTTAAATTACTAGTTCTTCTGGACGTCGCTGAGCTCGTATCTGTTGAGATATCTGTTGAGGTATGGGTATTATCAGCCACCACTATGCGTGGGTGAAATAAATGTTTATAGTTTCACCTTTTAATTATAACAATATTTATTAAACAATTTAATAATAACAATCTGCACTGAAGTTTTGGTAATTAATCTTCACGCAAGTGGAGATTAATTTAAGTTTGTAGTTTCTATTATTTTATTTAGTAATTCACTTATTAATTAACTGTTACACCAAACACTTTGAGTTGATAATTCTGAGATCTAAGATTCTATAAGTTCGATCTTTACTGATTGAGGTTTCGTGACTAACTGCTAATACTGCAGTAGAAAAGATCTCTCCTCGCGGATACGCGAAGGGGAGGTTTTGGAAAACTCGCGGGAAGGCGAGGTTTTTTCTATTGGTAAAAAGAACATTAAAACAAAAGCGGGAAAAAATATGGTTGGCTAGAAGAGCGTTTGCGCAAGGCGATTGGGTCAGAGGCCCAAGCGTCGAGGCGCTAAGAAGGGATGCTGTAAGCATCTATATCTCTCTTCTTTTAAAACAGAGCTGTCTTTGTCTTTAGACTTTTCCGCTTTGGGTCGTAAAAATCTGAAGGATCTGAAGATTTATGTTTCCTCAATAAGGATTTTCAAAGTTTACTTAAAGTTTAGGCTTTCAGTTTTATGGTGTTTCAAGTGTTCCAGAGCATATTCGTTTCGTGAGAAAATGGGATGAAATTGTCTATATTATAGTTAAGATTGTTCCTTTCAAAAGTATTGACTAATATCTATGAGTAAAGTAATATATAAAAGAATAAAGGAAAAAATTATAAATGGAATTACATCAGTAGATGCATTATTAAAACTCTGATGATAATTGCACGTCGGTATTCTTATACCTGAGATAATAACTATGGTAACTGTTGTACCTATAGATTAAATATTCGGCTTCCAGCCTAGGACGTAACACTACAATGAAATAAATTTATTGTAACATTCTAAATTAATTTTTTTCGCGCAGCGAAATTCCATCACGATAAAATCGAGTTGAGTTAACACTAACTTATCAGTCAGCGCTACTTTATAATCTCGTTCATAATACACGATTTCTCGAAAAACGAAGGGTTACTTCAACTCTAATGCAATGTCACTCGAACCAATTTTACTTAGTAAAGATGGTTCAGTTAGAAGTACTTTGTTTGAATAGTTCGCTGGTATAGTTACGTTCACCGAAATTTTCAGTAACTGCTACTGAATTTCAAAACGTCTGTTGAACCAAAAAAAAATGTTGATGCCTTATTTCACTCGGCGATTTGGGTTGGGGGAACTAGATATTTCTCTCAGTGTACAAAAGACATGTACTTGGCAATTGTATCTGATTTCAATCCTTTTGTAAGTAGACATTTTTATAGTACCACTTTTGTCAAGGAGGAATTTTGATTGGTAGATTTTTTTGGGGGTAGTGATCATTATTGTACTTGGCGGAAGGTTTTTGCACCAGAGGTGCTTTTTGGGTTTGTTTAGTTGACTACTACCGCATTTCACGTTTCCTCGACATTCAATCGATTGTAGCATCCAAACTAGAAATCTCCCCACTTTCCGCAATGTGTCAAAATGTTCGTAATTTGAAAAGGAATTTGTGATAAACATTTCATGAAAATCGAACATGTCCATCGCCGACAAAATCTTGATTTTATACTATTTTCGCAAAAAAAAAAAATGCATTTCTGGTAGCTGAAAAATTTACCAAAAAATGTTTTCTTCTATTTAAGAATATTGCAAAGATTTTTTGTTCAATTGATTTTTTTGTAGGACTTGAATATGTTGAGATATAAATTAGTATAAATATAAGGCAACTTCTAGACCAGTGATCGAAAAAATCTGAAATAATTCGGAAGTTCATTTTTCGACACCCTCAACATCATTCTAATTCTAGAGCAAAATCGAAGATGGTGAGGGTTGGCGGCAGGTCGAGTTGGCATGGAATGCCCCATATATTGTAACGAATCAGGCAACCCATGCCTGACCGTTAGCATTCAAACATCAGCCGTTGCTAACATCGAGAACAGTCTAGAACGATCGACAGCAGCGACGAGCTGAGTGACGTCACGACTAATATAAAAGTCGAGGCGCCGCTCAGCTCACCAGCTATTCTAGGGTAGACACCAGATAGACTCACAGTCACTTGTTGGTCATCACGAGCATAGAGCTCTGATGAACCGTTAGAATCAGCTATTACTTCGAATATCAAATATAAATTCACTTGCTTCAAATCAAACGAACAAAATATCAAATCATATATTCAAAGCATTAATCAAATAGAAAATTACAGAAGAATAAAATTAAAATACTATCGAACTATTATTATTAGAAATAAGCATAACAGAAAACTTGTACAGAAAGAGAAATAGAACATTCATTATCAAACCTTGTTTAATCAAGTAAGTAACGCTTAGGCAACGTGTAAATATAGTTTAGGGTTGCAACCGTAGTTTTAGTCAATTAAATAAATAGATTCTTGAACATTACAAAAAAGCAATTTACTCAGATGTCAAACCCCTTCCTCCGCCATTTCCAGGTTATAGTTTAAATCTAACAGAAAGCTAGATACAGCCTTGGTGGATCTCCGATCTACCCAGGTCTGGCACAGCTATTATTTGGGAATAAATTAACTTCATTAAATTAACATTTAACAGTTAAAAGGGTAGAGTGCAGCCTTAGTGCGTTATCGTACTCAGGTCTGTGGGGAGGCGGCTTCAGCTACACGGTAGTTCAAGTCCGTAATAGGCACGGCTAACAATTAATAGTAGAAGTCTCAAACAAAAATATAAATTGAGTAAAGAAAACACAATAACCAACCGGTTCGCGTCACCTTCGGTGTCGCTCACTATCCGTAAAGTTACATTTGGCGCCCAACGTGGGGCTTCTCTATTCAAATTTTAGCTAGAAAAATTGCTTGAAATATCTAGAGTCATTTGTTTATTAACTTAACTTCGTTGCGTCAAATTAGAATCAAAATTATTGCTAGTAGAGTCATTTGTGGATTATGTCAAAGTCCGGTGTCACAACCAGGCAAATGGCGGACAAGGGATCTGGCATCAGTTCGGCTACAGAGCTAGGTTTAGGAGATAGGAATCAGGGGCGTCAAAATAAAGACAAAGAGACAGTAAATTTAGATAAAACTTTTATTGAAATAGAAAAAGAAAAAGATACAGATCGTCGAAGAGCGATGATCGTCGACCAGTCCTCAGTGATGGATGCGCTGGAAAAAATACATAAGAAAATAGATGATAAATATGCTAAACTAGAAAGAACAATCGTCGAAGCAAAATCAGTAAATACAGATAACGTATTGTCATGCGAAGATAATTTCAGAAAAAGGCTCGAAGAGCAATCTTTAAAATATAAAAAACAATTAGAGATATTAGATAAAAAATTAGAAGCTACAAGCGAAAAGTACGAAGAGAAATTAATAGTATGTCAAAAAGAATACCATGAAGAGCATGGAAGCATAAGAGAGGAGTTTGGCGAGAGTCTGAATTGTTTGGATAGTAAGATCGAAAGAAATCAAAAAGTAACTTTGGAAAGAATCATAGATATCGAGAAAAAACACGATAATTTCAAGATAAGCGTGAACGCGGAAATTAGAAAAGTAAAATCGACAAATCCAAATCAAAGTTGTGACTACAACAACTTAATTTCCAAACACATCAGACTACCGCAGTTCTCTGGAAAAGGTTGGGAAAGACCAGCAAATTATATTAAAGAGATAGAAGAATACTTTACCTTTATAGATGCTAGAAATGATGATGTTTGCTTAAAGCTAGTAGGACAAAGTCTCATGTTAGATGCAAAGGATTGGTGGATCGCGCGTCGCGACGTAATTCATTCCTGGGGAGAGTTTAAAAAACGATTTTTGAACAGATATTGGGGCGTAGAAACACAACGGGAATTACGAAGAGATATCGAATTTGGATATTATATTCCGGACGCGAGGGTGACGTGGTCTGAGTATGCCAATCGGAAATTCGCATCAGCTGTCGGATTAAATCCAGCCATGTCAGAACAAGAGATCGTTCGAAATCTTACAAGGCACTTTGACGAGCCGGTTGTTGAAGCTGCAAAATGCCGCGGGATTTGCGACATCGACGCGCTGTTGGAGTTTTTGGACGAAATGCAATTCGGGGGTAGATCAAACGCGCCTAGACAAAAACCGACGTACACGAACAAACAGTACCCAACCGTCAACCGTCCAACTGAAAACCGAGACAAACAGGTGTCATGGCGTAACGACATGACAAGCCAAAGCTTCAAACCTGCTAACGATCATCATGAAACGCGTCAAAAACATGGACAAGGCGAGCATGTCAACAATAGGTCGAATTGGACAACTAGTCATATAAAGGCGACCGTTGTAAACACCGAAGATAACCCGTCGGTAATAGAATCAAATATCGTAAATACGGAAAACTAGGAGGCGCTGTGCTGGAAGAGGAATTGATACCGACACCAGTACAGCGTATCTTAAATATTTCGGCGGTAAATCCGGATAAAAAAGGTTCACAAAATAATTCATTTAAAAATCCGTTTAATTATCTGGTAAAGGAGGATACAGGCGATTGTCAAGCATCCGTACAATGTCCGGAGGTTCTCCTGCGCGTCGAAGATGTCGAAGTCAAGGCTCTGATCGACACGGGTAGCCACATAACGTGCGTGTCGGGAGGCTGGTACAATCGGCATAAGGCAAATTTTTTGAGCTGCGCAAAATTACCAGTAGTTAATTTTCAAGTATTGGGAGTGTTAGGGGGCAAACCTACACGAATAAAAGAACAATTTTTAGCCAAAGTCGTAATAGGATCGTCATCCGATGAGGTGTGTTTTCTCGTCGTACATGGACTAAAGCAAGACATGATCATTGGAATTGATACTTTAGATAGATGGAAGGCTGATTTAGATTTAAAACTAAATAAACTACAAATTCAAATAAGAAATAAAACAGATCAGATTGAGATTCATAAAACGACCGGCGTTAACGACGAAAAAATAGAAAAGGAGATTATCTCAAGCATTGAGTCGATTAATAGTCATCAAACTGGACATAATCCTGGATTAACCGATGATGAGATTAACAGCAAATTGTCGGAATGTCAGGTACTTAAAGCTTGTGAGATTAATGATTTTTCAACCTTATGAAAAAAGTATCGCGACATTTTCTCAAAAATACCCGGTAGAGTCACAATTTACGAACACAGATTAAAAATTTATGAGGATCGACCTTTTGTAAGACGGTCGTATCCAGTGCCAATTATGCACAGAGATAAAGTCAGAGCAGAAATTGATAAAATGTTAAATCTTGGTATCATTGAGCGCTCATGCAGCGAGTATATCAACCCCATAGTGGTGGTAGCTAAAAAATCAGGTGACATTAGATTAGTGTTAGACGCACGCTACATCAACAAGCTGATAGTACCTGATCACGACTGTGCGCAGTCTACTGAGGTGCTATTTCAGAAGTGCGGTAACGCTTCATTCATGTCCAGTCTTGATCTAACCGCCAGTTTTTGGCAAGTACCATTGCATAAAGATTCCAGAAAATACACAGCGTTCATGTACGAGGGAAAAACATACCAGTTCGCGGTGACACCCTACGGATTAAATACTAGTTTGGCAAGTCTAATCCGCACTCTCGACTTAGTTTTAAGAGAAACAGAAAAATTCACAATCAATTTCGTTGATGACATCTTGTGTCTATCTGATTCGTTCCAGTCTCATTTAGCACACCTGGAGTCACTATTCGCAGTTTTTAGGAAGCATCACATGACTATAAATTTCAACAAATCAAGATTCTTCCGAGATCAAATTGATTTCTTAGGCCATCGGATTACCAAGAATGGAATCCTACCGCAGCCAGAGAAAATAGAGGCCATAACTAACTTTCCTGAGCCTAAAAACGTTAAACAATTAAAAGGATTTTTGGGCTTGACCAATTATTATAGTAAATTCACGAGGTATTACTCGGATGTAACTGCACCACTACTGAGACTTGTGCGAAAGGATGCTAAGTGGGAGTGGAACGAAGAAATGAAAGCACATTTCAATCGAGTAAAAGAGACATTTTGTAAGGAGATGATCATTCATCATCCAGTTCCAGAAAAAAGATATTATTTGCAATGCGATGCTAGTAATTTTGCTATCGGTGCCGTATTGTACCAGCTAAACTACGCGAACGAGGAACTGATTGTAGGCTTTGCGAGTCGCACGCTAAAAGGAGCGGAATTAAATTATTTTACGTCTGAGAAAGAGCTTCTGGCGATCGTCTTTGCGTTGGAGAAGTTCCGGACATTCATAATCGGAGCGCAGTTAACTATCAGAACGGATCATCGCGCACTGACATTCTTGTCGACCTGCAAGTTAGTAAGTTCACGGTTGGCGCGCTGGATACTGTTTATTCAGACATACGACTTCGAAATCGAGTACGTGAAGGGGAAGGATAATCTTGTAGCGGACACTCTAAGCCGATATCCACCTGAAAAAGAAAAATCACAAATTAGTAAATTACAAATAGTTGCACCATTAGCAAAAGAAATAACACAAAATTTAAACGATAACTTGAGAAACTTCGGAATGCTTCAAGCAAACGATCCGAGTATAAAAGATCTCGTAGAAAAGGATCTAACGAGGACTAAAAAAAGATTAAAATTAGAACAAGGTATTTGGTACCATGTTGAACCAGGGGGCAATAAAAGAGCTTATCTCCCAGAAGAATTATTAAAGGGATTAATTATCGAGACACACGAAGCTTACGGTCATGTGGGGTCAGGGAAATGCTATAAAATGCTGAAAGAGAATTTTTACTACCCGAAATTTGCGCGTTGCGTTCGAAGAACTCTAGCAAGTTGCGATCGGTGTCAGCGATGTAAAGTACCGAATTTATACAGCTATGCGCGAATGCAGAACATAACACCCAGCAAAGTTGGAGAACTAGTTTCTATTGACTTCTTAGGCCCGTTACCCTCAAGCAAAGGAAACTATAAATGGTTGTTAGTTACCATAGACGCGTTCAGCAAATTCGTACGCTTATATCCACTAAAAACTGCCGACGCGCGCTCCACAATCCGGTGCATCTTCGATGAGTACATACCTGAGTTGGGTAAGCCGAACAAAGTTCAGTTCGACCATGGGACACAGTTCACGTCAGCCCAATGGTTAAATAAACTAGCAGAAGAAGGAATCACTCCTATATTTTCATCGATAAGACACCCACAAGGGAATATGGTCGAAAGAGTAAATCGAGAATTGGGAAGATTTTTCAGAACATTCCTTACCGACAAACATACATCATGGATTAAATGGTTAAAAGTTATTGAAAGTTGCGTGAACGAAGTGCACCATGAGTCGACTGGATTTTGTCCGTGCGAAATTCAACTCGGCGAGCCACCCAGTAGATTCTGGAAACAATGGTTTAAAATAGATCAAAACGATATTACACAAGAATTAAAATTAAATTTAGTTAGGGAAAATATAATAAAGAATGGAAATAGCAGAGCCAACAGATTCAATTCGAACCATAAATTAACGGAATTTAAAGTAAACGATTTGGTATTAGTCCGAGCGCTTAATGTCTCGGATTCAAAAAATAAAATAATGGCCAAGTTCCTAGCGTTATATGAGGGTCCGTATCGAATTTGTAACCGTGTTGGTGAAGCTACGTTCATTTTAGAACACATAAACACACGGAAAGAACGTGGTAGATTCCATACAAACATGCTAAAGCGATACATATTACCCGATATTTGAAAATTCAACGAACACAAGCACCTAGAGGCACTGGCTGTCATCATTGGCAACGGTTGTGTTTGAATTGCTAACATACCAAGGGCAGATGATACGAAGAGCACGATATAAAAGCTCGAGGTCGAGTATGAGTCACCACAATCGTTTATCATGTCTGGATACGGGTATATCAGCGTACAGGACAAGGAAACCCAAACCGTTGGCGATGATGTCCATAATCCTGAAAATGATAAAGTCATTGTACCTTCGGGAGTGTTTAAATCGGGAACCGGGAGATATGTGATAGGTAGAGGATACCAAACGGCTGCATACCTCATGGATCCGTCACGATTGCATCGACGAAGGAAGGATGCACGTCCGAATTTAACGGAAGTCACCGAGCCGGTGAATGCACCTACCGTTCCGCCGACCACCAGCGAAGGAGTAGATGAAGTTGTTGACGAAACAAGGGTCGATCCAGTCGTTCCTAAGGATCGAAACAACAACTTAATACTAAAAATCTGTATCCCAAGAGTTAAAATACCGATGATTAACAAGGAGGAGACAAGCCGTAAAACCATCAAAGATAAGAATGAGATAGTAAGGAAATCCAACTTACCTACCAGTAAAAGGATAGAGGCAATATCCAAACGCCATCCTGATCTTCGTGGATTCAAAATCCCACGTCTGAGGGAGAAGTCCAATGACGGTGCATCAACAGCAAGCCGCAATGCACCAACACCGATCAACACCGACACAGATCGAGCTTTGCCAACCGGCAGCAAGCGGTGTCGACTCGCCGACTTCGACCGACGAAAAAATAGGAAACCAGAAGATCTAATAAAGATGCTACGAGTATTCGGCACTTTAGACCTGTCAGATGACGAAGACGACGAGATGACACAAAGGCGCAAGGTACCGAAAACAGCTGTAGTAGCCACTAGACCACCGGCGATCAGGTATGCCAACAAGCCTAAGCCAAGGGTGAATGAAATAGTGGAGATACCCGTGCTACTAGATCCGACTGATCCATTAGGATTGAAGAGGGGGTAAAAAGTTCACCATTCATCATCATCTCATAGTGACAAATCAAGAAGGACATCGATCATCATCCATTCGTATCATCAAAGATCATCCGACCACCTGATGATCGAAGGGGGCCAATGTAACGAATCAGGCAACCCATGCCTGACCGTTAGCATTCAAACATCAGCCGTTGCTAACATCGAGAACAGTCTAGAACGATCGACAGCAGCGACGAGCTGAGTGACGTCACGACTAATATAAAAGTCGAGGCGCCGCTCAGCTCACCAGCTATTCTAGGGTAGACACCAGATAGACTCACAGTCACTTGTTGGTCATCACGAGCATAGAGCTCTGATGAACCGTTAGAATCAGCTATTACTTCGAATATCAAATATAAATTCACTTGCTTCAAATCAGACGAACAAAATATCAAATCATATATTCAAAGCATTAATCAAATAGAAAATTACAGAAGAATAAAATTAAAATACTATCGAACTATTCTTATTAGAAATAAGCATAACAGAAAACTTGTACAGAAAGAGAAATAGAACATTCATTATCAAACCTTGTTTAATCAAGTAAGTAACGCTTAGGCAACGTGTAAATATAGTTTAGGGTTGCAACCGTAGTTTTAGTCAATTAAATAAATAGATTCTTGAACATTACAAAAAAGCAATTTACTCAGATGTCAAACCCCTTCCTCCGCCATTTCCAGGTTATAGTTTAAATCTAACAGAAAGCTAGATACAGCCTTGGTGGATCTCCGATCTACCCAGGTCTGGCACAGCTATTATTTGGGAATAAATTAACTTCATTAAATTAACATTTAACAGTTAAAAGGGTAGAGTGCAGCCTTAGTGCGTTATCGTACTCAGGTCTGTGGGGAGGCGGCTTCAGCTACACGGTAGTTCAAGTCCGTAATAGGCACGGCTAACAATTAATAGTAGAAGTCTCAAACAAAAATATAAATTGAGTAAAGAAAACACAATAACCAACCGGTTCGCGTCACCTTCGGTGTCGCTCACTATCCGTAAAGTTACAATATATATATTGTAACTTTAGGAGTTACCTTATTATTTGAGCTGTGGGTCCCTGAGCGAAATAAGGAGACTTGGAGGCACAAATTAATGGGAAAAGCAGATTAGGTTATATTCAGAAAGATACAAGTGTCTCGGTTTATGTCTGAGACTAGACTGTTTATAAATTGGCTATCGCTAGATATATCGTTTGGTTGTTTTTATCAGAAGATACTTGATAATTGTTATTGTGATGTTTTGTACATGGGAGTTCGGGTGGCAAAGGAATGAAGGGATATAAAGTCAATACAAGGGGTGGACGCACCCTTTGTAACACTGCCCCTCCCTGAAGGGAAGAGGCCCGACCCAACTCTTAAACAAATTAATAACGAATGTGTGATCTGTTAAGGGAAGAGAGGGCTGAGAGCTGTGGATCAGACTTTAAAATCTTTAAAGCGTTTGAAATCTTCCCTAAACTACCTGTAATTCTATCCTAAGCCTCGAGGGAAACCACAGAAAACCTGAGAAGGTAGTTTCGATTATAAATTCTCAACAATATTTGGTATGAAAATTTTCGCCTAGTCAGGCTGAAGTGTAGAGTTGATGTGAAGTCTGTCCTCAAAATGGAAGAAATCATCTGTAAAACTGGAAACCGTCTGGGGATGAAATCAGCTTGTGATCCGTCAAGAGAGTTGGAGAAGTCAAGAAGATCATGTGGATCAGGTAAATCAGATGAGGCAGCGGCAGGAAAACAAGAATCGGGGATCGCGAACTGCTCCCAGGCGGTTTCAAACAGGAAAACTGCACACCCTAGATTGGAGGACAGACGTGAGTACGAAGGATAGGGAACTTTAAGGATATAGAGAATCAACCAAATTTTTTTTTTTTTGTTTTTTTGTTTATTCATCATTCAACATAAATTCAATAGGGGGTTAAAATGGAACGATCTTATCTTTATCCGGGAAATTCCTGAGGTTACGTCGACTCTATTCCTTCTTGGTCTACACCTTCGATATTGTTTCTTTGAATTACTTGGTGGGGTACCTAGGGCTCTCAAAAGAAGCGGTTATTCCTTAACTTTAAACAATAATTGAGAACAATCCGCTCGGATCTCCGAATAACATTATGTGAGAAGGTTATGATTGGCGACAAGAGAACACTAAAGCAGAAGACAGAAAAGAGAATGACGGAGAGAACCGAAAGAAAACGAACCCTTCCGAAGATAGTGCGTCGTAAACTTGGGCAGAAGATACCGACTGTTCACGAGTAAAACTGAACAAACCCGAGTGAAGCCTGACGCGAAGCGGGTGATCTGTCAATCTATTCCTCTCCCATAACCTTACTAAATTCATTAAATACATCGTCGGCCGAAACTTCGGCATTTAGGATGAAAACTGGTGCTGGAAGAGCTGAAAACTTTCCGCGAACTAGCCAATCCTCGTGGACCTCGTGAAGAGCTTTTAAGTATTCTAAGGGGATATTTTCTTCTTCGCCACGCGCGCGTGAGCTGACTCTAGCAAACGACGTTTCAGGTGATAACCTCAAATAAACTATCATGTCGACCTCAAAATCTGGCGAGTTCTCTGATAAAATCCTAACGTTTTCCGTCAAAAGATGCGCTTCTAATTCTTCAAACCCCCCTAACCTCCTACGAGCTTCTACGAAGCAGTTGCAACTGAAGATTGATCTTTCCATGAGCTTGTTAGGTAATGAAGTTTTAACTAGGTGTCGATTCCTCATCGTCATCGCGGCGTGATGTTGAAAGTGATAACCATAACGGGAAGGGTCCCTGTACATTTTCTCTAGGAGGTTTTCTCCGGCTACATTTCTATACTCATCTAAAGGTTCTAATAAAGTGAGAATGTTCTTATCTTTTTGGAATCGACTCGTAAACGTAGTCTTCCCGCACCCGATGTTCCCTTCCACGAGTATGGTAAAAGGACGGTAATTCTTCCGCTTGATTCCAAGGTGATTCCAACTATTTCCGCTTGGTGCTAGGCGATCCAAGTGGACTACCTTTGGCTTAGTTCGTAGAGAGCGTAGGATACGGTAGACCACGTCATTTATTTTATCCACTACTGTATAAGGACCCTCCCAGTTAGATTGCAATTTGGGACAACGTCCTCTTTCTCGTCTTGGCTGGAAGAGCCATACTAAATCTCCCGTTTTAAATGTCAAATCCCTAGCTCGCACGTTATAACGAGCCTTCATCCTATCTGAAGTTACCTGAATTCTTTCCCTAGCAAAATTATGTATTTCCTCTAACCTTTCCCTTAGATGTGAAGCAAAGTTGGAACAAAGGGAATCCTGAATGGGGAGAGGGCCTTTTTCCAAATCGGAGGGCAGCCGAAGATCTCTTCCCATGAACATAGAAGCCGGAGTCTGTTTAGTTGTTTCGTGGACAGAGGAACGATAGGAGAGAAGAAAGAGGGGAACCCATTCGTCCCAATCCCTCTGACTTCTTTCCACGAAAGAAGATAGATAAGATAGAAGGGTTCGATTTAAGCGTTCGACCATCCCATCGGATTGGGGGTGAAGAGGAGTGGTCCTGGTTTTTCTAATTCCTAGTATTCTAACTATTTCTTTGACAAGAACTGATTCGAAATTGCGACCCTGGTCGGTATGAAGTTCGAGTGGAGCTCCGTACCGACATACAAATTCCCTAATGAAAGCCTGAGCTATAGTTTGAGCCTCTTGATTGGGTATCGGGATGACTTCGGGCCATTTTGTAAAATAATCGGCTATTACTAGAGCGTAACGATTCCCTGAATGAGAAAGTGGTAAAGGCCCGAGGACATCCATGGCTACCCTCTCAAAGGGTGCGCCTACATTATAAGTTTGCAACGGGCTACGACCTTTTGTTCGAGGACCTTTCTTAGCAACGCATATCGGACATATTCGACACCACTCGTCCACATCTAAACGGCATCTTGCCCAGAAATACCTTTCTCTAATTTTTTCTAGAGTTTTGTTCAAAGCGAAATGGCCTCCTGATGAAGAATTATGGTACGCTTCGAGGATTTCCTTGATTTTTTCTTTGGGGACTAACAGTTGCCATCTGATGATCTTCATATCTGGGGATTCCCATCGTCGGTACAGTACTTTGTTTATTAAGTAGATAGAGTCCCATTGTACCCAGTAGATCTTGAGCTGTTGATCAGCTGGGGACACATCCTGCCATTCTGGGCGTATATCCGAGCTCTTCCAGGCTCGTAGTCGTTTTAGGATCTCGTCCTTTTCCTGGGCTCTCTTCCATTCTCCCAGGTCGTCACCGAGAGATATCACCCGGATATCTACGGATTCCTGTCCTTTCCCCATCCTGGAGCACTGCTTGCAGTCCCCGAGATCTTCGCACGGGCGTCTTGATAGAGCGTCGGCGTTCCCATGAAGGTTTCCTGCACGATGTCGTATCTCGAAGTCGTACCGCCCTAACCTTTCAATCCACCTAGCTACTTGGCCCTCCGGTGATTTAAATGAGAGCAACCATTTAAGTGAAGCGTGGTCTGTACGAATTAGAAACTTCCTTCCTACCAAGTAATGTCTAAAATGTTCTATAGCTTCCACCATTCCTAAAAGCTCCCGTCGTGTGACACAATAATTCCTTTCTGGCTTTTTTAGGACCCTACTGAAATAACTAATCACCCGCTCCGATCCTTCCTGTACCTGAGATAAAACCCCGCCTATTCCATACAGAGATGCGTCCGTATCTAAAATGAAGGAAGTGTCGGTTTGTGGATAAGCCAGAATTGGGGAAGAAGTGAGGCAAGTTTTTAAGTGATTAAATGCTTCTTCACAATCTAGGGTCCATTCGAAGACAGAGGTAGACCCGGTGAGATTGTGAAGAGGCCTAGCTATGGAGGCAAAGCCCGAAACGAAGCGCCTATAATATGTGCAGAGACCTATGAAGCTCTGGATGTCTTCTTTATTCGAAGGTCTGGGCCAATCTCGCACTTTTTCGGTCTTCGAAGGGTCCGTCCGGATGCCCTGTGCCGAGACGACGTGGCCAAGGAAGGAAACTTCTCGTCGTAGAAGGTGACATTTCTTTGGGCTCATCTTCAGGCCTGCTTGTTCTAGTCGTTTGAAGACTTTTCTAAGGTTTAATATTTCTTCTTCAGGGGTTTTCCCGAAGACAATGATGTCGTCTAAGTACACCAGACAGATCCGTCCTGTCAGTCCTTGGAGAGCGACCTCCATTGCTCGTTCGAAAGTGGCTGGGCCATTACATACTCCGAAGGGCATAACTTTGTACTGCCAAAGACCTCCCAATCCGGTGACGAAAGCAGTCTTTTCCTTGTCCTCTGCATCCATCTCGACCTGCCAGTAACCACTCTGCAGGTCGATGGTGCTATACCATTGAGCTCCAGCCAACATGTCTAGGGTGTCCTCAATCCGTGGGAGGGGGTATGAATCTTTCTTGGTGACCTCGTTCAGCTTTCTATAATCAATGCAGAACCTTTTCGTTCCGTCCTTTTTAGGAACAATAACGATCGGTGAGGCCCAGGGTCCTGAAGATGGCTCGATGACGTCGTTGAGGAGCATGTCGTCTACCATCTTCTGAATCTCTTCTTTCCCATTAAAGGGGATCCGTCTTGCATGTTGTTTTATCGGAGGATTGGTCCCTACGTCTATCCTATGGCGAGCAAGGGTACACCTACCCTTGTCGCCGCTAGTCTTTGCAAAAGAATCGCTAAAATCCTGGAGGAGATTTGAAAGCTCCGACTTGGAGGACGAATCCAAATCGGTCGAAGACCTTCGGAAAAGATCCTCGAGATGTTCTGGAATCTGCTCAGGAACTGTGTCGGGGACCAAATCGACCACTTCTATTTCCCTAATAGTCTGTGAATGATCATTTGAAAAACAGGGGGAATTCGAGATTTTGCTTCTATTTGTTAAAAGCGGGATCGTATGACGGCCCATTCGTAGCGAGTTCTCTATAGTTGAAATTACACACTGATGTTCGCTCAAGAAATCTATACCTAAAATTCCTTCATCCTCAATGTCGGCCACGTAGACCTTATGAGGAGAACTAATTTGACTCGCGACGTTTATCTGTACGGAAACTTCTCGTAAAATAGGGGTGGTTTCCCCTGTCGCGGTCCTCAAAGTAGCACAATGATTTCCAGAAGTAAGGTTTTTTAAAAGATCCGAGCGAACCACCGTCACTTCGGCTCCGGTGTCCACAACCCAGAGACAGTCAACTCCGTTGACAGATCCCTGAACGTAGAGACCGGACTGTCTTAGACTTCTAATTAATACAGGTAATACAGGGCTATTTCTACTTGCTACAGGCGATGATTCCCGCCCCCCGAAATCATCGATGGTTAGTTTTTTTGTTGTGGTTCCGTAATTGTTTTAGAATTGTTGAAGGGAAGCATCCTCTCCCCTTGAGCAGGGTCACGATTCTGGTTTTGACTAAATCGAGAGTAGAAGGTTGGATTCTGAGTTTGGTTTGAATTGAAGCTCCTATCACCTTCTCTCCACGAAATTTGATTGGGTAGTGGTCTTTGATTATTATTTTGATTCTGTCTCTGACGTGCGAAGCACTGCTCTATCGCGTGCCCCTGTTTCCGACAGTACCGACATTCTACCTTGTTTCTAGAATCTGCTCTCGTATTAAAACGTTGTTTCTGCTGTGAGGAAGAGGACCTTTTCTCGTTTACTTTTGATTTCTCGGGGGTCGGTTTCACCGCCTCGATTTGTCGAACGCGGCCGGATCCTAAATATTGTTTACTTAAAGCCTCTAATTCCAGGGCTTTAATTATGGCCTGACGAAGGGTAGAGGGTCCCGCCACGCTTACGGCGTGCTTTAATTCGGCGTCAATTATGGCGTTTATGAATCGGTCTGTGGCTAACGTTTCGCGAGTCGTTTCGTCACTCAAGGGTAAGGCTATGCGCGACAAACGTTCAATATCGTGTCCGAGAGTGGCAAGATCCTCGTCCCTTCGTTGTCGTCTGGTATTAAACTGAGTAAGGAAGAGCTTAGTCAAGTGTTCGTTCCCGAACCTCAACCTCAAGGCAGAGCTGATTTTATCAAAGTCAAATATTTCTGTCGAGGTCAATGTAGAAAGGACGCTAGCTGCGGGGCCTTTTAGGCAGTTTACTAGGTTTCCGGCTTTTGTAACCGAATCCCACTTATTTAGTTGTGCTGCCACCAAGAATTGACATTCAAATTCGACCCAAGGCCTATCGCCTTCGAAAGTTGGTGGCTTTAAATTGTTTGACCGTTTTTGGAAACTGTCTGCGTTACTGTCAGTGGTGGAAGTGAGGTTAATGCGATTTGAAGAGAAGTTATTCGGTCTTTGGGAATGAGCATCGACTAAACCGGAATCGCGGACAATCAGGTCGTGCTCGACCGGTGGAATGGAAGCAAGCGAATGTGGGGGAGCAGTTTCCCTAAGTGGAGGCACAGACCTTAAAATTTCTGGAGCTTGGGTAGGTTGGCAGGATGAAGTAGAGGGAACTGGTTCCGTCGAGGGTAGGATAGGTTGGGGCTCGTCTCCGGATCCACGTCGGTCATCCCTTAACGTAGACAGGATCTGCGTAAAGGACTGCTGTTGGTCCTGGAGGACTCCCACTAGGCGCCCTTCAGATCGCTCTCGTTCCTCTCGAGCGGCCTGTTGGTCTCGCCGTTGGTCTTGTAGGAGCTGTAATAAGAGGGCTTGTTGCTCGGCCTGGGCAGCTTGAGCTGCTTGCTGTGCTGCCAGTTGGGTGGCTTGCTGGGCAGCTTGTAGAGCAGCCTGCTGCTGCAGAAGTTGGACCAGGGCGGTAATGGGGTTGGTCTCCTGTTCTTCCGCCCGTGGTGCTTGGTTGGTGTGAGCAGTCGCGGCAGCAGGGGAGTCTTGGCGGCGGGTGTTCCGTCTGTTGCTCATAATGAGCAGATTTGTTTCCTTGCGGGTAATTTCTCAAGGAGGAATAAGGCGTTGAAAGCTTATAGCTTCCGAATACGAGCAGTCGGCAAGAACCAAAAGAGATGCACCAGGCAAATCAACCTATCGGGCTCAGAAACAATCCCACACTCCTGACACCAATGTAACTTTAGGAGTTACCTTATTATTTGAGCTGTGGGTCCCTGAGCGAAATAAGGAGACTTGGAGGCACAAATTAATGGGAAAAGCAGATTAGGTTATATTCAGAAAGATACAAGTGTCTCGGTTTATGTCTGAGACTAGACTGTTTATAAATTGGCTATCGCTAGATATATCGTTTGGTTGTTTTTATCAGAAGATACTTGATAATTGTTATTGTGATGTTTTGTACATGGGAGTTCGGGTGGCAAAGGAATGAAGGGATATAAAGTCAATACAAGGGGTGGACGCACCCTTTGTAACAATATATATATATTTATATTATTTTATCATATAAACTAATAAATTGCGTATTATTAATGAGTATCCGTACAATGAAATAAACGCCGAACGGTAGGTTGTAATTTTATTTCTTAGACATAAGATCCGCAATTTGCAGATGTTATTACATCTAGCGTAGCAATTTTATTTGTTCGGCAATAATTAATTCGCAATATTTGGCATTGTAATAGGTTAGTATCGAAATTTGAAGAAGTAGGCTATGATGTCACACATATAGACACCGGAAAACGGAAGTGCGTGGGTGTAGCTGGGCCCCTAGCGAACCAAAATGTTCGGCGACCGTATTGCTTTGAATTTTAGTGAATAATTAGAGATATTCACGAAATGCCGAACAGTAGGTTATAATAATCTTTTGAACAATTTTTTTTTACAAAAGCATAGGGTAATAGTGGCTTCCATAACCATTCTACACGTTCGGCAATGCCGTCCGCCCGAACTTTTTTTTCAAACACAGTAATTTGCGACATGTGCCGAACGGTAGATAATGATGCCAAAACCTGAGTTTTTTAAACAATTTGATCGCGGGTGAAAAACATATTGTAACCACGGAATTTGTTCGGCGATGATATTTTCGTGATGTGGGATACACATTTATGGAACTTAAGATGTATATGAGCGGTAGGTTATGATGCATAAAAAAAGTGTTATGGGCTCTCGGTCTATATGAATCTATGGGCAGAGGCAGTAAATTGTGCAGTATACGTTCTCAACAGAACTGTGTGGTCAACCAGTGATAAAACGCCATACGAAATATGGGTTGGAAAACCGCCGGACCTAAGACACTTACGAATCTTCGGCTCGGAAGCGTTTGTTCACACTCCAAAGCAATTTACGCGCAAATTCGGTGCACGTGCGAAAAAAACAATTCTTGTGGGATACAAAGAAAACGCGGCAAATTGTCGACTATTTGACCCAGTTACCAAGAAAGTAATCGAAGCAAGAGATGTTGTTTTCAATGAAAGAACCGGAAAAATTTCGGAAGCAGAAACTCACGAGGAAGTAGACGACGATGACGAAATCGTTTTTCCAGTGTCAAGGGACGTGCAAGAAATTGGAAATGACAGCGACATTGAAGAAGCCGATGTTGAAGTATTCGAGGACGCGCAGGCTGTCGGGGAAAATCCAGCAGAAAATGGAAGAGTACTTCAAGATCGAGAAAATATCAGAGCTCCTAGGCGATACACCGCAGACGTCGCTGAGCACATAACTCCAAATTCATACAAGGAAGCAACAAATAGTAAAAATGCCGCGCAGTGGGCAAACGCTATAAAAGAAGAGCTTCAAGCTCACGAGAAAAATCACACCTGGACAATAGTAACAAGGACAGGTGACATGAAGATAATAGATTCCAAGTGGGTTTTTCGTGTAAAAATGGACGAAGAAAAAAAATTGCTTCGTTTCAAGGCTCGATTATGCGCAAGAGGATTCTTGCAAAGAGAAGGAATCGATTATACTGAAACTTTCGCTCCAGTAATCCGATACGACACCTTACGAGTGTTTCTGGCACTAGTAGCCTCAAAAGATCTCGAATTAACCCAGTTTGATGTACAAACTGCCTTTCTATACGGGTAGCTGAACGAGACCATCTACATGAAGGTGCCTGAGGGACTCGGCATCGGTGGAAAAGAAGAAACCAATCTGGACAACGTGGTGTGCAAACTCGAGAGATCGCTCTACGGTCTCAAACAAGCGCCAAGGTGTTGGAATCTAAGATTTACTCGTTTCCTTAGTGAGTTTGAGTTTGTGGAAGGTGAAGCCGACAAATGTATATTTGCCGGAAAATTCGAAGGTCAGCCGGTATATCTAGCGTTATTTGTCGATGACGGGATAGTAGCGTCAAAATCAAAGGAAGCGCTAATAGTAGTTTTCGTATCAAGGGCGTAAAGTTCAACTTTACGCCCGCAGGCAATCGAACGTGCTCGAGGGCCGGCGAAGCCGGCCCGAGGGTCACGTGATTGCCTAAGAGTGTAAAGTTTTACGCCCGTGGTGCGAACAATACTTTTCGTCATAGTAGGCGGAAAGTACGTAACCAGGGTCGGAGTGAAGAGCATTCGGTAGAAAATAAATTCAAACGAAAAAAAGAGGAAAAACTGTAAGGTCAGGGCGAGGAGGGGAGTCCAGGGAGTTCATTTGAGAAAAAATACTCCGTTTATAATGGAAAAAATGCATGAAAACAAATGCATGAAAAATGAGAACCGAGAAATGTTCGAGGTGACAGAATACGTATTATCGGGTTGGGCCAGGTTATATAGCGTAGCGAATGTCAGGATCCACGGGGCGAAACAGACGACTGGGGGTCCGGGGGCGAAGCCCCCGGTGGGGGTCCAGGGGGCAAAGCCCCCTGGTGGGGGTTCAGGGGGCGAAGCCCCCGGTGGGGGGTTCGGGGGGGCGAAGCCCCCCGACCAAAACAAATAAACTTTTGAATTGATTCTCAATAGTCCTACGGACACTTGACGGACGAGACGTGGATACGTAAATGCTAAACGAAAGCAAACTTTGAACTGTCGCAGCATTCCAATAATTTATAATGAAGATAATAATTTACGAATTAAAAATTGAAAAATTAAAGAAATTAAGAACATAAAAAAATACAAAATACAAAATGACAAAATAAAACTACCATTTGCGCCAACTACCGAATTTTTTCGCCCACCAATCCAAGAATTTTGACCTCACGCCCGATTTTTAGGTAAAAAAAAAACGCGAAAATCGTACATGTGTTACAAAAAACAGCAATGAGAGAACAAAATTAGGCCAGAAAAAAATGTGTAATATTGAATAAAACTCAATTTTATTGGATATAATTCATATTTGTTATAATATTTATTTATTTTATTTATATTACAAAAGTTGGTCTGATAATTATTATTTATTTCTTAATTTATATTGTTTTCTGTACGAATGAAAACTTACTCCTACAATTAAATTATATTTCGAAATGCTAAATAGCATAAAAAAACGTATACCATTTTTGAATAACTAAATTTTTAAATTCATTGACAAAAATTTTCAAAAACATTTACAACAGAAGTACAATATTTTTCGTACAGTGACAGTGGAGGTGCTAATCAGCAGTTTTGAAACCTAAATGTGTACGCCGTACGGTAATATAAAATCTGAGTTACAAAAATAATAAGTATTTTCATCGTTTAATACATAATACATAAACTTATACATAACTTTGGAATTTAATTTAAACGGATATTAAGCGTTATCGTTTGTTGTTTGACATCAGATGCTATAATATTCTGATTAGCATCAATGTTGTCGTCTTGTCGTGACCTTTTCGATGGACTGTCACACGCATCAATAGCGCCTGTTATGCGTTTGGCAACATTTATTTTATTATTAAGTGAGTCTTGTATGTAACCCTCAGCAACTGCAGTAGATTGCCAGCCACCATGTCGTTTTAATTCGGTCATATTAGCCCCCGCATCGACCAGCACTGTTGCTGACGTTCGTCGAAAACTGTGCCCAGTATATTGAGCAGGATTTGGCAATTTTAGCCATTCGGCTATTTTTCGTGGAGCGCTACCTATCGTATTTTTGCCTAACACCTGCTTTGTACATTTTCCATTACGATAGGAAAGAAAAAAATTTCGCACGTCAACATTGCTAGGTCTTAACCTTATGTATTTATCCATAATGTCATGATGGCTACTGTCAACTACGAATCTTCTGGTAATGTGTGTTTTCGTGTCCGGTAACTCGAATACATACATCGAGCCTTCTTGTTTCATGTGATCGATTGTAATTTTATGTAGCTCATCTCGCCTGCAAGCGCCAGTGATGCCGAGAACCAAAATGACCTGTACATATAAACAAAACACAAGCGTGTATAGAATAAAATTTTATAGAGCTAATGCATGAGTACATAAGGTCTTATTTGATACATACCTTGTGGGCTAAATAAACAGCATCAGGTGCGGTATTAAGAAAATCGGATATCTGTTGTGGTGTAAAAATCGCGGCTTTTTTCACTTGAGCACCAACATTTTGCCGCTTTATGAAGCCGATTAGCTTAGTATATTTATTGATTTCAATATCTTTATTGAAATAAACCATTGTACGTAGCATTGAATACTTCGACCACAACGTACTGGGCGCCATAGTTTTTGATAGCTCATTGAAATACGCTAGAAAAACTGTTTCACTGAACGATTTGGTTTTCTTTTTAACCATCCACTCGGTGAAGTTATCATAAGTCTTTTGATATATAGCTTTGGATTTCTCAGGTAATGAGTTTGCCGTAGCTTCATTTGCAGCCTCTAACAACTCCGGCGGAATATAGTTGTTGTTTTCTTCATCAACCATGTTAGTGATGTATAATATGTACAAAATAAACGAGACAATGAACGACTTGATCACACACGGAGGTTCCAGACAAGACTGAGTACAGAGCATCAGCGCTGTGATCGCGTATCTAATATATGAAACTTTCAATTTCACGCCATAGGGCGTAAAGTTGAATACAACGCCCTAGGGCGTAAAGTTGAAC
Organism: Tenthredo mesomela; assembly: GCA_943736025.1. NCBI lineage: Eukaryota > Metazoa > Arthropoda > Insecta > Hymenoptera > Tenthredinidae > Tenthredo > Tenthredo mesomela. The sequence continues at coordinate 23,365,800 of OX031013.1, read as the reverse complement.
TTTACGCCCCCAAATGGTGCACATTCGAGCGTACTTTACGCCTACTATGACGAAAAGTATATTATCGGACAATTAAGTGAAAACTTTAGAATAACACAAGGTGACTCTAATACATTTGTTGGTGTACAAATCGTAAGAAACCGAGAAGAAAAGACTCTGATGATACATCAAAGCGCGTATACAAATAAGATTATCGAAAAATTTAATATGACAAATGCAAAATCGGTGAGCGTACCAGCGGATCCGCATGTGATACTATATCCTTCGGAAGAAGGTAGCACAAACTCGAGTCAAGTCCCATACAGAGAAGCTGTTGGGTCTCTAGTCTTTTTAGCCGCTGTAACGCGACCCGATATATCATTTGCTGTGAACCTAGTTAGTAAGTATCTGAACAATCACAACGATGAACACTGGCGTGCAATAAGACTAATCTTTGCATATCTAATTGGCACAAAAGATCAAGGTATAGAATATAGAGGCAGTGGAAACGCGCCTGAACTAATTGGTTTTTCAGATTCCGACTACGCAGGTGATGTTGAAACTAGGCGTTCAACAACAGGCTATATTTTCTGTTTTGCAAACGGAGCAATAACGTGGTCGTCGCAGAGACAAAAACTTGTTACGCTCAGCACGACAGAAGCCGAATATGTGGCTGCGTCAGCAGCAACCCGAGAATGTATCTGGTTAAGGGGGTATCCCCACCTTTAAATGGGTTAACATTCTGAGAAAGAGATTGATATTTTACAGCGAATTTGAGAGTCTGATCAAATCCAGAAAAATCATGAAGTTTAGGGGAGGTTTGACCCTCATTATCCATACTTAACATTGAATATTACTTTGAGTCTAATAGTAGTTACGCTGAATATAGAAAAATACAAAATTACTCGGCTGTCGCAAAGAATCAGTAGTACCGTTGGATCGATTCTGGAATTTTTGGTCTTCAATTGTTCAGAAGAGATGCTTCTATCATATGAACATAGAACTTTTTGATATCGCGAAAATTGCCTGACTCGCTCAGTTTTTACTGAGATTTTTCTAATTCTTCAATTTTTTTTCATTACTTTTATTATTATCTCAACCAAAAATAGGAATATCAAAAAGTTCTATGTTCATATGAAAGAGGCATCTCTTCTGAACAATTGAAGACCAAAAATTCTAGAATCGATCCAACGGTACTACTGATTCCTTGCGACAACCGAGTAATTTTGTATTTTTCTATATTCAGCGTAACTACTATTAGACTCGAAGTAATATTCAATGTTAAGTATGGATAATGAGGGTCAAACCCTCCCTAAACTTCATGATTTTTTTGGATTTGATCAGACTCTCAAATTCGCTGTAAAATATCAATCTCTTTCTCAGAATGTTAACCCATTTAAAGGTGGGGATACCCCCTTAAGGAAGTTGTTAACTGATATGGGATGCCCATGTGCAAAAGAGACCACTCTCTTTGTCGACAATCAAAGTGCAATACAGCTTGTCAAAAACCCCGTCTTCCACAAGAGGACAAAGCACATAGACATCCACTATCATTTTGTCAGAGAAAAAGTTGCAAGCGGAGAAATAAATGTAAAATATGTTCCATCCGAAAACCAACTTGCTGATGTACTAACAAAAGCGTTACCAAGAGATAGATTTAAGTTCCTATGTAATGAGCTAAATATAAAAAGATAAAAGCATGTAAACGATGGTAGTAGTCAAACGAAACACGCAAACGATGGTAGTGTTAAGAATAGGTTAGCGCATTCATTTGATTTGAATATACCGCCATATATTCTTCTTGTAAGGCTCGGGTATCCCCGGTCTTAATCGGAGCCGAACGACCGGCACAATCGATCTGATCGTTAGAATAAATACATGTACTATTGAGCTCTAAATAAATATCCTTATTCTTTTTGTAATAAACGTTGGACAAATTAATTCTTAATCACCCTTCCATACGAGTAGATATGGGCAGCTTTAGGCAGACACAACAAACCCCCCTCTCCCCCCTCCCCCCTCCCCCTAGGCGTCTTTGGAGAATCCCCCCTCTCCCCGCTCCCCGCTTCCCTCGGGTCGACTCTGGAGAAAACTGAGGATTCCAACCTAACCTTCCCCCTTCCCCTCCCCCCTCGCTCTAGCCGATTTCTCAGCTGGGGTGTCCTAGGGTTTTTTGTCCCTCTCACCCCCCTGCCCTCACCCCTGCTTACCCTTGCTCAATATTGGGACGATCTGGGCCGTGTGACGTCATCCAAGACTTTGTCTTACGTCCCCGCCGCCCTCACCCCCGGGCCCTACGCCCCTGATTTTACATATATATATATATATTAGACCGCCTCAAAAAAAAACTTTATTTTTTTTTTCGATCTCCAGCTTCATAATTTCATAGTTTTCAACCAAATATTGAACCTCGTTCAAGGAAATCGCCGTGCGATTTTTTTTAGCGGTGGCGCATCGAGATTTTGTATTCGCCATTTGATTAACACGTAAGAAATCCAATTCTGACGTTTGGAGCGGGATAATTTCTTTTCTACACAACGGACGGAACTCTTCTTGGTACCCTTTTGACAAGTTGGATGTCCTCTTCAAATCGGCGTGTCATTCAAAATTTTCAATTGCACGATCTTCGAGATATCTAAGATTGCGTAAAACGTGGTTTTTCACTTTTTCGAAAAATGGTTACTTACGATAAACGCGCAGCTTTCTCGACTGGGCCACAGTGAAATGTTGAACAATATCCGTCAAATACATTAAATATACAGTAGTAGTAGTAGTATGAGTAGTAGGGTAGGTAACCTGTCTTACTGGGTTAGGCTTAAGACCTCCGCACACTGAGCACATAGTTTTTTTGTTCATTTTTTGAACTTTTAGTTTTTGTTGATTCCGCAACCTTGTCAATACTGGCCCAGTGTTTTGGGAGGACCTACATTTTTTGAGGTGGGTTCCTAACCACCGAGCTCGGAGAAAAAAACACATCGGAAAAATTCCGTTCTAATGAATTTTTATTTAGACAGAATAAGTAAGAAGTGAAATAAGTGAACAGTATAATATAATATAACCGCCATTCCGCTTTCTTTTTTTTTTTTTTATCATCGACTTATTTCAAACTTGAGTGTCGTAAACTTCCTTTATGGCAGTTTTTATATTTTGACCGGTGATCCTTTACTATTTGCAGTGGATACTAAAAAAAAAAAATTGAAAAAAAAAAAAAAAATATATATATTCTTTTCTACGCGAGAAAGTTTCTACTGAAATTTTCGATAATTTGATTTTCCCGATAGACAGGCACATCGAGTTCGGTTTAATTGAACAAATTTAATGTATTTGACGGATATTGTTCAACATTTCACTGAGGCCCAGTCGAGAAAGCTGCGTGTTTATCGTAAGTAACCATTTCTCAAAAAGTGAAAAACCACGTTTTACGCAATCTTGGATATCTCGAAGATCGTGCGGTTGAAAATTTTGAATGACACGCCGATTTGAAGAAGACATCCAAGTTGTCAAAAGTGTACCAAGAAGAGTTCCGTCCGTTTTGTAGAAAAGAAAATATCCCGCTCCAAACGTCAGAATTGGATTTCTTACGTGTTAATCAAATGGCGAATACAAAATCTCGATGCGCCACCGCTAAAAAAAATCGCACGGCGATTTCCTTGAACAAGGTTCAATATTTGGTTGAAAACTATGAAATTATGAAGCTGGAGATCGAAAAAAAAAATAAAGTTTTTTTTTGAGGCGGTCTAATATATATATATATATGTGTGTGTTTGTGAGAATACACAGGTTGCGGACTTGGGAAAAATTAGGTGGTGCGGGAACCCTGCTGCTTATATACTTATTTATGAATGGGTAAAGGTGTATAATTGAATGACGCGTTAATTACGAAAAAATCCAATTATTTCATTTATTCCTACAACTTATTTTCTAATACACACACAAGTAACTTATGCTAAGATAAAATATAGAATATTACGACTACGAGTATTCAATTTTCTTTCTAAATCTTACAGCTATGGTTATAATTATACAAGATTGTTCGTTGATTTCACAATGCTTCGGACAAGACTCCTTCGCAACTAGCTCCGATAAAATCGCTAGCAATAAAGCGTCTTGGCATTGTGATGATCACTTTCAATGCCCAGATTGTAAAAATACAGGCTGTTGCGAATATTAAAAGTAAACCTATTCTAAACCAAACAGGAGGAGGAGGATTGTCCAAGCTGTCCAACATATCGTCCGGTCGAAAGCGAATCACGGTGTTAGGTATTCCCACCCTGTATGGTCCGGAGGTCTCGTGACTTTGAATGAAGGCCGATGAACACATTTTTCCAACGATGTCTCTCTTTCTCTCTCTAGCAGCTTAGTATTCCTTCGTGGTAATTAGTTTGACGTTTTCAAGTCGAGACGTAAATTTGCACGTGAATTAGGCTTCGGGTCGGTCTCAAGCTGTTGTTTGACTTCAACAGCGATGAAATTCGAAAACAGTCTGGTCAATTCTAGTAAAACAATATCGAGATAATGTTCACTGAAGACGGGGTCGACCGCTGACTTGATGCTCTCTTTGACGACTCCGTATTCGTTCTTGGTCATCTGTGCGATGGTATGAAGAGAAGGTTCTTTAGAGGGGTAACGCCTAATTCTTGACACCATGTGTTCAACGTATTGCTTTTTGCACTGGTTTACACTGGCGGCCAGTCTTTGGAGTCTTCGAAGTTGCTCGTCAACACAGACGAATACGGTTTTCAAGCCGTCGAATGTGGTTTTTTGCATGACGATCGACGGTCGATGAATTTTCGGTCGCTTCAGGAGCGGAGCGCAGTCGTCACGATTTCTTCCATCCTCTTCGTCGGATACTAGCTCCGTTGCGTAACCATCGCCGCGTCGAGGTTCGGTACATCGGACGGAGCTCTCTGGGACATCGAATCTGATGGCCCTCGCACCATGCGCTGTTGTAAATCGTACATTGCAGTCATCACCAAGCTCAATTTCTTCGAGATACCATTGGGCGTCTGCATACACGTCGAAGTCGAAGTAGTCCGATATTGTTTCCAATGAGTTAGACAGCGCGGTCCAGGCACTCAATCCTAGACAGATGCCGTCCGGTGAGTTGCCGGTCAATCTGATCAGCGGTTCAAATTCCTCGCCACCTCGCAAGCCGAGGCCGACGACAATCTTCTTCGTAAACGATGCGTTTAATCCGTAGGTAGCGGACAGTAATAGATTTTTATCAGACTTTTTCACTGCACTTGCAAACGATTTGAATATTCTACTCGCGTTTCCCATCGTGCCACTGGTTGATTTGGGGGTTTCCATTGCTAGATACTAGTTCTCGCACGGTTAACCGAAGACTGATGCGTCTTGCGACGACATCCTCTCTTTTGTACACCCAGCGTGTCTGATTCTATTCGGTATGAAGCTGGCCCCGCAGTCCTCTGTCTCTTTCCTTCTCTATGTAACCGTGAAGAATAGAAGGCGACAGAAGACTGCGGCACCAACTTCATACAGGTCAATTTCAAACACGTTGAGCGTATGGAATATGATTTCGACCGTTACAAAATAATTCCCACCAATTTTTTTTTCCACCCCCTACACAGCTTGCCCACACACGTTTTTTCTAGTACAGCGGGGATCGGACAGATTAATGGTGTACCCGCCGCCGCAACAGGCTGCAACAGGACTTGCAGGATGCATCAATCGTGTCACACATTGGCGCGGTTATGAATTTAGAAAAAATGGAGTATCGTTAGCGAGTTGGATCTATTCCGCTATTTTACGATAAGTGCTTTCACTCCCGAGAACCGAGCGATGTTATTATCAATATTTATGACTTGAAGGGATTTTAGACTAAAGGAACCGTTGGAACCTAACGGTCTACCCCATGCGGAGTCACAACAAGTGTTTGACCACCGTCATTGGGGGAGCGGTGGGCCCTGTAACAGTCGTACATTTCACTTCTGTTTGCACTTGTGCGTACAAGGGTAGTCGGGATTACTGTCCGACTCCTTTCGAGAAATCGGGAAGATCGGACCCGCGCTCTTACATAGAGCGGACCGACTGCCGTTATCGCTGAATTATGGTTACCGCGTGATGAGACTTTCTCACGAAACGAGAGAAATTCATGGGAATCATACATAGTTTCCCACAGAATCTAATGCGACAACTGTTCAGTCCCTACGCTCCGTACATCATGATTATTAGCATGTATCCACGGTTTAGAAGAGTATTCGACTAAAAAACGTTGGAGGCTGATGGGCAGCGTATCAGCGGCTCTTTGACCATAACCGCTGTACGGGAGTTTTGGGACTAGCAACACTCGCCTATTTCGCATCTGGTTGCACTTACCCCTAAAAACGCGGTCTGAGGGCGGAGCGGTCCCCCGATAGACTGGGAGCCTACTGCTGAGCAAAGTATACCTACTTGCGTTATCGCAGAAATATACATATTGGTCGATGACAGAATTGGAAGAATTCGTGGGAATTATACTAGACTTTCCACAACTGTCCCGGCTCGTTCACCCCTCTCCGTCGATTTTCTCAGGTCCGTACGTGCACCCACACGTAAAAATCTGCGTGTACGGTGTTAATGTATCGAGGTTACATATATGACGTCCTCTCAAGACGTTTTCTCATTCTCATAGATCTCTGATCCGTGGAATAACCTACTCTTATTCGCTCCGTCATACTTTGCGATACTTTACTTTTTTACATTTCTTACCAAGTCTTCCAAGTAATTATGACGGGTGTTAAGAATTTGTACCGTGCTGCAGTGTTGAGGGCTGTGTTTTACGCCAGGCAGAACAATTCCATAATTGATCGCGAATGTGATACCCGATGGAGAAGATCGCTGACGCGTATGTCAGAGGCGGAATTGCTTCGTCAATTCAGACGCCTGATTACCGCATGCAGCGAGCGTGCGATCGGTTTAATATTCGCAAACGCCGCGTTTCTCAATTTACGGGAGTGTTTGTGCATCGCCGCTGAGACGGTGATCAGACGAGGGAGATCTCATTTTGCCGTGTTGGCACCACTTATTCGAGAATACAACTCGCACCGTGGTAAGTAGAATTTTGTTCGTTCAGAAATTGTGAATCAAAACTATCCGGAAAGGTGATAAATTAACCGGCGGGGTTTTTTCATTCGTGTCAGAACTACTCGCACTGTTGGAGGATCCCGAGGTCAACGATGCCATGCTGATGGTGGTGGATCCCGGCGAGGAGATAATACTAATTTTAAGCGAGGAAGAATTAGCATCGGGGATGGAGGTAGTATCCGACAACGCGGGTACCGCTTCCAACGACGGTGAAAATGTCCTCGAAGTCGCCGGGGAAAATCAAGAGATAGTGACCTGTGACAGTGACGTAGTGATAGTTGATGATAGTGAGTGTGTGGTGTCAGTTACGGAGGATAGATTTCCAGTCGTCGGACCAGCGAATGCATCATCATCATCACGTGGCAGTCTTGGCGGTAAGTCACAAAAAGTTTAATATGTGTCGTATTGCATTACATACGCACGTCGCAGAGTACCCGTCCGAGTCTATGTATAGGAATAGCCTTTTTGTTTTTTACGAACGAATACCGTTTTACCTCGTTTGGACATAGGTATTGTTGCTAGAATGTAGTATTTTATCTCTTAGAATTCTCTCCGGCTCCTTCTCTAAATACGGGGGAGTATTATAACGATGAAGAAGAGCATGAGGAGGTGGAGGAGGAGGAGGAGGAGGAAGATGACGAGGATGAGATTGATATTGAGAATAGGGATGAGGAGGAAGAGGAAGATGAGTATGAGACAGATGAGAGGGAGGAGGTGGAGGAGATCGAAATCTTTTCCATGTCCTCACCTGATAGTGCCATATGGTCACCGGTTGCCAATCGGCCCTCACCCGAGAGCGGCGTATTCTCGCTGCCTAGCAGCGCTGGGGAGGAGTTGTCCTCATCTCCCGAATATTAAAATTCATATAAAAAAAAAAAAAAATTCATTTAAAAAAAAAAAAGGAGGGTGGGAGTGGGTTTGGGTTTACGGGTTCTCGTACAGGCGTGCGTGTGTGTTTGTAAATATGCTCGAGCGATGTACAACGAATTTTTGGACCTTATTTTTCTCTAATTTGTTCACCCATCAGAGAAACCAGTAATAGCCGACATCCAGGGATACGAAAAACTACCTCGTGTCAACGAACATGAGGGTAGCACGGGTGTACAGATTGGTGGCCATAGACGCATACCCCGAGTAAACGAGGGTGCCGGTACCTCGGGAATCGGTCGTTCAGGGTCTAACGTGAACCCTGTCCATGAGGACAGTTATGACTCTGACGACGACTCCGAACAAGCCGATACTAGTTTAGAAACGCAGACGGCCGATGAGAGTGAGAGCGAGAAAGAGTCAGTCAGGGAAAACGATTCTCAATCGTTGACGCCGGGTAATCGATTCGCGATACTCGGAGAGTCATCTAAATACATTCGACGATTCGAGGTTCACGCGCGGGAACTCGATATCAAAATCAAAATACCCGAGTCAGGTGTTAATCCCGTGGAATGGTTAGAGGGGGCTTTTAGAGATCTGCACGCGTACGTCACCTCAACGTGTCATTCGAGTGACTACATCGGTTTCGTTTTCCATGCCGAAAGTTTCAATCAGGGCTCCGCGTGGTTATCTTTTCGGCCGGTTCGTGATTCTCTGTACGCGGACCTGTGGAGGCTAGTTTCCAGCGTGACGCAGAGTAATTCGGAGTTCGGGGTAGATAAAGTATTCTCGGTCACGGTGCACTGCGTCAAAGTCCCGTCCGGTCGCGGAAAAGCTCGTCCCATCACACACGCGGGTGTGGCTAAAAAATCTATCGTTCAAATTATAAACACCGATGGTCTTTGTTTACCGCGGGCTCTAGTCGTCGCGAGAGCACACGCCGAGAGGGGGACGATCCGTAGCGGTGAACTTCACGCGGCATATACCGCGATACGCGGATCGGGATCGCGGCTGCAGCGCGAAGCGGCGAGAGGGTTGACGGAGAGAGCGGGAGTCGAGATACCGGTGACGGGGTGCGGGGTGTGCCAGATATTGCAATATCAACGGTATCTGGCCCGCGAGGGAATGGCAATCGTGGTATACGAGGCGGGTAAATTGGGGACCGGGGATGCAACGTTCTATAACGGAAGCAGTGTGGTGACCGAGAGCGGGAGAAACGTAACGCACCGTTTGAACCTTCTCTACTTTCCAGACGATCGCCACTATTGTACGATAACGAGTCTAACCGGTGCCGCGGCAGGCAGGTTCTTTTGCGAGACCTGCAACAAAAAATATAAAAACAGCCATGAGCACCGCTGCTCGGGCCGGTGTCCGCAGTGTCTGGGCACCCCGGCGTGCGACCACCGGGCGATGGAATTAGAGTGCCCTGACTGTAAACGGGCGCTTCGTGGGGTGGCCTGTATGGAAAGGCATCGTAGGGTCGGCTCGTTTAGCCCGCGTCGTTCCGTCTGTGCGACGCTTCGAATCTGTCCGAACTGCACGCGACTCATGAATCTTTCGCTGGGTGCTCACTCGTGTGACACTCGATATTGTAAGACCTGTAACACCCTTCGACCCTACAATCATCAATGCTTCATGGCACCGCTCAAATCTCACGAAAATAATAACGGTAAACACATATTTATATTTTATGATTTCGAGACGCAGCAAAACGTAACGATCCCCGGTGATATAACGACTAATATTCACGTCCCTAATCTATGCGTGGTGCACCAGGTTTGCAGTCAATGTATGCACAATTTGGACATTGAGAACGGTTGCCCAGCCTGCGGACTCGTGCGCGAGTATGTATTTAAAAAAGATCCCGTCAGACAGCTGATCGAATTCGCCACGCGACCAATTCACAATTTCAGCAAAATAATTTGTATCGCTCACAATGCCCGAGGCTTCGACGCGCAATTTATTTTACGATACTTGGTCGAGCAAAACACCGAGCCACCGCAGGTAATTTTGAACGGTAGTAAAATTATTATGCTGGAAACCGGACATACCCGATTTTTAGATTCACTCGCTTACATGCCAATGGCGTTGTCCGCCCTGCCAAAAGCCTTCGGATTGCCAGAGGCTTCGGTGAAAGGAGTTTTCCCACACCTGTTCAACATCCCGGAGAACACGGGTTACATAGGACCGTTACCCGCGGCGAAATTCTACTCGCCTGATACCATGAGTACCTCAGCACGTGAGGAATTCTACAAATGGTACAATGATGCTGTGGCAAAAAATCACCTGTTCGATTTCGACGCGGAATTGGTGGCCTATTGTAAATCCGATGTGGACATTCTACGTCGCGCATGCGTCGCATTTAGGGATATTTTTATCGAGTGTGGGAAGGTCTGTCCGTTCACCGAGAGCACAACTATTGCGTCAGCCTGCTCAGCGGTGTTTAGAAAAAATTTCCTACAAGCTGACCGTATAGGTATTCTACCACCGGGTGGCTATAGGCTGGCCGATCGTCAGTCCAAAAAGGCGATAGAGTGGCTCGTCTGGAAAGAGAGGGAGTTAGGTGCCGTGATCGCGCACGCCGGCCGTTCGCGCGAATTCCGTATTCCGGAGACAGGTTGGGTCGTGGACGGGTATTACGTGGCGGATGACGGGACGCGTCACATTTTTGAATTCCACGGTTGCTTCTGGCACGGATGCAGACGGTGTTTCAATGTGAACGGTGATCGCCGTACCGTGAACGGTGACACCATGGACAAACGTGCCGAAGAAACACGTTCGAAGACGGTGTGTATGAGGAAAATGGGCTACGTGGTTACGGAGATATGGGAGTGCGCGTTCGATCGACTTCTCGAACAAAACAGGGAAATGCGTGAATACCTGGCGCGGCACCCGATAACGGCTAGCATCTCGACCAGCACCCCCTTAGATCCGCGCGATGCCTTTTACGGTGGACGAACGGGAAACACCTCGCGCAACTACGAGGTTCGTCAAAGGGACGATGGGAGCGTTGGTGAAAAAATAAAATACGTAGATGTTTGCTCCCTCTACCCCTATATCTGTAAAATTGCATCTTTCCCATACGGCCACCCAAAAGTCCTCGTCGGTGACGAGTGTAAGGCGTTGACAGGCGTAAGTGGCAAGGACATCTCTCGCGTTGAAGGGTTGGTCAAGTGCAGCGTACTGCCACCCCAAAATCTTCACCATCCCGTGCTTCCGTTGCGTATGCACGGCAAACTGATGTTCGTCCTGTGTCGTTCCTGTTGCGAGCAATTGGAACAAAACGAGTGTCCCCATAGCGAGGCGAGAGATCGTCAGTTTGACGGTACTTGGGTATCGTGCGAACTGAAGAAAGCGGTCGAGAAGGGTTATGAAATCGTTCAAGTACAGGAAATTTGGCAGTATCAGGTGACAAAATACGACCCCTCTACTCGTCAAGGGGGACTCTTCGCGGGATACATAGATACCTTCCTTAAGATCAAGCAAGAGGCCAGTGGATGGCCCGGCGATTGCGTTGACGAAGCCTCGCGAGACCGTTATCTTTCAGAGTACGAGAAAGTGGAGGGAATAAAATTAGATAGAACCAAGATTGCCAAAAATCCTGGACTTCGTTCGGTCTCTAAGCTTTGTCTCAATTCGTTTTGGGGAAAGTTCGGACAGCGGGAAAATATGGCAAAAACCACCGTGGTAAAGACGCGTCAGCATCTGTTGGAGCTACTGACCAACCCCGAGGTCGAGGTGACCGAGTTGATGCCTGTCAACGATCAGGTGTTGTACGCGAGATGGTCGTACCCCGAGCAGAGCGTCACGCCCTCGCCGCTAGCGAACGTAGTGATAGCCGCATATACCACCGCGCAGGCTAGATTAAAACTGTACGAATATCTAGAAAAGTTGGATCGACGCGTTCTTTATTACGACACAGACTCCGTCATATATGTCCACGACTCGTCACGACCGCAGGATTACGTACCACAGACAGGGAATTTTCTGGGAGATTTAACCGACGAGCTAGAAACGTACGGCAGCGGTAGTTATATTAGGGCATTTGTTTCGGGCGGGGCGAAATTTTACGCGTACATCGTTCGATGTGCGGACGGCAGCGATGTTGAAATCTGCAAGGTAAAGGGGGTTACGTTGAATCACTCCACCGCTAGTAGAGTAAACTATGATTCGATTCGTCAAATGGTGGTAGAGGGTGAGGGTCCGATTCGGCTGCAATACCGCGCTATTCGTCGGGACAAGCTGCACGAGGTGGTAACGCGTACCGAATCTAAAACCTGTCGACCGGTATTCGTCAAGAGACGGTGTTGCACGGATAGTTTCGATACCCTACCCTACGGTTATCGCTCAGCCACATCCTTGACCGGGGACCCTTGAATATTTACCGTTCTCGCTCTTCCCTGGCTCATGCCTCATTCTCTCTCTCTCTCTCTCCTGACACGAGACCTCCAGCCCCCAAGGGACCTGCGGGCGCATGCGGTTCGACCCAACGCAGCACATCTACAGAGACACCGACCAGTCATCCACACAGACACACACCGGTATAGACAATTCTACGTGTTAAAAACCGTTCGGATCGTTGCAGAAGTAAGTCAAATGATGAAATTTATTCTTCCGTTCTGATTTTTCCCTAAACCTCGTGTCTTTCTCTTTTTCCGCTACGAGTCGCGATACCCTCGAGACCTTGACGTAAACGATTCAACGTTCACGCTGTGACACGTCACAACTCGACGCATCGCAGCTACAGAGACACCATCCAGCCGTCCGCACCTCCACAGACGATTCTACGTCAGCTACATTCATCACGTTGCAGAGGTGAGTTGAATAATAAAATTTGTGAAATACAAAAATTGAGAATACTCGAGAACACTTCAAGCGGCTCGTATGGACAGCGGGCGCGCTGACGTTGAGCTCATCGGTCAGCGTGCCGGCCAGAGCGCTCGCCGCGGGGGTTCGCCTCGCCCAGCGGGCGACCGCTGGTGGTGCCCGTTGGAATACGAGCTAGTGGCAACGGGCGCCACCTCGACGCGCGCGCGCTGATATCAGCTGGTAGTCAGCGCGCCCCGGGTCCGCCGCCGCCGCCGCCGCCGCCACCGATATGAGCTTATCGCGGGGAAGAGGGATGGGTGAAAATGATCTCCGTCAACCATATTGAGAAACAATTTTTTTTTTATATTTGACAGAATCCTGTGGCAGAGAACAACAATTACGATGGACACTCGCTGGAAACACCCATTCTCCGCCATCGTCGCTGGACCATCGGGCTGTGGAAAGTCAAATTTTGTGAAAAAATTTTTACGGCACAGCAGTACCATGTGCGAGACGAAATTCACTCGTGTAATCTGGTACTACGACGAGTGGCAGCAGTTGTACGAGTCGAGCAAAGGAATAGAGTACCGAGAAGGATTACCCCAACCCACCGACTACGACGGTGACAAGACCCCGAAACTGTTGGTGATTGACGATTTGATGCGCGAAGCGTCGAGTCACGTTGTCGTCGATCTATTCACCAAGGTCTGCCATCACAAGAATCTGAGCGTCTTCTACATTACGCAGAATCTGTTTCATCAGGGACACGGACAGCGAGATATTTCTCTCAACGCGAACTATATTGTTTTCTTCAAAAATCCGCGAGATCGCGCTCAAATACAACACCTCGCGCGTCAAGTACACCCAGAGGATCCGCGATTTCTTCAGGAGGCATACCACGACGCCACAGCTGTTCCACACGGATATTTACTACTGGATCTGAAGCAATCGACGCCTGAAAACTGTCGTTTCCGCACAAACATTTTCCCCGGCGACGGACATCAGTACGTCTATGTGCCGAAAAAGGATATAAAACTAAGCAGCGCGCAGAGAGTACCAGTAGTCCCGCTGTAATGCCGCGAAAGGTAGGCCACGGGTGTCGCGCAGCTTTCGGTAAGACAAACGCCCTTGCCCTGCACGCGTTGCACAAGTTGAATAAAACCCAGAGACGCGCCTTGCTACGTACGGCCGACGACTCTCTGGTGAGGGATATTTGTGAGTGTGCTCTGAACACCTTGGAAGGTAACGTGGTTCTGTCTCGAGCGCATAAATCGCGTCTGGCGCGACACAAGCAGACGCTCCGAAAATTAGCCTGTAAACAGGGAACTTGGAAAAGTAAGAAGAAAATCCTGGTTCAACGAGGGGACGGTTTTTTGGGTCTGCTACTGGCACCGATTCTGGGAGGTCTGGCGTCGGCACTGTTCCCCAAGTAAAGGAAAAAAAAAGAGGGCGGAGATGGAGCGTGCCAAGAAAATGGTATTAATACCGGCGGAGGGACTCAAGAGGTTTCAACGACAGATGAGCGACGCGGCGAGTGCTTCAGCGGGTTCGGACACCGTTCACGGGGACCCTGTTTCGCGACTGGACCGTGAAATGAGCGACATCTTGAACGAGGGGACTAACGATAGTGCAGAAAAGTGGAAACTCTACCAGCAGGCGCTCCAACGTTATCTGTACTTCTCGAACGATGCGCGAAAGCCTATGCAATTGGAGATTCGCGAGGGGAGCAACGAAACAGCTGCAAAACCTGTGGAAAGCACGGAAAAAGTGGCGGACGTGACAGAAACCAAGAATACGGGGACTGCGAACGAGAGTGAGATGACATCACAGGTGAAAAATGTATTGGCATCCGTCCCCACCAGATTCATCAACAAGGCCGGTCTTTTGATGCGTTCGCTGTCCGGGGCATCGTCGCGACTCGCCTGGGACAAGGGTGGAGTGATTTCTATTGACGGTGTACCTGTGCCTGGTACAAACATAGTCGATCTAGTCAACCATACCGCACGATCGAGAAAAAACTTCAATCCGTCGGGACAATTACAATTCGCTCGGTTTCTCCACGCGATCAACATACCACACGAGTGCGTGGGAAACGAAGACTTTTGGAAAAATATTCGGGCGTTCGACAACGATAAATTCGCAGACGCCGCGTCAACGAGTGTCTCGCTGTCGACGTCAGCGGGGCCCAGCGAACCGCGTTCGGGTCGGGGAAAATGGTCATGCGCGGAGACCAGTAGATCCGGTATCGATGACTCGGACCCCAGTACACTCGGTACACCGCTCACGGGTAACAGAAGGGTCTTGAGAAGCACACCGTACGCAGTAGACAGTGGAAGGAGACGGAATTGGAAGAGACTGCGTCTGATAAAGTGATGAGGGGGCTCGAAAAAATCTACTACGATCCGTCTCACCCGGCTGGTTACGTCGGGGCACGGAGTCTAGAGAGGGCCACGAGAGGGAACAAATCCGGCGAAACGGTGAGAAAATGGCTCGCGACTCAGGACGCCTATACTCTGCACAAATCTGTGCGAAGAAAATTTCCACGTGCCAGATACAACGTTTCCAACATCGACGACGTTTGGGAGGCCGATCTGGCCGATTTGAGTTCGATGAAGAGGCAAAACAACGGTTATCGTTATCTACTGGTTGTCATCGATGTTTTGAGTAAATACGCGTGGGTCGTACCCCTGAAGCGTAAAACAGCTGGTACGGTGGCTGAGGGATTCCAACACGTGTTGAGCATGACGCAGCGTAGACCCGTTCTGCTGCAAACGGACAAGGGAAAAGAATTCGTCGGCAGTGAATTTCAGAAACTACTCACAGCAAATGAAATACGATATCGCGTCACCCGTAACCCTGAAATAAAAGCGGCTATCGTCGAAAGATTCAATCGCACTCTCAAGGAGAGATTGTGGCGGTACTTCACACATAGAAACACAAAACGCTATGTTGATGTTTTACCACGAATCGTAGAGGCCTACAACGCGTCGCGTCACTCGAGCATAGGAATGGCTCCGTCTGAAGTGACTCTGGAGAATGCCGCCCAAGCACGAGCAAACCTGCAGAGGCGATATCCGCCACGTGTCGCCGGCAAGCCGAGATTTCGTAAAGATGACATCGTACGAATCAGCAAGACGAAGGGAACGTTCCAGAAAGGCTACGAGGCCAATTGGAGTGAGGAACTTTTCAAGATTCACAAGGTGCTCGCGCGCGCGCCTGTTGTCTATGTATTGGTGGACATGGAAGGTGAGGAAATTGACGGCGCGTTCTACGAGGCAGAACTTCAACGAGTCGGGAAAGGGGAGGGACAATCTGACAAAGACGATACCACTTCGAATTAAAAGGTTGGAAGTACGGGACAGATTGAAGCAAACAACATTTTAAGATCGGTGACGTCTTTGTGCGCGCGCATATTCCGGGTATTCTTACACTCGGACAGCGGGCGGTCAGTCGGTTTGCACCTAGCGTTTGAGCCACACTGAAAAAAAAAAACATCTGGAAACGTATGTGCGTCATGGAGAAGGACCAGTTTTACATCACTCTGCCGAGCAACAGTTCGATGCAGTTTTTCCCCGATAATCGAACCTACTGCTACATCACCCAGTTACCACGTTCGATCGAGCTGACCGGAGAATGGGAGGTGGGACTTGCCGAGATACTTTATCCTGTATCGTTTGCATCGTCGTCGTCGCTGTGGTTCGAAGGAATCGCCGATAAATCCGGTTCACAAGATGTTGCGGGTCCGAGTAATTTGCCAGGAGTGGGATATGACGCAATCGCTCGAACTGTGATAGTCGACAGTAATACCCGAATGGACAAAACCCTTCCAAGAACTGCGTCGTGTCAAATGTTTGTTTACTGCGATATCATAGAGCCACGCATCGTCGGAGACGTCTATACACCGTTGTTACGCGTTATTCAAGCATGTGGAAAAACGAACTCAATTCCTGGAGAAACTGCGATGAAGACCCTGTCACCACCGCACTACATACCGCTCCTGCTGACAAATTTCCGTACCATTGAAATCAATATAAGAGATCATCTGGGGAAGCCGATACCATTTGAGTCCGGGACTTTGACGGTTACGTTACACTTTAGGCGTGTCCAATAAGGTGGAGGAAACTTACACTGACCATGGCGCAATACACTGACCATTACGAGGCACAGCTCGGGGGTGGCGGTATGGAAAGCTTTTATCGAGGGGCACCGTACCAACGCGGGCACGGTATCGGAAGTTTTTTGGGAGGATTATTCGGCAAGGTATTACCTCTATTGTCCAGTGGAGTCAGGGCCGTTGGAAAAGAGGCCTTACGCACGGGGGCGAATGTTTTATCGGACATGGAGAGCGACGTTTCGTTCAAGGATGCGTTGAAAGCGCGAGCTATGGAGTCGGGCCGCAACCTGCAGCAGAGGGCCAAAGATAAAGTCGTCAAACTTATGAAGGGGTCCGGATATAAAGGGGCGACGGGGGAGCGGGATCGCCAGTTGTTACTCGGGCGTGTGAAGAAACTCATCGCCGCTCGACAGTCGGCTGGAACAGGGAAAGTCAACAAAAGAAAAACCAAGAAAAAGGGTGAAAACAAGAAAAAGAAGGGGAGGAAGACTAAGAAAGCTGCAAAGACTACGGGTGGGAAGAGCGGCAAGGGTAAGAAGGGTGGCAAAAAACGAGCCATCACCGATATTTTCGGACCTCGCTAGTGACGCCCACACAACCGGATAATAACAATAATAATGGCTTTCCTACACGCACATTCTGGAGAATGCATGAAGTCCGAACTAGGTCTGTTCGCTCTACCACCGACACAGACATCCATCGAAGCTGGGCAGTGGATACACTACAAACCGGTATCCTCTCTGACCGATGACTCACCGATCGAATTCGTTGTACCGGGACACGGAGATGAGTACTTAGATTTGGCACACACTATGCTGAGTGTTCGCGTACGGATGCAACCGCTTCAAACCGCAGCGAACCCCCCGGCGGCTGCTGTAGCCGAACCATCCGTATCACCTGTGAATAATCTTCTTCACTCGATGTTCAATCAGGTGGACATATTCTTTAATCAGAAGCTCGTATCACCGGCAAACAATTCTTACGCCTACCGCGCCTACATAGAGACTCTACTGAATTATGCACCGCATGCCAAACAATCGCATCTCTCGACCGGACTTTGGTACGGAAGCGAGAACGGAGAATCGGATGTCTACGATACAGCCGCCGCTGAGGCAGCCAAGGACGACGGATTCATCAAACGTCAGAGTATCACGAAGAATGGACGAATGGTCGATCTGCTCGGACATCTACACTGCGACGTCTTCAATCAGGAAAAGTTTCTGCTCAACGGAGTTGAGTTGCGTCTGCGTCTGGTAAGATCGAGGGATAATTTCTGCATATTGGAATCTACACCTCTGCACCGAATACACATAGTCGAGACTTCGTTGTTGGTGCGTCGCGTCAAGATCAGCCCCGGAATTCTACTGGCCCACGCGCGAACATTGGCAAAAGGTACGGCTAAATATCCCGTCACGAGAGTAGAGGTGAGGGCCTTCACCATTCACGCGGGCGTGCAATCAGAGATGCTGGACAACGTGATTCTGGGACAACTACCAAAACGCGTGATAATTGGGATGGTCAGTAACAAAGCCTTCAACGGAGACAGGCAGAAAAATCCGTTCAACTTCCAACACTTTATGATCAACTACCTGTCGTTGTACGTGGACGGCGTACAAGTTCCTGCGAAACCGCTGCTGCCGAATTTCTCCGGAGATCATTTGTACGTTGACGCGTATCACACGCTCTTTTCGGGAACCGGTATACATTTTCTCAACGAGGGAACCGGTATCAATAGACTGCAATACGCCAAGGGAAACTGTCTGATGGCCTTCGACCTGACACCTGATCTATCTGCTTACTGTCCGTCTCACTGGTCACTCGTCAAGCATGGGACTCTGAGGATAGAAGTACGATTTGACGAGGCACTTAAAGAAACCATAAATTGCATCGTTTACGCAGAGTTTGACAACCTCATAGAGATCGATGCCGCACGGCAGGTCATTACAGATTTCGGTGGGTAGACGAGACCCCATGCTGTGAGGAGTCCCCAGACCGCTCGTATACACAGACATCTGGCATAGAAACAAGTTCAGACCTGCAAGTCTTCGTCTTTGCCTAGGGCTGGAAGCAGCCGACGATGGAAGGGGGTGAAACATATGCTCGGGTATAAGAAGAACCGCACCGACTCCGATCAAGATCAGTCAAGTGCGAGATTTCGAGCAAACATGGACTTCGTAATAGACATCCAAGGTTTTCATGCTGGGGGGAAACAATTTCTACCGAAAGAAGTGGCTGTGACTACCGTCGACCATCGTTTCTTCGCGCATTGGATAATCAAGCCTCCGTACGCATTCTCGGAACTCAGCGAGGGAGAACGTGTTGCAAACAACTACGTGACGTGTTATCACCACGGGATCGACTGGTTCGAGGGTGATATCTCACTGAAGAAGCTGCACAGCAATCTTCAAGAGATCGCTGGCTCGGCCTACCGCATTTTAACGAGGGGGCAAGAGAAGTCAAAATATCTAGAGGCCGTAACATCGAGAAAGATTATAAATCTGGAACACTCTGGGTGCCCGCCATTCGGCAAGTTGGACGTGACGAGGGAATATTGCTTGTTTCACGGGGTTAAAAAGGAGGAATTTTTCACGTGTGCGCTCAACAATGTCGTCAAGTTGAAGAAATGGATCAAAGCGAGCAAACTTCTCATCGAGTACGACTATCCTGCGCACGCCGAGTCAGTCAATGGCAAGAGGGAACTCTGTTATACTCATTCAACACCTGACAGCAGTAGGAACGATCACGAGGAATCATCACGAGTACGACAACAGCATCAGCGATCTCCACCGAAGATTCCTGCTAGAAATTTATTGAAGCAATATTTTTCATCGCCATTGCCCACACCGCCACCTAGTCCACCCAAGGCACCGCGTAAGGAGAAAGAATCAGGTAAATTCACACCTGCGATCATCATCGATTTCGACCGAATAGGACCGCTCGATCTCTCAACCACGTCAGACTCTAATTCTTCAGAAGCGACAGTCGATACGGGTGTTTCTGAAATTTCGAGAAATGAACAGCCTTCAGATTCAGCATGCGTTGTCAACGTTATTCCCGAGCAACTTGAGGCGGGTTTTCCCAGCCGACCGGATTCCCCTGGTGTGGACACCCCCGGCAGCTGTTGTCTCAAACACCGATGACCACACCAGACCCGGTACGCACTGGGTGGCGTTTTACGTCGCTTCGTCCGGACACGGTACCTATTTTGACAGCTTCGGACTACCCCCGCTTATCCCTCACCACAAACGATGGCTACGCAGAAATTGCCGACGATACATCTGGAACGACCGACAGGTACAAAGTTTTTCCTCTAACGTATGTGGACACTTTTGCATTATGTTTGTGTATTATATGGCTGCTGGTTTGTCTTTGCGCGGGTTTCTCGATATATTTACTGGTAATCATGAGACAAACGACCACATAGCGAAATCGTTTTACATCGGGTTAATTTCCACTGGGTCTAAGAGCGAAATCACCGTTCCCACTCACCCTTGTCGCGGTAACGGCGTTCAGTATTGTACATCGAAGCAAAAATGTAATCTCTCGGGGCCGAATAGAAATAGAAATAGAAATAAAAAGAAAAAGAAATAAATGTGTAATTGTAATCGTAGAATAAGTTGTAGAATAGTCAGTACGTACTCACTCTTTTTATACTTGGAAATTTTCCAGAGCCCCTATGTTTGTACACGTTTAAATATATATATACGTATACACATTTATAAAATATACCATATATATAGGTATTTGGCATCTGTAGCCGTTATAGTATTAAGATTTTGTTTTTAAAAATATCAAAAAATTGTACTCGCAGTCGTCATATTCTATATTTTATCTTAGCATGAGTTACTTGTCTGTGTATTAGAAAATAAGTTGTAGGAATAAATGAAATAATTGGATTTTTTCTATAACCATAGCTGTAAGATTTAGAAAGAAAATTGAATACTCGTAGTCGTAATATTCTATATTTTATCTTAGCATAAGTTACTTGTGTGTGTTGTAACGTGGCAGATTTATATCAGCCACTGACCAGCTCCTTCCTCCCCGCGGAGCGTCCGAATATCTGTTCAGTGTTGTGCGTGTCTATTCTTTATACTCTCCCCAAGGCAAAGGGTTAATTCTATTTCTTATTTCATTGTCTGCCGTAAGTTTTGTATGTATTTTAAAGGTCCGCATCATCGTGAGAGCGTCGTGGGACAACGAGGGAGTGCCGTACGGGGAGGTATGCCCGTGAAGTCACGTCGGGAGTATCTGTACCGACACTAATTATGATCTGAAGACACCTGCCGGTCGGGAGAGGGCCGCACCTCCCGGCCTGACGCTGCCTCCCGTCCCCTTTCCTCCCGTACCGGCCATCCATCGACTGTCGATCATCGGTACAGCGAAAGCGGCGTGTATGGAAAGGCTACCTCCCCCAACGTATGGGGCGCCACCTAATCAGCGCGCCTAATTCCGGTCCCCGATTTCCGCCTTCTTCTAGATAAGCCATTTTTGCGATTTACCTACTTTCTTTTGCGCTCTATCTTTCTATTACGTTTATTTGCTTTTCTTCCTGCTTTATTGTTATAAAAATAGTGCTATCTTGCCTGATTATATTAGTTTCGCACGTGTGTGCTGCTGAGGAGTGACGAATTGTCAGATATTTTGTTATAATTAACTTTAATTGTGTGCCGGTGTGTTCTGCCTGCTTGTGTGCTCTAACGGCTTCTAGTGTAAGGGTGTGCGGAGTGTGTGTGAGCGGATCCTGCCGTCCCGTGCCGAGCCAGATAAAGGTAAGCTTCACGCTTAGGCTACGACCACCCGTCTATATTTTGCGCTATCACTTGATTTATCGGAGATTTCTGAGCCTTTATTCACTTCATTATTTATTTCATTCTTGTGCGGTCGGGGAGTGAATTGACGTCCTCCCGACCAATATCTAGGACGGGTTGTCGAGGTCACCATTACGGTGGTAGTAGTGCATATGCATTGTCATCGCTGCATCTTTATCTGAGATTTCTTTATTGTTAACTTTTACTCTTTTTCTATTACCTTTTGTGTTACCTATTGCCTTGGGGTTACCTGTACCTATTTCTCGTGCGAATATTAGGCGTCTGCGACCAGTGCGTAATTATTATTTTCTTACTTGGGCTACGTGAGCCTGTAGTTGCTGTTAATTATCTTTACTTTACTTTCTTATCTAAACTACCTACTTTTGCGTTAATTGTTCACTTATATAGTTCCATAGTTTGCGCGTTGCTTTAATTATTGTAGGCTCACTCCTAGCGAGCGATATACCGACTCACGGTCGGACGAAATACGAGTGAGCCATAAGTGTGTGTGAGTGTGAACCGGCTGGAGTAGTAGTGACGGCGCATCGGTGTGCGCACCACCTCAGCTACTCTAGCGACGGCGTAGTGTGGTGTATGTGTGAGTCCTCCCCCTCCTGCCGTCTCGTACCGACTGTTAGCCGTACTCTACTACGCGCCTAGCATAGAGCTCCGGATCAGCTGTATATTCTGCCGTCCTGTAAAGTTACGTGTCGCAGGCTCGATCCTGCCACGTAACTCCGGAGCTCACCTGTCACTTTTTCTCTTCTATTTCTTTAGTTTACGTTCATTAGCTTTGTATCATTCTATTTTGTTTAACACTTTCACTTTTTCTTTATTTTCTCAAATATATAGTATAATTGCCGTTGCGTTTAGTGTGAGTGCATTTATTCTGCGCTAATTTATGAATAAGGTTACGATCGTGTATATAGTCTCGCTAACTGAAATTATATTGCTTTTCTTTTGCCTTTAGAGATTTCTTTTCTTTTTTTTTGTGTGTGCCACCTTCTGTACCGTATCTGCTACCGAACTACAATAAATTGCAACTATCTATCGCTCATCTTATATAGCTTTTGGCAGTGTTTATTTCGACGCCCCCACGTTCCCCTCTACCGCGGCCTAGCCAACTCCTATCTTCCGTTTTCTTTTCAGCTACGTTATCTCGGCACTTCTTAGTGCCTGGCGCCCAACCCATCTGCGTTTCTAGGTTCAGTTCGTGACGTTGGGACGCTTTGTACGAGATTAGTTGTTCTACTAGTTTTCCCCCTCTAGGAAACTGCTCGTTACAGTGTATTAGAAAATAAGTTGTAGGAATAAATGAAATAATTGGATTTTTTCGTAATTAACGCGTCATTCAATTATACACCTTTACCCATTCATAAATAAGTATATAAGCAGCAGGGTTCCCGCACCACCTAATTTTTCCCAAGTCCGCAACCTGTGTATTCTCACAAACACACACATATATATATATATATATATATATGTAAAATCAGGGGCGTAGGGCCCGGGGGTGAGGGCGGCGGGGACGTAAGACAAAGTCTTGGATGACGTCACACGGCCCAGATCGTCCCAATATTGAGCAAGGGTAGGCAGGGGGGTGAGAGGGACAAAAAACCCTAGGACACCCCAGCTGAGAAGTCGGCTAGAGCGAGGGGGGGAGGGGAGGGGGAAGGTTAGGTTGGAATCCTCAGTTTTCTCCAGAGTCGACCCGAGGGAAGCGGGGAGCGGGGAGAGGGGGGTTTGTTGTGTCTGCCCAAAGCTGCCCATATCTACTCATACGCTATACTTAATCATACTGGTCTATCAGGATCAATTGGACTTATGGAAAAATATAGCTAAGTTAAGGGGATCCGGTGGTCTAGAGCACGAAAATTTCACCTATTTTGACGATTTTTTTTTTTGCCATTAAAAATTTAAAAAACGATGTTTCAACTTTTCGGGCTTATTACTACGTTTGTTGAGCATACAAAAAAATTTTATTTTCATTTTAAAAACAATATTTATTATTATAAAAATGCCACTGAAGATGACCCTCTCGAAAAATCGGACCCGGACGACGCAGATGATTTCGAGACTTCTACTCATCTGAACCACAAAATTCAAGAAGATTCTTAATCACAAAGAGTGCAGTTATGGTAGGGACTAGAACGAATCGAAAAAATTAAAAATTGACAAAATGGCGCGCTTTTGAAAAAAAGTAAAAAAAAAAAAAAAAAGTCAATTTTTAATTTTTTCGATTCGTTCTAGTCCCTATCATAACTGCACTCTTTGTGATTAAGAATCTTCTTGAATTTTGTGGTTCAGATGAGTAGAAGTCTCGAAATCATCTGCGTCATCCGGGTCCGATTTTTCGAGAGGGTCATCTTCAGTGGCATTCTTATAATAATAAATATTGTTTTTAAAATAAAAATAAAATTTTTTTGTATGCTCAACAAACGTAGTAATAAGCCCGAAAAGTTGAAACATCGTTTTTTAAATTTTTAATGGCAAAAAAAAAAATCGTCAAAATAGGTGAAATTTTCGTGCTCTAGACCAGCGGGTCCCCTTAAAGTGAGTGCATACTATTTGAAAGCAAACACGAGCAAAATTTTATATCCTCATAGAACGGTGTATGTTAATCGATTTTGCTTCGAGAACTCATAGTATTCACCAACCTTCATTAAAGAGGAGGTGAAGCAACAGCAAAATATTGAATCAAAATAGAATGAAGATACAAGTGAATAATATATTTTCATCCATACCGTGCCGAGGTGGATCGATGCGTGGCTCATCACGTGCCTCCCGCGCTGCTGGCTGCAATAGAGCCTTGCATGGCTGCTGGACCGCTTCTGTAAATTACAGTACAATGATAATTATAATAAGTATCTTCTTAATTAACAGTTAGCCATTACTGACGATGATATTTTTTTCAATACTCACGAGAAGAAGCCACGCTCTGGCTGGAGTCATCCACCTGCAACGTCTCGAATGCAGCTTCGACGCGCCTTAGCGGCAGAAAATTTACCGGTGGCAAATCAAGGTCCATATCTGATAACTGAGAAATAAATAATAATGTACTTGGCGCTAAACTCTATAAAGTCTCTTCATGCATATTCAATTTCTGCACAATTGTACAAGAAAATTCAATGCTGTTCATCAAAAACTTACATTATCTAACGAGTCTACAGACGTAGGTCGGTTTCCGTTAAAATCCATCTTGACACTGATTCACAAGCGGGATTTCTTCCTAATCCTTTGTTCACTCTTAGATATTTGTATATTAGACATACCTGCGTTATGGTTCCAAAGTCCAATGTATTATAAACCTTAGACAATTCACCACAAAGGATTACCGGCTTGACAACAAGTCTATCGCTCTAAGAAGAAAATCCGTTGTGAATTAATACTCCTTGTGGCTAGGTGAACTGACAAAGTTCAAAATCAAAACACCGAATATTCCGTTACTTCATAATCGGTATACATACCTATAATATACCTTTGGTATACATACCTATAATATACCTTTGGTATACATACCTATAATATACCTTTGGTATACATACCTATAATATACCTTCGGTATACATACCTATAATATATCTTCAATATACATACCTATAGGTATACTATAAGGATAATTAATAATAATTAATACAGAAGGCAAACCATGCTATTATCTGTAAAAAAAAAAAAAAAAAAAAAAAAAAAATCGGAGTCATCAAATGAGTAATGAATTTCAGATAGAATCATAACATTAAAAAAAAAATTGCTGCCATCATTTCAGCAGTTACAGAGATATTAAGAAACAGACAAACACTTTACCGACTGTATAAGATACAATTAGGTAGATGACATCCAAATCTTGCTTAACTATATTTTTCATATTATCATACTACATCTGAGTTTGTTCGCTTGGAATTGATCGTTGACAAATATAGGTGGTGACACTTTGAAAACTATTTTACGATAACAAAATATAAAAAACTTCAGTGAACTGTTATTATCGATGAGGCTGATCAAGCCCGAGCAGAAATCTTAGAACGGCGGCGGTTTTAATAGAACGGGCCAACGTTGGAACGATACCGGCCTCCTGATGTGACGGCTAAATATCCGAAGTTTTTAGCGGCCCAACCCTGTCCCAACATCGGTATCAATGTACTGATTACAGCCTGGCCCACTACCTCACCCCGACATTGGTATCAGATCGGCACTTGATACAGCGGCTGTACCTCAGCATGGAATATCCATCCAAAGTTGGTTCCGAAATGGTATACGATACATCGTTTCGGCATGATTGGCCCAATACGGAATGGCGTTACATTACAATCACGGGCCGATATTGTTTCTATTGCAGCGGCCTCGGGCCAATATCATGCCGTCATGAAATTTCTGCAAGGGAGATACTTAAACTCTAATACTAAAAAAATTATCCGTCAACTAGTCGAACGAATAACCACAGTCGTCAGCATGTGTCATCAAGATGCGTTGCGTGATAAAAATATTTTGTGTGCTGTATGGAATCAAGGTGTAGAGGCAAAAGGAACCTTTTGCAGAATCTTGCAGCGCAGCGAAGGAAATTTTCTGCAAAAAATTCCTTGCGTCTACACTTTCATGGCAGAAGATTGAATTTTTTTCTATGCATAGATACTAGCAGATACTAGCATCTTTCAGTCAATTAGATACTAGCATCATTTACAACGTAACGTAGGCTTTTTTTATTTGGATCTTTTCTACACTTTTGTAAAATAAAAAACTATTTTTTGTCCAAATCTCGGTATAGGTCCCCCTTAATTCTCATTAATTCACGTAATTCAGTTATTTCCCAGTTAATTCTCCTTATTTCAGTTATTTCCCACTTAATTTCTCATTATGTCAGTTATTTCTCATTATTTTAATTATTTCTCAGTTAATTCACATTAATTCCGTGAATTCTCATAATTCAGTTAATTCCCAATGATTCAGGTTGATTAAAATTAATTCACAGGAAAGCTGTTAAGCTTTATTACAAATTAAAAATTGTTAACTAACTTCCTTCCCCATAGAAAATCATATATAAGTTTCAATATTTTGCCAAAAAAAAAAAAATAGTTGAGTCAGCTAATGAATTGAACTTTCAGCTTGAATAACTTTGGAAGAAGTCGATTTATCAAAAAATGATAGGAGACACTTTTTGTAGAGTGTTCAATATCCTATGAAAATATGTGAGACTCATTTAGATTTGTTTATTGATTTGTGAGCTACAAAATCTAAAAAAAAAAATTTCCTATCCTATTTAAATGGAAAAGAGGAATCCGCGATGCGCGACCTCTAAATATTAATATTAAGAGCTCTGCTTCTAACAGGCATATTTTTTCGCAAAACGTTATTGTCCAGTAATTTTTTTGAATACGATCAGATCTGCTGTAAAAAAAATATATACGCATCTTGAGCATTTCTCGGCCAGTTCTGCTTCGTAACTGTATTATCATCTACACGTTTCCAAGCAGAATTTCCCTCTCGTACCATGCACGTATAATGACCCGTTTGAATATTTTGACCATGGTGAATTATTGCACTATCTACTTTAAATTTTTTCGAGCAAAATAAGAATTTATCAGTAGGCACAGCCTTTATATTGTAATTGGTGATCTTCATGACTTGTTCATCCTGTACGCAAGTTAATATGAGCTGGACAATTAAACAGTCACTTACTGATGTAACGTCAGTTTTTGTCAGTATATTTATAGACTTACAATTATTGCAGGACGACCCCTCAACAGTTTTCCAACGTGAAATGTTATAATTAATTATCTCGGACAAACTATGAGTTTTCTTGCAAGGCGTAGGTAAGGCAAGTAACAATATGTTATTAGATTGAGAAGGTAAAGTAATGGTATAACCACAAGATTCACAACGCACCTTGGTGATTAACTCATGCTCAACAGCTTTTTTCACATCATCGCATTTAGATAGAAGCGCAGTGAGAAATTCTGGCGCATCTTGTTGAACATTCGAAGTGAACTCTTCCCCTCCGAATATTCTAACTGGAAAAATGTGTTCTTGGCTTTCTACATTTTTGTAACTTTCTATTAACATCCTCATGACATCGTTCTTATTTTGACTGAAGATACGGTCTCTAATCGAAGTAGAATGAAACATACACTGAATCGTCGCGTTAGCATAGCAAGAAACAAAATCCGGATTCGGCAAACCTTTTATTTGCCACGAATCATCGGTGGTTCCTTCGCTAATTGATTCCTGACACGTAATCAAGGTTTGCGGAATTGACCATCTGCGGTCATGCACTTTTCGAGCTCGTATAGACGTGACAGGCATCGACATAAGGTCCGGTCGATACTTTTTTCTCAATCGATTGTATTCTAAAATAGCTGCTGTATCCGCTAATACAGAATGAGGGTCATAATTAATCAAATGAAGCCCTTCCAATGAAGTTACCCGTGAGAGTGCAACATACACTTGGCCGCAAGAAAATACGGAATTACCAGCATCTATAACGGCATTCTTTAAGCTCAAGCCCTGACTTTTATGAATTGTGATTCCATAACTAAGGCAAATAGGAAACTGTTTTCGGATGACAAAAGCCCCCTCCATCAATTCAAACTTGACGTTAACACGTTCTATAATAGGGATGGCGAACCAATGGCACGCGACGAAATAATTTGGGCACGGCATTAATTGAGAAATAATTTGGGCACGGAATTAATTGAGGAATTTGAGTACCTAATCGAAATAATTTATTTTTTCGTCGACATTGAGGGACACAGTAGGCACGTCACGGCCACATTGCACATTTCTTTGGAAAAAATGGCACGTAGATGTATAAAGGTTCGCCATCCCTGTTCTATAACATGTTTGACTCCGTTCGCTAAAACCACCCGTACTGTTTCTACGTCATTAGTATCAATGGTTCGGGATATTGCAATAATTTTTCCAATTGTTCCGTTAACAAGACCTAAGGTAACATCTATATTTCGTCTGATCATTATTTTAACTCCAATTTTTACAGTTATTATTTTTGCCAGACCCGCAGTTCGAGAGCTATCCTCATCGTCTGTATTCAACATTTTGTGCACTTTTTTTTTCAAATACGGAGGACAGTCGATTGTATCGTGAGCTAATAATTGTATTTCTGCGGTTGGAATTTGATTTAACATAGCTTCATTGAGAACATCACACATGCGACAAGTGGGAAGTAGACAAACTGTGTCGTTAGGTAGATTCTTTAGATAATCACATAGTTCGCGTAGCCTACCTACGAACTCCAATGTGTTAAAGTGTAGCTTTCTTGATACTAACATTGACGTATCTGAATCAGTAACGACCCCAAGACGTATTCTCGTAAGTATCTCGCGATACGATTGATCATTTTTTTGACGCATATTAATCGTTAATTCGTCATAACTGAATTGATCGTACCAAAGATTGGCACCTCCTATTGACCCTAAAAGTTTATCGACATGGACGCTCGATAGTTGTACAAAAACAGGCCCTTCGCGAACAGGTGGAAGTTGTAACAAATCACCAAAAAGCAGAATATGTTTTTTACCGAACCAACCATCTTCGCAGTCTGTGGTTCAAATATTTCACCCAAGCGAAGATGTATGTACATGAGTGTAACGTTCGAAATCATCGAGACCTCGTCGATAATAATAAGTGCAACATTTCTGAGTTGATCCCTTATAGTTTTCAAAACTGCGTCCGACAGTTGTGTGTACTTGGGAGTACGCCCGTGTTCAACTGGTAGTTGAAACAATCTATGAATAGTCAAACCATCAATATTAAATGCTGCTATTCCAGTTGGTGCCGATACCGCGGTATCCTTACCAGCATGTTGCTTAATCCAACACCTGATAGTTTTGATAAGAAAACTCTTACCAGTTCCACCCTCTCCGCTGACGTAAAGCCGTAGAATATCGTTCGAACTTAGAGCACCCGTAACTTTATCAAATACCCGTTTCTGATCAGTATTTAATTCGGCTATCATTTCCGAAACATTGACTGTATCGACTTTGTCAAGGCCTTCTTGGAATTCCTTCATCGCACCTTCAGCTTCGATAGGCTCACAACCTAACGGTACCGCACCAGAATCATCGCTACGTTGAGATTGATCTGCTTCCGTCAAATGTTTTTCAATTAACTCCTTCACATGCTCCATACCTTCTTGTATTTCTGTCATACGTTCATGATACTCGAGCGCATTCGTAAGTTCGGATTGCAGTGATTGAAATGACTGTGCGTAAGTATCACGTCCGTTTTTGAGTTCATCCACATCTCTCCACGGTTTGAAGAGAAGCAATAATGCGTAGAAATAACGTTCGGGCTGGATATTGACTTTGTTTTTATAGTGGTTGATGAGACACCCATTTTCTCGCTTTCTCAAGTACAATGACTTCCTCATCTGATAATATTGAAAATCTCGAGCCGTAGGCTTAATTTTTGTTACTTCCCACCATTTTGCGAAGTCGTAAAGATTGACCGATTCCAATTCTTTCGGTCGAGCTGGATAATGTGTATCGACTAACGAATCACAGAAGATTTCGGTAGACTCAGCATCCAAGAGCTCAATTTCCACTCGAGTTTTAACTTTTCTACTTCTGATCATATTAAGGGGACCAGTACAGCGACTTTTCGAAAAATTATCATAGTCCGAAATCAATTTATTTCATAACCAAAGTTCATTTCACATCAAAATATTTTTCTTTTTCAAAATCATGTGTCGTAAGGATTTCAGAGCACCGTTGGACCGATTCAGGTCATCTTGGATTCATTTTCTTCAGAAAACAAATCCTCATCATGTGAATGTAGGAATTTTGAAAATTTTTCGTTTTGGCCAAGTTATTTAAGAAATGAGTGATAATAATTTTTGCAAATTTGGTAAATTGATCATAACTTATGCCATAATTTTTTATTTTAAAATTCCTACATTCACATGATGAGGACTTGTTTTCTGAAGAAAATGAATCCAAGATGACCTGAATTGGTCCAACGGTGCTCTACAATCCTTACGACACATGATTTTGAAAAAGAAAAATATTTTGATGTGAAATGAACTTTGGTTATGAAATAAATTGATTTCGGACTATGATAATTTCTCGAAAAGTCGCTGTACTGGTCCCCTTAACATCTATCCACTTAATGGTGGTCTTTGGGTCTGTGCCGTATAGTGAAATACCCATTAGAGTATCAGCGGCCTCAAGCGCTCCACATTCTCTGTGATTCAATCTGCGTTGAGCAAAACTCCATAGACGACTACATAGAGATTTGGTCGAATTGACCTGATCCAATATTTCTGTCTCTGTGTTGCTTTTCTCAGCCTTTGCTACATACTTCGTCACATACCAGCTCAGTAGAATTGACTTTTCACCGATAAACTGCATATCCATATTGCCTTCCCAAGCGACAAGAATAGCTGGATTATAATCATTGATATTTGCCTCCTGTTCGGTACGGGGCAGATCATACAGTCTACTTCTCGACTTGAGTTTTCGCCTACCAGCTATTGAAACGGCCACGTCTCTCATGACAAAATTATCGGTAACAGGACGAGAAAACCCAAATCGGCACACTTTAGCCGAACGACCGGCTTTGTTTTTTTTACTACGTAAACAATAAGAATTGTGCTTGTGTCGCTGATGTGTATTAAGGGGGGAAACCAGTTTAGGAGGCTGAAAATTTTCGTGTTTTTCGTGAATTTTTTCCACAGGGAAGGAATTATCAGAATTTGTTCAGACTTGGAGGATATTTTATTAATGTTTTGAAGTACACGTTGTAATTTTTTCAAGTCATTTCCGCCGGACATAGTGGAGTTAAAAGCTGGACGGTCGCGATCAGAGTTTGCTGCTCGTGGGACATCCGGAAGTCACAATTTTGATCTGAAATCATCACAATTTTTTTTTTTACCTTAACAACATATTTTATAAGAATATATACTAAACTCTGATCAAAAAAGTTAAAAATTGCATGTTTTTGAGTCGTTTGAACAAAATGTCATGTTTTTATACCATGGTATACATTTGTTCAAACACCTCAAAACATGCAATTTTTAACTTTTTTGATCAGAGTTTAGTATATATTCTTATAAAATATGTTGTTAAGGTAAAAAAAAAATTGTGATGATTTCAGATCAAAATTGTGACTTCCGGATGTCCCACGAGCAGCAAACTCTGATCGCGACCGTCCAGCTTTTAACTCCACTATGTCCGGCGGAAATGACTTGAAAAAATTACAACGTGTACTTCAAAACATTAATAAAATATCCTCCAAGTTTGAACAAATTCTGATAATTCCTTCCCTGTTAAAAAAATTTACGTAAAACACGAAAATTTTCGGCCTCCTAAACTGGTTTCCCCCCTTAACTCGACGATACAAATCAGGTGAAACATCTTTCGATGGCATTCTGCAAGTCACATATTTTTGAATGAAGTTCGCTACCTCTTCATTCGAAGATTTCCCTAAAATCGGAGCATCTTTGACCCAAATTAATAGATGAAAATGTTGAGTTCCTCTGCCTTGGTACTCGCGCCTCCAAAAGTAATGGGTTACCTCTCCGACGGGATTATCAGAAGAACATATAAAATCAAGCATAGCTCGAAACTTGTTATCAATGAACCGAGATGCAGACACTGGGTCATTGGCGACTAATTGACTTGGAGACATCTTAGCGGTCGAAGGGCCTCCAACATCACGAAGGTATTCCGTCATGTCTGACCATAACCATTCGCTCGGACTAAGTGTTAGAAACCATGAAGCCGGGCCGTAATTATGTATCATACAGGATAACCCATTTCTTGGCCGACTCCAATATTGTTGAGTGTTGCGCAGTCTAGAAAATATAGCATTAAGATTTCCTTCCAACTCTTCTTTCGAAAGTTTTTCTAAATAACTTGCCGCAGTAAATCGCTCGTTTGGATTCGTTACATTTAGTTTGTAATAAATACCACTACTCAATTGACGATTATTAGCGTCGTTCAATAAGAAGAAAAGATATTGCTGATCTGACCGGAATTGTGGATGCTTTGACATAAGTCTCGACTTGATAAATTCTGCATGGGTGAGCCGTGTCGACCTGTCTTCCTGCTGTCCGTTACAACCATACGGATACAAATGTGGAAAGCACTGCAAATCAAGATATTTGTGGCAGTTATCTAACGGCACATCGTGAATTTTTAACATTTGGTAAAGGTTTGTCACAGTTTCGTTTGGTCGCTTTTTATACATCGGGTATACGGTGAATTGTTCGTACAATTCATCTGTTTCCGAGACTTGGGTCAACAATGCGGCACGCGCGTTTTCCTCTATTTCATCATGAACTTGATCATCTACCAACGTGTGGTCCTCTTTTTCATCAACTATTTCTGTTTCTTGTATTTCGAATTGAATATCTGCAATATTAGATAACAAGAGGTCAGCCGAAGCTGGCAGCTCAATCTCCGAATATTGAAGATTATTCATTTTAAGCCATACCAATGCGTCCCATACTTTCTTGATATCAATTAATTGTTCCCATACTATTTTGGATTTCGTGGGAATACCTCGAACCAAAATGTATAGCTCATGATGAAGATTAATTGGATCCGTGGGGGGGCAAATTTTTTTCAACGTCTCTTCCAAAGGTAAGGGCAAATGAAACGTCCTTCCCTTTACCTTCTGCACCATCTCTCTGTGGGGTAAATTTTTCTTTGCAACGGTACCCATTCTTTGTACGGTCTGAAACGCTTTAGCTCTTTGGATTAAAATGCGCTCGTAATCATTCAAGGATGATATAACTTCCGGTACCACTCTAGTAATAAGATTGTTTAAAATGCATCTGGGTGGCATAATGTTTCCTCGAAGTTTCGGAAGGCAATAGTTGCAAACATAATCACAGGTAACACCTTCGGCTGCAGCATGTTCCATTAAATCTCTCCAAATTTGTTTCGTTATTGGATTTCTGAAGTTATCAATATTTGTCACTTCTCTTCTAAAACAAATCTTCTCGCAAGATACACATACGAATCTCGGGGTATCCATTGAACGTTCTACGAATGCTTTAAAAGCGTTTGGATACTGAGATTGAATTTCTTCTTTATCCAAGCTAATGTCATGTATGGCATTATTAGCAATGGTATTTATTTTATGTGTCATAGGCCGTAAAACCGCGATTTTAACCTCGCTTCGCTCGCTTTAAGCGCGGTTTTTGGCCTGGACACATAAAATTCTGTATGCCATACGGCCGAAAAAGTATTTTCTGACGAATTTCATCATAATCCTCGCCTTCGGCTCGGATTATAAACTCAAATTCGTCGGAAAATACTTAATCGGCCTAGTGACATAATGTACTATTATGTCGCACTACTTCTGAAATTTCTTGCAGTGTGAATAGATCGCCATCGCTTAAGGCCTTATCGATCCTTGAAATTTTTGCATAACAGTGCGATAATTTATATACTAGACGCTGTATATAACGCACCGTTGGAAAATGCGATGACAATATTTGGACCGATAAGAAAATTGATTTTTTCGGCATAGGCATTGAAAAGTCACTTTTTGACGCCTGTTTTCGATCCACAAAGTGTCACTTTATACGGTTGATTTCAGAACTGCCATATAAAGTCTTTATACGGCAGTCTGGATGCGCAGTTCGAAGTGCGCATTCCAAAGCTGCCATATAAAGTCTTTATACGGCAGTTTCGATGCGCGGTTCGAAGTGCGCGACAGATCGCACCATAACCTGACTCTTCGTCTAGTGAATCTCAACAGGTGTCAAAGTGACTTTTCATGCCTATTTCGAAAAAAATACAGTATGGGGCGCAACCGTAAACCGTTTTTGACTCGAATAATGATTTCAGAACTCGCTTCCGGCTCGCCGTTAGCTCGTCCTGAAATCATTATTCTCGCCGAAAAACACTTTGTTTACGGGCATGCCACATAATATACTATTGCATTTGGCATCACCCATGTAACAAATTTGTGAATGACCATGCTTATTGATGTGCTTTTCTGTACAATCTAGCTGACCAACAAATTTGGAGATATTTTTCAAATCGCTGAGAGATAAAATTTCCAAAATGTTAACATATTTGTTCAGCAGATCGACATTTTTTGTTTTACACATAATGCCGCAGAACCAACTCCTTTTTTTGTTTTTCCCAGTCTTATTCATTTTTTTTGCTAGAGGCAAAATGTTAACAGCTTGCCCTGCTGGATTAATGACGATTGGTTCTGATAATTGTAGATTTGTATACACACTTTCTGTAAAGTATGATTCAGCCGAGGCAGTGTGTTTCGATGAACCACACAGAGCGCCTAATTTATCGTGAAAGTCGGGACATTCCGCCGCTTGTGTTAAGTGAACTTCCCCTTTTTTTTGCAGAGTTTGTAAAGTTTTCCTCATGATGCTGATATTAGAATCTCTATCATGAACACACCACTTTATGATGGATTCAGCTTCTATCATTCGTTGTGCTTCTGATTGCGCGTTAATCATTGATTTAATCTTTGCAACGAATCTTGCCTTAGACCGTAACAACGATATCGTATTTGCAATATGGATGCGTCGATATTTCGTGATGATTTTGTTAGCAGCGTGTGTTTTCTTTGCCGCATATGCAGCACGCTTCTGTGCATTGATTAGTTCGCGATTCGTGAAATGATTTTTACGATTTATTATACGTATCTTTTCCGTATTAGATGCATTGTTTGGTTTGCGAGCTTTGATTGATTTGCGATTCGTGAGATAATATTTATGATTGATCACACGTCTCTTCTTTATATTAGACATTCTCTTCTCTGTACTAGATGAAATAATATTCACGATTTCTTATACGTCTCTTCTCTATCTTCTCTATATTAGATATTATCGGTTTTGTAATTTTTTTTTTTTCGCATATACATCACGTTTCTGTGAATTAATTTTTTCTTTGCGAGCATGATACCGATCACGTTCCCGCCGCATTTTATCAACCAACGCTGAATTTGTGGCTGCAGCTTCAACAGAAGTCTCCACTCCATCTAAATAAAGTATATTACTGTCTTCTTTATTGTCCTTTACAGTTCGTTTATTAGTGATAACGGCATCTGTAACCGAATGATGACCCATAAGAGGCCCGAACGATTCTTTATCATTATTGACAAATCCTGTAGTACATGCCGAACTTTTTTGATTGGTATTGACATATAAACTTTGGTTATTCATCGCTAATTCTTCCTGAGATGCAGATGTCAAGTCTATCTCGAGAGGCTTTTTGAAACTTTGCTCCCTTAATGACTCTGTACTATTCCTGACGGTTGGGGCATGTGAATTTTCCCCTTTCACTGTTCGCGAAATAAGTGTACGCTTTTTTTTCGGCATGTCATGTTGCAGTTTCTCTTTAGTAATTTGCGAATCTATTAGGTGATTGCTGTTCGAGCATAATTTTCGTTTACGATTAACAACATTTAATTGTGAAGTTATGTCTTGAATGTTACGGATGCGTGGAAACTCTGCGATCACGTTCTTTTCAAACATTTCCAATAGGTGTGTTCGCATTCGAGTAACGTCATACGTGATTTCGTCCGGTTTGTATCCGTTAATGAGTGAGGTCGCGAAAGCAATAGCAAATACTCCACAATCGGATGCATTGGGTTGAAATTGAACTTCTGGGTATTTTACAGGCTTCGTTTCGAACTGATAAAATGGTAAGAGACACCTTAAATATTTTTCATGATGTTCGTGAAGTTGCTTCAAATTGAAAGAGTCATACATGAAAATAGATTCGGTGTCGTAGTATATACATACCCAGTGCATATTACCACTATGCAGTATTTGCACATGCTTATCGGTAGGACAGATAGGTACGATTGTACGTGGCATTTGTATCCGCCACGTCTCCCGAGGTAAAAAATCGGAACAGCTTTTAACTACCCACATGGAAATAAAATATATTCAAAATATGTCGAAAAATATATCAAACATATATAAAATATATTTTGTTCCAAAAGTTACATATTCCGCATATATTCTTGCATATACGTCAAAATATATTTACAGACACATTCAGGGTATAAATTAAATTTATTGACAATATATTGGGAATATGGTTAAGATATATTTTGACTATATTTAAAATATATCTTAACTATAGTTGAAATATATTATGTCAACCTATATTTACAAACACATTCAGGGTATAAATTAGATTCATTGAAAAGAAAAGAGACAGAAGTGGGGCCAACTTCATTTTTTAAACAATTCTTCAATTTTTTAAGAGGGTTATTCAATTTTTTTAATGTCATACATCTTTGTTGATTGTGATATTGAAAAGGGGTTAAATTTGTAACATGTAATTTGAATTATACATAATGTCTAAGAAATTATTTGCACTTGTGCAATGGATTGGTGCCGACGATGCAGCTACATACACACCAAGTGTTCCAGTCGAATGGATTAAGGGTTTTGACGTTGACAATTTTTTTTTCCGATAACATCAACCATTCTCTGAGTTATGTAATCGAGTGGCAGACGACGAAAAAGGAACCTCCAGGAGGCTGGCCTGTCGATGAAAAACCCGGAGGATCTATTAATAAACCCTTTTACTTTACCTTCAATTTATTTGTTACAATACTTTTTAGTATATTAGACTTATTTTATTCGATTATCTGTATTCAAATTATTATTATTAGAAATAATTAAAAATATTATTAAAAAATTATTGAAAGTATTATTTAATGTGTATTATAGTTAAGATATATTTTAAATATAATCAAAATATAGTCAAAATATAGTCAAAATATATTTTAATTATAGTTAAGATATAATTTTAATATATTTAAAATATGGTCAAAATATAGTCAAAATATATCTCGAGATATATTTTTTTGACGAAAAGTTACATATCACAAATATATTCGTAATGTATCTCCCATATATATTGCATACATCATACATGTATCTGCGATATATAATATGTATCTGAAATATATTTTAAATAGATGTTTGGTATATCGAAAAATATATTTTCACATATATTTTATTTCCATGTGGGTAGATATATAAAATGATTCATATGAAGGTCAGTTAGCCATCTACCTGATATAATTATATCAACAGATATTTTATCTAGAATCGGTCGAGCATTACGACGTTTACGCTGCTTCTGTTTTTTATTATCTGTCATCGCCGTCGCTATACTTGCCGATTCGTCACGAACTTGTGTTACGATTGAACGGAATGAACTTTGAGGAACATAATGATAGCCCTGATTGTGCTCCGTAGATTTTTTTACGGTACAAACTGTATCTGCGCCTGTTGGCTGTATATGGCACATCGTCTGACGTCGTTGAACAATTTGAGCCCAAGTCTTCTGATCATTTCGATGCGAATGATGTTGCACATCTCTTACACCGCAGACCATACTATTGGTAGAATTTGAGAAATATTTTTTAGCAGCAATGTCTGTCATCGAAGTAATGCGAGGAAAATCTTTAATAACATTATTTTCAAACATTTCTAATAAGTGCCCTCGCATGATCGATGTGTCATAAGTTATTTTGTCCGGCCTGTGTCCATACATAAGCGAAACCGCAAAGGCAATTGCAAATACTCCACAGTCTTTTCCGTTCAGTTGACGTTGGACGGTCGGGAATTTAACGCGCTCCGTGTCAAACTGATAAAAAGGAAACAATTTCCTTAAATATATTTCATGGTGTTCATGAAGGATCTTTGAGTTCGAAGAATCGTAGATAAATATTGATTTTGAATCAAAGTAACTGCATACCCAGTGTTCATCTAATTCTGAATGAGAACTATGAAGTATTTGAATATGCTTCGCTTCAGGGGAAACGGGATTTATTGTATCTGGCAACTGTAATCGCCACGACTCCTGAGGCGCATATGGAGAGCAGCGTTGTAGAAGTAACGAAAAATGATCGATATGATCATCATACAATTTTTTCCCATTTTTGATCATAGCCATGTATTTACTTGCTAAAATCGGTAGCTGAATATCTGACATAGCTAAAGTTTATGCTCAGATAACTCCTGTATTCAATACTATCTTCTACAGTATATATATCTATGACTGATATCGAGCAATGAAGCTGCTAATTTGGCGCAATGCAGCCTTCAGGTATTATAGCGCAAAGCAGCTTTCAGATATTATGGCGTAAGCCAGCCTTTATTATGGCGCAAAGCAGCCTTTAGATATTGTGGCGCAAAGCGGCCTTTTCTTTTATCCTATAACCTAACGAAATATAAGTAAACTAAGTGAATATAACTAATGAAATACAAATTCGCTATAAATTTGTTCTGCGTCTTCCGCTTCTGATTCTTTGCGGTTATAAAGAACTATGAATTCCTGTACGAAAGAAAACCTAATCCAAAGCTAAACCTAATCCAAAGCTAATAATACAGCTAGTGAAGTAGGTAGGTTATTATGACTAGTCAACAGTTCTATACGAAATGAAATGAGGCGTCTGGGTTTGACGTCGTTCAGCGTCGTCCTCTTCCTTCCCCCACCCGATGTCGGTCAGCCGGCGACACAGACTTTCCAGCCTGGAGCACAGACTTTTCGTGTTCCGTGTTCGCCTCACCTACAGGCGCCACGATCGTTCACACATAGCTGTGATTGGTCGGCGCTGCATGTGAGTGACTACACTGGTCACGATCTCTGTAGGTGAGCCGAAACGAAAAGTCTGTGCTCCAGGCTTTCGAGTCAGCTCACCTACAGAGATCGTAAGCAGTGTACAGTCATCCACACGCAGCGCCGACCATCACAGTTATGTGTGAGCGATCGTGGCGCCTGTAGGTGAGACCGAACACGGACACGAAAAGTCTGTGTCGCCGGCATGAGGACGTCTCTCCCCCTGAACGAGACTGCGAAGCGAAACATTAGCTTAATGCTGGCGCATGCGCAATAAGACGGTGGAGCGAAAAATTAGTCTTAACGAAAAAGTCTTAATCTGACGAAGAAAAACTCGCCACTTTGAGAATGAAAAAATGCATATCTCAGCTTTCAGTGCACCAATCATATTGATTTTAGGCTTAAATTAAAGCATTTTCAATCAGCATTCTCAGCATGATAAATTAATACCGGTATATTATAGAAGACGGTAGTATTTCATCAAATAAGAATCCCCACTCCGTCGAACTTGGGTCCTTGCGGTAAAGAGACACGGTCGTCGAGCGCTCATTTTTGAATGTACTTGGCGCGAGACTCTACCGAGTCTCTTGATACATATATATATATATATATATATATATATATATATATATATATATATATATATATATATATATATATATTAGGGTGGTCGTTAATATAGCTATTTCTGAATTAGATTCATTCATACCCTTCATTCGAAAGTAAAAAAAAAAAAAAAAATTTTGACCCCAAATTGAACCCTTTATCTCAATTAGAAAGGGTGCCTGTAAAGGCTTACTTTTTTGTATTTTTGTATTTTTTTTTTGTATTTTTTGTATTTTTTTTTGTGTTTTTTTTTTTTTTGTATTTTTCTTTGTTGTTTTTATGAACTATCTGTATGATCGATGGATTTTTAAGACGTTTAAGAGGTGCCGAAATATTTATTTTATAAAAAAGTAGCCGAAAGTAATGTAAAATCAATACAAAAAAGTAAGCCTTTACAGGCACCCTTTCTAATTGAGATAAAGGGTTCAATTTGGGGTCAAAATTTTTTTTTTTTTTTTTACTTTCGAATGAAGGGTATGAATGAATCTAATTCCGAAATAGCTATATTAACGACCACCCTAATATATATATATATATAGGGGAGAGTGGGGCAAGACCGGCAGTGGGGGCAAAACCGGCACCAAAAAAAAAATGACCTAATGGTATTTTCGAATTAAGGCGAGTCATATGAAACGCCATACCGAGTGGTTCCGCTGAAAGCGATACAAATTTTGGAGGGTGGGGCAGAACCGGCACCAAAAAAAAAAAAAAGCGGCTAAATCGTATTTTCGCGATGAGGCGAGTAAGAAAAATCTGTATTTAACGTATCTCTGCTGAAAACGATAAAATACCGGGAAATGGGAGAAAAACCGGCCAGACACTCTCTCTAATTTCGTCGAATCTTCTAATTTCTAGAAAACTGTATAAATAATTGTTCTTTCGATTAATATTTTTTGGTTCATTTCAAATGGTATAGTAATAGCTCTTTTGTTAAACACATCTAGTCTCTAAAACTTTTCTATTTTTTCTTTCATTAAATTGATTTTTCTATTCTTTGTTACATTGAATTTGTAATATTCGTATAATTTCCTTGTTTAGTGGCCGGTTTTCCCCCATTCCCCGGTATTTTATCATTTTCAGCAGAGATACGTTAGATACAGCTTTTTTTTTACTCGCCTCATCGCGAAAATACGATTTAGCCGCTTTTTTTTTTTTTTGGTGCCGGTTTTGCCCCACCCTCCAAAAATTTTTATCGCTTTCAGTGGAACCACTCGGTATGGCGTTTCGTATGATTCGCCTTAATTCGAAAATACGATTAGGTCACTTTTTTTTTTGGTGCCGGTTTTGCCCCCACTGCCGGTCTTGCCCCACTCTCCCCTATAAATATTTTGTTATTCTATTTTGATATATATATATATATATATACCCCCCCCCCCCCCCCCCCCTTATTCATATATATATATATATATATATCGCGTCACTAATGCCATAAGGTCGAAAGCGCCAAAAAAAAAAAAAATTTCTTGTTTTTGGTGGCAAAATCTTTTTCGTGCCATATAACATCGTTTGTTCATATCCGCAAAAAAAAAAATTTTTGGCGCTTACGACCTTATGGCATTAGCGACGCGATATATATATATATATACATCAAAAATCGAAGTCGTTTTATAAAATAAGAAGTCTCGCTAAAGGAGAGCACTAAGGAAAAATGCGAAGTGGTGTCTGACTCGACCGGAAGTCATACTGATGAGGCACCTTTTAAACTTGATTATCAGCATTCCCCTTTCGGCAATTGAAATATTAAATGACATTCAGCTGTTTCAGCATGTGGTATAATAAGTAGAAAATGAACAGAAATTGTTAAAAATTAAGCTATGAACACGTACTTTTTTTTTTTTAATTTACTTCTAGTAACAGCATTTTTTTTTTTTTTTGCACACCCTAATATATATATATATATATATATATATATATATATATATATATATTGTAACGGATCAGACAACATAGGCCTGACCGTTAGCAATTCAAACATCAGCCGTTAGCAATTCAAACATCATGCAGATTCTTAGCCAGTGGTGACAGCATGATATCCATGTCGCATCAATACTCAGTGAGCCTAACAGCAGTTTGTCAAATTATACCTGAAACTTGCCAAGCTATATGGGATGTATTGTGCCCTGATGTACTTCCGATGCTGTCTGTCACAGAATGGAAAAATATTGCCTATGAAATGAACGCGAAATGGCAATTCCCACATTGTATTGGAGCTATGGATGGAAAACATGTAATCATCCAGGTATAGAATATTCTATCAGTATATCAGATAGCGCACACGATGAGTCCATTACTTGAATCATATATCGCTTTCAGAGTCCTGAACATAGCGGATCCGCATACTTTAATTACAAACATTCCCACAGTATTGTATTACTCGCAATCTGTGATGCCAATTATCTTTTTACGCATGTGGATATTGGAGCTTTTGGCAGGCAAAGTGATGGCGTTATTTTCAAAAATTCTTTGATTGGGGAAAAATTTGCTAGAGGAGAAATGGACATTCCACCTGCCGATGAAATTTATGAAGGGAGTTCAAAATTCCCGTATTTATTAGTTGCGGATGAAGCATTTCCTCTGAGCTCATATTTGATGCGTCCATTTCCTGGGAGAGATGGCTTATCGCCAGAAAAGAAAATTTTCAATTATCGACTCAGCCGAGCAAGAAGAACGATAGAGAACGCATTTGGAATCCTTGCTTCTCAATGGCGCATATACAGAAAACCAATTTTGGCAAAAGTTTCAACTGCTGAGAAAATGATCAAAGCCACCGTTACATTACATAATTGGCTGCGCAAAGAAAATTTGCCAAGAAGGGCATCATTCATTACTCCGGGCTTGATTGACAGATCTGTTGTGGAAGGTACTTCGATACAAGATGTGGTACTAGAGAATACTGCTCTGCAACCAATAGCTTCTTGCTCCACACACTCATATGGAAGAACATCTGCTGCAATCCGACAACAGTTTATGGACTACTTTAATGATGAAGGGGCCGTACCATGGCAGTTTCTGCGGATATATCAGTAGTGCTCATTAAATAATAAAACATAGACTTTCAGGATTGTAATTGCACTTGTAAATTTTCAATGTTATTAAAGTTATATTTTTAAACATTCTTACAAAGGATGAATAAAGTTCTCGACTAGTAACGAATTCTTATTTTTTTAAATCACATTCTTTGTTATATTTTTGAACATTTGTACAAAGGATAAAGTCTTTATCT
The DNA here is from genome assembly GCA_943736025.1 of Tenthredo mesomela. Taxonomy (NCBI): domain Eukaryota; kingdom Metazoa; phylum Arthropoda; class Insecta; order Hymenoptera; family Tenthredinidae; genus Tenthredo; species Tenthredo mesomela. The sequence continues at coordinate 23,322,732 of OX031013.1, read as the reverse complement.
CAACTAATAACGAATTCTTATTTTTTCAAATCACATTCTTTGTTATATTTTTTAACATTTTTACAAAAGATAAATAAACTTTATATCAACTGATAACGAATAAAAAAACGATTGCACCTCAATCAAGTCTATGTTGCACGAATTGCAGTATATCTATAATCAATTCGGTCCTCTGTGTATGTTCAAGTCGTCTTAACTGCCCACCAAGTATTAGAAATAATCCGTCGACATCATCCTGAACTGGAGGTGTTGGCAAAGTTAAGGGTGGCACTGGTACTGCCAGGGCGCTAATAGCATCCGCAATTCTATTCATCGTTGGTCCATCTTGAACCGTCACTGAACTATTCCGCACTGTGATCCACAAGTAACGAGTAAATTCGTAATCCTAATCTCATTTAAGTATATAATTGTTAGGTTTCGGTACGTAACATTGTCTTTTTGATGGATTTCTACTTTCGGCTACACACGATTCAGTATCAGGTTCGTTAACATTTGTCGTCGTCCTGTAAAGTAAATTTATTGAAGTGAAGAAAGTTCCATTTGGTGCGAATGATTTAGAACGAATGCAAAATAATCAACTATGGTTACGGTTTTACTGTAAGTGTATCACGTAGGAACATCAATCGATCAAAGTGCTTCCATTTGCGTTTATTTGATGGGGCTGCAGCACCGCTCGGCTGTTTGTCGTCTGCCAGTCTGCGACAAAATGTGTCCCTCAAAATTTTCCACCTCTTTTGGGCTTCTTTTGCACTGATTTCACCTAACCGTGGATAATATTGAATTATTAGGAAATTGCAGGATACTATATAATATAATATAATATATAGTAATATATATATAATATATATATATATATATATATATATATTATATATGGGGAATTCCATACGAAACCGACCAACCCGGAACCCCGACCATTTTTGATTTTGTTGAAAATTTTATATTTTTTTGTTCCTACCGAAAACAGTATTTGGGAATTTTTTCAGATTTTTGTCTCAACCCGTCCAAACACAATGAATTTTTCAAAATTTATAAATTTGGACCATTTTGATTTTATTGAAAAAAATCACCAAATTTCAAGAGACATTTTTACAAGTACTGACCAATTTGTAGCTTGTGATATTCATAACTTCTATTTTTTTTCTATTTTTGAAGTAATTAAAAAAAAAAAAAAAAAATAGAAGTTATGAATATCACAAGCTACAAATTGGTCAGTACTTGTAAAAATGTCTCTTGAAATTTGTTTTTTTTTTTTTCAATATTTTTCAACTAACGTAATCAACAAACCCAACTAATGTAATATTAGCATAGCAGTTGCCGCTGCAGACGGATCAAGTGTGAATCAGCGCCGCAGCGGCCATTTGTCTTACTTTGTTAGTTCTATTTTCTTTTTTTTCTATTTTTTTTTTTTTATTGCTTCAAAAATACAAAAAAAAAATAGAAGTGATGAATATCACAAGCTACAAATTGGTCAGTACTTGTAAAAATGTCTCTTGAAATTTGGTGATTTTTTTCAATAAAATCAAAATGGTCCAAGTTTATAAATTTTGAAAAATTCATTGTGTTTGGACGGGTTGAGACAAAAATCTGAAAAAATTCCCAAATACTGTTTTCGGTAGGAACAAAAAAATATAAAATTTTCAACAAAATCAAAAATGGTCGGGGTTCCGGGTTGGTCGGTTTCGTATGGAATTCCCCATATATAATATTATATATATAATATATATATATATAATATATATATATATATAATAATATAATATATAGGGGAGAGTGGGGCAAGACCGGCAGTGGGGGCAAAACCGGCACCAAAAAAAAAAATGACCTAATGGTATTTTCGAATTAAGGCGAGTCATACGAAATGCCATATCGAGTGGTTTCGCTGAAAGCGATAAAAATTTTGGAGGGTGGGGCAAAACCGGCACCAAAAAAAAAAGCGGCTAAATCGTATTTTCGCGACGAGGCGAGTGAAAAATAGCTGTATCTAACGTATCTCTGCTGAAAATGATAAAATACCGGGAAATGGGGGAAAACCGGCCACTAAACAAGAAAATTATACGAATATTACAAATTCAATGTAACAAAGAATAGAAAAATCAATTTAATGAAAGAAAAAATAGAAAAGTTTTAGAGATTAGATGTGTTTAACAAAAGAGCTATTACTATACCATTTGAAATGAACCAACAAATATTAATCGAAAGAACAATTATTTATACAGTTTTCTAGAAATTAGAAGATTCGACGAAATTAGAGAGAGCGTCTGGCCGGTTTATTTCCCATTTCCCGGTATTTTATCGTTTTCAGCAGAAATACGTTAAATACAGATTTTTCTTACTCGCCTCATCGCGAAAATACGATTTAGCCGCTTTTTTTTTTTGGTGCCGGTTTTGCCCCACCCTCCAAAATTTTTATCGCTTTCAGCGGAACCACTCGGTATGGCGTTTCGTATGACTCGCCTGAATTCGAAAATACCATTAGATCATTTTTTTTTTTGGTGCCGGTTTTGCCCCCACTGCCGGTCTTGCCCCACTCTCCCCTACTATATAATTGACATCATACCATTTAGTGCTTCGGAAACGTTTTGCCACCCCTCCGCAATAGCCGATCTACTGCGTTGAACAATTGGCAAGTGGTAGTTGTAGAGGATTTCTCTCCTAGAAACTTCTTCAATCAACAGTTCTTCCATACTTGGAAGGTTGGTGTTGACTTGTTCAGGTGCTGTGATTGATTGTTCTAGAACTATCGATTCTATATTGTTCCCCATGTCACTTCTCCTGATAATCGAGCCATCTTCTATGTAAATAAAAATGAATATATTAAAAATGTTTTCTTACGACAATTAGATGAAATTTATGAATAATTTTACCTGTCGCGGGGTATATATACAAGTTTTTGTCCATAAAAATATTGGCGTATCCCTCCATGCATGGGTGTCTTGCAATCTCGTCCACATTAATTATTGTTTCACATATCGCACAGGTATGGACTATTTGTTCCTATAACTGGTAATGAAGTAATAAGCATTTATAAAAAATAAACTTTACAGATGTATAATATGCTTTGTCGAAAATTTAAAATGCAAACAGACCTATCCACTAAAAGCATTTATTTTGATACCTGAATGAAAAATAATTGTATCAAACTATATTGATCCTTACCACCAATTTAAAGATTATTACCGCAGGTTTTACCAAAATGTATAATTTATAATTAAGCTTACCTCAGTCGAGTCCATGTTCTTAATTTCTTAACTTTGATGTTGTTGATTTCGCGTAACCGTGCGCGTGATGGCGTAAACAATCGTTTGCAGCTCAACTGTTCGGATAAATGAACTTCAAGCAGCAAGAACTTGCGCCGGAAGTGCTAGTCATATCACTAGAAAATCTAGTAAGTTACTAGACTGCTGCTGCAGTTAACTGCCCATGAAATAGCACCTTTACTCATCAGACGCAATAGGCACAGCGCCTTGCGTACTAGTAGCTTCACTTTAATAAAATTCTAAATTCTAAATTCGCAAATTTCAACAGAAAATCAATAAACTCTAAAATATCATAAAAGAAATTCACATAGAAAACGATATTCTATTTAATCAAATTACTAGAAATAAAATAAAATCAAACAAAGTCAAATTATCAAGTATAAAGTCGACATAGTACGTCATTCGAACATTAGTAAATTAAGGCAACATTGTAAATATAGAATAGTTAGTGGTTGCAACCGTAAGTCTAAGTTAAAATATAAATAAATCGAATTTCTTGATTATCTAAAAGTAAGTTAATCTATGCAGATCCCTTATCCGGCATTTCCAGGTTCTTCTTCATCCGTATAACCAACCAACGCTAGATACAGCCTTAGTGAGTCTATGACACACTCAGGTCTGGCACAGCAGGTTGTATTGTTTAGAGAATTTGGGGATAAACTAACTTTATCATAACTAAAATCAAAAGGTTAGGTGGGTAAAGTGCAGCCTTAGCGCGTTTACGTGTTCAGGTCTGTGGGGAGGCGGCTTTAGTTGCACGGCGACTCAAGTCCGTAATAGGGAACGTTAAATTATTGATATAAAGGTCTAGAACATATAAAATCGAGCAAAGAACTCACAATTACACTCGGTTCGCGTTACCTGAGGTAACGCTCAAGAACCGAAACGTAACATTTGGCGCCCAACTGAGGGGTTTTTATAATCAATATTTAATAAAAAACTTACTTACAAAATATCTAGAGTCATTTATTCAATTTAACTTAACTTCTTTGCACTATTAAATTTAACTTCATTGCTAGTAAAGTCTTTTGCGGATTATGTCAAAGTCCGGCGTCACAACCAGGCAAATGGCGGCCAAGGGATCTGGCATCAGTTCGGCTACAGAGCTAGGGTTAGGTGATAGGAATCAAGGACGGCATAATAAAGAAAAAGACGCAGCAATTTTAGATAAAACATTTATTGATACAGAAAAAGAAAAAGAAACAGAGCGTCGAAGGCCGGTGGTCGTCGAGCAGTCTTCGGTGATGGAAGCACTGGAAAAATTCATAAAAAGATAGATGAGAAATATGCTAAATTAGAAAGAACAATCGTCGAATCAAAAGCAGTAAATACCGATAATATAGTATCGTGCGAAGATAATTTCAGAAAAAGGCTCGAAGAGCAATCGTTAAAATATAGAAAACAATTAGAAGCATTAGATAAGAAACTAGATATAAATAGCGAAATATTCAACGAAAAATTAGAAGAAAGCCAAAAACAATATAATAAAGAGCATGAAACGATAAGAGAAGAGTTTGGCGACGGTCTAAATTGTTTGGAAACAAGAATAGAGAAACATCAAAAAACAAATGTAGAAAGATTGACAGAAATCGAGAGAAAACATGATAATTTCCGGACTAGCGTGAACGCTGAAATTAGACGAGTAAGATCGAATAATTCATATCAAGGAAGTGACTACAATGGCTTAATTTCCAAACATATTAGACTGCCGCAATTCTCCGGAAAATGCTGGGAAAAACCGGCAAATTATATAAAAGAAATTGAGGAGTACTTTACCGTCATTGATGCTCGGCACGATGACATTTGTCTAAAACTGTTGGGGCAAAGTCTCACTTTGGATGCGAAGGATTGGTGGATCGCGCGTCGCGACGTAATAAATTCATGGGAAGAATTTAAAAAACGATTTCTAAAAAGATACTGGGGAATCGAAACACAGCGGGAATTAAGAAAAGATATTGAATTCGGGTATTATATTCCAGACGCGAGGGTAACGTGGTCTGAATACGCAAATAGAAAATTCGCGTCAGCCGTGGGTTTAGATCCGTGCATGTCAGAGACGGAGATTGTTCGTAACCTTACGCGGCATTTCGACGAACCGATAGTAGAAGCTGCTAGGTGCCGCAACATAGTTGACATCGACGCACTACTAGAATTTTTAGACGAAATGCAGTTCGGTGGTAGATCTAACGCACCAAGACCGAAAACTACGTGCGCGAACAAACAATATCAAACCGTCAACCGTCAGCACGAAAACCGAGACAAACAAGTGTCATGGCGGAATGAAATGACTAGTCAGAGTTTCAAACCGACAAACAACGAGCATGAAACGCGACATCAACCGGGACAAAGCGAACATGACAACAATAGGTCAAATTGGACAAATCGACAAATAAAAGCGACCGTTGTAAATACGGATAATGAACAGTCGGTAAACGATTCAAGTTCAACGAATGCGGGAAACTAGAAGGCGCTGTACTGGAAGAAGAATTCTTACCGACACCAGTACAGCGTATTCAAAGCATTTCGGCGGTAGAATTAAATGAAAACAACACAGAAAATAATTTATTCGAGAACCCGTTTAATTATCTTATTAAAGAGGATACAGGAGAAGGTCAACCATTAGTACAATGTCCGGAGGTTCTTTTGCGCATTGAGAATGTCGAAGTAAAAGCTCTGATAGACACCGGTAGTCATGTAACGTGCGTGTCGGATAGCTGGTACAATCGACATAAGACATCATTGGCAGACTGCGCTAAATTTCCTGTAGTGAACTTTCAGATATCAGGAGTGCTAGGGGGCAAACCTACTCGGGTGAAAGAGCAAATATTAGCCAGAATCAAGATCGGGTCGTCATCCGATGAGATATGTCTTCTCATCGTGCACGGATTAAAGCAAGATGTCATCATAGGGATCGACACTTTACATAAATGGAAAGCCGACTTAGATTTAGACTCAAATAAATTACAATTTCAAATAAATACAAAACATGATCAAGTTGAAATCAATAGAACGAATGAGAATAAAAACGCGAACTGGGAACAAGAGACAATCTCAAACATCGAAGAAATTAATCGTCATCAGTCTGGATATAATCCGGGATTAACCGATGATGAGATTAATAGCAAGCTATCAGAATGTCAGACACTAGAAGCTTGTGAGATTAACGCCTTTTCAAACTTGTTAAAAAAGTATCGCGACATTTTCTCGAAAATACCTGGTAGAGTCACTATTTACGAGCATAAGATTAAAATATATGAAGATCGACCTTTTGTAAGACGATCATACCCAGTGCCGATTATGCACAGAGATAAAGTCAGAGAAGAGATTGATAAAATGTTAAATCTTGGTATCATTGAGCGCTCATACAGCGAATATATAAACCCTATAGTGGTGGTAGCTAAAAAATCAGGCGACATTCGATTGGTATTAGATGCGCGTTACATTAACAAGCTAATAGTACCTGACCATGATTGTGCGCAATCTACTGAGGTTTTGTTTCAAAAGTGCAGAAACAATTCCGTTATGTCCAGCCTTGATCTAACTGCGAGTTTTTGGCAAGTACCATTACATAAGGATTCACGAAAATATACTGCGCTCATGTACGAGGGAAAGACATATCAATTCGCGGTGACACCCTACGGCTTAAGCACCAGCTTGGCAAGTCTCATCCGCACTCTTGATTTAGTCTTAAAGGAAACAGAGGAATTTACCATCAACTTCGTTGATGACATACTGTGTCTATCTGACTCGTTCACGTCTCACTTGGCACACCTGGAGTTATTATTTGAAGTTCCTAGGAAGCACAACATGACCATAAATTTCAATAAATCAAAGTTTTTTCGGGAACAAATTGATTTCTTAGGGCATCGGATTACCAAAAATGGAATTTTGCCACAACCGGAAAAAATAGAAGCAATAACAAATTTTCCCGATCCAAAAAACGTTAAACAATTGAAAGGATTTTTAGGTCTGACGAATTATTACGGTAAATTTGCAAGACGTTACTCAGACGCGACAGCTCCATTGCTAAAACTAGTACGAAAGGATGTCAAGTGGGATTGGAACGAAGAAATGATAGCACATTTCAATAAAGTAAAACAATTATTTTGTAAAGAGATGATTATTCATCATCCAAACCCTAAAAAACGGTATTATCTGCAGTGTGATGCAAGCAAATTTGCGATCGGTGCCGTATTGTATCAGTTATCCGACAAAAACGAGGAATTGATTGTAGGTTTTGCTAGTCGTACGCTCAAGGGGGCGGAGCTTAACTATTTCACATCGGAAAAAGAGCTTTTGGCGATAGTCTTTGCGCTGGAGAAGCTCCGGACATTTATTATCGGTGCTCAGTTAACAATTCGGACCGACCATCATGCGCTTACATTCATGACGACATGCAAATTAGTCAGTTCGAGGTTGGCGCGTTGGATATTGTTTGTTCAAACATACGATTTCGAGATTGAATACGTTAAAGGCAAGGACAATATCGTGGCAGACACACTTAGCCGATATCCACCTGGCAAGACAAACGAAACGCCGAAAATAAGCAAACTGCAAATAATTGCGCCGTTAGCAAGAAATATAAGTCAACAATCAGAAAATAAATTGAAAATTTTCGGACAGCTTCAAGCTGATGATCCGCATATTAAACTCCTCGTCGATGAGGATTTGACAAGGAATAAAAAACGATTAAAATTGGAACAAGGGATTTGGTACCACTTGGAACCAGGGGGCTGCAAGAGAGCTTATCTTCCGTCGGATTTGATAAAAGAATTAGTAGCCGAGACACATGAGGCATACGGACATGTTGGGGCTAGAAAATGTTACAAATTGTTGAGTGAAAACTTCTACTTTCCGAAATTCGCGCGGTGCATTCGACGAATTCTAGCTAGCTGCGAGCGATGTCAGCTATGTAAAGTACCGAATCGATACAGCTACGCTCGGATGCAGAACATCACACCGAGTGAGGTCGGGGAATTGGTTTCTATTGACTTTTTAGGCCCGTTACCCGCGAGTAAAGGAAATTACAAATGGTTGTTAGTGACCATTGACACTTTCAGCAAGTTTGTGCGTTTGTATCCGTTGAAAACTGCAGACGCGCGCTCCACAATCCGATGCATCTTTGAGAAATACATACCGGAGCTTGGGAAGCCGAGCAAGATCCAGTTCGACCATGGAACACAGTTCACGTCAGCGCTATGGTTAAAGAAACTGAAAGAGGAAAATATAACACCTATATTCTCATCAATTAGACATCCTCAGGGAAATATGGTCGAAAGAGTAAATCGTGAATTGGGAAGGTTTTTTAGAACTTTCTTGACAGGAAAACATACCTCATGGATTGATTGGTTGAAAGTTATCGAAAGCTGCGTGAACGAGGTGTACCATGAGTCGACTGGATTTTGCCCGTGCGAGATCCAGTTCGGTGAACCGCCTACTCGTTTCTAGAAAAAATGGTTGAAATTAGATAAAGAAGATATATCACAAGAATTAAAATTAAGCTTAGTTAAGAGTAATATTAGGAAGAATGGAAGTAGCAGAGCCAGGAGGTTCAATGAAAGTCATAAAATGACAGAATTTAACGTAAATGATTTGGTTTTGGTAAGAGCTTTAAATGTTTCGGATTCAAAAAATAAAACAATGGGAAAATTTCTAGCATTATATGAGGGACCTTACCGTATCTGTAACCGAATTGGCGAAGCTACATTCATTCTGGAAAACATAAACACACGAAAAGAGCGAGGTCGATTTCATACAAACATGCTGAAGCACTATGTATTACCTGAAATTTGAAAATTTAACGAAGTTAGCACCTAGGGGAGCTGACTGTCATCGTTGGCAGCGGTTGTGTTTGAATTGTTAACGTACCTTGGTTAGATGAGACGAAGAGGACGATATAAAAGCTCGAGGTCGAGTATGAGTCATCACATTCACTTATCATGTTCGGATACGGGTACACCAGTGTACAAGATAAGGGTACGCAAACCCAAGCCGTTGACGATGACTATCGTGCATCTGAAAAGGAAAAAGTTATAGTGAGTTCAGGGAAATTCAAGTCAGGATCTGGTAGATATGTGATTGGAAGAGGATACCAAACGGCAGCCCACCTCATGGATCCATCACGTTTGAATCGCCGGCGAAATTTAGTGCACCCTAGCCAACCAGCTACTATTGAGCCGGTGGATGCAGTTACGAATGCGCCGACCACCAGCGTAGATCCAACGGAAGATGTGCAGGAGACCAAGGTAGATCCACCAACTACGGCAGATCAGAACAACAACAGGGTATTGAAAATCTGTATACCACGTTTAAAGCTACCGAAAATAAAAGAACTAAAAGAAAGAAAATTAACATCTGAAACCAAAGAGAAAAGCAAAAATCCACCTACCATCAGGAAGATTGAGGAGTTGGAACTTAGTCAGCCAGAAATCCGAAGGTTTAAAATACCTCGAATAACTGACAGGTCGGTTGACGTTTCAACGACCGCAGCGGAAAATGGAACAACAACTACACACACCGACACCGACTCCGTTTCTACAACCGGCGTAAAACGAAACCGCATTACGGATTACGAGCGGCGAAAGAACCGTAAGCCGGAGGAGTTGATAAATATGCTCCGGAACTTTGGTACGTTAGATTTATCAGATGACGAGGGAGAAGAGATGACATTACGGCGACGACAGGAACGAAGGGCGAAGTCAGCCATAAGATCATCAGCTGACCATCGCAGAAAACTCCATCAGTCATCGATAAACGAAACGGTGGAGATACCCGTCCTCATGGATCCCACGGATCCACTTGGTTTAAAGAGGGGATAAATCAAAATTCATCACATTCATCAAAAGACCGCATCCAGCATCAGGGTCGATCATCAGCCGAGACGTATCATCAGAGATCATCCGACCACCAGATGATCGAAGGGGGCAATGTAACGGATCAGACAACATAGGCCTGACCGTTAGCAATTTAAACATCAACCGTTGCGAACATCGAACCGTCTAGAACGTTTGATGAGAGCGACAAGTCGCATGACGTCACAGCGAGTATATAAGTCGAGACACAGCTCTCATCACCAGCAATTCCATGGTATAGCACCTGATTGACTCACTACGCTCTTATTGTTCGGACACTAAAGGCATAGCGCCTAGTGATCCTTTAGCTTCATTCGTAAAAGATTCTACAGTTCAATTATAGACAATTTCAGATATAAAATAAAAGCAAGATATAAAACTCAAATCGAACAAAATAGTTAAATAAATCAAATTAGATTCATTAACTTCAAACTTAACGGAATTTTCCTTATAAAACGACGAGCCTGTCAAATATCGCCTAGCGATACTATTAAATCTACGATACAAAAAGTTAGTAAGTAAGCAACATTGTAAATATAGAATAATCATTGGTTGCAACCGTAAGTTAGGATAAAATAAAATAAATCGAATTTCTTGATTAACTAAAAGTAAGTTATTCTATGCAGATCCCTTATCCGCCATTTCCAGGTTCTTCTTCATCTGTATAACCAACCAAAGCTAGATACAGCCTTAGTGTGTCTCTGACGCACTCAGGTCTGGCACAGCAGGTTTTATTGTTTAGAAAATTTGGGAATAAACTAACTTTAACATAACTGAAATCAAAAGGTTAGGTGGGTAAAGTGCAGCCTTAGCGCGTTTACGTGTTCAGGTCTGTGGGGAGGCGGCTTTAGTTGCACGGCGACTCAAGTCCGTAATAGGGAACATTAAATTATTGATATAAAGGTCTAGAACATATAAAATCGAGCAAAGAACTCACAATTACACTCGGTTCGCGTTACCGGAGGTAACGCTCAAGAACCGAAACGTAACAATAGATATTATTTTTCAAAAATAAATTTTGAATTTTCAACCAAGTTATCTTTGATTTGTGTGTGCCCTACATATTTTGAAATTAAATACTAGGATTATGGAATTTCTGGAGTCAGTTCTAAAATTTCATATTCAACCCTCCATTAACTTTTAGAAACATGGTTAATCTGGAATTTCAAATTCATAAATGAAATTTTGTATTCATATGATGATGATATTCCGTATCATTATTGTATTTGAAGTTTCAAAAAATCCGTGCATGAAATTTTATATTTGTGTGCATAAAGATTTCAGATTATTACTGGGATCTAGTTGAATATTCATAATAATTCATGACTGAAAATTGCTACCTAGATTTTATGTGAGATTTCAAACATTATTGTACTTGAATTTTCAGAATAACATCATTTAATTTTCACTGAACTGATACATATGGATTTTAATTCATGACTAGTGTGTGTTAATTGCTTCACACACTTTTTTTTTTAAATTTCATACAGAAATTTTTCACAGTGTATGCCAAAGTCAAAACATCAGGATCAAGATTATAGAAGAGATGCCGATGAAAATGAGGGCAAGCGCAAAAAAACAGCAATGGATAGCAGAGGTCCTATACTGAACCCAAAATATCAGGATAAAGATTATAGAAGAGATGTAGATAAAAATGTGGGCGAGCGCAACAAAAAAGCAAGGAATAGTAGAGATCAGATACTGAACTCAAAACATCAGGATCAAGATTACAGAAGAGATGCACATAAAAATGAGGGCGAGCGCCAAAAAAAAGCAAGAGACCCTATACCGAACTCAAAACATCAGGATAAAGATTATAGAAGAGATGTAGATAAAAATGAGGGCGAGCGCCAAAAAAAAAGCAAGAGATAGTAGAGATCCTGTACTGAACTCAAAAGATAAAGATAATAGAAGAGATGCAGATAAAAATGAGGGCAAGCGCCAAAAAAAAAAGCAAGGGATAGTAGAGATCGTATACTGAACTCAAAACATCAGGATCAAGAGTCTAGAAGTCATGGAGAGGCACAACGCAGATGGTACGACCCGGGATGGACGTCGAATGAGCGTCGAAGGGAGGAGAACAAATAATAAATCACAAATCACCTTTGCACCATCAAATAAATTGAGATATCTTCATAACTATCAATGTACACATGTCGAGGTTAATTCTGGCCAGAAAGTGATTTTTGGACAATTAGTTCCGGGCCAGAATCAACCTCGCCATGTGTACGTACCTGTTTTCATCACGAAAAGAACTTATTGATAAATAAATCGTTCGTAGATCTATCAAGATCTACGTAGATCTAGATTCTCTTTTCAATTGCAGACGCCGAGATTGACTTTTCTAGATCATCTACCAAAGACGGGCTATACGTACCTGAAACGAAACTTATTAATAAGTAAAATAGATGGTATAAATCGGCGATAAATATTGACTAGACGTCGTCTACGTAGATCTATCAAGATCTACGTAGATTATCAAATCGTAGATCTACAAAGATCCACGTAGATCTGCAGAGTAGTTTGGGTATTTCTACCAATATTACAGACGCCGAGACTGACTTTTCTAGATCATCTACCAAAGACGGGCTACGTACCTGGAACGACCTTATTAATAAGTAAAATAGATGGTATAAATCAGCGATAAATATTGACTAGACGTCGTCTACGTAGATCTATCAAGATCTACGTAGATTAACAAATCGTAGATCTACAAAGATCCACGTAGATCTGCAGAGTAGTTTGGGTATTTCTACCAATATTGGTAGAATATAATATTGGTATTCTAGATCATCTACCAAAGACGGGCTACGTACCTGAAACGAACTTATTAATAAGTAAAATAGATGGTATAAATCGGCGATATAAATATTGACTAGGCGTCGTCTACGTAGATCTACAAAGATCCACGTAGATCTGCAGAGTAGTTTGGGTATTTCTACCAGTATTACAGACGCCGAGATTGACTTTTCTAGATCATCTACCAAAGGGTTCACGTAGATCTACATAGACTGGATGTAGACGTTTGTCGCAATCGCCATGTCTATATTCACGTCTACGATCGTCCCAGTAGACGGACTTGACGTAGACGTCTCTTCGTAGATCTATCGTAGATCTAGATAGACGATTTTTTTTTTACACGGGTACTGATAAATTTGCCTGGTATTTTCTCATCATCCTGTTTGACAGTCTTAGAATACCAGAATAAGCCGAGTAGTTACAGCTTTGGCGAACAACGGAAGAAACTTTGGCGTAAAAACCTGTGAAAAATTGGCGTAAAAACCTGTGTTCGGGGGCCAACCGTTGGAAACCCGAGTCTGATAGGCAGTCTTGGTGTAAAAACCCGGATCTGTAGATAATTATTAAAATATTCAATAGCAGGCGAGACAGGCTTGGCGTAAAAACCCGGCTCTGTAGAGTAGTTCTGAATCTTCAATTCAGAATAAATACGGCTTTAGTAATTAAACCTATCCGAGTCCGGTAGCTAGCATAGGGAAATAAAATCTGAGCGAGGTGGCTTTTGCATGGTAGACCCATCCTTTTCCTCACCTCTCACTACGAGGAGTCCATAATAATACTTGATAAATTAAATTTCATAGAATAAATAAAATTCGAACCCGTAGCAACCGACTTTTACTATAACCAAAAGGTTCGTAAAATCCGAAACGTTACAATATATTTTTATAAGTTTGATATAAAATGTCGGATATGTTATGTCAACATAAATGTTGCGGCATGTATGTCGACATCTATGTCAACACTATGTAAAACTCAATCAAACATATTTGTATTTTGCGTACTTATATGTTATATATGCGACATCTATGTCGCATATATTTTTCGCATATATATATTTCCGTGCGGGACGAGGCACCTAGAACTTCTTTATAGACAATATTTCTTGTACACGATTGATTATTAGATTTTTCACGATTAACAGTGACAGATTTCTGTGTCAACAACACTTTCAATTTGTGCGACTTATTTCATATAACTCAAATACCCACTATCATCAACTTTGAAACCAATATCTATAAGTTTTCAATAAAATGTTGATCAAACAAAGGAATTTTATTAACCAACAATGAGTGATTAATTCCATTGATCAATAATCAAAAATACGGGTATATGACAAATAAATGATGAAATTTCATTTACAATGTATCAATAATTTATTTCAATTCTTTATAAATTTGTTGAGTCTTTTGAAAATGAGTTACAGTGGGACGGCGATATATTGCCGCTCTCGGGGCTCTAGGGAGGGAAATGGCAATACATCGCAATCCCTCTCCATGCGGCAGCACCCCACTCCGTCTATTGCTGTTTCGCGCAGACGCAGAGGCTACGCGGCGCATGCGCGCATGGCTGGTGGGGGAAGCTAGTGTAGTCCGCACGGAGGGGAATTGCTCTCAGCGGCAATATATCAAGATGTAATATATCGCGATCCCACTGTATATCAATTCAAGAAAATTTTTTTCAGATTCAAAATAAAAATAAAAACAAAAAATGAAAACAAAATGAAAGTAAAAATTGAAAATTGAAATAAATTATTGATACATTGTAATTAAAATTTATGATGAAATTTCATCATTTATTTGTGATATACCCGTATTTTCGATAATTGATCAATAAAACTAATCACTCATTGTTGATTAATAAAATTTTTTGATCAACATTTTATTGAGAATTTATAGATATTGGTTTTAGAGTTGATAATAATGGGTAATTAAGTTGTATGAGTCGATTTTGTCGCGTATGAGTAGCAATTTTCATTATTTTGAACAGTCCAATGGTTGAGGCTTGATAACTCCGAAACGGCTCGCCTCACGCAAATTTTCATTCGAACCTTTTTTATAGAGCGTCAAATTTCCTACAAAAAGCTATCTTAGTTATTATTGTAAGATACTTCGTTTCTGAGTAATAAAATTCGAAAGTTCAGAAAAAATGATTCCCATGTTATTTGAACGAAAATAGAAAATTGAAAAGCGCCACCTCTAAATATTAATATTAAGGGCTCACATTTGAACAGGGTCTTTGTTTAGACATACTCTGACGATTTTTCAATGTTTTTTGAGGAAAATAAAATAATCGCTTTTTTTTAAACAGTCTAGCGTGCATGCATAGCAAATTCACTCACCGGATTCCTTTGTCTTATCTTCGTCTTGGTCATGATGCAGATGATGTTCTCACACGACGGATTCGGGCGAAGTGACGGTTCGCTTGGCTCTATACTTTGCCTGGGACCCGCACTTCGTAATATTGATAATAATGATCGTTAATACCTACATTTCGTTCCGCGAAGAGAGATAGAAGTAGTCGATATGGCGAATATTCTCGGAAGTAGAAAGAAAGAGGATTACGAAGAGGATAACAGGTGTGGGTACAAAGTATCGGTGTAGAGAAAAGAGCAAGTGCGAGACAGATAATATTTAGAGCGAGTCGACACTACCAATATTACCGATTTCAAAACAGACAGATGCCAAGGTGGTGATAAGAAGTGTTCACGTACAAAATGATGACCTGGCTACGTGATATTCGCGCTAAAAGTTATTGTACCTGGATCCGTCGAGCAAACCAGACGTAAGTTCATAGATTGCTGTAAATTTTGAGCTAATGTACCATATTATCAAAAGAATTGACTACAGATTGATTTTTCATTATTTTATAAACAATATTTGCACATTATTCGTTCACAGCTTGCAATGGACGCGTCAAATAAGAAAAAACCAATGAAGTCCGGACCCAGATCTACGGCACCTGGCACTATTGAACGTGAGTAGTTTGAAATTGTATTGTTATTCAATTGAATGCGAGTTGGGATTTTAGTAACTTGGTTTCATTTCAGAACGTATGGAAACGACGGAAAACGCGGCGAAGGGTAGCTCTCCGGTTGTTGACGAGGAAGAGGAGTGGCAGCTCGCCGACGACGGTGACGGAGCGGAGTGTCAAGGATCCTCGGGTACCGGCGAGTTACGTACAGAGAAACGTGAGTAGTTTGTAATCATATTCTTCTATCATACCGGGTACATCATCGTTAGACATATTAGAAAGCGATTGAGATCGTATTTATCACACTGGGTGACGTTATAACATGTGAAGTAGATTCTTTAATTACCCTCACTTTTAT
This sequence comes from Tenthredo mesomela, assembly GCA_943736025.1. Lineage (NCBI taxonomy): Eukaryota > Metazoa > Arthropoda > Insecta > Hymenoptera > Tenthredinidae > Tenthredo > Tenthredo mesomela. The sequence continues at coordinate 23,306,494 of OX031013.1, read as the reverse complement.
GCGCGTATCATGTAGAATCGTTTCATCGGGTGTCACATAAATAATTCCAGGAAGTTATCAGGCTTGATTATAAATTAAATGACAGGGGTAATAGAAATGGTCTACCTAAATAAATGATCCCAAAGAACATATGATTACTGAAGTTCGCGCGGTCGCGAGATACGACCAGTTACGCCGCTTTATAGGCAACCGAGTTCACAGCAAGCGGTGGTTGACAGTGACGAGATGTGAAAATTCGGGGCAAAAGTGATATTGTTAGAAATTTTCAACTTTGGATGCGTTGTTTCGCGCCGACAGCCGGCCTGTCTGATGTTTTTTAATTTTGTGTCAGTAATTTTTTGTCTAATCATCTTGCTTTTCAGATCAGCCCAAGTACCGAGGGACCCGTGCCGGACGGCAGACCAGAGACTGGCGCAAGCGTCAGGCGGAGTATTTCCGCAAACGAAAAATCGCAAACAATTTTTAAATTTTTTAGATAATTTGTTCAAAGAAAAAAGAGAATAACATTAATAAACTTGAATTAACACAATAATATTTACACAATAATACCTGTTCTTATTTGACTATACTATTGTGAAAATAATGAAATAAGTCATGACGGTAGCTTGTCAGCCATAAGAGCCTGTGTATAAGAACTTTAAAAACGTCATATTTAAAACTATTTTTCTAAGAAACTAGACGGTGGATCGTTCTCAAATTTTGAGAATTCACCAATGAAGTATTCATTTATATGTAAACGAAGTTTCAAATCTTAAACTTGGAAAATTCGTTTTACATAAAATTCGTTCAAACCTCCTTAAACGCGATATATTTGATTCAAATACGTAACTCTTCGACGTTTTATGATATATATTACTAAACATAATGAATACGTTAGCGAGTATAATATGATTATATAATCAAATATTTATAAATATACGTATAACCCACGCACGCGAGTAGTCGATAATTAACGTTTAATCACAATTCTACGTTGACTGAATATTCTAAAGACGGTTCCCCTTATGGGACTTTGTGAGCCGGCAAAGTGGGCTCGAAGTGGGCTTGGGGATTGCAGAGTGCCCGAAGTTACCGACTGAAATAGCATTGCAGTATATCTATAGTGTACGAATATACAGGGTGACCCAGAACTCCCGCACCGAACTGAACAGGCGGATTCCTTGTCGAATTCTAAGACGAAAATCCCTTTGCGAAAAATTCCGCTGATCAACGGTGTCCGAGGCCTGTATTAATAGTCGGTGCTCAGATCTTGTCTCAAGAGTGTATCAAGTGATACACTCTCAAGATACTATTCTTGTCTCAGGCCATGCGCTATCTAATAGTCATTTCTCAAGTCTTACTCAGTTGATATATTCTCAAACTGGAACTAGTTTCATTATTCAGCTGATGAGCGATCAGCCGAAAGATGATTACGGCGGCTAGCCTAATATAGGGCCCCCGAGTATACAAATATGTCAAACGATGTCCTTCGAAGTGTTGGGTGTACCTAACCATACGTATAGTGTAATCGAATTGCAATCATAGAAAAAAAAAAATGTACCGAGGGTTACACAGGAACAGTTCTTGAGCTGGAGGGATAGGCAAACTATCGCATCGAATCGGATCTCAACACAGGCTCAATTTGTGGTAAAATTTAATTTATCACAATACGCTTTGAAAATCTTAAGCGCTTTGCGAAATCATTTTCAGCCCACCATTCGAAGGGGTTCATCGCATCCCGCACATATTGTTTCTGCAATCGGACACGAGGTATCCCCTTATCTTTGTCGTATCCATCATATCGATTGTATGTTTGTACACGCCGTATATCGATTGTACTCTGACGTAACCTCGTATCTAAAAAAATACTAGTTTACAGAAGAAACAAAAAACATTTCATTGGAAAAAACCAAATCAAAAACTTCTAATTATTTGTTGCTAATTTGAAAGTTTTATCGTTTTTCCATAGATTTAAATGATAATTATACTATAGAAAATATTTTAGGTTTGGTTTTTCAGTGAATTTCTGATACGAGTTAATCTTCAAAAATCGAGTTACGAGGTTACGTCAGAGTACCCTCGATATATCATATCAATCGTAATTGTCAAGTATGCATTGCATATCAATTTTCACTGCACTATTATGCGGATATATCTCGGTATATACATATTTTCCGTGGGGAAGGACGCGAAATTTCGGTTGATTTGGCAGAATATATAGGGTGAATTTCTAACGTTCGAACACTCGGAATAGAGTTGAGGCGGCCGGGAGTCGAAATCGGCAATTGTTTACCTCGTCATAACCAATCAAGAAGTCGCCAGCTACAGAAGCAATTGCCTATTCCGACTCACGGCCGCTTCAACTGTACTCCGAGTGTTCGGTGGTTAGGAATTTACCCTGTATGTATGAAAGAAAGAACGAACGAAAAGCAGCGCAGAATCACGTCTCAAGACACCTTCCGACCTGTTTTGGCTGACACGAGATTTTTCTATTCTCAATACTCAACTGATACGAGTTTCGTCGACTATTAATAAGGGTACGGGTAATGCAATCTTGAAAATCGACTATTGTACCGCATGAGACAAGTCTCAAGCATCGATCACCAGAAACGCTCCTACTTGATCTCTCCTCAATTTCAGTCTTCGAAAACACTTTCAAGATGCGTCTATTGTACCGTATTCATACTCAAGACTAGTTTCACCTGAGTTTATCACTTGAGAATCGACTATTAATACAGGCCCGAGTTATCGAATTTCCAAGTTGGCCATTCAGAGAGCCCAACACTGGCCGAGATAGTGCCGGCTCAAAAGTCAACAATTGGGGCAGTGCCCGCCGTCGCATGTCTAATAATTTGGCTAGAAAATCTCATTTTTATTAATACGTAGCGGATAACGGGTGGACTTTTTACTTTGACACTTCCGCTTTTCAGTCTTTGACAGCCAGGTCGTCTGCTCCTTAGTTATCGGCCGTCAAGGTTGACCGCTCCATAGTTTTCTGCAGTCAGGTCATTCGCTCCATAGTTTCAGCGGTCTAGGTCATTCGCTCCATAGTTCTCAGTCGACTAGGTCGACCGCTCCATAGTTTTAGCGATCCAGGTCATTCTCTCCATAGTTCTTGGGCGTCTAGGTCGACCGCTCCATAGTTTTAGCGATCCAGGTCATTCACTCCATAGTTTCAGCGGTCCAGGTGATTTGCTCCATAGTTTTAGCGGTCCAGGTCATCAACTCCATAGTTTTAGCGGTCCAGGTAATTTGCCCCATAGTTCTCGGCCGTCTAGGTCGACCGCTCCATAGTTTTAGCGGTCCAGGTCATTCACTCCATAGTTCTCGGCCGTCTAGGTCGACCGCTCCATAGTTTTAGCGATCCAGGTCATTTACTCCATAGTTTCAGCGGTCCAGGTGATTTGCTCCATAGTTTTAGCGGTCCAGGTCATCAACTCCATAGTTTTAGCGGTCCAGGTAATTTGCCCCATAGTTCTCGGCCGTCTAGGTCGACCGCTCCATAGTTTTAGCGGTCCAGGTCATTCACTCCATAGTTCTCGGCCGTCTAGGTCGACCGCTCCATAGTTTTAGCGATCCAGGTCATTTACTCCATAGTTTCAGCGGTCCAGGTGATTTGCTCCATAGTTTTAGCGGTCCAGGTCATTAACTCCATAGTTTTAGCGGTCCAGGTAATTTGCCCCATAGTTCTCGGCCGTCTAGGTCGACCGCTCCATAGTTTTAGCGGTCCAGGTCATTCACTCCATAGTTCTCGGCCGTCTAGGTCGACCGCTCCATACTTTTAGCGATCCAGGTCATTTTCTTCATAGTTTTTGGCCGTCTAGGTCGACCACTCCATAGTTTTAGCGGTCCAGGTCATTCACTCCATAGTTCTCGGCTGTCTAGGTGGACAGCTCCCTAGTTTTAGCGATCCAGGTCATTTGCTCCATAGTTTAGTTTTAGAAAATGACCTGGATCGCTAAAACTAGGGAGCGGTTCACCTAGACGGCCGAGAACTATGGAGTGAATGACCTGGACCGCTAAAACTATGGAGTGGTCGACCTAGACGGCCGAGAACTATGGGGTACATGACCTGGACCGCTAAAACTATGGAGTAAATGACCTGGACCGCTAAAACTATGGAGCAAATGACCTGGACCGCTGAAACTATGGAGTAAATGACCTGGATCGCTAAAACTATGGAGCGGTCGACCTAGTCGGCCGGGAACTATGAAGCGAATGACCTAGACCGCTGAAACTATGGAGCGAATGACCTGGCTGCAGAAAACTATGGAGCGGTCAACCTGGACGGCCGATAACTAAGGAGCAGACGACCTGGCTGTCAAAGACTGAAAAGCGGAAGTGTCAAAGTAAAAAGTCCACCCGTTATCCGTTACGTATTAATAAAAATGAGATTTTCTAGCCAAATTATCAGACATGCGACGGCGGGCACTGCCCCAATTGTTGACTTTTGAGCCGGCACTATCTCGGCCAGTGTTGGGCTCTCTGAATGGCCAACTTGGAAATTCGATAACTCGGACACCGTTGATCTGCGGAATTTTTCGCAAAGGGATTTTCGTCTTAGAATTCGACAAGGAATCCGCCTGTTCAATTCGGTGCGGGAGTTCTGGGTCGCCCTGTATAGATATACTGCAATGGTAGTTCGGTCGGTAACTTCGGACACTCTTCAATCCCCAAGCCCACTTCAAGCCCACTTGGTCGGCTCACGGAATAGCCCAGGGTGAGCTCAACGATATGTGTTTTATTAAATACTAATAAATTTTATTACTATCAAATAAAAACTTCTCTCAGTGTAGTTTTTTAGATATTGATAATAATTGAGTAAATGAGTCGGATATAGTCACGAGTGAAAGCGAGTAAGCGATAGTGAGTGAGAGAGGAAACAATAGCGAGTGATTGAGTAAGCAATAGCACAAACTATATCTCGGAAGGCAACTACCTTAAAAGTTGAATACGTAGAGTAAATGAAAAAACAAAAAAAAAAAAAAAAACGTTACGAAAGCCACGTGGTTGGACTCCTGGAGGTGGTCATCCCCGAGGAAACCGACCTGGAGCGCGAGAACCACGTGTCGCGACTCCCGGACATCGTAATCCCCGAACAAAACCACCTGGAGCGCGAGATCTACGTATCTCTACTCCTGGACATCGTAATCCCCGGAGAAAACGACCTGAAGCGCGAGAACCACGTATCGCGACTCCTGGACATCGAAATGTCCGAAAAGAACGACCTGGAAAGTAACGAAGCCTCGGAATTCGTATCAGAAAATATAGTAGCACACATATAACGAATCAAAATTCAAAATAACGAACTAAATTTCAAAAATTTGGGACATCCGAACATCCGTCACGTACTTTAATATATGGACTAGCTAATTATTGTGCTCGTTCGCTCGCTCACTCGGTTGGTTGAGCATTGTTCCTCGCTCGCTACGCTCGCTCGGTTGCCAGCTGATTATTGTGCTCGTTCGCTCGCTCACTCGGTTGGTTGAGCGTTGTTCCTCGCTCGCTACGCTCGCTCGGTTGTCACTGGTATTCAACACGTTTGGTGAGCGTATTGTCGCAGTATGCATTTCAGATTGGTTGGGTTAGGCCCCCTTACCTAGTCATCTATTCACTAATGAAATTCTTTCAATCGAGATAGATCAATATTCAATAATTTGTATTATACAAGCTCATAAACAGCCGTTTTATTCAATATTTTCCGATATAGCTGGATACATATGATAATAATAGGATAATAATAATAACAATTCTGTTATTTCATAAATGAAAATTCATATCTTTTCATAGGTAGTACATTTTTTTAACGTTAGGACTTCTTCATTTGTACAAAAAAAAAAATAATTTCAACATACAAGTTGCATATGATTTGGATTCTCAAACCCAATTTTTGCCGCCCCTATATAATGCCGCTCTAGGCCCAGGTCTCTCGGGCCCATAGGTAAATCCGGCGCTGGTAGCGCTCATACCCAGACGAGGTTTTAGCAGCTAGTTTTTGTAGCGCTCATACCCAGAGGATATTTTAGCAGCTAATTTTCGTAGCGCTTATGTCCAGATGAACAGGATTAGCAGGTAGTCATGTTCGACATTTCGTTATCATCATTGTTCGTTTGCCACTGAATCGATTGACTTACCCCGCGCGGAAATATATATATATATGCGAAAAATATATGCGACATATTTGTTTTTTGCGCTAACATATATTTTTATAAGTTTGATATAAAATGTCGGATATATTATGTCAACATAAATGTTGCGGCATGTATGTCGACATCTATGTCAACACTATGTAAAACTCAATCAAACATATTTGTATTTTGCGTACTTATATGTTATATATGCGACATCTATGTCGCATATATTTTTGGCATATATGTATATGGGGTAGTCCACCTCAACTCGCCATGTCCACAAACCTTGACAATTTCAATCTGACTGAGTTTTTTTTCATGTACTATACTATCAAAAAGAACGTACTTGTATATCCTGGTTTATCGTTTTCTTCCACCGTTCGAATGATACAGAATTTTGAAATTTTCAAGTTTTACCCCCCAGTTATATTTTGAGCTCCGGTAGCTCAGAATTTGGTTACTCCTATCGAAAAAATGTATTTACACAACTTCTTTGTATTGAAATTTTCTACTCAAAAATTATTTTTTTTAAATTTTTCCATCAACTGGCAACCGTTTTTTATGCGAATAAACATCAAAAAACCGTTTTTTGAAAAAAGGCCCTAATTTAAAATTTTCAAAAAAATATCATAAATTCTACCCAAAATTACAAAACTTTTGGGACCTTGGCCATGATGGAGTCTTTTTTGGTTTGAAAGTTACAGCTATTCAAACTATCTACAAGACCGAATTCAGCCGCTCAGCAGAAAAATTTTTCCGACAAGCGGCTTTATGGGAAATCATGGAAGGTAGGGCGCGGGAAGATTAAAAATAACGACAATGAAAGTATAAGAATGCTCAACGCGTTTTCGAGATTTTTTTTTTAACTTTATTTTCTTTTTCTTTTTCGATGATAAAGCTTTCGAAGATTTCTTATCATTTGCATTTTGGTACCCAACCACCTCAAGGTGCCTTTGCATTTGACGCTCGACGCTAGAAGATGCGTTCCTCTTGTTATCACGTGACCTCAACGTTATTTTTCGTTTGGTTAAATGAAGATCACGTATAGATCGTACTCGATTCTGCTAATGGTTGCGCGCTGGCAAGTAAATAAAGTAATATGGGCGTTGACAAATAATAGTACATTTTGTCCTGCAAAAGCGGAAGATAAAGTACTTTTTTCCCGCAAACATCACTTATTTGCCGCAAATTTTACTGTTTTTCCGCAAATTTTATTTTTTTCCCGCAAATCTACTTTTTTTCCCGCAAATAAAAAGTGTAGTAGGGAATCGAATGCCATTTTTGTCCCGCTTTTCAGGTCAATAAAGTGGCCATTACAGTTGAGCCGGGAATAATAGGGGAAGGTACGGCAAAACGGACCGAGAGGTCAAAACGGACCGCCTGAAAAATTCCTTTTAAATTATTATAAAAAATGGAATTATTCATCGTAAAGGTAACCCTGGAACTTAGTAATTTTTTGAGGAAGGTCTCAGTCAATCAAGTCGAGTCAGACTCAGTGAAGTCATCGCAAACGACTAAAAAAGAAAAACTGACTCGACTTGATGGACTGAGACCTTCCTCCAAAAATTACTCAGTTCAAGGGTTACCGTCGCGATGAATCATTAAATTTTTTTGATAATTTAAAAGGAATTTTTCAGGCGGTCCGTTTTGCCCTCTCGGTCCGTTTTGCCCTCCGGTCCGTTTTGCCCTCCTGGTCCGTTTTGCCCTACCTTCCCCTAGTATATTATGCATCTAAGGGACTAAAGTGTTCTTTTTGACGAGTGTGAGGTTTGTCGCCCGAGCGAAGCTAGTAATTGACCGTTGGATAAAAAAGTAGCGCAAGGTTGAAAATGAATCTCAAAAACGCGCTGAGCATTCCTATACTTTCATTGTCGTTATTTTTCATCTTCCCGCCCCCTACCTTCCATGATTTCCCATAAAGCCGCTTGTTGGAAAAATTTTTCTGCTGAGCGGCTGAATTCGGTCTTGTAGATAGTTTGAATAGCTGTAACTTTCAAACCAAAAAAGACTCCATCATGGCCAAGGTCCCAAAAGTTTTGTAATTTTGGGTAGAATTTATGATATTTTTTTGAAAATTTTAAATTAGGGCCTTTTTTCAAAAAACGGTTTTTTGATGTTTATTCGCATAAAAAACGGTTGCCAGTTGATGGAAAAATTTAAAAAAAAAAATTTTTGAGTAGAAAATTTCAATACAAAGAAGTTATGTACATACATTTTTTCGATAGGAGTAACCAAATTCTGAGCTACCGGAGCTCAAAATATAACTGGGGGGTAAAACTTGAAAATTTCAAAATTCTGTATCATTCGAACGGTGGAAGAAAACGATAAACCAGGATATACAAGTACGTTCTTTTTGATAGTATAGTACATGAAAAAAAACTCAGTCAGATTGAAATTGTCAAGGTTTGTGGACATGGCGAGTTGAGGTGGACTACCCCATATATATATTTCGGTGCGGGACGAGGCACCTAGAACTTCTTTGTAGACAATATTTCTTGTACACGATTGATTATTAGATTTTTCACGATTAACAGTGACAGATTTCTGTGTCAACAACACTTTCAATTTGTGCGACTTATTAAATACGGGTTCGATTTTGTTAGAACCAATCTAGTGCCATTGCATAATCCCCGGGACAAAATCTTTAGAGGATTTCTTTGTAGACAATATTTCTTGTATACACCTTACCATTTGATTTTTCGATCGATTTCTTTGTCAGCAACACTTTCAAATTGTTTTTTGACCTAACTCTGGACAAAGCAACGTAGAGTTGACCATGACTGAACACGGGATTTGGTAAATACACTCCAACGCTATCGAAAGATTGGCCTTGTGACTTATTGACTGTCATCGCAAACCCTAATCTCACTGGAAACTGTCTTCTCACCATCTTGAATGGTACATCCTCTTCGCTCGGTGATAAGTCTATTCGTGGTATCAGTACAGTTTCTCCGGCACAATTTCCGCTTATAATTTCGGTACAGATCAGATACTGATTTAGCTTTTTGAGAACCAGTCTAATGCCGTTGCATAGTCCTTGTGAGAGATTTAGGTTACGTAACAGAATAACGATACTTCCTACTTTTAACGTTAAGTTATGAGGTGGAAGACCATTAGGTGTCAATGAATTCATGAATTCGATAGGAAGTATGTTGCTCATATCTGTATTATCCCCATCTTCACCTGTGTCAACACTCAGATATACCACTCCAATTCCTTGGATTTTTGACATTATTTGGGTATTTATGGCAATGACATCGACATTGGTTGGAGCTAATATAACCTTACCATAATTCGAAGGATCTTGTAGATCTACACTTTCTCCGAATATTTCTCGCACAATATCACCATTCGAACGTATTTCCGTAGGAATGCTTACAACTTCGTTGTTACGTTCAAAAGAATCACAAAAAACATCATTGCCCACTCGCAGAAGCCATTGTTTGAAGTCTATTTGCCCATCAGAGACACGAATGTTGCCCTTCAATGACATGTACATGAATTGATTCCATAAGCTGCTTCTCTTAACGCAGGCTTCTAAAATTTGGGTCCGACTTCCATGTCGCACAACTGGTGAAGTTTGCCGAAAGTCACCAGAGACTATAACTATTTTACCGCCGAATGGTTCGTTACATTCACATATATCTCTCATACGTTCATCAGCCTCCAGTGCATACTTGGAGGCCATTGTTATTTCATCCCAGATTATGACTTTCGCGTTTCGAATGTGCAAACCTTGTCTGGATTTCGGTTTAATATTACACGTTGAGCATTCGTTGAATTGTAACGCTAGTTTAAAAGTTGAATGCGCAGTTCTTCCTCCTTTCAATAAATTCTCTGCGATTCCGGTCCATGCTACAGGCAACACTATCAAGCCCGTACTTTGTAATGTAGTTATAATGGTGTTATGTAGATAATTTTTTCCACTACCACCGGACACCTGGAGATGGTCATCCCCGAGAAAACCGACCTGAGACGCGAGAACCACGAACCGCGTACCGGGAAAAAAAAAGAAAAAAAAAAAAAAAAAAAAACTACGAAAACCACGTGGATGGGGACTCCCGGAGGTGGTCATCCTCGAGGAAACTGACCTGGGGCGCGAGAATCACGTGTCGCGACTCCCGGACATCGTAATCCCCCAGGAAAACGACCTGGGGCGCCAGAACCACGTGTCGCGACTCCTGATCATCGTAATCCCCGAAGAAAACGACCTGGAGCGCTAGAACCACGTATCGCGACTCCTGGACATCGAAATTCCCGAGGAGAACGACCTGGAAAGTAACGAAGCCTCGGAATTCAAATCAGAGAATATAGTAGCACACATATAACGAATCAAAATTCAAAATAACGAACTAAATTTCAAAAATTTGGGACATCCGAACATCCGTCACGTACTTTAATATGAGTCAGTCCACGTCAAGCGGGACACCTTTTTGACCGCATGTTCTTGAAAATCGTCGTAATTTTTTTTACATATTCTCTGGGTAAAATGAATGGATGAAACATTTTTTTTTTTTTTTTTTAACTCGAAGGGCTTAGAAGCTACAAGGGGTTGAATTTTCGAAAAAAGCAACAAAAATCGGAATCACGCTCTTCTTTAAACGTTAATATCTCCGGTTCCCTTTGTCGTACAGACATCGTCAAAAACTCACTTTGAAGCTCTTGAATCGCACTTTCACGTTATGAATTTTATATTCATGTAATAAACAATTTTCCATTTGTTATTAACAATTGTATTCTTTAAACGTAATTTTCGAGATGATTACACCCTTCGAAAATTCTGAAAAAAATACCAGCGTGTTCCTTGATTCATTCTCTACGAAATCTGTAAGTTTCAGGATGGAACTCCGATGGAAACTATATTTCAAAAGCGATTGATTCGAGCGTGACGTCGCACGCTGGCGCGGCCACGAGCGTTGGCGCGGCAAGACCCTGTTCGAGCATCGTTACATACTTGGAATTGAACTCAGGCAATGAACTATGAATTCCGCGTAGTGCAATAAAAATACTAATTGTCTGAACACCTGTGTGCCGACCCTTAGGTATTGAAAACCCCCTCTTTTCACCCTTCCGTGGCCTCCCTAGAATATATAAATGTATTTTAGTATTTGACTATTTCAGTACAGTCTTGACGTTTACTAAAGTCACATCAATTCTCTGTTCACGTATTTTCAAACGACTGAAGGGTATTTTGAATTTGTTGAAGTGTATCAAAATCGAATTATCAATAATTATTATGGCACCAAAACAGAACAGGTTTGACTATTGCTTCAATCCGTTTAATTTAGAAAAGCACGGAAAGAAATCCTCTAAAAATTTGAGACCTGTACTTCCGACGCTCCTACGGAAGTTAAATATAAAAAATGTACGGATGTGCACAAATATGAAGATTTGTGACTACTGTCGGTTGAAACTTGCAAGAATGCCTGAAAACGCTGAAACCAGTGACAGTTCGTCTGTGATTAGTGAGGATCTTGGACCTAGTACCAGTGCAGTACTCGAATCGTCGAGCGAGGAGAATTTATCGGCAAATAAAAAATCTGTGGATATTTTGACATTGAATGAGAGTTTAATTAGACTCGGATCCTCACCCATCATTAAAAAAAAGTTAAATCAGAGGAAGTATCCTCGTGAAAAACTTGAAAAATTGCGCAGAACACTAGCTTCGAAGGTCTTTCATAATGAAGGGGAAATTGGAGCAGAATCGGAAGATACGACAAAATGTGAAATAATTGAAAAATTAAAGGAAGAGTTTCATTATACAAATGACCGAAATAAGAAAATTCAAATCTTGACAATATTTCAAAATTGGCCGTTCCTCAAAATTCATGAAAACTTCGATGTTTCGAACCGGATGATTACCGTAGCCAAAAAAACAGCAGAAGAACACGGAATTTTATCCACCCCTAACGCAAAGACTGGTAAAAACTTGAGCCAAGATACAGTGAACTGTGTTGTTGATTTTTATACATCTGACCTCATGAGTCGTGTGATGGCGGGTAAAAAAAATTATGTTACTGTTAGAGAAAATGATCAGAAAACACAGAAACAAAAGCGACTGATACTGACTAATTTGAAAGAGACATACCGCACCTTCAAGGAAAAGTACCCTGATTTGAAGATTGGCTTTTCAAAGTTCTGTGAGCTAAGACCAAAACACTGTGTACTTCCTGGAGCCAGTGGAACTCATTCAGTTTGTGTATGCGCGATTCACGAAAATGTAAAATTATTAATAGATGGTGCAAAAATAGCACGATTGACAGCAGAAACACCGCAGCCATTGAATAATTACAAAGATTGTTTGAAACGAATGATGTGTAACCCACCTGACGACAAATGTCATTTAAGACAGTGTATAAGTTGTCCAGGTACCGAAAATATAGTGAAGCAGTTAGAAGAATTATTCGAGGAGGAATTAATTGATGCCGTGATGTACAGGCAATGGGTATCGGTGGATAGAACAAATCTGGAAACTAACCAAGCATCCGTGGAAGATTTCTTGGGAAAACTCCGAACACAACTGGAATCGCTGGTGACCCATGCATTTATTGCTCAGCAGCAATCTGCTTATTTTTCGGAAAAAAAAGAACAATTGGAACCGGGAGAATGTTTAGTAGTCTGCGATTTTGCAGAAAACTATGCGTTTGTTATTCAAGACGCGATTCAGGGTGTACACTGGAACAACGATCAAGTGACGATACATCCTTTCGTTGCATATTATACTGAAGACGGGATACTTAAACACAAGAATTATATTGCAGTTTCCGAATGCCTCAAACACGATACTATCGCGGTCCATCTTTTTCAACGAAAATTTGTGGAGTTTCTAGAGCGTGAAATACGTGAAGTTAATAAAATCATTTACTTTTCTGATGGAGCCAGCGCACAGTATAAAAATAAAAAAAATTTTTTGAACGTATGTCTTCACGAAGAAGACTTTGGAGTTAGCGCAGAATGGAACTTCTTTGCTACTTCGCACGGGAAAGGGCCTTGTGATGGCATTGGGGGTGCCCTCAAAAGATTGGCCGCGAAAAGCAGTCTGGAACCATCACAAGAACCGATAAATACTCCTCGAAAATTTTTTTTATGGGCGAAGAATAATGAGAATATCAAAAATATCCACGTGGATTTTTTCACAAATGAGGATTATAAAAAAGAAGCTGTTGCATTACAAGCTCGATTTGAGAAAGCGAAGTTAGTACGTGGGACATTGACATTCCATTGTATAAAGCCTATTTCGAAAAAAAAAATTGTTGCCAAAAGATATTCGAATGCACAGAAGTCAGTAGAAGCATTGGTTTCCAAGTAAATTAACTATAGTAGAAATTTAAATTTGCGGCTCACTTCAAGATTTTATTTATGTGTGTAATATAGTTCTAAAATTTGTAATAGATATAGTAATTTTTAGTTGATTAATTCAGTAAGTAATTAATTGAATGATGATGTGACGTATTCCATTTGATGGAATCAAAAAGTACTGTATATTTACCACTTATTTTTGACGACTAGGAGCTTTAGTTTCGAATTTGTGATATATGTTTCAAGATTTTAGTTCAGCGTTTTATTTATATATTTGTATTTTTGTTGTTTTAAGTTGAATGTACAGTATGAAATGAAATAAATAATCCCGTAAATTAATGGATTTGATGAATTCAAACGTATAACAGCCCCCCTGTATTCCTTGCAAGTGAAGCGGACAGCCTCGGTCACGGCGCGCCCGCGTAGACAGCCGCGCGCGACGTCCCGCACGGATCAATCGCTTTTTAAATATAGTTTCCATCAGAGTTCCATCCTGAAACTTACAGATTTCGTAGAGAATGAATCAAGGAACACGCTGGTATTTTTTTCAGAATTTTCGAAGGGTGTAATCATCTCGAAAATCACGTTTAAAGAATATAATTGTTAATAACAAATAGAAAATTGTTCAATCCATAAATTTAAAATTCATAACATGAAAGTGCGATTCAAAAGCTTCAAAATGAGTTTTTGGTGACGTCTGTACGACAAAGGAAACCGGAGATATTAACGTTTAAAGGAGCCGCGATTCCGATTTTTGGTGGTTTTTTCGAAAATTCAACCCCTTGTAGCTTCTAAGCCCTTCGAGTTAAAAAGAAAAAAAAAATGTTTCATCCATTTATTTTGCCCAGAGAATATGGGAAAAAAATTACAAAAGAATCGGAAACATCGAGGTCAATTTTTGGCCAAATCCGTCCCGCTTGACGTGGACTGACTCATATGTCCGATTGATCTCCAATATATAAATGTTTTCAAGTAAAACTTAAACGTAAATAGCTGACTCTAAATCATGTACCGACTGCAAGGGTATGGTTCAATTTCTAGAAGAACTGCCACCTCACCAGTTAAATCATGCCGGAGCCAACAATTTACTGCCAGGCGACGAAGGAAATCGGCATGGCCACAATCGGCATGGCCGCGTAAAAGCCAACCAAGGAGCTGGTGGTATGTTTACAATTTTATATTGCAATTCTGATTCCATTTATAACCAATACCTTTTGTTTTCTTGAACTACGTTGTTCTCATGTACTTTGTTCTGTGCTTCAGTGTGTTAATGTAATATGTCACCTTTTCTGTAATATTTCTTGAAATCACGACGTGATTTGATTATTTCCAGACAATAATAACAGACGTCACCAGCGAGCCGGTCGTGGCGTTATACAGCGTAATACCGGCCGGCAGTACCAGCAACGCAATTTGATTGCATTGTTGTTTAATATGGCCAACCATGCAGAGGGTTGTGTTAGGCGGCCTTATCGTGGCCACAGATATCATCGAAGAGGCGGGCGCGGACAGGGGGGCAGGGGTCGCGGTGACGAAACGGGTCACCCCTAGTCCATATCCAGAAAACAACAGATATTTAGAAATTGATTGACACGTTTTAGTTTATTTTTTTTTAGTAACGTAGCAATAGTACACTCCGATCCCTCAAAACTTGGGTTTTGATAGGAAAGATAAGATCTGTGCAATCACCAAGCTCTGTAAATTAAGCGGAAGCTGCCGCTCATTGGACTTTTCCAATTGTAACAGCTAACTAACGTCTATGACGAACCTTCTGAAACGAAAAGTTTGAGACTTTGGGGATTGTATTTTGAGTTGGAAGAAAAGTGTTCATTACCCTGCTGGAAGTGAAAGGATAGAAAGGGATAGAAATGTTAGGATAGAAAGAGATAAAGATTTTTTATCCCTCGCAACTACATACTTTGCATCCCTCAAACGCTATCCTTTTCTATCCACGACTCTATCCCAGACAAACTCTGAAAAGCTATCTCTTCCTATCTATTAGTTCAATCTTTACTTGTATGTATCTCTTTGTATCAATAAGTCTATCCCTTACGTTTTGCCGAGTTTATCTTCTTCTATCCTGAGGTAGATCATTGCAGTTAACAAATTCTTATCCTTTTCTATCCACATTTATTTATCCATTGCTATCCGCAAAGTATCTCCGAAGGTCTATCCATCTGAATACCCTCTCGAATCTTTGATTGTCGGCAGCCATTTTTTTTTTGTTTTTTCGTAAAAAAATTTAATTACGAATCACATTTATAGTTGATAGATTCAGACGGCGGAGTGAGTGGGGTGAAGTATACAGCGCCGGCGACTTGCAAAATTTTCGGGTATGGAGTTACTCAACTGATGAGGGGGGGGGGGGGGGGGGGGGGGGGGGGAAGGTATACACGATCTTCAATTTTTATTCTTTTTATTCAGATAAAGCAAATGCGGTACGGCGTACCTTGTTTCTTTTAATAAACTCGTCTATGAGTCTTGTTCGATCGTATTCCGCAGCCAAGTCCGCATGAACGTAAAGTGTTGTTAAGTTGTTTAACCGCAATTGCAACATACCTGATCTTAAATACGTTTTTAGGCGTCGGAGAGAGGA
This sequence comes from Tenthredo mesomela, assembly GCA_943736025.1. Lineage (NCBI taxonomy): Eukaryota > Metazoa > Arthropoda > Insecta > Hymenoptera > Tenthredinidae > Tenthredo > Tenthredo mesomela. Next base: position 23,290,489 of record OX031013.1, on the reverse strand, counting down.
GAACGATCTCTCTGCCGTACACGATGTTGCTGGAATTGTCAATATCAATTTAATTAACTTGCAGAATTCCGGCAAGAGCTCTGCAATACTCAAGTTAACTTTTAAGAATAATACAACGTCGTGTACGGTAGACATTTTAATTCCTCTTTGTTTGATGATATCTAGAAACATGTTTCTATGTAACAGTAATTTCTCGGCCACAAAATCGTCTTTGTAAAAAGAAATGACTGTCGCGCATTCATATTCTCTTCCCACAACGAAATCTTCAAACTTATTCAAGAGAGACAAAGTTTCAGATTGAAATCTTGTGTTAAGCGAATTGAGTACCCGATCGACAATATCATTGAAAATGCTTTCAAAATATGCTTCCGCCGTGGAAAAATGAGTCTCTGGCTCGCTTTCCGTTCGAAATCTTCTCGGACGATTTCTGATGCGAGGGAGTTCCGGTTCATTTAAGTCGAGCTCTTTTGCGCCAGTAATTGCATCGGCCCACACAGTCTTAAACCCGAATTGCCTTGTTGAAAGAAGAGTATCAACAACTGCTTTCACCTTTTCGTGAGAGTCGTTCAAACAGAGGTCACTGCTCTGCAGATCAGTGTTGAGAATCTCTATTCTTTCCAACACGCTAATGATGACGGTCAGATGGAAGAAAAAATCAAAGCTCTCGAGGTGTTTCAAAAATCCTGAAGCTTTCGCTGACGCAGCACTGTCCATTTTTAGATCATCTTTTGATTGCTCCAAAAACAAAAGGACGGCTCGGAAGTTAGACCTTATATTTTTCATAGATTTGACCCGCATGCACCACCTAAGACGGATTGTTAAGAATCATATTGACTGCTATGCTGTATGTACAATAGAAGAAAAATCAAATTCGCAATCACATTTTGATGACATTCACATATTTCTAATCACTCGTACCTCGTGGGACAAAATGGCGACAATGTAGGTGAGTCCGCCGTTTGGAGAAGTTTGAACTCTGCCACTCTCTTGGGTGAATCCCGAATAAAGTTGATTAATTCTTTGATTACTCCGATGAAATTTCTAGCCGATTTAACGTCTTCCATCGCATCTTGAGCAACAAGGTTCGTAGTATGCGCCGAACAATGCACGTAAAGTGCCCGAGGTTCCTATTCGCGGATTCGAGCCTGCAGCCCAGTCAGTCGCCCGCTAACGTTGGACGCACCGTCGTAGCATTGGCCTCGTAAAGTGGCAATATCTAAGTTGAAGCGAAGTAAGACATCCTTGATAATTTTAAACAGTGTCTCTGCTCTTGTATCAGTAGTTGCATAGAAGCCCATGAATATCTCCTCAATTGTAAAATCATCCAATACAATCCTGATAGAAACGGATGTCTGCTCCACTCTAGAAATATCAGCCGTCTCGTCTGCTATGAGCGCAAAATAAGTGACCGATTTTATCTTTTCCAAAAGTTTCTTGATTACATCTTCGGCCATCATATTTAAAATTTCATTAATCGAATCGTGGTGCAGCCATTTATAACTTGTCCGTTTCAACCATGCTTCAAGCTGCGGAACATCTTCGGCTCTCATTTTTAACAATTGGATGAGATTAGAATTCTCGTCGTTGTCTCTTCCTCGCAAAGCCAATCCTTGTCTGGCTAAGACATTCACAGTGTTGAATAACTTTTCAAGAGCTATTCGTGCATCAGCCATCTCTTTTTTCTTTCCGTGTGACAAACAATTTAAAACTGATGGTTTACTCAAATGGGCTATTCCAGTTATAGCTTCACAATGCAGCTCACTTCTCTCGTGCTTTGTGAACCGTAGAACGGCGTTTTTCCAGGTGTCAAAACCGCTTACTACCCAAGTTTTTTGAACAGATGCAGTTTGACTACATTTCGGTAACGGTATTTTTTTCTGCGTTGCTTCAGAGCAAAGTTTACAAATGGCTTTTCTGTTTGAATTTAGATCAAGCCATGGATAAGTACCCTGCCACTTTCGAAAAGCTTGCGGTACCACACGATCTGCAATTGCAAACAAGAATCGTACGTTCAAAGTCACGGACGCAGAGATTCTCAGACAAAAGAACAATACCTCGTTAGCAGGAAATATCACTTTTCAAAAGATTAAAGCATACTGTTCATTTACTCAAAACCTATTAATTATTTTTTTTCTTTCGTTTCAATTTTTACTTCGGACATTATCAGCCAGGATTATCTTGAATAAGAATCAAGAAGCAGTGTGAAATTGAAATGCTATGCATTCAAATTTCGAATTACTCTATCGAAATCGCGGGTCTTTGGAATAATACAACTTCAATAATCAAAGGTAAGCAGCACCCCAGATTAGTTTTAATTAACAGCAGAAGTCGCCTTAACCAACCACACGAGTTTTTTGCCGCAGAAGTGAAAAATAGAGAAAATTATAAAATGTAAAAACTTCATCAACTGAATCTATATATAATATATGAATGTGTTAACTATGTTCTGTGGACACCTTTTTTCCTTTCGATTTCCTTATTTTCTTTCTCTGAATCGGGATGTTCGTACACGAGCTCGAACACCGGTGGTTCTCTAGAAGTTTGAGACCTCGAACTGCCGGCTTCGGGCACCGGATCACCGGCTAAAACATCTGGCTGCTTCTTTCTCTCTCTTACTAAAAACTTGTCCATACTGCATCAAAGGTCGGTTAAGTTCGCTATCCTTCTTCTCGCTTCACACCGATACGAAACAACTACACACGTTAAGCTTAAACGGTACCGCAGTATGGCGGGCATTGGGCAAGAGGGGAGTACGCAGCGGCGCGCGGAGAGAAATGCAACTGTGATGGATTTGATGGTATGCACGAAATTTGCTCGGAGGGTCCTTACCTACTTCTTTATCGACGCGCAATGCGCAATCAGTAACAAAAACATATGAAAAACATAATTTTTTTTTCCACATCTACATAATCCTGGGTGTGGAATTCCATACCCAGAATTTTTCTGGGTATGGAGTACTCCATATACTCCATATGATAGTCGCCGGCGCTGGAAGTATATGAAATCTTTTTCAAATTTCCAACGCTCAGTCGGGGATTCGAACCCTCGACGGTCAGATTACCAGTCGCACACCATATGCGCTGCGCCACGCTCTCGTCTTATTTTTACAGTTCACTAATTCTACACAACGATGTAGTAATAAACCCGGTGGGAGCACTTGCCGTTAAAGCTGACGCTTCGCAGCGGTCAAGTACGCAGTACTCAAAACCGTCGCTTGAGCTCGCTGTTGTTTCATCAAGACCTCGAAGTCCGAAGTGAGGCGAATTTCAAACGGTCGTGTAGGAGAAAATCATTTATTTTATAACAACGATCTTTCAATTTCAATTTGAATCAATTGAACTCAATTTCAATTTCTTTCAATCGTTCAGCATAGTTATTTTAGTTTCGCTATACAATTTATACGTATCGCATATTTTTATAAGCATTAGCAGGTATGCCCAACAAATGTTTTGTACCTCTGTGTAAAACAGGGTATGCCAGCGATATCAAGAAATTGCAAGCGGAAGGAAAAAAATGTCCCTCCCTGTTCAAAGTTTCACAGGTGAAAATTATAAGTTGTATGCACGTTGTAACGTGGCAGATTTGATATTTAATATTTTGTATTTATCATCTGCCACTGGACCGCGCCTCCACTCGCAAACGTGAGCGACCATGCTGCTGCCGTACCGAAATTCTTCACCGAAGCGCAAGTCCAACCTTTAGGCTATGAGAATACGTGTCTGCCTTAAGTTTTTTTTTGTGAAGAGCAGGTACAACGTCGCCTAGGACTTCGTGGGAGTCGTCGATCGTCGCAGGATCATCTGGGGGATGTCCTGGAAGCCTCGGCACTAGTAACCGCACCTAAGTCATCAGCCTCCGTCTCTGCAGCCTCGTCACCTGCCGGCCGGGAGAGGGCTGCACCTCCCAGCCTGCTATCGCCGCCAGCCGTTACCTCCCGGCCTGATTTTGAACATGTTCAGCGCTCTAGGTGCGGAGAACATGTCGAGTGTGGAAAGGCTTCCCCTTCCACTTTTTGGATCGCCGGTCGACGATCACTCCGTTGCCGACCAGCGTACCGAAGACGTCGAGTATTATCTATTACCGTACCTTACGTCTATCTTTAATTTATCTTATCTTTATCTTTCTTTTGGGCTTTTCTCTATCTTGTCTTTTTCTTTCTGGGGTTTCTTTAGTTTTTCTTTAGCTTATTTTCCTTTTGGGGGTTTTTCATAGTTTTGTTGTGCTTTTCTTTATCTTTTGTGTGTGCGCTGTGCATTTTCTTTGGAGCCACCTGGGCTACGACCCGTTGAAAGGTACACGGAAAAAAAAAGTTATTTGATTCAAGTAAACCAATTTACTCAAGTCATATTTACTCATCACAAGAAAAGTTTAATTGTTTTCGTACTATATTTATCATTGCGCCTATTAATTAATTTTCTTGACTGCATGTCTTTGATACAAATATTCTATCTCGTTGCCACAAACATATTTTTTTTGAAACAAAAAAGCGGTCATTCCTGAAGTAAGACAACAAGATTATTTGATACGAGTAATGACATTTTTCGATTTCAATACTCTATTTGGTTGTTGCCACGAGATATTGCTATGTTCAACGCAGTGGTTGCTTTGGATGGAAGAACCAAGACACATACGTCATCTGTTTTTTGTTGGTAACAAATTAATTTCTTGAGTTGAATATCTCCTACTTGCTTGTATTATAAAGGAATATTTCGATCGATAAGATATTTATTTGATCTTAATACACATTTACTTGCTAATAGACAAGTAATTATTTACTTGGCGCAAAGCAAATTTATTGGCTAACGACTAATTATTTTTTTCCGTGTAGGCTTCCCTATCCACGACCTCGACCGTCCGTCCGCAAGCCTTGTGCCTCTGCGTTGCCTAACGGCTTTTTTGGTTCGAATTCGCGACTGACGGGCTGTCGTGGTCTGATATCTTCTTTAGGCTAACTAGAATAATTACGTCTACGTTATATCTTTTCTGGACTTGCGCTGCGCGGGAAGAATCCCGTGCCGTCTCGCATACGTTATCTTTAATGCTGCCTTTTGCGTGCGTTAATTTGAATTTGAGTATTACCTAGCCTTTCTTTTCTTTTTCTTGCGTGCATGCGTACGTTAAGTCAACTTTAAATATTATTTAGCTTCACTTTCTTTATTATCTTTCGTTAACTTCAGTATCTTGTCATTCTTTTTTTTTTTGTATTATTTAATTATCTTTTGCGGCTTAACCGGTACATTGTATGCGACGCCGGAATTAAATTCCGCCGCTACCTTTCTTTTGAATTGCATTTACTACTGTATATTCTGCCGTCCTGTATTATCTTTGGTTATTTATTTCCTATTTATTTTGTGTTGCTTTTGATTCGAAATTATAGTTACGTTATCGTCTACCTATATCTGCGTAAAGTGTGTTATTTCTACGCCCCCACGTTCCCCTCTCCGTCTATCTAGTCGGTTATCGTCTCGTTTCTGAATTTAGTTGTTGCTTACTGCGTTTTGTTTTGCTAACTCTATCTGGCACCTTCGTGTGCCTGGCGCCCAACACTATCTTTTAGCTTTCGTTTCGTTTCTGTATCGTACCGTGTTTTGAGTGAGAATACGTTGGGACTTCTTTGAGCGGGATTTATTTTTCTATTCATTTCCTCCGGGTAGGAAAATTGCTCGTTACAACGTATAGAAAATAGAGGGCTGTTTGGCTCAGGCGTGACGCGCCTTAGCACCCATTATGTCCATTATTTCCTCAGCTTTCCGATTTTTGCCGCCTTGATATATCATATATTATATACTGTGACGGGCACCGCCGACGGTGGGGGATTTATTCCGGGCAGCTACGCGACTACAAAAATCCGACACTTCCAACGTTCTGTTTCAATGAGAGGTTGGCTATCAAATACTACTTCTTGTAATCTAGCTTACTAGGAGTCAACCATAACTCCGGGTCACAGATCTTGACCCAACTTATAGGGGTGTTTTGTCGTACCAAAATATGAATTATCTGATAGATAACTCTCCGGAATGGGCCTTCGACCCATCAATTTATTAAAATATATAATAAAAAATCAGCGTTAAGTGGGTTTTCCAAATTGTCCTGAAATAATCTGTTTCTGCTTGACGTCTGGACTTCCTATACTGCGGTGAATATTTATACATTGAACGCAGTGGTTATTGTACATCGAATCCCTGAAATTTATCCTCCCAGGTATGGAAAATCATTTTATTCTGCGTAGATTACATCTATTAACACATTGCTTCTCGTTGTTCATCATATGTACAACATTCATTTGGTGAATTTGACGACTTCTTCCCACGTGAAAAATGTTGAATATAGTCAGTTTCAATACCTCACTGGCAGCATACAAATCCTGTAAATTACCACATAATATTAATTTTACCACAGTACTATAGTTCATATTTCGGAAGAATATACTTATATACTCATCTAATGGAACGACGTTTGGTCGGGATAAGTGAGGTTAATTCGTACGATTAGATATCTTCGGGCTATACTGTCGAATTTCGAATCGAACTGCTGCAATAACGCCTTCCATATTAAGAGTTGGCAAACATTTTTCGCTACATATTACTGTCTCGTTCGAATTAATTTTGCACGGCTTACGTAAAACTGACAAACATAGTGCATACACGGCTCCGCACGTTTGACAGATCTTGATCGATAAACGGCAACAGCTCATGTCGGTCATGTCATGTCATGTCAGATGGCGTTCTGTGACGGCCAGATGTGTTACCTTACCGACATGAGCTGTTGCCGTTTATCGATCAAGATCTGTCAAACGCAACGTTGCCAACCCTACCGCTTTAACGGTATATCTACCGCTTTTTTACCCCGCCTACCGCCCTGCCGTTTTTCTGTCAAATCTACCGTCTATGCTCCTATGCCTCTTCGTGTGCCACGTAGAACAAAAAGTTAAGAGATATTTTAAGTTGCTTCATGCTTGTGAAATCAATTATATCGATAATAAACATCTGCCCAAAACATATAGTATAATTTTGTGAAAAATTGAATCTCCCGCTTTCTACCGCTTTTTTCTAGAGGTCACTACCGCTTTACGTCGAGGCGGAGTTGGCAACGTTGGTCAAACGTGCGGAGCCGTGTATGCACTATGTTTGTCAGTTTTACGTAAGCCGTGCAAAATTAATTCGAACGAGACAGTAATATGTAGCGAAAAATGTTTGCCAACTCTTAATATGGAAGGCGTTATTGCAGCAGTTCGATTCTAAATTCGACAGTATAGCCCGAAGATATCTATTCGTACGAATTAACCTCACTTATCCCGACCAAACGTCGTTCCATTAGATGAGTATATAAGTATATTCTTCCGAAATATGAACTATAGTACTGTGGTAAAATTAATATTATGTGGTAATTTACAGGATTTGTATGCTGCCAGTGAGGTATTGAAACTGACTATATTCAACATTTTTCACGTGGGAAGAAGTCGTCAAATTCACCAAATGAATGTTGTACATATGATGAACAACGAGAAGCAATGTGTTAATAGATGTAATCTACGCAGAATAAAATGATTTTCCATACCTGGGAGGATAAATTTCAGGGATTCGATGTACAATAACCACTGCGTTCAATGTATAAATATTCACCGCAGTATAGGAAGTCCAGACGTCAAGCAGAAACAGATTATTTCAGGACAATTTGGAAAACCCATTTAACGCTGATTTTTTATTATATATTTTAATAAATTGATGGGTCGAAGGCCCATTCCGGAGAGTTATCTATCAGATAATTCATATTTTGGTACGACAAAACACCCCTATAAGTTGGGTCAAGATCTGTGACCCGGAGTTATGGTCGACTCCTAGTTAGTCTAACTGAATTTACGGTATGTTGGGCGCCAGGTACCTTCAGGTACCGCGGTACGAAACGAAACCCCAAAAACTCCAAATGAAAGAATAATAATAATTATAATAATAATAATAATAAACGAAATGAATTAAATAAAATAAACGGAATGAAATTAATTAACGGTAATAAATGAGATAAAACTAAATGTTAGATAAACGAAATGAGTACGGTATTACACGGTAAGCTCAGCGTGAGGGGAACATGGGGGCGAAATAATATAAGGGAAGACTGATATAATTTTATGGTTTATGGATCAAGTCACAAAGAAACCCTTTTATTAAAAATGTCGGTAACAACCATTAATCCGAATAATCACACACACGATAAACTAATTAAACAATCAAAGCCGATCGCTTAGGTCGGGACTAACGCAAGTTAAACAACTTAAACTAAAATAATCGGAAACAGCTGACTGACTAGGTCACCAATGAAAGAGTAGGACGTTAAACAATATGGAACATAAGGTAAGGTAGGACACAAGATAATATAAACAAAGTATAGGTAATGTAGAAGAAATAAAATAACAGAACAAGAAAGGAAACAAATATCTTATGGTACGGTAGAAATAAATAATAGTAGGGTATTAGTTTATAACAAATATGTCGATAATGTAGAGAGATCAAAAGTCCGGAAACAATAATTTGGGGACTTCTAGTAACTAAATGAACAAGTCGGTATTACAGGATATTTCCCTAGGCAAGGGCAAGGCGTCGGAATCTAATTCAAATAAGTTCGCACAAAGGCCGCCAAAGGCAACGTTACACGAGATACCAGCGTCGTTTACACAATAACAAGTTAACAAAAGGGACGCTAAAATCTATAACAACTAATACTTCGAAACACAATAATTATACCAGCTCAAGGTTTTACTAAGGTCTTAAAGCTACTTTTAATCGGAAAGGGACTAGATTGATCGGAATATTAACACGATATCAGATCTACAACCAGTAGATCGATTCTTCCAGAAACACGTGGCTCAACAAGCCGTCGAGATCAATTATCGTACTTTACTACGCAACTAAGTTTTCCACGCGGGGATTCTTATTTCCGGGACTTGACAAAATAACAATTACTGAAATTCAGACTATCAATCTATAACGTTTGCAAAAGAATAGGTACTGAAATATATTACAAAAGACAAAGAAAGAACGGTAAGATAATCAAATGACGATACGATATTATAATAAATGGCGATACTACAATGAATGTCGTGACTATAATAACTGACGATATTACGTTAAATGACGACAATATGATGAATAGCGATAATGACGCTACGATAATAATTGACGATAATGACGCTACTATAATAAATGACGATACCACAATTAATGACGATACTTTCTCGAAAAATCGATCAATAAGACAATATTACATATAACCGAGAACACAATAATCGATAATATAATCAACAATCAATCATTAAACGAAACTAAAGCACAACAATTCGATGATATGTTAATGGCGTCACCCTCATGGAAGCCTGACCCAAGTACGCAATAAGAAATGAATCTTCTTTTAAGGTGGTTCTCCACCTACAGTCCCACCAAACGTGGGTTTCAGAGCAGATTTTGAGTACTTCTTGATGGGGAAAAAATCCGAAAAAAATCAAGCATGTAGAAGATCTTCGGGAGATTGATTTTGCATAATAATAATTCAAAAAAGTTATTAACAGATTGATGGAAAAAAAACTGTTCAAGAAATCAGCCGATGACCCAACTTTTTTTTTAGGTGAGAATTATTTTTTAATTTTTCTGAATATGTATGAATTTTTTCAGAATTTTGGTAAATCTTTGAAAATTGCGTTTTTTCATACTTGACAAAACGCGATTTTCAAAGATTTACCAAAATTCTGAAAAAATTCATACATATTCAGAAAAATTAAAAAATAATTCTCACCTAAAAAAAAAGTTGGGTCATCGGCTAATTTCTTGAACAGTTTTTTTTTCCATCAATTTGTTAATAACTTTTTTGAATTATTATTATGCAAAATCAATCTCCCGAAGATCTTCCACATGCTTGATTTTTTTCAGATTTTTTCCCCATCGAGAAGTACTCGAAATCTGCTCTGGAACCCACGTTTGGTGGGACTGTAGGTGGAGAACCACCTTAATCAATCTAATATCAATCGAAGGGCCGTCTAGAGTTGGAATCTTACCTTAATCAAGGTGTTAACAACACTCACTAACTGAGTTTATTCAATTTAATCTTATTTAAGCTTTTATCCAGTATATTTTTGGGAACAAAGGATCAATTAGATATCTTTTTGTTTTTGCAAGACTCTACGGTACGATATCCAAGCAAGAAGTGAAGCGTCTAGCTCTATCTCTATGCAGATGCAATTTTGGGGTGGAGGGGGTTCTACGCATCTCATTAATGGGCGTATCTTCTTTCTGCCGGGTTTTGTCGCGGGCCTGACAGGGCCTTTTGGCACTTCAAGCTTTCGCCAGGGGGTTGTTAGATGGCTCGTCATGTTCTTAATTGTCGATATCCTGGAAGGCGGAATTACTGCAATTTGGACCGGTGGACCAAGCCGGTACGGGACAGGTAGAGGAAGGGAGAAGGCTACTCCATGCGATTGATTCTTTATGCAGCGCTCTTCCAGGCATATCTCTGGATACGACGGCAGGCTTCCCCCGGTTAATCACTCGAAGGCCGGGTGGCCCGCCAGGCCGGATGATCCGAAGGGATGATCGTGCTCGTTGTTTTCTCGGAACGGTACGAGACATATGAGATATAGGGAACGGGAAAAAGTATTAGTACATGAACTTATATTTACTACAATGGACCTTGGGCACTTGAGCTGGGACTTCTCGCTTTGATTTCAATATTCTATATTAAGGTGGTCACTTTGGTCTGGGGAAAGAGGAGATGGTTCATTTACGAGGCCTAATAATCCGCCTCGTTACAATACATGCTAGTGGAGCTGTGCAGTATCTCGTCAAATCAAACTATGATAATTAAAATCTATAAGAAAATCTGGTCGTGTGGAGAAGTAAAATTCCGAGACAAGACAAGGAACTCCAACTGACAGACTATGTATGCGAATTACATTTTCTGCCTGAGAATGTACTGAAAAACTATAAAATTATACTTCCGTCTGGTGAGATCTGTACCCGTGAAAAAGACCATCGCAGGAGTTATTTTCATTGATTTTTCAGGTACATATTACTTATACAGTGAAAATTACTGAACATCTTTTGGCCACTGCCTATGATCCCTCATGATATATTCTCAATTTTCAGCTTGAAAAATCAATCACACAAACTGTTGCCTCACAACATCTGAACAGGTCAACTTTCTTCGCCATATTAGAAGAAATCCTCACCGGAGGTCCGATTGACCGGGTAGGATGCAAAGAGCACGAAAAAAAAATCACGTACGATGTTATTAGTTTTTATCTAACGTGCAGAATGCATTTTGTGTGCGAAGCTTCTAACAAAGCTGCTCAACAAAAAAAAGATAAAAAAAGGAACATGGCCAAACAGGCAAAATTATAAATAAAAACGTTATTCTCAATGATTAATAATATTTTCTAATTTATTTCAAATAAATTTGTTTCACTTATCATGAATGGACCGTCTTCAATCCGTTTCATTATATCGCGTCTCTGATGCCGAAAAGGCATACATTGATTACTATATGCCTTTTCGGCCTTCTAAAGCCAGTCTAGAACCAGAAAGGCATTTTTCTAGTTTTTCAGTTAAAAAAAAAAAAATAGTTTTCCAATAACCAAAAGGGCTTATGGTCAAAAATGAATGCAAAAAAGGCATATCTTTTCTTTTTAAAGTGAAAAAGCTAATCTGCATATAATATATGGTAAATGAGTCAATACATTCAATAATTCGTAATGAATGATAACACTTGTCGTAAAAATACACCCGCATACGAGGGTTGCACCCGCTATGAAAATGAAAAAAAAAAGTGATCTCATTGATTTCATTTCATTCGAAAACGACGCCTGTGCGATGCCCGTACGTTTGAATTTCGGTCTCGATGCGATGCCAGCGTAACTGGTCGGTGGAGTGTCGAACTAACTACCTGTCCCAAAAACTGTCTTCACATTCTCGCGCCTGTGGCATAGGAGTGCTCCCACCGGGTTTATTACTACATCGTTTTCTACACAATGACTGTGATAGAATGGGGACTTAGTCGTCGAATGTCTGCGAAATGTTGAAAAGTATGTTTGAAGCCTTGATTTTCTATCCATTCTTACTCACGGTCTATCTATGTTAATTCCTTTCGATATCAATTAGAATTCAGAGTTCTGTCTATCCACTTGTATCTATATCTTTGCAAATCTCTTGCTATCTTCTTTTGAATCCAAACTAGGGTCTATCCTTTCCAATCTCTAATTTCCTATCCAAATCTATCCCTCGCCTATCTAATTGAATCCTTTTCTATCTCGATCTCGATATAAAATCAGGCCTATCCTTTTCTAACCCCGATTTTGTATCCAAATCTATCCCTCGCCTATCTGGTTGAATCCTTTTCTATCTCGATCTCGATATAAAATCAGGCCTATCCTTTTCTAACCCCAATTTCCTATCCAAATCTATCCCTCGCCTATCTGATTGAATCCTTTTCTATCTCGATCCTTTTCCTTTAAAATCAGGCCTATCCTTTTCTAACCCCGATTTTGTATCCAAATCTATCCCTCGCCTATCTGGTTGAATCCTTTTCTATCTCGATCTCGATATAAAATCAGGCCTATCCTTTTCTAACCCCAATTTCCTATCCGAATCTATCCCTCGCCTATCTGATTGAATCCTTTTCTATCTCGATCTCGATATAAAATCAGGCCTATCCTTTTCTAACCCCGATTTTGTATCCAAATCTATCCCTCGCCTATCTGGTTGAATCCTTTTCTATCTCGATCTCGATATAAAATCAGGCCTATCCTTTTCTAACCCCAATTTCCTATCCAAATCTATCCCTCGCCTATCTGATTGAATCCTTTTCTATCTCGATCCTTTTCCTTTAAAATCAGGCCTATCCTTTTCTAACCCCGATTTTGTATCCAAATCTATCCCTCGCCTATCTGGTTGAATCCTTTTCTATCTCGATCTCGATATAAAATCAGGCCTATCCTTTTCTAACCCCAATTTCCTATCCAAATCTATCCCTCGCCTATCTGATTGAATCCTTTTCTATCTCGATCTCGATATAAAATCAGGCCTATCCTTTTCTAACCCCGATTATTATTATATTCAAATATATAATTCAGCGCCTGTATATATATATACCTATAAATCTTTTTCTAGTGATAATCAATTATATAATCAACAGATGCACATTACATAAGAATGGAAAATTCTGGGATAGAGGGATAGATTTGGATAGGAAATTGGGGTTAGAAAAGGATAGACCTGGTATTCGATTGAAATTGGGATAGAAAAGGATTCAACCAGATAGGCGAGGGATAGATTCGGATACAAAATCGGGGTTAGAAAAGGATAGGCCTGATTTTATATCGAGATCGAGATAGAAAAGGATTCAATCAGATAGGCGAGGGATAGATTTGGATAGGAAATTGGGGTTAGAAAAGGATAGGCCTGATTTTATATCGAGATCGAGATAGAAAAGGATTCAATCAGATAGGCGAGGGATAGATTTGGATACAAAATCGGGGTTAGAAAAGGATAGGCCTGATTTTATATCGAGATCGAGATAGAAAAGGATTCAATCAGATAGGCGAGGGATAGATTCGGATACCAAATCGGGGTAAGAAAAGGATAGGCCTGATTTTATATCGAGATCGAGATAGAAAAGGATTCAACCAGATAGGCGAGGGATAGATTTGGATAGGAAATTGGGGTTAGAAAAGGATAGACCTGGTTTTCGATTGAAATTCGGATAGAAAAGGATTCAACCAGATAGGCGAGGGATGGATTCGGATACAAAATCGGGGTTAGAAAAGGATAGACCTGGTTTTCGATTGAAATTGGGATAGAAAAGGATTCAACCAGATAGGCAAAGGATAGATTTGGATTCATTTTACTTATCCCTTCCCGGGTAACAATTTGAAGTGGCAGCCGTATGGCCGCTATATGGCCAACCGACCAAGCCAATGTGGCCGCCATGTCAGCCGACCCCTGTTTTATCATGGCTAGTACCTGGCAACGACGACCAAACTATGTCGCTCCTTGATGGCAGCTAGGTGGATAAACAGCATGGTTTACTTATGGTTTCGACCTGGCAGCGATATGGCGGCGCTATCTCGCTGCCATGTGGAGGCCAACTAGTTGCCAGGTAACAATCCAACGCGGCAACCATACGGCCGCTACATGACCAACCCACCTAACCAATGTGGCCGCTATGTCGGCATTGGTCGGTTTTATCATGGCTTTCACCTGGCAACGACGACCAAATTATGTCGCTCCTTGATGGCAACTAAGTCGATAAACAATATAGTTCATTTATGGTTTTGACCTGGCAGCGACATGGCAGCGCTTACTCGTTGCTATGTGTGGGCTATCTGGTTGCCAGTAATTTTGATACCTCTCTGAAACATGAAAGCCATGAAGTAACCATGAAATTTCCCCAGTTAGCTGTCATGTGACAGTCACTCTATTTTGGAACGAGTACCGCTCCTTGAGTTCTATTTTACTTTTAAGTATATATTTCATTCCCACAGTAGTCATTCCAAAAGAACTGTTATGAACTATACCATACCCCGGCCTCACTGTGCTCTTCGGAGCAGGCCCCGCTCTAAGTGACAATTAGTGCGACCCGAAATCCCCTCGGTCTACCTGAAAACGGTCACTCGTCCTTACCTGGAAGTGCGATGGTAGGGGCAGCGTTCAGGAGAAATAAAAGGAACTAAGGGGTGTGCGGTCTATTTGGGACGGCAACAACTGCGTTACCTGCATATTCCCACTCATACCTACCAAAATCCAAGAAATGGCGTTAAAAGGATTAGTGCCGGTGAACGGGTTAATAGGATTAACAGCTTAGCTCTTTCGACTAATGAGTGTGCCGGGGTATGAACTATACTACCGGGTAGGCGGTATGAGTCGCTTGACTCGTAGGTGAATTATGATTGTGGTCGGCCGGCAACGGGTAGGTGTAGTCAAGCCGATGTTACTTTACTTGCGAGCGTTGTCGCTCATCTACCGGCATAGCAAGGTACTAAGGTAGGTGGCGACGCATTGTATAGACCAGGTAAATGCCAGGCTACCTTAAGACATGGCCGTGCCAGCTTGCCCCACGTAAAAGCTATATGGCAATGCGAGGTGGCGGCCAGGTAGTTGCCAGCGGTCGCCAGCGGTCGCCAGTTAACGTTAAGACACAGCAGTACCAGGTTGGCCCACATCAAAGCCATATGGCATCGCGAGGTGGCGGCCAGGTAGTCGCCAGCGGTCGCCAGCGGTTGCCAGTTAACGTTAAGACACAGCAGTACCAGGTTAGCCCACATGAAAGCCATATGGCATCGCGATGTGGCGGCCGAGTAGTTGCCAGTTAACGTCAAGACACGGCAGTACCAGGTTGGCCCACATAAAAGCCATATGGCATCGTGAGGTGGCGGCCAGGTAGTCGCCAGTTAACGTCAAGACATGGCAGTGCCAGGTTTGCCCGTATGAAAGTCATATGGCATTGCGAGGTGGCGGCCAGGTCAATGCTAGGTAGTGACGGGACATCGCAGTGCCAGCTTGGCCCACATAAAATCGATGTCGTGGCGCAAGGTGGCGGCCAGGATGGTGCAACATTGGTAGCCTAGCTTAGTTAGCCATATTATCGCCATGTGAAAAGGCCATGTTGAAACCATATAGCCGCCGCATGGTTATCGAACATTGGCCTGCTATGTGGCTGGCCGACAGCATTGCCGTGCTCATGCCACATGGCATTAATGTGGCTTGTGGGCTGGCCATGTAAATTGTTACCCGGGTTCGTATCCGAAAGATTCAAAATGATTCAAATGGATAGACATCCTATCCTTTCACTTCCAGCAGGGTAAATGAATTAAATTCTTTATTGTACAATTTTCATTGCTTATAATATAATCGTTACAAACAATTAAAATTTGACATAAACTTTTTCTTCATTTTTCTTCATTCTCATTTTAATTTCTCTAATCTAATGAACATTTTTTTTTTCTCAACTCGAAATACAATTCCTATGGTCTCAGATTTTTCTTTCCAAAAACTTTGTCATCGATGTTAATGGGCTGTTATAGCTAGAAACGTCCAATGAGCGGCAGCTTCCGTTTGATATATTGAGCTTGGCCAGTGCAAAGATTTTTCCCTATGAAAACTCAAGTTTTGACGTTTCGTATCATGGGAAATTGAATTTTTTTTTTAATAAGTTAATTTTACTTTTTATTGACTGATCAATAGTGCACTCAGAGATAGGAACCATTGGATAAACTCAATGCGACGAAACAAATACTCAGTTGCAGCAATTAATAATTGCTGTTGCGATGGAATATATTGTGTTATGCAAATGGATATTCTATCGCAACAACAGATTAATAGCAACAACTGAATGTTTATTTTGTTGCATTCATGCTTTTTTCTAGTTCGTCTAATGGTTCCTTTCTCTGAGTGTACTATAGGTATAGATTATATTAAAATATAGAAAGAAGATTTAGGATGAGTGACAATAATAATAATAATACCAATGAGGTTTTAAACTGGCTTAATTTTATACATGAATTTGAATTATAATTTATATGTATACATATATACTAGACTGACAGTTATTTTGGCTTTCGACGAAATGTTTCGCTCCGAGTACATGAATGGGTTCGAAATAAATTAAAAAAAAGCCTCTCCAAATTTTAGCCCTTAATTTTAATATTTAGGGGTGCCGACAGCCCCTTAATTTTTCCCATTTGCATAACATAGGCCTTTTGACTGTTTTAATCAATTTTTTTCTCGAAGGCCCAATTATTCGTCAAAAAAATCTAAGATTCAGCAACAATGTCGGTGATGATACTCTCTTCCAGTAAAACAAAATTTGTCCACATCCATTCGGAATTCCATGTTGGTTCCCATCCCTAACTTATTTTGAGACTTTCGAGCGAAGCGAAAAAATTGTTCTTTCCTACAAAGTTTTTGAATATTCTTCGTCAATGTCGTACCTCATCAACTCATCAGAATGTGTAGTTCGCATTCATGTTCATAACTTCGAAAATCACCCCCATCCCCTAAAAATCGTACCAAAAATGGTGGGTAAATTAAAAAAAAAAAAAAATGATTTGGCTGTAAAAATGATTCGTTTTCAACAGGAGGATTACAAAAAGAAATTTTTTTTTTTTTTTTTTTACATTTTTCTTCGATACATTCTTTGAGTCACCCCCACCTACGAAAATTAGAAAAATAATAATTTTTTTTTTCATTTTTTTATTTAGTTTTTTTATTTTGTTTTATTTTAAGCTCGCTACATAGAATAACGCATCAACCAAAATCGAGAACATTGGATAGCGATTTTTCCAATTTTTGTAGATAGGGGTGACTTAAAGAATGTATCAAAGAAGAATGTAGTAAATAAATAAAAAAATTTCTTTTTGTAAGCCTCCTGTTGAAAACAGATCATTTAATAAAAAATTTATTAAATGATCATTTATTTTTTTTTTTTATTATTATTTTTTTCCGTTATATTGCTTCATATTGAGAAATAAAGCCTTTGCGGGGGAGTCGCATGTTCCGCACATGAGTATACCTCTAACTCGCACATGGTTTTCCATATCATCTACCTCAACATCCATCCCCTTATACAACTTGTGGAGCGGTTCTCTAAATGTTTCAGTGAATAAATTTGCTTCTGGCTTCTGGTCTCCAAACCAAACACCGGCAAGAATAAGGTTTTCGCGATCCATTCGTTGATTATACGGCAATTCATTGATGACAAAATAAAAAGGCCAAATATTGAATTTTGATGATTTGAATAGAGCTACGCCGTCAGTGTTCCAAGTAAGGGAAATATTCGAAGGATTTGCTAGAAAACCGTTATCTGACAAGCTTTTATAAATTTCACCATCGTAAATATCCTCTAGATGGTCAGCAACTTTTTTTTCTCGAGTGAAGCGATAACTAAGAGATCTATGAAAACCTGGTCGTTTGAATAATTTTTTTATCTGCGAAAGAATCGGAATTTCCAGAAAATAACTGTTGGCAGAACTTACTGTGCACCGATTGCACATAGATTTTTCAGACAATAATTTAGAAAAACATATGGAACAATAAAAATGTCGGATAAGCGGTGATTGTACATTTGCAAAGAATTTTTTTAATCGATAAAGGGATTTGCAGCAGGCATTGGGTAGTGGGCAATGCATCGAAATTAGGGACAGTAAATCAGCCAAGCAGCGTCCTGTGATTTTGTGGCGCATCGCAAATACCAATATTGCTATTATACTCTGTGCAACAGTTACGATGGCTCCGGGAAATAGTGGACGATTGCACCCTTCTTCATCGTCTTCGAAGTCGTCATCTCCGGATTCGGCGTCAGACTCCGTTCCATCCGTGTTAGTGTCATCACTAGTGTTATCATTATCATCACTGCCGTCATTATTATCGTCACTGTCATTATTACTATCGTCACTGCATATAGGATTGTGCTCGTCATCTGTAAAAATAAAAATTATAAAAAATGTAATAGAAATAAATACAGGGTGACCCAGAACTCCCGCACCATCTGGAAGAAGCAGGTTCCTTATCGAATTCTGAGACGAAAGTTCATTCACAAGAACTCTCTGAGGCCAACGTAAAAAATCAACGGCGATTTTTAATAACTCTATAACCGTTGGCCTTAGAGAGTTTTCGAGTATAAGGAACTTTCGTCTAAGAATTTGATAAGAAACTTGCCTGTTCCGGATGGTGCGGGAGTTATGGGTCACGCAGTATAAAACATAAACTGACAAAAGAAGGTGATTTTTGGTATCTGAACTTGAAGGCCATGAAGACAGGGATGGCGGGCGACAAGATGCATATGACGACAAAAACAATATACATACCTCTCATTTGTATATCTGGGAGAACGTTGAAATCTTCATGACCATCTACATCACTATCACCTGCATCCTCATAACTAATGCAATTGCTGGAAATTTCGTCGTCCGAACTTGATTCCCGGTTGATGACAGCCAATATGCGATGTTTTGAACTTTTCGAATATTTATCGTATTCAACAACCCGTTCCGACATAATACCTACTGAAATAATTATTTGTAAAAAAATAAAAATAGTTATTTAAAAAATACCTAGCGTTACCTATTCGTTATTGTTATTATTATACATACCTATTCGTTATTGCAGTTTACAGATATCGATCCGATAATATAAAAGTTACATAACATAACCCAGAACTCAGTAAATCACATGTCCTTCTGTCCGCACTCTTATCTTATGTGAAAAATAATTGATGTATTACGGATCGAAACTCAAATGTTTGTTATACAGGGCGACCCAGGTTGGACGCACCAAATAAGGTGAGTGTATTCCTCCCGAAAATCTAAGACTAAAGTTCCTTTACCAAAACTTCCAGGTATCAATAGTTTAGGAGCTACAGAAGATCTTAGTCTACCAATCAGAGGGCTTGTAAGTGACTAAGACAGGGCCGGTTCAAGAGTGAAAGTCGAGCAGTGCCCGCGTCAAATCAATTTTTATCGTCCGACGTTTCAGTCGTCCAGGTCGTCCAGGTCGTTGTCCAGGTCGTTCGCTAAGTATTTCTCGCAGTCCAGGTCCCCGGCTTCGTAGTTCTCGTTGTCCAGGTCCTCGGCTTCGTAGTTCTCGTTGTCCAGGTCGTTCGCTAAGTATTTCTCGCAGTCCAGGTCCTCGGCTTCGTAGTTCTCGTTGTCCAGGTTGTTCGCTAAGTGTATCTCGCAGTCCAGGTCGTTCGCTAAGTATTCCTCGTCATCCAGGTCCTCGGCTTCGTAGTCCAGGTCCTTTACTTCGTATTTCTCGTTGTCCAAGTGCTCGGCTTCGTAGTTCTCGTTGTCCAGGTCGTTCGCTAAGTATTTCTCGTCATCCAGGTCCTCGGCTTCGTAGTCCAGGTCCTTTACTTCGTATTTCTCGTTGTCCAAGTGCTCGGCTTCGTAGTTCTCGTTGTCCAGGTCGTTCGCTAAGTATTTCTCGCAGTCCAGGTCGTTCGCTAAGTATTCCTCGCCATCCAGGTCCTCGGCTTCGTAGTCCAGGTCCTTTACTTCGTAATTCTCGTTGTCCAAGTGCTCGGCTTCGTAGTTCTCGTTGTCCAGGTCGTTCGCTAAGTAACTCTCGTCATCCAGGTCCTCGGCTTCGTAGTCCAGGTCCTTTAATTCGTACAAAAACGGTGTAACCGCTAAATGGGGGAATAAATTTTACCCTGTCAAATTATTACGGCAAAGCAGTAAGTAACATTTTGAATTTAATAATTGTGAAAAATAATCAACATATAAATAAGTAAGTACACTAAACGTAATGGATTCTGATCCGGACGAGTTGGACAATTCTAGAAACAGCCAATCGGCGCTCTGGATTTTTTTAATCCAGAGCGCCAATTGGCTGTTTCTAGAATTGTCCAACTCATCCGGATCAGAATCCATTACGTTTAGTGTACGTCAATTCTGGACGTCGGATTCGGCCTCACCCTCTCACTTTTTTAGCAATTTTTTTGACAAAAGTCATCATCGAAGCACAGCTTAACACTTAACACTTTTATTTTAGAAGTTATTGTATGGGGTATTTCGTATAGTTTTATACTTCTTGTTTTATTCAATTTTTTTTGTTGTTTTTTTTTACTTTTTGGACACTATAGATATTTTCTAAAAGACTAGGTTTCTTGTTTGAAATAGTTTCAGCTTTCGAAAATAGAAAATTATCGTTTTTACAATCTAAAAAGCTGTGTTTTTGCCGTAGCATAAATTTTGAAAATATTTTAAATACTTTTTTCGGAAAGCTGAGAATAATTATTGAATTGAAAATTTTATTCAATTTTTGTTAAGGGGGCCGATACTAAAATTTGTAAAAAAACAGTTTTACATTTCTTGAAGGTGTAGAAAAGGTCAGAATAAAAAAAGCGTACGTTATCTTCTGCCATGAAAGTGTAGAAAAAAACAAGAAGTCCAGAATTGTGTGGACTTACTCAAATATATTGACATTTGAAACCACTTGCTCATGCGTCACCAGGGAAAGGGAATAGATAATATAAGAATTTTATAATTGTCGCGATAACTATTTCTTATTAGGCAGTAAGACTGCTCTCGAACAGCTGCAAGTGAGCACTGATGGCTGTACATGGACTCCCGGAAAAAACAAGACCCCAACACATTTAACTACGGCATTTGAAAAGGATGCCATAAAAATTAATCATAAAAAGGACCAAAAAACCAAAAACGAAGAAAGGAGAATCAACGAAAAATTATTAACAACGAAGCGTAATATATTTCACGAGGGTGAAGAGGCAAGCATAAGCGAGCACGACTCGAACGATGGCGAGTCGGAAATTGTCGAAGATGAGGTCGATGGCGAGTCCGACATTGGTAAAGATGGCGACGATGGAGATTTTCAAATTGGCGAAGATGGGTACGATGTCGAGGGTGAAATTCACGAAGATGTGGGCACTGGCGAGATGGACAGCGATAGGGACGACAATGAAGCCGGGCCATCCACGAAAAATGTACATTGCGAGATTTGCGCAGCTTTGTTGAGAGGTATTCATTATTTTCAATATTTATGTATCTCTTCTTCTATAAAAGATACATAATTTTGAAGATTTATTTTTTTATTAGATAAAAATTAACTATATCCTTTTTGTACACAGACTACCCTATTATAAAAAAATATTTGGAACATCAACTTATGCACGTGCAGATGTTGAATAGTGGCGCGATAGAAGGTGGTTCGACTATAGAAAAAATATATTCGCTGCAGGAAATAGGAAAGGTACGAGAAAAGATATGAGCGGTTTACGGGTCGAAGTATACTGGTTAGATACGGATGTCTGTTTTATTTATCTTAGGTTAAGCTATTACCGGATACAGAAATTTATATAAGTAATGTGGACCTGGAACACGTGACAAAAAGATATCGAAAAAATCCTGGAGAAATGACGAGACGCTTGATGAAAATTATAATTGGAACGGAAGCACTGAAAGGAATGACCAGAACCGGCAAAAACAATATGCGCGAGATTCCATCTGACGTCTACCACGCTGTCAAAGGTAGCTAAGATATCACATGACTAACAGACTTCAATTAAAGAATCTCATAAGCGCTGTGAAAACGCACTTCTGCCATTGACCAATTTATTTATTTATTTATTTATTTATTTATAATAGTTATATTTTGAAGTTGTTATATATAAAAAAAAAAATTTCATAATTTTGAAAAATTATTGAAAAATATCAAGGATCGTTTTTAATAATGATCCTAGTTACGCATAAAATAAAATAAAATAGTCACTAATTCCTCTAATTTTACGCGATCATGGAGATACAATCCACAGAAAAAATGTATGCTCTGGTCTTATGGATCAATTGGTCTTAAGGATCGTTTTTTTTTTTTTAGGCTTAAAATTTGTGAAATAGCAAGTCTTAATTTTTAGAATTAAAAAAAAAAAAGAAATCAAAGGATATGAACAGTTTTCAAAATCAGATTTTGATCTATGCATTGAAAGATATCTAGTGCATATTTTTTTTTTTTTTTTTATTTGCATCAGATGTTTTTAAAATCCATTGTAAAATACACAATTTCTTTTTTTTCCTTATGCAGCAAAGAGAGAGAGAGGGAGAGAGAATATCTTTACTTAGAGTATCTTTCCTTTTCAGAATACGTGAAATCATATAGTAAGAAGAAAATAACAACCAAAGCCTTCGATAGATGTATCACACAAATGTGTAATACCCTGCGCAGGGTGGCAACAGAAACCAATCAAAAAAAAACAGACGAAAAATCAGAATGAAGATTCCGGAAGTGATGCAGATGAAAATGCGGGAAAGCGCCAAAAAACAGCAAGGGATAGTAGAGAACCTATACCAAACTCAAAACATCAGGATCAAGATTCCAGAAGAGATGCAGATAAAAATGATGGCAAGCGCCAAAAAACAGCAATGGATAGTAGAGAACCTATACCAAACTCAAAACAGCAGGATCAAGATTCCAGAAGAGATTCAGATAAAAATGATGGCAAGCGCCAAAAAACAGCAATGGATAGTAGAGAACGTATAACAAACTCAAAACAGCAGGATCAAGATTCCAGAAGAGATGCAGATAAAAATGATGGCAAGCGCCAAAAAACAGCAATGGATAGTAGAGAACGTATACCAAACTCAAAACAGCAGGATCAAGATTCCAGAAGAGATGCAGATAAAAATGATGGCAAGCGCCAAAAAACAGCAATGGATAGTAGAGAACGTATACCAAACTCAAAACAGCAGGATCAAGATTCCAGAAGAGATGCAGATAAAAATGATGGCAAGCGCCAAAAAATAGCAATGGATAGTAGAGAACGTATACCAAACTCAAAACAGCAGGATCAAGATTCCAGAAGAGATGCAGATAAAAATGATGGCAAGCGCCAAAAAACAGCAATGGATAGTAGAGAACCTACACTGTGAAAAATGTCCTGAAATTTAATGTGCAGATAATAAAGAAATTTAAAAACCTCAGTACTTGAATCAACTTCAATGTATAAAGGTTTTAAATTCCATACTCATGTTTTAATATTTAAAAGAAATATATTAATTTCAAGCACCTGTATTTAAATTCAAATAAAAAAAATATATATATATTTACAACACCAAATTGAAATTTCAAAATGCAATGAAATACTATAACATGATATGAAATTTCAATGCAAAACATACGAAAATTGATTTTTTGACACAGCGTGCGGGAAGAGTGTTTTCCCATGCCTGTGGAGCGTGCGGGAAGTGATTGATCCCTGAAGTCGGCTGAAGTGAACCGTAATGAGCCACAAATTTTCATTGTTTGCATTATCGCGAGAGTTAACACTCAGTCATAGCCAACTTGGCACCATACGCTCCAGGTTTTTCGTCTGTTTATTGCAAGCTGGCCATCAGCTTTTTCATTTCTCGAGCGTACACGCGCTTAGAAATACTTGGTTATTATGTTATGTTATGATTTCTTCCCTGCGCGTGTCAAAAAATAGTATACGTAACGATGGCGGGTTGGTCATCCCTGCACTCGTGCTTCTTGCCACCCTCGCTACGCTCGGGTGGCAAACATCGCACTCGTGCAGGGATCACCAACTTCCCGCCATCGTTACGTAATGTACTATTGAATATTTTGAAATTTAATAAACAAGCTGCTTCTGAAATTCCCCATCAATTTATTCGAATTTCTGAGCACGATCTATTTTTGTATTTTGGTGTAATTCTAGAATATCTCAGAGACGAGATTGAAATTTCAAAACCTGATGAAATACTATAACATAATATGAAATTTCAATCCAAAAAATACGAAAATTTATTTGGAATATTTTGAAATTTAATAAACAAGCTGCTGCTGAAATTCCCCATCAATTTGTTCAAATTTTCAAGCACGATCTATTTTTGTATTATATTTCATCGCCTCGTTCTCGATATTACAAAGTGTAGTACCCCTTCTCCCTGGCTGTAGGTGCCGCGTGTTCAGAGTATAGTGAAAAAATCGTCGCCCATCGTCGTCCAACGCGCCCTCATGCCGCGCGCGCCGTAACTTGTCATTCTTTCTCTTCGCGCGCGTGAGGAAGGTCGTGTGTTTAGAGTGCGCTCTGCCCTATACAATGGGTAAGGATAAACGTAAACGCGAGGAGGATTCCGATACCGACCCGATAGGAAACCTCCAGAAGAAATTTAAAGAGGCACAGAAGAAGCTAGAAGAATTAATAGCAAAAAATCAGAAGACGAAACCAGAAAAATCGGACAGCAGCGACAGCGAGACACCGGAGAATGAGGCTAGCGATAGCGACGAAAATGAGGGCTCAGAAAGCTCTGGGCCGGAATATCAAGCCCAGGAAGAACTTTCAGGTAAGAACAAGAATAAACGAAAATGAAAACAATAAAGCACCTTCACGCTGGAAGGACGGCTAATTATATATGCGAAAGCATGATTTTAAGAACATAAATACAGATACTCATGCGGGTAGTATCACTATAGTAAAATAAAAGGAAAAAACTGACCGTACACTCGTACGAAGAGTGTCAGTGTATATACAATGTTTACATTCGCACAAACTCAAGCAAGCGGCGACTTAGTACCGCCCCTCCTAGCCACGCGTACGCTCTTTGTTGCTACCCGCTAGACGTTCTGTTTACGTATAGATAAGAACACGATCTATTTGATCAGTGTGACTAGTTCTGACTAGTTCTCTAATTTCAAATTACAGATGAAAAAGAAAATGAAAAAGACACAACAGAACCAAAGCAATCAGGCGAAGCTGAAAAGAATACAATTATTTCTGAGACTGAAAGCCCGCTTGACACGGATTTATCCGAGGTCATCGGAGAAGACCCTTCTAAATCTAAACTGCAAAGAGTCAAATTACACTCAGAAGTCAGTAATAGATGGCATCACTGGTTTAATGAAGGTATGAACAAAGAACAACGCAAAGCCATGATCGAAAAATGCGGAAACATAGAAAATATTCGGATTCCCGAAATAAATCAAGAGTTGACGATAAACATGCCTAAACACGTCAAGACCAGAGACAAATACATGCACATTAGACAAACAACAGCGGGCGCTGCCCTTGCATCATTAGGTCAAGCGACTGAAGTTATAAGACGATCGGAAGACATCAACAAGGACCGAAAACTTATATTTGCATATCTACACTGAAAAAAAAGTATAAGTCCTACAGCGATAAATTTCGGTACTATAGCAATACCCGTATAACTATACACTAAAACCAAGCTTTAGTCCTATCGCAATATTTTTTCGGTACCACAGCGATATTAGTATAAGCTATACACTTAAACTGAGTTTTAGTCGCACCACAATACTCGTATAAGCTCCACACTTAAACAGATTTCTTGAAAAGTAAAAGGTTATGACAGAAGATATTATAAATGTCATTAGAAAGAAAATAATAATATAACCGCTTTCGTGTTATTACTATTTGTTATTAAAAATATGCAATTTACTCCTTACGATTAAATTAAATGCAATCCATTTATATAAAAACTTCGTAACGATTTGAAGGTTATGTTTTGTTTAGAGATACGCGCAACGCAGGAACTTTTTTACTATACTCACTGGTGGCTTGCTATAGTATCGTACCGCAAATATAAGTCCTACAGCGATACTGAGTATTGTGTATAGCCACATACTCATATTAGTACCACGGTGATACGTATTTGTATATTAGAGAAACCAGCGCGTTAAAATAAAGTATGCGTATAGGACTTATACTTTTTTTTCAGTGTAATGGATGCGGGCTCACTCATTGCGGATCTCATGCATAGCCAGACCGAATCGCGAAGGTCTTTCTTGCTATCTAATGTACGGGGTACATACAGAAACAGACTAGAAGACGCAAAATCGGACGATTTCCTTTTCGGTGCAAATATATCAGAAAAACTAAAGGAATCAAAAAAGTTAGAGGGAATCTTCATAACCCCAAGCGCTCCGTCATCACGTAAAGGACATAACTCGTACAATATAAGGCAACCTTTAAACTCATTAAGCCTGCAGAGCAACCGGCCATACTCTATCCAAGCAGGCGGATACCAAGGCCAATGGCAACAAAACAACCGAGACAGGACGTGGCCGTCGAACCGCACGGGACAGACCCACTACAAGAACAAAACAACGTTCCAGCGAAAAGCAAAATTTCCGAACAAAAACAAGTAAAAGTAGGTAAAGTTGGGGGCAGGCTAGTTAACTTTAGAAACAACTGGTCATCAATATCCTCAAGTAAATTCGTCATGAATTGCATTTCCGGATATAAACTGAAATTCTATAAGAATATAAGACAGACAGCAGTTCCCATTCAAAGATACAAATCTCCTGAACAGGTCCAAAATACACACATTGCAATATTATCACTGTTAGAAAAAAGAGCGATAGAAACATGCAAACCAAGTAAAAAGCAATTTATCTCGCCATTTTTTCTTCGGCCGAAGCCTGACGGTTCTTATAGATTCATTCTAAATTTAGTAAAGTTGAATAAATTCATAGAAACGAAGCACTTCAAAATGGAAGATATTAGATCAGCCGAGAAACTCGTCTTTCCAGGCTACTTAATGGGAACTATAGATTTACAAGATGCATATTTCACGGTTCCCATTCATAAATCTAGTAGAAAATTTTTACGTTTCGAATTCATGGGAGTTCTTTATCAATTTGCAGTCCTTCCATTTGGCCTCAATATCAGCCCATATATCTTTACGAAATTATTGAAAGTAGTTATAAATCACTTACGTGCGAAAGGGTTTTTGTCAATAATATACTTAGACGATATCTTATGTATCGGTGACACTTACGAAAAATGTCAAGAAAATATCATCGAAACTATGAAACTATTGGAATTTTTGGGTTTTTTAATAAGTAACAAAAGTGAAAAAATTCCGAGTACGAGACGTAAATTCCTAGGTTTTATAATAGATTCTAATAAACACATACTGGAATTAACTAGCACAAAAAGGAAAAATTTGAAGAGGGACCTGAGGAAACTAAAATCTAGAAAATTTTGCAAAATTAGGGAATTTGCCGAAGTGATCGGAAAATTAATAGCAGCCTGTCCCGCCGTAGAATATGGATTATTACACACTCGTTCACTCGAAAAAGAAAAATTATCATCTTTATTCAAAAATAATGGGAATTACAATAAAACAATGAAAATCCCAAGATCCATACGTTCTGACATAAATTGGTGGTTAAATGTTATCAATAAAACCAAAAAACAAATTAAAACGTTTAATTTTGCTATGGAATTATTCACAGACGCCTCCAACACAGGTTGGGGAGCTACAAACGGTTCTGATAATAAGTTTGGTTTTTGGAATGAAAAACAGACCCTAACACACATAAACTATAAAGAACTGCTTGCGGTAAAATTTGGACTACAGTCACTAGCCTCTCATTTATACAATTGTGAGATACTATTAAGAATTGATAATACTACGACAATAGCGTATATAAACCGCATGGGTGGTGTGAAATATTCTCATTATCATGATTTAGCAAAACGTATCTGGACCTGGGCAGAAGAAAGAAATGTTTTTCTTCATGCGTCATACATTAAGTCATCCGAAAACACAGAAGCAGATAAATTGTCAAGAATAAAAAATATTGACACAGAATGGGAACTGAATAACGTATATTTTGATAAAATTGTTAACAAATTCGGTCATCCGGAAATAGACTTATTTGCTAACAAAGAAAATACAAAATGTAAAAATTTTTTCTCTTGGATGCCAGATTCAAAGGCCACTCAGGTAGATGCATTTACAGTGAAATGGACTTACTTGAAATTTTACGCTTTTCCTCCATTCAGTTTAATACTGAAGGTACTAACAAAAATCAAACGTGAACAAGCTGCCGGAATAGTAATTGTACCGGACTGGCCGACACAAATCTGGTATCCGTTATTTATAGAATTACTGATAGGGAAACCGGTAGTATTTCGTCCAGATTCTAATCTCTTACTCTCACCTTGTAGGAAACAAATACACCCACAAGCGAAACATCTAAGTTTAATGGCAGGACTTGTATCAGGGAAGCATTCCGAAAGAAGCACGTCCCAAATGAAGCTTTAGATGTCATAACATCCTCGCTAGCCCCATCGACAACAAAACAATATGAGTCTGCTCTGAAAGCTTGGTGGGAGTTCTGCCAAAAGAGAAACGTAGATTTTTATAAAGTTAAAAGAGAAGATCTACTATCGTTTTTATCCGAACAAATTAATAACGGGGCTAACTACGGGACTTTGAATACATTGCGAAGTGCAATCTCACTGATATCTGAAGACAAAATAGGTAACGATCTAATAATTACAAGATTTTTGAAAGGCGCTTATAAATTGAAACCGTCAAAACCGAAATACGATACTACATGGGACGCTAATAAGGTTTTAGATTATTTGAAGAACTTACATCCACTAGATAGTTTAAACTTGAAGGTTCTCACGGGAAAAACAGTCACGCTACTAGCCTTAAGTACTGCACAGCGAGTACAAACTCTTAGTAAAATTAAACTTACTAGGAGAGTATCGCACCTCCGGGTCATCGATCTTGACCAAACTTATAGGGGTGATTTCTTGAGCCAAAATATGAATTATCTGCTGAATAACTCTGTCTAATGGGCCTTTACTCTGTCAATTTACCTAAATGTACAAAAAAAAATCAGCGTAACCTGTGTTTTGCAAATCGCCATGAAATAATCAGTTTTTGTGCTGCGTTATGAGATTCTACATTGCACTGTATATTTAAACATTAAATAGTCATTATTCTACATTGGATTCTTGAAATTTAACATTCCAGCTATAGAAAATCACTTTATTCTACGCTTATTGACACAATACTACTAGTCGTTTATCACTCGTTCAACATTCATTTGGTGAATCCGAAGACCTCTTCTGACTTAAAAAATGTTGAATATGTAGTCTCCATATACTCCCACTGACAGCATACGAAATCCTGTAAATTACCAGATAATATCGATTTCATCGCAATATTATATTTATTATTTCAGAAAAATACGTATATACTATACTATATTATATTCATTCAATGGGACGACGTTAGGTCAGGATAAGTGAGGTCAGTTTATAAGGTTAGACATTTGTAGGCAACTGCCTCATTGAGAATCAAACTGCTGCAAAAATATCCTTCCATAATACGAGTTGGTAACTACTTTTCATTATAAATTACCGTCTGGGTTTTCTTGGTCTCAATCATTTTCGATATATTCGATCGGATGGCTCTCTGCATAGATTGACGTATCGACGTCGATCGTCGTGAATATTCGACATTTCTTCAGAAAAGCGTCGTCTGCTTAGAAAACCGAGGCACCCTTTACGGCCATGTCGGAAATCAAATACTAATTGAATTGCGAGTGCAGTTCAATCGCAGCCTTTAAGAGGTTAGCAGCAAATCCGACCATGTCCAAATTAGATGGAAAACAAAATTGTGAGCCCAAAGATCGCTTGAAGAAGTACAACAGAATCAGAAGATATGAAACGGAAGAAGAAACTGATGGTAAGTATTAAACTACGCTCTAAATAACCCTCCTACTTGCATAGACAAAAATTGGTGAACAAATAAGCAACTAGAAGTTGCATTCTCAAATCAATGCTTGAATCTGTAACTGCATCGTGTTCACTGATGTTGCAGTGAAATTGATTTTTTCAATGTGCCTACTGGCTTATGAGCGATACGTTCTTGTGAAAGGTTTTTGGTAGCTCTGAAAAGTGCTGATTATTTTTGGCTGAATATTTTTATGCCGCTTATAATTATTATTATATTATCGTTGTTATTATATTATTGTTGTTATTATATCATTGTTATTATCATGATTACTATATTTACGATTTTCAGACGTTGATGAAAGATTTTGTGCATCGACGACGATGATACAACTCGTAAAAGCAATGGAAGCACAAGTATTCCCGACACCAAGAACACCTGATGAAAGTAATGTACTTGCCACTGCAATCGCCTACGGCTAATACACACTTACACCTGCTTTTGAATGGCTTTTCTGGGAAACAGACTTCCGTGACGTTCATGAAAACATCTCTGGTCGGGACCAACTTTGAAGCGAACCAAGCGTACTCGATCATATTTCTGAAAATTGGGGCGCAGAGTTGATGAGTCACAAGCGATTGAATTTTGATTGCATCCTCCCGACTATTAATTTGCCTTTGCTCTTGCAGCAAATAGGTACTGTTCTGGAGTTGTTTGATGAGGAGTTTGACTTGTCGGTGAAAATACACATCCAATGGTTGGCAGTAAGGTGTGCATCCAGGCGGAATTATTTGCAAGTTGCAAGAAGTTTCTCCAGATTCGTCCTCAAATTTTTTAAACAAATTAGCATTCGATTGGCCACCCCAGCTGTCCAATATTAGAGCAAAATTCCTGCCTGCTACATATGGCTGCAAAATATTAACGGTGTACGCATCGAATAAAGCTGTTGTCAGCTTCCCAGATTTTGAGCATGTAACGTACACATTCTGGTATTCGGTAGTGAGTGCCCGAGTAGAAATTGACGTCAGGCGCAGATCAGGCCCTGCACCGGCTTACCTGACAACCTGATCAGGCTGCCGTCAGGCTCGCTGATAAGGCCCTGATTAAGAATGTAACGCTGCGTTCTAGAATCACCTGATCAGTCTGTATTTGTCAGGCCCTGATCAGATTCGGTGATCAGGGCCTGATCAGATTCAATGGTCAGGCCCTGGCCAGGGTTCTCCACCAGGCCCTGATAAAGGAAAAAAAACCAACCGTAAAAAACAAAACCAAAAAACTTACGTAGGTGTGAATATTCGAATTCACATTTCATACCTTCCACCCGTACATCGAGAAGCATCACCAATTCGCTTAAGGTGAAGTGAAACGTTTGTCAGAACCTCGAAAACGGGAATCGTGAATTCTCCGAAACTACTGAATCAATCGCGCTGAAACTTTGAGGGATTACACATAATTATGGCAGAAAGTGGCTGATTATTTCACTTTTCCAAAATTTGACAAAAATTTTCACAGATTGAGGTACCGACCACATAAATCGCGAGATTATCCACTGTTGACGTAGATAATCGCATTTTCCCGATAATTAGCCACTCCGCAATTAAAAACCACACACTTTGAGCCTAATCCCATGTCATTTGATGGAGAAATGACTGAGAATTGACGATTCTCCGTTACTCATAATTAAAAAACCGACATTCAGTTGAGATCACAACCCGTATCGACATTTAGTCGAGATGCAAGCCATGTATCGAAATTGCAGCCAGTATATTTGCAAATAATCTAGCGGTAGACAGAGGTACCAAACGTTCGGTAGTTCTGTTTTACCGCGGTGCAAGGCACCCGGCCGTGGCCTTGAAACGTTTCACTTCACCTTAAGAAAAACGACATCCTTTTTTTTCTACCTAACCGGGATTTGAACCCAAGTCCGCTCGCATTTGTTGTATTACTAGTCGCACGCTCTACCTACTACGCCAAACTACCCTATGGATATTAGTCTGATATTTTCCTATTTGTCGTAACTTATGATTTAGATGTCGAATTGAGAGCTTATAGTCATTTCAATCTGACCCACCAATCTCATGATTTTCAAGGTGAGATCACGCCTGCAGAATGTTGTAAAAAAATATGAGCTGTAACATGACCGCAGGGGCGCATCAGGCTTGCCTTAATAGGAACAGCTTATGCCAACCTGGTCAGGGGCGTAACAGACAAACCTTGGGGAGGGTCTCCTGATGCCAGCCTAAACAGGGCCATATCAGGTTTGCTTCAACACGGACTGACTGATGTCAACCTGGCCGAAGTTATATCAGGTTTGCCTCAATGAGGACTAGCTGATGTCAGCCTGATCAGGGCCACATCGGGGTTGCCTCAAACACGGAGTGCCTGAGCAAAACCTGGCCAGCGCCACATCAGGCTTACCTCAATAAGGAATTGCTGATGCCAATCGACCAGGGGCTCAACAGGCGCGCCTCACTCAGAGATATCAGAGTCGACTGAGGCCATACTGATCAGGGCCCCATCGAGCATTCTTTAGTCAGTAGCGCCTGATCACTGCCTGACCAGGGACGCAACAGGCGCACCTTAGTAAGGGATGATCCAGGCTATCCTAACCAGGGGATCAACAGGCGCGCTTCACTCAGAGATATCAGGGTCGACTGAGGCCATACTGACCAAGGCCCCAATGAGCACTTCTTAGTAAGTAGCGCCTGATCATTGCCTGACCAGGGGCTCAACAGGCGCACTTTAGTAAGGGATGATCCAGGCAATCCTGACCAGGATCCCATCAGGTGTTACTTAGTAATGCACGCCTGATGTTAACCTGACCAGGGCCCCAACAGGTACGCCTTGGTGACGGATGCCTGATGATGACCTGGTCAGGGCCGCATCCGGTGTGCTCTATTAGGCACGCCTGAGTTCAACCTCGTCAGGGCCTGATGGAACGTCAGGCTGGCCTTATCAAATTTCTACTCGGGTGCCTCTACCCGCTCGCTAACTCTCGGACCAAATGTACCTTTAGGTTCTTGCAAGCAGATGAATACCTTCGGCAGCAACTTTCCAGATGCAGTGATAGTATACTGGGCAGTATATGTGTGAGTCACCTTGTTCATATCTCCTAAATATACATCGACACTCTTCTGCCCAACATGCTCTAATGTTCGATGCACATCGGACCGATATTCGCAGCCCATCTGATCTGTATTTAAGACATAGTCAGGATCAATTCCAGAGATTGAATTGACACATTGCACCTGAAAATTCTCTGCCGAATTCAAAACTTCTTCCAACGATCTTTTTTCCGTGGATTTCACATGCTTGGTCACTCGTCGCTGTCGGATGCGGTGTTCTTGCTTGAATCTATTCACCCAAGCTATTGAAGCGACGAAATTAAAATCTTCAGACCGATATTGCATAGCAGCCTGCAAAGCCCACTCTTGAAGATTTCTCGTTGTTATGGGTAAATGCTTTTCACGAGCTTCGCAGAATCTTTTATAGGTCCACTTTTTAATTGCACAGGTTTTATCAAACTTGGTGCCCCCTTTTTGAACTTCTTTTTCCCATCGAGCAAGCTCATCCATCCGTGATAAACAGCCACCACCTCTAGCTTTCAATGATTTCAATGTCCACTTGGGATGTTGTCGAGCAAGATTAACGATTTTGATTTTTTTTTCCAGGTCGACGGTCACGAATTTTGACTTCTTTTCTTCTGGCTCGTAGTCGCTGGACAGCGGTTGGCTGATTGATGGAGACGATTCTGTCGAAAAACAAATTTTTATTATGTTATTTGCTTCGCTTTAATTATATTCTATTTTATTATTTTAATTGTTAGTTTATTTAGGTTTGATTATAGTTAATTCAGTTCATTTTGTTGTATAGTTATTTAGCTCCAGTTAGTCTATTTCAATTTAATTGTTACATTATATAGCTTCAATTAAGAATTACTAATTAATTGGTCTGGTTATTCTTGTTCTAGAACTTCATTATATTCAGCAAATATATAATATCCATTCGAGATTCTCACCTGTTAAAGATGATTCTTGCGAACATCCTTGGTCACATTCTTGACTTTCAGCAAGTTGGCTATCATCAGACACATTTTTTGGCAATTCATCCTCCGCAAACAACTCTTCTACTTCGACCAGCTCATGGTCTTCAACTAGTTCGATTAATGTATTCGCCATATCATCACCCAAAAGCCAAGCTTCATGCGAAATCTCTGTCACAGCTTTTTCTTTCAACATGCCCTTGCGCTTCAGAATCTCCATGCACGCATATAGGATTTCACTGAGCATTTGTGATGAAGATTCATCGAAATCTTCATTACAAGGCCCAGTGCTTGGCCCACTAGCCATCTTTCTCTCAATATATGAGAAATCGCAGATACAAAAATCAACAATAACAAAACAACGAGAAAATAACAACAATAATAACAATTATAACAATAATAACAATAATAATAACAAGTTTAACCAATTACCAACAATAAATTAACCCAAGACGGTCACACCTCATGAGAATCCTGTGGTGGTCACATGGGGTGTGACACACCCCAGCACTTTGAAGCGCTGTAGAATTTCGTAGACTTATCCTTGGGGCCCCAAAAAAATTGAGAACATATTTCAAACGTTTCTCTATTAACCCATCCAAAAATGTAACACAAATTTTAGTTTTAAGTATGTTTAAAAAATAGGTAAAAAAAAAATTTTACGAAAAAAAATAAAAACTCTAGTTAGGGGCAGAAACGTCGGTTTCCGGGATTATGAGTGGGAAATTCGAGCTCGGAAATAACCTGGGGTGTGTCACACCCCATATGACCGTCTTGGGTTAACAATATTCGTAATTTTATCACGAG
Source organism: Tenthredo mesomela (assembly GCA_943736025.1). NCBI lineage: Eukaryota > Metazoa > Arthropoda > Insecta > Hymenoptera > Tenthredinidae > Tenthredo > Tenthredo mesomela. Next base: position 23,255,648 of record OX031013.1, on the reverse strand, counting down.
CAATCGAGTAGTCGCAGAGGCACAGAATAAAAGATATTTCTTTTATTCAAATCGTAACTGAAGACCAATCAGGTGGAATGTCGAATTCCCATTGGCTGTTGATACGAATTGTCCAAGCCAGGACCAATGGGAATTCAGTTTTCGTTGGGTTCACGTTCGTCCGCCTTTCGCGGCCTTTCATGGGACAGACACTCGTTTATCGATCGAGATTTTAGCTATACTTTCTAAAAGGGTATACTGATTTGGGTATATTTAAGAAATCTGTCAACTGTCAGCTCACTTCTGCTGTTGAAATTCAATGATTGGCCAAGACCCTAAATATACCCGATCTTAAAGTGCGTGTGTGGACGGGGCATAAAGGAGCTGAAGAAGAAGCAAAATCGATCGAGATCTATCACATATGTAGAGTACTGTAGAGTCAAGAGCTGTAATTGTTGGTGAAAACATTCAAGAGTGAATAACTATGGAGTCATATATAATGAAGAGTAATTGTCATTTCGTATCAGGAAAGGTTTTTTTCGCAGCAGTTCCTTTCTAGATCGGGCTGTCGCCTGTAAACGTTGAATCGTAAAACTTAACCTCACTTATTACATGATGCCATTCTATGAGAAAACAATATACGTATTTTTCTGAAATAATGAATATAATATTGCGATGAAATCGATATTATGTGGTAATTTACAGGATTTCATATGCTGTCAGTGGGAGTATATGGAGACTACATATTCAACATTTTTTAAGTCAGAAGAGGTCTTCGGATTCACCAAATGAATGTTGTACGAGTGATAAACGACTAGTAGTATTGTGTCAATAGGCGCAGAATAAAGTGATTTTCTATAGCTGGAATGTTAAATTTCAAGAATCCAATGTAGAATAATGACTGTTTAATGTTTAAATATACAGTGCAATGTAGAATCTCATAACGCAGCACAAAAACTGATTATTTCATGGCGATTTGCAAAACCCAGGTTACGCTGATTTTTTTTTTTTTTTTTTAACATTTAGGTAAATTGACGGAGTAAAGGCCCATTAGACAGAGTTATTCAGCAGGTAATTCATATTTTGGCTCAAGAAATCACCCCTATAAGTTTGGTCAAGATCGATGACCCGGAGGTGCGATACTCTCCTAGTTAGTAATATTGTCAAGACAAGGGATGATTTGAAAATTAAAATACCTGATTCGATAAAAACATCGGGCCCAGGAAGATCACAACCACTACTCCACATTCCTAAATTCAGGGATAATCCTAATGTATGTGTATACTTATGTATGGAACAATATTTGAAAATGACCGAAAAACTTAGAGGAGATATAGACAACCTGTTTATATCTCAAAAACCGCCATACAAACCTGTTGGTTCACAAACCATCTCTAGATGGATTAAGAATACATTAACAGACGCAGGTATTGACACGTCTATATTCACGGCACACTCAACTAGACATGCCTCCACATCGTCAGCCCTTTTGAAGGGCGTAGACATATCAGTAATTAAGAAAACGGCAGGTTGGTCAAGTAACTCAAAGGTTTTCGCTAAGTTTTACAACAGACCGATAAACAAGGATAACAATGACTTTGTAAACACGTTAATGAATAAATAATTTCTAGAATTAAGACTTTTGAACATATTCTTCTGTATTAAAACATGAATAAACACATTTATGATTGAAATCACTGAGACTCTTAAGGTGGTTCTCCACCTACAGTCCCACCAAACGTGGGTTTCAGAGCAGATTTTGAGTACTTCTCGATGGAGAAAAAATCTGAAAAAAATCAAGCATGTAGAAGATCTTCGGGAGATTGATTTTGCATAATAATAATTCAAAAAAGTTATTAACAAATTGATGGAAAAAAAAACTGTTCAAGAAATTAGCCGATGACCCAACTTTTTTTTTAGGTGAGAATTATTTTTTAATTTTTCTGAATATGTATGAATTTTTTCAGAATTTTGGTGAATCTTTGAAAATCGCATTTTGTCAAGTATGAAAAAACGCAATTTTCAAAGATTTACCAAAATTCTGAAAAAATACATACATATTCAGAAAAATTAAAAAATAATTCTCACCTAAAAAAAAAGTTGGGTCATCGGCTAATTTCTTGAACAGTTTTTTTTTCCATCAATTTGTTAATAACTTTTTTGAATTATTATTATGCAAAATCAATCTCCCGAAGATCTTCTACATGCTTGATTTTTTTCAGATTTTTTCCCCATCAAGAAGTACTCAAAATCTGCTCTGAAACCCACGTTTGGTGAGACTGTAGGTGGAGAACCACCTTAATAGCTACACTTTGTAATATCGAGAACGAGGCGATGAAATATAATTGATCGATCAAACGAACTTACCTGTAAGTGAAGTTCGATCGCAATTATATGAAGAGCCTCGTTCGAAGATATTACAACCTCGCCAAAAAAAAAAATATATATATATATGTATATGAATAATAATAATAATAATAATCCCACCCTCAGTCAGTAATTTCAATCCAATACTCGCTAAAAGAATGACAAGTTACGGCGCGCGCGGCATGAGGGCGCGTTGGACGACGATGGGCGACGATTTTTTCACTATACTCTGAACACGCGGCACCTACAGCCAGGGAGAAGGGGTACTACACTTTGTAATATCTTCGAACGAGGCTCTTCATATAATTGCGATCGAACTTCACTTACAGGTAAGTTCGTTTGATCGATCAATTTTGGTGCAATTCTAGAATATCTCAGAGACTAGATTGAAATTTCAAAACCTAATGAAATACTATAACATGATATGAAATTTCAATGCAGAGAATATAAAAACTGATGGTGAATATTTTGAAAGTTAATATACATTCAGATGAACAATAATGAAAAAATGTAGTGTGAGGATATATAAGCTGCTTTCGAAATTTCCTAACTATTCATTGGAATTTCCAAACACAGACTGTGAGAATTCTAGTATTTTTTAATTGAATTTCAAGAAAGTGATTTGAAATTCATATACACTTGCATGAATTCGTTACGCAGTGAGTTCTGCGCATACCCACGCCTGGCGGTCGAAAGCCATGTTATTGGGGAAACTCGTCACTCGTGTATAACGTGGTGTGAATATTAGATGGTGTGCCTAGAACTACCCTGACACGCCCACTTTTCAAAACAAAACAGACTTAAGTATGATGAGTACCAACTGTCTAAGAAAACCCTATATTGATGGGGAATAATTTTTTATTCAACTATGGCACCACTTTTTGGTGACGTCACAGCGCATGGAATACACGCCGCGCTCGTGGTGTTGACCAATAACCGCCAATTTGTTGTAAAATAAATTGTGTATTTCTCTACCGTTGTTTGCATGCAAGAGTGATGGAAGTTTCTAGTGTGGGTTACGATTGCTGAAATGGCGTATGCGTGTATTGTAGAAGTCTGTAAAAATAATCGTACGAACGTTCGGAAATCTAACGGATACATAAGCTTTTTTCGTTTACCACAATCCGGCGTGATGCGTGAGGGTTGGTTGAAGAGAATTGAGCAGGTGAAAATGCCGGCAATCTTTGAGAATGGTGAGTATCAATTATCGGTATAAATTTAATCAGTTATTTTACCCTTCGCGGTCACTCGGGGTTAATACGACCCCGGTGTTTTTCGTCGTTTTTGTCTAAGTTCACATTTCAACTTTTAAGCATTTTCCACATTTTTTCAACGTGTGTTGTCATTTAGTTTCTTATATATTAACTTTTGCTACATATTCTACAAGGTTCAAAGTACGTTCCATAATTTTTTGGTCCCAAAGGGACAGGTAATTTTCATATGGCAAGCGTTTCAGATCAGCTGGGGTCCCTTCGACCCCATGTGACCGTCCGGTAAATGTATAGGAACGTGTGACCGCAAAGGATTAAGATCGTAGACCATATTCCTGGGAAATTGTCTGTGAATTGTCTACCAATTATTGCTTACCATACCTCGTTCAATTATAACAATTTTTGTCTTATTCTTTCAGTTAGAATATGTTCGGGCAGAAGAGCATACAACCAATAAGAAAAGAAATAAGCATTCCATATTACCGAAAACAAGTTTTACTTTCATCATGCAGTGAAAACTTCGACTCCGACAAAAGACCGACCTTATTTCTCGGCTGACCGAGAAATTCATAACTTGGACACATCAATGACATTGAAGTCTGCATCGTTGAAACGCAACGAACTCCGAAAAAAAAAAATTTTAAATATATCAATTTACCAAAAATGATCCTGCTATGTCTGAAAATTGAAAACGACTAGAAATAACTTGAAAATGTAAATAAACCTAGTAGGATCATTTTTATGCTATGTATATTTTTTTTGAATTCACGTTGAATTTCGTTGCGTTCCGACGATGCAAACTTCAATGTCATACACATCAAACAACTAAATTCAGTATTATTATAAATATAATGATTTTTCATCATTTCTCATTGTCAGAATAATAATGTAGGATACGTATAATATAGCCTATTGTAATCGTGTGAGTATGTATGTGTGAGTGGGTAACGCGCTGAGCAGTAAGACGCCGGACACCGTCGTGAATAGACGTATAATAAACACAACAACCTTTCGAATATTATATTTGTAATTACTTTATTTCAACACCTTTTTCCCAAGAACTATAAATTATACTAATAAGAGCCGCGGTGGCTCGTGGACAAGAGCCCCGACTACGAACACGTAGATCGCGGGTTCGAATCCCCCCTGGCACCACTGAGATTTTTAAATAGAAAAATACTCATATGCCTCAACCGCGGCTCTGGTGGTTTGGATCCCACCTAAAACAGTAGAGCCAGTCAAGGTGCAAAGTTGGAAGAAGGACGCAAAAACGGAGAAAGAGGGAGAGGGGGAGGAGCACCTTGACTATAGGGAAAAAAAGATAACGAAAAAAGGTCGAACCCCGAGGGGAGTACCTGGGAGAGCCCAAAGCAAACCAATTTACCAATTATAAATTATACTACAAGTGGGGGCTCAACCGGGATCGGAAAAACGTGGTCGAAAAGTGCATAGCGGGTCCGAATATAAGACGAAGCGCAGTTATCTGCAACGACGGTTAAGACGAATTCAAAACGACGGTTGAGACGAATTTGAAACGACGTTTAAGACGTGTGACGCGGCGACGAACTTGTGTAGTTTTGTATTTTTATTGTGTGACGTACAATGACGACGATACGAAGTGCTAATGACTTTACGGTTCCCGAATTGAAAGAAATTCTAAAGTCGATGGGACAGAGTGCAACAGGCACGAAAGCCGAATTAATAAGCAGACTAATGGCGGAAGATCCAAACGGTGATTGGATCCATGCCGGTGACGAAGAAGACGGGCAGCGTAATGGCGACGATCGGAATATACCTGAAGCTACAAAGACGAGGCAACGCTCGAATGACGAGTTGCAACGAGAGGTGGAATATTATCGAAGACAGAAGGAGTTGGCCGAACGTGAAGCGGAAATATCACGGCGAGAAATAGAGTTCCTTCGCCGAGTAAATGACGCAAACAACATGGCGCTGAATAGACCGGTGACGCAGGATACTTTTCCGAAAATTAATGTGAACGCGATTTCGGAGCTATTGAGCATTTTCGATGGAAGCGGTGGATCATACGATAAATGGGAAGCACAGGTGAAACTACTGCAAACAACGTATAAGCTGGATCAGCAAACTACAAAGGTCCTTATTGGAACACGGCTAAAAGCCAAAGCATTAGACTGGTTCCATTCCAAGCCTGAGCATATCGAGATGACGGTTGAAGGGCTGCTCAAGGAACTAAAGACGATGTTTTCGCATAGGGAAAGTAAAGTAACTATGAGGAAACAGTTTGAGGAACGTGTTTGGAAGAAAGGAGAAGCTTTCAGCAACTACTTCCATGAAAAGATCATTTTGGCGAATCGCATTCCAGTTAATAATGACGAAATTGTTGACTACATCATCGATGGTATCTCAGATTTGTCTTTGAGAGACCAAGCTCGAATACAACGTTTTAATACAACGGCCGCTCTCTTGGAAGCGTTTGAGAAGGTCACACTTCGAACGAAAGGACCGACGAACAACAATAACACTGGCGCAAAGTTTGACGAGCAGTTGCCAAAACAGCAGAGTAGTGAAGATAAGGACACGATGAGAACAGTGCGACGTTGCTATAACTGTGGGCAACAGGGCCATGTGAGTGCGAAGTGTCCGTCTAAGCATAGAGGATTAAAGTGTTTTGGTTGTGGTGATCATGGACACGTGGCATCTAGATGTCCGAAGAAGCGGGGTGAGACCAAGGAAACAAATGCGGTGCAAAATTATAGTCTTAATAATCGTTTGCAAAAGACATTTGTTAAGGATGTTCTAATAGCCGGTCGCGATGTAAAAGCACTGATAGATACTGGTAGCGATATAAGTTTGATGCGCGCGGATCAGTATATCAAAATAGGCTCGCCTCCGCTAAGGAATAACGAAGTAAGTTTTCGTGGTGTCGGATCTGACAACAACAAAACGCTAGGAATTTTAAATGTAAATGTTGTAATTGACGAAAGTTCATTTTTAATTAAGGCACATGTAGTTACCGACACACTCATTCCGTACGGATTGCTAATTGGCGCAGATTTCTTAGACACAGTAGAAATGCATGTGAAAAACGGTAAAATTGCTATTTTTAAACTAGGTAATGATTATCCTTCCGATGTTGACGTACCAGAAATATCTCTGATAGACGAGATACGTGAGGTAAACACAGTTGATGTGTCTTGCGCACCGAATGAGTGTCAAGGCGAACTAAGACGAATTATTTCTAGTTATAAGGCTGACAAGACGTGTGAAACTAATGTAAACATGCACTTAGTTTTAAAAGATGACGAACCTGTTTACCAAAGACCTAGACGATTAGCGGCATCAGAAAAAGAACTTGTTAATACGCAAATTAGCGAATGGATACAGCAGGGAATAGTTCAGCCATCCCTGTCAGAGTACGCTAGTCCTATTGTTTTAGTGAAGAAAAAAAATGGATCGACTAGGTTATGTGTTGATTATAGGTTATTAAATAAGAAAGTTGTAAAGGATCGCTATCCATTACCGCTCATAGAAGATCAATTAGACGCGTTGCAAGGAGCAAGAGTTTTCAGCACCCTCGACTTAAAAAATGGGTTTTTCCATGTTGCAGTAGACGAAAATAGTAGGAAATATACAGCCTTTGTCGTACCAGATGGACAGTACGAATTTCTAAAAGTCCCCTTTGGATTATGTAATTCTCCTGCAGTATTTCAAAAATTCATAAATGTTGCGTTTAGAGAACTAGTAACTGCCAAAGTTGTATTAATTTATATGGACGATCTTATTATTCCGTCAGCTGACCTTGCGAGCGGGCTGAAAAATCTTGAATTGGTTTTGAGTGTGGCGTGCAAGTATGGATTATCTATTAATTGGGACAAGTGTTGCTTTTTGCAAACCGAAGTAGAGTATCTTGGACATATAGTAGCAAAGGGTTGCGTTCGCCCTTCAGAAGGAAAGACGAAGGCAGTCATGAGATTTGCAAAGCCCACTGACGTTAAGCAAGTCCAAAGCTTTTTGGGACTGACCGGATATTTTCGCAAATTTATACCGCAATATTCTATAGTCGCACGACCTTTGTCTAACCTGTTGAAGGCGAACGTCAAATTTGAATGGAATGAGGATCAAGAGAATGCGTTTGAACGTTTGAGAGCGATTTTGAGTGACAAGCCTGTTTTGCAGCTCTATAATGTAAAAGCCGAAACCGAGCTGCATACAGACGCTAGTATGTATGGGTATGGCGCGATCTTACTTCAGCGAGATAGTGAAGACGGTGGTATGCATCCTGTGTACTACGCCAGTGGAAAGACGACGGATAGTGAATCGCGTTATACCAGCTATGAACTAGAAGTGCTTGCAATAGTGAAAGCGCTGAAGAAATTTCGTGTGTATTTGTTAAGGATAGATTTTAAGATAGTGACAGACTGCCAGGCTTTTACTATGACTATGAACAAAAGAGATCTATGCGTAAGGGTCGCTAGATGGGCTCTTCTGTTAGAGGAATTTCGATATTCCATCGAACATCGCCCAGGCAAAAGCATGTCTCACGTCGATGCTCTGAGCCGGAACCCTCTTCCTTCGTGTTTAGTGATAGACGAATGCGAAACTGGCCTTATCGCCCGACTACGAAAAGCGCAATGTGACGACGACAACGTGAAAAAAATCATCGATCTTGCGCAACACCAACAAGTGGAGGACTATATCCTAAAAAATGGACTATTATTTAAACAGTGTGATGACGATGTGCGCATAGTGGTGCCAAAGGGTATGCAACCGCAAGTGATCAGGCGGGTGCATGAAAACGGCCATTTCGGTATCAATAAGACGGAGACGCTCTTGAAGCGGGACTACTGGTTTCAGGACATGCGACGTAAGATAGAAAAAGTGATACGAAATTGTTTAAGTTGTATTTTAGCCGAGAAAAAGCAGGGTAAGCAGGACGGCTTCCTGCACCCCATTGATAAAGGTGACGTGCCGCTCGACACGTATCATATTGACCACGCGGGACCGTTGCCTTCTACAAAAAAACGTTATTGTTATAGTTTTGCCGTAATAGATTCAATTTCAAAGTTTGTGTGGCTTTACGCGACCAGGACGACGAACACCGCCGAGGTATTAGACCGGTTACGGAAGCAAGCGACGATCTTCGGAAATCCGCGCAGGATTATATCAGACAGAGGATCAGCGTTCACATCCGGCGATTTTGAGAAGTTTTGTAATGACGAAGGTATCCAACATACACTAATTACTACTGGCGTTCCAAGGGCGAATGGCCAAGTCGAACGTGTCAACCGTACATTAAAGCCGCTTCTAACCAAGCTAGCCGCACCGAAGAAAGAAGAATGGCACAAGTACCTGGAGGTTGCACAACAATACCTTAATGCCACCCCAAGCCGAAGCACCAGCGTAGCGCCGTTCGATTTATTATTTGGAACCCGAATGAGAATGAAAAATGATCCGACGATTAGAGAAGCAGTAGAAGACGAGTGGACAGCCATGTTCCAGGAAGATCGCGACGAGCTGCGAAGACAGGCCAAAGAGAAAATAGCGAAAGTTAGAGAGGAAAACAGAAAAGGGTATAACAAGAAAAGAAAGGAAGCAGCTCAGTATAAAGCCGACGAACTGGTAGCCATAAAGCGAACACAGATTGCACCTGGCCTAAAATTAGCAGCAAAGTACCTTGGTCCTTATCAAATAACGAGGGTATTAAGAAATGACAGGTATGTCGTACGGAAAGTGGGAGAGCACGAGGGTCCTCAGCAGACAACAACAACAGCAGAATACATGAAGCCATGGACCAACTACGACAGCGACGAATCGCTCATCGACGAGAGCATCTGAGGACAGATGCCCGATCAGGACGGCCGATTGTAGGATACGTATAATATAGCCTATTGTAATCGTGTGAGTATGTATGTGTGAGTGGGTAACGCGCTGAGCAGTAAGACGCCGGACACCGTCGTGAATAGACGTATAATAAACACAACAACCTTTCGAATATTATATTTGTAATTACTTTATTTCACCAGCTTTTTCCCAAGAACTATAAATTATACTACAATAATATAAATTAAATTCAATACAAAAAAAATGTAAGTTTGTACTGTAAATTTTATGAGATTCGTAATCTCATTATTATATTAATCATAAGATATCTTTACGTTGTTAACTTTTACGTTGTACCACTGTATTGTATATTGCTCACTGATGTGTTATTTTAGTACTGCTAATGTTGTTCCACTGAATTATATTATTGCTTACAAGTTTTTTTAAATATATAAAATACAGTCGCGTGACATTGTGCGCATTGCATTATACCAAATTTGCATACATTATTTTATGCCCTACCAATAAAATTGATAATTACCTATCTACTATTTTTTATTATATCTACAAATTAAATTTCTGAGTTGACGTCAAATTTTTGTAGATTTTATAATTTCGCAATATTTAAAACACCCGCTCGTGAATTCCCCAGAGAAATCCAACATTAGCAAAACAAATCCCTAACGATTCTAGGGAATTTCAACGGTTGGTTCACTTCGTACTTAAATCCATCGCCAGACGAGAGAGAAACTTTTTTAGAGAGAGAAGCTGCACTCCTAGGCACACCATCTATACTTACACCACGGTGTATAACGGCGTGCAACGCATTGAAGAATTGAAGGGCCGGATCGAATAACGACTTCCACGCTCGTGCCAGTCGGACAAGCCCCTGAATGTATGCAATCGCCGCTGAGCGCGGAGCAAACTTTTAGGATTAAAAAGACATTAACAAATCTTACACTTATACGAAACTGTCAGCGAGAAAGTTGTTCATAATGGTTCAAAGTATATGTTTGGTAAGTTACAATAATTTTCATACTATATCTTCGGAAATATGAGAAGTTATAGTGCCGGCTTCGTTTGTGCCGACTATGGACCAGTCACTTTATGCAATTTTAGGGTTTCAAATTACACTAATTGTGGAAGGCATGAAAAAAATACTCCAATGTAGCGATAGATGAGAATAATATACCCTACCGTTTGTGACATCTAATTTTCACTCGTTTTTGAATAAAAAAATTAAAAATCCAAAAAAATCTCGAACCAAACACGTTTCTGTACCTTTCGCGTCGAACGCTACTTAAACGAAGGCAGATAGACCATAACTTGACTGGACCTTTTTTGTAGAGCGTTAAATTCTATACAAAAAAGTCCGCGACGGCATATATCTATAGTTGATATCCGATGCGTTTGAGGCGATGCAAAACGCACCTATGAAACGACGCTTTTCCGTTGACTGACAGCAACATGGCAGCCGTTGCCATGGCCATGGCCTGTAACTTCTCATATTTGCGAAAATATAGTATGAAAATTATTGTAACTTACCAAACATATACTTCGAACCATTATGAACAACTTTCTCGCTGACAGTTTTGTACAAGTATAAGATTTGCTGATGTTTTTTTAATCCTAAAAGTATGCTTAACGCGCAGCGCCGATTGCATACTTTCAGGAGTTTGTCCGACTGGCAGGAGCGTGGAAGTCGTTATTCGATCCGGCCCTTCAATTATCGTCATAAAGAAGTGAATACAAGACTGATATTATAAAAACGAAATTGACTTCAAACGGTAAGTACAAAGTTACACGATATTATTCTAGAATTTCCAGAACTCAGAGAGTTCGGCCAATTTCGTTGAGCAATTTTGCGAGAATTCTCAGGTTATCCCACGTGTATCGGAGAGGTTAATTTCACCGTACACAGAAAAAAAAAATTCCTCGTTTCAAGAAAAAGATTTCTTGTTTCAAGAAACTAGTTTCTTGGATGTTTTTTTGATTAAATCAAGGAAATATGTTCTTAATTAATACTAAGTACATATTATTTTCATTTCCTTGATTCAATCAAAAAACATTCAAGAAACTACAGTTTCTTCAAACAATAAATCTTTTTCTAGAAACAAGGAATCTTTTTCTTGACACGAGGAATCTTTTTACTCTGTGTATAATGTGTAATTAAAAAAAAAAAAAAAAAAAAAAAAAAAAATGCCTTGACTACTAATTGTTTTACTAGTAGTAGTAGTAGTATATTTTATTTTATTTTTGTCTGCCTCTCGGCGTTACAATCTCTCCTCTACAACTCCTTCTTCTTGACTTATTCCTACTCCCTCTACTTGCTCATCTATTATTTTCTCATAGTTATACCAAAAAATAATAAAAACTAATCGAAAATACAACTAAAGTACAGCTTATTGATATCATTTCTATATCTTATGTTTTTTAACATTTCCTTCATCTTTACATCACTCGGCTTCAGCTTGACCTATAAATATCTTTTCTTCTTGTCTCCTCCTCCGTTTATGTTTGCTCTCCTTTTTCTCTCTCGCTGTCCTCTCTCTATACGATCTCTATTCTACCTCAAACTTAAGACCCAGCTGTCTGGCTAATACTGACTGCATAACTAGAAAAATCAAACAAAAACAGATAATAATCAACCTATTTCATTCCATACAACTCAAAACTCAAAACTCTGACTGAAAGTATCGCTAAACTAAATAACTATATATAACTATGCCCTCGTCTTATAGGTAAAGGCTATTATCACATCTCCCCACTGCTCAACGACGTCTTTGCTCCTAGCTCCGCTCCTTGCTACGGCTCTCCTCGCCTCCTATCCCTGCGACTCTATTTCCCTTTTCTCCCTTGGCTCTTACTCCTTCTTTTCCTCTCTCTGCCTTTCCTCCTCCCTTATCTGGTTCATCTCCTTTAATATCTTCTCCGTTTTCCTCCTTAGCGTCTCCATCCTCTCCTCTTTTCTTTTCTCTCTTTCTTTTTCCTCTTTCTCTTTCCTCTCTTCTCTTCTGTCTTTCTTCTCTTTCCCTTCTTTCTTTTTCCTCCATCAGTCTCTCGTTTTTCCATTCCCTGTCTTTCTCCCTTCTCTCCTTCTTTCTCCACTCGGCTATCTCCCATCTGCCTCTCCTCTCCGCCTCTGTCTCCGTCTCCGCTTCTCTCCTCTTCCTCATTTCCTCCCTACTAATTGTTTTACTACTGTACACATAAAAAAATGGGTAACTTGAGCCAAGCAAATTATTTTGAAGACCGAAAATCTCCTGGGTAAAGTAAAAATCTTCTCGAATCAAGAAAATTTTCTTGACTCGAGTTAAACTTTTTTTTCTGTGTATAGTGTCGTATTTTTCGTTGCCTGTTACAAAACACTTGAAAAATGTTTCTTTGTCGACTTTGTACTCACCAAACCTGTGAATTCCAACAACATTCAAATCATTACCGATTCCACAGTGATCTGACCAAAAACTTCCATTGCGGCTATAATGGATGTAAACTATCTTTCAAATCTGAGCCCAGTTTAAGAATGCACATAATGCGCAGTTATAAGGTTTTAGTAAAACAAAAAGCAGTCCGTTACGAAGTATTGATCGCAAAAAATGCACACGCTCAGTTTGTTTGTACTGATGATTTATGCAAGCAGAAATTCGAAAATTATAATGTTTTTCTGAAACATTTGAAAACTCACATCAACAACGGTTTGAAGGTTAAATGTCCTGCGCAGAACTGTCTGAAACAGTATGATAATATTCAATCATTTACTAGTCATTTATCAAAATGTCACCGAAGCATTCAAAAAAGCCAAATTGAAATAAGTTCTGATGTCTGTGGACCATCAGATAATGAGACCAGTATGGAAACAGAGGGTATGTTTCATGATGACAACACTTCTTTTCCGGCGACCAGCGAGGTAGATCCAATAAAGTGTGATGATACACACAATAATTTCCTATCGAATTTAGCAAATTTATATCTAAAACTTGAAAGTCAATTCATTGTTCCGGCGAGTACTGTCCAATATCTTGTATCAGAAATGAACAATGTTTATAGCCAAAGTCAAGAGATAGTCTTTGAATGTCTCAGAAAGTGCCTCATCGATGCATATATCACTCCGGACAATGTCAGTAAAATCATGGCTAAAGTTTGTGAGGCAGATCCTTTTCATAAAAGTAATAACTTATTAGACACTAAATATAAGAGAAGAGAATTTTATAAGAAACACCACTCTTAAGTCTCTTCAGAAAGGGTATTCCTTAAAATTGTTAACGGTAATGAAGAATATTTTCATTATATCCCTATCATCGAAACACTGAAAGCAATTTTAACAGACAAGTCATTGGAAAATCACTTCGATGAAAAGACTCCGGAGGTGCCAAATTTATTACAAGATTTTACAGACGGTTCGGTATTTTCAGATAATCTCTTTTTTTTGAATAATCCCGATGCATTGAAATTAATATTGTACCAAGACAGTTTTGAAATCGTGAACCCGTTGGGATCGGCAAAAAAAAAAAAAAATACAAAATTTTAGCTGTGTACATGTCCTTGGGAAATCTGCCTGATTATATTCGCACTCACATCAACTCTATACAGTTAGTTGCTTTGTGTCGAGAGGATCACTTTGATCATAAGAAAGTGTATGGGAGAATCGTGGATGATCTTAATATATTAGAAAACAGAGGTGTTGAGATATCTCCTGATGTTTTCAGAAAAGCCGGTCTAGTATTTATTACTGGGGATAACTTAGGTAGCCATTCTTTAGGCGGGTTTGTGGAAAATTTTAGTACCTCGCCGTATTTTTGTCGGTATTGCTTATTTCGACGCGAAAAACAAGTCAGACCAAATAAAAAATTACCAAAGAGCGTTACTGCTAAAAAAGGGAAGTTAACTTTAGCAAAAGCCACAACGCTACGTACAAAAAAATTGAATAATTCCAAACGCCTTAATATTAGCCCAACGAAAAAAAAAAGTGTTCAACCATATTGTGAAATGAAATCAGGTCCCAGTCACTCAACAAAAAAAAAATGCGTCAAACAGTCTGGCGTGCAGAACCCAATTATTAGTCAGTCGAAAGAAAACATCATATCAGATGACCAATTCGACAATGCAGAATACAGTCGGAAGGAATATCCGTGCAGAACTGTGAAATCTTATAAAGAATCTTTAAAACACTTATTGTCTGATAATTCTTTAAAAGACCATCGTGGTGTTAAATTGGATTCTGTGTTCAACAGCTTGAATAGTTTTCATGTTTGTTTGCCTGGATTGCCTCCATGTTTGGGTCATGATCTCATGGAGGGTATAATCGCGTATGATCTTTTCTTGTTTATAAATTATTTGATTAAAAAGGGGCGGTTTACCAGTTCTGATTTAAATGAAAGAATCAATTCTTTCAAATATGCTTCACAGGATTTACGGGATAAGCCATCAAAATTTTCTTCGACAAGCAGTAGAATTGTCGGTGGAGCGTGGCAGATTTGGTGTTTTCTCAAACTTTTCCCTCTATTGGTTCATGATAAAATCAAAGATCTTTATGATCCTGTCTGGTCCGCTATACTTTTATTGATAGAAACAACAGAGCTAGTATGCGCCCCCAAAATGAATAAGTGCCATTTACCATATTTACAAAATATCATTGATGAATATTTAAGTCTTCGGGTCAAATTGTTCCCAACAATTAGGCTGCGTCCTAAACATCACTTTCTTGGACACTATGCCGAATTATTTTTGAAATTCGGGCCACTAATAAAAGTATGGACTTTAAGATTTGAAAGCAAGCACACGTTTTTCAAAAGAGTTGTCCGAGCGTGTCATAACTTTCAGAATGTTACACGTTCACTAAGCGAGAAACACGAATTATTTCAAAGCTTACTCAGAAAAGGATCTGATTTGAGGCAGTCTATTTTAGTCAAAAATGAAAATTCATTCGACCCCAGCATGTATTCACAGCCGATAAATGAAGCAGTTTTTAACGCAAAACTACCTTCAGACCTGCAACAAAGCTCTTGTGTTGTTATCAAGGGGACCTCTTACAAAAATGGGGACGCTGTGGTTATAAGGCAAAAAGATTATCAATACGATGTTGAAATCGGCAAAATTGTGCTCATATTATTTGATAATTGCTATGAAAATGTGTATCTAATTGTTGAAAAGTCCATTACAATTTTTCATCCGTCAATTCGTTTCTATGAGATGCGTCCTACTAAGTCCTACGAATGTTCAAATGTACGAGAATTACCAAATCATTCTCCTCTTTGGATCTACCAATTGGGTACGATAAAAGGAGTTAAATTACAGCATGGAATAACCATCTAACTTTATGAAATCTATTCTATCCATGTTTTTTCCTACCGAGAGTGTTCGGTGAGACTAGACAGTCCCCTTCCTACGGTAAAACCAACACAGGCGCGCACCGTAGTTTTGCCGTAGGAAGGGGACTGTCTAGCCTCATCGAAAACTCTCAGTATCTTTTCATTCTATTTCTATATTACAATAATTGCGTTTGGTATTAGTCTCTGTTTTTTTCTTTCTTTTTCCCCTAGAAAAATGCCCTTATTCAAGATACAACCCAAAGATCGCAGTCGCAAAATACTGACACTCGGAACAACTCTAGAAGAGCTTATATCAGCAGCGAAAGAAAAGCTCAAACTTCCTGATTCTGAAGAGGGATACATGGTAACTAATGCATAACAATTTAGAGAAATAATCAAGTCAGTGTTACTTGAAAGGAAAGTATGGAATTATCACAAATATCGATTCATTTGTTGATTTATTCGAATAGGTTGTTATACAGGGTGTTCCAGACCTCGCGACGAATATTTCACAGGGTAAATCTTGATCAAAAATGGGATCGAAATTTCCTTAGCCGATTTTTTCGGAGATGCATGGATTTTCCGTTATAATTATTTTAATTTCAGCTAATGACATGCGACTTATAAACGGCCGTTTGTCGGTGTAATCACCGCTCGGTTGTGTGCGCGTCTCTCGCCCTATTGTCGCCACGAAAAAAGTGCATACAAGCGAGCGGTAAGCACACCAACGCGCGGCCGTTCGTAAGCCACGCGTCATTGACTGAAATTGAATTAATTATAACGGAAAAGATATGCATTTTTAAAAAAATCGGCTAAGGAAATTTCGATCCCATTTTTGATCAAGATTTACCCTGTGAAATATTCGTCGCGAGGTCTGGAACACCCTGTAGAAGAGGATGGAACGGAAATTCCAGACATTGAAACACTGGACGTTTACGCTACTCATTATACTGGCCCCGTAACTCTAATGATTTTACAGAAAAACGAACAATGGACACCAAAACCTTTCGAAGTATTGAGCAATTCGATGTTGGACATTGTTAACGCTGATATTATGATCTTGTGTAGTAGTACGTTGATGTCCGCAAGGCAAAGTCGTATACACTTATTATACCTGTGTGACGGATGTGTCACTAGCAAGCTGAGATTAAAGTATACATCGGCCTATTTGTGATGCGTTTATTGCACGCGTTTATTGCACGCATAATAAACGCATCACAAATAGGCCGATGTATACTTTAATCTCAGCTTGCTAGTGACACATCCGTCACACAGGTATAATAAGTGTATACGACTTTGCCTTGCGGACATCAACGTACTACTACACAAGATCATAATATCAACACATATACGGTACAATAACAGATGAGAAAAATTGCGGCGATCTGTGGGCGAGCTAGGTGGTCTCGGGTGTAAGTCCCCGGTTAGGCGTCCGTAGATCCTGGGTTCGATTCCTGGGTTCGTCCGTTAATTTTTCTCATCGAAAAAATCTTTCATTGTTAACGCTCTTGATCATGATCAAAGTACGAAAAATCTTCAAGATTGATTTAATTGAGAAAAGACCACAACTGTTACAGTACAGTCTAGTTGCGCGTTTCTCTTCATTCCAATTCGTTATTTTTTTCAGTAGATCTTTCAACGGTCCCTCTGTTAGATAATAATGGGAATTCAAAAACGCAGCGAACAATTGCTGAATCATCAAAACCGGCTGAGAGTGAACAGCCTCAAAAATCACAAAAAGTGCAGGATTTTGGAGTATCGACTAGTTCAAAAATGATAACATTATCACTTCCCTGGGAAAAGTTTCCGAAACGCCTTTTGGAAGCATGTAAAAAAGGATTGATTCCGCGACCCTTTGATCGTCGCATGATGATTCAAGAGATTGCACAATACCTGATAGACGAGTTGAAAGACGAGTCACGAACAGCTGTTTGCAAAATTGTGACCAAAATTATTAAAAAATACCCACTCTCCTTTGTTGAAAAGATTAGAGATGCTATTGTGGGTAATGGCGAAAAAACTTTGACTACCGCAATTTATAACCGTGTCAATTATGTTCGTATGCAAAAGGTTGGCTATGGAAACAATAAGCAGAAGACACAAGAGACAGAAGATGACGATAAGGAGACAAAAACAAAGAAGACACCATCTCGGAAGAACACCGTTCAAGTGGATGAGTACGGCTGTGCTGAGTATGAGCCATGTTTGCCACTAACGGAAACCAATCCCTGACGGCTTTTGACCAACGTATAACGTCGGTATATCAACCGTGAACACGTGGTATTGGTATAAACAGAGTAACCGCACCGTAGTAAAACTGTGTGTTGTAGGAATAAATACCGTATTTTTGAGCTCGGATGCATACCGTCTATACACCGTAGGTAATCACTAATAATACGGTATTGTAGCGGAATGTTCACAGTCGTAATGGCAGATGAGGTACGCACGAACAGAGTATGAGTCACGTATGTAAATCATATATAAACGGTGTTTTTTCTCGAAACATACGGTATGTATCAAGTTCCATGACGGTATTTTTACTCCAAAAATACCGTATGTATCCAGTTGTACGACGGTATTTTTTTACCAAAAATACGGTACTATGTACCTTAGTTATATGACGGTATTTCTGCTCACAAGTTATTTTTCCAAAGGATCTAGATATTTTTCGGATAATTCATAAACGTATAACACACCTAAGCGTATAAAGCGTATAACACTGTACACGCCTTGGAATGAAATCCTGAACAATGTTGTAAAAAAAAATGTGGAAAATATTTTGGGTATATTGGGATTCTGTACTGCAATAATTTCAAACAGCAATTTGATTATCAGTATAAAAATAATATTTATTATGTGAAAATAACGTGAATGAAAATGAATAAATAATAATAAATTTATATGATATTATTTATATATATTATTTATATAAAAATCCTACTAATTCAGCGAAACAAAAGTATATGAAATTTATGACTCATGAAATACGTTAAAACCGTTATGGTAATTCTCCAGCAGGACGATAAGCGTCGCGGCGTTCGCTCCGCCATGCGTTGACCTATCAAAGCGGTATACTCGTTCGCACGTATTGGCATAGTTACTCAGCTTTGTGTTGAAATCAGTC
This sequence comes from Tenthredo mesomela, assembly GCA_943736025.1. Lineage (NCBI taxonomy): Eukaryota > Metazoa > Arthropoda > Insecta > Hymenoptera > Tenthredinidae > Tenthredo > Tenthredo mesomela. Next base: position 23,236,860 of record OX031013.1, on the reverse strand, counting down.
GTCAAAAAAATTGGTGAAACTTCCTTGACTCTCGTGTGTATGTAGCGTTCATCTCTGACGTTACGTAAAGCCGTTGTACAATGCCTCGATATACCCGCGTTGGAATACGATGAAAAGTTAGAGACATAACCTAGAAAATAGTAGGTACATTCCGCAGCGTGTTAATAATTTTCAGAAGGTTGGTGACTACATCGAAGGAGTGTGTGCTGGAGACGAGCGATACAACGGGACATGTGGTGATCCCGGAAGAAAGCGTCAAAGTACCGAGCTCGTTCCAGTCACCACGGAAGGTCTTATAACGTGTTCTGATGGATTATTAAATCTTAATATTATTGAAAATTGGGTGAAATCGTTTATTGAAATTAAGCAGGTACCATGGATGATGTGAGAGGGCAAATGTACTCGAAACGCACCGAGTATGCGGCTGCTGAATTATCGAGGCCGCCTCCGACGATATTACTTCGTCATGCGAGTCATGGAAGACCGTGATACTACGGACGGGAAAATGCAGTTGTTCCCAACTAGTGTTGCAACTCACCAATTACATTTTTAATTAAATTACTCATTAGCGAAGAAAGTGAATTATTGTAATTTCCTGTCATCAATAAATACCATGTACAGAATAGTCCGATATATGTCTTGCTCAGAAAAGAGCGACGCTTTGGTACGAAGGCAAACGGGGAATCTCCTTTAGAAATCATGCTATCCCGACGTTGGTTGAGATCTGCTGAAGAGCTCCATTTCTCAATGAAATTCGCTACATGTCTTCTGCCGCCAAGGCGTCGCTGTCTCGCACTTCCCGATTTTTTTTATTGAATTTTTTTTTTCAGGTATGGATGCGGTTCGAATAGGGTATTGATGTGGTGTGAATGTGGTGAGAATACGGTATGAATGTGGTAAGAATACGGTATGAATGTGGTGAAAATACGGTATGGATGTGGTGAGAATACGGTATGGATATGGTGAGAATACGGTATGAATGTGGTGAGAATACGGTATCGAAACCGTCGAACTACGGTACACATACTGCGGTCAAACCTAATTTTTTGAAGGGACCAGGAAATTTGTCGGTTCACACAGGGTACGGTAACGGTGTTCATACCGTATGAAAACTGTGTTCAGTACCCGTGAATACGGTAGAGGTGCCGGTAAAATACGGTATGCAGAAAGGCGCAAATATACTGTATTTCTGAAGTGATTACCCGTGGTAAATCCGGAAATATACCGTTTAATATCGGTATATAAACCTTCTCACAACCTCGCGCAAAAGTCGTCAGGGATCAATCTCAAGAAGAGAAGAAAAAATATTTGCTGGAACAAGTAGTATCATTTGATAATAGAGATGTTGTACAAACTAAAATCATGCTTGAGGAAACATATCCGTCTCAAAGACTTTCTATTAATCATAGAGATTTAAGTGTGAAAGATGTGTTGCTCGAATGGCCCATTTTAAGAGAGTCTGAATATGTGCTGCAGCACGCATCAAGATTCGCGGCAGCGAATCGCCGCCAAGTACCCGTAGGCAGGCGAGAGCTAGCCGGGACTCTATTTTCTCGGGGGAACTCTTTATACCTGTAAGCACGAGGTCAAAACTTCGGAACGCGTGGATATTTTTCGATGAAATTTACACAACAGCTATTCCCCCACCACATGACTTCGCTGTTTAAATTAGATCGAAATCGGTTCACTGGTTTCCGACATATTAGTCACCAAAGTTGATGAAAAAGCATCTTCTTCTCCTTCTTCCCCGTCATCATCAGGTTTTCGCAGACGCTTGCTTGCCACACATTTCGGAACGAACGGCGACACGGATCGACTTGAGCTTCGAAACGTGGTTACAAGCCATTGAAATCTCGACCCCTATTGATTTTGGCATGAATCTGAATTCGCACTCGGTCGGTATGTGATGATAAAGTTACTAGGTGAGCTACGAAGGGTCGACGGAATCAAAATGGCCGCCGGATGGCTGTCAGATCGCGCTATTGACAGTTAAAATATTCATAATTGTGTATATAATCATATTATATAGTTACATATTTATATTACATAATTATATAATGTGTTACCGGACATGCTAATGGTTTTATATCAGTGAATCAGTGATCAGTGAATAATGTAAGAGTGAAATAGTGCGACGACCGTGGTTTCATACCGATGACTGTCATTAATTATAATTATTGACATGATGGCATCTTGCAATTGCACGGAACAGATTCTCTGAGCTGGGTTCAAATATAGAGAAGAAACCAACGAACCTGGCAAAATATTATTTTACTACTGACCGGAGGAAGTGAAAAAAAGGTTACGCTGAAAAGGTTATGATTTTCACTAGATTTGACATTTGTTCACACAATAATAGATGAATAGAAAAGCCTCAACTTCTTTAGTTCCACTAAATGCATGACTGGTTATTTGTTTATTGATTTGTATGTTTCCTACCATCTCAAAGGGACAATTCTGGATCTCTTGACGTTAACATACCGCCGACGTTGACTTTTAGCGCCCGTGCTATCTTCGCGTTTCTCTGCTACTTTCGTTCACCTCCGCCGGCCTCTATATATTTTGACAATCAACAATTGGAGACGAGGTAATCCTGACTCTACGATAACGCTACCCACCGATCAGGCACTATCGACAGGAGTCTTCAGGAGTCGTTACCGCCCACGGTAACGCCAGCCATTCGTTTCGGGCTCAGACTGTGATTTCATTTGCTAGTTAGCATCATTACAGCGTCGAGTTTTTCCTGAATTCGATTGTTGATTGTCGATGATAAACATTCAAGTTGCTTAGCGACCTTGTATTTTCCAATGGAAAACGAAGCATATAGACGGTAGCGGAGGTGAAAGGGGACTCACGGAGCAGCGCAATGATAGCACGGGCGCTCAAAGTTACCGTTGGGCGCTATATTAACGTCCAAGATCCAGAATCGCGGTACTGAAATATTTTCCAATTACCAAACCGATAGAGTGGACGAACGTGAAGCTTTATGTGAACCGACAACGAACGACTTGATCAGGGACAAAGTCTGCTGTTTACTCCGAACCTTACAATTGATATAATCCCTTGTGATGACACATGCTAGAAAAATTAGTGGCAATATACTGAAACCTCTGCTTCGATTATTTGTTATTTTGTATCTTTTACAGTCACCTATCCTATTATGAATCTATTGAAATGGACGAAGATAACACTTTGACAAAACGACGTCCCTGAACAAAGGTTCCGATTATCAATCCGTTGAAAAAGACAAACCACACTTCAGCAAAACAGCCTCCCAAGACAAAGGTAGCCTACTTGGAGAATTGGAGAGCCCATAGCTCCAAAATAATAACAATGCTACACTGAAAACTCTTTAGCGCAGTCGGCAATATAGTCGAGAGTGGTAGCCGCTCTTAGGCCAGCGCAGCTAGCGCACTCGCTAGTGCAGCTACTATACTCGAATCAACTTTGGTCGCTACACTCAACTCCTGACGCTGTAGTCAAATCACCTCAGCGCGCTAGCTACTCTTTCAGCGCCAGCTACTACTCTCAAACACCCATTAGCTACTGTAACAAGATTCAGCCTAATTGCCTTGCCGCGATATTGCTGTCTGCGCCAGGGAGTATTCAGTGTAGGAAAATTAGTAATAATATACTGAAATCTCTCCTTCAATTCTTCGTTATTTTACATCTTTTACAGTCACCTGGGCCAGTCCTATCTAATTATCAATCCATTGGAATAGACAAAGATAACACTTTGACAAAACGACGTCCCCAACGAAGATTCCGATTATCAATCCGTTGGAATAGACGAACATAATACTTCCGCAAAACAGCGTCCCACGACAAAGGTAGCCCATAGCTCCAAAATGATAACAATGCTACACTGAAAACTCTCTGGCGCAGTCGGCAATATAGTCGTGAGTGGTAGCCGCTCTAAGGCCAGCGCAGCTAGCACGCTCGCAAGAGCGGCTACTATATTCGAATCGAGTTTAGTCGCAACACTCAACTCCTGGCGCTGTAGTCAAATCACCTCAGCGCGCTAGCTACTCTTCCAGCGCCAGCTACTACTCTCAAAATTGCATTAGCTTCTGTAACAAGACTCAGCCTGATAGCCGAGCTGCGATATTGCTGGCTGCGCCAGGGACTTTTCAGTGTAGGAAAATTATTAGCAATATACTGAAATCTCTCCTTAAATTCTGTTATTTTATATCTTTTACAGTCACCTGGACCATTCCTATTTTATTATCAAACCATGGAATAGACGAAGATAACACTTTGAAAAAACAACGTCCGAAGACAAAGGTAGCCCACAGCCCATAGCTTCAAAATAATAAAAATGCTAGGAAAATTAGTAGTAATATACTGAGATCGCTCCTTCAATTCTTTGTTATTTTATATCTTTTAGTCACCTGGACCATTCCTATCCTATTATTAATCCATTGGAACAGACGAACATAACATTTCGGCAAGACGATGTCCCAAAACAGAGGTAGCCCCCACAGCTGCTCCAAAGTTATAACACTCTACATATCTTCGTCAAATGAACCAACTTCCACCAGCCTACCAATCACTAACTTCACCTACCTATACATCAGCACCGCAAACTGATTACCAAACAGACTAATATATTTGAAATTGCTGATCATTGAAAGTGTTATAATAGTACAGTATGACACAAGTACGCACACACGTGTCGTATACTATTTCTTAAAACTCAGTGTGCGAAATTCTTGCCCTGTAAAAAACTCTAGAAAATAGGGAAGTATAGTATATACAGGGTGAATTGCTAACGTCTGAACACTCAGAGCAGCGTTGAGGTGGCCACCACAAAATTGTCAATTGTTATATTGGTTTCGGGCTTTCTCATTAGTTGAAATTGGGAAACAATTGCTGACGCTGGACTCTTGGCCACCTCAACACTACTTTAAGTGTTCCGACGATACGAATTCACACTGTATATTGCGATATAAGTGCGAGAGGCAGAGTGGACGGGGTCCAGGGGCAGAGTCCCTGGTAGGGGTGCAGGGGGCAAAGCCTCCACTGGGGGGTTGGGGGGGGGGGGGGGGGGGGAAGCCCACCCATTAGAAACAAAATACTTTCAGAAATGATTTTCAATAGCATAAAATTTTATTAGTCTTCGCAACTAAAGAAATAAAGAAATCAGAGACAAAAAAACGAGTTTTTTAGACTTCGATATATCCCTTTTCGTAGTCTATCGATGGAAACGCAACTTGCACAGTTATATGAGAAAAGCAAGTCTCATTTGATTTTGATAGAATTATATTATTTTTCACATAAATTTTATTATTTGTAAATAATATGTCATGTTAATTTGACATATTGGTAACGCGATCATTCAATCAGTAATATGTATGTCAACACAACTTGACACAAAATTGAGATAGTTGGATAGAAAAAATTATCTTAGAAATTATTTTTAAACGAAGAGAACTTAATTATTGTTACATAGGTAAGTGTGTGAATCGGGCACTCCGCACACTTCCAATAGGCATGAGGAATCGAGTTTCGCACACTGAGTTGAAAATGAGTACATTACGATACGAGTGCGGTAAAACTGTTTCTGAACAGTGTGAGGTTGCAGCACGAGCCGAAGGCGAGTGCTGCAATCACACGAGATCAGAAGACTATAACCAACTGGGTCGGGTGATGTACAAAATTTTACTTCATGAGGAGTGAATATGTGAGTGTTACCCATGCTTAGCATTCTGACACTGAGTAAAGTAAAAATATTTCAAGATCTATAAAATGGGTCAGAACATTTAATATCTTTCAAAATCTAGTTATATCGTTTGATAGCTTGAAATATGCTATCCATTAGATTGTTGGTGAAATTACATTAGTTCTTTGAAATCATTTGAAATTATGTAGCCCCTTTTGATTTTTCTGAAAATTAGCTGTATTATTTAACCATCTAGGTTATTATGGGTCATTTTAAGCTCATATACACTTCAACTAACAAGTTGTTGACCAATCACTTCAAACCGTACACACTGGCCTGTATCTGTATGAAACAACCTCCGCTGTAAATCCAACCACTAACTCAATCTACCTATTCCATACTACATGTCATTCCTTGTTGGTGTAATATGCTAACCAACTGTGATTATTTAAGTCAAAGGCAACATAGTCTTCCAAGCTATGGCGCAAAAATTACTGTTTAGGTTCTAAATTAAGTCAAAACTGTATAAGACAAAATTGAGTTTCATTTAATAAATTATTTATGTTTGTCACAGGTGACAATTGAAGTGAATGTGTTCTTCTCTCACTGAATGTTTCTTTCCTTGCCCAAATTCCAAATGTATTTCTTGTGATGATCAGACTATAATAGCATAACGTGTAACCCCGCTGAAATTGAATGAGTAATTCCCCGTATGAAGAACGTCCACTTACACGTACGTACACACAGAGAGCGATTCTGTGTATAATAACGCGCCTAAAAGGTCGGTCAACGGGAAACGCCTGCATTTAGCAGATCAGACCAATCGTAGATTTTTGAGCTGCTTAATGCAGGCGATTCCCGTTTGCCGACCTTTTATTACTGCGACCTTTTTATATACCGCGTTATTATCCACAGAATCGCTCTTATATTATACTTAGACGCGTGGCATTCGTACGAAAATTGGGATAGTTGGTACGTAAGTCCGATCGAAATCATTCCTATAGATGCGATAGTTATGACGCAGGGACGATTGTGACACATCTGGGATTCGCAGAATAGGCCACCGACGATGCACCCATAAGAAATAGCATGAGGTGCATCGTCGGCCGCCTATTCCGCGAATCCTAGTCGCGGCAGATTAACCCTGGGCGAAACTACATATAACTCCTGTACATACAACAAGTATTGCGTGAATGATCGGGGGTTTGTTGAGATTGTCGGCTGTATGGGATGGAGGTATCAATGCTGCGTACTTGCAAAAAGTAGTGAAATCCCACGAAAAACATCCAAAGATGTAAAAACAGCCGCCAAGTACCCACACGAAAATCACAATTGCTTTATAAGCAAAACGTTTCGCCAGTCTCTGTCGTGAAATCAAGAAAAAAGCCAAGCACCGAACGTACCCCTGCGATCTTTCAGCAAGTCTACGTCGTGAAGTCGGAGTTTCCTGTGAGGATATCGAAACATCATTCCAAGAGCTACGTACTTGGCGGGCACATTCAGTTCTTTAGAGCTATACGTACAACCGGCGTCTTTTTACGCGAAAATTGAGTTTTTAATGCGACAGCAATTAAATACACTGAAAATTTAGTTATTCCAACCAATAATCGTATCAGAAAATACTTCTACGTGTCCCTAATTATGTGTATGACTTCACAGACGTGAATACCGTATATAATAAATAAAAATCGTGGTCATTTCACTGTCATTGAATTATCAGATCAGACTCGGAACTCTGGAATCACGTATCTCACTATGGTGCCAGTGAGCGATGTTACTACAGTAAGTTCTCCCATGATAGGTGACATACCGCACAGCTCGAGTACATAAGTAGTATTAATTATGGAAGAATGAACTTATTCACTTGCAAAACTATCGAATTAAGAAAACTCTACCTTGCTATTTCGGTATAGAATCTGAAACTTGCAGCTATACGGTTATACGTGTATGCTCTAAGTAGCATAGAGTGTGACAGTTTGATATAATGATGAATATAAAATTCAGTTGATTGCTTTGGTGTACCTATACTATGTCATAAAATATTGTTTACGATGCATGCGTATGTGCAGGTGCACGAGCGTATACACGTAGTGGAAATGATCAATTTCAATACCTGAAACCCATCCTCATAACAGTTCAGCCTCACTTGAGTGCAAAAATATTTTGTTGCTTATTCGATTGTGAAGAATAATCGTGAATCATTCGCAACTACACATTCGTGGCAGTTGAGAGATTAGCGCGTGCGAGTTTACGGGAGTGCTGTAGTGCGGGCGCCGTAGGTCGACCTACGGCGCCCGCACTACAGCACTCCCGTAAACTCGCACGCGCTAATCTCTCAACTGCCACGACAAAGTCGTACCACAAGATCGGAAGATGCATTTTAAACAAGTGTGTATAGAACCAATGTTATCTGCAAATCAGACATTCATCAGTCGATGCAAAATTCATTATGTGTATTTATCCAGCGACCGGTAACATGTTACTTGGAGACATCCATTAGCCGCCAAGTACCGATACAAGCAACTGTTCACAGTTCGGAAGAACTGTAAGATAAACAGCCAAACACAAAATAAAACTGCAAGGAGTCGTGTCCTATCAATCGATGTATTTTAGATGCCAGATTTGATGAATAGACAATATGGAAAACAGTCGCAAAAAAAAATGTTTCACAAAATACGATGAAGTACTATCAATCCGAAGTGAAAGCAACAAACACGAAGAAAAAAAACTGAATGTGCCCGCCAAGTACGTAGCTCTTGGAATGATGTTTCGATATCCTCACAGGAAACTCCGACTTCACGACGTAGACTTGCTGAAAGATCGCAGGGGTACGTTCGGTGCTTGGCTTTTTTCTTGATTTCACGACAGAGACTGGCGAAACGTTTTGCTTATAAAGCAATTGTGATTTTCGTGTGGGTACTTGGCGGCTGTTTTTACATCTTTGGATGTTTTTCGTGGGATCTATATTACTTGGCAAACCTGTACACGAAGTTTGGCGCAATAATTTGAAGAAGAATCTGGTCATACATAATTTTATGAAACAGTACTGTATTTCTCAAAAGTCGAAAAACCGAAAGGAAACTCCACAAGTTCAGGCCATTACTGATGTTCTGACAAAGTCAGCAAAAGTGTCGTCTGACTTGGAGAACAATTCAGCACTAGTATTGGCAATTTTTCCTTTGTTGATATCATATTTCAAAGAAAAAAGCCATTTTTTGTACCAAATTGTTGACGTGAGTCAGTTTTTTTATTTCAGATTACAGCTTGTAAATTGTACAGTATTATTTATACGATGTAACATCATTTGAAGTATCACTTATGAAATCTATTTCTTCACAGCTTGACAATTTGATCGACGATGAAGTAGAGGCGCTTGATATTGATAATCCTTGCCCTATACTTTTAGTAAAAGGAGAGTCACTGCTTGATCCAATGGCTATGTGTACAGTTATAATTGAGAATAAAGTCTGCTTTGCACCGAAAGATGTTTTGGAAGGAATATTGCTTACCTTCTTGAGCTATTATATATTTGGATTGACTTATCCCGATGAATTGTTCCATACGCTCGAATTTATTCAAAGGTAACTACCCAGGCAGCAAAATCATGTCACTCTGATATCACAGATACGTCACTTCGTTCCTTCCGTTATCACTACTACATCACCGGGACTGTAAATGAGATAGTCCGAGGATATCAAAATGTCCGCCACAGGCCGCCATGGCTAATATGTCACAGTTACAGATCAAAGTTACATAATAGTTACGTATCAGCTATGGGTCAGAATCACGACAGATACATCACATAGTTACGTACCTGGTACATGCAGCAGTGACGTAACGGCAACATCCCAGTGGTACGAATTTACGAGTCAATAAAAAATAAAATAAGATTTTATTATTGCTTATTATGAGCAATTATCCTTTTTTTATTGTAAGAATGTGGTGCTGAATACTATATGAACGCGTTCTGCTGAAAATTTTCACGCTAGCTAAATTTATGGACATATTATAATTCGCGAAAAGTCGCCGCGCGTACCCCCGAGTTTTGAACACACGACCTACCTATTCGTAGTCAGGCACGCTGCCTCGACACCACGATACATTTCCAAATAAGCATTCAGAACTCTATCATGTTCAACAGAAATTCATCAGAATATTGGTTATTTATTATTATTATTATTATCATTTTTTATTTATTTATTTATTTTTTTTTTATTTTGTTTTTTTTTTATTTTTTTTTTATTTTTATTTTTATTTATTATCATTTATTTATTTATTTATTTTTATTTATTCACAATTTCACGTGAAAATAATCTTTTATCTTAATCTTTTATCTTAATTATTAGCAGGATAAATAAAACACAGTGAATAAACTGAATATAACTTGCTTTATTTAAGGGGGGAGTAGGGTCTAGCGGGTTAAAAGAAAGCATATTTTTGAGGTGCTTTTTTGAAGATACCAGTAAAGTAAATTCATTTTAATCTTTTGCATATAATGAAGTAACATTTGAAGAACATCCTGTCCGAATTTCGAAAAAAAATATTGAGAAATGAGCCATTGACAGAGTGTTTGCGAAGACGTGTTTGAAAAAAGACGATTTGCGGTGTTATTCGTAGAAAATCACAGGATGATCTGAAAAAAAATCAAAGAGACTTCGTTGAAAAATAAGTTTGGTCGGGCCCCAACGTGCTCCGTTTATTTTTTTCTTCGTTTTTCCATTTTTGGCGACTCTTGAAAGTCAAAATTTTGATTTTTACTAAAAAATTCCGCCATTTAGCTGCTGTAAAATCGGTTCCATGTAAAAAAAAAAAAAAAAAGAACGTTGGGGCCTCGCAATTTATGTGTAAAAAGAGTGTGCCAAATTTCAAAATGATCGGTGCAATAGTTTTCGAATGAGAGATAACACCGATTTGAAAAAATGTAGTTTTGAGAAAAACGCGTTTGAAGTAAGTTCCGATAACAACTTCGTTTTTTACTGTGAAAGATGAAGAAAAAATTTTATTTTTCAAAATTATACAGAATCATCGATACCAGCACCATAAAGCAAAGTGCCAGCTGCTGCTGCTGCTGCTGCTGCAAAAAAAAAAAAAAAAAAAAAACTGCCGAGCCTGGCTTGCTGCACGCTGCCGCTCTCGGCCGAGTAGAAAGGACGTGTACTCAAAAGTCTGTAACTCCATGAGTTTCCCTCCGATTGACTTTAAATTTTGAGACAATATTTCTGAGACCTTATTCTAGAAGAAAATGAAAAAAAAAAAAAAATTATTTTGGCAAAGTGGCCTGACCCTACTCCCCCCTTAAAGTATAGAGTGCAGAAATCAACCTCTCAAATAGCAACCATAGCGGCCAGATTTATACTGACTAGACAATACCCGAAAAGTCCCTCCCGGTTTGTGTCGCCGCGCCTCGGCAGCCTGGAGCGGCGTCTTCGTATCGCCAACACCTCCCCTCGAAGTCGTCGGTCCAGATTCGTCACTCTCGTAGATCAAACATGCCCAGTCCTTCTTGGCATTTAATGTGTTTGTTTCCAGCTAATCCCTTGGTTAATATATCAGCCGGCATCTCGCTGGTTGGCATGTATTCTAGTTCAATTTCGCCGGATGCACAGTGCTCTCGAATAAAGTGATGACGCAAGTCAATGTGCTTGGTTCTTGCGTGATGCACTCCTGTGCTGTACACTAGTTGTTGTGCTCCTTGGTTGTCATTGTATATTATGGTCTGGTCATTCTGTATACCTGCTGCCTGTAGTATACCTCGAAGGTAGATGGCTTCCTTGGTTGCTTCGGACATGGCCATGTATTCAGCCTCTACGCTTGACAGAGCCACAGTGCGCTGCTTTCGCGCCTCCCAAGATATGGCTGCGCCCGCGAGGATGAAAGCGTACCCAGAGTACGAACGCCTGTCGACTATGTTGGCCCCCCAATCTGCATCAGCCACTCCGTATAATGGTACATTGGTTTTTTCATACACCAGCCCGTAGTCAGCCGTTCCTTTCAGATATCTCAAGATTCTTTTTGCCGCTGTCCAATGTTCTTCTGTGTAATTGGTGTTAAACTGGCTCATGAAGTTTACAGCATAGGTGATGTCTGGTCTGGTTGAAACTGCCAGGTACATCAAGGCTCCAATGAGTCGTTGGTAAGGATATTGGTTCATCACCCTTTCATTTGCTCGTGTCGGTCTCGTCAGCTGAGTGCTGGTATCTATCGGCGTCTTAGCTGGTTTACACTCTTGCATTCCGAAACGTTCTAGTATAGATTCGGTGTACTCTCGTTGAGACAGGTAGACGCTGTGGTCACTCGCGTCTTGTTGAAATTCGATACCGAGGCACTGGTTTGCCAGCCCCAAGTCTTTTATCTCAAAAGATTCCGCTAATGACCTTTTTATTTCTTCCAGTCTCTTCGTGTCGTTCGTAGCCACTAGAATGTCGTCGACATAGACCGTGATTATCGTCACGTGATGGTTCTCTTGTGATATGAACATGCACGGATCCTGGTCTGTTGGTTGTGTTACGTACGGGCCCACACTTTTCCAAATTTCATATTTTCTAAGTTCCCACAGATAAAAACCGTGAGAAGATTGCAGACATATAATCCGAAAAAGGAGCATAAACAGAATATTTCGATTTCAAAACCCTCTCTTTTTAAAGTCACGAACTCCGGTCGAGTCCTAGTGATAAGAACTTAATATCCTGAGGTAAGCTAAGAGTGGATACAGCAGTGGGGTTTTGCTGACCCAGCACTGCATAGTCGGTTCGATGTGACTCCCCTCTCAATAAATAAATATTTCTAAGAACAAATAGGATCAACCAACCCACTAAGGATATTCTCAATAACGACAAACTGTTCATTAAAACGTATGGAAGAATGTGTGATGAGAATTGTCAAGAACCAGAGTACATGAAATGGTAAATGTTATTACAGACAGACTGTCTTGAGATTGGGACCGCGGAACGCTGTCTTAGGTAAAGCGGACAGGAGCGATGAGTTTCACTCATCCGCGTAAAGACGCAGGTCTCTGATAGGCTAATTACGGCGCGGAGTAACACCTATGCGATGCAACGGCGGCCTCGTGGCTGCATCCAAACTGAATAACTCGTCTTTCGTCTAAAAAGTTGCATAGTGCACGGACGCGTCCCGAGGTTTCATAATTGAGCAAGAGTTAGTGTTTGAAAATCTTATTAAGTGACAACGCTAAAGGACTTAGTAAATCTCGTAAAAATAAAAACTCTAATAGCGAAAGCTAACTTCAGTGCATGGACACAATTTATAATTTTTCACAGCAAAAATCGTATTCATTTCTTTATAATCATTAATAATCTCAACATAAAATAATAGTTGATTTTCACCTATTAACATTTTAATCGTAGTTACACTATATTTCTAATTTTCATAATTAGTAGCTTCAGTTATAAACTTTATTCAGAGACAGAGTGTTTGGTTTTGGTGTTGTGAACGTATTAACCACGAGGTGAGACCACTGGAGTTATTTATCAGCCGACAGCTCCGATTCTATCCGACGGGACCCAACCCCAGGACAGTCAGACAGCAACGCTAAGTTTTTATTTTTTAATACAAATTGTTTACCAATATTCATAGTGATCAAAAGACAGTCTTTGGTGTAAGTCTTCCATATCAAAAACTCTCTTACTAGGAAAATCGCTAAAAGGGATTATAAGGCTGATTTACACACAAGTCATTCGTGTGCGAATAAGTCTTGCCTAGAGTATCACGGCGCTATTATTTCTCTTATGAGTTAGTTTACATTATTATAATATAACTACAAGAGAGAGAGAGAGAGAGTTGCATAAACGAAGATCCGACTATAGTATACGAATATCTAACGAATCAATAATGCTAATCATCAGGGTTTAAGTAGACATTATCTTTTATTATATCTTTGTTAATCATACACTCTCATATTTCAATCAAATCGTATCAGAATATACTTTAATTTTACCAGTTAACAAATCACTTTCATTCGAATTTACCTTCATCTAACCTAATCCCCATCCTACCTATTTAGCCTCATAAGTAGGATAATTTATAAAACGTACGGTTCTGTATAGAACTAGGTAAGCAAGATCCCATATACCGACTTATTCGAAAGTAAGTCAAATAAATATAATTATCTCTTGGTGGCGTGAACTAATTTTACTTCCGCTCGGGCTTCACCCTCACGTCACACAGGTTTTTGGTGGCAGCGGTGGGATTGTGCTAACCATAGTACGTTTAAAAAAAAAAAAAAAAAAAAAAAAAAAAATTGAAATATTTGAAATATAGATATTCGAAATTGCAACTCTCTTTGCCTTATATTGTGGGTAAAAATAATACAATATATATATAACTATATGCTTGCATGCCAATTGGGGTAATTTACCGAAATATCTAGTGAATATCGAATTTTCCTTTCGGCGTCTATAATATATATGTGCATGATAAATTTTAAGCTGTTTTAGTGATACCATTACTGTGTACTAAAGTATTATATTATAAATTACAAAATGCCAGGCCCCGACGGAACGGGTAACGCCTCGCAGAATGAGAGTAATGTAGACTTGAATATAAGTAACGCGATGATGACCTCTATGGCTGATTGTTTTTCACTCCAGCATAGCACGTTAAATATCCCTTTCTTCGATGGAAAGAACGTTCCGTTAAAAGATTTCCTTCAAGATATCCATAACGGAGCAGTTTTTATACCGTCGAGATCCGAAGGGTCGTACGTTAAAGCAGTCCTAGGGAAACTGCAGGGAGCGGCTCGCGATAGTACATATGGAAAAAAATTTAAAACCGTAAACGAGTTGACAAAACATTTAAAGAAAAGATTTACACCCGGTAGAACGTACCCTTATTATCATAATGAAATCAATAATATTCGGATGCGTAGAAATGAAACCGTTAGTGATTTCTATGACAGATTAAATATAATAATCAGCGGGTCGCGCGTCGCTTTGGAAGATGAATTCGGTGAAGTTCCCGACCAGATGTTAAAGCCAGTGTACGCGTGCGCGTTGGATGCGTTCATACGGGGTTTGCCCGAGGAAATAGCCAAGGCTGTCGACGGACGTATGCCCAAGACTTTAGATGAGGCTTTGGAATACGCAGTTCATGTCGAAACGCGAATGCGAACCGGAATACTACCGGCGAGTGAAACATTAAGGGCATCGTTTGCGCGTTCTAGCCAATCAGCTTGTTCTCACTCGCAAGGTAATTTTCAAAATCACCAGCATCATCAACACCCATCGCGAAATTTTCAGAACATTTTCGTCGCGGACGAATCGGTAAACAGGGAACGAAACTTGTCGCCCATTTGTTCAAGACACCCGTCGGGGATGTGTTGTACTCAAGGAGGGCCTGAACCAAGTGCGGGAGTACCCGAGTTTCCTATTCATACAATATTTCAACAACAATGTCCTGGTTGCCAACCAACACACTCCACTCATTGCCTAGGTGCGTCGTGTATGAAGAATACATTGTCATGCGGGTGCCAGCGTTCTTGTATAAATAAAATAGAGCAGCGACCGATTTCTCCCGATCCAAGACAGACCTGGACAAGAAATAAACCAAACTCGCTATTTTCAAATCCCCGGTTGTTCGACCCTTATAGATCAGGTGACCATGACTCGCGGAGACAAGTCACTAACACGACAATGAAATCGCGATCACCGTCCCCCCATGATAATAGCCAGGCCGAGCATTTAAACTCTCAAGTAGCCCGACGCACAGACGCGACGGCGGGTCAAATGACACACGAGCGTCAACGAACAGTGAGATTCGCAGAACCAAAAACAGAGTTTTTACGTGCGGATCAAGTCGAGAATCACCATTAATAAGAATGTCAGCACCCGAACTCGGAAATCAATCGGCAATTTTCCTTATAGACACTGGCGCAGAGATAAGTCTAATAAAAGCAGGCGCGTTAAGACCAGACGCGTTGGTAAATGTAAACGAGTCAGTAACAATATCGGGAATAACTACGGACCAGATAAGTACTTTAGGTATTACGGAATTAACATTACAGGGTAAACCCAATAATTTCCAGGTAGTTCGATCTACGTTCCCACTAGTTTGTGACGGTATTTTAGGGAAAGATTATTTGCGTAAGGAAAAAGCTGAAATTTCGTTTTCCCATAACACCATGGTGACGAAAACTGAACCAATAAGACCGTTGCGATTTCTGAGAGATGAAATGGTCGATACCGAACTACAATCCAATAGACGCGTTTTCCAAATTCGCGGCCGAACTAAGCAGGTCGTCGCCGTTGACGTAATTAACCCAGGTTTGACAGAAGGATATTTACCAAAAATCCTCACTAGCGAAGGCGTCTATATCGGTGAAGCTGCTGTCTCGGTTGAAAAGGGTAAGTGTCATGTTTTAGTAATTAATACGCTAGATGATGATATCAAAATAGAAATTCCGCCACAAGAATTAATACCTTTCGAAGTTCACAATTTTCCCGAAGAATTGGAAAACGGGTCAGATTTAGAAGAACCGCGATCAAAGGGAATAGAAACGAACCGGTTTGCAGAAGTACAATCCAAATTACATTTAGACCATTTAAACGAAGAAGAACGTGATCACGTATTAGACATAGTTGAGGAATTCCCGAACATATTTCATTTGACCGGTGATAAACTTAAATTCACACCAGCCGTAAAACATCGAATTCCCACACAGGATGATGTACCGGTTAATTCGCGTCAGTATCGTTTTCCCCCAATTCACAAAGCCGAACTCGCAAAACAAGTAAAAATCAAAATGGATAGCGATATTATTGCACCATCAAGCTCACCTTACAACTCGCCAATATGGATCGTCCCCAAGAAACCGGACTCCCAAGGAAATCCCAGATGGAGGATGGTTATCGATTTTCGCAAACTAAACGAGAAGACAATTGGAGACGCGTACCCATTACCGAATATTACAGACATTCTTGATCGGCTCGGTGAAGCTAGATATTTTTCAACTTTTGATCTAGCCAGCGGATTTCAGCAGATAGAGATGGATCCGCGAGATCGAGCTAAGACCGCCTTCACAACACCGGAAGGTCATTTTGAATGTAAGAGAATGCCGGAAGGCCTTAGAAATGCCCCCGCCACTTTCCAACGGTTAATGGACCAAACGCTACGCGGACTACAAGGCGTAGAAGTTCTTGTCTATCTTGATGATATCATAGTTTTCGCGCGTGACCTGGAAGAGCACGGTAAAAGAGTTCGTAGGTTGTTCAAACGTTTGGAAGAAGCTAAGTTAACCTTACAGCCGGATAAATGCGAATTTTTAAGAATTGAGGTTGCTTATCTAGGGCACATAATAGGTCGAAAAGGGGTAAGACCCGACCCAAAGAAGATAAGAGCTGTTAAATATTTTCCCAGGCCTAAAACCCAAAAGAATATCCGACAATTCCTCGGACTCGCAGGTTATTACAGGAAATTTATAAAAGACTTCGCCGCTAAAGCCAAACCCTTGACGGAATTGTTGAAGAAAGAATCTCAATTTATATGGGGACCAGAACAAAAACAGAGTTTCAAAGCACTACGAGAGGCATTATGCCAGGAACCCATTTTACAATATCCAAATTTCGAAAAACCCTTCACACTTACGACCGATGCGTCAGATTTCGCTATCGGAGCGGTTTTAAGTCAAGAAGTAGAGGGGCACGACATGCCTATCGCGTATTTATCACGTGCCTTAATAAAAGCGGAGCAAAATTATTTCACTACGGAAAAGGAGTGCTTGGCAGTTTTGTACGGTATACTGCAGTTTAGACCATATCTTTACGGACGAACCTTTAAATTAGTCAGTGACCATGAGCCACTTAGGTGGATCGACTCCATAAAAGATCCCGGTCAGCGATTGATACGCTGGAGGCTGAAATTACGAGACTATGAATACACGTTCGAACATAAGGCAGGCCGGCTTAACACAAATGCAGACGCGTTATCGCGGAATCCGATTACTAGCGACCAGTCGACCAGCTCCTCTGATTCAGAAGGGGAATATTGGTTACTAGAATCAGTAGATTCATTTCCAGAATATTCACAATATTTGAACCTCGTGAGAACAGCCGCGATCGAAAACCCAGATGTAGTAGAATTACACGATAACCTTTTTAATCAAGTCGATAATTACGCGCATACAGTTTCTGTTGATCTCGAGATGAGCGACGGTATAGCAGAAGAATTTAGGGTAAAGTACGGGGTACCGGAAACCCTAAGGCTGCAAGCTAAATTACATTCAACAGCAAAAATACAATTATCTGACAGAAACATTTATTACATTATGACGAAAATAAACTATTGGGACAAACCGACGTACGAGGACTTGTATATCAGCTTGGTTAACTTTCGCAAAATTTTGGAAATGGATAAAGTTAAATCCGTTACTTTACCGAAAATTGGTTGTGGAATTGACGGACTTAGTTGGAATAGTGTCCGAAGAATGTTACGGTTCGTTTTCAGGGGAACGGGTATCAAAATTACAATTTGCACTAACTTAAGAACGGAACTGCCGTCGGGTCAAACCCCGGAAGCTATAAAAATGTTTCCGATGAGTAGTCAAAAGAAAGAGAAACCGAGTCAGTCTAAAATACCTGCCGCGACATCTCGTAGAACATTAACAAGATCTGTCTCGGAAGTACCAAAAAAATCAGTTGATAAAAAGAATGCTAAGCCACGATCGAAAACACTGTCAGACCTGGATACCAGCGCGATTGCATTAAGAACACGGTCAAAAGCCAAAGTTCCCGCGAGTAAGCCAACGCCAGTTTTAGACCCGATAACAGAAATCATAACCGAGGATTCCGCTGATGACGAATCCTCGGAGCCTCCAGCGTATCGAAAGCAGAAAAGCGTTTTACCCAATTTGGGATTTCAACCCGGTTCATCCAATAAACAACCGCGCGATGTTACGAACATAGTAGATGAATGCGATCAAGTAGAGTCGACAATAGAGACCGGTTCAGACGCTGAAAATATCACGATAGAACTTAATCCGACGGGTCATGTTAGCGATAGTGATATAGATGACGAAGTATTCTCTCGCGCACCGGTGGATCTCAAAGAATTACAAGAGTCGTTTAACCGTTTCGATCAATCCTTACACGATAGGAGCGTAACCGAAGAGGAAGATTTGGTAACGAAGTTACCTACTGCATTATCGGAGGGTGAGGAAGTGGACGAGTTAATTCGAGAAACTCTTATAGAACGCGACCCTTATGACGACGAAACGGAGGACGAAGAATTAAATCGTAGAATCGCTAAACTACTAGAGAAGAAAACGGAAGTCAGCCAGGAAAAAGAGCAGGTAGAATTGAAAGACAATAGCCTAATACTATTGGACGAATCAATCATTAGTAGGCCTGCGCAAAAGTCAGTATTGCCGACACCTATAATCGCGCCGCGACCATTAG
Organism: Tenthredo mesomela; assembly: GCA_943736025.1. Lineage (NCBI taxonomy): Eukaryota > Metazoa > Arthropoda > Insecta > Hymenoptera > Tenthredinidae > Tenthredo > Tenthredo mesomela. The sequence continues at coordinate 23,217,792 of OX031013.1, read as the reverse complement.
CACTGTCCACCCCGTATCCGTCTATGATACAGGAAAAGGACACAAGGGTAGACCGCGACGTAGATACTGAAAGATCGAAAGCCGTAAAGCCTCCGAGACGATTGGAGACGCAATTACAAATCCAACCGGGACCCTCAGGCATACAAATAACTGAAGGAATTCTACCAGATATAACACCTACGTCACCGTTGAATCTTCCAGGGGCACGTCATCGCCAGCCTAGTAATATAGTATGGAGTAGGGAAAATTTAACCTATCTGAAAGACAATTATGTTCACTTTACAACGGTAGACGCGGAGCTAACCACGCCAATTGGTAGACTATTAGTCGATTTAGAAGCAATTAACGCGGACGAGCAGCGAAACGCGAAACCAAAGATAGGTCAAATTCTTATCACTAAACGAGGAAATTATCGAATATTTAGTGTAGTAGTCAAAAGGAAGTATTATGACGATATAATGGTAACCAATCTAATTCTCGGTTTAGAAAATTTGAGAAAAATACTCAGCCAACTAGGCGTAACCACGTTTAGAATTTCAAAAACCGGTGACTTCACAGATGAAATATCTATTGATTTATGGCCGAAATTATTATCAGAAATCTTCGATGACAATAATATTCAGATAACAATATGCAACGGGATAACAGAAATACCACCGATCGGAATCCGCGCGGATATAATCGCGGAAATGCACAACAGCCTAATAGGGGGCCATAAAGGTGTAACAAAAACATACAGAAGGGTTCGCGAGAGATTTTATTGGCCTAGGATGAGAGAAGATGTGAGTAATTTTATACGGAGTTGTACTAGCTGCCAGGAGCAGAAGCTAGTCAGGGTAAAAACCAGGGAGCCGATGATGATAACGGACACGTCAGCCGAGCCGTTCGACAAAGTGTCATTGGATACTGTAGGGCCCCTCCCTGCAACTCCTAATAATAATAGGCATATCTTAACCATGCAAGATAATTTAACGAAATTCTGTATCGCAGTACCGATCCCTGATATAAGAGCCGAGACAGTAGCACACGCGCTAGTAAAACATTTAATCCTGCAGTACGGGGCTCCGCGAGTCATACTTACCGATAGAGGCACGAGCTTCGTAAACAAATTGTTTAACGAATTAGCTAAAACGTTTAAGATCAGGCATGTCACAACATCAAGTTATAGACCACAATCTAATGGTGCCCTAGAACGGAGTCATATAGTACTCACAGAATATATAAAGCATTATGTGGGAGAATTTGACGACTGGGATGAACTAGTCCCATTTGCCATGTTCTCCTACAACACAGCTGTTCATGAAGCGACCAATTTCACACCTTACGAACTGATCCACGGGAGAATAGCGCGTTGCCCGAGTTCGTTTCCGTCGGGTGAAAAGATATTGACTTATAACTCTTATCTTGGCGATTTAATAATAAGGCTAACGGAAATGCAAACATTGGCCGCTGATAATTTGATCCGAGCGAAATATAAATCCAAAAAGTATTACGATCAAAAAGCTCACCCATTTCCAGGAAAGGAAGGAGATATGGTAAGAGTATTGATAGAGGTAAGGAAAGGAAAATTCGGTAAGAGATATGAGGGTCCCTTTAAAATCATAAAGATGTTGGAAAATAATAGCGTTGTATTAGAAACAAACGATGGTAAGCGATTTGTAAAACATACGGACAAAATCGAATTGGCTTATTGACCCACCGACTTACGAATGACAAGACTTACGACCAATAATACAAAACGGAATAACGAAACCATAAGAACCCCTCAGGTTGACGAAATAGACAAAACAGAAGAAAGATGAAGAGCTTGACGTTGGTGTTTTGGGCTCTGCTGATCGGAGGAACAACTAGCGAGCCCGGATACGCAGTGGAAACAATCGAATCGAGTCCTGGGATATATTATGAGAAGTTGCATAATATCCGTTTTAAACGAGCAGAATGGCGAATCGTCCTCTTCGTCGACGTGGAAAAATTAATACAACAATTCCCAACCAAGGAAGTGGCCGCCTACGATAACATATATAAAGAATGCACGCAAACAAGGAATATGACAGGAAAATGTGACGGACTTCTACGAACCAACACTATAAGGGAAAAGGTGACCGAAGCAAAAGAACTGCGAGAAGAAGTTAGAGGGATAGCTAACGAAATCCTATTGCCTGACATCGATAACCTGCCTCACACTGTAGTTAAACGAGGGGCACCATTCGAATTCATTGGGACTGCAAGCCGGTTCTTGTTCGGGACTCTAACTGCAGAAGACGGAGAATACTTCAATAGCGAGATTGATAAGCTACACCAGGATCAAACGAGATTGACGAAAATCCTAAGAAACCAAACGCATCTGATATCCAGCTCGCTGCACCACCTTCACGACAAAGTAGAGAAACACCAAAAGGAAATAGACCGAAATAAAGATAAAATTAGCGAAGGAATAAGAAGCATAAACAGAGTATCAGACGTCGTAGGCCACTTACAGTACTCGGGATTATTATGGAAGTATCAGGAGAGTTTAGGTGAAGCACTAGACGGGTATATGGACAGCCTTAAGAAATTCGTAACAGTGATAGAAGCGGCACGGGAGGAAAAAGTGCACGGTACCCTATTAACCGGAAAACAACTAAAATCGACTATCCAAGAGATACACGATTCCATCGGGGAATACGAACTTCCGCTTCCGCGATATTATCATAGGATCGAAGAAATTGCGAAAATTGCAGTAATGGAGGTAGGAATCCACCGAGGAAAAATAATGATAATAATGAGATTGCCGTTGGTAGACCGGGTCACTTACCACCTCTATAGGATGCACAGCTGGCCGACGCCGCAAAGGAATGGGAATGGAACTATATCAGCCCAGGTGAAACCAAAAGCAACATACCTAGGAATGAGCAATGATCACAACACCTATACTTTACCGGACGAGAGACATATAAGCGGATGTATAAACACATGGTACTGTCACCTATGTGCACTCGAACTACCGTTGATCGAGGTTGCGACGTCCAGCATCTGTGAAATCGAAATGCTACTGAAGCCAAATCAACATACGCTACGACAATGTGATATCAGATTGAAGCCTGGTTACGAACCCTTTTGGACTAGACTGAGCTCCGTCGGAGGATGGCTATACTCATTTGACGAACCCGAGACCATTCAAATAATATGTAAAAACACGAAAGATCAACTGGTGACGCTTACGGGAACTGGGATCCTTTACTTAGATGAAAAGTGCGTAGGCAAGACACAATATGTGACATTGCCAGGAGTACAAGTTTTTACCCAACAAGAACAATACGTGTATCAACCCAAATTGACACTCAACATAAGTCGAATCGCACCCACCTTAAATCAGCATAATATGGTGAAATACCTAACCGAAACTGCGACGGAAGAAGAAGTCGAATTCTCACTAGGGAAATCGCTGTACGACATAGAAAGTGATCTAGAAGAATTGGGGACTCACCGCCGGGAGAAGCAACATAATGAAAAACTGATTTATGGGGGATATGTAGTGCAAATGGGATTTGTAACCGCAATAATCATGATCTGTTTCCGGAAAAAGATTTGGCACATAATCAACAACAAAATATGCGGAAAAAAGGAAAAGGCTCGATATAATATTGAAGAGAAGACCGAAGGAAGTTCGACATCAGACAACGGAATTGAATTAAAAGAGATCAAGACAACGACCGCGAGAAAAGAAGAGACCTCGACTCGACACCCGCCAACCCAAACAGCAAGAGTGATTTGAGCCTGACAATAACTGACAGACTGTCTCATCTATTATATATATGTATTAATCAAGACGTTATACCTTAACCTACAAATATAATTGCACAATTTTTACCAGTTAAAAAAAAAAAAAAAAAAAAAAAAAAATTATTTAGTAATAGGTACTAAGTTGTAATTAAAAATAAGCTAGATTAACATGGGCAAGTAGGATAGCGGGGTTTCTGAAGGCTTGACAGAATAATAAACCAGAATAATAAATGGTAACGTTTTGGGTTAATCAAAGACCACATATTAATTGATCATATATTTATTGTTCAAGAGTGGAATCATGTTTGGTTTTTCCCTTATAATATCTTGTGATAAAAACGGGCACAGTTCGTCCGTCGCTGAACTGACAATTCAATAACGTGTGTTGGTGTGCGGAAGGGGTGCGGAAGTACATCTTCGGGGCTCACCCATGTTAGTAACGATTTAGGTAGATGGCCTCCGCCACGTGCTTCAGCAGAAGTTGTAGCTGGCTGCAATCATTGCAGCTGGACAACGGAGGACACGCCGCCAACAACAATTTCTGACACCACAAACAGGTGGTAGTGGGAGCTTCTAGAGAACCCCGACTAACACGATGAAGTCGAAAAATTCCTTTCACGTCTTCCGTGTCCACGCTAGAAAAGTTTTTATAATTAAAATTTGGAGATGGGGCGTCATAACTTACACATCAGATCAAACGTGGGGAAACAACTACTCACTAGTTCAGGAAGCACGTGGCGCAGACAGCTCGGCCGTCTTTGAGCAGGATGACCTCTCCACTTCCGCACAAGAACAAGGCCCATTGAGCGGCGAACCAGGATTGGAATTCGGTGACGGAAAGACCCGTCACCCCCTCCCAATCCATGGAAGCCGCCAACACGCCAACCATCACCGCCTCTTTATTGAGGGACATTATTCAAAAGTTTTTTTTTTTTTTTTTTTTTTTTTTTTTTTTTGAACTCTTTTTCTTCTCACAAGCGACTAATTATAATTGTTGATGCACCAACAAAGGTTAGAGAGCTAATGAGCCGAAGCATTGTGAGTAGGTCCAAGACCGCCCCCCCCCCGCGCCGTTTCTTTTACCAAGAAGAACTAATCAGTAGCTAAGTCAGCAGAGTGAGAAAAGAAATAGAGTCAAGGAAGGACGAAACACAGAAGTCCAAGAGTAAGCACTTCAGAAGCTCCGAGGAAACAAATTATATAATTATAAATAGCGATAGTTTAGTATAGATCGACGGGGACGCCGATGACTTTAAGTAGGGAGGGGTGTTACGTACGGGCCCACACTTTTCCAAATTTCATATTTTCTAAGTTCCCACAGATAAAAACCGTGAGAAGATTGCAGACATATAATCCGAAAAAGGAGCATAAACAGAATATTTCGATTTCAAAACCCTCTCTTTTTAAAGTCACGAACTCCGGTCGAGTCCTAGTGATAAGAACTTAATATCCTGAGGTAAGCTAAGAGTGGATACAGCAGTGGGGTTTTGCTGACCCAGCACTGCATAGTCGGTTCGATGTGACTCCCCTCTCAATAAATAAATATTTCTAAGAACAAATAGGATCAACCAACCCACTAAGGATATTCTCAATAACGACAAACTGTTCATTAAAACGTATGGAAGAATGTGTGATGAGAATTGTCAAGAACCAGAGTACATGAAATGGTAAATGTTATTACAGACAGACTGTCTTGAGATTGGGACCGCGGAACGCTGTCTTAGGTAAAGCGGACAGGAGCGATGAGTTTCACTCATCCGCGTAAAGACGCAGGTCTCTGATAGGCTAATTACGGCGCGGAGTAACACCTATGCGATGCAACGGCGGCCTCGTGGCTGCATCCAAACTGAATAACTCGTCTTTCGTCTAAAAAGTTGCATAGTGCACGGACGCGTCCCGAGGTTTCATAATTGAGCAAGAGTTAGTGTTTGAAAATCTTATTAAGTGACAACGCTAAAGGACTTAGTAAATCTCGTAAAAATAAAAACTCTAATAGCGAAAGCTAACTTCAGTGCATGGACACAATTTATAATTTTTCACAGCAAAAATCGTATTCATTTCTTTATAATCATTAATAATCTCAACATAAAATAATAGTTGATTTTCACCTATTAACATTTTAATCGTAGTTACACTATATTTCTAATTTTCATAATTAGTAGCTTCAGTTATAAACTTTATTCAGAGACAGAGTGTTTGGTTTTGGTGTTGTGAACGTATTAACCACGAGGTGAGACCACTGGAGTTATTTATCAGCCGACAGCTCCGATTCTATCCGACGGGACCCAACCCCAGGACAGTCAGACAGCAACGCTAAGTTTTTATTTTTTAATACAAATTGTTTACCAATATTCATAGTGATCAAAAGACAGTCTTTGGTGTAAGTCTTCCATATCAAAAACTCTCTTACTAGGAAAATCGCTAAAAGGGATTATAAGGCTGATTTACACACAAGTCATTCGTGTGCGAATAAGTCTTGCCTAGAGTATCACGGCGCTATTATTTCTCTTATGAGTTAGTTTACATTATTATAATATAACTACAAGAGAGAGAGAGAGAGAGTTGCATAAACGAAGATCCGACTATAGTATACGAATATCTAACGAATCAATAATGCTAATCATCAGGGTTTAAGTAGACATTATCTTTTATTATATCTTTGTTAATCATACACTCTCATATTTCAATCAAATCGTATCAGAATATACTTTAATTTTACCAGTTAACAAATCACTTTCATTCGAATTTACCTTCATCTAACCTAATCCCCATCCTACCTATTTAGCCTCATAAGTAGGATAATTTATAAAACGTACGGTTCTGTATAGAACTAGGTAAGCAAGATCCCATATACCGACTTATTCGAAAGTAAGTCAAATAAATATAATTATCTCTTGGTGGCGTGAACTAATTTTACTTCCGCTCGGGCTTCACCCTCACGTCACAGTTGCATGCCCAGTTGCCTTAGCTTTGCGGTTAGTCGACGGTACCACTGCAAGCCCGATTGTTTCAGCCCGTAAAGAGCTTTTTTTAACAGGCACACGTTATCTTGGCGCTGATTTAGTGATGCCAACCAACGTTTTGCCGTATTCATTACGCCGCTTTTCCGGATTATTTCCACATTTGAGCCAACGTGTTTTCCATTTGTGATTTTTTCCAACACTTCCTTCAGTTGCTCTGGCACCTCCATATAGACCTCTTCCTTCAGCTCACCATTGAGATAGGCAGCCACTATTTCCATTTGATGGATCTGTAGTCCTAGTTCTGCCGCCAATGCTGCCAACAGTCTAATCGATGTCGATCTTGCGACCGGCGAGTCTGTCTCTCGAAAATCCTCCCCTGGACGCTGTGAGCAACCTTTCGCAACGAGGCGTGCCTTCTTCTTTGTACTTATTCCATCGTCTTTGGTGCAGAACACGAATCTGCTTCCGATCACCCTCCGCTTTTGTGGCTTTGGTACAATGTCCCACGTGACGTTGCGAATTTGTGCGAGGTACTTGGCCTCAAGTGCCGTCTCCCAAGCCTCTGCATCATCTGACTGCTTAGCCTCTCGCCATGTGACCGGGTCGAGTGTTATTGTCAAGTTGCACCCGAAAAATGCATCATCATCGCCCGGTGTTTCTTCGTCGTCAAATGACTCCTCGCTGTCAGATTCTTCGTCATCAATTGCGACCGGTTGGTAGATTTTTCTTGGTCTTCCGGCCGACCCGGAACGCAACAACGCCGGTCGTCCCCTTCCACGTTTTGCTGGTCGGAGGCGGGCTGGCAACCGTATGTCTCCATCAGCTGCTCTCCGCTTTAATGCTCGTATCGGCTCTCTTTTGGGTTCTGATTCGTGTCTCTTTTTTCGTTCGTGTTCGCCCGACGCGGTTTCGCCCGACGCGCTGCTCGTTTCAGGATCCAGAAACTCCTGGTACTCGCGCTCAAAAAACGATTCGTTCACGAACTTCACGTCGCGTGTCACGATTATCTTACGCGATTCCGGATCCCACACGCGATATGCTTTCGATTCGGTAGAGTAGCCTACGAAAATGCCCTCTATCGATCTTGACTCAAATTTTTCCTTTTGGAGTTTATTGTTGAGAAAAAACACCCTCGTACCGAACACTTTGAAATAAAATACCGTGGGGACCTTCCCCCTCCACAACTTGTGTGGTACTTGTCCATTTAAAGCTTTGGTTACACACCGATTTCTTACGTAACAAGCCGTATTCACCGCTTCAGCCCAGAACGATGAAGGAACATTTGCTTGGCGCATCATGCACCTAGCCATTTCGACTAGTGTTCTATTTTTCCTTTCCGCTATCCCGTTCTGTTGCGGTGTATACGGTGTTGTTAACCGTCTCGCGATACCGTTTTCTACTAGGAATTGGTCGAATTCCTTGTTACAGTATTCCCGCCCGTTATCAGACTGCAGCGATTTTATTTTTTTCTCGGTTAATGTCTCTACTGCCGCTTTAAATTCTTTAAACGCGCTCAAAACATCACTTTTGTTTTTCACGAAAAAGATTTCACACCAGCGTGACTTATCGTCGATGAATGTTACAAAATACCGAGCCCCCGAATGAGACGCGACTCTCATTGGACCGCACACATCCGAATGTACTATTTCTAAAAGATCCTTGGTACGGTTACCTTCACTTTTTGGAAACGGGGTTCGCGTTTGTTTTTCTAGGATGCATATATCGCACTTTGATAATGCTTGGTCACTTTTAAAGTTTAACCCGTACACAACACCACTTTTAGCCATGTCCCTCAAGTCTCTTTCGTTCACGTGTCCCAACTTGTAATGCCACTCATCAATTTCGCTTTTAGCATGACTTACTTGCATTGCCGTTGTTCCCGTAGTTAACGCGTTACCGCACTTTTGCAGATAGTACAGGTTGCCTACTCTGTCTGCACGAAAAACCACTTTACCGTTCTTTTCGATCACGGTCGCATCTTTTTCCCGAAAGATTACGTCATACGCACGGTCGGTAATCTTGGATACCGATAACAGATTTGTGCGCAAATCTGGGACGTAATATACCTTTTCGAAGTTTACGTCTACCTCACTGTCTTCGCTATTTACCGACACTCTCACATTTCCTGCACCGGTAATTTTCGTCGACTCACTGTTTGCCAAGTTCAAGGTTTTGTTTACAGGCTTGATGTTTTCAAATTTCACCTTTTCGGTACATATGTGGGCCGTACAACCACTATCTAAACACCACTCAACCCCATTGTCCTTCGCGTGGTTGAACATTACCGTTTCTACCGTGTTCATCATTGCTACTTCACCGCGCACCTGCACCGAATGTACCGATTCATTGTCATCATCCTCCACCTGCCGCGCACTTTGCTGAGAATCCCGAGGATATCTCGCCTGACACTTTTGCGCTATGTGTCCGGTTTTGCCGCACCGGAAACACACTATTTTTTTTCGATTCGTGTTTGGACGGCTCTCGGATCGATTGTCTCTCGAGCTGTCATGCTGATTGCTCGGTGCGCGCGTAGGTTGACGAAGTGACGTCTTTCTCGCATACATAGCATTTTGATCTACGCCGCTCTCACTCGCTCTTCGCGACTCATGCTCCTCTAATATTTTGACTCGTAACGTCTCTGGTGCTGGCAACTCGTCGCGCGTCTCCATAGCGCAACGAAAATTTGAAAACGACTCCGGTAGACTGTACAAAAGCAGGATAGCCAGGAGATCGTCGTTAATTATTAGATCGATCTCTTTCAGCTTCGTTACTGCATCAAAAAACTCCGTCAGATGAATTCGTAGATTGTCTCCCTCTTTCATTCTCGACAGAGTAATCCTCTTCAAGAGAATCGCTTTTCGCGCTGGTCCTTTCGACTGGTACGTCGACTCAATTTTTAACCAGACCTCTTTTGAAGTTACCAACCCGCGAATTATATTAAGTTCAGACGCACTCATTGACAACACGATGTCCGCTTTTGCTTTTGAGTCTTTAATTGTCCAATCATAGGCACCAGTTTGATCTGTCGGCCGTGTTACTGTGCCGTTCACGTAACCCCACAAATCGTTTTTAACTAGTATAGCCTCCATCTGTAACTTCCAGGTATCGTAATTTTCCGCGTTTAGCGGCTCGATTCGCATAATACCCGACATCTTTATTATTCACTGTTTGAGTCTCTCACACACAACGGTCTTCCCGGTGTTTACGACTGCGCGCTATGATGCTAATCACGATCACGTTTCGCCAAGTTTTTCACTCGCGATTTTAGACTTGATTTTCTTAATTTGCACTCACGTTACCCATCTTCTGGGCCCATAACCTATTAGCAGGATAAATAAAACACAGTGAATAAACTGAATATAACTTGCTTTATTTAAAGTATAGAGTGCAGAAATCAACCTCTCAAATAGCAACCATAGCGGCCAGATTTATACTGACTAGACAATACCCGAAAAGTCCCTCCCGGTTTGTGTCGCCGCGCCTCGGCAGCCTGGAGCGGCGTCTTCGTATCGCCAACATTAATATCTTTTCTCGTTATACGAATAACACAGTTGAGTTTTTAGTTTGAAGCTCAAATAATTAACGATAATTCAGGCGATGATCGTTGGTTATTAGTATTTTATTACAGTAACTAAGTTTCAAATATTATGGTCGAAGTATCAGAACTACTTAGGGTGACAAATACGGCAACGTCGAAACTCACGTGGATGGTGAAGATTAAGATTAAGATTAAGATTAAGATTTGTTAGGTTAAGTTGGGTTAGAACAGATACAGAGTTTTTCTCGCTGGTATCGGGTTGTGCAATTCACATTATTATAGACCTGATCAATTTTTCAAATTACTCATCAAGTTTCACTTTCACATGCATGCATATAACTATGAGTAGAAGTATATAATATATTCATTGATCACGAGCATAAATGACTTGCCACAGATTTCCAGACATCCAGTATACACATAACCTCCAAATTAGTTGCAAACTCATGGAAAGCACAGAGATAGAAGTTTGCGATATCAACGTCACATATCAGTTGTGCTTTCTGGGTGATATAACACTGCAACATCCTAATTATATTACAGCTACATCACACTTGAGCAATGTTCAAAGATATAGTACTTGGTAATATCAAAATATCAACGTTACATATTGGTTGTGCTTTTTGAGTGATATAACACTGCACCATCATTGGTATACTACAGCTACATCAAACTTGGGCACTGCTCAAAGAGAGAACTGGGTGATGTCAACGCTACATAACAATGTACTGTCTTTGCCATATTGCAGTGTTATATGTCAAGCGCATCTCTGTTATATCAAAAGATTACTGATACATGAATGTTACATAAAACTTACATAAACTTTGGTATGTACCAGCAATTTTACAGTGTGATATCACGGTAACGTAAATATGCTAAGTTTGCTGCCTGGGTATCACCTGTTTTCATATTTTTCAGTTTTATAGTATATTGAACCCGTTTATATCTTTTGTACCATACCTATGAAGTTCTCATCAACATTTTGAAAAAATTCCCGCAGTTTTTTCGAATTTAAAAAAGTGATGAATTTCTTCATTTACTTACCTCAGAAAACTTTGAACATACAAATTAACCTCATATCATAAGAATTAGATATATCGGTTCTTCAATTTTAAGAAATTAACTTATATTATGTTTAATACAATTTCAGAGCGATAATGGACATCAATCCGCCAGGAAAGGGGAATAAAAACAAGAAGGGCGGCAAAAGGAGAGTCGGGTTTGGTTTAGCCGTCAGAACACTAGCTGAGAAACTACGCCACACAGTGGTCTGAATCGCCAAATTTTCGGACATGGTCTAATAACTCATCGGAATTATCTTGAAAAAGGCTGAAAAATCTTATTCAGGGGTTTTCAGGGTCGCTGATTTCGAATCTGAGGTCGAAAATTTCAAAATTCACAATGGCGGATCCAAAACGATGACGGAAATAGCTAAAAACTATGTCATCGGCATGAAAGTTGGTACTAAGGGGTTTCTGGGGCTGCTGATTACGAATCCGAGGTCGAAAATTTCGAAATTTGAAATGGCGGAAAACAAACGACGAACGAAATAGCGAAAAATTGTGTCATCGGCATGAAAGTTGGTACTCAGGTGTTTTTGGGGTTGCTGATTATGAATCTGAGGTAGAAATTTCCAAATTCAAAATGGCGGATCACAAACGATGAACGAAATAGCGAAAAATTGTCATCGGCATGAAAGTTGGTACTAAGGTGTTTTTGGGGTTGCTGATTATGAATCTGAGGTAGAAATTTCCAAATTCAAAATGGCGGATCACAAACGATGAACGAAACGGCGCAAAATTGTCTCATAGCCATGAATGTCGGTAGTACGGGGTTTTTTGGGTCAATGATTACGAATTTGAAGGCAAATTTTGAAAATTTCAATTGGCGAGATCGACGAAAGATAGTCTGAATTTCCAACCATCAAATCACATTTCTATACATGTATATAATATGGATGTATATTAGGGTGAATCGAAAATTTTGAAAATTGTTGGCTACCTTCAAAAATCGAAGATATCGCTTATGGTCTCCGTGCAACGATTAGATTTTTTGATAATATATATCTCCTTGCACGGAAATCTTTATTTCAGCGATATCTTTGATTTTTGACGGTAGCCAACAGTTTTCCAAATTTTCGATTCCCCCTCACGTATATATATATTTTTCAACATTTTCTATATATTTTTGTTTTTTTTCCCTTGTTACATATATTTTTTATACACACACATAATGTACTATACATATATTTATATATGTATCTAATCGTTTCAAATATTTATTTAATCATTTCTGCTCGCTCTTTTTCAGTTTTACGTATTTTTTAAATATTTTTAGGATCTTCATTCATATTCATAAATAACGTATGTATGTTCGTTAGCGATTCTTATTCGTCATCGTCTACACCACATTTGTCTTCATCCGTGCATGCATGTTCGTCAATAAAGAGTAGTTTTAGAGTTTCTGGAAACATACCTTTTTTACTCATTTTTGTGGGTCTTCTGAGGCTAGAAATGTAAGGATCTGATGAAATGAGCAGGGCATGCAGCAAGTCGGTATTTGTGTCGATTCTTGAAGTTTTCCTGGTATTTAGTTCTCTGTATCTCTTGAAATCTTTATTTCTAGCCTCTTGGGCTTCTTCGGAAAGCTGCCCAATCGGAACTAGCGCTTGTTTGATAATATCCACGCCATGTATTAGTATTTTATGTACAGATGCTGGCATATAATACCAACCGTACAATTTCACGTACTGTTTCGCTGTATCTGCTGTGAATTTTGAAAATTCTTCCACATTTATTGTCCGTCCAGAAGCTATTGCTTGTAAGATTATTGCAAATTTTTTTATCAAAGTCTCGTCCAAACCGGTGATTTTGGCTGTTTGTGTAGGGTCGTCAAAAAATCTGCGAGCTGTGTTTCCATCATTGGTTGTGCCTGACCCTTGCTTTACCATGTCAACATTGAGGCCCATTATCCTTTTAAACTCAACTTGTATTCTCTTCTTTGCCTCATTTTTGATCTTTTTATGCTCCGCTGATCGCGCACTCCATGCCTTGAATGAAAGGTTGTATGCTATATGCAAAAGGCACTCGAAACAACGAATCCACGCATGGAGAGTCGACATTCCGTACTTGTAGTACTGCTCTTCTGCGTGTTTCTGAAGAATCTTATCCAAATTATTGATCTCTGTCGGCTTAGCATTGCAGATATTGCATCTCATGGATGATTCGTTACTAGTTACAGCGTTTATAACTTTTCCATCCACCATAGTCATTAACAAAGTGTACTTGACACTCACGCTTATTTTGCCAACCAAACATTTTGTCGCAACAAGTTTATCTACTGAAGAATTCATCCAATTCACTTCTGTTTTGATTAAATCTGTGCTTTCTTTGATGAATTGGAATTTTATTGGTCGACAAAGTTTAGTTGACGATGGAGTAGTATTTTGCCAAACAACACGCTTATTATTGTCTTCGTACATCTTTATCGGAACGAGATTTATCAAGAAAATACTACTGTCATCGTCGGAAGCATTTTCAAAGCCCTGTTTGTACTGACTTTGTCCCGAAGCACCATCGCACCCCCACTTTACAATCATTGTCAAATTCTCCGATTTGATATCTCGTTCGTCAAGTACCTTGCAAACCCTCGAAGTTGTGTGATTTAGTAAAGATTGGAATTCTATTTTTGCACACGTCTCAGTAACGGTTATTGCACTTTCGTCAGGGTAACACTCTAGTTTGGCTTTAAGGATTTCAGAGTAAGCTGGATATAATTTGCAGTGAGTTCCAAGTGCAGACGATCTTATTATATTGTATCCATTTTTTGTTAATTTTGCATCAACATAAATTGCTAATGGCTTTTCTTTAGTATGCGGCAAAATTCTTCGAGGTGGATTCTCACAAAATTGCCGCACTTCACGTGCTGTTTCAGCAACGTCTGAAACAAGATACTCCATGACCTTTGAGGTATCAATTCTCCCTTCTGACCTCAACTTTCTTTTTGTCGCATACACTAAAACTTCTGATGTGCACGCCTGCAAAGAATCAGTCAACCGTCTTTTATGTCTTTCTGAACACTGGTGAAAAGGCTTCTCATTATTGTCTTCTGCGTGCAGATTTTTCGCAGTTGTTTCCTCTGAGGGGAATACAAATTCACTGTTGAGCCAACTCTCATAGTGAATTTCAAAGCTACGTCGATTATAACTGCATTTCTTCCATCTGTCTTTGAAACGTTGAAAAAATAGTCTCAGAGCCTCACGAATTGCTATGCATCTATTGGCAGAAAGATCAACATTGATTTTTGCCATGACTTCATCTGTGAAGGTACTTGAATTTTTTAAGCTGCCATTATCCCAATACAAACCCAGACAGCACACGGACGTCCTATGGACATCCACGCTGGACATTGCGGATGTCCGATGGATGTCCGCCGAAGTCCGCCGGATATCCATCGGACGTCCGATGGACGTCCGTTTGACACAAAGTTGGATGTCCAGTGGACGTCCATGAAATGTCCTTGCCGGATATCTAGTGGATATCCGTTGGACATCCATGGGACCACCCCTCGAACATACTTTGGACGTCCTCGGGATGTCCAAAGGACGCATGTACAGTATATCCATGGGACGTCCGGTCGGAACTGTAGCGAACGTCCAGTGGATGTCCTCAATGGATGTCCATTGAATGTCCATGGAATGTCCACAGATCAATAATTCGGCTCAATTATCTGATCGTAATTATTAATATATTATGTATATTATAGAGGACGTAGAGGGTTTTCTTCAAAAGTGAATTTAGAGGCGAAGAATGTTAATTGCACAATTACTGAATTTTTATTATCAGGTCATTATTATATACATAGATGATGACATTTATATACATAGACTATTATATACATAGATGCCCAAAATATTTACAAATACACAGAATCCGTCATATTGTAAACATAATATTCTCTTTTAATGTCTATAGGTTCCTTACTATTATAAAATTCGCAAATGAAAGTAATTATATACATTATACATAGATGATGACCAAAATATTTACAAACACACGAAATCTTTCATATTGAAAACAAAAACTTCTCGTTTCATGTCCAGGTTCCTACTATTTTAACATTCACAAATGAAAGTAATTACTCATAATATCATTATCAGTTTATCACAGCTGTTGCCCTCAATATTTATAAATATACGGAATTTTTCAAATGGAATAAGCGAAGAATATTATTACTTGAATAATACACATACTCTAGGTATATGAATACGAATAAAAGCAGCTCATAGGCGATGCAATAGTCCTACCATACGGACCGGTATTACCCCATTATTAATATAATTGGTAGCTAAAACACATCCGATTGATGTGAAATTGATCTCAGTGACGCAGGAAAAGTGCACGGAGGGCATGACGCTCTTGGATTTTCGAAAATCAAAACAAGATTCACAGATTTTTATCAAGAGTGCTCTGTAACTAATAATCGTTGATGCTGACGTTTGTACTTTATAAACATGAAAACACCCGAAACACTATCGATTCTCGAAAATCCAAGAGCGTCATGCCCTCCGTGCACTTTTTCTACGTCACTGATATCAATTTCACATCGATCGCATGTGTTTTAGCTAGGAAACGGGCAGCCGAAAATTCGAGGTGTATAACACGCTTTTCATATACCCTTAATTTTTTTTTCAACAATTCACTGCTGTCATCAACTTTCTAGTATACAAAATAACAAATGAAGTGTGCTCTCAAAATTTCAGCCAATGTTTGTAAAAAATAAATCGAAATTAGCCTAGATCCTATTTAAAAAAAACTACGTTTTTCGTCTTAAAGTGGGTTTTTTTTCCCTAAAATCGATACAAAAGTCAATCAAGGTTGTGGATGGTTCCCCGCTTGGAGATTGCCGGCGGGATTTTGCTTTTTTTTGTCCACATCACTCCTCCCCTTAGTTCTTCTGAGCCATTTTTTAATTGCTTCTTCACACTCTTCATTCGTACATTCGGAGTTGGACGTATCTGCTCCTGTAATAAAAATCAAGCATTTTCAACATATCCTAATAACACCTATCATCGACAAATGCATTGGCTTGCTTTTAGTCATTATTGCAATGGTTCATCAATGAAATACACAAATTCTCATGACTAAACGAACTCGTAGACAATGCTTCAATTGGATAATAATTTCCGCTCTAACACAGCATTTAGAACAAATTCTCCGATTCGTGTGAGGTACAAATGCATATGTTCAAAACTTACGTATCAACAGATCAGCAAGTCTCAGCTTTCCGAATACATTCGTCTTCTTTGCACCATGCCAGCTATACTAGGACGCCAGTTCGTTATCCATAAGGAGATGTAGAGCGCTTTTGACGAAATCATACGTACAGTTACTCGGGCAGTTACCAGCGAATTTTGATACTTCTGTTACCTGCGGTACACAAACACCAATAAGTAATAATTATCGTCTGGTTGGATTTATAATCATATATATAACAGTTTGATGGGGCGGCGTGGAATTTTTGTTTTTCAACGACCACCCTAATATATACTATAAACACACTTTAAATCTGTATATATACTAGATAATTGATCGCAGAATTATGATTTACAACTGTGTATACTTTCTCAGTGAAATTAATAGAAACCTGAGTTGAACTTGATTGAAATATGGAAACATTAACAAAATAATTTAAACATTAGTACTGTGTTCGCACGAGGCGACTGACGATGTGTTTACTGAAATGCACAATTCTGAATGACTGACCCGACAACGAAACGTCTGGGTTGTGTAGATGGCTAGGGGCAAAAATTTGGTGGGAGTGTGAGTGAACCTTTCCCGGTATGAGGCCCAACGGTTATTGCTGTTTCCTTTTGAATTTTATTTTATTCAACAGGACTAGTTATATTACAATCTGAGGGTTGGGCCTAGGTTCCAGGTATATGTGCACTCTAAATTACTTGTTAAAATTTTAGCGAATATACGACAAATCACCATTTATAACTGTAAAGTAAATTAAGCCGATAATTCAATATTTTACTTACTTGTTCTGCCGTATTCACATTCACTGTACATCAACTACTTTCAACGACAAATTCACTGTACATGAACCATTTCCAACCACAATTGCCGTTTACAAATAAATGTAAAAAAATTCAAAATAACGGATTACCAACAAAAAGCGTACGTGAACACAAGGGGCTGTGAGAGACTAACAGTATATGTATAGTTTCTTCCGGACCCTGTTATAGCCCTGAAAAGACCTGAGGGGTGGCCATGTGGTATTTTAAGTTTCGGCTGACCAGTCGAAAAGTAATAAGCTATTTGACTCGAAAAGTTACCCGTGCCTGCATTCTTCGGTATGGGTATGCCATGATATGCACTGATCCTTTGCAATTATATTTTTTTTAGAATTTCGTGATCGATGTGAGCCGGTTCAGAGATTTTAATGTTCAGTCATTATTTTTTTTCTCCGCATTACATACGCCTTTTACTTTGAGCTTATACCTATAGATAAATATTGAAAACAAAGAAAATTATCTGTAATCAAAATTTCATGAAATGGATATAAATCCTACATAGTTCGCTTCGAACTGTAGTATATCTAGTATGAGCAGTCGCGTCGGTCTGTAAGATGACACACGTGCGGATATTTGCAGGCACTGGAAAAATAACTCTCACCCACCAACGGGGGCTCAGTTTTCCAACCCACTTGCTTGCTTTCTACAGGGCGAAATTGTAAAGAATCCTACGGTTCTGTAAGAACGGACATGTGGTATAGGTATTTCAGAAAGTTGGTCGGGTACTTACAAAGCAATAAAGTTCGACTCTATGATTCCTGTCTAAACTTTTTGGCGCAAAATCTTTAAAACTGTCCACGGGGCAGACGACGAATAATTTCAAATTACGAGCTAGTTCGTTGACTTATAATCCATTTAATTCAGAAAACAAGAACGAAACTTACACTCGAGTCATATTTTCTTCTTTCTTTAAGGGGTAACACCACTCTAGAGTCGGCAAAAAAGGCCTAAATTTGATCCTTTTTTTCTAGAATATTGGAGAAGGGATCGGGTTTCTTTTATCAGGGCTTATTAGACACATATTGAAGTATGTAGAAAAAATGTGTGATTGCATTTTTGATACGAAATGGCGGCGACAGAGCCAGTCTTCAAAAACGCGTTTTTTTCGATACCTCCACGGGCGGACGTGTAACTCCGAAAGTATAAGAGGTGAAACAAGAAAATTAATTTTTTTCCAATCTCTATGTCATTGGCTAGAGAAGTACATAGGGTTTTTATTTTAAATCCATTTTTGCAAAAATGGCACTAGTTTGAACAAAAATTCATTTTTTCGGCATCAAAATTTGCAGTAAATTGTTTATAAAGAAAAAAGTTTATAATCAATGGAAAAACGGCTATGTACTTCTTTAGATAATGTGATTGTGAAGCTTTGGTCAAAATTTCAAAACAATTCATCGAACGGTTTTCGAGCAGCGTTTCCGCCCAGTTTGAAGAATGTGATTTCAACAAAAACGCGTTCAAAGTTTTATAAGTACTAGCACATACACGTATATTATAGTGTATATTATAGCATCAGAGCACCCTGGTGACCTACAAAGGTGACCTAATGACCTTCTACTCTGTAAGTAAGGAAGGCACTCATTATTTCGTCAGGTAAAAGCAAAATATCGAAGCGTTACCGCATAAACGCCGAACATGTGCTCCGAGGCGTTGCGGCGAAATCAAAATTTGAAACCTCTGAAATTTTTTTTTTTTTTACCATAGGACCAATTGGTTATTGTTTGTATGACCCTAAAGTATTGCTTAAGCAAAAAAAAAAAAATCGATTTCTTCAAAATCCTAGAGTGGTGTTACCCCTTAATGACCTAACGCTCGTTTGAGCATGTGGTCCCGAGTCACATTTTAATTTTTAGCTTCGGTTGTTGAACCACACACTCTCTAGTCACCTAATTTGCAGTACACATTGCTCTTTTCCAATTGCTGTACGTTTTTCTATTTTCAATCCAATCTAGTAATTATTGTTTCAAGTTTTATCATTTCATCAGAGTCTTTATTTTCTATTATTTTTTTTTTCCCCCCACACTTAGGAAACTGAATTCAAACTGGAATGAGACTCAACATTAAGCTATTCTACTTATTAATGATAAAATAATAGGAATAATATTTTAATAATAATACATTTTGTTTCGTTTTTTTTTGGAATACCGCGAGTACGGTTCAAATGGCTAAGGTGGCTTTCATTTTACACAGCAACTTTTCAATGTCAATATTAAACACTAATTTCTGCCCAAATTTAGAACGAAAAATGAATTTGTGCTCACAAGCACCGTCTTTAATCGAGCCAAAAGACGAAAATTTCTCTCAAATTATTTTTGATTATTTTGGAACTGAAAAATTGCCTTTTCAAGGATCACCCTAATGTATATAATGTTATGGTTTCTCCGACTACATTTTCTGATAAAGACTCGGTTTTTTAAAAATGAACGCCCTTTAGATGTTCCGCAATTTTTGGAGACTGCATTTTTTATTATCCACGGTATTGCATGTCATGGAGATCTATACAACCTTCATTAAACGTCCATCGAAAATACATGTTTCTACTGAATGTCCATGAGATGTCTTTTTTCGGACCATCCCAGTTCGGACATTAAATGGACATCCATAGGATATCCCGTATTGGATATCCGTTGAACGTCCGTTACCGTATGTCCTATGGATATCCGTTTCAAGTCCATGGACATTGGGACGTGTAATGGACGTTATTTGGACATCCATGGGATATCCCGTGCTGTCTGGGAAATACACAAATCTTTATTTTCTTTGAAGTTTTCCATAACGTTTTCCATAACCACAATCTACAGCCTGACCGAAAAGAAAACAAAAGAAAAGTTATAAAAAAGAAATACAAAAAAAAAAGAAGAAAAGTTATAAATAGAGGTTTCCTCGGAGTTTGGGTACACGCCATTTTGAGGCTGCCATTTTAAATTCAATAATTCCAACGTGAAGCGAAATTCACTAATGCACGAGACCTTCATACACCGATTTTCATTGATTTCCACTGAAAATAGGAGTAGCCTTTGTATCATATCTGCGAATTTCACAATCCTGGAATTCCCGTGTGATCGATGAATATTGCTAAAAAGACGATTGTGGGTAGACTCGGATCCATACGGACGAAATCTTTGGCAGAAAAGTCACATGATACCTCTAAAACAAGCTCTTATTTGTGACCGCTTGAACTTCGTTGAACATTTTTTTGTATCACTGTTTGAAGGTAAATTGATACAGATTTTTCGGTCATTCAAATTAGCTTGGAAATGTTGTTATCATTCTGTGACCTCTGGATATTTCATAAATGTTCGTCTTCTATCAAATTAAGGGCACTTCAACCTTCAGAATGAGACCTGAATCTTCAAAATTGCTCTAAAATTGCACCTGTTACGTTAACTTGAATAACTTCGCTAGAACGCTAAATACTTGTGACCGTATCAGGTTCCATATTCACCTAGATTGAATTAGATGTTTATCGATGAAAAATTTTTGTTGTCTGTATGAAAATCGTATTTTCGTATCACTGAACACTTTGAGATGAAATATTAAGGCGTTTTTTGGTCGAAAACAGTTTTTTTTTTTGAGTCATGTCCGCAAATTTGGCGATTCAGACCACTGTGCGCCAGTATGATACCCCAGAGTGAAAAACTGTAGCTCAAATACTCATCCGTTTCTTTTATACCCTACATTAACCATATTTTATATTCGACTCATAACATTTCAGATCTTGTAGACTAACTAGATCTGCTTGATATTTCGATATATCTATGTATTTTTGTACCTATTTCATTGAAAAGTTACCTCCTATAATATTTAAGATTTGGACTTGATCTTATACATGTATATCCATGTACCTGTTTTATTTGAAGTATAGATTCATAACGTTTATGATATTTAGTACACCTACTAGATTTGTTTGATATTTTTTATACTAACGTAGCTATTTCTTTGGAAAGTTGACTTCTATAATACTTTAGATTTAGACTTGATCTCATACATGTATATCCATGTACCTGTTTTATTTTAAGTATAGATTCATAACGTTTAAGATATTTAGTACACGTACCAGATTTGTTTGATATTTTTTTTATACCAACGTAGCTATTTCTTTGGAAAGTTGACTCCTATAATACTTGAGATTTGGACTTGATCTCATACATGTATATCCATGTACCTGTTTTATTTTAAGTATAGATTCATAACGTTTAAGATATTTAGTACACCTACTAGATTTGTTTGATATTTTTTATACTAACGTACTATTTCTTTGGAAAGTTGACTCCTATGATATTTAAGATTTGGACTTGATCCTTTTGATATCCCTATATCTATGTTCCTATTTTAGTATTCTATTATTATTAGATTTATAAGACTACATCTAACAGAGAACAATATGTGATTAAAGTGTGATTATATAGTGTAACGGATCAGACAACATAGGCCTGACCGTTAGCAATTCAAACATCAACCGTTGCGAACATCGAACCGTCTAGAACGTTCGATGAGAGCGACAAGTCGCATGACGTCACAGCGAGTATATAAGTCGAGACACAGCTCTCATCACCAGCAATTCCATGGTATAGCACCTGATTGACTCACTACGCTCTTATTGTTCGGACACTAAAGGCATAGCGCCTAGTGATCCTTTAGCTTCATTCGTAAAAGATTCTACAGTTCAATTATAGACAATTTCAGATATAAAATAAAAGCAAGATATAAAACTCAAATCGAACAAAATAGTTAAATAAATCAAATTAGATTCATTAACTTCAAACTTAACGGAATTTTCCTTATAAAACGACGAGCCTGTCAAATATCGCCTAGCGATACTATTAAATCTACGATACAAAAAGTTAGTAAGTAAGCAACATTGTAAATATAGAATAATCATTGGTTGCAACCGTAAGTTAGGATAAAATAAAATAAATCGAATTTCTTGATTAACTAAAAGTAAGTTATTCTATGCAGATCCCTTATCCGCCATTTCCAGGTTCTTCTTCATCTGTATAACCAACCAAAGCTAGATACAGCCTTAGTGTGTCTCTGACGCACTCAGGTCTGGCACAGCAGGTTTTATTGTTTAGAAAATTTGGGAATAAACTAACTTTAACATAACTGAAATCAAAAGGTTAGGTGGGTAAAGTGCAGCCTTAGCGCGTTTACGTGTTCAGGTCTGTGGGGAGGCGGCTTTAGTTGCACGGCGACTCAAGTCCGTAATAGGGAACATTAAATTATTGATATAAAGGTCTAGAACATATAAAATCGAGCAAAGAACTCACAATTACACTCGGTTCGCGTTACCGGAGGTAACGCTCAAGAACCGAAACGTAACAATAGATATTATTTTTCAAAAATAAATTTTGAATTTTCAACCAAGTTATCTTTGATTTGTGTGTGCCCTACATATTTTGAAATTAAATACTAGGATTATGGAATTTCTGGAGTCAGTTCTAAAATTTCATATTCAACCCTCCATTAACTTTTAGAAACATGGTTAATCTGGAATTTCAAATTCATAAATGAAATTTTGTATTCATATGATGATGATATTCCGTATCATTATTGTATTTGAAGTTTCAAAAAATCCGTGCATGAAATTTTATATTTGTGTGCATAAAGATTTCAGATTATTACTGGGATCTAGTTGAATATTCATAATAATTCATGACTGAAAATTGCTACCTAGATTTTATGTGAGATTTCAAACATTATTGTACTTGAATTTTCAGAATAACATCATTTAATTTTCACTGAACTGATACATATGGATTTTAATTCATGACTAGTGTGTGTTAATTGCTTCACACACTTTTTTTTTTAAATTTCATACAGAAATTTTTCACAGTGTATGCCAAAGTCAAAACATCAGGATCAAGATTATAGAAGAGATGCCGATGAAAATGAGGGCAAGCGCAAAAAAACAGCAATGGATAGCAGAGGTCCTATACTGAACCCAAAATATCAGGATAAAGATTATAGAAGAGATGTAGATAAAAATGTGGGCGAGCGCAACAAAAAAGCAAGGAATAGTAGAGATCAGATACTGAACTCAAAACATCAGGATCAAGATTACAGAAGAGATGCACATAAAAATGAGGGCGAGCGCCAAAAAAAAGCAAGAGACCCTATACCGAACTCAAAACATCAGGATAAAGATTATAGAAGAGATGTAGATAAAAATGAGGGCGAGCGCCAAAAAAAAAGCAAGAGATAGTAGAGATCCTGTACTGAACTCAAAAGATAAAGATAATAGAAGAGATGCAGATAAAAATGAGGGCAAGCGCCAAAAAAAAAAGCAAGGGATAGTAGAGATCGTATACTGAACTCAAAACATCAGGATCAAGAGTCTAGAAGTCATGGAGAGGCACAACGCAGATGGTACGACCCGGGATGGACGTCGAATGAGCGTCGAAGGGAGGAGAACAAATAATAAATCACAAATCACCTTTGCACCATCAAATAAATTGAGATATCTTCATAACTATCAATGTACACATGTCGAGGTTAATTCTGGCCAGAAAGTGATTTTTGGACAATTAGTTCCGGGCCAGAATCAACCTCGCCATGTGTACGTACCTGTTTTCATCACGAAAAGAACTTATTGATAAATAAATCGTTCGTAGATCTATCAAGATCTACGTAGATCTAGATTCTCTTTTCAATTGCAGACGCCGAGATTGACTTTTCTAGATCATCTACCAAAGACGGGCTATACGTACCTGAAACGAAACTTATTAATAAGTAAAATAGATGGTATAAATCGGCGATAAATATTGACTAGACGTCGTCTACGTAGATCTATCAAGATCTACGTAGATTATCAAATCGTAGATCTACAAAGATCCACGTAGATCTGCAGAGTAGTTTGGGTATTTCTACCAATATTACAGACGCCGAGACTGACTTTTCTAGATCATCTACCAAAGACGGGCTACGTACCTGAAACGAACTTATTAATAAGTAAAATAGATGGTATAAATCGGCGATAAATATTGACTAGACGTCGTCTACGTAGATCTACAAAGATCCACGTAGATCTGCAGAGTAGTTTGGGTATTTCTACCAATATTGGTAGAATATAGGGTAATTCCGGGTGAGATGGCCATAGGGGAGAGATGGCCTTCGATGATATTTCTCAGCCTACACGATATATTACACTTTCTATTTGGGGTAGATCGGTAGTAGTACTTTGTACGAAGCGATCTACTCTAAATAGGAAGTGTCATATATCGAATAGCATGAGAAATATCATCGAAGGCCATCTCTCCCCTATGGCTATCTCACCCGGAATTACCCTAATATTGGTATTCTAGATCATCTACCAAAGACGGGCTACGTACCTGAAACGAACTTATTAATAAGTAAAATAGATGGTATAAATCGGCGATATAAATATTGACTAGACGTCGTCTACGTAGATCTACAAAGATCCACGTAGATCTGCAGAGTAGTTAGGGTATTTCTACCAGTATTACAGACGCCAAGACTGACTTTTCTAGATCATCCACCAAAGACGGGCTACGTACCTGTTTTCATCCTGAAACGAACTAATTCATAAGTAAAATAGATGGTATAAATCGGCGATAAATATTGACTAGACGTCGTCTCCGTAGATCTATCAAGATCTACGTAGATCATCAAATCGTAGATCTACAAAGATTCACGTAGATCTGCAGAGTAGTTTGGGTATTTATACCAATATCTATGTACATATTGCAGACGCCGAGATTGACTTTTCTAGATCATCTACCAAAGGGTTCACGTAGATCTACATAGACTGGATGTAGACGTTTGTCGCAATCGCCATGTCTATATTCACGTCTACGCATTGGCGTAGCCAGCATTTTTTGCTGGGGTGGGCCTGGGGGGGGATGGGGGGGGGGGGGGGGGGGGGACTACCTTGACAAAAAAAAAAAATTCGTCACATATTTATTTTATGATAATATTATAAAATAATAGGGGTGGGGCGTGCCCACCCCTGCCCCATCCTGGCTACGCCACTGCGTCTACGATCGTCCCAGTAGACGGACTTGACGTAGACGTCTCTTCGTAGATCTATCGTAGATCTAGATAGACGATTTTTTTTTACACGGGTAGTGAATCGGTTTTCTGTATTATTAACTCAAATAAAATATCAACAAAAATTATACAAAGTGAACTTATCCTATCTTAATCTACTTTAAAGGTTTCCTGAACCGTAATTGTTTCTCTGTGTTGGATTTTGGCAACAATTCTGCTTTAGCTAATGTCCCTATGTTTGTTAAATGTTCTATATCCGAATAGGTAATAATAGAATGGATTATATTATTTGAAATTGTCTAAGTAACGTGAATCTACTGAGTCTACTTTATTGTCTTCGGAAGACCCTTAGTACAATAGCACATGAGTCGCCTGGGATGCTATACCACGAATGCGCTGTCGAGCTCTGTCCACGCGGGTTTATATACTGTTCTTCTTACGCTTGTGACGTCACAAGCGTTGATCGCTGGTCTATCCGAATTTGTCCAGTTTTGCTGTATTTACGCCGACCAATCACCGTCGTCTACCTTCGTGACGGTCGGACACGTTACAATATGTTAGCGCAAAAAAACAAATATGTCGCATTAGGGTGGTCCTTAAATAGGGTTGGAAGAAATTTTGACCTCGCCGCCCCCCAGATCAGCTCCAAATAAGTCGAAAGAAATGTGAAAAAAATTTCAGCCCCCTATCTTAAAAATTGGCCCATGCCAGAGGGGGTTAATTTGCCCGTGTTTTTTCGATTTTTCAAAGACCTGCGTACTAGAGCGTCCTAAACTCTTTCTAAAAATCCCAAATACTTACGAACGCATTCCTGGTACCCATATTCTATATCCAGATGGATAAATCAAACTCCTGATTCAACCTTGACAGCTGTATGGATCATTCTATAAGAGGAAACTTTTTTTTTTTTTCTTCTTTCAGTTGCCGAAAAATTTTGTCAAAACAAAGTTCGACATTGAAAATATGATGATAACAAAATGTCGAACATGACTAGCTGCTAATCCCGTTTATCTGGACATGAGCGCTACAAAAATTAGCTGCTAACATATCCTCTGGGTACAAGCGCTACAGAAATTAGCTGCTAAAACCTCGTCTGGGCATGAGCGCTACAAAAATTAGCTGCTAACATATCCTCTGGGTATGAGCGCTACAAAAACTAGCTGCTAAAACCTCGTCTGGGTATGAGCGCTACCAGCGCCGGATTTACCTATAAGCCCGAGAAGCCTGGGCCTAGAGCGGCATTATATAGGGGCGGCAAAAATTGGGTTTGAGAATCCAAATCATATGCAACTTGTATGATGAAATTTTTTTTTTTTTGTAAACTAAACGTGTTTGATGTTGACCAGTATATGAAGTTGATCCTACAGCTTTCTGTCTCTTTCCTTGCCTATAATATCATGAATGAAAGAAGAGGACAGATGAATTTGGTGCAGCTTCATACTGGTCAACATCAAACATGTTTAGTGTACAAATGAAGAAGTCCTAACGTTAAAAAAATGTAGTACCTATGAAAAGATATAAATTCTCATTTATGAAATAACAGAATTGTTATTATTATTATCCTATTATTATCATATGTATCCAGCTATATCGGAAAATATTGAATAAAACGGCTGTTTATGAGCTTGTGTAATACAAATTATTGAATATTGATCTATCTCGATTGAAGAAATTTCATTAGTGAATAGATGACTAGGTAGAGGGGCCTAACCCAACCAATCTGAAATGCATATTGTGACAATATGCTCACCAAACGTTGAATACCACTGACAATCGAGCGAGCGTAGCGAGCGAGGAACAGCGCTCAACCAACCGAGTGAGCGAGCGAAGCGAGCGAACGAGCACAATAATTAGCTAGTATAATTTGAAAGTTCGAAGAAGTCATTTTTTTCAATAGTTATTTATAGGCTTTTCCATGCGAACTGACCTAGTCGCTGACCCTCGACATTTTTGATTTTGATAACTGAAGAATATATACCAATTTTCAAATCTTTATCTCATTTCGTTTTCGCGTTATAAATTTCTGAACGAACGGAATTATGCATTCGTTTACCTACGATCATTTATAGGTATAACTCCGTATGGAAAAAAGATGTCGACACGAACAAGTACGTTCTTTTTTTGTCTTGGATTGTAGATCAACATAAGAATATGGAATATGGATATAAGATGAATATATGCAACGTAAGCTCGATCATTTTTATAAGCACTGAAATATAAAAAATCAATTTTCGTCAAGTTCGACCCCTTCGATATTTTGAAAAAAATTACATAAATTCAGGAACCGAAAGCCGAATTTTGAGGACCCAAATGAAGACGGAACTCCAACTCCTTCAATTTTTTTCCAACTTTTGAAATTTAGAATATCTAGATATAAAAATTTGATGTATAAAAATGTTCGAACTTACGTTGTATATTTTTTTTATATATTCTAATGTTAAACTCAAATCCAAAACAAAAAAAAGAACGTACTTTTTCGTGTCGATACCTTTTTCCCACACGGAGTTTTAAATGATTGAAGGTAAACGAATGCATAATTTCGTTCGTTTCTTGGAAATTTATATTTATGTTTATATTTATAATAACGCGAAAACGAATTGAGATAAAGATGTGAAAATCGGTATACTGGGTGAGTCTTTTCAAATGTCCAAAATGGGTGTAACTCACTTGCGGCAAAGGCACGCCGTGATTCGCGATTAAGCATTGCTACTTATTCCCACCCAGATAATCGTTTACCTGATTGGCTGAATGCGTGCCCACGCCATAAGTAAGTCCCACCCATTTTGGACCGTTGAAAAGCCTCACCCAGTATATTCTTTAGTTATCGACAGCTATAATGTAAAAACAAATTGGGAGAATCAAAAATGTCGAGGGTCAGCGACTAGGTCAGTTCGCATGGAAAAGCCCATATATATATATTAGGGTGGCCGTTAGAAAAAAAAATTCCGGGCCGCCCCCCAAATCGACTCGAAATAAATCAAAACTCATCCTGTAATTTTTTCAGATTTTTATTTTAACGCTTGACCCTTGACCACAAAGGTTAAACTTCTCCATTTGAAATACACGGGGTTTTGCGGTCCTTTCAGTTATTATTCCACTGTGGGTCTAATTATGAATATAAAAATCTGAAATTCTCACAGATTGGTCCACGAGAATACTTCTCTGTGAAGAAAAAATGGCCACCCTCCTGCCCTTCAAATTTTGTATGGTTCATCCCATGCCAATGTGATCATTTCTTTTTTTTTCTCCAATTTTATCGAATGTTGCTCAAAAACATTGGAAATATATGTTTCCCAATGTTTTTCGGTTTTATCACATTTCGTATGGGATACTCAGACATTATTTTCCGAAAGTTTTTTTAATGTTTTTACAATTCCATCGAATGTTTTCCAAAAACATTAAAAATATATGTTTCCCGATGTTTCTCGGTTTTCCCACATTTTGTACGGAAGTGGTTTTCGGTGTGTTTTTGTAGCATTTTCGTTTTCCTTTTTTTTTTTTTTTGTATTTAGCAAATTTTGTTGTTAACGTCATCCATGTAATTTTTGAATAAAGTCAACTCTTTTATTATAGATTTTTTTCGCAAAAGAAATCAACAAGGAGTTAGAAAGTCAACTTTCGCATTAGAATCGATTATTCCCTTTACCTGAAGTCCGTATGATATTGGATAATGTCGGAATATCCCATACGAAATGTGAACAAACCGAAAAGTATTGGAAAACATATGGGGTATTCCACCTCAACTCGACGTGTCTCCAGACCTTGACAATTCCGATATCGCTAATTTTTTTTGTGCATGTTGCACCATAAGATACGACTACTCTCACCAAAGCTTTTGGGGATCGGTCTCATCGATTCGATGAGGCAGAATATTGAAATTTCGTTGTTTTCGTTGACACGAAGATTTCAACCGCATGTAACTCGGAATCTATCAGTCCTATCGAAAAAATCAAGATCACTAAATTTCTTTTTTTTGAATGTTCTATTCGAAAATCATTTTGTTTAGAATTCTTTAACCCTTGTGTCAGTTGTTATTCGCGAATAAAAATTTAAATGCTGTTTTTCGAAGAATAGGCCACCTTAGATTTTACTGAAATTTTTACACGATATTCTACGAAAAATTACGCGAATTTCAAGACCTTGTTTGAGATGGCACGATTTTTGGTTTAGAAGTTATAATCATTTGAAAATCTGTAAAAGCCTATAACGGAACGAAGGAAGGATTGGAAATTAAAACAGTCATACACGATGTTCCTCAAGCAAGGAAAAGTGGACCAAGAATGGATCCAAAATCGGCTAACGCAGAAAGTTTCTATATTTTTTGTAGATTAAGAAAATGTTAAGCTGAAAATCCTAGCTGATCGGTTCCGCAAGTTATGGCCGTTTTTGTATTTATACCGCGCACGTTCATGAAAAGCAGAGTAGAACACTTTACTACGTATACATGCAATCGACCTCTTGATCCCAATATGAGAAAATTAAGTATGTATTAATGATTTTTCATTGAAAGTCTCGTTTTTTTTTTTTCCGAAATTAATTGATACGTTAATTTACCGGCCTCTGAATAATGCCGCTTTTCCACTATTCCCGTTTTTGCAACGTATCAACAGATTTCCTGATTGAAAATTTGAATAATGTCTCTCTCGCATCACGCGCACGGTAAGTTAGATTTCATACTAACCTTATCGGCTCTCCATACCTCTAAATGCAATGTAAAATGTATGAGAAGTTAATTGAAAAATTAATTTCTCAAAAACGGTGTAGTGAATCAACTTGAAATTTTGGCAGTGAGCATATTATCATTTATCTGTCTTTCGATGATAAAAATATCGAAGATTTCTCACTATTTGAATATATCTCCCGAACATCCTTGAAAATGAAAAGACAAATGTAGGGTTATGACCGTACACAGCAAATTGAAATTCATACTATAATGAATATGAGTTACTGAACCTGTCAATACTGTATTATAACTACTAAGAACAGAATAAATAATCAGTCTTTCCACGCCATCAAGTTATTACGCAAACTAGGTATGACTGTTTTAATTTCCAATCCTTCCTTCGTTCCGTCATAGGCTTTTACAGATTTTCAAATGATTATAACTTCTAAACCAAAAATCGTGCCATCTCAAACAAGGTCTTGAAATTCGCGTAATTTTTCGTAGAATATCGTGTAAAAATTTCAGTAAAATCGAAGGTGGCCTATTCTTCGAAAAACAGCATTTAAATTTTTATTCGCGAATAACAACTGACACAAGGGTTAAAGAATTCTGAAAAAATGATTTTCGAATAGAACATTCAAAAACAAGAAATTTGGTGATCTTGATTTTTTCGATAGGACTGATAGATTCCAAGTTACATACGTTTGAAATCTTCGTGTCAACGAAAACAACGAAATTTCAATATTCTGCCTCATCGAAACGATGAGACCGATCCCCAAAAGCTTTGGTGAGAGTAGTCGTATCTTATGGTGCAACATGCACAAAAAAAATTAGCGATATCGGAATTGTCAAGGTCTGGAGACACGTCGAGTTGAGGTGGAATACCCCATATATTTCCAATGTTTTTGAGCAACATTCGATAAAATTGGAGAAAAAAAAAAAAAAAAATATGATCACATTGGCATGGGATCAGTTCCGTCTTTTCCATAAGGGCATGTGGGGCACGTGCCCAGGGCCCCCGGCCTGATTGGGGCCCCGAAACCAATGAAGTCACTAAGCAAAAGTACATTTTGATTTTTTCACTCACGTTTTTTTGGCTTTCTGAGAGGGCCCCAAACTCTGCGTGCCCAGGGGCCCCTGCATGGCTTAAGACGGCCCTGCATGGGATCCCTACAAAATTTGGAGGGCAGGTGGGTGGCCATTTTTTCTTCACAGAGAAGCATTCTCGTGGACCAATCTGTCAGAATTTCAGATTTTTATATTCATAATTAGACCCACAGTGGAATAATAACTGAAAGGACAGCGAAACCCCGTGTATTTCAAATGGAGAAGTTCAACCTCTGTGGTCAAGGGTCAAGCGTTAAAATAAAAATCTGAAAAAATTACAGGATGAGTTTTGATTTATTTCGAGTCGATTTTGGGGGCGGCCCGGGAGTTTCATGTTTTTTCCTGTTTTAACGGCTACCCTAATATATATATATATCAGGGTGATTCGAAAAAAAGGAAAAAAAATATATATATATATCTCAGCAAGTAGGGCCTATACCGAAATTTGGAAAGAAATAGTTTTTCATTTCTTAAAGGTGTAGATAAGGTCCAAATAAAAAAAGCCTACCTTACGTTGTGAATGATGCTAGTATCTATGTATAGAAAAAAATTCAATCATCTGCCATGAAAGTGTGGACGTAAGGAACCTTTCGCAGAACCTTGCAGCGCAGCGAAGGAAAGTTTCTGCAAAAAAAAGTTTCTACACCTTTGAAAAATGAAAAACTATTTTTTGCCAAAATTTCAGTATAGACCCCCCCCCCCCCCCCCCTTAACAGCCTCAAAAGTTTCATTTCGGTAAAAAAATATGCCTGTTAAAATATGAGCTCCTAATATTAATAAATATTAAGATGCTCCGCATAGCACTTTTCGATTTTCCATAAGAATAACATGCAATTCTCTACAAAAATATGTCTGTATATTCTCTATGTGATGTATCATTTGCTAGTTATAAAAATCAGAAGAAGCAAAAATAATTTATCCCATGTTACTCTTATGAAAAATCGGAAATATTAATATTAAGAGCTCATATTTTGACAGGTTTACCTTTATACCTAAATAAAAATTTTGAGCCTGTTGGTGAGAATTGTTTTTTTTTTTTTCACTTCGTACATCTTTGGAGAAGTGAGTTTTAGGTAGCTCAGTCTTACACTGAGAGACTTTTTATGTCAAAAATCGGTAAAACTATATCAACGTTTAATATGCTAACTTCAGAAGTAGAGAAGTCCGGGGCTGCTTGTCAAAAATTCATATGGTATACGAAAAACTATTACTCACAGCTGCAAAACAAAAAAAAATTGAGCTGAGTCGAGGGCTTCACGAACACACCTGTATATGGGGCATTCCATGGTAAATCACACAGAATAAAACCCGACCGATTCCGATTTGCTTCATATTTTTTCGTGTTGTTGTTATCACTGAAAAAGACGTCTGTGATTTTTTTCAGATTTTTATTGCCAGTCGTTTGGATTTTTTTTTTTTTTTTCAGTAATCGTAAATCCAATCAAACAAATGATTTGAAAAAATGATTCGGGCCAACTTTTTCGTAATTTCACGCAGTTTAACATTAGAATAATAGACAAATTTTTAAGCATCATGTCGAGCATTTTTATCTGGTTTAACGTAAAAAATATCGACTTTCGCTAAGTATGCCCCCTGCGATCCTGTTCAAAAAAATCACGAAAATTCCGCATTGAAAATCAAAAATTTTAAGCCCAAGGCCATGATGGAGAAATGATTCCTTCAGTTTTGTTAAATTTTTTTTGTAAATATTTTCCGTTGTTTTTCACTGCTTACTCCAATACGATAAAAAAAAAGGTGATGCCCATCTACCAACTCAATTTTTCTTACCAATAGCCATCATAAATAATCAATAGTTATCTTTTAAGCAGAAAATCATGATTTCAAATAATTCACATCCTATTTATATTATTCGATATTATTATTTATTATTTTCGCGGTGTAATTTGTAAGGAATTTACTTATTTTACTACGATGAATTATAATTTTTGAGACGTGCCTCTACTTCAGGGGGCTTAGAAAACTCAACGGGCCTACTATAAAGCTGTATATAAATTAAGGAGGAGTTTGAAATTTAGTTTGACCATATGAATGTCGTTTAATATTTTATTTAACCCTTTCTGCCATGGTGGCACTCTGAGAGTGCCACCTGTTTTATAACCATTTTCTGAGCAATTTCGATCGAATTTTCAAACTTTTTTTTTGTGTTTAAAAAAAAAAAAAAAAAAAAAAATGTGTGACACAAAGGGTTAACGTAAATAAATTTAATGAATGAATTGATGCGTGAATTTAAACCAATCCTCAATGAATTCGCAATGATTCGCAATACGAAGCTGGCTTATGCTATGTAGCAGAGGGGCCGAAGCAAAATAATAAATAATAATATCGAATAATATAAATAGGATGTGAATTATTTGAAATCATGATTTTCTGCTTAAAAGATAACTATTGATTATTTATGACGGCTATTGGTAAGAAAAATTGAGTTGGTAGATGGGCATCACCTTTTTTTTTATCGTATTGGAGTAAGCAGTGAAAAACAACGGAAAATATTTACAAAAAAAATTTAACAAAACTGAAGGAATCATTTCTCCATCATGGCCTTGGGCTTAAAATTTTTGATTTTCAATGCGGAATTTTCGTGATTTTTTTGAACAGGATCGCAGGGGGCATACTTAGCGAAAGTCGATATTTTTTAC
Source organism: Tenthredo mesomela (assembly GCA_943736025.1). Taxonomy (NCBI): domain Eukaryota; kingdom Metazoa; phylum Arthropoda; class Insecta; order Hymenoptera; family Tenthredinidae; genus Tenthredo; species Tenthredo mesomela. The sequence continues at coordinate 23,184,014 of OX031013.1, read as the reverse complement.
GTTAAACCAGATAAAAATGCTCGACATGATGCTTAAAAATTTGTCTATTATTTTAATGTTAAACTGCGTGAAATTACGAAAAAGTTGGCCCGAATCATTTTTTCAAATCATTTGTTTGATTGGATTTACGATTACTGAAAAAAAAAAAAAAAAAAAAAAAAAAATCCAAACGACTGGCAATAAAAATCTGAAAAAAATCACAGACGTCTTTTTCAGTGATAACAACAACACGAAAAAATATGAAGCAAATCGGAATCGGTCGGGTTTTATTCTGTGTGATTTACCATGGAATGCCCCATATATATTTTCGGAAACTGGTATATATACTGAGCTGAGAACAATTCACCGCTTGTGAGAAAGGATTCCAAGAGTTATTGTTTTAATAAATCATTGAAAAATAAAGCACCTCAATCTCGGCGAAGATCGTAATCGCTCGTGGCGATTCGGGAAACATTTACGTATTATTTTATCAACAGCGGCGCCGACTCCGTGGGTGCTCGAGGGCTCCAGCACCCACGAGAGGTAAATAGTGGGTGCAGAGCACCCATGACCATCGACATCAAAAGTGATTAGCAATCGGCTTTGAGCGTGACTTTTTTTTCTCGCGCGCCCCCAGTACTTTTGAACGAATCTTCAAATGAGCATGAGGAGATGAGCACTAGGGTGTCCGACTGTCCGTTATTTCCCAAATTGACTTTGTCACTTGGGTATGGTCCAAATAATTAATTTACAGCCTAAAAACAATTAAGGAAATTTTTTCTTTTTTTTTTTAAAGTGCCATTAACCTCTGCCTGTAGGACGATACTTTTCCCATTTGATTAACATAGGATTCTTGCACTTTCCAGCTTCAATTTTTTTTTTCGCTTTCTTTATTCATTACCTCATCAAATATTGTTGATTCCACTCCTGTTCTGATTTATTTGGATGGACATATTTTTACATTGGTGGCCAAAATAATTTTTCATAAGTTTTGAAGTTTATTTCAAAATTTATTTTTACCGTATTTTTTTAGTGATTTTCGAATATTTTTGGATTTATTGACTTTTCAATGCTTTTTATTTAAATTAAAAAATATTTGATAGATATTGAACAATATGGTAAAACAAAATTTTTACCGCTTCAAAACTCAACATTTTTTTCCCACCAATGTAAAACTATGTCCATCCAAAGAGGTCAGAACAGTAGTAGAATCAACAATATTTGATGAGGTAATGAAAGTAGTAAGCGAAAAAAAAAATCAAAGTATGAAAAGTGCGAAAATCCCATGTTAATCAAATAGGACAAGTATCGTCCTATTACTTGAGAAAAAGAAAAAAAATGCACAATTATTTTTAGGCTATGAACTAATGATTTGGACCATACCCAAGTGAAAAAAGTCAATTTGCGAAATAACGGACACCCTAAAGAGCACCCACGGGGTTTTCTAACAGCTGGCGCCGCTGTTTATCAAAGACTGGTATGGTTATGTCAAACTTCGATATGACACTACGAATACTTATCATTTTTTCCACTCTGTTCCCTAGTTTCTACTGTAACATACTAAACGTTGATATAGTTTTACCGATTTTTGAAATAAAAAGTCTCTCAGTGTAAAAGTGGCGCGTGCGGTCCAAATTTTTCCCATTTGATTAACACAATATTCTTGCTACACAAACACTCTAATCGAAATATCTCGAAAACTATGCAAGTTAGGAAGCTCTTCTTGGTCTCATATTGTAGATAATTAAATTGTCTTCCAAAAAGGTCTGATCAATGTTAGAGCTAGAAATTGAAAAAAATTTATTACAAATTTATTCATCAAATAAAGTTCAAGTTTAAACGTCCGTAATGAGTACAAAATCAATCTCTAGCTCTAACATAGATTCAATCTTTTTGTAGAGAATTCAATTATCTACAAAATAAGCTCAAGCACAGCTTCCTAACTTGCATAGTTTGTGAGATATTTCGATTAGAGTGTTTGTGTAGCAAGAATCTTGTGTTAATCAAACGGGAAAAATTTAGACCGTATGCGCCACCGTTTAAAATTGAGCTACCCGGCTCCAGTTCTACGAGGCTTTGTTTTACACCCAAAACTCACTTTTCCAAGAGTGTACGGAGTAAAAAAAAAAAAGCTAAAAGAAAACCGGTCTGATATATTTATAAATTAGTGAAAACCGAGTGGAACTGTTGGCTCACCAGTAGTTATTTCAATGGCGACTTCTGCTTGGCAGTTTATGCAATATTTTTGTCTGGTCAAGTTTCCTTTTATTATATTGAAAAGTTTTTTATTATTTTTCAAATGGTTGATCTGGCGAATGACAGCATTCTCGTTGTTAATCAGTTCGTTGCATCCGCCTGTACATTTGATTTTTTGCACAACGCTCGGCTGATTGAGTAGGATGTAATTGATGAGATCGTTGATAGCCGAATCACATCGAACAATTTCGATTGTCTTTTCGCGAATTTTTATGCCTTTGAAGTTGAGCATTAGGCGTCCTCTCAATCTGTAGGTATTGGCCGAAATTCCCTTATTTAATACGTCGGACACAATTTCAAATAATGGGTTATCGTTGGCTGTAGCTAGCACGTACTCTCGAAAGTACGCATAGTCTATGGTACCCGCAACAAAAATTTGGTAGAGACTATCTAGCGCACACGTGTTTCTAAAAGAATATTTGGCACCACTTATGGTCACAAAACTCATCTTCATAGTATTGCCGTTTTTTAAGATTGGCAAATTTTCCTTATTATTGGATTCGTATAACAGCATGTCTGAAATCTTTTCTTTACTCTGGCCTAAATATCTGCTTTTTCTTTTGATGATCTTATTGCTATTTTTCAAATCCTTCAATGCTAAGCCTTTGTGGTTTTCTATTTCTGTTAAGGCCATTTTGTACGTGATATTTTTCGAAGTGAAGCAATTAACACACAATCTGTGCTGACCATAGCCTTCTTCTTCTCCTGCCTCTACAGAACATCCTGGTAGTGCATGAATCTTTTTTTTGCATACCCTACAAGAATGTGCTTCTTCAGGCTGATCACCGCGTACGCAAGCTACGCATTGTTCTTCGTTGTTGGTCAGCTCTTTTAATGGTGATTTTTGGACAGTCGCCACTAATCCCTCTTCATACTGTAACGTCATTTCCATTTAACCAAAAGCTTATTTAAATGGAACACGGGGAAACAGTTCATCTAAATCGGTGACAATAAAGACGCACCCAACAGAGTACTAAGCATCTGCCCATGTTCAGCTCAATTTTCTCTACAACAATTATTGTTTCAGAATCAGGTGTATTCATCATGCCTATTATTATTTGAATGATCCCCAAAAAGCACCTCTGGTGCGAAAACCTTTCGCCCAGTACATTGATGTGATATATTTCCCCCAAAAAGCACCTCCCACTTAAAGTAGTATGGTCGTCAAAAATGACTAGTTTTTCATAAATTTATTATGGCATAGTTGCCACATTGAGTATTCATCGAATTATTATATTCATAAGCTGATGATTTCCCTGACATGTCCAGAAACAAAATAATACCCAAATTATGAACAAATGGCCAGATATCGATTTTTCATTTATAATTGCTTCAAAATCAAGAAAAATCTAGTAGATTGGTTCGATTACAGTCTACGATGGCTCATTTTGTCCAGAAGACTATTTCCCACAAATTCACCGCGACAGATTATTTTCTCTGTCGATCGGCAATTCAATATGGTTATTTGTTTATTGAAATCTATATACGTGCAGTCTTGTAAAATTGAATATTCACCGTCCCCAACATGATGAAAAAAAAGTATCACGGTCGGATTATAGAGAATAGTTCCCCGAAGAAAATAAGCCGTCGTAGACTGTAATCGAACCAATCGACTAGATTTTTCTTGATTTTGAAGCAATTAAAAATGAAAAATCGATATCTGGCCATTTATTCATGATTTGGGTATTATTTTGTTTCTGGACATTTCAGGGAAATCATCAGTTTATGAATATAATAATTCGATGAATACTCAATGTGGCGACTATGCCGTAATAAATTTATGAAAAACTAGTCATTTTTGACGACCATACTACTTCAATTTCCCGTTCGCCTAACCTGAGTCTTTTCGCGGGCCCAAAAAACGAAGGGACGCCTCTCTATGTTTTTTATATACCCATACAACTGCCTCGTGACGTCATCGTGGAGACGGAGATGACCGAGAAAATTCTTGACCAAACTCAGCATCTCTATAAATCTGAATATTAGATCTCAGCTCTCCGTGCACCGATTGCATAGAAGTTGCGCTCAAATGAAAGCTGTTTAAAACCATATTTTAAGAAAAATATCTGAATCTCGGGTATAACCTGAGTCGAAATAAAATCAGGATATTGAGTAGTGACTCTATTGTTCGTAATTCGTATACCTATTAATTCATACTATATGAGAATTTATCGGACGAGACGAACCAAATTTTAAACTAAGTACAAATGCGGAGGTCCCGGTTTAAACCCGGGCTGAAAGACTTTTTACTTGAAAAAATAATTATGATGCACTTTCAGTTTTTTTTCGGTCTTTCTGGGGATTGCACATTCTATGCAGAGGAAGAATCTTTACTCAGTTAGAAGACTTAGTTTAAAATTTGGTTCGTCTCGTCCGATGAATTCTCATATAGTATAAAATCAGGATAATATAATCGCCGTATAGGCCGAAGAGCTTTGATGCGGGTATGGAGACTCGGTCGAGCCTCACGCCGCGTGCTTGAAAATTATTTTTAATGTACTTGGCGCGAGACTCTACCGAGTCTCTTGATACAATTGATCGGCACATGATAATCTCGACTAATGCTCTTACCGTTAGATCATGTACTGCAGCGTTGGGCATTGGCGTTCCGAGTTGACTGGAGTTAAGGATAGTATCCTTCTCCATTGACAGTAGAGAATCAGCATTCTTATAGGCTGGTGATTCTTCATGATAATGTGGCGGTGACCCTTCCGCATGAAATGATGATTCTTCGCTGTTCATATGACTTGATTCATCAAATTCCACGGTGTTTATCGTCAAATTAGTGTCATTCTCAGTTTTCGTTTCAAAAATTTCAGGCTCATCAGATTCTTCAAGGCTTTCAATTTCTTCAATTTTCTGTCCGATCATTTCATTTTCAGTGTTATCATTTGCAGATAGAATTCGTAATTTTCCATCATAATGGTTAATGATCTTTTCAACAGTAGCATCTACTCGCGAGTACTTTCCTTTTCTGCTTAGTACATTGTGTTTAATCTTTTTAATTTCGCATTCCACGCCGCACTGGAGCTGGGGCGAATATTTTCACTATTGAATTTTGTATTGCAAAGATTGGACCACATCGGTAAATGTTTAATTTCTCTTATCAATCTTCCCGCTATTCTGAGATCGAAATGCGCGTTATCACGTTCACCGATTTCATGTTTTATTTTGGTCTTCACTTCCAACTCAATTCCCGTAGGCCATTCTCCCCATGCATTTGAGTGCATGCTCTGTTTTTTATTATTATTCCGATTCTTCGGACTCAGCATTTTCTTTCTCTTGACCCCTGTTTTGCCTGCATCCTTAATTCCTTCACTTTCTTGATAGTCTGAATCTTCATTCCTTTCAGAGTCACCGCTCTCTCTTTCAGCTTCTGCTTCATGACAAAACCTTTCGTACTCGGACAACTGACCAGTTATAACACCTCTTAAATGATCTTTATGTTGTTCACATAAAGTCACTCTATTGCCTTTGATCAATTTACCATCAGTTTCGCTTAGAGCTACTGTTAGAAGCATGATTATTAGGTCTCTCGCCTCTTCTTCGCTTCTACTCAAAATCAATTGACCGATGCTCGCCAGGTAAAAGACTTTGATCCGTCGATTTTTGTTCTTCAAAAAATCAGCCCACAGTTTTATGTAATGAGCTACATCTATCGAAACTAACGTTTCATTATCCATCGACGAAGGGTTAGTTCTAAATGCATCGCAATATTCTTCGATTGTCAGAAAATTCGTGATCGCGGATATGCATGCAGTTAGCAAGGCCCTCGAGGAGTCACAAATCTGCAAATGATATAATAAGTGAACGCACATGAATTTTCCAGCGTGTAACATCTCCGCAATTGTCACATAAAGCTTCTTGTTTTTATTACACTCATAGCCTGACCGTATACATTCAAACAAGCATAAATGTGTGATTCCGCCATACAAGTACGTTATCAAAACAATGAATTATACCGTGAGGAAACGTGGAAAGAGCTGGATCCAAGCTGGATCCAATATCCCTAGTTCTGTCGTCTGCTAGATTCACAACAAACATAACCTATTTCTGCCACGGTCGGCTGCCATTTGTATTTGACAACAATCGAAAACAAATAGTAGACTGACTCTAGGGATATTCGTGGCAGGTCTGAAATTGGCGCCCTTCGTAATACTTGAATAAATCAGCGCCTGCGCGCTCGGACCAGCTCTTTCCACGTTTCCTCCCGGTATGTAGGTATATATTTTATCTTAATGTACGGCGGACTTTTCCAACTATAACACTGGAAACCTAGTCAATAAAAATGAACTGAATAATTTAACCCTTTCCGAAAACATAACTATGAATCTATTTCATTTCATTACAAATGAAATTTATTCAGTCGATGAAAAATTGTTCAATGAAATTCGAGAAACTTTCCCACAAGCTATGGGACAACTCAAGAATATGTTTGGGGCTTTTGCACGTTCATGTAGAACAATGCAAGAAATTTCAATTAATTGTATACATATAGGTGGTATGTTTGGTATTATGTCGGTCCAACTATTCAATAACTTCATTTACGCACCACTTGTTTCGGGTAATTGGTGGCTGATTGAATAATTCTTTTAAGCCAATGTTCAATCGTCACAGAGTCTTGCCTCTCTGTGATAGCTTCAGATATCGAAAATTGACCCAACTCGCAGTTGATCACGGCAAGATGTAAAAATAATGAGTGAGACTTTTCTGCAGGTGCATGTAAAATCTTAGTTGCTATTCCTGACGTTGAATCTATTATAAGAGGGACTTCCTCCGAATATTGATTCCATAATCTGATTTGATGATTAGAAAAAATATGAATGAAGAAAGGATCGTCTCCTATACTTTGAATCACATTTCTTCCAAGTGCTGTTCTCTTCATTATTTTGAGTGCGTCTATGGGATTTTTGTGTAAATATTGCGATGCAATATATTGGTGTTTCGCTGTCCTAAGCACTGAATCTGAATATAAAAGTGGTGGATCTGGATCCCCATGTCGTTGCAGTGCTCTCCTTCGCTCTGTTATAAATACATCGACTGATTTATGGCAAAGCTCAGCAGCTATCTGTCGCCTTTCAACACTCCGAAGCTGACGCTTACCACAGCTTTTGCCCTCTCCTGTCTTAATTATGCGACACTCAAATTTTGTGTTCAGATCGTCCGAGTCATTATCTATTGCACACCTTATCTCAGCACCACATTTGCAAGAACCGTGACAGAAAACATGAGAGATTAAAAATATACGTTAATCACGTTACATATTCAAGCAAAAGTGGTATGAAATATGATACAGAAAAAGTACATTTATTCTCTCAGGTTGCGCAGAAGTGACGCGACACAGCCCCCGGAAAAGCCAATCGAAAACGATTTATGAAATTGAAATGTACGGGGTGTCATGAAATTACGTGTCGTCATCTCGCCAGGTGATTCTTCAACTTCAAATCATTGAATCACCCGAGGGACATGCCCCCGCGAAATCGATCTTAACCTTGCAATTCAAGGTCAAAATTTTTCATTTGCTCAAAAATTCTAGACGTCAGGAGGAATAGGAGTGTTATGAATAACGCTGCCACCATTGTTATGTATATAATAATAGCTCCCACCTTTTGTGTATACGTGGATAGCTGTCGTCGAGTTCGTTCCTCGTTTTTACACCTTAGCTGGGTAACCGGATTTTGGATGGTAGGTGATTGAAACGAATATAATATGTAAATAACTAAATAGTTGTTTATTGGTATAGTGATTACTAGGATAGTAGAACCATCGATATGATTGTTATACGTTATTAAGTGAAAGCGATGAGTGATTTGAGTTTATGATTTCGAGAGTTAATTAAGAGTCGTTTCGGATGCAAGTTTAAGAACGACTGGTTTGGTTAACGATTTAGGAGTAAGTGAGTTGTTGCAAGTGCAATATTAATAATGGCTACTGATGAGCTGAGATCATCTTTTCCATTGTCCCGGGCATGGGCGCGTTCGTGCAGGTGGATAGGTAGGGATGGAGTTCTCCGAATGTAAGGTGCACACAGGATGTTGTGTCTTATAGATTGAGAGTAAGAGAGGTATTGAATAGAGTGAGATACGTAACACGCCCATCCCCAGGAGAAAAAATATTGCTCCTGTGAAGCAGGAGGAAATTTTTTTTTGTAAAAGTTAAAATGTATATAATAATATAATTTAGGTATAAGGTTGTATACTTACGACAGTAAGTATACTTATATTTACGTTAGTGAATAGATCTAGGTATACATACACGTCAGTGAATGTATTTATGTACGTGGATCTACGTCAGTAGATTCATTTACGCGTAGATTCACGTTAGTGAATCTACCTTGTTTAGGTGTATGGTTTTGTTACAATTGTCTTACATTGAGATGGATAGTACAACTGGTATGTTGGAAATAGTTATAGTATAGGTTATAGTATAGTTAATATTACTTATTGGCAATAAAATCAGTTATAAATGTCTTATTTAGGTATAAAAAGATGTTTGAGCTGTCTGAGCTGCTTCTATGTTTAGTGTAGTTGGTGTAGTTGTTGTAGTTGGTGCACATGTGATTGCTGGAGGATTATTTTGTTCGGTAGAGTCTTGATTTCGGTTAGGACTTCTAAATCTTCTGAATATTTTAAGTATTCTCTCTGCTGTTGCAAGTTTTTGCGCTATGTAGACCAGCGATACTGAGCCGAATAGGGAAGAGATATAATAAAGCATGTTTTGTTTATTTAGTTAATTTGATTTTATTTATGTGTACTATTTTCGTCCTATGGTCTGATAGTGTTTAGTTGTTGTTAGTGAGATTGTATGTGGTTTTGCGGTGCACTTGTTATTGAGTTTGGATCCGGTTCTTTTTTCTCGGTTTATTGTGAATTGATTTCGCGATTGGGAATATATTGTGTTGTGGTGGTTTTGTAGTTTGATGTATTGATACTTGTTTTCCTTCATACGTGGAATTCTTAAAAGTTGAGGCCCATGATTTGTTGGGGGTAGGAAGTTTTCGTTTATAATGAGGAACGTGGTCGTCTTCCGACGATGAGGAGTCAGGTGGTAATGAAGGAGATTTAGGCTTTCTTAGTCGTAGTTTATATTTGTATTCATGTGTTGGAGATTGCATGCTATTGCGTTCGCTGTACCCTGTTTTATTTTTGTGTGCGTCACTTGAGTCTGAATTAACGTTTGGCTGCTTTGAGATAAGGTTTGAATTTTTGTTTTGTTTCCGATCGTTTATGGATGAAGTTGATTCAGAAGTTTTTGTGAGTTTACGTGATTTTTTATTTATGGGTGAATTGTCTGAAGGGATGTCAGTTTTTCGTTTTTCGTTTAGTGAGTAGTTTGGTAAGAGTCTATTTGGAAAATGTATTGTTTCTATTTCTGGTGGTAAGCAATCCATAGGGATTTGATTAGATTCGTCATCGTCTATTTTCGAGTCGACGTTGCCTTTATGTCCTTTTATATGAGCGGGATTTGATGAGTCATCTGTACTACTTAATTGTTGCGGGTGAGTTCTCGACGATTGTTTGAGTGTGGAGTGGTTTGTAATAGTTTCTCGGACGGGTGTACTGAAGGTTTTGAGGACTGGTTCTAGAGTTACTGTTGGGACTTTTATCTCAACAGCTGATTCGTTCGAGTCTATCGCGAGTATACATGCTTGACCGCTTTTGTTTGCTATTAATGCTTTACCGCAGTGGATATTGGAACCTAAATTAATCGTATCTACGTAGCTTTCGTTGATTTCCGAATTTGAAACTTTAAGAGGAATTACTTGAGCGGTACGACCTGGTATTGTAATGAGAGTTGCGATTTGTGGTTTGTGTTTTTGGAGTTTGAAGGGAATCACAGTATCTGTCAAGGTTAGTGTATTATTTTTATAGGAAATGGTAGCTTTTTCTTTATGTAACAAGGGTTGTCCGATAATACCGTCTTGAGCTATTGGGAAATCTTCGCGGACGACGTGAAATTCGTGTTCTTTATTGTTGATTTTTAATTTGGTTTCCGCTAAAGTATTAGTAAATCCGTCTGTTATTCCTGTCATTTTCCGCATTTTAGTTCTGTCACATTCGGTATCTTCTTTTAAGGAATTGATTTTTATGATATTTATTTCTGCACCAGTGTCTACTATAAATTTTGATTTTGTTTCTTATTCTTGAATATCAAATTCGATGACTGGCAACAGCTCACTTAATGGTTTGGATTCTATGTTAAAGACGTGATTTGTTGTATCATTGAACGCTGTTGTGTATGTTCGGGGTCCGTCGGCGCGTTCGAGTTCTAAATGGGCCTGTGTTTGTTGATTGCGTGAGTTATTATAGGCGCGTTTTCTACAATTTTCGACCGTGTGTCCTTGGCGTTTACAATAGTTACAAAAAGTTGGAGGATATTGTGTATTTTGTTGGCTAGACTGTCGCTGTTGGTTAGGAGGTTGTTGGTTATTGTAGGCGCGTCGCCTGCAATTTTCTATCGAATGTCCTTGTTGGTTACAATGATTGCAAAATCTAGGGGGGTATTGTGAGTTTGGTTGGTTGGGAGGGCGTCTGTCTGGAGGTTGTTGTCGGTTTCTGCAGTTGTCTATTGAATGTCCTTGTCGATTACAATGATTGCAAAATCTAGGGGGATATTGTGAGTTTGGTTGGTTGGGAGGGCGTCTGTCTGGAGGTTGTTGTCGGTTTCTGCAGTCGTCTATTGAATGTCCTTGTCGATTACAATGATTGCAAAATCTAGGGGGGTATTGTGAATTTGGTTGGTTAGGAGGGCGTCTGTTATAGTCTGTGTTATGAGATGTTCGATTTAGGAGTTCTTGTTCTTCTGTAAGCGCCGTTTCGATGGCTTTAGCCAGAGTGGTCGGGTTTGAGCCGGCTACTCGAATTTCAATTTCTGGGATCAAGCCTCTAACGAAGCATTTAAGTACATTTGTTTCAACTGCTGCAATCATTCCAGCAGTATCACGTGTGCCTGAATTATTGATCGCTTGTGTTGTGTTGTGGTGTAAGTCTTCGACCTTAGCGCTATAATCTAAAACACGTTGGCCACTTTTTTGTTTGATATTGTTCAACTCTGCTTGCCATTCGAAAATTGTTTTCTTTGGTAAGAAGGCTTGTTTTAAGACCGTTAGGATTTCGTCTATAGTGTCGTATTCTTTACTTCTTAAATATGATTCAGCTGTTCCATAGATTTTGGTTCTGATCATTCGCGTCAAAATAGGGCGCTGAGTTGGTTTCACAAGAGTTTTGGCATTTTCACAGCTTCTTATGAAGTTATTAATATTCAAGTTTTTCCCATTAAAGTAGGGGATTGTATCTAATAAGTCTTTAAGAGACCAGTATGAGGTTTCTGCGTTTTCGTCAGGCATTTTGCGATTTGTGAATTAGATTATTTCGTTTGAGGTATGTGTGTACTTATTATAATTAAAGATAACTTACAAGCTGATGATCAGGGTTAGGAAAAATTTCATGTTTAATACGGATCTGAGTTAATATTGGAGATGAAGCTGTTGTGTTGGACTGCGTCGGATGTCGGATGTCGAGAAGTCGTCGATGAGAGTATAGATGTCATGGCTCAGAAATCTGCACTTCGTTGTAGCGAGATCGCTAATTGTTGGATTCAGATGAATCTTTGTGGGGCTAGGTGCCTTTGAGGATGATGTCGGACTTCTTTTCTTTTAGCAACTTTGATTTTATTGCTGAGTTATTTTCTTTGATTTTGAAGAACACTGTATTACGTTCTCACTTTGATATCTACGTATATAATATATGCACTTTATATTATGTGGATTTGGTAGATTTTGTTGATTTAGTGATTTAGTAGATTTCGTAGATTTTGTGGATTTGGTAGATTTTGTAGAATTAGTGATTTGGTAGATTTAGTAGATTTTGTGATTTAGTGATTTGGTAGATTTCGTAGATTTCGTGATTTTGTAGATTTAGTAGATTTTGTGATTTAGTGATTTGGTAGATTTCGTAGACTTCGTGATTTTGTAGATTTAGTATGACTTGTTGCAATGATTTAAGGTATGGAAGATTTTCCACTAGAAATCGTGCGTTTGAAAATTGGTAATCAGTAATCACTCGTGTCACATATATGTCGCTTTGTAGAATTCACTTATTTTGTCACTGTATTTTCCGGTAAACGAGGTAGTTCCGCTGTCACCATTGTTATGAATAACGCTGCCACCATTGTTATGTATATAATAATAGCTCCCACCTTTTGTGTATACGTGGATAGCTGTCGTCGAGTTCGTTCCTCGTTTTTACACCTTAGCTGGGTAACCGGATTTTGGATGGTAGGTGATTGAAACGAATATAATATGTAAATAACTAAATAGTTGTTTATTGGTATAGTGATTACTAGGATAGTAGAACCATCGATATGATTGTTATACGTTATTAAGTGAAAGCGATGAGTGATTTGAGTTTATGATTTCGAGAGTTAATTAAGAGTCGTTTCAGATGCAAGTTTAAGAACGACTGGTTTGGTTAACGATTTAGGAGTAAGTGAGTTGTTGCAAGTGCAATATTAATAATGGCTACTGATGAGCTGAGATCATCTTTTCCATTGTCCCGGGCATGGGCGCGTTCGTGCAGGTGGATAGGTAGGGATGGAGTTCTCCGAATGTAAGGTGCACACAGGATGTTGTGTCTTATAGATTGAGAGTAAGAGAGGTATTGAATAGAGTGAGATACGTAACAGGAGTCTCTGATATTAAATCATAGGTCGGAGTTCAAAATTTATTTCAACTCTATAATCTTTTTTGCAAAGAAGGATGGACCCACGCGCCCTTTGAGACCTTTTTACCTACTGATGAGTAGAATTTTGTGAGTCAATAAAAAAAAAACTTTACATTGAGTCCCAATAAGTTCAAGATTAATTTTGCGGGGCATGTTCTTGGGGCGCTTCACCGATTTCGAGTTGGAGAATCACCTGGCGAAGTGGTGACACCTAATCTCTTGACACCCTGCACATTGATGCTTCTCGCATAGGGGATGAACGGGCAAGACGGAGAGGGCAGGCAAAAATAATATTTGTTCTAGTTCGATACTTGATCGAGAAGGGTTTAAATTATTTCCGCAAAGGAAATAACGAGGGTCAAATAAAATTGGCTACATAATGTGTGTAACGAGTCGAGCAACAGTAGATCCATCTTTTTCTATCGATCAGTATCGAACTAGAACAAATATTCTTTTTGCCCGCTCTCTCCGTCTTGCCCGACCGTCCCCTACACGCTTTCGTAGTAAAGTAAGAATCGGAAATCGTAGTGTGCCCATAGAGTTAATTCGACGTTGAATGACTTATCATGTTGTTACAAATTGTGAAATCACCCTTATGAGTAATTCCACGTCAAACCGGACAGCTTTTTGACCACGATGTTTGCCGATCTCGCTATAATTTTGTTTGCGGGTTGTATGCCCGATTAAAAAAGATTATATACTATACTTATATATAATTATATTTATTAATAATAATAATAAAAATTGTTATTTGACCCGCCATACCCAAGAGGGTATGTGCCCAGAAGCTCGGGAGAAGCTTGTGCGGGGCAAGGGGACGAGTGGTCAGTCACCATTATTATGCGTCTGCAGCCGACTATATATTTATTAGGGTGGTCCTTATTTTGGGTTGACATTTTTTTTTACAAATTCACCTCTCAGTTCAACCGAAATGGTGGAAAAAAAAGAGCTGCAGAAGCTGTGGCCTGTAAATTAACGGCAAGGGGTGCCGGCAAGCCCGATCTTTATTATAATTTCAATTGAATTTGTGTTTGCTATATATTTGATTGCTATTTTTTTTAATTTCCGTTGATGCAACAGTTTTTTTATTAATAAATTCAGAAGAATTGCTTTCTTTTGCATATCATTTTTCAATCATTTCACCTTTGAAATCCCACCGCCTAATCATATGTTTTCGATGAATCCTTGAATTCTGACATATTCAATTGATGATTCTGATAATCTTGAATGACTTTGCCGATAATTAAACAGTTTGTAAGAGAAAATGTCTTATCAATGGTAAGAAACTGCAGCATTATGTGCCTTTTTTTTTACCATTTTGTGCTTGCCGGCACCCCTCGCCGTTAACTTATAGGCCACAGCTTCTGCAGATCTTTTTTTTCAACCATTTCGGGTTGAACTGAGGTGAATTTGTAAAAAAAAATTTCAACCCAAAATAAGGACCACCCTAATATATGTCGGCGCGCCGCACAATAGGCGCTAAGATCACCACTAGCACACTTAAGTATCGGGCTCGGATCTGACAACACCTACCCGCACCTAATTGTGTGAATAAATCTCCTCTTCATATATCTGTACTCGCAAGTTACTTTCGCCCCGATAATATATGGCCGTACTAATTGTGTAAGACAACTAGGGTCACGAGTGGACCAAACCGTCACCCCGTTTATCACCCACCTCCTATTTCTCCTGATTCTCCGACATCAGAAGTGGGATACTTGCGAGTATCGCTGGAGGATGGAGAGCTCTTCGAAGAAAGAGATAACAGACCCGAGCGCCGATGGCAAGCGCTTTTCGAAGCGCAAAATCGCAATATGTTGGAGCTCATCCAGACAACGAGAAATCCGGCACCGCCGGCACCTATGAAGGTAGTGCTACCCGGATTCAATCCAGACTCAGAAGGAGCCGACGCACGAGCTTGGTGCGGCACAGCCGATTTGTGTATGAAAGAACACCCTCTTCAAGGCAGCGCACTTGTAATAGCGATCAGTCGGGCATTGAAAGGATCTGCAGCAGCCTGGTTTTCTCAAATTAGCTATTCTGGTATAACTTGGCCGCAATTGAGAGAGATTTTCCTTGCTCGCTACGACACAGTAGAGACACCGGCCGCGACGCTGGTTCGCATCAGTAAAGGTCGCCCGAAGGAAGGCGAGTGTTTGGCAGCATACGCGGGTAGAATTATGACGACCCTCATGTCCCGCTGGCAGTCAATGTCCAAAGAGCAAATCGCAGTTGCAACCGTAATGGCCCATTGCGTCAAAATCGAGCCGCATCTGGAACGCTTGGCTTTCACTACGGAATTGAACACCCGACATAACATGCAGCAGGAACTCATGGCATTTGCGTACCGGAAGCGGAGAGCAGTCGATAAACCGGATAAAAATCCTGGGGATGGACCGACCAACGCGAAACGGCCGAAGACAAGTAACCCCGTGAAATGTTACGCATGTGGCAAGTTGGGACATAAGGCTAGGGAATGTTATAGTAAACGGAAACAAGACCATTATCCAAGAAACGCGCAGAATTGCAGCACTTCAAGAGGACCAACGTCGACGAAGAAGCCACAAGTAACCTGTTTTAAGTGCGGCGAAGTTGGCCACATCTCCCCGCACTGCACTAAGCTCGGAACGAGTAACCGCTCGTCCCAAGTAGAACGCCGTGTAGATGTGTGTAGCATCAAACCGGCACCCTCTCAGCTGACCCACTCTGGTGAGTCGTTTCCATTTTTTTTGATTCCGGGGCTGAATGCTCTCTCATTAAAGAAATGGTAGCTAATAAATTCACCGGTAAACGGATTCAATCGTTAGTCACATTAACCGGTATCGGAAAGACCAGTGTACATAGTACATTTCAAGTTTTGTCGAAAGTCACCATTGATGGACATTTAGTCGAGTTAATTTTTCACGTATTGCCTGATTCTGATCTTAATGGCGATATTTTGATTGGCCGCGATTTACTTGGGTTGGGTTTTGCCGTGGAGATCACCTCTGATAATTTTATTCTGAAACGGAGGCTAATTGCGAATAGTTGCAAAGTAGTAGAGAATGCGTTGAATTTGAAAAATGTTGACACCGATGTCGCGAATAAAGATCGGGCCGAGCTCCTAGCTCTTTTAGACGAGTTTTCGCACTATTTCGTTCAGGGTACGCCTGCGGGAAGGGTGACTACGGGCGAATTAGAACGTGCTCACATCGGTTGAAAATAGTCAAGATAGGTCTTGGCAAGACGCGTTAGGTGACGCACAATAAGCCCTTAATTGTACAACCAGTCGCGTCACTAAAGCTAGCCCGTTAGAGTTATTAATCGGTAAAATAGCTAGACCACTCGAGGTAATGACTTTATGCGACCACGTAGAGGAAATTAATATTTCTGAAATGAGAGAACAAGCAGTCAAATCTATTGAGAGTAACGCTCAAAAAGACAAAGAAAGATTCGATAAGACCAAAGCCCGGGTTTCAAAATTCACGATCGGTGACTTTGTTTTACTTCAAAACCATGAGCGCAATCAAACAAAACTAGACCCAAAGTACAGAGGGCCATTTAAAATTATTGAAGTATTGGCCGGTGACAGATATCACTTGAAGGCTTTAGACAGTAATAGGACGTACAAGTACGCACACGATCGCTTGCGGTCTGTGCCGGTATGCGATATTCCCAAGGAAGTTAATCCTTGTTTGGAAGAACAGATTGTAGAGACTGTAGAGGCACAGGCAGGGTGTGCCAGTGTCGGCGCGAACAATTGCTAGTTACGTAAGTCGTTGATACTCGATCGCCCCGCTTGTTAGTCGTAAGTCGCAAAAATTCTACCCCACTATAAGTGGGCGGAAACGGTGCGACGTAACGGCGGGCGATGAGTGTAATGATCGCATGGTCGATCGGTCGCTGCATAGACAGCGACATGTGTAATGATCGCATGGTCGATCGGTCGCTGCATAGACAGCGACATGTGTAATGATCGCATGGTCGATCGGTCGCTGCATAGACAGTGACATGTGTAATGATCGCATGGTCGATCGGTCGCTGCATAGACAGCGACATGTGTAATGATCGCATGGTCGATCGGTCGCTGCATAGACAGCGACGTGTGAAAGGATCGCATGAGCGATCGGTAGCTATATAGACAGCTACAGTTGTATTTCGTAGAAATATTTTGAGTAAATTGATAATTGATCAAGTTAACTTTTTGTTTATCCAAGATGTAACGCTATACTTATTTGGCAATGTCACAGTCCGTTGTAACGATTGTGTTTTCCTTTTTTTTTTGTCAGGATAATCGAGCGGCAATACTGGTACCCTATATTTTCAGATGACGATAGATTAGACTGATAGCACACGAGGACGTGTGACGAGTCAGAATGGCCGTGTCGGCGCGCCGCACAATAGGCGCTAAGATCACCACTAGCACACTTAAGTATCGGGCTCGGATCTGACAACACCTACCCGCACCTAATTGTGTGAATAAATCTCCTCTTCATATATCTGTACTCGCAAGTTACTTTCGCCCCGATAATATATGGCCGTACTAATTGTGTAAGACCACTAGGGTCACGAGTGGACCAAACCGTCACCCCGTTTATCACCCACCTCCTATTTCTCCTGATTCTCCGACATGTATATTGTAACTTTTCGGATGATGAGCGTCACCGAAGGTGACGCGAACCGGTTTGTTATAGTGTGTTCTTTACTCGATTTCTATTTTTATTGAGACTTCTACTATTAATTGTTAGCCGTGCCTATTACGGACTGGAGCTACCGTGTAGCTGAAGCCGCCTCCCCACAGACCTGAGCACGTAAACGCGCTAAGGCTGCACTCTACCCTCTTAACTGTTAAATATTAATTTATTGAAGTTAATTTATTCCCAAATAATAGCTGTGCCAGACCTGGGTAGATCGGAGATCCACCAAGGCTGTATCTAGCTTTCCGTTAAGATTTAACTATAACCTGGAAATGGCGGAGGAAGGGGTTTGGCATCTGATTAACTTACTGTTTTTATAATATCCAAAACTCAATTATTTATTTATCAATAACTCTGGTTGCAACCCTATTTTATATTTACACGTTGCTTACTAACTAATTTTCTATTGTTCGACGGTTGACTTTTGTTTAAGTATTATTTTCTTTCTATTCATACAATGATCTTTCAATATTGGTTTAATTTTATTCTCAGTAACTATTTCTAATTTAGCCGAAGCTCTTATATTTTGATATTTGGAATGCTATTGGAACAAGTGAATTTATAAATTCTATTTGACGAAGAGAAGCTATAGGATCACTAGGCGCTATGCCTTTAGTGTCCGAACAAAAGTGCGCAGTGAGTCAACCCGGTCGCTTTGCCGAAGATTGCTGGTGAGCTGAGCGGCGTCACGTCTTTTATACCCGTCGTGACGTCACTCAGCTCGTCGTTGCGACCGAATCTTCTAGATTCTTCTATGTCGCTCGACCGTTGTGATTTTAAATGTAAACGTACAGGCTGGGGTAGCCTGGCACGTTACAATATATATTGTAACATATCAAGCCGTCTCCGAATCTGATCGGCGCGCGCACCGATCGCTCAACAGTACGAAGACCAGTGTGACGTCATCGCAAGTATAAATTCGGCACTGTCAGCTACTCGCGAGCATTTGCCGCCTGTCGGGGTATTCTGGCTCATTTCTATTTCTTTCTTTGTAAAATCATACTGGGGGTTTTCACCGGGTGATTACTTAGCTTCAATTTAAAATTTAGAGTCATTACAGATATAACGCCTGTCGAGTTTATCTTATTAAAACGTAAAATTTAGCAAAAGCCAAACGCGGCATATTATTTGTTCGAGTCAAAAAAACTATCGCCTGTCGGGATAGCCAAAACAAACATAGCTTTAGAGAAACAACCTTGTAAATAGAAAAGTCGAGAAAACCGTTGCCAATTCGAAAAGTAGAGTTTAAGACTAGATTTATTATTTCTTTTTGTATTATTTTTATATTCTTTATTTTTTTCATGAATTATTGATTAAAATAATCTTAAACTGGATTTTCATCTGACACAAAACCTTTATTACAAAACCTAAAACATCTTCATGAATCCCTTTATTTCACAGAATTCTAGGTTCAGGTGCTCTCGCATTGGTATCGATTTTTAATCCATATCCACTGCTTTGATCACTCTTAACTCCGGAATTTTAGGGACACCAGGTTCAGGTGCACTTGCATCGGTATTGATTTCTAATCCGTATCCGCTGCTTTGGACACTCTTAACTCTGGATTTTAGCTCTGTAAACCCTACGTGGCGTACCGAGTCTGACAGCTTAGCTTTTCACAATATTTGATTCACCAACGCTCGAAATATAAATTTTATGCAACATCCCACGACCATCAGTCTATTTTCTTAAATAATAAATTAATTAAAAAGGACCTAAACGTTGCAATATATATATCTATCTAGATATATATATAAGTAGTAGATGCCAGCCATGGCGAGTCATAACAAATGACGTCACCCTGGCCGGAGGTCAGTGACCGGGCGGGAGTGGGGATTTGGCGTCAAAACAATGAGAGAAAGACAACAGACTGTCCGATCCAAGATGGCGGCGCCCATACGCAATATTATAAACAAATATGGCGCCCGTTTTCCCAAAATCCAATATGGCGACTGTTTCGACTAATTTTTTCAAAATCCAAGATGGCTACTATTTTTTTTCAAAAACTAAGATGGCCACTATTTTTCAAAATCAAATATGGCTACTATTTTTCAAAATCCAAGATGTCTGATCTAAGATGGCGCCGCCCATACAAACCAATATGGCGGCTTTTCCAAGGTGGCTACTATTTTTTCCATATTCCAATATGGCGACTGCTTTAAAATTGAAGATGGCGACTGTTTTTAAATTTCTCTCTCTCTCTTATACTAAATAATATCTAAATCTGAAATTCTTCAATATGGTGGGGTATATTCAGGAAATGACGCAAATTATATTTAAAAAACATATAAAATAATTTATTAAAACTTTAAAAAATATTTACATTTCTTACAAACTAAAATAAATTAACTTAAATCTAAACGTCTGGCGGTACCTCGTCTGAAACATACGGGAATTATTATTATTAGTACAATAACTGAACGAAATTCGACGAAAATTATATACATACACGGAGAGAAAAGAATAGTAATATTTACCATTCCACATAGTAACCAGACTTATTCTTTTCTAAAATCGTAGACGATACTATGTTAAAATAGGATTCATTACTATTTTTCTGGTAATATTTACTACGCTGCATTGTAACTAAGCAAATGGTAAATATCGCTATTCTGTATAGGAATGAAAGCTATGGAGAATGGTACTCAGTCCTATGCCACATAGCTCTCATTACAATTTGAGTATGCGCGCGGCGATTCTCCATGCGGCCAAGCAGCCAAATAAGTCAACTACGAACATAACCATACATAACCAATAACCATATAGATTGATGACATTGAAGTCTGCATCGTTGGAACGCAACGAAATCCTAGAAAAAATAATTTAAATATATTAATTTATATACCAAAAATGATCCTGCTATGTTTGAAAAGTTAAAGAGACTAGAAATAACTTGAAAATGTTAATAAACCTAGTATAGGATCATTTTTATGCTATGTATATTTTTTTTTAAATTCACGTTGAATTTCGTTGCGTTCCAACGATGCAAACTTCAGTGTCATATAGATTGTTAATCTTGACGCAGTGTTTTTGATAACAATAAACAGTGCAGTTGATAAAAAGTTTAATTATTTATTTTCAATGAAAAATTTCACTGAATAATAATTAATAATAATTTCTTGAATAACCTCATTCATCTATTTATTCATAACCCTACTTACGAAATAATATATAGAGATAAAACATGATAAACTTGGCTACATAGAATAGGAATCAGTTCCAGTCGCATATTACTCTCCGCAATGTAACATGGTAATCATTACTATGCCAAGTGACTCTCGCCGTTGAAAAATCTACGTTACCATGTAACATAGTAATAGTTACTATGTAGGAATGGTAAATATTACTATTCTTTTCTCTCCGTGTGTATATATATATATTGTGACGTGGTATTTTATAATCCCTCGTCACATGGCGATACTATCGAGAGTACGACGATGCGTGACGTAGACGGGGTCTCCAGGAAAAGAAAAAATTAGGGAAAAACTAATTAGGATTAACTAACACTCTTTTATTTTTGTAAAATATGTAATCTCGAGCTCGA
Source organism: Tenthredo mesomela (assembly GCA_943736025.1). Lineage (NCBI taxonomy): Eukaryota > Metazoa > Arthropoda > Insecta > Hymenoptera > Tenthredinidae > Tenthredo > Tenthredo mesomela. The sequence goes on along the minus strand of OX031013.1, from coordinate 23,162,838 downwards.
TACTCCACGAGACGACTGTCTTCGTGGGAACTACCGATAGAACGATGACTAACGAACGTACAGAAACTCCCACTATCGTCAAGGACGAGTCTGTCGGCGTGCAAACCATGGATGGTCCAGAAAAACCCCAAGGTCAGCGCCTCCTCTCAAGTGGAGAAACTACCACCTCAAACTATCGGATGGACGGCGTACAGGGATGTGCGAGGAGCACGACGAAATCCTCCCGTCATCCGGAGTAGCTACCGCCTACAAGAAAGTGCACTGTCGATGCAAGGGTGGCTTACAGGGTCATGTGCAGGTGCATCCTCACAACCTCCTACCTAATGGTCATCAGTCAGCGCAGTTAATCATCGACAACTATCTCCGAAGCTGGTATCGCGACCGTGGTTGGTCATGAAAACCCCCGGATCGGCTACGACCTAACGAATTCCTTTGTGAGTTAAGCATGCTGCAGTTTGCTAACCACGAAGCTACCACCAACCTTCTTGTGGATCGACGAATCAAGTCAGGACCTAGAAGAAATACCGGGTAGTCGGGTGAGCGAGACCTCAAGTAAGTCCAGCACCTGGGATTCAACAGGACGGCAGTAATAGGAGGGGTATTAGCTGCGGCAGGGGTAGGATAGATTTCTCCAACGCTACGTTCGTCAAACTTGTCGTTACACGGACCAATTAAAGTATCGATATGACACGTGATCTCACTAAGCTGAGGGATGAGTTGACGGTAGAAAATATGGCCTATATAAAGCAGGTACAACCGCAAATCTGCCTATTCTTCGCTCCGTTCTACGTCACTCATCTATCGTACTGTCTCGACTATCGAACCCAGATCACTATCGTATATCCAGTCTATCGAATTGGGAATCAACTATCTTTCTCGAGTATTATCAAGATTCGCGGCAGCGAATCGCCGCCAAGTACCCGTAGGCAGGCGAGAGCTAGCCGCGAGACTATTTTCTCGGAGGAACTCTTTATACCTGTAAGCACGGGGTCATAACTTCGGAACGCGTGAATATTTTTCGATCAAATTTACACAGCAGATATTCCCCCACCACACGACTTCGCTGTATAAATTTAATCGAAATCGGTACACAGGTTTCCGACATATTAGTCACCAAGGTTGATGAAAAAGCATCTTCTTCTTCTTCTTCTTCTTCCTGGTCATCTGGTTTTCGCAGACGCTTGCTTGTCCTCACGTTTCCGAACGAACGGCGTCACGGATCGACTTGAACTTCGAAACGTGGTTACAAGCCATTGAATTCTCGCCCCCTATTGATTTTGGCATGAATCGGAATCCGCACTCGGTCGATATGTGATAATAAAGTTACCAAGTGTACTACAAAGGATCGACGAAATCAAAATGGCCGTCGGATGGCTGTCGGATCGCGTTATTGACAGTTAAAATATTCATAATTGGGTATATAATCATATTATATAGTTATATATTTATATTGTATAATAATTTAATGTGTTATCGGACATGCTAATAGTTTTATATCAGTGAATCAGTGATCAGTGAATAATATAAAAGTGAAATAATGCGACGACCGTGGTTTCATGCCGATGACTGTCATACTCATTAATAATAATTATTGACTGCATGATGACATCTTGCAATTGCACGGAACAGATCCTCTGAGCTGGGTTCAAATATAGAGAATAAACCAACGAACCTGGCAAAATATTATTTTACTACTGACCGGAGGAACTGAAAAAAAGGTTACGATGAAAAGGTTATGATTTTCACTAGATTTGACATTTGTTCACACAATAATAGATGAATAGAACAGCCTCAACTTCTTTAGTTCCACTAAATGCATGACTGCTTATTTGTTTATTGATTTGTATGTTTCCTACCATCTCAAAGGGACAATTCTGGATCTCTTGACGTTAACATGCCGCCGACGTTGACTTTTAGCGCCCGTGCTATCTTCGTGTTTCTTCGCTACCCCCGTTCACCTCCGCCGGCCCCTATATATTTTGACAATCAACAATTGAAGACGAGGAAATCCTGACTCTACGATAATGCTACCCACCGATCAGGCACTATCGACAGGAGTCTTCAGGAGTCGTTACCGCCCACGGTAACGCCAGCCATTCGTTTTGGGCTCAGGCCGTGATTCCATTTGCTAGTTAGCGTCATCACAGCATTGAGTTTTGCCTGAGTTCAATTAGTGATTGTCGATGATAAACGTTCAAGTTGCTTAGCGACCTTGTATTTTCCAATGGAAAACAAAGCATATAGCCGGTAACGGAGGTGAAAGGGGACTCTCGGAGCAGCGCTACGATAGCACGGGCGCTCAAAGTTACCTTTGGGCGCTATGCTAACGTCCAAGATCTAGAATCGCGGTATTGTAATATTTTCTAATTACCAAACCGATAGACTGGACGAACGTGAAGCTTTATGTAAACCAACAACGAACGACCTGATTAGGAACAAAGTCTGCTGTTTACTCCGAACCTTACAATTGATATAGTCCCTTGTGATGACACATGCTAAAAAAATTAGTGGCAATATACTGAAACCTCTGCTTCAATTATTTGTTATTTTGTATCTTTTACAGCCACCTGGACCATTCCTATCCTATTATCAATCTATTGAAATGGACGAAGATAACACTTTGACTAAATCACGTCCCTGAACGAACGTTCCGATTATCAATCCGTTGAAAAAGACGAACATAACACTTCAGCAAAACAGCCTCCCAAGACAAAGGTAGCCTACGTGGAGAGTTGGAGAGCCCAAAGCTCTAAAATAATAACAAGCTACACTGAAAACTCTCTAGCGCAGTCGGCAAAATAGTCGAGAGTGGTAGCCGCTCTTAGGCCAGCGCAGCTAGCGCGCTCGCTAGTGCAGCTACTATACTCGAATCGAGTTTAGTCGCTACATTCAACTCCTCGCACTATAGTCAAATCACCTCAGCGCACTAGCTACTCTTTCAGTGCCAGCTACTACTCTCAAACTCGCATTAGCTACCGTACCAAGATTCAGCCTAATAGCCTTGCCGCGATATTGCTGGCTGCGCCAGGGAGTTTTCAGTCTAGGAAAATTAGTAATAATATACTGAAATCTCTCCTTCAATTCTTTGTTATTTTATATCTTTCACAGTCATCTGGACCATTCCTATCCTATTATCAATCTATTGAAATGGACGAACATAACACTTCGGCAAAACAGCATCCCAAGACAAAGGTAGCCTACAGCCCATAGCTCTAAAATGATAACAATGCTACACTGAAAACTCTCTGGCGCAGTCGGCAATATAGTCGAGAGTGGTAGCCGTTCTAAGGCCAGCGCAGCTAGCGTGCTCGCAAGTGCGGCTACTATACTCGAATCGAGTTTAGTCACTACACTCAACTCCTGGCGCTGTAGTCAAATCACCTCAGCGCGCTAGCTACTCTTCCAGCGCCAGCTACTACTCTGAAAATTGCATTAGCTACTGTAACAAGACTCAGCCTGATAGCCGAGCTGCGATATTGCTGGCTGCGCCAGGGAGTTTTCAGTGTAGGAAAATTAGTAGTAATATACTGAAATCTCTCCTTAAATTCTTTGTTATTTTATATCTTTTATAGTCACCTGGACCATTCCTATTTTATTATCAATCCATTGGAATAGACGAAGACAACACTTTGTAAAAACAACGTCCCAAGACAAAGGTAGCCCACAGCCCATAGCTCCAAAATAATAAAAATGCTAGGAAAATTAATAGTAATATATAATGAGATCGCTCCTTCAATTCTTTGTTATTTTATATCTTCTACAGTCACCTGGACCATTCCTATCCTATTATTAATCCATTGGAACAGACGAACATAAGATTTCGGCAAGACGATGTCCCAAAACAGAGGTAGCCCCCACAGCTGCTCCAAAGTTATAACACTCTACATATCTTCTTCAAATGAACCAACTTCTACCAGCCTGCCAATCACTAACTTTACCTACCTATACATCAGCACCGCAAACTGATTATCAAACAGACTAATATATTTGAAATTGCTGATCATTGAAAGTGTTATAATAGTACAGTACTATACAAGTACGCACACACGTGTCGTATACTATTTTTTTAAACTCAGTGTGCGAAATTATTGACCTGTAAATAACTCTAGAAAATAGGGAAGTATAGTAAAACCCCAAAAGCACCTCTGGTGCAAAAACCCTTCGCCAAGTACAATAATGTGATCACTACCCCCAAAATAATCTACCAACGAAAATTCCTCCTTAACAAAAGTGTTACTATAAAAATGTCAACTTACAAAATGAATGAAATCAGATACAATTGCCAAGTACGTGTCTTCTGTATAACAAAGTTTATAACAGAAGAATAGAAAATCGACTAGTCTTGTACTCGTTCACACGCTCGCTCGATTGGCTTCTGATAATTGGAGAAAAAAAATCAGAAAAAAAAAATTAGGAAGTGGTACTTGGCGGGCCAAGTATGAGTAAGTAATTATAAAAGAGTATTCTCTTCTTGGTCTTGTTCCACTAAATTTTGGATATCACTTCCCTCTAGAGGCTAAGTACCAATATGAGAGTATTCTCTTATAGGTCTATATATCATTTGTTCGATGCATATTGCTATAATGGCCCGCCAAGTACCACTTCCTAATTTTTTTTTTCTGATTTTTTTTCTCCAATTATCAGAAGCCAATCGAGCGAGCGTGTGAACGAGTACAAGACTAGTCGATTTTCTATTCTTCTGTTATAAACTTTGTTATACAGAAGACACGTACTTGGCAATTGTATCTGATTTCATTCATTTTGTAAGTTGACATTTTTATAGTAACACTTTTGTTAAGGAGGAATTTTCGTTGGTAGATTATTTTGGGGGTAGTGATCACATTATTGTACTTGGCGAAGGGTTTTTGCACCAGAGGTGCTTTTGGGGTTGATATCACCACTTTTTGTACAATTTTGCTTGATCGACTAATAATTGTGCTCGCTCACTACGCTCGCTCGTTTGGGTGTTCCTATATCCTCGCTCGCTTGTCAACATTCTGCCAATTCTGTCTATGAGAAGCTCAATGCACGAGCACTATACATTTCATACAATCTAAATCCCTTGATAAGCAGTATAATGTTAATTGTGGCAGTATAATATAAATAAATACTTTTTCTAACATTTTGCTTGACTACCTAATAATTGTGCTCGCGCGCTACGCTCGCTCGATTAGGTTTCCCTATACCCTAGCTCGCTAGGCTCGCTTGATTGTCAGCATTCTGCAAATTGTTTCTATGAGTATCTCAATGCACGTACGGTGATGCATTTCATACCATCTGACTCCCTTGATAAACAGTAATGTTAAATGTGGTAATATTAATATAAATACTTTATGTCAAATTTTGCTTGGCTACCTAATAATTCATTGTGCTTGCTCGCTCGATTGGGTCTTCCTGTTCCTAGCTCGCTAGGCTCGCTTGGTTGTCAGCATTCTGCCAATTGTTTCTATGGGTATCTCAATGCATGTATACACTGATGCATTTTATATCATCTAAATCCTCCGATAAGCAGTAATGTTAAATGTGGTAGTATAATATAAATACTTTATGTCAAATTTTGCTTGGCTACCTAATTATTGTGCTCGCTCGATTGGGTCTTCCTATATCCTAGCTCGCTAGGCTCGCTTGGTTGTCAGCATTCTGCCAATTGTTTCTATGGGTATCTCAATGCACATATACACTAATGCATTTTATATCATCTAAATCCCTCGATAAGCAGTAATGTTAAATGTGGTAGTATAGAATAAATATGTTGAAAGCACAAAGGCCTGAAATATGACACACGCTATCATTCGTTGCTTTTCAAGCCCTGTAAAGATAAGTTCTTATATGCATGTACTAAATATGATATATTTGATCGATTGAATAAATACGAAAATATTTGGAAATTAATAATTATATATTGAAGACCTGCCACGTTGATTGAAAGCTTTGTCACTTATTAATTCATACTGTAGACTAATCTTTATGCGATTCAACAACCGTACCTATAACCTAACCTGAAAATTGCGCGCTTCGTCATTTCATGAGAGATTGTTATAATTTCGCCCTCCACTTTAAATGTGAATTTTATCATAACAAGTAAGTATAGGAAGCATAAAAGAGAATGACATATACAAAATGTTTAGATGTACGAATATGAACAGAACTGACAGCTCTCAGCTGTGTCTCGGGAGTCTGTCTGTCTGTACTCCGTGGTCTAAGGTCTGCAATCGATTCGCGATCATGACGTCAACAGCGTCGACAAGAGCGCCACCTGGCAGCTAATGTCGAGTACTTAGTATATCTCTGCCATTTAGTGGTGGCCGCTCTTTCCTAATTCTCAGACACATAGGTTTAAGGATTATTTGGTCTGAAGAAGGAGACGAAAAAATTTTCAGACGAAATGGGTACTCGGAAACTTAAATTAATCATATCTCAGCTTTCCGTGTACTGATTCAATTGAAGTTGGACTCGAATGAAGGGCTCTTTGTTTCTACATTCTGTGATAATTATTTCAATCCCCGGGATATCGCGAAATGGAAGAAATTAGGAAAGTACGGTCTCCCCACTCCTACGAACAGCTCCCGTACGGGTATATAGACTCGTCGAGTCTCGCGCGGCGTATACAGATATATTTACCTTATGATAATTTAATTTTTTTATTGTACTTGGCGCGAGACTCTACCGAGTCTCTTGATATAGGGTGAATTGCTAACGTCTGAACACTCAGAGCAGCGTTGAGGTGGCCACCACAAAATTGTCAATTGTTATATTGGTTTCGGGCTTTCTCACTAGTTGAAATTGGGAAACAATTGTTGACGCTGAACTCTTGGCCACCTCAACACTACTTCAAGTGTTCAGACGATAGGAATTCACACTGTATATTGCGATGTAAGTGCGAGAGGCAGAGTGTGGACAGGGTCCAGGGGCAGAGCCCCTGGTAGGGGCGCAGGGGGCAAAGCCTCCCCATTAGAAACAAAATACTTTAAGAAATGATTTTAAATAGCATAAAATTTTATTAGTTTTCGTAAGTAAAGAAATAAAGAAATCAGAGACAAAAAAAACTCGTTTTTTAGGCTTCTATATATCCCTTTTCGTAGTCTATCGATGGAAAGGCAACTTGCACAGTTACATCAGAAAATTTTGATAGATTATTATATTATTATTAGCATTTTGATAGATTATTATATTACTTTTCACATAAACTTTATTATTTATAAATAATATGTCATGTTAATTTAACATATTGGTAACGCGATCATTTAATTAGTCATATGTATGTCAACACAACTTGACACGAAATTGAGAAAGTTGGATAGAAAAAATTATCAGTAGTAATATCACAAGACCTTCAAAATTATCGGATATTTCCCGATTGTTTTGCTGCGTAGCATCGAGAGGGCTAAGTTTTGCAGATCAAAAATCACGAGCGCGCAGCGCGAGGGATTTTTGTGCAAAACTTGGCCCGTTCGTTGATACGCAGGATCAAAACATGAGGGAAATAACCGATTCATTTTGAAGGTCGAGTGGTATTCGACGGATTATTTTTCGCATTCGGATTTGGCCAAGCAGAGCGGCAGGTTAGAAAAAATTAGAAATTATTAACGATGTTCTCTGACTTTTATCACGGTATTTGACAGTTATAAAAACATTTGCAAAGCTAGAGGTAAATTATCAAAAGCTATGGGTAAATTATCAGTATAATAACGAATTGGGATGTCCTTCACATCATCAAATACTGCGCTCTGATTGGCCAGAATCCGACTGCTAAAAATAATCTTAGAAATTATTTTTAAACGTAGAGAACTTAATTATTGTTACATAGGTAAGTGTGTGAATCGGCCCTTCCGCACACTTACAATAGGCATGAAGAATCGAGTTTCGCACACTGGGTTCAAAATGAGTACATTACGATACGAGTGCGGTAAAACTGTTTCTGACCAGTGTGAGGTTGCAGCACGAGCCGAAGGCGAGTGCTGCAATCATACGAGATCAGATGACTGTAACTATAACTGGGTCGGGTAATGTGCAAAATTTTACTTCATGAGGAGTGAAAATGTGAGTGTTACCCATGCTTAACATTCTGACGCTGAGTAAAGTAAAAATATTTCAAGATCTATGAAATGAGTTAGAACATTTAATATCTTTCAAAATCTAGTTGAATCGTTTGATAGCTTGAAATATGCTATCCATTAGATTGTTGGTGAAATTACATTAATTATTGGAAATCATTTGAAATTATGTAGCACCTTTTGATTTTCCGGAAAATTAGCTGTAGTATTCAACCATCTAGGCAATTATGGGTCATTTTAAGCTCATATACACTTCAAATAAAAAGGTTGTTGACCAATCACTTCAAACCGTACACACTGGTCTGTATCTGTATGAAACAACCTCCGCTGTAAATCCAACCACTGACTGAATCTACCTATTCCATACTACATATCATTCCTTGTTGGTGTAATAGGCTAACCAACTATGATTATTCAAGTCAAAGGCAACATAGTCTTCCAAGCTATGGCGCAAAAATTACTGATTAAGTGCTAAATTAAGTTGAAACTGTATAAGACAAAATTGAGTTCCATTTAATAAATTATTTATGTTTGTCACTGTTGACAATTGAAGTGAATGTGTTCTTCTCTCACTGAATGTTTCTTTCCTTGCCCAAATTCCAAATGTATTTCTTGTGATGATCAGACTATAATAAGTAATAACGTGTAACCCCGCTGAAATTAGATGAGTAATTCCTCGTATGAAGAACGTCCACTTACATGTACGTACACACAGAGCGCGATTCTGTGTACATAATAACGCGCCTAAACCGTAGGTCAACGGGAACCGCCTGCATTGAGCAGATCAAACCAATCGTAGATGTTTGAGCTGCTCAATGCAGGCGCTTCCCGTTTGCCGACCTTTTAAGCGCATTATTATCCACAGAATCGCTCTTATATTATACTTAGACGCGTGGCATTCGTACGAAAATTGGGATAGTTGGTACGTATAAGTCCGATCGAAATCATTCCTATAGGTTCGATAGTTATGACCCAGGGACGATTGTGCCACATCTGGGATTCGCAGAATAGGCCACCGACGATGCACCCATAAGAAATAGCATGAGGTGCATCGTCGGTCGCCTATTCCGCGAATCCTTGTCGCGGCAGATTAACCCTGGGCGGAAATACATATAACTCCTGTATACATACAACATGTCTTGCGTTAATGATCGGGGGTTTATTGAGATTGTTGGATGTATGGGATAGCGGTATCAATGCTGCGTACTTGCAAAAAGTAGTGAAATCCCACGAAAAACATCCAAAGATGTAAAAACAGTCGCCAAGTACCCACACGAAAATCACAATTGCTTCATAAGAAAAACGTTTCGCCAGTCTCTGTCGTGAAATCAAGAAAAAAGCCAAGCACCAAACGTACCCCTGCGATCTTTCAGCAAGTCTACGTCGTGAAGTCGGAGTTTCGTGTGAGGATATCGAAACATCATTCCAAGAGCTACGTACTTGGCGGACACATTCAGTTCCTTAGAGCTATACGGACAACCGGCGTCTTTTTACGCGAAAATTGAGTTTTTAATGCGACAGCAATTAAATAAACTGAAAATCTAGTTATTCTAACCAATAATCGTATCAGAAAATACTTCTACGTGTTCTTAATTATTTGTATGACTTCACAGACGTGAATACCGTATATAATAAATAAAAATCGTGGTCGTTCCACTGTCGTTGAATTATCAGATCAGACTCGGAACTCTGGAATCACGTATACAGGGTGGTCCATTTTAATTGATGCAGGCGAATATCTCGAAAACTAACAATTATAAAAGAAAAAGTTTTATACAAAACTTGAAGGGTTTCGAGGGGGAAAGATAATGCTGATATGTGTTGACTTGTGGACTTCGCCAATTCCGAGATTTCGCAAGCAACTTCGGATTTTAGATAGGGAACACATGTTTTGGTTTGGGGCATCTGATAGCGCGATCAAAAACTCATTCAAACACGCAAGCAAAAAAAAATTGGAAAAAAAAAATTTTGCAAAAAAAATTGGAATAAAAAATTTCGCGAATTTTTTTTTTTTTTTTTGCAAAAGATTGCTTTTTTGTCCCTAGCTTTCGAACACATTCATTGTTTATCACTCTAGCTCGAAATTTCTCTCGCCAATTTTGAAATTGGAAAGTTTGAATGTACCAGATTAATAAAAAAAATAATTCGTAGATTCGTAGAAAATCTCTTTTCGAAAAGTTTTGGAGGAAAAACATTTGAATCGAAGTATTGTTACAAAAAAAAAAAAAAAAAAACGTCGATAAAGAAAAAAAAGAATTTATTAAAAATTGAAATTAAAAAGATAACAAAACCTTTACATATCCGCAGGTTTGACGTTGGTGTAGAGGCTCAAGTCCGACATGAACTGCCCTGGTGAAGGTTTCGGATAGATTCGGATAGGGCAACTTTTCTATCCGTTTGAATCCATTTAATTCCGAAATCTGTCCACGAACGAATTGGTTTTATTCCGAATGAATCAGTTAAAAATCCGGATTGTATCCACTTGAATCCGTTCGGATCCGACCGAATCCTAAATCGCGGAGATTCCAATCCGTTCGAATCCGACCGAATCCGAATCGATCTGAAATCGCGGACATTCGAATCCGACCGAATCCGAGTCAAACTGAAATTGCGGATATTCCAATCCGTTCGAATCCGAGTCAATCTGAAAGAGCGGAGATTCCAATCCGTTTGAATCCGGCCGAATCCGAGTCAATTTGAAAAAGCGGAGATTCCAATCTGCTTGAATCCGACCGAATCCGAGTCAATCTGAAAAAGCGGAGATTCCAATCTGTTTGAATCCGAGTCAATCTGAAAAACCAGACAACCAGACTGATAAATTAAGAAAAATTTCTTTCAATCACTTTCGAATGCATATATGAAGGGTTCAGAGCCAGAGTAGCCTAGCCCACATTATCGATAAGGCCTATTTCAAATGGCTAATGACAGTTGAAATGAGCTTGATCAACAATGTGGGTTAGGCTACTCTGGTGCTCAACCCTTCATATAGGAACTGAACTATATAGAGATAACGTACCGATGAAAGGAGCTTATAAATGTTGTCCTTATCAGCAGACTCATTCCGATTGGACTTTTGAATTGACGAGGCGATGAAACAGTATATTATGTGGCATGCCCGTAGACCAAGGGTTTTTCGGCGAGGATAATGATTTCAGGACGAGCTAAGGGCGAGCCGTAAGCGAGTTCTGAAATTATTGTTCGAGTCAAAAACGGTATACGGGTGCGCTCCATACCATATTTTTTTCGGAATAGGGATGAAAAGTCACTTTGACGCCTATTGAGATTCACACTTGTAACCACGAAGAGTGAGGTTATGGCGCGATCTGTCGCGCACTTCGAACTGCGCATCAAAACTACCGTACAAAGACTTCATACGGCAGCATTGGAATGCGCACTTCGAACTGCGCGTCCAGACTGCACAGAGAAAAGAGTTTCTTTATAGTTAAAGAACGTATATATTTGTACATAAGCAAATAAATATTTATTCATAGTTAACGAATATCAGTTGATCCAAATGATGTTGGGTTTAGTGAACACATCTTGTATAGTCATTGTTTGACTCAACCGAATATCATTTGGATCAACTGATAATTTGTTAACTATGAATAAATATTTATTTACTTTTTTTAAATTTATTTATTTATTTATTTTATTTATTATGGAAGTGGTTTTCGGATTCGTGTCAGATTCGCTCGGATTGGATGTATACGGATTGAATAGAATTGAAGTGGGTTCCGGATTAGTGTCGGATTCATTCGGATTGGCTGTACGGACTGAATAGGATTGAAAGTGAGTTCCGGATTGATGTCGGATTCGCTCGAATTGGTTGTACGGATTGAATAGGATTGAAAGTGAGTTCCGGATTGGTGTCGGATTCGCTCGGATTAGTTGTACGGATTGAATAGGATTAAAAGTGAGTTCCGGATTGATGTCGGATTCGCTCGGATTGGTGGTACAGATTGAATAGGATTGAAAGTGAGTTCCGGATTGGTGTCGGATTCGCTCGGATTAGTTGTACGGATTGAATAGGATTGAAAGTGAGTTCCGGATTGGTATCGGATTCGCTCGGACTAGTTATACGGATTGAATAGGATTGACAGTGAGTTTCGGATTGGTGTCGGATTCGCTCGGATTGAACGGACGAATTAGAAAGGACTCGACGTACGGATTGAATAGGACTGAACGTGAATTTCGGATTGGTGTCGGATTCATTTGGATTGAACTCGAAGTCGATGCACGGATTGAGATGGATTAAAAACCTGCTTCGGAATGACTCGGATGATTCCGTATTGTTAAGGTGACAGATTTCGCAATGGATCGGAATAATTTGGATGAGACCGGATTGAAGTCCTATCCGAAACCTCCACCAGGGTGGAAAATGTTGTCAGTATGATTATGTCGGACGAACTAAGGCGGTTAGTTGTTTGCGTTATTGATCTACGATTTTTTGTTTTACTAATCTGGTACATTCAGACTTTGAAATTTCAAAATTGGCAAGAAAAATTTTGAGCTAGAGTGATAAACAATGAATGTTTTCGAAAGCTAGGGACAAAAAAGCAAGCTTTTGCAAAAAAAAAAAAAATTCGCGAAATTTTTTATTCCAATTTTTTTTGCAAAATTTTATCTTCCAATTTTTTTTGCTTGCGTGTTTGAATGAGTCTTTGATCGCGCTATCAGATGCCCCAAACCAAAACATGTGTTCCCTATCTAAAATCCGAAGTTGCTTGCGAAATCTCGGAATTGGCGAAGTCCACAAGTCAACACATATCAGCATTATCTTTCCCCCTCGAAACCCTTTAAGTTTTGTATGAAACTTTTTCTTTTATAATTGTTAGTTTTCGAGATATTCGCCTGCATCAATTAAAATGGACCACCCTGTACCTCACTATGGAGCCAATGAGCAATGTTACTACAGTAAGTTCTCCCATGATAGGCGACATACCGCAGAGCTCGAGTATAGGCTAGCTGCGTACCTCCACATGCATAGAATCAAGCTTGTATCGTTGTATACATACACATGAATTGTTTCCCAGTTACGCCTCAGCCCCAAATAGGTGGCGCTGACGGGCGTATATGTGCACAAAAAACACACACACACTAGTAGCGTACTTGTATGTTACGCAGCTAGCCTATGTAAGTAGTATTAATTATGGAAGAATGAACTTATTCACTTGCAAAACTATCGAATTAAGAAAACTCTACTTTGCTATTTCGGTATGGAACCTAAAACTTGCAGCTATACGGATATACGTGTATGCTATAAGTAGCATAGAGTGTGACAGTTTGATATAATGATGAACATAAAATTCAGTTGATAATTGCTTTGGTTTACCTATACTATGTCATAAAATATTGCTCACGATGCATGCGTATGTGCAGGTGCACGAGCGTATACACGTAGTGGAAAGGATCAATTTCAATACCTGAAACCCATCCTTATAGCAGTTCGGCCTCACTTGAGTGCAAAAATATTTTGTTGCTCATTCGGTTGTGAAGAATAATCATTCGCAACTACACATTCGTGGCAGTTGAGAGATTAGCGCGTGCGAGTTTACGGGAGTGCTGTAGTGCGGGCGCCGAAGGTCGCCCGCACTACAGCACTCCCGTAAACTCGCACGCGCTAATCTTCCAACTGCCACGACAAAGTCGTACCACAAGATCGGAAGATGCATTTTAAACAAGTGTGTATGGAACCAATATTATCTGCGAATCAGCCATTCATCAGTCGATGCAAAATTCATGACGTGTATGTATCCAGCGACCGGAAACATGGTACTTGGAGACATCTATTAGCCGCCAAGTACCGATACAAGCAACTGTTCACAATTCGGAAGAACTGTAAGATAAACAGCCAAACACAAAATAAAACTGCAAGGAGTCGTGTCCTATCAATCGATGTATTTTAGATGCCAGATTTGATGAATACACAATATGGAAAACAGTCGCAAAAAAAAAGTTTCACAAAATACGATAAAGTACTATCAATCCGAAGCGAAAGCAACAAACACAAAGAAAAAAAACTGAATGTGCCCGCCAAGTACGTAGCTCTTGGAATGATGTTTCGATATCCTCACACGAAACTCCGACTTCACGACGTAGACTTGCTGAAAGATCGCAGGGGTACGTTTGGTGCTTGGCTTTTTTCTTGATTTCACGACAGAGACTGGCGAAACGTTTTTCTTATGAAGCAATTGTGATTTTCGTGTGGGTACTTGGCGGCTGTTTTTATATCTTTGGATGTTTTTCGTGGGATTATATTATTGTGGAATATCTTAAAGTTTTTATAAAATAGTGTTGTGTTATCTGATTGAGCAACTTAAGGTAAGGTCTTGATTCTTTCTGTGAAGGCACGAGGTCGTTCTGATAAACGTATGGTTAATTAATTTGGTTATTGGGCTATGAAGCTCGTTTTTGTCTATTGAGCTAAGAGGCTCGTCTTTGTCTTTGGTCTATTAATTTATCGAACAACCTCGAGTCTGGCTGAGCTACGTAGATCTTTTATGCCCGGTTGCATAAAGGTGGGTTACTCAAAAATTTCAATAACCTCTGTAGATACTACTCGTTCAACCTACATGACTGTCAGAAGTTAACAGCGATTCATGACAGCTGTCAGATGAAAAAACGGTTGAACGGGTAGTAACTGCGGGGTTACCTACGGGGTATTTGAAGGTTCGGGTAACCCACGTTTATGCAACCGGCCATTAGTGCTTTTTGGCTATAATTTATTGCTTATTATCGATTGATAATTGCCTATCGCTTCTCGTATGGCTTATATTGCTGATTTAGTATGTTATAATATTGTGCATGAAATACTGTAGAAAATTACCTTTCCTGGAGTACCCTGAGCGAAGATAGCCGCGTAGGCTTAGCCTCGCGTTATTGTACAGTTTATTATAGTTTAGTTCGTTATCGTTAATTTTGTTATAATTAAGTCTGTTAATATTGAGTCACTTATCAAGTAAAGTACAATTCTGTCATATAATTTATCACCGTCTGTAAAATCAAGTACGGTTCAGTAAAATCAATATCTTTTGGATAATTTAGTATCGTAACTATCGATCTAGTATCGTCAGAATTTAGTTAAAGATCCAATAATATTCCGAATTAATCTGTTATCGTTAAACTTGTGATTCGCGTCTTTCGAATGACCGTGTGGTCTCTATTTAGCAGTCGATCTCGAATCATCGTAAATCGGATAGCTAAGCGTAGCTAATTAATTAATAGGGAATCTGTAGAGTTTGTCACTGATTTTCATAATTTAATATCTCAAGCTTAATACGTTGATTTAAGGATGGGTTATGAATAACTTTGCATTTGGGTACGATGTATCGCTCTGTGATACCAAGTCTGGAGTCTAAATAATTAATTTTATATCGAGTCAACTCTGACACATCCTCGGGTCAATCGTATCGTAATTAAGTAAATTCTATCATGAATAAATAGTTTATCGTAACAAACTGTGGTATAAAACTTATAATTCTGTACTGATCTCGTTAAATTATCTAATTTAATTAATAAATAATTGATTGATGTGCTCTTAAATATTCTCAATGAAATAATATTGTTTTTATGGTGTACCCTGCCCCTCTATCTAAGGCTTTGTTATCTGAGCAAGTCGAGTTGTCGCTCGTCGCATTTCCGTAGATTTTTGGCTTTATTTAAATTGTCTTATGGTATCGTATCGAAATGACGCAGGAGCGTCTGGCGCCCAACATTCAGTAAGTTTAATCATTAACACGGAAGAGTGCCGAATCGCAGCGGAGTAAAATTTAGGTTTTCCTCGCCTATTAAAAAAAAACTACGTTACAATATATATTAGAGGTATTCAAAAATTTTCGATGTCCGAATTTTTCACTTCTCAGGGTCTAAAAAGTTAGTTTATAATTTGAGAATGACTGTCTCTAAATGTGTCTGTCGACGGACAATTCACCGCGCGGCTCATCCCTTGTTTGTATTTTCCATTTAAATAGCAAACTAAATTTTTTCATGTCTAATCGCATCGAAAATTCAATCATAAGGAATGTCTTGATCTCGATAAATGTTGCACGATTTCAGGACATATATAAAACCTAAGAAGTGAGCAGAAAAAGAAAAAAAAATGTTGCTGATAGAACTGAGTTAATTGGAAATAGTACTTTTCGATACTAGTGTGAAGTTTTTCGCCCGAGCGAAGCGAGGGTGACAATCACACGAGTCCAGAATCATCTTTCGCACGTGTATTGTAACTTTACGGATAGTGAGCGTCACTGAAGGTGACACGAACCGGTTGGTTATTGTGTCTTCTTTACTCGATTTTTATTTTTGTTTGAGACTTCTACTATTAATTATTAGCCGTGCCTATTACGGACTTGAACTACCGTGTAGCTGAAGCCGCCTCCCCACAGACCTGAGTACGATAACGCACTAAGGCTGCACTCTACCCTCTTAACTGTTAAATGTTAATTTAATGAAGTTAATTTATTCCCAAATAATAGCTGTGCCAGACCTGGGTAGATCGGAGATCCACCAAGGCTGTATCTAGCTTTCTGTTAGATTTAAACTATAACCTGGAAATGGCGGAGGAAGGGGTTTGACATCTGAGTAAATTGCTTTTTTGTAATGTTCAAGAATCTATTCATTTAATTGACTAAAACTACGGTTGCAACCCTAACCTATATTTACACGTCGCTTATGATTTACTTGCTTGATTCTACAAGGTTTTTATATTAAATTTTCTATTTCTCTTTCAGTACAATTTTTCTTTGATTCTTAATTCTGATAATAATGCGTCGATAGTATTTTAATTTTATTCTTCAGTAATTTTCTATTTAATCAATGCTTAGAATATATGGTTTGATATTTGGTTTGTCTGATTTGAAGCAAGTGAATTTATATTTGATAATCGAAGTAATAGATGATTCTAACGGTTCATCAGAGCTCTATGCTCGTGATGACCAACAAGTGACTGTGAGTCTATCTGGTATCTACCCTAGAATAGCTGGTGAGTTGATGCGCGGTGAGTCAACCCGGTCGCTTTGCCGAAGATTGCTGATGAGCTGAGCAGCGTCACGCCTTTTATACCCGTCGTGACGTCACTCAGCTCGTCGTTGTGCGAAGCTTCGAGACTCTTCTAGTCGCTTCGCACGACCGTTGATAGTTTCAAATGTAACCGCTCAGGCTGGGGTAGCCTGGCACGTTACAGTATCGAACTTAATTTTTCCTAACTAAGTGTGCAAAATTCGATTTTGCGCACGCAAATGAGTGTGCAAAATAGTACTTTCCCGCACTAGTGCGCAAAATAAATATAATTGAAACGCAACACCTTTTCTTTGTGTATTGTAACGTTGAATGAAAGAAAGAGAATTCTAGGTGCGGGGAGATAGAGCTGGTAAACGTAAATAAACACGATCGGCATCGTTACCGATTCTTTAAAGCGGACACTTCATCCATCTTATATACAATAATTTGTATATACTTGAAAATTTAATATTTCATACAAGATACCAATGTTGCAGAATTTTGCGTAGCTCGTTAGGAAAAATAGTATACGTAACTAGTGCGCATAGGTGTCTCCCGCACTCGTCTCTTTTGTCGCCCTCGCTACGCTCGGGCGACAAATCCGACTCGTGCGGGATTCACCTATTTTGCGCACTAGTTACGTAATCTACTATTTCAACACAGCGCGCGCTAAGTTGAATTTTATGCACGCGAAGCGTGCGCCAAATCGAACTTTGCGCACGCCGTGTGGAAAAGGCAGTTTTTGCCTTCATCGCCCTCGCTTACAGTTCTCATCTTTAATCTCGCTCTTCCGTCAGTTGTTTGGTCTCATATATGTCCTGAAATCGTGCAATTGGACATGAAAAAAATTTCATGTGCTATTTGAATGGAAAATACAAACAAGTGATGAGCCGCATGGTGAATTCGTCGACAGGCACATTTGGAGACAGTCAATCTCAAATTATAATCCAACTTTTCAGACCCTGAGAGGTGAAAAATTCGAACATCGAAATTTTTTGAATACCTCTAATATATATGGGGCATTTCAGCTCAACTCAACCAATCATCGGCACTCATGTCTTCTGCTTTTCTTCGAAAAAACATATGTCAAAGTTCGAGTGAAAAGACAATGTTTCTGTAAATTACAGGTCTTGCATTCAATTTCTGACAGACATAGATTTTTTGATAAATTTAGACATCAAATAATTCAAATTTTCGTTAAATTTAAATACGGAATCTTAGAGGAAAATGTTCAATAGACAAAACAACCGTTATCCTACGAATTTCAACTAAGAATAAACGCAGAATTTTTGATTCATTTTTTGACCCAATTTTGGTCGATAAGAGTAAAAAATCTCGATTTTCTCGAATGTCGCCATAACCGATTTATATGAATTTTTTACACAAAATGCTACATGAAAAAAACAAAATTTTCAAGACCTTAACCGAGATGCCTGGACCTCTGGTTTCAGAGATATGAATTTTACAAAAAACAATATTGATTAAGTCAATCAAAAATGCATAAGCGGTTGATTGAAAAAATATTGTCACTTAGAATGACACAAGATATACTAATCGCTATAATGTTTTTGGGGATTTATTTCACTTACATTTTTTTCTTAATTGAGTCGGGTATGGATAACATACATTAATTATCGAAGTCATTGGTCACAGTGTGTTGACAACAAATCAACAAATTGATAACTTCTTTGAATTAATATTATGCAAAATCAATCTCCCGAGGATCTTCTAAATGCTTGATTTTTTCAGATTTTTTTTCCATCGAGAAGTATTAAAAATCTTCTCTGAAGCCCACGTTTGGTGGGACTGTACCGGAAGAACCACCTTAAGACGAAAAGATATTCCATGTACATTATTCGAAGTAGACCGTATTGGCAAATCTGTTCCCTAATTAATTACGAAATTGTCCTCGAAATGACTAGAGTAAATTGTAGAGTAGATAGACTTGATTATAAATTAATTTTCTTTCTTGTTTATTGTTATTTATTATTATTTATCGTTATTAATTATTATTCTTTTAATAATTTTTTTGAGATCTCGTTAATTCTTCTCGTCTTTCGTTGAGTTTTGAGACAAATATGACTCAAAGCATTTTAAAATCAATTGGATAGTTTCAAATGATTTCGTATGATAAATGGTACCTGTAACCAACTTTAAAAATATAATTATATTTCAATAAAAAGTCATACTGTGACCAATGACTTCGATAATTATAATGTATGTTATCCATACCCGACACTATTGAGAAAAAAATGTTTGATTGTTCACCTAATCACCCTTGAATTATTCATTCATTTTAAGTGAAATAAATCCCCAAAAGCATTATAGCGATTAGTATATCTTGTGTCATTCTGAGTGAAAATATTTTTTCAATCAACCACTTATGCATTTTTAATTGACTTAATCAATATTGTTTTTTGTAAAATTCATATCTCTGGAACCAGAGGTCCAGGCATCTCGGTTAAGGTCTTGAAAATTTTGTTTTTTCATGTAGTATTTTGTGTAAAAAATTCATACAAATCGGTTATGGCGACATTCGAGAAAATCGAGATTTTTTACTCTTATCGACCAAAATTGGGTCAAAAAATGAATCAAAAATTCTGCGTTTATTCTTAGTTGAAATTCGTAGGATACCGGTTGTTTTGTCTATTCAACATTTTCCTCTAAGATTCCGTATTTAAATTTGACGAAAATTTGAATTATTTAATGTCTAAATTTATCAAAGTATCTATGTCTGTCAGAAATTGAATGCAAGACCTGTAATTTACAGAAACATTGTCTTTTTACTCGAACTTTGACATATGTTTTTTCGAAGAAAAGCAGAAGACATGAGTGTCGATGGTTGGTTGAGTTGAGCTGGAATGCCCCATATATATATATATATATATATATATATATATATATCAACTTACCGGATTCGTACCCCTCATCTTCCGACGGCAACCACCACTGGTCCTCTTCCTCGGCTTCCTCTTCTTCTGCTTCCCGTAACCTCGCTCGTTCCCTCTCCTCCTCCTCGAAATCTCTCTCCTCCCTCGCATTCTCCTCCTCCTCACCCTCGTCCCAGCCTCGCCCCATCCAAATCTCAACATTTTCCCGTACCTCCTCCCCCTCAACCGCATTCTCCCTGACTAATCCACCCCCGTGACCCCCGTAGACTATATGCTCATTGTCCTCAGGGATGCTTCACGCCGCGGAGCTTATTGTTGAGGCGCTGCCGGCAAAGTCGCTATCCCCGTCAAGGGCTAGCAACTCTGCCTCCCGCGCCTCGATTTCCCTGTCTATCTCTGCGATCATCGCAATTAAATACTCCCTGAGGACCCACATGTCACGGGGGTCACCGTGGATTAGTACCGCCATCACGAAGTCTTCCATTTCTGCAACGAAAAAACTTTTTAATCACAAAACTGCACTACCCTTTTCGCCAAAATTAGCAGAGAACAATCACACTCACTTCTTAACTGATTCGGGATTGAAGATGGAGTGACACCTCCTGCAGAGAAATATACCTCGCTGCATCGCGTACCTAGAGCAAGGGGGGAGTGATAGAGGCACATACTTATCAAGAATCGTCTCGACGTCCCGACGGGTATCAAATGACCATTCTCACCTCCAAAACTGCTGACGTTGCTGAAATACTGGTGGGATGCGCTCGCAATAAACGACACACGCTACTTCGTTACAAAATTTTCGCTTTATTCAATATTGCTTAAAACTAGCCTATGATTAACAACGTTTCCTTAAGGCCAGCGCACACCATTGCCGCTCGGCACGGCGCGGAGCGGCACGGCACCGCCGCCGCTCAGATCGGCGCCGCACCGCGCCGCCCGGCGCGACACTTCTGCAGTATCGCGGGACTGCATGCAATTAGGCGCAAAATAATATGGTCCAGTCGGCTTGAAATCTCAAAAGTATGTGTAAATAAATTAATAGAATGCGAGTTTTATTTCGTCATGAGTAATTTCGGCATCACTTCTAACTGACACGTTTACGATGTCCTGGAATTGCTGATGGCGTTGGTTCCGTGGTTCCGGTGCTCCAGGTTATCCTTCTCGTGATGCAGATCATCCGCTTCGTGGTTTTCGGCATCCAGGTCGTACGCTTCATAGTTTTCGTCGTCCAAGTCATACGCTTCGCAGTTGTCTTCGTCCATGGCGTTTGCAGCGTGGTTTTCATCATCCAGGTCGTGCGCTTCACAATTTTCGTCGTCCAGATCGTGCGCTTCACAGCTTTCGTCGTCCCGGTCGTGCGCTTCACAGTTTTCGGTTGTAGGCTTTATCACCGTTGAAGGCTTTGTTATCGACAAAACCCACACGGAGAGAAATTTCGCACGGCATACGTACCACGTCGTTCAGAGGGCGTCCTTTTTGGTGGTAAAGTAACTGTCTGTCGGTAACGTACGCTGTGTGTCCCGCGCTAGTACCGGCGGCGAACTATTATAAGACGTCGACTATACCAAGTCATTAGGTCTCTACGAGCGCCAAAAGTTGGGCAGCCTAGCGTCCCAAAAGTTCGCTCAGATATAATAATTCAAAGTTCGCCGATTGATTCTTTCTAATAAAGATTTGTGTATATGTCAGGGATAAATTATGAATAGTTTTCTAAAAACAAACGGGCACACTTCAATAGAGTGGCATCTCAAAGGTAAGTTAACCTCAATTTTTCTACAATATTCTCGTTTTGATATTGAAAAGATTCAAAGCTAGCCAAAAATTATCTAAAAATTATCTAACGCAGAATAGTTTTAAATAGTTAGTTTTGAATAGTTTTCTAAAAACAAACGGGCACACTTCAATAGAGTGGCATCTCAAAGGTAAGTTAACCTCAATTTTTCTACAATATTCTCGTTTTGATATTGAAAAGATTCAAAGCTAGCCAAAAATTATCCAAAAATTATCTAACGCAGAATCCAAAAATATCAAACACAAAACGTTAACCTAACGTTCTTTCATTAAGACGATCTCTGTCCCACTAGCTTAGAACTCTGAGCGTTCCAGATTTTGGGGCGCCCACCACACCAAAAGCGCACGCCTCACGTACTTTACATGTCGTACAGTAGCGCCACCATTACTGAGACAGGGCGCGAGCTAAATTTCTCTCCGTGCACAATCATTCTTTTCGGCAGTTGACCCAGAAATACATTGTCCAACGTATCACCCTGCACACCGCTGTGAATAGTCATAGCCTTCACCTCCACTCTGGTAAGAGGATACTTTGCCGTACCTTTACCCAGAGCTCTGGCGTGAGCCAGCAGGACGCCGGGGTTTACCGTTACGCGTCGCACGAGCAGCGAGGCCTCTAGTATGTGTACGCCGTATGTGTTGGTGCTCTCCATGAGGCAGAAGGCGTCCCGCGAGCGCACGAGCCGTACCCGTAACTCGACACCGTTTAGCAGAAACTTCTCCTGATTAAACACGTCGCAGTGAAGATGCCCGATCAAATCCACGCTGGTTTCACCGTTCAGAAGCTTTTGCCGCTGGGCAAACCCTTTGTTAGTCGGTCCGATTTCGTCCATCTTCCCCGCTGTATCCCCGTACCACAGGGTGGTGGTTAGGTGTGATTTTTTCGCAGCCGAATTGTAATTCAGCAACGATTCGATGTAGGCTCGGTAAGCGTACGCGTTATTAACCGGTGAAACTAGCTTCTGATTAAAGAACACGTCGGCCTGGCTGAACAGAGAGTGCAGCAAGTTGTTTACAGGGGCCACGACGGCCTTTGCAGTCCCCTTTGCCGCCGGCTCCTTGCTGAGCGGTTGTAGACTCACACGCAGGCTGAGCATAGTGTGGGAGAGGTCGAGATACTCGTCGCTGAGGCCGGGCACCAAAAACTCTATGGGTGAGTCATCCGTGAGCGACGACACAGGCTTGTAGTGGACCCACTGCCCGCTCTCGATCGTGGTTTGCGTCGGTGGTAGAGAGAACAAATCCAGCTCCGATTTCAGACACTCGCAGGAGTGTGTGTGCAAGTACGCCATGGTCGATGTTTATTATTTTCGTTGTTAGCGAGCTTCGAAGATATCAGCCACACTTCTTTTTTTACTCCCGCAACAGCTTTTCTTCTTCTTCTTCTTCTTGAGAGTTGTTTTTTTCTTTTTAATTCCGGCAAGCCCCGGCTTCTTCTTCTTTCTCGGTTTGCTTTTCTTGACACCTTTCCTACGAGACCCGATCGATCCTGCACCGCGACCCCGCAGCAACTGCCCCCTCGGTCAGCCGCGCAGCGTTTTATATCCGGACCCCTTCATCAGATTGCCCAACTTCTCTGTAGCTTTTCGCCTCAGATTGTGACCCGACTCGACGACGCGCTTCTTGAGCGCCTCTTTGAAGGGTGTGTTGGCGTCCATATCTTCCACGACTCTCACACCGGTCCGCAGAGCCTCCTTCCCCAACACGCGCGCACCGCTCTTCAGAATGGGTATCACGCGCCGAAACAATCCCCCCAGGAAGCTACCGATTCCGCTACCACGCTGTAGCGGCGCACCGGAATAAACTCTGCCTATACCACCACCACCCACCTGATCGTCGTAATGTTCAAGGTAGTGAGCCATCAGTGCGACCTTTTGAAGTGCAACGTAGCCGTCAACGTCCCGCGCGTGAATGGCATGGGTCTACCCTGAGAGTCCCTTATATCGATTTCGATGGTACGGAAATTGGTGAGAAGCAGAGGTACGTAGTGCGGGGGTGCCAGGGATTTGCTTTCCGAGACACCGTTGTGAAAATTTTTGCCCACCGTCCGCACTATACGCAGCAGCGGAGCGTAGACATCGCCCACTATTCTGGGCTCCGCGAGATCCGTGTAGACAAACATCTGCAAGGGTATCCCGCTGGGTAGGTTCAAAGGATGGTTGGCCACCAGCCTGTCGCGTATGTTGGTCGTGAGCTTTGGAAATCCGAGTTGTTGACGAATACCGCCGGAAAACGAGAGGTAGTGACCATCCTTGCAGCTGCATTTTCTGACCACGTCCAAACGATCGTCCGCGCTGTCGGCTCATCCAAACTCCAAATGCTCCTTGATGTTCGGCAAACCGTTCAACGTTTGGATAATTTCTCAAATATCTGTGTAAATACCAGGTTCGATGAGGAATTTACCCTGCGCCACTCGTTTTTCCCCCGGCAACGATGAAATATCGTGAAAATTTTCCGCGGGAGTGTCCGACCGATGCACGTGAAATCCCACCGTGTTGTAGGGTTCGTTTATGTTCTGAAGCGTCAGCGGGTAGTGGATCTAAACCAGGGCGACTTCCCACTCTCCGACAAGCTCGATCCGTCGCGGTAGCTGGGTGGTGTATCGAGCCGTTGTGTTGTGGGGGAAAAATTTCACCGAGCTGTTGCTGGGCAGCGTGATGTAAGACTGATCCTTCATGCCTGTTTTCGCACGCTGCTCGCAGCGATCCAAGAGTTGAACTTTTCCGGATAACCGCGCCAGCTGACAAACAGCTTCTTACTGGCCCCCTTTCCCCGCGTCCGTATTATTTTATCCACAGTCTTAACATCGTCCTTGATCACGCGCTGCAACTCAGCCTCGTAAAACAAACCGTCTATCTCCTCCCCCTCCAAATCAACCAGCAGGTAGACGATCGGCACTCGGTGCAGAACGCGTCGAATCTCAAACACCTCCTCGGTCCAGTTGGCCTCGTAACCCTTCTTGAAGGCACCCTTAGCCTTACTGATGCGAACCCGCTCCCCCACTCGAAACCGTGGCTTTGTACCGGATCGCGGCGGGCCACCGCGTGCCTTTTCCATGTTGAAGCGGGCGGCTGCGGCATTTTCCAGAGTCACCATCGACGGAGCCATTTTAATGGTCGAGTGGGTGGTGGCGTTGTACGCCCCTACCAGCTGTCGCATCACATGCAGGTAGCGATGGGTATTCTTGTGGGTGAAGTAACGCCACATTCTCTCCTTGAGAGTACGATTGAAGCGTTCCACAACGGCCGCCTTTATGTCGGGGTTTCGCGTGACTCTGTAGCGCACCCCTCTGGCAGCGAGCAGCTTCTGGAATTGAGCTCCGACAAACTCCTTGCCTTTGTCGGTCTGCAGCTGAATCGGGCAGCGTTCCGTGGAGGATAACACGCGCTCGAAAGCCCCGGCAACGGTAGCCGCTCTTGTCGGCGAGCGGCTCGACCCAGGCAAACTTGCTGAGCACGTCTATGATCACCAGCAGGTAGCCGTATCCGTCGTTGTACTGTTTGATCGATCTGAGATCCACCAGATCCGCTTTCCACAGGTCGTCTATATTCTGCACGTTGTATCTGGCTCGGGGAAATTTCCTACGTATAGACTTGTGCAGCGTGTAAGCGTCCTGCGACGCCAACCATTCGACCACCGCGGCGCGAGGTATTTTTTTCCCCTTTTTTTCTTTTGCCCGCGGATCGAGTCAAGTTCCTGGCACCCGCGTAACCCGCCTCGTTGGCCGGATCGTAGTACAGTCGTTCGAGGATCTTCATTTCAACCTGAGTCTCAACCAAGCACCGTTTCCGGTTTGCCCTGGTCGTTGTCTGTTCTTGGGTGTGGCAAATATCGAGTCCGAATCCGTATCCTCCTCCTCCTCACCCGCCTCGTTCGTGTCAATGTCACCGTCTACACCCCAGTCCTCCTCCTCCTCGTTGATACGCCTCTGATGAGATGGGCCGGCTGTCGATCTGGACGAGGCGTGACGCGTAGGTTTTTGAAAAACGGGATTACCTATGTACTCTTGCGGCGTGTTGATCGAGTGAAGGATCCTGGCGAACTGTTCCCTCCCCCTGGCCTGCATAGATTTTCTCTCGCGTACCGCGTCGTTTATCAGATCGATGATGTTCGTCCCGGCTATCCGAGTCCCCCTTATGGCTATCGTCCCCTTGTCGTTCCACGAGATCTCGGAGCGACCGTTGGTGGTCAGATAGTTCAGCAAGAGCTCCGCTTTCCGCCGAAACTTGTCCGGCACGCTCACCACGATATCCTGTATAGCTACGCCGCTGTTACCAGCTGCATTCCCCTCAGTCACCCCATCCATCTCTTCTGCTTCTTCCCCGCGAGCGGTATTACCACCAGCAGCAGCCTCGCCACCCACCCCTCGTATAGAGAATTGTGAAGGTTTTCGCGACTCGGCGACAAAAAACAAGTAACGTCTCAGCACCTGTCTGTACAGCTTCCATTTTTCCCGATCGTTTTTCCCCGGGTCGTTGAGAATAGCGTGCATCTCGCTATCCAGACGGCTCGCGGGATCCGTATCGGGTCGACGCTGCTGGATACGTTCGGCTGTCTCCTGCGGTATCAGGACCATTTTCTTGGCCCGCTCCATTGCCTCAATTTTCTTCACCCGCCAATCAGACTGTCTATAATCGGGGCCAGCAGCAAGGGTAGAAATCCACCCCGTTGAAGCAGCAAACGTTTCTTACTTTTCCAGCTGCCCGTGTTGCAGGCCAGGCGACGTCAAGTTTTTCTGTGCTTGCTCAAACGTCTCTTCCGATCGGCGCTCAGGCTCACGTTACCCCTCAGAGTGTTCAGAGCGCACTCGCAAATGTTTTTCACCAGAGCGTCGTCGGCCGTGCGCAGCAGAGCCCGTCTCCGAGCGGGGTCCGATTTACAGATAGCGTGCAAGGCCGCGGCGTTGGAAGAGCTGAACCTGTTTGCCGAACCTCTTCTTCTTCTTCCTCCTCGTCTAGTTCCGGGCTTCATCACAGACGGAAGACTGGTGCCGCCTGCGATCCTCCACCCTTTATATCCCTGCGAGGCACGTAAACATAGTGACGCGAATCCGAGGGAAATATATCGGTGCGAAAGCGGCAGTTCTCCGGGGTGGATTGTTTCAGATCGAGGAGCAGATAGCCGTGGGGGCGCGCTGTGGCGTCGTTGTAGGCCTCCTGCAAGAAGCGAGGGTCCTCGGGGTGTACCTGACGAGCCAGGTGATGTATCTGCGCGCGATCGCGCGGATTCTTGAAGAAAACTATATAATTGGCGTTCAGCGATATATCCCTCTGCCCGCGTCCCTGGTGAAACAGATTCTGCGTGATCAGGAACACGCTCATGTTCTTGTGGTGGCAACCCTTGGTGAAGAGATCGATGACAACGCCGTTGGACGACTCGCGCATCAGATCGTCGATGACGAGTAGTTTGGGTCGCGCGTCCGCGTCGTAGTCGGCCGGTTGCGGCAAACCCTCTCGATATTCCACGGAGCTCGATTCCCCGTACAAAGGTTGCCACTCGGCGTAGTGCCAGACCACCCTCGCGAACTCCGTGTCGCACATCTCGCTCGCGTGTTGCAGAAAGTTTTTCACAAAGTTGTATTTACCGCAACCGGAAGGCCCGGCTACGATGGCGGAAAAGGGATGTTTCCAGCGCGTGTCCATCCTCGCGACTCACAACCCCGTCCTATCTGCAATCGAATATATAAATATCATCGGTTTTGCGTCTACATCCCTGTCTCGAAGGCCTAACCGCGGTGGGGGGCCCGCGGGGTGCGCGCGTTACGTACAAGCTTTTGGGAACGCGCGCGCGCGTCCGGTGACGGCCCGTCTCTCTCTCTAAACAGCTGCGAGAGAGAGAGAGACGGGATGCCGGCTAGAAGCAGCTCGTTAAGCGGCTGAGGCAACCCGTGTCAGCTTACTCGGGGGGTTGCCTGGCGGCGTGCGGTGAGCTCAGCTTCTTAGACCGCCGCACACACGCCCCGCACCAACCGTTTTACGCTCGGTTTGATAAGCGAATACTACCGCTACTACTGACCTACTGAGCCGATGAGTCACCGCTGCACACTTGTGCTCTCCCTGTAGTCCGGCGAGTCGAGGTTTATCTCTGTTTATGCGCGTGTCGAATAACAGAGTATAAGAGTAGGTGGAGAGAGAGAGAGAGAGATAGAGTCTAAGCCTCGCTGCGGAGCTCTATAACCAAAGAGCGAGATGTACAACGATTCAGCTGTGCGATTTGTAGCCAAAAGGAAGAGTGTCGTAGCCCGTGTCGCAGAGGCGTCTTTTCGTTTGAACGGGACGGCATATCTTGTTCACGCTGCGGGTGACGACCCGATGCAACGCCGTACGCTGTATAGCTCTTCGCTCGACGCGAATAGGTTCGTCAGCCTCGACCACCATGCCCCGGATTGAATTAAAATTTATCCTCATCCGAGTCTGATAATTTAGAGTGACCCCCTTCACTTTGCAAACCTCAACCACCTCCCCGTCTCCCTTTTGTACCAGGAACGCGTAAAATTTCGGACCACCGGAAACAAAGGCTTTTATGTAACTCCCCTCGCCGTATTCCGCCAGCTCGTCCGTCAGATCGCCTAAAAAGTTACCCGTAGCCGGCTCCCACTCCCCGCTTCTCCTCACGTGAATAACAGAGTCCGTATCGTAATACAACACCCGGCGTCCGAGCCTCTCAAGATAGCTGTACAGCTTGAGGCGAGCCTGAGCAGTGGTGTAGGCGGCCAGCACAACGTTGGCCAGGGGGGACGGTACGATGCTCTCTTCCGTATTAATCCACCGCGCGTAGAGTATTTGATCCGTCACCGGCAAGATATCGACCATCTCGTTCTCGGGATATGCCAACAGTTCCAGCAGACGTTGACGCTCTCTGATCACCTCGGTACGCGGGAAGTTTTCGCGCTGGCCAAATTTACCCCAGAACGAGTTCAGGCAGAGCTTGGATACGGAACGAAGGCCGGCGTTCTTTGTTATTTTCTCCCGCTGCAACCTGATACCCTCCACTCGCTTGTACTCCGCGAGATAACGGTCGCGGGAAGCCTCGTCGGTGCACTCGCCGGGCCACCCGCTGGCTTCTTGCTTTATTTTCAGAAAAGTGTCTATGTAGGGAGCAAAGAGTCCCCCTGACCGCTGGCCGGATCGTACACCGTACTCTCGTATTGCCAGATCTCCGATACGTCGATCACGCTGTAGCCCACAGCCACGGCTTTCTGCAGCTCGGCAGACACCCGGGTACCTGTGAACCACCGATCGGCCTCCGACTCGTGCGGACAAATGATCTGCAGAGAAGCCTCGCAGCAGGAGCGACACAGGGGAAACATGAGTTTTCCGCGCATACGGACCGGCAACACAGGATGATAGATATTCCTGGGTGGCAGGATAACGCATTTCACGAGACCCTCGAGGCCGGAGATGTCCGTGTTGTAGGGACTGGTCAACGCTCTGCACTCCCTACCTACGTAGACTCGCGGGTGGCCCGCGGGGCCCGCGGGGCCCGCGTGGCCCGCGGGGTCTCCCGGTTTTGCACACTCAAGGGTACAGAGAGCATACGTCTACGTATCGGATCTCCTCCCCCGGGGCAGCCTCGTGATAACGCTTCGTGTTTCCCGTACGCCCTCCGAAAAACGCCTCTCGAGGATTCAACGAGTCGCGGGAGAGGATCAGCGGATGCTGTTCGACGTAATCGCGCATTTCAGGATCGGCATCCATCATCTGGTCGAACGCGCACTCCCACATCTCCGTGACCCTGTAACACAGCTCGATCATGCGCGCCGTTTTTGTCCCAGTCTCTTGCCAGCGTCTGTCCATCGTATCCCCGCCCGATAACTCTTCGTCGCGATTGATCGTGTGACATCTCATACACCCGTGCCAGTAGCATCCGTGAAATTCCAACACGTGTCGCTCCCCAGCCGCGTCTGTGTAATACCCGTCGACAACCCGCCTCGTCTCGGGAATCCTGTACTCGCGACCTCGTCCGGCGTGCCTCACCTCTGTACCCAGCTCCCTCTCCATCCAAACGAGCCATTTGATCGCTTTCACCGATTGATTGTTGGCCAACCTGTACCCTCCGGCCGGCAACACTCCTATGGTGCGGGGCCTGAGGAAATTATGTCGAAACACGACGGAACAGGCCGACGCTATGGTGGTGCTTCGCGAGAACGGGCAAACACCGCCGCAATTCAGAAAAATATCTCTAAACGCGACGCATGCTCGACGAAGGATGTCCACGTCGCTGCGGCAGTATTCCACCAGCTCGCGGTTAAAATCGAACACGTACCCGCCGGCTGTGGCTTCCCCGTACCATTTGTAGAAAGCGTCCCTGTCCGAGGTCTTCATACTGTCGGGGGAGTAGAATTCCGCGTCTGGCAACGGACCTATGTAATCCCGATTCTCCGGTGTATTGAACAGATGCGGAAAGATACCCTTGCGCGATTCCACAGGTAGGCCGAATGCCTTGGGCAGCGCGGCTAGAGCCATAGGCATGTAGGCCAAAGAGTCCAGGAAACGCGTGTGACCCGTCTCCATCAGTATGATCTTGGTACCGTTCAGGATCACCTGCGGCGGATCTCTGTTATTTTCTACCAGGTAACGCAGTATAAATTGAGAATCGAAGCCGCTGGCGTTATGCGCTATACAGAAGATCTTTTTGAACCGACAAACGTCCCGCGTGACAAACTCCACCAGCTGTTTAACGGGGTTCTCTCGGAATACGAACTCGCGCACGAGGCCGCAACTAGGACAGGGTGTACTTATGTCCGGCTCGTGTATGCAGCTGGTGCACGCCTGCTGCGCCACGCACAGATTCGGCACGTGCAGATTGACATCTCCGCTGCCGGCCACCGGGGCGCACTGCTGGGTCTCAAAGTCATAAAACACGAATATATGCTCCGCGTTTCCGGTGGGCGGCTTCAGAGGCTGCATGTAACACTCGTGGTTTACCGCCTGCACGGATCCACACGTGTTGCAGTACGCGTTGCCGCAGGAGTGACCCTTTTTAGTACGATCGACGAACAGACCGCACCCGCTGCACATCTTCAGGGTATCGCAGACGCTTCTGCGAGGATCGAACGACCCCGCGACGCGATGTCTCCGCAGACATTCCTCCCCAAAGAACCACCGGCCGCAGGCAACGCACGGCATACGTACCCCCGCTCTGTCGCACTGCGGAACGGTGTTGCATCCGGGACATCTGTTGGAGCACCTGTGATCGCCTGTATAACGATAGGCGACGTTGCAGGGCTCGCAGAAGCGTCTGTTGGCTGCTGCGGCGGTAAGATTTAATA
This sequence comes from Tenthredo mesomela, assembly GCA_943736025.1. NCBI lineage: Eukaryota > Metazoa > Arthropoda > Insecta > Hymenoptera > Tenthredinidae > Tenthredo > Tenthredo mesomela. Next base: position 23,131,834 of record OX031013.1, on the reverse strand, counting down.
TAGGTTTGTAATGACCGCCGCGTGGAAAGTACAGTATGTTCAATGTGCCGCCGGAGCATTCACCCCGCTCGGCCAGTACGCGCGCCCCGTTGTAAACGGCCTCGCCTCCGCGTCCAAAGGTATTGAAATCGTATATTACGACGGCTAGACCCAGAGGAGCCAGATATTCTTGAAATCTGACGATCTCTCGCATACCACAGCCCTCTGGGGGGACTTCTACGCGCGCCTCTCTGCACAAAGCCAGGGCAGCCTCCCTCTGAAGTCTAGATTTCGCGTCACGCACGTCGGACCATCGAAGCGCGGGGTCAGCTGCGTTACCCCCGATACCCTCTCTGTTCAGGTAGGCGCGAGCAGAAATTATAGCGCGCGGTAGACAAAGATTGTCGCGTTCGACCTCGAGAAGCGATCTTTTGCTCACCTCCTCGTGAGTGAGAGGTTTGCTCTTTCGCCCGCGACCCACCGGTACGCTGACCCGGTTAACGGTGATTCTGAACGCGTCATCCACACGAAATTCGGAGGCGCTTTGACTGAGACTGAACACGAGCCGCCAGAGATCCTCGTAGCGAGAGTCCCTGACCGGTCGAAACGACAAACCGGCCGTACCCAGAGCAAACGAGGGGGTGTCTAGGCCAAATCCTATATAATCGTTAGCGGGATCATCTACAGAGTCCGGGGCAGTGGTCGTGGCATAATTGTGAATATCCCTGACGGCTTCTTCGACCCAGGTAACAGGGTCTACGGTTTCCGGGGGTGTGATGATTTTCAACGTCAAGACGCTCCCCGTTACGGCAAATCTACGATAATATTTACGACTCTCGTCTACAATCAGAAATCTGACACCCGGAGGACGCGCGATGTGGTCGTCCGCAGCTGTGCTAGCGACTCTCTCTCTCTTCCCCCCGCCCTGCTGTATACCGGCGTCTTCGTTGATACCTCCGGCTCGTTTCAACGCAGCGTAGACAGCGTGGCGCCGCTCTGACGGCCAAGAGTAAGGTCCCGGTTACACGAGTCGTCTTGAAAATTAGAAAAAGGAGAATGCGTGCTCGGGGGGGCGTACTCACCGGAAGATTCGTCGGAAAACACCACCTCCATCTCATCGTCTGTCGAGGAATTTTCGGGAGACGGTGGCGGTGCTCTCTGTCTCTTACCCCCACCATACCCCCCCACCATACTGTATGCCCGATGTACCGGCACCCTCGTTGATACCACCGACGTAGACGGGTCGGCGTCGCTCTGATAACCAAGAGTTAAAGACCGGGTTACACGAGGCGTCTCAAAAATGCATACTCGCTGGTATTCACCGGAGGAGTCGGGACACCGTGGTAGTGATTGTACCGAGATGGCAGTCGTTTTATCGCTCCCAACAGAAGGGTCATCTTGGAGCAGAGGTGTATCTGCGACAGCCTCGGCTTGCTCCGTCACCCTTATCAATTCTAGCTCTTCTTCCTCTTCCTCCCGCGCGGCAAGCTCGTAACGAGCCGCAGCGTCGTACAGGAGTTGATCTTCGTCGTCGAACTCATCCTCCTTTCCGTTCAACCACTCCGTCTCGGGTTCGCTACTCGCGTTGTCTGGTGCGAAAAAACACCCGGCAATACTATGAAGCGAGCCGTTGATAAAGAGTCCGTAGAACAGAGTTGTTACTTACCCTCGTGATCCGTGTACGCCCGTACCATTCTGGTGACTTCGGGGTATGACTGACCACCGCGTTGGCGCACCACGTCGACAGCAATTTTCATACTTTCCCAAGACTCGTCAAACACATGCCGATCGTACATACGACCGATATCCGGCACGGCGCAACTCCATAAAAGACTTCTTAGGCGAAAGAGGAGCGCGGGTGCCGGAAGGTCCACCAGCTCGAGAAACCAATTTTCGTCAAACTCTCGCACGAATCGAGGGGCGAACCTCCTGGCGCAATACAGCACATCGCGTATCACGGTTCGAATCACGCTGCTCCGGTAAATCGCCCTGTTAGCGCCCGTTAATTCGCGTTGAAATTTATTATCTTCCATTTTTTAGCCTGTTTATACTCAAACTGAGCAAATTGCACAGGTGCAGCCGAATTTATAGATTTCGCTGATATTACACATCTACTACGGATCCGTCTCGTGTGTGTGTGTGAATCATAATCCCTCCCGTGCACGTGTGTGAGACAGTGTGAATATATATATATATATATGTGACATTCCATGTCATCTCAGCCACCCGTTTTTTTTTTTTTTTTTTTTTTACAAATTCAATATGATGAACATGGAGTACTATATTTATACTAATTTCATGCCAAATTTCACACCCCTAATATTATTACTTTAAGAAATAATCGATAGTGAAAACGAATACTTCAAAAATTCGTATCTCCTACACGGTGAATCCGATTTCGATTTTTTTCGAATGGATTTACTCGTTATTTCATCCACTTTTTGATAGAAAAAAAAACACTACATTACAACTGATAACTCATTGAGATTTCGAATCATCTCTCTCAAATATCAATCGGTTCAAAAAAGGCCAGACATTTTTCGATTGGTATTTTTCACCTCTTATCAATTACCCCAATATGAATCCTGAATACGAGATTTTGTAGTGGCAGGAATTAATTGAAACTAAAAATTACGTTTTATCCTCACAAAATTTGTTTATTTATTGGAAATACTCTATGGGGGACAAAAAAAAAATGAAAAACAATGAACTAACAAAATGCAATGTCAATGAAGCGAGGTGATACTGCTCGCACAATTATGAGCCTCCATCAAAATTAATCAGAAAACATTTGACGTCAAGGCAATATTTTCAGTTGTGAATAAGTTATTAAACTAGTCACTTCTATTCCTTTGAAAAGAAATAATTTAAATTCAACGAATGAGTCAACGTAAAACATCGAAATGTGTGTCTTTTAACAAGACAAAAAGCATACTGTAAAGGTAAGCATAGTTTCATATTGTAAATATTCAAGATATAATTTTCATGAATTCAAGATGAAATATCGATTTTCTATTCCTTAAGATGCCGCGACATGACAGATGTGCAAGTCCATTGAGAAAGGCTGGTGAAAAGGGACATGTTGGGCGAGGCTTACGTCTGATATCAGAAAATTTGTTGAAGAAGTTTCCCTTCCTGCCATTAAATGCCAAAATTTGCAGTCAATGCAGAAATGCCTCATATAAAATTGCATCCCCTCGACTTTCTGATGATGATCACAGCACCAGCAGCATTCATTCGTCGATTGATGCTATCAATACGACACGTAGTTCAGAAGACTTTAAAGTTGATGGTTTCATTCAGAATATGAGTGAACACTCCTTGAGATCGGGTCGATCTTTGCATATTAACGATTTCAATCATAACTTGTTAGAGGATGATACCAATCATTCAACTATATCTATGAATGACTCGTCTATGAGTGATGACTCGGGTAGTAAAAATGATCACATATCTTTGCCGAAACATCATCCTTCTGCGAGGGAACTAGAGCTTGAACAAATGCTGAATGGTTTGAAGGAAAAATTCAATAATTTATCAAGTTACGCTGGGCGTTTACAGATTTTGACCATCGCTCCACCATCATGGAGCATCCGAAAAGTTAGTGCTGAATTTGGTGTGTCAAGATACATGGCTGGACGAGGAAAAATGTTGAGAGAAACGAAAGGAGTTCTTGCTTCGCCAACTGCGAAAGCAGGACACTCATTACCTGATCAGACAGTTGAAAAAGTTCGTAATTTTTACGAAGAAAACAGTCGGATGATGCCAGGAATGAAAGATACAATATCGGTAAAAGTGAATGGAGAAAAAAAAATCCTACAAAAACGGATGGTGCTCGAAAATTTGAAGGAGTTACATGGGGAATATAAAAACAATCACCCAGAAGCTCCAATAGGTTTTAGCAAGTTTGCAGAGTTACGACCGAAACATTGTATATTAGCGGGGGCCGGTGGTACTCATATAGTATGTGTTTGTGTTTATCATCAAAATTGCAAACTTATGCTAGATGCAATCAACTTGCCAGTTTTGACGAAGAACTCAGTGTTTGCAATCGCTAATTATAAAGATTGTCTTGCAGCATTAATGTGTCAACCACCAACGCCAGATTGTCATTTGAATCAATGTGAAAATTGTCCCGGAGTCGAGCCGTTATCTCGTGAATTAAATAATCTTCTTAGTGAGGCTGTAGTGGAAAACGTTGAATTCAGAGTGTGGCAAAGTACGGATAGGTCAACCTTGCAGACACGAGCTGCCAGCTACTGATTTTGTGGATTTACTCTGTGAAAAATTGAAAGCATTGAAGCCTCATCATTTCATCTCTAAAGAGCAAGGATCATTCATAAAACAGCGTAGAGAAAATTTAAGTGAAGGTGAGATACTGGTTCACTGTGATTTTTCGGAAAATTACGCTTTTGTGGCCCAAGATGCTGCTCAATCGTTTCATTACAATAATGATCAATGTACAGTTCACCCCGTAGTGTACTACTATCGTGAAGATGGTACCATCCGTCATCGGAGTTTGGTAATTTTATCTGACAGTCTTCTCCACGACACTTCTGCTGTTTATTTGACTCAACAGATCTTGATAGTTCACGTGAGAAAAAATTGTAATGCTGTAAATAAATTAATTTACGTGACAGACGGTGCCGCGCAACATTACAAAAACAGATTTCAAATGGCTAATCTGTTGTGGCATAGAGAAGATTTTGGAATTGAGGCAGAGGCACATTATCATGCAACTGCACATGGGAAGACAGGGTGTGATGGAGTTGGCGCCATTCTAAAACGAGAGGCAAGGCGTAAAAGTTTACAAATAATCAGCGGTGAACCGATTCTTACACCAGATGCATTATTTAAATGGGCTAAGAGGAGCTTTAAGGGAATAGATGTTTTCTTCTTTACCAAACAAGAACATGAAAATATAAAAATCGTCCTCAAAAAGAAATTCGACACCGCTAAATCGGTTCCAGGTATCCAAAAAAATCATTCCTTCGTTCCACTCTCAAATGGCAAATTACTGATGAAGCGATATTCAGCAGCAACTGATACAGAGGTATTCCCAAAGCCGAAACGGCGAAACTGATGAACGAACATGGGTTAAATGCTATGTGGATATTTTGTTAGTTCATTGTTTTTCATTTGTTTGTCCCCCATGGAGTATTTCCAATATTTTTTTTTTTACGAGTACGCAAGGCGCTGTGCCTATTGCGACTGATAAGTAAGAGTGTTGCGAGTCAACCCGGTGCTATACCGTAGAATTGCTGGTGCTGAGAGCTGTGTCTCGACTTATATACTCGCTGTGACGTCATGCGACTTGTCGCTCTCGTCGAATCTTCTAGATAGTTCGACGTTCGCAACGGCTGATGTTTGAATTGCTAACGGTCAGGCCTATGTTGTCTGATCCGTTACATTGCCCCCTTCGATCATCTGATGGTCGGATGATCTCTGATGATACGTCTCGGCTGATGATCGACTCTGATGCTGGATGCAGTCTTTTGATGAACGTGATGATTTTTGGTTTATCCCCTCTTCAAACCAAGTGGATCCGTGGGATCCATGAGGAAGGGTATCTCCACGGTATCGTTGATCGATGACCGATGGAGTTTACTGCGATTGTCAGCTGATGATCTTATTGCTGACTTTGCCCTTTGTTCCTGTCGTCGCCGTAATGTCATTTCTTCTCCCTCGTCATCGGATAAATCTAACGTCCCAAAATTTCGGAGCATATTTATCAACTCCTCCGGCTTACGGTTCTTTCGCCGATCATAGTCCGCAATGCGGTTTCGTTTTGCGCCGGTTTTCGAGACGGAGTCAGTGACAGTGTGAACAGTTGTTGGTCCATTTTCCGCTGCGGTCGTTGAAACATCAACCGACCTGTCAGTGATACGAGGTATTTTAAATCTTCGGACTTCTGGCTGACTAAGTTCCAACGCCTCAATCTTCCTGATGGTAGGTGGATTCTTATTTTTCTCTTTGGTTTCTGATGTTAATTTTCTGTCTTTTAGTTCTTTAATTTCAGATAGCTTTAGCCGTGGAATGCAGATCTTCAATACCAAGTTGTTGTTCTGATCTGCCGTAATTGGTGGCTCTACCCTGGTCTCCCGCACATCTACTGTTGGATCTACGCTGGTGGTCGGCGCATTCGTAATTGCATCCACCGGCTCAATGGTAGCTGGTCGGCTAGGTAGCGCCAAATTTCGCCGGCGATTCAAACGTGATGGATCCATGAGGTGGGCTGCAGTTTGATATCCTCTCCCAATCACATATCTACCAGATCCTGGCTTGAATTTCCCTGAACTCACTATGACTTTATCCTTTTCAGATACACGATCGTCATCGTCAACGGCTTGGGTTTGCGTACCCTTATCTTGCACACTGATGTATCCGTACCCGAACATGATAAGTGAATGTGATGACTCATACTCGACCTCGAGCTTTTATATCGTCCTCTTCGTCTCATAGAACCAAGGTACGTTAGCAACTCAAACACAACCGTTGCAAACGATGACAGTCAGCTCCCCTAGGTGCTAAACTTCGTTAAATTTCCAAATTTCAGGTAACACATAGTGCTTCAGCATGCTTGTATGAAATCGACCTCACTCTTTTCGCGTGTTTATATTTTCTAGAATAAATGTAGCTTCGCCAATTCGGTTACAGATACGGTGAGGTCCCTCATATAACGCTAGAAATTTTTCCATTGTTTTATTTTTTGAATCAGAAACGTTTAAAGCTCTTACCAAAACCAAATCATTTACGTTAAATTCCGTCATTTTATGACTTTCATTGAACCTCCTGGCTCTGCTACTTCCATTCTTCCTAATATTATTCTTAACTAAGCTTAATTTTAATTCTTGTGGTATATCTTCTTTATCTATTTTGAACCATTTTTTCCAGAAACGAGTAGGCGGTTCACCGAGTTGGATTTCGCACGGGCAAAATCCAGTCGACTCATAGTACACCTCGTTCACGCAGCTTTCGATAACTTTCAACCAGTCAATCCAGGAGGTATGTTTTCTTGTCAAGAAAGTTCTAAAAAACCTTCCCAATTCACGATTTACTCTTTCGACCATATTTCCTTGTGGATGTCTAATTGATGAGAATATAGGTGTTATGTTTTCCTCTTTCAGTTTCTTTAACCATAGCGCTGACGTGAACTGTGTTCCATCGTCGAACTGGATCTTGCTCGGCTTCCCAAGCTCCGGTATGTATTTCTCAAAGATGCATCGGATTGTGGAGCGCGCGTCTGCAGTTTTCAATGGATACAAACGCACAAACTTGCTGAAAGTGTCAATGGTCACTAACAACCATTTGCAATTCCCTTTACTCGCGGGTAACGGGCCTAAAAAGTCAATAGAAACCAATTCCCCGACCTCACTCGGTGTGATGTTCTGCATCCGAGCGTAGCTGTATCGATTAGGTACTTCACATAGCTGACATCGCTCGCAGCTAGCTAGAATTCGTCGAATGTACCGCGCGAATTTCGGAAAGTAGAAGTTTTCATTCAACAATTTGTAACATTTTCTAGCCCCAACATGTCCGTACGCCTACGGTGATGTATTATATGATTACTTTTAACATTATGATTGTTTTTAAGATTAGATTAGCATCAACCGATGATTTATTTATTTACTAATATCCTGCTTCTTTAGCTCAGCGAAATCTTTGGTTATATTCTTATCTTAGCTGGCATTTACTTTTTGTCGCTGTCTCTATTTACCCTGGTGTACTCTATGTTAATCTGCTTCCTGTATTTTAACCACTGTATTTCAATATTCTATATCTATCTCTATTCTTCTATCTCTATTCTTTTATTGTATTCTTTATCTATCTGTATCTATCTGTATCCTGTACTTTATCCGTTTTTTTTAATCTGTCGCCTGCTTTCTGTAAAGGCACTGTAATCTACATTTACATGTCTGTTGCCCAACATTGCCATGGGCATAATAAAAGCTTATTCTATTCTATTCTACGCCTCATGAGTCTCGATTACTAATTCTTTTATCAAACTCGACGGAAGATAAGCTCTCTTGCAGCCCCCTGGTTCCAAGTGGTACCAAATCCCTTGTTCCAATCTTAATCGTTTTTTATTCCTTGTCGAATCCTCATCGACGAGGAGTTTAATATGCGGATCATCAGCTTGAAGCTGTCCGAAAATTTTCAATTTATTTTCTAATTGTTGATTTATATTTCTTGCTAACGGCGCAATTATTTGCAGTTTGCTTATTTTCGGCGTTTCGTTTGTCTTGCCAGGTGGATATCGGCTAAGCGTGTCTGCCACGATATTGTCCTTGCCTTTAACGTATTCAATCTCGAAATCGTATGTTTGAACAAACAATATCCAACGCGCCAACCTCGAACTGACTAATTTGCATGTCGTCATGAATGTAAGCGCATAATGGTCGGTCCGAATTGTTAACTGAGCACCGATAATAAATGTCCGGAACTTCTCCAGCCCAAAGACTATCGCCAAAAGCTCTTTCTCCGATGTAGAATAGTTAAGCTCCGCCCCCTTGAGCGTACTACTAGCAAAACCTACAATCAATTCCTCGTTTTTGTCGGATAACTGATACAATACGGCACCGATCGCAAAGTTGCTTGCATCACACTGCAGATAATACCGTTTTTTAGGGTTTGAATGATGAATGATCATCTCTTTACAAAATAATTGTTTTACTTTATTGAAATGTGCTATCATTTCTTCGTTCCAATCCCACTTGACATCCTTTCGTACTAGTTTTAGCAATGGAGCTGTCGCATCTGAGTAACGTCTTGCAAATTTACCGTAATAATTCGTCAGACCTAAAAATCCTTTCAATTGTTTAACGTTCTTTGGATCGGGAAAATTTGTTATTGCCTCTATTTTTTCCGGTTGTGGCAAAATTCCATTCTTGGTAATCCGATGCCCTAAGAAATCGATTTGTTCCCGAAAAAACTTCGATTTATTGAAATTTATGGTCATGTTGTGCTTCCTAAAAACTTCAAATAATAACTCCAGGTGTGCCAAGTGAGACGGGAACGAGTCAGATAGACACAATATGTCATCAACGAAGTTGATGGTAAACTCCTCTGTTTCCTTTAAGACTAAATCAAGAGTGCGGATGAGACTTGCCAAGCTGGTGCTTAAGCCGTAGGGTGTCACCGCGAATTGATATGTCTTCCCCTCGTACATGAACGCCGTATATTTTCGTGAATCCTTATGTAATGGTACTTGCCAAAAACTCGCAGTTAGATCAAGGCTGGACATAACGGAATTGTTTCTGCACTTTTGAAACAAAACCTCAGTAGATTGCGCACAATCATGGTCAGGTACTATTAGCTTGTTAACGTAACGCGCATCTAATACCAATCGAATGTCGCCTGATTTTTTAGCTACCACCACTATAGGGTTTATATATTCGCTGTATGAGCGCTCAATGATACCAAGATTTAACATTTTATCAATCTCTTCTCTGACTTTATCTCTGTGCATAATTGGCACTGGGTATGATCGTCTTACAAAAGGTCGATCTTCATATATTTTAATCTTATGTTCGTAAATAGTGACTCTACCAGGTATTTTCGAGAAAATGTCGCGATACTTTTTTAACAAGTTTGAAAAGGCGTTAATCTCACAAGCTTCTAGTGTCTGACATTCTGATAACTTGCTATTAATCTCATCATCGGTTAATCCCGGATTATGTCCAGACTGATGACGATTAATTTCTTCGATGTTTGAGATTGTCTCTTGTTCCCAGTTCGCGTTTTTATTATCATTCGTTCTATTGATTTCAACTTGATCATGTTTTGTATTTATTTGAAATTGTAATTTATTTGAATCTAAATCTAAGTCGGCTTTCCATTTATGTAAGGTGTCGATCCCTATGATGGCATCTTGCTTTAATCCGTGCACGATGAGAAGACATATCTCATCGGATGACGACCCGATCTTGATTCTGGCTAATATTTGCTCTTTCACCCGAGTAGGTTTGCCCCCTAGCACTCCTGATATCTGAAAGTTCACTACAGGAAATTCAGCGCAGTCTGCCAAAGATGTCTTATGTCGATTGTACCAGCTATCCGACACGCACGTTACATGACTACTTGTGTCTATCAGAGCTTTTACTTCGACATTCTCAATGCGCAAAAGAACCTCCGGACATTGTACTAATGGTTGACCTTCTCCTGTATCCTCTTTAATAAGATAATTAAACGGGTTCTCGAATAAATTATTTTCTGTGTTGTTTTCATTCAATTCTACCGCCGAAATGCTTTGAATACGCTGTACTGGTGTCGGTAAGAATTCTTCTTCCAGTACAGCGCCTTCTAGTTTCCCGCATTCGTTGAACTTGAATCGTTTACCGACTGTTCATTATCCGTATTTACAACGGTCGCTTTTATTTGTCGATTTGTCCAATTTGACCTATTGTTGTCATGTTCGCTTTGTCCCGGTTGATGTCGCGTTTCATGCTCGTTGTTTGTCGGTTTGAAACTCTGACTAGTCATTTCATTCCGCCATGACACTTGTTTGTCTCGGTTTTCGTGCTGACGGTTGACGGTTTGATATTGTTTGTTCGCGCACGTAGTTTTCGGTCTTGGTGCGTTAGATCTACCACCGAACTGCATTTCGTCTAAAAATTCTAGTAGTGCGTCGATGTCAACTATGTTGCGGCACCTAGCAGCTTCTACTATCGGTTCGTCGAAATGCCGCGTAAGGTTACGAACAATCTCCGTCTCTGACATGCACGGATCTAAACCCACGGCTGACGCGAATTTTCTATTTGCGTATTCAGACCACGTTACCCTCGCGTCTGGAATATAATACCCGAATTCAATATCTTTTCTTAATTCCCGCTGTGTTTCGATTCCCCAGTATCTTTTTAGAAATCGTTTTTTAAATTCTTCCCATGAATTTATTACGTCGCGACGCGCGATCCACCAATCCTTCGCATCCAAAGTGAGACTTTGCCCCAACAGTTTTAGACAAATGTCATCGTGCCGAGCATCAATGACGGTAAAGTACTCCTCAATTTCTTTTATATAATTTGCCGGTTTTTCCCAGCATTTTCCGGAGAATTGCGGCAGTCTAATATGTTTGGAAATTAAGCCATTGTAGTCACTTCCTTGATATGAATTATTCGATCTTACTCGTCTAATTTCAGCGTTCACGCTAGTCCGGAAATTATCATGTTTTCTCTCGATTTCTGTCAATCTTTCTACATTTGTTTTTTGATGTTTCTCTATTCTTGTTTCCAAACAATTTAGACCGTCGCCAAACTCTTCTCTTATCGTTTCATGCTCTTTATTATATTGTTTTTGGCTTTCTTCTAATTTTTCGTTGAATATTTCGCTATTTATATCTAGTTTCTTATCTAATGCTTCTAATTGTTTTCTATATTTTAACGATTGCTCTTCGAGCCTTTTTCTGAAATTATCTTCGCACGATACTATATTATCGGTATTTACTGCTTTTGATTCGACGATTGTTCTTTCTAATTTAGCATATTTCTCATCTATCTTTTTATGAATTTTTCCAGTGCTTCCATCACCGAAGACTGCTCGACGACCACCGGCCTTCGACGCTCTGTTTCTTTTTCTTTTTCTGTATCAATAAATGTTTTATCTAAAATTGCTGCGACTTTTTCTTTATTATGCCGTCCTTGATTCCTATCACCTAACCCTAGCTCTGTAGCCGAACTGATGCCAGATCCCTTGGCCGCCATTTGCCTGGTTGTGACGCCGGACTTTGACATAATCCGCAAAAGACTTTACTAGCAATGAAGTTAAATTTAATAGTGCAAAGAAGTTAAGTTAAATTGAATAAATGACTCTAGATATTTTGTAAGTAAGTTTTTTATTAAATATTGATTATAAAAACCCCTCAGTTGGGCGCCAAATGTTACGTTTCGGTTCTTGAGCGTTACCTCAGGTAACGCGAACCGAGTGTAATTGTGAGTTCTTTGCTCGATTTTATATGTTCTAGACCTTTATATCAATAATTTAACGTTCCCTATTACGGACTTGAGTCGCCGTGCAACTAAAGCCGCCTCCCCACAGACCTGAACACGTAAACGCGCTAAGGCTGCACTTTACCCACCTAACCTTTTGATTTTAGTTATGATAAAGTTAGTTTATCCCCAAATTCTCTAAACAATACAACCTGCTGTGCCAGACCTGAGTGTGTCATAGACTCACTAAGGCTGTATCTAGCGTTGGTTGGTTATACGGATGAAGAAGAACCTGGAAATGGCGGATAAGGGATCTGCATAGATTAACTTACTTTTAGATAATCAAGAAATTCAATTTATTTTTATTTTACTAGCGTATTTGGCGCGCTGCGCGCGCCTCAGCCATTACCGTATGTGACGTATTTCCATAAATTTTACAATAAAAATTAAATGTTTATTACAAGAATCATGGACATACGTCCCATACTATCATACATATACCTATATTTATAAATATATATATATATGGATATTAAATTAGAAGGATATATATGTATATATAACAATATATATAATAATTGATACAACCATTTAACTATTTTTCAATGAAATCAATTATTTATTTATTTATTCATTTAAAAAATGAAATTAGCAAAGGCCTTTCATATTTTTGGTTTATCTAGTTTTGGGATATGTATTTATTCAGTTGATTATGAATTAAATAATTCTTTATAAACATAATTCTTCACGGTTGTATTGTTTCGTTGACTTCCAAGGTAAATTTTCAATTATTGTTGGGTCTTGAAATAATGAACAGAACTATTTATATATAGTTTAATATTAGTATAAACAAGTTTGAACAACAACACATTTTATGATACGCGGTAGCGTCGTTAAGCTAGCTAGTAGAACCAGGAACAAGAGTTGGTAAGAGGGTTAACTTATATCTTATGAGCGCCACCTATGGCTAACTATCCTAAGTAAGGCTATCTTGTCGGTATATTAACAGGGACCTATATTCTCAACACTCCGCCTCTATGTTATATATATCGTTACTTATAGAATATATTACAATGCTTTGTACTTAATTATCACTGACTTAAATGATACGCAGTCCTAATTCTGCTCTTAGATTGACAAATTGTCCTAGTGGTAAACCCTTTGTTAAAATATCTGCCTGTTGTTCTTTAGACGGTACATATTTAACATCTATTACGCGTTCAGTATACAGATTCCTAACGAAATTGTACTTTACATCAACGTGCTTGAGTCTACGGTGTTCCCACCTATTTAGTAAATGGATACAGGATTGATTATCTTCAAATATCATTATTGGAGTCTCAATTTTTATGTGTAGATCTGTGAGCAATCTCTTTAGCCAGATCACCTCTGCTGAAGCACTAGCCAGTGCGACGTACTCCGCTTCCGTAGAGGAAAGGGCCACTGTTGCTTGCTTTTTAGTAACCCAGCAGACTACTGCTCCGAAAACTTTATATAGAAAGCCTGTCGTGGACTTTCTATCCGTATCACTCGCCCAGTCTGCATCCGCATACCCGATTAGTCTGGTGTCATTATCCCTTCTGTAGTGTAGACCACAGTTCAGTGTTCCTTGGATATAGCGAAGGATTCTCTTCAAACCAAGCCAATGGTCTTCTGTTGCGTTACTCTGATAACGGCTAAAACGATTGACCGCAGCACTCAGATCGGGCCTTGTTGTTTGCATGACATACATCAAACAGCCAACCAATTCTCTGTATGGTTTCTTTCCAATAATACATTCAGCTACTTCTTCTGTAGTTGGCGATGGTTTGACTTCCATTGGTGTCTTCGCCGGTTTACATTCATCCATACTAAAGCGTTGGAGTAGGCTTTTCAGGTACGTCGTCTGACTCAGAAACATCCCATCACTTCTTCTTTCGATTTTGATTCCAAGAAAGTAACGTAGTTCACCAAGATCTGTCATGCAGAACTCTCGCTTCAGGGTTGAGATTACTTCTTCTATTTTTGCTTGATTGTTTCCTGCTATGATAATGTCATCCACGTATATAAGAAGGTAAAGAATAGTTCCTTCCTCAGTACTGGTGTAGAGACATTTATCCGTTTCCGATGACTTGAGACTTATACCTCGAGCGAAGCTGTCGAATCTTTCATTCCAAGCACGTGGCGCCTGCTTCAGGCCGTACAGTGACTTGTTCAGTTTACAGACTTGATTTGGGTCCACTACGAAGCCTCGAGGTTGTTTCATATAGATTTCTTCTTTGAGATTTCCATGGAGAAACGCATTTTTGACATCTAGCTGCTTAGCGAACAATTCCTTCTTGTTGATGACTGCCAGAAGCGTTCTTATTGTGGTTAGACGTGCCACAGGAGCGTAGGTTTCATCGTAGTCAAAACCTTTTCGCTGTGCGCATCCTTTGATCACAAGTCTTGCTTTATGGCGTTCGACGTTTCCTGCTTCATCTCGTTTTATTTTGTAAACCCACTTGTTTTCAATCGCCTTCTTTCCTGGTGGCAATTTCGTGAGTGTCCATGTATTGTTCGTCTGAAGGGCTGCCAGTTCTTCTTGCATCGCTTGTCTCCAATCTTCTTTGTCATCTCTATCTTCTATTTCTATGAATTCTGTTGGTACGTTATCTAGGAATGATTCCGCATTCAGAGCTAGTACACTATAGTCGTCCAGATATCCAGGTTTAGTTCGGGTACGAGTGCTTCGCCGAAGGTTTTCTGCGTTGTCTTCAGACTGTACGATTTCTTCTCTCGCTGGTTCCTTCTCCCCAGTCTCTTCTCCCTCGCCGCAGTCTTCGTCGCTACCTCCGCCTTGATTGGATGACCCTTCCTCTTCCTGAACCGAAGTATTTACCATGAACTGATATGAGTATCTTGACTCATCGAACACGACATCTCTACCTGCAATTATCTTTCTGTCGTCAGGACTCCACAGACGATAACCGTTGGCGCAGTATCCAATCATGTAGCATCTCTTGGACCTCGACTCGAATTTCCCTGAGTTTATTTCTTTTGGCAGGTGTAGATATGCCACACACCCAAAAACGCGCAATTTTTCGAGATTCGGCTTATTCCCATACCAAAGTTCCGCTGGAACTGTATTCTTCAAGGCATTCGTTGGACTACGGTTGATGAGATACACGGCCGTCATAACTGCTTCAGTCCAAAGATTTTTGTTGAGCTTGGCGTTGAGCAACATACATCGAGCCTTCTCGATAATCGTTCTATTCATCCGCTCTGCAACGCCGTTCTGTTGCGGTGTATAGCGAATCGTAAATTCGAACTGAATTCCGCGACTTTCGAAGTGCTCTTTTGTCTCTTGTGAGATGTATTCTCGGCCGTTATCACAACGAAAACGACTCAGTTTCGCGTTGAAGTGTGCTGTAGCCATTGCTTCATACGCCTTGAAGTGTCGGAGAACCTCTGACTTCATCACCAGTGGATAAGCTGCTGTAAAGTGTGTGAAGTCGTCGATGAAGGTGAGTATGTATTTCTTACCATCATACGATTCCTGCTTGATTGGACCAAATAGATCACTGTGTATAAGTTCGAGAGGACGCGTTGCTCGCACTCTTTCCTGAGTGTGTGGCTGGCGTGTTTGCTTTCCTTCAACACAGATTTGGCAGAGCTTGCTTATCTTCTCAGCCCTATCTATATCGATTCCGTTGACCTGGTCCTTGAGTTTCTTCAGACCATTATTGCTGATATGGCCTAGCCTCTTGTGCCACAATTCGGCATTCGTCTCCGGTGCACATACAGCTGCCTTTTCTGGTTCTGTTAAAAAGGTTAATTCATACAGCTTAGATTCTCGTTTTGCAATCGCTAACACTTTGTTCCCTTTTTGGATTATGGCCTTTCCAGACTCGAAGACTATCTTGAATCCGTTCATCTCAAGTTTCCTAATTGAGAGTAGATTAAAGGTTAAATCAGGAACTAGTAGCACCTCTTTAATAGTGATATGATTTTTGACGTTATCGACTATGGTGCTGGCTGTTATTTCACCAACCTTGTTTGCTGACAAAGTTTGACCAGATTTAGCTATCTTGATTCTTACAGGGTTGTCGGTCGACTTGATATTAATCAAATACCTTTCTGAGCTCACCATGTGCTCCGTAGCACCAGAATCCAAATACCAACTCACTGAGTTAGTATCATTACCGTCGGTGACAACTGGGAAACTGTAAGCTTCGACGTCAGTGTTTCTCGTTTGATCCACGGCGACGTTAGCAGACTTTGGATCTGTCGTTCCATGTCCCTGCGGTGGGCATTCCGAACTTTTGTGACCCCATTTCTTGCATTTGTAGCACTTGTATCTGGTTGGTTTCCCACTCTTGCCATCCCTTTTTGAACCTTGATTTGCAGGCGCTGAAAAAGCTGTCGTCGATTGGACGCTGTTCTTCGTTTTTCCTTTATCCTTACGTTTGGATTCCTCGTCTAGCAATCTGTTCTTCACAAAGGGTAGAGTCAGCTCTTCTGCTGACAGTGTTTCCAGAGCAGTGACTACGACGTCGTACTCTGACGGCATTGTTAATAAGAGATGGCATACCACGTCCATTTCTTCCAGCGTAGCACCCGTAGAACGTAGTTCTCGTACCAGCTTGTCAAAGGCCAAGAAATGTGAGTCTATAGGACCTCCCGAAGCATTGAATTTCATCAGCAATAACTGTTTTCTCAGTCGCAGTTGGCTGGCGATACCTTTCCGCTCAAACGTGCTTGTCAGTGTAGACCAAATTTCAAAAGCAGTCGCCTTGTCTTTGACGTACTCTAAGTGACTATCTGCGATTCGTTGTATAATTTGGGACTTACACTTTCGATCTTTCGTTTGCCAGGTCCGTAGTGTTCGTTCATTTTCAGCCCTTTCTTCCGCAGAATCCGTAGCAGCAGTCGTAACTCGGTCCGTATATGGTTTTTCGATGAGATCCGTTAGGTCACGCTCATCCAGCAAAACTTCCATACGAAACTTCCAGTTACTGAAGTTCGTGCCGTCCATCAGGGGTATCTTGTATTTTTCTTCGACCGCCATGACGCTTCGATTTCAGGCACTTTTTCAAAGAAAGCGTCTTTCTCTGATCACGAAGGAGAGAAGATGCTTTTTCACTCAGTTCTTTCACCGCTCGTGTTCTGGGCCCATAACCTATTGTTGGGTCTTGAAATAATGAACAGAACTATTTATATATAGTTTAATATTAGTATAAACAAGTTTGAACAACAACACATTTTATGATACGCGGTAGCGTCGTTAAGCTAGCTAGTAGAACCAGGAACAAGAGTTGGTAAGAGGGTTAACTTATATCTTATGAGCGCCACCTATGGCTAACTATCCTAAGTAAGGCTATCTTGTCGGTATATTAACAGGGACCTATATTCTCAACATCAATGATTGCCACGTCCGCACTCGTGATAGAGCTACATATAGTTGTCCGTGATTGAAAACATCTTTTCGTAAATCAATTCCAATTTTATCAAAGGTTTGGCCCTGTGATTTGTAAATCGTAATCGCAAAGGCTAATTTGATGGGGAATTGTCTTCGAGTGAAAGAAAATCGATATACATTTTCACACATCAAAGTAATTCTATTTAAGAATATTATATCTCCTGCTTCATCTCCAGTTAGAAATTCACACAATAATAGATTTGTTCCAGCTTCTAGTAGTAATAATCTCGTGCCATTGACTAAACCTTCATTGATACTCAAATTTCCGATTAACATGATTATTGAAAATTGTCGTAATCGTACGGTGGAAGACTATTCGGAGACAACGAATTTAAATATTCCGGTACTAAATCTTGATTGATTCTATTATTGTCGTTACAATTTTCTGCGCTATCGACGCTCGTATAAATACGTTCAGTAGTTAAGTCTAATAAGTCGACGACTTGTCTATTGATTTTATTCACATCTAAATTTCTTGCTGCTAATACTGCATATTTTGAAGCTTCTTTGTATTGTTTTCTGCTGAGTATATCTTCATAAATATCCTTCGCTATATCGATGTCATCATTGTATGTACAATTGGAGGCTAAATTTAAATTATCAACCTCATCATTTAAATCTCCAGTTCCAACTTGCAGCAAGAAGTCAGAAAAATTCTTCTCTTCTTGTAGTGCACGCATATTGATAGTCAATTCGAATATTTCAAATAGTTGCCACAATGGACTGAATTTGATTGATAAGTTTACCGTTTCACTGCGAGTACCCCGAATATTTACCGGAAGTAATTGTCTGAAATCCTCTCCCAATATGACTATTTTTCCTCCAAATGGTAACGTGTTATTCATTATATCCTGTAAAATTGTGTTCATTATTTCTAATGCGTAGCGCGGTGCCATTGGTGCTTCATCCCAAATGAAAACCTTTGTTTCTTTCAAAATATTTGCTTCTTTTGAACCCACTTTAATTGTTGAAGTAGAATCAACGTATAACGGAACAGGTAATCCTAATGTTTTGTGGACTGTTTTTCCATTTGGTAGTAATGTAGCAGCTATACCTGTGTAAGCCATAGTACTGATTTTTTCCTTTCGCCCAGTAAATAAATGCCATAATGTAATATACAGAAATGTTTTGCCTGATCCACCCGGTCCGTCAATATAGAATGTTTTATGTAATGTCGAATCGTTAATACTTTGAAGTATGGTATCAATTAAAATTTTTTGTTGAACATTAAGTTTTTCATAGTTGCCTAATCCTATATCCATAATCTTATCGTATTTTTTTTTCATCTATTATTTAACTCATATTAATTTCCGGAGGAATTGGCATTGCCGGGAAATCAGTTCTGTTCTTTCGCAGGGAATTATGGGTAATATCCCCACCACCTCGGCTCCGCTCGGCCTTCCTCCCCCCTCCCCCCAGCCCCGCCTTGGGCCCTTCGATCGAGTCATGTGAATTCCTGGGGATTGCCCATAAATTTCTCGGAATTCCTGGGGATTCCCCATAGGTTTCCCAGAATTCCTGGGGATTTCCCATAGATCTCCCAGAATTTCTAGGCATTCCCCATAGAATTCCCAGAATTTTTAGGCATTCTCCATAAAATTCCCAGAATTCCAGGGGATTCCCCATAGATTTCTCGCAATACCTGGGGATTCCCCATAGATTTCCCGAAATACCTGGGTATTCCCCATAGATTTTCCAGAATTCCTGCGGATTTCCCATAGATTTCCCAGAATTCCTGGGGATTTCCCATAGATTTCCCAGAATTCCTGGGGATTTACCATAGATTTCCCTGAATTCCTGGGGATTCCTTATAGATTTCTCGTAATACCTGGGGATTCCCCATAGATTTCCCAGATATATACATATATATGGTATATATATATTAGGGTGGGCCGAAAATCCGCTTTTTTTGAATTTCTATCATTAATACCGAAAATATTGTTCATTATGCATAAAAAAAAATCTGTGCAAAAGGGGAAAATTTTAGGTCGATATCTTACGCTCGCCCTTTTTGGTCAAAGTTCAAAGTCTCAGAAGATTTTTTTCATAAACTCATTTTTATTGGAAATTTAATTATCTACAAAAAAAGTCCTTAGAAGTAATCATGTCAAATCAATAGTTTCTGAGATAATGGCAATTTTATTTGAAAAATTGACATTTTTCGCTATATCTATTTTTGTTTACATAAATGGTAATTGTTTAACTATTTATTCCTGGAAAATTTTATTCTCTACAAAAAAGGTCCTTTGAAGAAATCATGTCAAATCGATAGTTTATGAGATAATGGCAATTTTATTTAAAAAATTGACATTTTTCACTATACCTATTTTTTTTTTTTACATAAATTACATAATAGTGATTGTTTAAATATTTATTTTATAGAAAGATTTATTCCCTACAAAAAAAAAAGTCCGAAAATAGTGACAATAATGGTCACTTAACAATGGTTACTCAAAAATTGTTATTTTATTTTCGCCATATGTTTTTATTATAATAATAATAATTATTATTATTATTATTATGATTTATTATTAATTATTATTATTATTATTATTATTATTATTATTATAATTATTATAATAAAAACATATGTCGAAAATAAAATAACAATTTTTAAGTAACCATTGTTAAGTGACCATTATTGTCACTATTTTCGGACTTTTTTTTTGTAGAGAATAAATCTTTTCCACACGGCGTGCGCAAAGTTCGATTTTGCGCACGCTTCGCGTGCATAAAATTCAACTTAACGCGCGCTGTGTTGAAAAATGAAGTTCGATACACGTGCGAAGGATGATTCTCGACTCGTGTGATTATCACCCTCGCTTCGCTCGGGCGAAAAACTTCACACTCGTCCGAGAATCAACACTTTCGCACTAGTATCGAAAAGTACTATTCTATAAAATAAATATTTAAACAATCACTATTATGTAATTTATGTAAAAAAAAAATAGATATAGTGAAAAATGTCAATTTTTTAAATAAAATTGCCATATATTATCTCATAAACTATCGATTTGACATGATCAGTGCCGTCTTTAGGGACCGAGGGGCCCTGGGCCACAATATCTTCCGAGGCCCCCGCAGTAGTATTTTTTTTTTTTTTTTTTTACTTATACCTAGTTAATAACAAAAACACGAATTTGCAGTTCAAGTTTTATCATGCTTGAATATTTTTACCTGTTACGTCCTTTTCTTCCACATTTTTTGTCGCAAAATCAGTGATTACTTCCTTAAAATCAATTATTCACAACAAAAATAGACTCAATACTGAGAAGAGAGAGATTATTCAATTTCGTCTGTGTCATCTTTACGCAATTCGCATTATAGCGGGCAATTATGACGGATACAAAAATATTAGTGTCCGACCGAAACTTCGGTTTCGGTTTCGGCCAGTTTCGGCCGCTTAAACCAGCATTACCGAAACCGAAACCGAAGTTTCGGTCGGATACTAAAAAATATACAAAAATAGGTTCAAAACAATTTGATAATTTATCACTGAAAATACTTCTAAAGTTGTATTTTGGATAATCTGAATCAATTTTTCCGTCGAGTGCCGGGGCCCCCTCTGAGAGCCGGGGCCTCGGGCCCGAGCCCCGTGGGCCCGTGCCCAAAGACGGTACTGGACATGATTTCTTCAAAGGATCTTTTTTGTAGAGAATAAAATTTTCCAGGAATAAATAGTTGAATAATTACCATTTATGTAAAAAAAAAAAATAGATATAGCAAAAAATGTCAATTTTTTAAATAAAATTGCCATTATCTCAGAAACTATTGATTTGACATGATTACTTCTAAGGACCTTTTTTGTAGATAATTAAATTTCCAATAAAAATGAGTTTATGAAAAAAATCTTCTGAGACTTTGAACTTTGACCAAAAAGGGCGAGCGTAAGATATCGACCTAAAATTTTCTCCTTTTGCATAGATTTTTTTTTATGCATAATGAACAATATTTTCGGTATTAATAATAGAAATTCGAAAAAAGCGGATTTTCGGCCCACCCTAACATATATATATATATGGTATATATATATATACATATACATATATATATATATATATATATATATACATATTAGGGTGGCCGTTAAAAAAAAAAATTCCGGGCCGCCCCCCAAATGGACTCGAAATAAATCAAAAGTCATCCTGTAATTTTTTCAGATTTTTATTTTAACGCTTGACCCTTGACCACAGAGGTCGAACTTCTCCATTTGAAATACACGGGGTTTCGCGGTCCTTTCAGTTATTATTCCACTATGGGTCTAATTATGAATATAAAAATCTGAAATTCTCACAGATTGGTCTACGAGTATGCTTCTCCGTGAAGAAAAAATGGCCACCCCCCTGCCCTCTAAATTTTGTACGGTTCATCCCATGCCAATGTGATCATTTTTTTTTTTTCTCCAATTTCATCGAATGTTGCTCAAAAACATTGGAAATATATGTTTCCCAATGTTTTTCGGTTTTTTCACATTTCGTATGGGATATTCCGACATTGTTTTCCGAAAGTGTTTTTAATTTTTTTACAATTCCATTTAATGTTTTCCAAAAACATTAAAAATATATGTTTCCCGATGTTTCTCGGTTTTCCCACATTTTGTACTGAAGTGGTTTTCGGTGTGCTTTTGCAGCATTTTGGTTTTTTTTTTTTTTTTTTTTGTATTTAGCAAATTTTTTTGTTAACGTCATCCATGTAATTTTTGAATAAAGTCAACTCTTTTGTTATAGATTTTTTTTCGCAAAAGAAATCAACAAGGAGTGACAAAGTCAACTTTCGCATTAGAATCGATTATTCCCTTTACCCGAAGTCCGTATGATATTGGATAATGTCGAAATATCCCATACGAAATGTGAACAAACCGAAAAACATTGAGAAACATATATTTCCAAAGTTTTTGAGCAACATTCGATGAAATTGGAGAAAAAAAAAAAAAATGATCACATTGGCATGGGATGAACCATACAAAATTTAGAGGGCAGGGGGGTGGCCATTTTCTCTTCACAGAGAAGCATTCTTGTGGACCAATCTGTGAAAATTTCATATTTTTATATTCATAATTAGACTCACAGTGGAATAATAATTGCGAGGACCGCGAAACCCCGTGTATTTCAAATGGAGAAGTTCAACCTCTGTGGTCAAGGGTCAAGCGTTAAAATAAAAATCTGAAAAAATTACAGGATGAGTTTTGATTTATTTCGAGTCAATTTGGGGGGCGGCCCGGGGGTTTCATGTTTTTTCCCGTTTTAACGGCCACCCTAATACATATATATATATATATATGTATATATATATATATATATATATATATATATATACCCATATATATATACATGGGTATATATATATATATATATATATATATATATATATGGGTATATATATATATCTATGTACTACACTATATATATATATATATATATATATATATATATATATATATATATATATATATATATATATATATATATATATATATATATATATATATATATATATATATATAAGCCTAGCTATGCGGCCTAAAAAACCTGACAAAAAACGTTACAACGCTTTTTTTTAAAGAGGAACTGAAACTTACGGTTGCAACCAATACTTATCCTTTATTTACAACGTTGCCTTACTTTACTAATGTTCTAATGATGTGCTATGTCGATTATATCTTTGATAATTTTGCTAAACGAGGTTATTTAATATTTGACTTTGTTGGCTTTTATTTTATTTCTAATAATTTGTCTAAATAGAATATATTTTTCTATGCTAATTTCTTTTATGATATTTTAGAATCTATAGATTTTCTGTTGACTTGCGAATAGAAGAATTTTGAATTTTATTAAAGTGAAGCTACGAGTACGCAAGGCGCTGTGCCTATTGCGACTGATAAGTAAGAGTGTTGCGAGTCAACCCGGTGCTATACCGTAGAATTGCTGGTGCTGAGAGCTGTGTCTCGACTTATATACTCGCTGTGACGTCATGCGACTTGTCGCTCTCGTCGAATCTTCTAGATAGTTCGACGTTCGCAACGGCTGATGTTTGAATTGCTAACGGTCAGGCCTATGTTGTCTGATCCGTTACAATATATATATAGGTATATATATATATATATTTAAGATATAATACCCTACCGCTTATATACCAGATCTTACCGTATCCCCCCTACCTCCCGTGTACTTGCTATACATGCAGATGTTGTAAATATATATATGTGAGGATGGTACGGGATAACAAATAACTGAGTCGGGTATATATATATATATATATATATATATTGTGACGTGGATTTTTCCTGGTCCTCAGACCAGACCGGAAAGCTAGTCGGAGAACCGTCCACTAGACAATTGGCCAAAGGAAAATTAATATCTAAACAAAGATGCTGGGCGCCGGCGGTTAACCGCCACTTTCTGAAAATCTAAATAATAAAAAAAAATACAAACTACAGATACTTGAGCGCCGGCTAGCGTCAGTACCGCGGAGAGGGGTCGGGATTAATTGAAGGATTAGCAGAACGTATTAACGACTCGGTGAATTTGAATTTAACAAAGGAAATAAAATTTATTCAAGAAAAATGGTATATAAAAAAAAATTGAAATAATAATACTAGTACCCGGGGGTACTCCCCAGCGGGTATAAATCGACTACAGGTCGTGTAAGATTGACCTGGCCACGTTTGGCGAGTTTTACAATAAAAATTAAACTACTAGCTTCCACGTAGGACAGCCATAACAAACAAAAATAAAGCAAAAATAAATAACTCGACAAATACGTCCCTCGCGGAACAAAAATTACAACTAAAGAATCGGAATATGCCCGCAAGGCGTAACAGAACTAATTCCCAGAATTATTACTTAAAAATTAACTTAAACTAACTCTGCCATCGTAGGCGAAACAAAAAGACTAAACGAAATTCAAAATATAACAATGATCTGTATCTCCTCGTGAGAGGGAGAGAGCGCGACAGTGACGTACTATGACTGTCTTTCTCGCACTCAGGTGCGAAGCCTACGGCTCTCTAGAATGACTAATACGCGACACAAAACTCGAAAATATTAAGCAAAACTGAAACTCAAAACTCTATTATGCTGTGAGACACTGGTGGCGGCCTACCGACTCGGAGGTCGTCTTAATTTGATTCTCAAAAATCTCTAGAAGCCTCGTGGCTTGGACAAGACAAGATGGCGGATGGCCGTTTGCCGAATTCAAATTAGTATGAGTCAAATTGGCTAACGCTTACCGTTGTCCAGCCAAAAATAAGGCCTCGTGGCGTCTCGAAGACGAGCCTTCGGGTCTACGCTGCAACGGGTGCACTACACTCGACCTCAATCACTCAAAAATGCAACAAAAGTCCCTCGAAGGGAATACTACAAAAGGCTAATATTAGAGCGAGCTCTGAGCTCGGCGCTCTATCTGCGAGGCAAGCCTACGGCAGAGTGATCTTTGACAGCCGGGTGTCGATAGTTCGCACCCTGGTCATATGATCGCCTAATAATTTGCGTATTGACCACTAGATCGCCTCACGTTAGGCCGTAGATCTTGGCTCCGCGCTAAACTCAAAATCTGCTCTGATGATAACGGTTCCTGCAGGAGGAACGCGGTTTGCTGGCTCTTCGGGGTGGCGGGAATCTCTTCCACCACCGTTATCCCTCGTAGCTGAGTACTCTAGGTACTCCCCCGCGTTCTCTCTTTCTATGGTAGACTCCACTGCAGTTCTTCGCCTCCAGAAGCGTAATTGACGGGCTTTATCGTCGAATGCCTCGTTGTTGCCTCCGTCTCTGTAGATTTCGGCCTCGGACTCGAAAATATCGGCCATGTCTCCCACATAATAGAGAAAAGGTAGAAAAAGAACAAAAAGAATAAGAAATAGACTCGACAGTCTTAGATTGGTCACGGTCGCCTCTCGGAAATTTTATAGCCTCGGGGCTAACCTAACGCATTCATACTTATTTCATGCATCCACCCTACGTAACTATGGTCGTCTAAGGGTTCGGGAGTCACTTGTAACACGCGTTGTAAAATGCAATGTTACAATATATATATATATATTGCGACGTGGATTTTTATTAGTCCTCGGACTAGACCGGATAGCTAGGCTCCGAGAACCATCCACTCGACAATTGGCCAACGAAAAATTAATAATTAAACCAAGATGTTGGGCGCCAGGCGTATAACCGCCACTTTCTGAAAATCTAAATAAAAGAAAATACGAACTACCGATACTTGAGCGCCGGCTAGCGTCAGTACCGCGGAGAGGGGTCGGGATTTTGAAGGATTAGCGGGGCGTTGATTAACGACTCGATGTAGTTGAATTTAATAAAGAAAATAGAATTTATTCAAGTGAAATTAAAAAAATAGAAAAATATAGAAATTAACAAATCGTGTACCCGGAGGTACTTCCTCTCGGATATAAAACGGCTACAGGTCGTGTAAAGGCGACCTGGCCATGTTTGACGAGTTTTACAACAATAAATAATTAACAGCTTCCACGTAGGACAGCAATAACAAGGAAAAATATAGCAAAATTAAATAACTCGACAAATCAGGTCCTCGTAGGACAATAAACTAGCTAAAACACTAGATACTTTCCACGAGGAATATTAACAATCTTAAAACTAACGATGAATGAGCCTAAGGCTCGAAATAATAAATAAGATAACAAAATAACAGACTATAATCGGAAGGCTCGCGAATCAAACAAATTTACAATAATAAAGAATCGCCTACGTGATCGTTAGTCGTTTTGGTGTGACTAACTCGCCTCCGAGAGGCGAAGCCTCCCGTTAAAGAAAACTTACTCGAAAGAGTTATTATTTACAAAAATTATTAACATTAACTTAACCTAACTCTGCGCCTAGCGCGACCAAACATTCAATTTCAATAATAATTCTGAAATCTCAAATCAAGACACGAAATCTAAACAAAGAGACTCGACTAAGCCTCTGGCTTCGTCTCTCCCCGCGGGAGGAAGAGAGCGCGACGGTGACGGACTAAATCTATCCTTGTCGCACTCGTGTACGAAGGATACGAACTCGAACAAACTATAAAGTACCCGAATTTTCTATAAAATAAATACTCGAACTATTAACTCTAGTACATGGGGACACTGGTGACGGCCTACCGGTCGGAGATCGGCTTAATTCGATTCCCAAAAATATTAATTAGCCTCGTGGCTGTACCAAGATGGCTGACGGCCGTTGCCGGATTCAAATTAGCATGGGTAAGAATAGCTAACGCTTACCGTCTTCCAGCCAACAGAGAAAAAGGATTTTCGCCAGACCAAAATCCATCCTCGCGGATTGCCACAGACCCTCGAAGGTTGTATTTAGGCACCACACACACACTCCAGAATTTAGCTAATTATTATTGCCCACGGGGCTTGAATATACGGAAAGATTTCTTTGAACAACAGGCTACGCAAAGATCAAAACACACAAGTGTCTTAGACGCTAGTCTATCGCAGAGTCATTAGACCACATGGCGCCGGTACCTAAGCGCCTTCATTAGGCGATAGATTATTGATTTTCGCATCGACTGGAGGATCTCTAAATATGGCGACTTGTTGTCGCTACGCGCGAATTTCGAAGTTCCCCACGATGTTAGAAGCTCGCTAAATCGGAGGATCACGGGTTGTAGATTCTTCTTGGTGGCGGGAATCTCTTCCGCCACCGATATCCCACGATGTAGAGTGCCTGAGACACTCCCCCGTGTCCTCACTGTCGATGGTGGAGGTAGCCCTGCAGTGGCTAGCCTCCTGAGCTTTTTGGTGGCGTTCGTCGAAAGGGATCCCCACAGTCGGTATTTGGCGTCGTGCGTCTGTTTGGTCGTGCTTCTGTCTGTGTGTTCGCCTTCGTATAGGCCTCGTCTCCCACATGTCAGAGAAAAGTCGTAAAAGAAAACAAAAGAATAAATAATATGCTCGATAGTTTTTAGTCGCTCACGGTCGCCGCTCGGAATTTTTGCCAGGCCTCAGGGCCATCCTAAACATTCATACCATAAAACAGTCACTCCGCTAGGGTCGTCCAAGGGGTAAGGAGCGCCTTGTAATATGCAATGTTACAATATATTGTAACTTTTGGCGAGTATCTTGAACCCGAAAGTTAAGAGATACCCGCAGTTATTGTGAGTTCTTTACCTATAAAAAAAAGGGATTTAAATTATCAAAATTAATAGGGCTTTTCTTTAAGGTCATAGGTAGGGAAAAGGAATGGGTTAGCCACCAAAAGCCACCTATGTAACCTTCTGATTTTACATTAACTCAGGACTCGGGTAGATTACTCCACCAAAGCCTGTTCCCTTCGGACTCGGGTAGAACCAAAGCCGATCCTTCTCCTATCTGAACAGAGCCGGGAAGTGAATCCAAGCCTGCTTTCCTAAACACAAAACCTATTCTTTACTCGGATCCGGGAACCTTGCGATTCCAAGACCGTGTTTCAGACTCGGAATCGTATTTCCTTGGCCCTCGGACGCGGGAAGTTAATCCAACGCCGTTCGCACTAGGAACGATCCAAAGCTGGTCCCTATAGGCTTATCCAGGGATGGAAATTGATTAGTTAGGAGTCAGTGCTGAAATATCCGACAAAGTTCAAATAAGAAATTATAATTGTATTAAATGAATAATAAAGCGATTTTACATTGATTTTCCTATCCTAACTTAAGCTAATGGTTTGGCTACGCGCCGCGTTTGTGTTGTGTTCGATTTCTTGAATCTATAGTTCTATTTCATGAGTTTATTTTAGTATTAAGTACTAGACGCACATAACCTATCTATTTGATTTTATTTTTCTTTATCTATTTCTCTTCCTTTCACTCTCAATTATATTTTATATTATACGCAATGATGCTATATCAAAAGGTATATGATTTGATTCTATTTGCTTGAATTTAAGTTAGACATTTAGCCCTAGACGAGCCAAAGCTATATCAGTGAATTTAATTATGAGTGATGTGAGTCGCACCGGTGCTCTACCTGACTACGCTATATGTTGTTTGTGTCGACCGGCCTTTTGCTCGTGTCGCTCGAATATAGAATATTGTGAGTCGCAAGGCCTCTATGGCTCAAATACGCTAATGAGTGATTGAGTGAGCCGTTTATATACTCTCTATCCCCACTTCTTAGCGTGACGTCAGACACTTGGTCGAACGTAGAGGATTAGTGTAATCCTTTCCTTTGTTCGGTGTTTGGAGATATTTCATGTGCAATATAGCTGGATATGTTACAATATATATATATATATATTAGGGTGGTCCTTATTTGGGGTATGTTCGAATTTTTTCCGACGATAGTCCTAAATCGGTTCGAAATAAATCAGAAAAAACGCCTGCCAAGTTTAAGCCCTTAAGGGGACCTTTTCCTTTTCTCGGGCATTTTCAGGCGTATTTTCAGGAATTGATGAAACAAAAAGTTTTGGATTTATTTTATCCAAACTTAGTCGATATCTTTATCTATGTTTAAACCAAATATGCAAATT
Source organism: Tenthredo mesomela (assembly GCA_943736025.1). NCBI lineage: Eukaryota > Metazoa > Arthropoda > Insecta > Hymenoptera > Tenthredinidae > Tenthredo > Tenthredo mesomela. The sequence goes on along the minus strand of OX031013.1, from coordinate 23,103,032 downwards.
TTTATTCAATAAAATATTGATTTTTGAAGGCGGGAATAAGCTGCGCCGTGCGGGCTGCTTTTACCGCTCGGACCACGATTCCAACCGCTTCAATGATCCGAAATGAGAAAACAAGACATTTTGATTGACCGGAAGACAAGATTCTATCTTTCGGCCTACGAACAACTCTCCAATCTGAAAATTACGATTTATAGATGATGATTAGGGGTTGAAAAAAATAAATTTTTTATTTTTTTTTTCAAATTATGTCGCCATTTTGTTGAAAAAATTTATAAAAATACGCTCGTAGTACGAAGGATAGAATCTTGTCTTCCGGTCATAAAAATGTCTTGTTTTCTCATTTCGGATCATTGAAGCGGTTGGAATCGTGGTCCGAGCTGTAAAAGCAGCCCGCACGGCGCAGCTTATTCCCGCCTTCAAAAATCAATATTTTATTGAATAAAAATTTGCATATTTGGTTTAAACATAAATAAAGATATCGACTAAGTTTGGATAAAATAAATCCAAAACTTTTTGTTTTATCAATTCCTGAAAATACGCCTGAAAATGCCCGAGAAAAGGAAAAGGTCCCCTCAATATTAATAGTAACCCGGCCCCCACGACAGTCAAAGTTTTGAATGTAACTTTTCGGACAGTGAGCGTCACTGAAGGTGACGCGAGCCGGTTGGTTATTGTGTTTTCTTTACTCGATTTCTATTTTTATTTGAGACTTCTACTATTAATTATTAGCCGTGCCTATTACGGACTTGAGCTACCGTGTAGCTGAAGCCGCCTCCCCACAGACCTGAGTACGATAACGCACTAAGGCTGCACTCTACTCTCTTAACTGCTAAATATTATTTTAATGAAGTTAATTTATTCCCAAATAATAGCTGTGCCAGACCTGGGTAGATCGGAGATCCACCAAGGCTGTATCTAGCTTTCCGTTAAGATTTAAACTATAACCTGGAAATGGCGGAGGAAGGGGTTTGACATCTGATTAAATTGCTTTTTTATAATGATCAAGAATCTATTTATTTAATTATTCTAATCTACGGTTGCAACCCTAATTTTATATTTACACTGTCGCTTAACATTTACTTACGATAATATAATCTTTTGTAACGACTTTTCTATTTCTTTCAACACAAGTTCTCTTTTGTTTTATCTCTGATATTTCAACAATAGTTTAATTTTATTCTTTGATACTTTCTATTTAGTCGATGCTTTTATATAATATTTGATATTTGGTTTGTTTGATTTGAAGCAAGTGAATTTATATTTGATATATGAAGTAATAAGTGATTCTAACGGTTCATCAGAGCTCTATGCTCGAGATGACCAACAAGTGACTGTGAGTCTATCTGGTATCTACCCTAGAATAGCTGGTGAGTCTATCAGGCGCTGTGCCTCTGAATAGCTGCTGAGCTGAGCGGCGTCACGCCTTTTATACTTCTCGTGACGTCACTCAGCTCGTCGTTGTGCGAAGCTTCGAGACTCTTCCAGTCGCTTCGCTCGACCGTTGCTGATTTAAATGTAAACGCACAGGCTAGGGTAGCCTGGCACGTTACATTGCCCCCTTCGATCCTCGGCTGGTCTTGTGATCTGGATTGCAAGCTGGACGATGATCGACCATTCGTTTTCGGTGTCGCGTTTCGATGTCGGTGCAGTGCATAGTGCATTTTCATGAACCGTGGATCGTGTTTTGTTCTGTGGATTATTTGGTGTGCACACTGGATCTTCGGTGATGTTCTTGAGATGTGCATCCCGGCAGGTGCTCAGCGATATCATCATCTTCAGAACGTCCCAGTGCACCGAAATTCTTCTGCGTAGGACTTTTTATGCCGAGATCGACACTGGCGTCGTTTGCATGGATGTGAAAGAACTCGAACCCACAGGTACGTCGATCTCGCTCTAGTAATTGGTCTTGTCTTTGTCTCTCGTCTCATTTCTTCATAGTATCGTCTGTGTCGATGTTATTGTCGTTAATCCTTGTCTCTTGTCTGTTTAGGTATTTGCCAGTGTCCGTCTTAGCGTGTAGTTGTCTTGACGGCTGGTCGTGTGGTACACATCGATGGTGATTGCATCTCGTGCATTGCCCCCTGGCTCCACATGGTACTGTAAACTTTGATTTTCCATCAGTTTTCTCTTGTTATGTTCTTTAATCGCGATTATCTGGTTGATAATCGGATTAATTCTTTTATAATCCATCCCTGTGCTCATCCCATCTGTCCAATTCAGTGTTTTCGTTCTATCAGGTGTTGTCCGAATCAATGTTAGTACTTCGTTTCTTAATCCATTGACTTTCTTTTCTCTTTCAGGTGATTTCCAGTCTTCAATCATCATCCGTTGTGTGCGCGTGGTGCGAAAAGGTGTGCGCGACGGATTTTTATAGACTTCTGCTGGGATTATCTCTAGAGTTGTGTGATGTGACCATGGATTTTCTCGCTGGCTATCTGGATTATTCTTCAATGCATAGTGCAGTGAAATGGTGTTTTTGTTTCGATCTTTTCGCGAGTTATCTAAATCAACGACTAAATCATTGTGCAGTGAATTGACGTTTTCGTTAATATCAGTGCTCTGAGCTATTTTAAAGTCAATTAGACACTTAATGTTAGCGTTTAAATCGGTATTGAAAATTTTGTTTAGATCATATCGCTGATCTGTTGGTGCATCAAATAGCATATTATTATTTGATTTTAAATTTTTGTCAAAATCGGTGTGTTTTAAATCTGTGTTGTGATTTAATCCGATTAATGGATTATCCGGATTAGTCTTAATCTTTTCTAAATCTAACTTAATTCTATTTCCTATACTAGCTAGCTGATTGTTTTTCTTTTTATCTAATTCTAAGTTTTTGTTTGAGTTGACGAAAAATTCGTTTCTCTCTTGATCATCTGTCTGCTGATGATAGCTGTTGTTGTTTGGGTCGTTATGCCCTAAAGTGTTTTGAATTTTGTAATACGGTTCGACTTTATTTTGATTTTTAAATTCTACCGGCTCTACTGGCTCTAAGTAGTGTTCGTTTAATTCAATTTGTTGACCTTTTATGGGTTTAAACCCGTCAATCTTTTTCGCGATGTTTTCCGTTGGCTCTAATATTGTTTTTTCTAGCGAATAGAATTTTTCGTCTAGCTTATCTCCTATCTTTTCTAGAAATGCCATTACGTCTAACATATCTGAATTTGACAAGTCGCTGTCGACATTGCCCGACGATTTGTGATCAATAATTTTATACTCTGTACTTACTGAAATGTTTTTAATTTTATTATCTATTTCCTCTAACTCCTTTTTGTATTTTAAAGATTGCTCCTCGAGCCTTTTTCTGAAACTCATTTCGTTTTCTGTTTTATCGTCGATTTTTTCTGTATTTTCAAAAATAAAGATTTTATTTATGTTATTCGTTGTGTTTTTCATTTCTTGTGTACGCCTATCTGAATCCTTGGTTCCTAGTCCCTGTTCTACAGTTAGACTGATGCCAGATCCCTTGTCCGCCATTTCCTGGTCGTGACATCGGACTTTGACGTAATCCACAAAAATGACTCTACTAGCAATAATTTTTGATTCTACTTTGATGCAACGAAGTTAAGTTAATAAATAAATGACTCTAGATATTTCAAGCAAGTTTTCTAACTAAAATTTGAATAGAGAAGCCCCACGTTGGGCGCCAAATGTAACTTTTCGGACAGTGAGCGTCACTGAAGGTGACGCGAGCCGGTTGGTTATTGTGTTTTCTTTACTCGATTTCTATTTTTATTTGAGACTTCTACTATTAATGATTAGCCATGCCTATTACGGACTTGAGCTACCGTGTAGCTGAAGCCGCCTCCCCACAGACCTGAGTACGATAACGCACTAAGGCTGCACTCTACCCTCTTAACTGTTAAATATTAATTTGATGAAGTTAATTTATTCCCAAATAATAGCTGTGCCAGACCTGGGTAGATCGGAGATCCACCAAGGCTGTATCTAGCTTTCCGTTAAGATTTAAACTATAACCTGGAAATGGCGGAGGAAGGGGTTTGACATCTGAGTAAATTGCTTTTTTATAATGATCAAGAATCTATTTATTTAATTATTCTAACCTACGGTTGCAACCCTATTTTATATTTACACGTTGCTTACTTACTAACTTTCTATTGTTCGGCGGTTGACTTTTGTCTAAGTATTATTTTCTTTCTCTTTATACAATGATATTTCAATATTGGTTTAATTTTATTCTCAGTAACTTTCTATCTAGTCGATGCTTTTATATAATATTTGATATTTGGTTTGTTTGATTTGAAGCAAGTGAATTTATATTTGATATATGAAGTAATAAGTGATTCTAACGGTTCATCAGAGCTCTATGCTCGAGATGACCAACAAGTGACTGTGAGTCTATCTGGTATCTACCCTAGAATAGCTGGTGAGTCTATCAGGCGCTGTGCCTCTGAATAGCTGCTGAGCTGAGCGGCGTCACGCCTTTTATACTTCTCGTGACGTCACTCAGCTCGTCGTTGTGCGAAGCTTCGAGACTCTTCCAGTCGCTTCGCTCGACCGTTGCTGATTTAAATGTAAACGCACAGGCTAGGGTAGCCTGGCACGTTACATTGTATTGTATGTAACTTTTCGGACAGTGAGCGTCACTGAAGGTGACGCGAGCCGGTTGGTTATTGTGTTTTCTTTACTTGATTTCTATTTTTATTTGAGACTTCTACTATTAATTATTAGCCGTGCCTATTACGGACTTGAGCTACCGTGTAGCTGAAGCCGCCTCCCCACAGACCTGAGTACGACAACGCACTAAGGCTGCACTCTACCCTCTTAACTGTTAAATATTAATTTAATGAAGTTAATTTATTCCCAAATAATAGCTGTGCCAGACCTGGGTAGATCGGAGATCCACCAAGGCTGTATCTAGCTTTCCGTTAAGATTTAAACTATAACCTGGAAATGGCGGAGGAAGGGGTTTGACATCTGATTAAATTGCTTTTCTATAATGATCAAGAATCTATTTATTTAATTATTCTAACCTACGGTTGCAACCTTATTCTATATTTACACGTTGCCTATGAGTTACTTACGTTAATACAATCTGTTATAACGTCTTTGCTATTTTTTTTATAAATCAAGTTATCTGTTGTTTTATCTCTGATATTTCTACAATTGTTTAACAATATTCTTTGAAAGTATTCTGTCGTAGCCGAAGCTCTTAAATTTCGATAATTGAATTTCTGTGTGCAAATAAATTTATAAACTATATTGAAATTAATAGATGATTCTAACGGTTCATGGGAGCTCTATGCTCGAGATGACCAACAAGTGACTGTGAGTCTATCTGGTATCTACCCTAGAATAGCTAGTGAGCTGAGCGGCGCCTCGACTTTTATACCAGTCGTGACGTCACTCAGCTCGTCGCTGCTGTCGATCGTTCTAGACTGTTCTCGACGTTCGCAACGGCTGATGTTTGAATGCTAACGGTCAGGCCTGGGTTGCCTGAATCGTTACACTATATGCGTGTAAAAAATTATATGTAAGGTTATTAATATGGGCTATTCCGCGTCAACCGGATCAGTCATCTCTCAGATATTTTTTTAATTTTGCATGTCGATTGTCCTCGGGGAGTTAGATTTTTGTGCCAAAGGATTTTTCAATTAGTGCAAAATTCGTTGAGTTATTTGCATAAACAAATTCGAGCAAGGTTTTTGTCAAAAATTCATAACTTCGCCAAAAATGACACTAGACGCGATTTTTTTTTTTTAGTTTACGCGGAAAGAGTCATAGAATGTATAAAAAAATAAGTACTTCGAAAAAAGTTTGTTCATCCATTGTTTATTTAACAATTAAGTTTTCAAAGATTTTTAAAACAGTGAGCAACACGACCAAAAAATTTTTTTTTAATTCTGACATGTTCCTTGAACTATACTACAACCTGTGAATTAATTCCAGAGATGTGTTTTTCTTCGTTTTCGAGTAAAAAATCATTGAAGGTGTCGATGCGCATGAAATTGCGGCGCGCCCGAGTCTCTACGTAATGGCGGGCGGCCGGTTGCCGTCCACCGCTACTCAGCGGTGGCGTCGCAGCTTTCGTTTAGAGTCATTTTCACGATGTAGGACATGATTGAAAAATCTGAAAAAAATACTGTACCCTCACAAGGCCTGCTCGAAGCGATAAGTGAAGTTTCAAGAATGTGTTTTTCACCGTTTATCTATTACAGAGATTCAAAATAACGGTTACATACCATGAGAGTGCACATAAATAATAATAATTACAAAACTTGCAAAAATTACATAAAACTGTAGAATGTAGGGTTTACTCTTCCTCTGATGAGTCATTTACCCGTAAATCTATGCGCTAAGATAGCCATGTAAGTTATGACGAAGACTTTTGCTCACATTTATAAGTTTAATGCCCAGTTTGATCAAAAATTAATAGATTGTATCCATAGAATAAGCGATTTATTTGTATAAAATATATAATTGTAAGTGCGTTCAGTCACAGCTTCCACATATCTTTGGGGGTGATTATAAGTAGCAAGTTTTGTAATTATTATTTATGTGCACTCTCATGGTATGTAACCGTTATTTTGAATCTCTGTAATAGATAAACGGTGAAAAACACATTCTTGAAACTTCACTTATCGCTTCGAGCAGGCCTTGTGAGGGTACAGTATTTTTTTCAGATTTTTCAATCATGTCCTACATCGTGAAAATGACTCTAAACGAAAGCTGCGACGCCACCGCTGAGTAGCGGTGGACGGCAACCGGCCGCCCGCCATTACGTAGAGACTCGGGCGCGCCGCAATTTCATGCGCATCGACACCTTCAATGATTTTTTACTCGAAAACGAAGAAAAACACATCTCTGGAATTAATTCACAGGTTGTAGTATAGTTCAAGGAACATGTCAGAATTAAAAAAAAATTTTTTGGTCGTGTTGCTCACTGTTTTAAAAATCTTTGAAAACTTAATTGTTAAATAAACAATGGATGAACAAACTTTTTTCGAAGTACTTATTTTTTTGTACATTCTATGACTCTTTCCGCGTAAACTAAAAAAAAAAAATCGCGTCTAGTGTCATTTTTGGCGGAGTTATGAATTTTTGAAAAAAACCTTGCTCGAATTTGTTTATGCAAATAACTCAACGAATTTTGCACTAATTGAAAAATCCTTTGGCACAAAAATCTAACTCCCCGAGGACAATCGACATGCAAAATTAAAAAAATATCTGAGAGATGACTGATCCGGTTGACGCGGAATAGCCCATATTATTAAATCAACGGCGTGAGATAAATAGGGGGGAAAGGTGATCGGGGGGACTCTTGGGGTGGCGACGGGGAGCGAGGTAACGAGGCAGGGGATGGAGGTGGTGATGATGGCGGATGATTTGGGACCACCTGGTCTTCCTCCTCTACTTCTTCTACTTCTTCTTCTTCTTCTTCTTCTTCTTCTTCCTCCTGAATGCTTAGACCGTCGTGTTCGTCCAAATTTAGCGGGTCTCTATCCTCCTCCTCCTCAGCGACGGTTGAAGAAATTTCTTCGCTCTGTACAACCCCTGCAGCCTCCACGGGGTTCGTCCCGTAGATGAAGGAATCGTTGATTTCCCACTGCCTATTGAGGTGGGTGAGCATCTCGAAATGTATGTTATCGGTCTCGGCGACGAACCCCTCTGCGACATTGTTTGCTCGCAGGAATTGCAAGAGCGCCCTCGCGTTGGTGAGATACTTCTGTCTCATCACATCCCTCAACCGCAGTACTCGAGCACGTCTTGCGATCCGTTCCATCTGAATTTTTTTAAACATTTTTTTGTTCAGAATCCTTCCGAATTAGAGGGTTAAACGAGGGATAGAGTCGTAAAGACATACCTTTTCTGTTGTTGCTGTCGAGAAACACTTCTTCACCGGACGATCCGTTAGTTTGTAATGCGAGTCTCTCTATTCCCTTCATAAGGTTTTCGCTAGGACTAGTATGAAAAATGGTGTGTGTGTGTGTGTGTGTGTGCGTGCGTGGGTGTGCATACATCGCGAATATGCAGGACATCTGGAGTGGCGTGATGTGCCATCAGCGTTTTACGAAAGGTGAGGGTGACCGCTGTCGGCGTACGACTTTGTTGTTGAAATATTACGAAGACCGTGTTGACGATACCTGGAAGATAACGACGTCCGTTGCGCGTCGGATTACGTGGTTATAGAAAAATCATAGCTACAGTAATCCTCGCATGATCGGTATGAGGTTACATTTTCGCTGAAGCGCGCTGCGCGATGCTGCCTGCGACTGTCACTCGATTGTCACGTGGTGATGCGTATTTTTGCTGAGGTGTGCAGAATAGTGGGGTGGGTAGGTCTCGGTGAAGACTAGATCGGGTGCGGAGCTTTCAGTTGCAACCGAACAGTCAAGAACTATGGCCACACCGAAAACAGGCTCGTTGAAAGAGGGGTGTAGTCGATTGGCTAAGACCTTTGACATAGCGCTGAAGAAATCCGAGCGTAGCCTGCTACTGTCGAGGACGTACGGGCTCAACGGTTCGTGGTCGAAAAAGGTGAACGTCGGGCTTCGTCTCCGCTTGGATGGGACTTTCGAGACTGTGGTGAAATTCGTAAATAATTACTCGAGCGGTGTATCCCTCACCGCCGAAGCATGGGAAGATCTGACTGAAAAGCTCGAGGATATCGAAAAGTATTTCGAGAACAGCGAGCGTCCCGCCGGTAGTCTGAGTTCGTTGCTGAGCGATACCATCTCGCTAGCCGGAGGGTGTTCCTTGCGTTTAAGGCGAGGTTTCAGTCGCTCCGTAACTTCGAAACGGCAACGCGTAAGCTATACATACATACCGGGATGATTTCTTGATAGTATACGGGTGACTGCGCATGTGCGAGTTTCGTCGTATGCTGAGGCAGGCTGGCCTCAAATACCACTGCGTGACGACTTTACTGACCAATGAAAATGAATTATTTGGCGCATGCGCTGTCACCTGTATACTATCAAGAAATCATCCCGGTATAGCATAAGTCATGTGTCCACCGCCGCCGCGAATGCCTTGCGAAAGTTCCGCTTCACGTGAAAACAAAAGCTCTAAATGCAGAATTTTGACGACAATGTAATTCTCCGATAAATTCTCTAGAGCGGTAAACTGGATTTAGACACGAACACCATCTGGAAAAGTAATGCAAGCACTTTCTGTTTCGAAACAGCTGAGCGTGGGTTCTGATCTGAACTACAAACACAAATTTTTTTTCACAAATTCGCGATATTCTGGTCATCCGCTCAAGAATTATTAAAAATAAACCTATCCCCAGAAGGAATTTTCATTTTTTTCTGTAGTTATTGAATAAAGCGAAACTTTCGATACATGTTGTCTCGGTTGGTCAAAAAGGACTGAAACCCGGCCTTAACATCGGCTCACGGTTCGAAAGTAGTTGCATTCTATGCGAGCAATCCTGACGATGCCGAAAGTCAGCAGGGGTACGAGGAGGAGGGGGAAGGCGATAACACTGGTGAACCTGGATGGAAAAAACGAAAAACCTATTCGCCGATAATTGTGATGCAGAAGGTTACATTTGACAGTCTGCGCCATATCGCTTGCTGTATAGACGAGTATATCATTCAACTGGAGCAGCTGGTAGATAATGTCGACAACTGCAAGGAGTTGCTGGTTCGTCACTTTGCCAGCATCGTGCGATCCAGAAAGATGACGGCCCCCACTCTGCAGCAGATCGGTGTCGTGGTGTGCGAGGAGGCTGAAGCAGCGAAGGATGCACTCCACAGGAGCGCGCTGGATGCGGTATTCTGCAGTGGCCATTTAAATGTTGTGTTTCACGAGTTGACCCGTTTGTTTTTACCTTATATCATAGCCGACATACGCCAGAGTGTTATAATTGATAAGTGAAGTGTGTGTGTGCATTATTGCCGGCATATGTCGGCGCGGTTTCATTGTTAAGTGGGTATGTGTGAGAGAAATAAACTGTCAGCCCGCGTTGACCCTGGGGTTTCATCCCCGCACGATTCGAATCACGAGACTTGAGCAAGCCCAAACATCGGTCATCCGTGGTGTACCGAGACGATAAATCTTCCTGCTCTCCTCCGCGCGAGCTCAGTATAGGCGTCCCGACACCATCCTGGGGTATTCATTCATGAATATGTCAAGATGTCCAAGTGTCCAAGAGTCTCAGGACACTTGTACTGGGTTGACGCGGAGGAAGGTTGGTTGGTTCATCGTTTCGATACGTTTCCGATGACCGATGTGAGGATATGCTCTAGTCACGTGATTGCGAATGGCGGGTGATGCGAGCCCAGGGGCAGCGCGCTCTGTAGTTTAGTCTGTTCGATATAAGGGATGAATGTGAAAACTAGTCTTAATATGGGACCGAAATAGATCCCAATAAGAGGTCACCGTGATCTGCAGAATCGATGAATTAGGCTGCTGTCTTCCTGTTAATGTCGGTATGACTCTCCCGACGCTAGCCTGGGGTATTCATTCATGAATAGGTTAAGCTAGCGTCAGGAGGCTTGTAGCGGGATTACGAGGAAGATCGCGGTTTCGTTTCATCGATTCTGTAGGCCTCGGATGACCTCTTATCGGGATCTGTTGCGGTCTTGCATGAATGTGACCCGTATTTCGGATCGTGAGACCAGATAGTACCCAAGCATCGGTCGTCCGCGATCTACCGGGCGATAAATCCGGCTGTTATCTTCCTCATAAGGCTGGTATGATTCTCCCGACTCTATCCTGGGGTACTCATAGGTGTGAATACGTCAAGATATAGTCAGGAGGATTGTACCGGAATTACGAGGAAGATCGCGGCTTGATTAATCGATTCGGTAGGTTTCGAATGACCGATGCGGGGGTGCGATCTTGTCTCACGATCGCGAATGACGGGTCAGCGCGCTCTGTTGTACCTACGTTAAAAAAAAGATGCTTGTAAAAAACTAGATTTAATAAAAAATGCTTGTAAAAAAGTAGATCTGATAAAATATGCTTGTAAAAAACTAGATTTGATAAAATAATAATAAACGAATATTTGAAAATAATTTGTGTCAATCCCTGCATATACCCTGTCATTCTCTATCAATTTCAGCTAGTATAGATATTAGGGTGTGTCAAAAAAAAAACGAAATTCGAATTTATTTTTTTGACCGCTGAATGTGTGTATCCTAATCTCGAAATACACCTCGCAAACGGAATCCGCCGAGAAAAATTCTCACGATGTGCTAATCGATATTTATCGATAAAGCTAGACATCGATTGAGCGACCTCTTAGGATGGTTTTTCCGCGCATTCCTTTTGCGTGGTGCATTGTGAGGAGTAAATCTAAGGTTTCAGCCTTGGGGAGGCGAAAAAACATGAAATTTGAGAAAATTTAAAAAAAATTTTTTGTAATTATTTTCGCAATTTTTTTTTTTTTTTCCTCAAATTTCATGTTTTTTCGCTTCCACAAGGCTTAAACCTTAGATTTAACCCTCACAATGCACCACGCAAAAGGAATGCGCGGAAAAACCATCCTAAGAGGTCGCTCAATCGATATCTAGTTTTATCGATAAAAATCGATTAGCACATCGTGAGAATTTTTTCGGCGGATTCCGTTTGTGAGGTGTATTTCGAGATTAGGATACACACATTCAGCGGTCAAAAAAATAAATTCGAATTTCGTTTTTTTTTTTGACACACCCTAATAGATATATAAATATAGGATAAGAATTTATTATTTCAGAGCCGGCATAGTAGCCATCTTGGTTTTTGAGAAAAAAATAGTAGCCATCTTGGATTTTGAAAACTAGTAGCCATCTTAGTTTTTGAAAAAAATAGTAGCCATCTTGGATTTTGGAAACTAGTAGCCATCTTGGATTTTGAAAAAATTAGTCGAAACAGTCGCCATATTGGATTTTGGGAAAACGGGCGCCATATTTGTTTATAATATTGCGTATGGGCGCCGCCATCTTGGATCGGACAGTCTGTTGTCTCTCTCTCATTGTTTTGACGCCAAATCCCCACTCCCGCCCGGTCACTGACCTCCGGCCAGGGTGACGTCATTTGTTATGACTCGCCATGGCTGGCATCTACTACTTATATATATATGTAAGTTTGAAACCACTTAGTCGTTTCAGACTTCTCTCTCTGCTACCAACAAGAGTCTCGACGTATATATAAACAGCGCTCGCCATCGACTCGGGCAGAGTCGTTCGAGACATTCGATGTACACGGAATGTTCTCTCATATACAGTTTATTATAAAGCTCATCAATGTGTTAACATCTCATTAGTTATCACTGTATCAAACCTGGTCATAGAAGTGATTCAGGTATAATAGATTAATTGTATATTTGTATATAAACGAAGTATATTATTTATTGTTAAATCCATTTGTATATATTTACAGTAATAAACTGCAACACTTTCAACCAGAGCTCATTTGTTCGAACAGTAAGCCTGTCGACTTACATATATATTAGGGTGTCCGTTATTTACCAAGTTGTTTTTTTTTCTTTACCACGCCCCCTAAATTTTTAGTTTATAATCTCAAAAAAAATGTCAGACCAAAATAAGCCCTACTTCATATTCATATTAAACCTTGCCCCAAAGACGATACATTTTCCATTTAACCCTTTGTGCCATGGTGGCACTCTGAGAGTGCCACCTGTTTCCACCATTTTCTGAGCAATTTCGACCGAATTTTCAAATTTTTTTTGGTGTTTCAAAAAAAAAAAAAAAAAAAATGTGTGACACAAAGGGTTAAATAACATGTGATTTTGTCACTTTTTACATTTAATTCATTTTTTTCTGAGCAAGTGAATATATAGCAACAAAAGATATATATTTTTGTAGGTAATTGAACGCTCTACAAAAAAGATCTCTTATGATTTTTCGATAAATTAACTTTTTTAAAAGTTATTAAAGTTGAACTTATAGTTATTTTTCAAATAATTCTGCTTTAAGAGCAAAAGTATTACCATTTAGATATAAATGCATTGTTTATATCGAAGAATAACTGGTTCTCACTGTATTATATAAAAAATTACTAAAAAAAAGTTTCAATACATTCAAAATTTTGTATTACATTGAGCGTATTTGGTACTAGTTTCCATCATTCTTAGGACATTTATTTTTTGTCATATAAGCTATTAATTTCTACGAAATTTCAGAAAACTTCATACGCTTTTATAAAATTTTATAAAATAAGAATTTTCCAGCGGCACAGTGAATGACCTAGAAATTATTTTCACAATCATTTTTACCAACAAATGACACTTTTACTCACGCAAGCGCAGTAAAGTACAATTTAGTACCTTGACTAGTCAAATTTCTAGGTCATTCACTGCGCTTGCGTGAGTAAAAGTGTCATTTGTTGGTAAAAATGATTGTGAAAATAATTTCAAGGTGATTCACTGTGCCGCTGGAAAATTCTTATTTTATAAAATTTTATAAAAGCGTATGAAGTTTTCTGAAATTTTGTAGAAATTAACCCTTTCAGTCACGCATTTTTGCTGTGCACCGATTTTGATGAAAATTGGTATCTGAAGGTTTTTGGGGTCACTGATTACGAATCCGGCATTCGGTTTTTATACTTGTAGGGTGGGACCGTAGCGGTCCCACTGTGACTGAAAGGGTTAATAGCTTATATGACAAAAAGTACATGTCCTAAAAATGATTGAAACTAGTACCAAATACGCTCAATGTAATACAAAATTTTTAATGTATTGAAACTTTTTTTTAGTAATTTTGTATATAATACAGTGAGAACCAGTTATTCTTCGATATAAACAATGCATTTATATCTAAATGGTAATACTTTTGCTCTTAAGGGCTTTTGAGCGAGCTCCGACAACTCCTCGTTCGGAAGAGCGCCTCTAGCGGCCAGCTCAAGAAACCTATCGAAATGACTACACCTATAGGGCAGTCTCTCCATGTGTTCGTGTCGACGCTAGCCTGTCACTTCGGATTTTAGTCCACGGATGTTATCGCTCCTGCTGCTCTGATTTACCGCGGAATAATATTAAAAGATTGCTAACGAGAGCCTGTACACCGCGCTGGTTGTCCCAGCACCAGTTTTCCAGACAAAGCGCAGAAAATAATGTTATTAATTCATACCATATGTGAATTTATCGGACCAGTCGAACCAAATTTTTAAGTCTTCTAACTGAAGCTCACCTCTATATAGAGCGTGCAATCTCCAGATAGACCGAAAAAAACGGAAGTTTTACTTGAAAAAATAATTATGAGGCACTTCCGTTTTTTTCGGTCTATCTGGAGATTGCACGCTCTATATAGAGGTGAGCTTCAGTTAGAAGACTCAAAAATTTGGTTCGACTGGTCCGATAAATTCACATATGGTATGAATTAATAGGTTTCGAACGATAGAGTCACTACACAATGAAATAATGTTATTAATACCCTGTGTCTGTGTATCGGCCATGGTATTAGTGTCAGCCGATTTCACAGCTTCGTACAAATAAATCTATTATTAATTGGAATTTCATTCAATTACTTGTCGGATACCAGCGCGGTGTAGCTGATAATCTGAGAATCACCCCTATGAAATCTGAGAGTGATTAGTAGAACAATAGAGACGTGATCCGTGGACTAAATTGCGGTTATGAGAATTGGCCAAAAATGCTACTCCGTCGGTAAAACAGCAGAGCGCTCAAAAGCCCTTAAAGTAGAATTATTTGAAAAATAACTATAAGTTCAACTTCAATAACTTTTAAAAAAGTTAATTTATCGAAAAATCATAAGAGATCTTTTTTGTAGAGCGTTCAATTTCCTACAAAAATATATATCTTTTGTTGCTATATATTGACTTGCTCAGAAAAAAATAAATTTAATGTAAAAAGTGACAAAATCACATGTTATTTAAATGGAAAATGTATCGTCTTTGGGGCAAGGTTTAATATGAATATGAAGGGCTTATTTTGGTCTGATATTTTTTTTGAGATTATAAACTAAAAATTTAGGGGGCGTGGCAAAGAAAAAAAACAACTTGGTAAATAACGGACACCCTAATATATATAGATATTATTGAAGAAGCGGGCAATAATGAATCCATTATTGCCCGCTCTTTTCAAGCGGTCAATAAACGGCTACTTTTGGCCCTATTTTTAGGTAAAAAAAAAAAAAACGCAGAAATCGTACATGTGTTACAAAAAGACATTTCATGATTCAAATGGTCATAATATATCTTACCTTTCATACTTCCCGACTTTGCTGATCTGGTCAAATGATGGTTCGCAAAATGGAATCCATGCTTCAAATGTAATGAATTCCATAGATATGCTGAAAATTTTTCCGCCCATATTTTAGGTCGCAGTACTGTCCGCACGCGTTTAATTCTTTTTCCATTTTTTGCGGTACTTTTATGAGTGACTTCAGTGATCAAATCTTTGAACTCTGTCTTAGGTATTGCAAAATTAAAATGATCGAGAAAATCCGAGCTCGTGTCCGCTGTTGAACTTGCGTCAATAGAAGATGCGGTTGTATTGGTTACCGACTCTTCCAAAGAGTCTTCAAGTTTTTTACTCGACAAGATTTATCTTAAATCGAATCGATTATTGCTGACGTACGAGTAAATACTGGTCGGCTTAATGCCTAACAGTGTTGGGCATTTTTTCAATTAATTACTTTCTAATTACAAATTACAATTGTAATTAGTAATTGAAATTTTTCTAATTACAAATTACAAATGTAATTAGTAATTGAAATTTTTCTAATTACAAATTACAATTGTAATTAGTAATTGAAATTCTTGTAATTACAAATTACAATTGTAATTAGTAATTGAAATTTTTCTAATTACAAATTACAAATGTAATTAGTAATTGAAATTTTTCTAATTACAAATTACAAATGTGATTAGTAATTGAAATTTTTCTAATTACAAATTACAATTGTAATTAGTAATTGGAAATTTTCTAATTACAAATTACAATTGTAATTAGTAATTGAAATTTTTCTAATTACAAATTACAATTGTAATTAGTATCGAAAAATCTTCTAATTAGAAATTACAATTGTAATTAGTAATTGAAATTTTTCTAATTACAAATTACAATTGTAATTAGTATCGAAAAATCTTCTAATTACAAATTACAATTGTAATTAGAATCGAAAAAATTTCTAATTACAAATTAAAAATGTAATTGAAAACATTTTTCGAGCTAATTACATTTCGAAAATGTAATTGAAACCATTTTTCGAGCTAATTACATTTCGAAAATGTAATTGAAACCATTTTTCGAGCTAATTACATTTCGGAAATGTAATTTAAATCATTTTTCGAGCTAATTACAATAATTCTAAAATTTAATTATGCATTTTCAGTTCAACCATACGAGTTGATACGAGTATATGGGTGATTTCGAGCATATATGGGTACATCTGAGTATATATAGGGTATTTTCATTATATATCGGTATTTCCAAAATATATGGGTGATTTCGAGCGTATATGGGTACAACCGAGTATATATGGGGTATTTCTATCATACATCGGTATATCCAAATTATATGGGTGATTTCGAGTATACATGGGTATATCTGAGTACGTATGGGGTATTCCCCATCATGTATCGGTATATGAGTCAATCCACGTCAAGCGGGACACCTTTTTGACCTCATGTTCTTGAAAATCGTCGTAATTTTTTTTACATATTCTCTGGGTCAAATGAATGGATGAAACATTTTTTTTTTTTTTTTTTTAACTCGAAGGGCTTAGAAGTTACAAGGGGTTGAATTTTCGAAAAAACCACCAAAAATCGGAATCGCGGTCTCCTTTAAACGTTAATATCTCTGGTTCCCTTTGTCGTACAGACGTCACCAAAAACTCGTTTTGAAGCTTTTGAATCGCACTTTCATGTTATGAATTTTAAATTTATGGATTAAACAATTTTCTATTTGTTATTAACAATTATATTCTTTAAACGTGATTTTCGAGATGATTACACCCTTCGAAAATTCTGAAAAAAATACCAGCGTGTTCCTTGATTCATTCTCTACGAAATCTGTCAGTTTTAAAATGGAACTCCCATGGAAACTATATTTAAAAAGCGATTGATCCGTCCGGAACGTCGCGCGCGACTGTCTACGCGGGCGCGCCAGTGGCGCGCGACGTCCCGGACGGATCAATCGCTTTTTAAATATAGTTTCCATCGGAATTCCATTTTAAAACTTACAGATTTCGTAGAGAATGAATCAAGGAACACGCTGGTATTTTTTTCAGAATTTTCGAAGGGTGTAATCATCTTGAAAATCACGTTTAAAGAATATAATTGTCAATAACAAATGGAAAATTGTTTATTACATAAATTTAAAATTCATAACATGAAAGTGCGATTCAAGAGCTTCAAAATGAGTTTTTGGTGATGTCTGTACGACAAAGGGAATCGGAGATAATAACGTTTAAGGTGCTTTCCTAGGCAATTCCACCAGTCCTGAAAACATCGTGAAAAAATGTGATATTAAACGGAATATCTCTGCCTGGGCACCGAAATCAATGAAACAAAATACGTCGCGCAATTCTATGTGCGACTCCGAACATGTACAGCCCAAAAAATGTTCGTCTTGCGCGAAAATAGAGAAGATATCCATGAAAAACGGTTTTAGAAACGTTTTTCACGGATATCTTCTCTATTTTCGCGCAAAACGAACATTTTTTGGGCTGTACATGTTCGGAGTCGCGCATAGAATTGCGCGACGTATTTTGTTTCATTGATTTCGGTGCCCAGGCAGAGATATTCCGTTTAATATCACATTTTTTCACGATGTTTTCAGGACTGGTGGAATTGCCTAGGAAAGCACCTTAAAGGAGACCGCGATTCCGATTTTTGATGGTTTTTCGAAAATCCAGTCGCGCGCGACGTCCCGGACGGATCAATCGCTTTTTAAATATAGTTTCCATCGGAGTTCCATTTTGAAACTTACAGATTTCGTAGAGAATGAATCAAGAAACACGCTGGTATTTTTTTCAGAATTTTCGAAGGGTGTAATCATCTCGAAAATCACGTTTAAAGAATATAATTGTTAATAACAAATAGAAAATTGTTTAATCCATAAATTTAAAATTCATAACATGAAAATGCGATTCAAAAGCTTCAAAATGAGTTTTTGGTGACGTCTGTACGACAAAGGAAACCGGAGATATTAACGTTTAAAGGAGACCGCGATTCCGATTTTTGGTGGTTTTTTCGAAAATTCAACCCCTTGTAGCTTCTAAGCCCTTCGAGTTAAAAAGAAAAAAAAAAATGTTTCATTCATTTATTTTGCCCACAGAATATGGCAAAAAAATTACAAAAGAATCAAAAACATCGAGGTAAATTTTTGGCCAAATCCGTCCCGCTTGACGTGGACTGACTCATATCCAAATTCTATGGCTGATTTCGAGTATACATGGGTGATTCAGACTAATTCAGAGTATGGATGAGTATATCCGGGTATATATGGATGATCGAAGCATATACGAGTAATTTGAGTGTATACGGTTGACTCTAAATATATATGGGTCATTTTGAACTTATATGGTACATCCGAGTATGTATGGGTGATTTGGACTAATTTACAGTTTGAATGGGTATATCCGGGTATGTATGGGTGATTTCGGTTATGTATCGGTATATCGGAGATTATATGGGTAATTTCGAGTATATATGGGTATATCCCGCTATGTATAGAGTATTTCGAATAGATCGGTATATCCGAGTATGTATGAGTAATTTAGAGTAAATATGGGTATATCCGAGTGTGCTCTTCGGCTGGAATGCTCAGTCTTATATGGGCCATTCCACCTCAAATCGGCCAATTTTGGGTGTTCTTTGACCTCTTATTTTTTGAAACGACTTGAAATTTTTTTTACGTGAAATTTACGTCAAAAAAGTAGACCAGTATTTTTTCGTTGGTCCAAAAAATTTTGTTCACACTAGTTATGAATTATCGCATTTTACGGGCGCTATGTATTATATTTACAGGCACACGGCGCGGCAACCTGACGCAGCGCTGAACAAATAATTCTAAAAAAAATATTTACTAAAATTGCTTTATTAATTTAAAAAATTCGCCATCTTCAGAATTAAATAAGGAATGCGATGATATTTTTTTTTTTAGAATTTAAAAAATGGCCTCAGTTTGCGAAACAAATCGATAAACATTTTGATTACTCATGAAAATAACAAAACTATATTTTTCGAAAAGTTAAAAAATTCTATCGAAAAGTGTCTTTCATCGCCTTTAAAACGCGTTTTGGAACAGCTCTCTACGCTGAAGGGGACCCGAGATATTAATTCTCAAAGCCGGCCTCGCGCCACTTTTACAGTAAAATGCGATAATTCATAACTAGCGTGAACAAAATTTTTTGGACCAACGAAAAAATACGGGTATACTTTTTTGACGTAGATTTCACGTAAAAAAAATTCCAAGTCGTTTCAAAAAATAAGCGGTCAAAGAACACCCAAAATTGGCCGATTTGAGGTGGAATGGCCCATATAAGACTGAGCATTCCAGCCGAAGAGCACACTCGGATATACCCATATTTACTCTAAATTACTCATACATACTCGGATATACCGATCTATTCGAAATACTCTATACATAGCGGGATATACCCATATATACTCGAAATTACCCATATAATCTCCGATATACCGATACATAACCGAAATCACCCATACATACCCGGATATACCCATTCAATCTGTAAATTAGTCCAAATCACCCATACATACTCGGATGTACCATATAAGTTCAAAATGACCCATATATATTTAGAGTCAACCGTATACACTCAAATTACTCGTATATGCTTCGATCATCCATATATACCCGGATATACTCATCCATACTCTGAATTAGTCTGAATCACCCATGTATACTCGAAATCAGCCATAGAATTTGGATATACCGATACATGATGGGGAATACCCCATACGTACTCAGATATACCCATGTATACTCGAAATCACCCATATAATTTGGATATACCGATGTATGATAGAAATACCCCATATATACTCGGTTGTACCCATATACGCTCGAAATCACCCATATATTTTGGAAATACCGATATATAATGAAAATACCCTATATATACTCAGATGTACCCATATATGCTCGAAATCACCCATATACTCGTATCAACTCGTATGGTTGAACTGAAAATGCATAATTAAATTTTAGAATTATTGTAATTAGCTCGAAAAATGATTTAAATTACATTTCCGAAATGTAATTAGCTCGAAAAATGGTTTCAATTACATTTTCGAAATGTAATTAGCTCGAAAAATGTTTTCAATTACATTTTTAATTTGTAATTAGAAATTTTTTCGATTCTAATTACAATTGTAATTTGTAATTAGAAGATTTTTCGATATTAATTACAATTGTAATTTGTAATTAGAAAAATTTCAATTACTAATTACAATTGTAATTTCTAATTAGAAGATTTTTCGATACTAATTACAATTGTAATTTGTGATTAGAAAAATTTCAATTACTAATTACAATTGTAATTTGTAATTAGAAAATTTCCAATTACTAATTACAATTGTAATTTGTAATTAGAAAAATTTCAATTACTAATTACATTTGTAATTTGTAATTAGAAAAATTTCAATTACTAATTACATTTGTAATTTGTAATTAGAAAAATTTCAATTACTAATTACAATTGTAATTTGTAATTACAAGAATTTCAATTACTAATTACAATTGTAATTTGTAATTAGAAAAATTTCAATTACTAATTACATTTGTAATTTGTAATTAGAAAAATTTCAATTACTAATTACAATTGTAATTTGTGATTAGAAAAATTTCAATTACTAATTACAATTGTAATTTGTAATTACAAGAATTTCAATTACTAATTACAATTGTAATTTGTAATTAGAAAAATTTCAATTACTAATTACAGTTGTAATTTGTAATTTGAATGTAATTAATTACTGAAAGTAATTAATGCTGCCCAACACTGATGCCTAATTCTATCGACAGTTTTACCCACACTTCCGCCGTTGCCGCAGCAATCTTATTAGTATTCTCCAGTAAAATTCCGTCTTTGTATGGTAAAACTGTTTTTTTCAGTGTATCTTTACAAATAGTGGGAGGCTTCCCAGGACCTCGCGATGGAATCATTGTAATTCAATAACTAAACGTCCCGGAGCAATAACAAACTAAACGTCCCGGAGTAATAAAAGAACTATGCCGCGCGCCTCGCTACTATCGCGTCGTACCGGGCTCGGCCAATGGCGTGGCGCGCAGCTTTCGATGCATGGAATGACGCGGTAGTGGCGAGGCGCGCAGCGCGGCAACCTGACGCAGCGCCAAACAAATAATTGTAAAAAAAATATGTAGAAAAATCGCTCCATTAATTTCAAAAATTCACCATCTTCAGAATTGAATAAGGAATGCGATCATATTTTTTATAGAATTTTGAAAATGGCCTCACTTTGGGAAAAAAATCGATAAACATTTTGATTGGTCATAAAAATAACAAAACTATATTTTTAGAAAAGTTTAAAAATTTTATCGAAAAGTGTCTTTCATCGCCTTTAAAACGCGTTTTGGAACATCTCTCTACGGTGAAGGGGACCTGAGATATTAATTCTCAAAGCCGCCCGCGCGCCGCTGTTACAGTAAAATGCAATAATTCATAAGTAGCGTAAAAAAAAATTTTTGGACCAACGAAGAAATACGGGTCTACTTTTTTGACGTAGATTTCACGTAATAAAAGTTTGAAACGATTCAAAAAATACGAGGTTATTTCTCGGCCGATTCGAGGTGGAATTACCCATACATTGTCTGTATTGTAACCATAGAACTTGTATTTTCTAGTCCAGTCGGATTAGCTTATAAAATGCCTGAAAATGGGAAACGGACATACATAGGCTATTTTTTTTTTGTTTTTAATCGCTTCTTCGTAACATAGAGATGAAGAAACGAGCTATTCACAGTCTCGAAAAGTTACGCAACATTTGTTGATTAAGAAATTAAAGAAAACTGCGGCGCTTTGCGATACATTTTCATGAATATCTCTGTTTCAAAGTGAATTTCGAGGAAAATGACAAGTATCTTTTTTGATCGAGATAAAATTTCTCACAAAATAAGACTAATTGGATGGTCGAAATTTCAAAATTTAATCTACAGCGAGCGTGAATTTGGAAAAATTGGGCTGTTTTTTCAATCTTTTGTAATGACTTCAAAACTTGTTAGATAATCTTAATAATCCTGAGAATGAATGTTCATGTGAATATAAAAAAGTGTACGAAATACGGTTATGGCTTGAAGCTAATTTTCTTATATTGGACTTGGATATATTTTATTTTCTTTATAAATAATATGTTGGGCGCCAATCAAATAATATATGATAATGTAGAAGCGAGTTGTAAAAACTCAGGGCGATGATAATTCTCTGGGCTGATCAAACGAAGGAAAGACCCTAGTAGCACGCTTTGTCATATCTGATCCAATTCTTGCGTTTCGGGTCTTGCAAGACCCATCCGCAGAGCGATAATGGTCTGCTTCCGATTATTTCTGTGGATCTTGCACCCGAAAGATTGTCAAGCACCTATACGTGGGAATTGCGAATAGCTTGTTCAATGTCGTCCCTAATTATTTGTGCAAGACTCACGGCAGACTTGCGCAAGCCGTCTTGCGATTCCCCCCGCTCATCTGAACCGTGTATACCTATAGCTATTTCTGTGGCTATTTTCCAGTGTTATTGGTATACAAACCGTCGGTAATGAGTCTTTGAATGAAATTAGGAAGTATACTTACCGGCAGTCGGTATATTTTTACTGCGAGACGGAGCCTACCAAATGGAATAATGAAACAGTTGGGAGACTAGGAATTGGAAGCTTTAGTGATATTTATTTGATGTTTATTATAAATTGATGTTGAAAATGTGTTTATTATTTTGAGTAAATAAGGATACATTTCTCGTTTGTAAGTATGAAATTTATTTTCATTTTAATTTATTATTTAAGTAAATAAAGATTATTATTTCAAGTGAATAAAGACAAATTTCTCGTTTCTAAATATGAAACTGGGATTCTTTCAGAATTATCCTACGGTTATTGGGTCAAGGTTACGGACGATAATAATGAATGAATACGTTTATTGAGACGGTCAGAATTCCTAAGAAAAAACAATTATCGAATACATTTCTTCGAGGGTATTGATCTCACAAATTCATATACAGAATGGACGGTCTTGGTATATCCCACTGAAACGATCACTTTGCCTGTCCCTCTTCTGACGTATCGCGATTTTCACACTGAAATAAAAAGAACACAAAACAACAGCCAACACGCACCCAGTATTCAGTGGTAAAATTTGATAACAAAATGAACTTTCAACTTTTTTGAATAAATGATTAAATGAATGAATAAATGCAATAAACATGTTTTTTTTTTATTATTATTAGGAATGTTTCAATCATTAACCAGGGTGTCTAGTATATTTTATCTTCAGAATTCCAGGATATTTCCAGGACTTTTTCAGGACCGGAGAATTGTTTTCCAGGATAATTTTCGCTGCCGAATATCAATGAAAAAAGGAGTTTTCGACTGAAAGCAACGTTTGTACTATTGCCGAACATTACTGAACGCCGGCTAAAATTCTAGAAAGTTACGAAATGTGCCAGCGAGCACAGAGCTGTGGCATTACCGAAATTGCGAACACAAAAATAGTACCCATCAAGAATGAATAGGCAGTTTCAGGACATAATGGGAAATTCCAGGATATTTCCAGGACTTTTCCAGGAAGTCATTGATTTCAGGATATTTCCAGGACTTCCAGGATTTCGAGGACCGCTAGACACCCTGTTAACGGATGAACGGACCGAGTTCGGATCGAACATATGAAAACAACTATAGTGATGATAGAAGTTGAAATGCATAAATGTAGCATTTATTTTAATACGGTCTCATACACATCGATCTTTCAAATATGATAGCTTTGATTAACGATGCTTTATAATCATTGATCCGTAGTGAAAATTGAAGAAAAAAAGAAAATAAACAATAAATAAATAAATAAATAAGAGGAAAAAAAAAAAAAAAAAGGCACCCGCTCAATTTTCTATGCTGGAAGCGATTTTATGAAAAAAAAAAAAACTTGCTACAGAAAATAGTCAGACTGGGAAATCATCGCAGCACAAAAAGAAAACATCGAAATTGCTGCAGAAAAATGAGAATCGTCATAATTTCGGTAATATTTGAATATAAGCTGCGTCGATGAGCTGGAATAATTATCGAATTAGAATCAAAAATTATATTGAATTAAAATTAAATATAAAAAAAATAATAATTGTTTCTTTTTTTTTTTTTTTTCAAATAGTAAAAAATAATTGAATAAATTATCGAGCATATGAAAACAGTTATAATGATAATAAAAGTTGAAATGTATGAATAGCATTTATTTTAATACGGTCTCATATACACATCGATCTTTCAAATATGAAAGCTTTGATTAACGATGCTTTATAATCATTGATCCGTAGTGAAAATTAAAGAAAACAAAAAAATGAATAAATAAATCAGAGAAAAAAAAAAAAGAAAACAAAAGTGAAAAAACAAAGAACAAACCGGCACCCGATCAATTTTCTATGCTGGAAGAGACTTTATGAAAAAAAAAAACTTGCTACAGAAAATAGTCAGACTGGAAAATCATCGCAGCACAAAAAGAAAACATCGAAATTGCTGCAGAAAGATGAGAATCGTCATAATTTCGGTAATATTTGAATATAAGCTGCGTCGATGAGCTGGAATAATTATCGAATTAGGAACAAAAATTATATTGAATTAAAATTGAATGTAAAAAAAATAAAATTGTTTTTTTTTTTTTTTTTCAAATAGTAAAAAATAATTGAATAAATTATCGAGCATATGAAAACAGTTATAATAATAATAAAAGTTGAAATGTGTGAATAGCATTTATTTTAATACGGTCTCATATACACATCGATCTTTCAAATATGAAAGCTTTGATTAACGATGCTTTATAATCATTGATCCGTAGTGAAAATTAAAGAAAACAAAAAAATAAAAACAAGGACGAAAAAAGAGAAAAATAGTACATTGTGCACCAAGGTCGTAAAGTGGAACTTTTAAGGCCGAGTGCGATGTTTTAAGTACGAGTCGTAGACGAGCGCGCGAAGCGTGCGAGGCGAAGACGAGTACTGAAAACATCGTGCGAGGCGTTAAAAGGCCCACCTCCATGGTGCACACGATACTTTATATAACGCAAGTATATTTTTCTCGCTATTTGATGCCTCTGTATAGGACCTAAAAGTGGTACTTTTAAAGTCCGAGGACTTAAAGTGGTACTTTTAAGTCCTAGGACTTAAAAGTACTACTTTAGGTCCTATACAAAGGCATCAAAAAGCGAGAAAAACATGCTTGCGTTATATAAAATATTAAAAAAAAAAAAACAATAAAAACATCAGCAAAAAAATCAATAAAAAACAAAGAAGGAACCGGCACTCGAATAATTTTTTATGCTGGAAGAGACTTTATGAATAAAGAAAAACTTGCTGCAGAAAAAAGTCTGACCGGCAAATTATTGCAGCAAAAAGATAAAATCGAAATTGCTATAGAAAGATGGGAATCGTTATAATTTCGGTAATATTTGGACAAGCTGCGTCGATGAGCTGAAATTGAAGAATAAGCGTTGTCTCATTTAGTTATGATGGAGCAATGGAAACATGTATCGCTGATCGTCTCTTGAATGATTTTTGAAAACTGGCATTTTGTAGCACTTTTGCTTGACTGCATGAAGAGGAATAATCGACAGATTTGGCGATAAATCTGAGCATATGCAAATATCAAACAGACTATTGGGTATTACGCAATTGAATGGATCCTCTTTGCTGTTGTAACGACGCACTACTAGAAGATAGCTGTTATCGTAACGAACAATATTCTCGATATCACAAAACGAACCGTCATATAATAAACAAGAGTTATCTTTCTGTCCAGTAGTGAAAACAAATTTATTTGTTTCAATTTTGGAATATTGAATATATTCATGCGTATTATTCAATGGAAGTGGGCCATGTGTATGCTCTTCAAATACACGGGGTGCACCAGAATTCTTTCTCGCCACGATCGCGAAGTTTTTAATTTTCCTTTCATAAAATCGTTTAGCATATTGCTGAAGCGGACGGTTATTACTTCTTATGTATTTACGAATTATGCGCATATTGTTTTCGTAGGGAAAAGCAGAAAATCTATCTAACGGACCAAATCGCCTTACATCTTCTACAAGATGTAATAAACCATGTACATTGAAACTCAAAAATGACTGGCCATATATAACTTCTGCTTTACTAACGAACAATTTTAAGGCATGTTCTGCAAATGTCAAAAGATATTCTGAAGGTGACTGAGAAGCAAGAATGCGTACCGATAAATGCAATAGTAAAAAATGTGAATAAACGTCTTCGGATAACACATCTGCGAGAATATTAGGCCCTGCATACAGAAGAAGATGCCGGAGTTGCGTAGCTTTATACTGCTTGTACCGATCCAGAGAACAAGGTCGTCGTGCGAATTCTCGCGGACACCAATCATTTAATCCTTCCAACCGAGAAGATAATATCTGTATCAGCCTATCGGATAATTTTACATTCACATTGAACTTGCCATGGAGTAACGCCTCTAATATTTTCTTCATAACACCTATACATACGAGGTGCATATACTCAAAAGGAACATTGGACACTTGATTAATTCCTAAGTCAAGCAAGGGGGTTCCTCCATCTTTATGATGATCTTCATCAACACGTCTAGCATACTCATCATCCGTGCGCAGAGTGTTATGAACGCCAGGGAAAGTCATACGGTTCTTGTGATAAACACCGGTTATCTTACACTTCGAACAAGGATTGGTAGACATATGTCCAAAATGATTCAATATAAAAGCTCTAGCGGGTGCATCAGCAATAAAATTACGTAAAATAATAGAATATTTTTTCTTGTCAAACTCAATTCCCCCTACTTCTTTAATTTTTTCAATATCTGTTATTAGATAGCGGAATAGGTCGTTACTATTTTTTGGCTTCGCCGGGCCATAGTACAATCCAACAACTACTGGAATACTATCTGTCAAATTAACAACTTTTATTTGCAAAGGCCAATATTGATGTGATTGTTCGTTATCAGCTGCAGCACCATCAGTGCTTACATCGATTATAAGTGAAGTGGGAATTTCATTATAACGGCATAATATTTCGCTAAGAGCATCAGAAATACCAATATGTACATATTCACCCGGTTCCATGTAGACAACATTCACTTTATCCTTCGAAGTACCTAATAAAGTTCGAACTTCTGTCGGCAAATTTTTAAAGCAGCAGTGAGAACGAAGAATTTTCAAAAGTGCATTACCTTGCACAGCGTTGATATTATGCTCAGTGATTAACTCGGCCAAACTCGATCTTAAACGCTTACTGTCATCTACACAACTATTGAGATCACGATCTGCATCGGAAGAACGCTCTCTTGCATTATGAGATAATGTTTTTACATTTTCACAAGCCGCGTCTGCAGGTGCAGTACTACCGGGGGCTTCCACGATAATTTGTTCAACATCAAAACCTTGAGTGAACTCTACGGTAAATTGATCTACATTTACGTATTGAGTGGGCTGTGCAGTGAATTGACCGACATCAAGACCATGAGTGGACTCTACGCTAAATTGTTTCACATCGAGACCTTGAGAGGACTCTACTTTGATTTGTGTAGTAAAATTAGAACACCAAAAAGATGAACTTCTACGTGACTTGTATATTTCTTTAATACGCGAAAACTGTTGTCGTTTCGATAAATCTGCATAGCTTTTTCGATTAATCCTCTTCATTACTTTTCGGCGAATATGTTTCAAATAACGAAAAAATTAATTTATAAACGTATGCTATCGCGATGAGAGAATGAATTGCTGAATCTAAAAGTTTTCGCCAGTGACTGAATGTATTCAAGTATATACTCACATTTCCCCTCGATGACTGATCGAAAAATCATAAAATAGCATCAATCAGATTTGAAGATTTGTCGTCTCGCCGTCCTGAAATACAATAGTATATTGCGATACAAGTGGGGAAACAGGGACTTTGCACGAGTGATGTTTTCCGCATGAGCCGCAGTCGAGTGGAGGCGCCGCAGGCGCCGGAACGAGACGAAGGCGAGTGCGGAAAACATCGTACGAGTGCAAAGTTCCTGTCCCCACGCGTATCACATTCTATTTTTCATGACAAATGCATGACCACAAGGGGAAAGGAAAAGAGTATTTTTCGTTATTTTTATTTAAATCACAAGATATAGATAGATAGATTTTCTTTTATACATGTATTTTCATTTGTTTCTTATATTCTCTCGAAATTCACAATGCAATTGTGTATTAGTAGCAATAAAAGGTTGTCATCTTAGTTTAATTTCTCCTTTGTTTTTAACAAAATTAACTGCCATAAATATTTAATAAAATAAACAGAGATATGTCGTACAATACAGATATTTAGACTTTTTTCTTAATACTATTTTCAATTATTAATTTTCAATAATTAATTTCTTTTCTTAATACTATTCTTAAAGCTGTCATAAATATTTAATAAAATAAACAGAGATACGTCATACAATACAGATATTCAGACTTTTTTCTTAATACTAGTTTCAATTAAAGCTACATTACAGTTGAGGAACTTATACGTTTTTGGAATTGACTTGATTTGGGTTTTAGCGAGTGGGAAAGTCACAATCTTTCTATGTTGATGCACTATAGGTTCCAGCTTTTCACATACTTCTGCTTTTTTCTCAATCACTTTTTTTTTTCCACAAAAGTGACATTACAGTTGTGGAAATTAAAAATCTTCGGAACTGACGAATTGCCCAGTGCTTCAGATGTTGGTTCGGAAATTGAAATATCACAATCTTTTGACGATGATGCACCAGGTTCTAGTTCGAGCACATATTTGCGTTTCACTTGAGGTGGTCCAGGATCAACATTTTCTTTTGATGACTCTGATTCTTTCAATAGTATCGAACTTGAAATTTGTTCACATATTTTTATTTTGTTATTTATTGAATCTCCAATATAGCCTTCAGCAACCGAATCAGATTTCCACCCGCCGTGCCTTTTGAGTGTAGTAATATCGGCCCCACTATTGACAAGCATCGTGGCTGAAGTCCGGCGAAATGTGTGCCCCGTATATTGCTCTGGATTTGGCAATCCTAAATACTTAGCGATCGTCTTGGGCATGTCTCCGAATTTATTGATGCCAATAGGCTGCTGGGTGCATCGCCCTTTTTGAAAATTCAAAAAGAATCGGTCCGAGGAGGAATCATTGGGACGCAAAGCTTGATATTTTTTTACGATGTTGACAAAGGCACCTATAATCACAAACGATTTAGGCTGATGATTCTTAGTATTTGGAATGTCAATAAACAATGTTGAGCCCTCCTCTCTGACATGATTAACTTTCACGTTAACGAGCTCATCCCTCCTGAGTCCACCCAAGAACCCGAAAATCAAGGCAACCTGCAAAGAATAGCGAATTTAGAAATGTAGTTGTCCATTATATTTGCGCAATTGTTATTAATATCACTATTTTATGATGAGCACCCTACCTTTGTCGCCAAAAACTGATCATCGGGAGCTTCATTACAATATTGTTGTACGTTTTCAGGCGTGAAAATTTTTGCTTTTTTAGGCTGATATCCGATACTTTTTTTCTTCATAAAACATTTTAATTTGGCATAAGCCTTGATGTCAATATTTTCGTGAGTGGTCAGCATCGTTCTTAGCATGCACCAGTGGGACCAAAGAGTCGGGGATTTCCACTTACTTATTTCCGCTAATTCGTTGAAATATACCAATAGCACTTTTTCAATTGAAGAGGTTATGTTTTTTTTTTTTTTCCAGTTTTTAAATTGTTCGTAGGCTCGGATATATTTTTCTTTAGATTTTTCGGGTAGCAAATTTGATGTCACAAGTTTATAATCCTCAAGCACCTATTCGGGTATCCCAATATCACTATCATCCGAATCTCTGTCTTGTAACATTTTTATTCTTCGATACAATAAATAATCTTACAATACAGTTGACAGCAGTGACGGCGATACAGTTGAATGTCGTATCCGTTGTTAACGACAGATGGCGCTAGTTGTAATATAACAGATATACTCGTCTCGCTCTAACGCAGGAGTGAAGAACGGTAAAAAAAGAGATGCCATGAGTGTGAAAAAGTAGTGTGACAAAGTTTTTGCCACACTCTTCAGAAAAGACTGATTTTGTCCACTGTTTACACGCAGGAAAAGTGAAGGTTTCCATGCATGTGTTATGAAAATTTATGTTGGAATACTTAAAATACAAATGGGATAGACGTGCACTTTTCTCCTTCGTTTTCAATTGATTGAATATTTGAGACTGAAATCTAGAATGCAACTTAGTTTATCAGTTAGATTTCGACGCGATCATATTCTTAAACGGACAGACTATTTATATGAAAAATGTATAGAAAGTAACGATGCCAATATTTATTCAGAAACTTCTTCGTCAGAAAATTTTATGATGATAACTATTTTCATCAACCTCTGTAGATCCATTTTTGGCCGAACAATTTATTGCCAAAGAAAATAACAAAATATTCATATGACAATGAGGGCGCCTACTGATTATAATTGTTTAATTTGCGTGTGGATTTAGTTGGTATTGTAGCTTAGTATAGGAGTAGAAGTAGTTATTATTCACGACTAAAAACTCATAGTTGAGTGAAATCACGTCGAGTCACCCCCATTTTCCACTTAATCATGGAATTCAAGTTCATATATTTTAATCGAAAGTAGTCATTACCAACAATCATACCTTAATTTTTAAAATAGAAGTTTTTGGGACTTTAAATTAAAAAATTAATTACGAAAAAACCGTGAGAGAAAAATTTAATGAAATGTTCAGGGCTTATTGTGTAATACTTATATTTTTATGAGAAATTAAAAAATAAAGTTGGTTTATTTATTATCATATTTTCAATTCACTTTCAAATAAACAAATAAGAATTTTACTGACTTCTCCGTCAGATAAAGTTTTTTTTCCTAGTTATATATGCGTCATACATTTGAATTTAATTTTCCGCAAGAAAGTTTCACTGCCCACGATTAGTTTAACCCCTGGCAGGTACACATGTTTTTGACTGTACTTGACAGGTACACTGATCCGAAAAGGGACGGCGACTTTTAAATACTAAGAATTGTGACGGTTGTAATCATCGTAGAAATTTTTTTTTTTTTTTTTTTTCAAAATAAAGAGCGTGATTTCTAGTTTTCAAAAGCTCACTCATTTTTTGAATGATCTTATTTTTTTATCGGCAATACAAAGCCTCAAATGTGCGAAAGTAAAGCTGGGTTGGTTAGAATCAAAGAATTTCGGTCGACCCATGTTGGGTCAGTGTACCTCTCAAGGGTTAAACCATAGTACATGTACATTTTTATATCGCAGAGCGGCGAGCGGTGTCCGTACAGCGCGTTGCCGCACGCAATTGACTTAGCGTGACCCCAGTCAGCCGACACTTACGAAACAAAAATTTTACAATCAAAAATGATCTTATTAAGCTTCAACTTTTTTAAATTTATTTTTACATGATATTTTTAACAAATGGATAAAAAAAATTATAATTTTTTTTTTTGATAAAAAAAGACAGCAAAAATGAAATAGATATGAATGTAAGTTTTCAAATATTGAAATATTAAAATATTGAAATACGTATTCAAATTTTTATTCTTAATTATTTCATCTTTAGGTATTACAAAACAAAACAAATTGATTGAAAGATTATTTCGATGAGAAAAATTAACGGACGAACCCAGGAATCGAACCCAGGATCTTCGGACGCCTATCCGGGGACTTACACCCGAGACCACCTAGCTCGCCCACAGTTCGCCGCAATTTTTCTCATCTGTTATTGTACCAAGTATGTGTTGATATAATGATCTTGTGTTAGTACGTTGGTGTCCGCAAGGCAAAGTCGTATACTGTTATACCTGTGTGACGGATGTGTCACTAGCAAGCTGAGATTAAAGTATACATCGGCCTATTTGTGATGCGTTTATTTTTAATTATTAACTAATCAATCGAAGGTGTTCAATTGATTAATTAACTTTTTTTCTATTTCTGCATTGATGAAAGATTTAATTCCATTTTATTGAAAGATTATTTCGATGAGAAAAATTAACGGACGAACCCAGGAATCGAACCCAGGATCTTCGGACGCCTATCCGGGGACTTACACCCGAGACCACCTAGCTCGCCCACAGTTCGCCGCAATTTTTCTCATCTGTTATTGTACCAAGTATGTGTTGATATAATGATCTTGTGTTAGTACGTTGGTGTCCGCAAGGCAAAGTCGTATACTGTTATACCTGTGTGACGGATGTGTCACTAGCAAGCTGAGATTAAAGTATACATCGGCCTATTTGTGATGCGTTTATTTTTAATTATTAACTAATCAATCGAAGGTGTTCAATTGATTAATTAACTTTTTTTCTATTTCTGCATTGATGAAAGATTTAATTCCATTTTATTGAAAGATTATTTCGATGAGAAAAATTAACGGACGAACCCAGGAATCGAACCCAGGATCTTCGGACGCCTATCCGGGGACTTACACCCGAGACCACCTAGCTCGCCCACAGTTCGCCGCAATTTTTCTCATCTGTTATTGTACCAAGTATGTGTTGATATAATGATCTTGTGTTAGTACGTTGGTGTCCGCAAGGCAAAGTCGTATACTGTTATACCTGTGTGACGGATGTGTCACTAGCAAGCTGAGATTAAAGTATACAGTAATTAATCAATTGAACACCTTCGATTGATTAGTTAATAATTAAAAATAAACGCATCAGTGATTAAGTAATTAATCAATTGAACACCTTCGATTGATTAGTTAATAATTAAAAATAAACGCATCACAAATAGGCCGATGTATACTTTAATCTCAGCTTGCTAGTGACACATCCGTCACACAGGTATAACAGTATACGACTTTGCCTTGCGGACACCAACGTACTAACACAAGATCATTATATCAAAACAAATTGAGTTTATGGTTATGATCTTCATTTCTTATTTACATTAATTTTAGTTACTGTTTTCAAGATGAACATGACCTCACAAACAAAAATACAAACCACGTTATCAACAAGCTATAACAATAAAAAATACGCGCCAGTTTCATCATGATAAAGCTTTAGATACAGTAGCATCAGTTCAATCGAACATTTTTTTCGAAGATAAAAAAACTATTACCAACAAACTCTTCCAGAAAAAACAGAGAAAACGGTAACCTCGGCTAACTTGTTACTGTGAAATTTACGTTTATTTACTCAATTTATTTTTGCTGTCTTTGTTTATCAGAAAACAAAACGAATTTATCCGTTGGTTAGAAATATTATGTAAAGAAAAAAAAAAAAAAAAAATAAATAAATAAATAAAGTTAAAGCTTAATAAAAAGATTTTTGATTATAATTTTTTTTTGTAAATGTCAGCTGACTGGGGTTCAAGTCAAGTCAACTGCGCGCGGTAGCGCGCTGTACGGACACCGCTTTGCCGCTCTGCGATATAATAATATATTGTGTACCAAGGGCGTAAAGTGGGCTTTTTCAGAACGAGTGTGGAGTTTGCAGTACGAGTCGGAGACGAGTGCATTTGCGAGCCGAAGACGAGTACTGCAACCACACAAGGTCAAAAAGCCCACTTAGCCCTTGGTGCACACCATATTTTTTGTAACAGCACGATTTTCGCGTTTTTTCTTTATTATTGATAATTTTCTTGAAAATATTAAGAAAATAATTTAGCCGGCGTTTTCATTTTTTATTTGCCCGCTACTCCGCTACGCCTACCGCTACGTATTTTCTTACTCGAAGCATTATTTTTCGACGAATTTAAGTGTGCAGAAAATATAGCCAAAAGAGAAACCGAGGGGGAAATAACTCGTTGAATCGACGTGTCAATAGCCCGTGAATTAATTTTGATTAACCTGAATTATTGAGAATTACCTGAATTAATGTGAATTAACTGAGAAATAACTGAAATGATGAAAAATTGAGCGGGAAATAACTGAATTAATGAGAATTAACTAAAATAATCCGAATTAACTGGAATAATGAGAATTTAATAAAAAATTACTAAAATAATCAGAATTAATTGGGAAATAACTGAATTTGTATCGAACGAATTTATTTGAAATAACAGGAAATATGAGAAATAAATTGAAATGATCAAATAATCACTTGAATTAGCGTGAATTACGATGAAAAATAGTTGGAATTGAATGAATTAAAAAAATCTAATTGGGTGAAAAAAAATATTTTGAATTGATAAAATTGAGTTGGATTAAAAATAATAATGAGAATTCATTGAGTAGTGACTCTATCGTTCGAAGCCTATTAATTCATACCATATGTGAATTTATCGGACCAGTCGAACCAAATTTTTAAGTCACTACTCAATGAAATAAACACAGACCTGGGACTAAGAAGGTCAATGACAATAACATGAATTTCAAGTAAAGATTCCTCCAGTCCTTCAGTGGTCTAATTGGACACGGCGTCGCAGTACAAATGCGGAGGTCCCGGTTCAAACCCGGGCTGAAGGAATTTTTACTTGAAAAAATAATTATGATGCACTTCCGTTTTTTTTCGGTCTATCTGAAGATTGCACGCTCTATATAGAGGTCAGCTTCAGTTAGAAGACTTAAAAAAAATTTGGTTCGACTGGTCCGATAAATTCACATATGGTATGAATTAATAGGCTTCGAACGATAGAGTCACTACTCAATGAAATAAACACAGACCTGGGACTAAAGCTCGGTTTACAATAGACGCATACGTTCCCGTTCCCGTTCCCGTTTACGCAGAAATAAATCTCGGTTTACAATAGACGTATACGTTCCCGTCCCCGCTCCCCGCTCCCGTAGAAAATTGAAATATACGAAATGTGTACTATCGTCTACAATTGAACGCGCACGTAGCACACCCGTCCCCGTTTCCGTAGAATATGCGATATTTCAATTTTTATAAACGCTCGTTTGTCATAAACGTTCGACCAATCATGTGCGACTCTCTATACAACGTACCAGTACGAACCGTGGTACGAACGGCACGCGGCAATATTCAAACATTCAAACAGCACAAACATCCGACATTGTTTTGCAACATGGATTTTTTCGACCAAAAATTAATTTCTATGGTAGAATCCCTTTCCCATATATACAATAAAAAATTACCGGAATACAAGGATAAGAGAATGCGAGAAAATGCGTGGACATCAATAGGACAGCAATTGAAGATACCTGGTTAACCTTTAAATTTATTCTATTAAAATCAAAAGGTCGTAGAACTCAAGTTAGAAGGTCGTATCCTTCAAAAGTAAATTTCTTCCGCAATTTCAATTGATATACGCGTTTCCACAAATTTCACGGCGATTCCTTTGAAAAAAATCGCGGATACGCCCTTTTAAATCGAATTCTTGCCGCTGAAGACTTTATGGCATTAGTAATGCTATAAACGTACAAGTAATAGTTCAAAATACAAAAATCTAGTGAAGTAATATGAACCAATTAGCTGCTGATGCCGAGCGAAGATGGAAGGCCATCCGTGACCGTTTCGCGCGTATAAAGCGCGCCAAGAATATGATACCCTCAGGCTCATCAAGCTCTGCAAATGGATCGCAAGACAACTGGAGCTTGTACGGTAGCTTGCAGTTCCTTGTACCGCACGTTCAAGCAAGAAAGTAAGTATTCCACACACACACACACACACAGCTAGTATACTTTAGACAAATCATAGAAATCATAATTCAGATACCTGAGGTCCATAGTTGATAATTATATATTGTTACTTCACTACATTCACAGATCTATCGGGAACATTGCGGACGATTCGTTGCAGAGAAGTATCTTTTCAAACGATAATGATTATGAAAATTCTAATGCCGAAGATGATAAAGACGAAGTTGAATATATGGATGAAGATGTTCTTGAGTACCTCAATTCCACTCATCAGCCAAGCAGTTTCAATCTCTCAAAATCTCAGCCAACCAATACCATTCAAACCAAATCTAAACAAAGCAGTTCGAATTCAACCAAATCTCAGCCCGGTCAGTCTGAGCAGAAAGGTTTAAACAGGAAAGCAGACAATGTTGAAGATCAGGTAGTCAGTGCTTTGAACAACATGCACAAAGCCTTAGGGGAAACAAGTACATCCATGAAGGACGATGTCGAATGGAACTTCTGCGTGAGCATATATGGTTCGTTAAAAAAAATGGATAAGAAGAGACGAAAAGAATGCCGATTCCGGATCTCACAAGTGTTGTTTGAGCTGGAGTCTGAATCTGAGTGAAAAGAAAGAAAAGAAAAGAGGACATAATAAAACTAGAAGAAAAATGAAAAAAAAAAAGATACCCAACACTTTACGGCGGTGTAATAATTCATGGTTCAATAAAAAATAGAGTTAGATAAATTAATTTTATTCAAATTGTATAACGCACAAATGTTTCCGTTAATGTTTTTATGTTTTTTTAGAATAAATCAAGGTTCCAGATCAATCTTTTTTTTTCATCCATGCTTTACATTTTACTGTTCAAAACGACCCCTGTTCACATAGGCGTACTGCCAATCAACTTCTCCCTCCGAAGAAACTAAGTAGTCGGCCAGAGCATGCCTCTGATCAATAACATTACGTTGAGCATGATTTGTACCCATACGACCCATATCTTGCAGCTGGGAGGTCTCGTCTATTCTCCATTCACCAGGAATCAAGTGACCTTGGTTATCGTACCTATCTACGAAATTATCATGACAATAACGCACATTGCATGTATTGCTGTTCACGTCTTCAACACTTTTTATAAAGTTATGCAAAGCGATCGTAGCACATACAATTCGTTCAATGGTGCTTACGTCAGCTATTATCGTTGTACGGAGCACTCTCCAGCTATTCACTAAAATACCAAACGTGTTTTCGATGACACGTCGTGCTCGAGATAATCTATAATTGAAAATGTTTTGCTTCTGGGTTAGATGGGATCCTGGGTATGGTCTCATTATGTATTTTTTAAGAGGAAAGGCTTCATCAGCAGCAAAAAAATATGGAAAGGAAAGCTCTGATTGAGGCAGAAATGAGTTGTTCGGAACTCCAAGTGCATTAGCATCCAGAGCTTTGCCAAATGAAGATTCTTTGAAAACTCCACCATCACTTTGAGATCCAAATGCACCGATATCGACAAGAGTGAAATTGTAATTTGAATCACATACAGCCATTAAAACGATGCTGAACGTTTTTTTATAATTAAAGTATAGTGAACCGGACTTGCTCGGAGCTTGAATTGTCACATGCTTTCCATCCATTGCTCCTATACAATGGGGAAGGTTCCAACGCTGCTGAAACCCTTCAGCTATATTTTTCCATGTATCCATTGTAGGCCGCTTTAAGTATATGGGTGACAATATATCCCAAATCGCTTGACAAGTTTCTCGAACGACGTTACTGACTAACGATTTTGAGACATAGAAGCTCCATGCGGTCAACTGCATGCTGCCTCCATGAGCAAGATAGCTGAAACGAAATTATCATTGAAGCACCTAACGAGAACCCTTACTGGATCGTTCTCTATGCGTCCTAAGCTGTCAACGAAACTACTGAATGTTTGAACCGAACAGATTGTAGTCGTAATCCCTTATAAAAAAAAGAAAATGATCAATATTTGTGCCATGTCCACTCACTATAAAGTTATTACTAATCGATGCTCTGGGTCAAGGTATTCCCTCCTACTCCGCTTTTGAAGGGATGGACTAACAAGCTCCAGTAACTTCCCAAACATTTTCACTGTCATCCGAGTGTACTTGAAGAATTGTTCATCGTCTTCAGCCCTCATAACGGCGAACAGATTATGGAAGTGGCCTTTTTCTTTCCGTTGCAAAAGTATCGGACGAACCCACCAACGACGACTCTTTCTGCTTTTTTGCTTTCTTCGCCTTAAGAGCAACAAGAGCACTGATAACGTACTTATCGTGAGGAGAGGCTGCAAAGCCGGGTCATACAAATCCATCTAGAATGAAGCGAATGTAAAGACCACGACTAAATACGAAAAACGGGGTTATGAGTGGGATGCTTGTGTTGTTTGAATGTTTGAATGTTTGAATCTTGCCGCGTGCCGTTTGTATAACTAGATAGGAATTCACGCTGTAGAAAGTCGCACATGATTGGTCGAACGTTTATGAAAATTGGAATATCGCTATATTCTACGGAAACGGGGACGGGTGCGCTACGTGCGCGTTCAATTGTAGACGATAGCACACATTTCGTATACTTCAATTTTCTACGGGAACGGGAACGGGAACGTATGCGTCTATTGTAAACCGAGCTTAAGAAGGTCAATGACAATAACATGAATTTCAAGTAAAGATTCCTCCAGTCCTTCAGTGGTCTAATTGGACACGGCGTCGCAGTACAAATGCGGAGGTCCCGGTTCAAACCCGGGCTGAAGGAATTTTTACTTGAAAAAATAATTATGATGCACTTCCGTTTTTTTTCGGTCTATCTGAAGATTGCACGCTCTATATAGAGGTCAGCTTCAGTTAGAAGACTTAAAAATTTGGTTCGACTGGTCCGATAAATTCACATATGGTATGAATAATGAGAATTGTATGAATCAATACGAAATAACAGGAAATATGAAAATTGTATTGAAATAATCGAATATGAACTTGAATCAGAATGAATTACCGCGAAAAGTAATTTGAATTAAACGAATTGAAAAAAGTTGAATGAAATTAAAAAAATTAACGTGAATTGAAAAAATTAGTTTGAATTAGAAAGATTAATTTGAATTGGAGGCATTAGTTCAAATTAAGGTGCTTTCCTAGGCAATTTCACCAGTCCTGAAAACATCGTGAAAAAATGTGCTATTAAACGGAATATCTCTGCCTAGGCACCGAAATCAATGAAACAAAATACGTCGCGCAATTCTGTGGGCAATTGCGAACACGCACGGCCCAAAACATGTCCGTTTCATGCTGAAATAGAAAAGATATGTATGAAAAACGCGTATTTTTGACACTTGGCGATATATATCGATCGGAATGATTGCGAGTTAGTTGTTTTCGAGAGTTTTTGAGGTATCGGTGACGGTTCAGAGATGGCGTGGCGCACGAATCAACGAGTCGGATCACTGTTTGATAAACTGGACAAAATGGGCTGTCAGTGATAAATACGCGTGTATTCTAAAGTTGCCATAGAAAAATGTTGTTATTGTGGTCAGGATACACAGAATTAGTCTTCTGTGTATCCTGACCACAATAACAACATTTTTCTATGACAACTTTAGAATTTATCACTGACAGCCGATTTTGTCCAGTTTATCGAACAGTGATCCGACTCGTAGATTCGTGCGCCACGCCATCTCTGAACCGTCACCGATACCTCAAAAACTCTCGAAAACAACTAACTCGCCATCATTCCGATCGATATATATCGCCAAGTGTCAAAAATACGCGTTTTTCATACATATCTTTTCTATTTCAGCATAAAACGGATATGTTTTGGGCCGTGCGTGTTCGTAATTGCCCACAGAATTGCGCGATGTATTTTGTTTCATTGATTTCGGTGCCCAGGCAGAGATATTCCATTTAATAGCACATTTTTTCACGATGTTTTCAGGACTGGTGGAATTGCCTAGGAAAGCATCTTAATTGAACCCAACGTATTAATGAGTCACTCAAATCTCGAGTTATTTCCCCCTCGAAAGAAACTCCTTGTCTCTGCCAAACAACAAACAGAAAAACAGTACTTGGCGTTATTTGTCAACAAACACAATAAAACAAAAAAATGATTCTGTGATTATTCGTCCTATTGTGTGAGACGTGACTTTGAACGGTCGCCGACACTATGCACCATGTTATAATGACATTGAAGTCTGCATCGTTGGAACGCAACGAAATCCGAAAAAGAAATAATTCAAATATTATATTAATTTACCAAAAATGATCCTGCTATATGTTTGAAAAGTGAAAACGACTATAGAAATAACTTGAAAATATTAATAAACCTAGTAGGATCATTTTTATCCTACATGTATATTTTTTTTTAAATTTACGTTGAATTTCGTTGCGTTTCAACGATGCAAACTTCAATGTCATCTGATATACATCGACGAGTCGTGTAGATCATCGTGAATACAGCGTAATTGTTCCAAAATTGAATTGAATTCGTAGCTGGACAATGTTTAGTCACCGAAGACGCGTCGGTAATTAGACGTATATGGAATAATTTTTATTTAAACCCGATCCCAATAATTCTTGCTTCGTGAATATAAACGAACTCCCACAGTTGAATAAACACAGTTGAATAATTTTCAAAATAAAACAATCATAAATTCGATACGCGTATAATTGGTACTCTCCCACTAATAAACTAATAATAATGACACCGTTCAACTATAGCTATGGCAATATAAGGAGATCAGAGTCGAGAGAAGAGTTCCTTATACTTACCAACGCTGGCGCCGAACTGATTCTGAGAGACGTCGGTCGTCCCAGCCGCTCTTGCCATTCCCGACGAGTCCTGTTGCTGCCTGTTGAGTGTTGCACACTGCTGTGGATACGGATGCGCACTGCTTGTGCGCAGGAATAGCAAGAGCGGCTGGGACGACAGACGACTCTCAGAATCAGTTCGGCGCCAGCGTTGGTAAGTATAAGGAACTCTTCTCTCGATTCTGATCTCCTTATATTGTCATAGCTATATAGTTGAACGGTGTAATTATTATTAGTTTATTAGTGGGATAGTACCAATTATATGCGTATCGAATTTATGATTGTTTTATTTTGAGAATTATTTAACTGTGTTTATTTAACTGAGGGAGTTCGTTTATATTCACGAAGCAAGAATTATTGGGATCGGGTGTAAATATAAATTATTCCATACATATATACGTGTAATTACCGACGCATCTTCGGTGACTTAACATTGTCCAGCTACGAATTCAATTCAATTTTGCAACAATTACGCTGTGTTGACGACGATCAACACGACTCGTCGATGTATAACATAGTGCATAGTGTCGGCGGCAGTTCAAAGTCACGTCTCACACAATCGGACGAATAATCAGAGAATCATTTTTTTGTTTTTTGTTTTATTGTGTCTGTTGACAAATAACGCCAAGTACTGTTTTTCTGTTTGTCGGTTATCAGAGACAAGGCGTTTCTTTTTTGGCTATATTTTCTGCATACTTGAATTCGTCGAAAAATAATGCTTCGAGTAAGAAAATACGTGGAAAAATTAAGAATCATTCGTTACGATGATATTCCTTCTTTTACGCAACTTGAAAAAGCTAGAAATTTCATGGAAATCATATAGATAACAAATAACAAGTAATGACGAGTGTTGATGAACAGAGAACGAATTACCCTGATATGATTACATAGATGATCTTTCTGTGTTAGTCAAAAGCGCGGACTACGACCGAACTTTAACTCGACCAAGAAGACGCTGACATTGTATTATACTGTTATACTGACTTTGTTTACATTGTTAAACTGACATAAAATTTTTCTATGACTTTCAATCGTAAATAATTATTACTTTAAGCTACTATACCAAGTAGATCAACACACGAATCTAACTATTATAATCAGTATATTCACTAGGGTGTGTCGTTTTTTATCCTTTTTTCTGTTCCGAGCTTTCACCCACTCAGTATCTCATGCTACATACATACCATGATGATGTGGCAGGTATATATGGGCTATGACGGATTTTTTTTTTTTTTTTTCAGAGGTTCCTCATCGAGTTTTTCTGTTTTACATTCATTTAACATAGGCAATTTGGCGACCTTGGACATAATGCCATATATCTTTTTAGTTTTTCTTGTTAATTGCGACCACCATGCGGGGGATTGTTCAGATATATCTACACGATTTTTCGCACCATCATTAATTTTTTTTTCTTTATCCATGTTCACTAATAAATGACTATAAAATGACTATAAACAAACAAAAATTAAAAAAAATGAATAAATAAATAAATGATGGTGCGAAGAATCCTGTAGATAAATCTGAACAATCCCCGGCATATATTTGTCACAGTTAACAATAAAAACTCAAAAGATATTTATGACCTTAAGTCAAAGGTCGCCAAATATTTCCTATGTTAAATGAATGGAAAACGAAAAAACTCGATGAGGAACCTCTAAAAAAAATCCGACATAACCCAATTTCATACCACATCATTATGGCATATAGTATAAGATACTGAGGGGGTGAGAACAGAAAAGAAAAATGATACACCCTAGTAGGCACCCTTATTTTCATATGAATATATTGTTCGTTTATTTGGCAATTTCATTCGGCAAAAAGTAGGTCTACAAAGGTCGATGAAAAAACGTATAAAATTTCATGATGAAGAAATTTCTGAATTGAAATTAACATCGTTACTTTCTATCAGGGGCGCGAGTCACTAATTACATTTTTGATGAAATTACTCATTTAATTACCCATTACTTTAATTATACATTACAATTCATAGAATACATATTATGTACATAAATATACATTGATAGATGTATATCATATACATGTAATAATTGTAATGTGTAATAAGTAATTGAAGAAAATTGAATCACAATTTTCACAAAACTGCTTTCTATACATTTTTCATATAATCGCGTCGAAATCTAACTGATAAATTAAGGTGCATTGTAGATTTTAGTCTCAAACATTCAATCAATTGAAAATGAAAGAATAAACTACACGTCTATTTAATTTGTATTTTAAGTATTCCAACGTAAATTTCATTTCAGGACAGCGAGACGACAAATCTTTCATCAAATCAAGAAGAATGGTGAGTACTTGAATGAATTCACTCACTGGCGATCGCTTGTATGGCTTTCATAGATCATTATTTGAAACGTTTTAGGTTCATTTAGGTTCATTTTAACTTCATTTTCGTCGCGAAAGCATACATTCATACCCTTGAGTAATTTCAATAAGTTTATTCAATAGCCAAAAATTCAATAAAATTTAATTTTTTTTTTTTTTTATAACGTTGAGCCAGAAGATTATCGAGTGTAATACTGAATGTATTTTATGCCAAATTGTATTCATTGTCCCTCACAATACTAGTTCGTACCGGATAGTAGGTAGTATACGGGGCATTACACGCCAACTCGACCAGTGTTAAACCCCGACCATTTCGAAACAATTTTAGGTTTTTTTTTTTCATCATTCTACTCAGTGAAAAATGCGTCCGGATTTTTTTTTTTTTTTATAGATTTTTTTATGGAGCCGTTTATTTTCTATACATTTTTTGATGCTGATCGAGAAAGCCCATTTTCAAAACTCTGAAAAAATTCTCAAGAATTCAGTGGATGACATAGAACATCTCTCTATTTTCACGAAGGTGAAAGGAATTTCGTTTCAACTTTTTTTTTTTTTTTATTCACTAAATTCGGAAGTTTGAAATTTTGAAAACTGAAATTTACCGTGTCGCAGAGATGAATTGGGTAGTGTCGTACGAGGGGGAAATAACTCAAACCTGGATTGACACATCAATTTTTTAGTTTCATTTAATCCGCATTAATTCATTATAATTGCAATTAATTCACTATAATTGGAATTAGTTACTTTCAATTCAAAATAATTTTGTTTAATTCGAAATAATGCATTAATTCTAAATGAATTCCTAATAATTCACGTTAGTTGAAGTTAATTCGCGATAATTCAAAGATTTTCATGTTAGCACGAGCGCATACGAAAATCACCGAACACGAGCG
This sequence comes from Tenthredo mesomela, assembly GCA_943736025.1. Classification (NCBI taxonomy): domain Eukaryota; kingdom Metazoa; phylum Arthropoda; class Insecta; order Hymenoptera; family Tenthredinidae; genus Tenthredo; species Tenthredo mesomela. Next base: position 23,059,291 of record OX031013.1, on the reverse strand, counting down.
AAGACGTTCGGACACTCAGGTGTCCGAGCATCTAATAGACAATAACTCTCTTCCGCCTTGACCGTCGTACCGAGCACACCTATTATACATATAAGTTAAGTAGCCAAACCAAGTCTGGCGGTTGAGCCTCAGATATTATTTTCCTTGTACCATTCTATAGTTCTTCGCATAGACGTATATTTTCTCATATTGTACTATCATTGTGTTTTATTTCTATATCGCCGTTATTATTTGTTATCTGTATCACCGGTACATAATTATTGTTGCATTGCTAATTTGGCTCGATTTGAACAAGGCTACGATCAGCGAATAAATGTGCAGCAAGAGGATTTGAGACGTCTTGTAAAGCCTTGTTCACCATATAATCATTATTCATTTGACGTACTGATTTTATTAATAAAAAGACATTATCAATTAAACAAAGAATATTCGTGCCACTGTTTGTTTTCGGCTCGCATCCTTCTACCCTATCTTCTCTTATATTCTGAATAATAAAAGTCAACGTATAAACGTTACAACTGGCGCCCGAACAACAGGGACGGGACATGAAATGAAAACAAACAGCACGTATGTCGCTCTTATACACACCGCCTAATACTAGGCTTACCCTTGGTTTACATATACGTGGTGCCGCGTCGCGCGGCGACGCGCTCACCAATCATAAAACCGCGCGGCAGGCTGCGGTTCAACTCTGATCGGCTCACCTCAGAGCTGATTGGTGAACGCGGCCTGCCGCATTTTGCCGCGCCGCCGGTGCCGCTACCATGTAAACCAAGAATTAGAGTAAATTCACAAAATAAAGGTGCTAGTACCGAAAAATTTCAAATCATAGCCAACGGCGAAAATAAAATCACAGTACAAAAGGTTAAAAAGCCCGATAAGAATCAAACAAAATCTAAAACCAATTCAACGTTTAGCAGGTCACTCCAATCGGACAACCAACTCGAAATGGCTCCAAATAACGATGAGATACAGGCTGAAATACAGCAGGAATGGGAGCGGATCCGGAAGGCGAGAGCGGAGTTAGATCGCCAGAAAACTGATTTTGAGACTAGACAGGCGCAAATCGTGCTGGAACCAGGAAACAGATCACCGGAAACGGTAGCACAAAATGGTATGGTGAGCGGCCTGGTTAAACATTTAAGTCGGTTGAATGTAGATGTAAAAACCCCCAAATTTGACGAAGACAAAAATCCAATGGATTTTCTAGAAGAATTAGAGAGATATATGAAAGTAAAACACGTACCCCATGAACAAGAAATGATAGTCGTAGAAAACCTTTTGGAAGGCCGAGTTCGAATCTGGTTTGCAATTGCTAAAGAGACAATAACGAACTTTGCATCATTCAAGGAAAAGTACGTGCAAGAATTTTACTCAATTCCAGTTAGAGTCCGAATAAAGAGCCAATGGGCAAATCGCCGACATAATGCTCAAGAAAGCTCATTACAAACATATTATTATCAACAACTCAAAGAAACACGACATTTTGATCCAGCTTTAACCCCGTACGAAATCAATTATACAATTGTGCAACAATACGGCCTAACAATTCGGAGCAGCCTAGTTGCCATAGATTTGTCAAACACTAGTTTAGTAGCACAAGTGCTATCCCAAATGGATATGTCTATTAGAGATCAAGGCAACCTGTACACTCGGAATAACAATCGTAACACTAGCAATAACTATAATTCTAACGTACAAACACAAAATAATCGTAGCACTAACAATAGTTATAACGGCAACGCGCAAACGCAAACATATAAGGTAAATCGGATATCAACCCATCAAAATACGCAGTTCAACAATATGGGTGGTGGAGATCACCGCGTCAATAATCGTAGAGGTCGTAACAACCGGCGAAATAGCACGAATACAGTAGGGTATCAATCAGCTGGGCAGAACCAGCCACCTAGATGTGAGCATATCGCGGTAGACACTAGCGTGCCTCCACCGAATTGGTCACAATACGACAGCGAAATGATATCCGACCATTTAAACTAAAAATCGACGCGATACGAAGGGGTTCGGTATCGGGTCGTAAATTTTTTGATTTTATTGAGGACCTCCAAGGTGACGTTGAAGGTGATCATACAGGTGTTGATGAGTCACCGAGAGACAAAAATAGATGTCCACATTTAAAGTGCGAGATAGGCAATAGTATAGAATCGGCCTTGGTTGACACGGGCAGCCAAATTACATGTATATCGGAGGTCTGTTACAATGAAATTATTAAACAAATTAATGTCGAAGAACTCCCAATTCAAAATTTAACAATTATGACAGCAGTTGGCAAAAAGCCAACGACGGTTAAACGTCAGATATGGCTCGAGTGTAGGATAGGAAACCAGAATGTGCGTCACGCGTTTCTTGTCATACCGGGTTTGACTGAACGGATTATCTTAGGTAATGATTGGTTCACGCAGAACTTGGCGATTATTGATTATAGGCAACGAAAGATCTCCATAAACCAAACATGGTACGGGGAGGGAGTAGTGTCATTTGGAACGAATTCCGCCGAGAATGCGCTGTCCGGAGCACAGAGTTGCACAGCACGAGTGACCATCACAGAGCTTAGCTCCCTAGAAAATGATAGCTACGGGTTCACACAAAATTGTGACGAGGCATGTTCAGTGGATAGTTGCGATAGCAATACTGACGTAACAAAAATAAATGTTGAAATGGAAAGTGACGACTCAGAGTGTATTGATGAAACTGAACAATTAGATAGCGAGAACGAAAAAGACGCGATAATTAATATGCATCAAATTAGTGACAACTCTGGTCCGGACCGCGCCTTCGAGGAGGAGCTTGTTCCAGTCGCGCGTAAGCTTTTGGCACTACACCCTGCGCGCGCGAATGAGATCATAGACGTAATTAGGAAATACAGACAAGTGTTTTCTGACAAACCGGGCTGCGTGTCCACATATGAGCATAATATTAAGTTAAAAAACGAAAAACCTTTCATAAGAAAATCATACCCGGTTCCCCTAGCTTTAAGAAATGCAGTACAAAAGGAAATAGATGAGATGTTAGAAGGAGGAATAATTGAGCGATCGACTAGTCAATACTGCAATCCGTTACGCATCGTTAAGAAAAAGGACGGACGGGTGAGGCTATGCCTAGACGCGCGACAATTGAACGATGCTATTGAAGGAGACAATGAATCTCCACCCCCGATAAACGAATTAATTCATCGCAAACAAGGTCCACGCATATTCACTGCCCTTGATTTGACACACGGTTACTGGCAAGTTCCGTTAGCGAAAGCTTCGAGACCTTACACCGCATTTTTGTATGGCTCTACCTTATATCAATTCCGTCGAATTCCGTTTGGTCTAAAAACAGCGGGTAGCGGGTTTATTAGAGCGTTAAATTTGGCTATCGGCAACGAATTCGATGACTTTCTGATATATTACATCGATGATCTCCTTATCGCGTCAGAAAGCTTTGACGAGCATCTGCGACATCTCGATTTAGTATTACAGAAACTCGCGACGCATAATTTCACACTGCGTCTATCTAAAGCAAAATTCGCCGAAGGATCAGTTGATTTTTTGGGTTTTGTCGTGAACTCAGAGGGCATAAGTCCAGATCCGGATAGATTGAGGGTGATAGAGGATTTCGCGGAGCCCGAGAATAAATTACAACTGCAGCAATTCCTCGGTGTATGTAATTATTACCGGCAATTCGCGCTTCGCCATGCAAACTATCTGGATCCCTTCCGACCCCTCTTAAAGAGTAACACGAGTTGGCAATGGACAGAAATGCATTCGCAAGCATTCCAAGACCTAAAAAGTAACTTCGTAAAAATTATCACGCTGCATCATATCCTACCAGATCGACCGTTTAAATTGCAAACCGATGCGTCGGATCGGGGGATATGTGGAGTTTTATACCAAACGGATCAACTCAACAAACATCGAGTAATCTCAATAGTTAGTCGTTGTCTCACGCCCGCCGAAACAAACTATACAACGACCGAGAAAGAACTGCTCGCGATAGTCTATTCCGTTCAAAAATTCCGTATATACCTAGCGGGACGAGAATTCGATATCATAACCGACCACCAAGGATTAATATTTCTAAATCGAACACCGTTTCAAACTGCACGACCGGCGAGATGGAGTCTGTTGTTGCAGGAGTTCTCATTCACGATCCAACACTGCAGCGGGCGGGACAACGTCGTAGCGGACTTTTTTAGTCGTCACCCTGACAAAAACTTCTATCGCAATGACCATAATAATCTAATTATCTCTAACCTCGCGTCCTATAACCTACCGGTAAATACAAAAGATGATGTAGACATTGTAACCATAACCTGCCACCTCGAAGCAGATCCGATCCTAAAAGATAGCCTTAAGAAAATACAATGCCGCTCACCAACCATAAAGAAAATTGCCCCGGATCCGCCCTCATTAACGATTAACGAATGTTAGGATTACTATACAGTATAAGATAGCTCTAGATATGTAAGCCAACCATTGTATGTGTATGTGTAATGTTAAGACGATAATTGTTATAGGATAAGTACTTCATAATAGATTTTCATCGGTGTTGCGTTTTGACAGAATATGTCGCATTCCGTATTATACAAATGTCTCGCTACGAAATACGACGGGGGATAATTGTGACCGCACACCTATCTGTAATTCAAATATTGCGCGAGCGCATACGAAAATCACCGAACACGAGCGAAGACGTTCGGACACTCAGGTGTCCGAGCATCTAATAGACAATAACTCTCTTCCGCCTTGACCGTCGTACCGAGCACACCTATTATACATATAAGTTAAGTAGCCAAACCAAGTCTGGCGGTTGAGCCTCAGATATTATTTTCCTTGTACCATTCTATAGTTCTTCGCATAGACGTATATTTTCTCATATTGTACTATCATTGTGTTTTATTTCTATATCGCCGTTATTATTTGTTATCTGTATCACCGGTACATAATTATTGTTGCATTGCTAATTTGGCTCGATTTGAACAAGGCTACGATCAGCGAATAAATGTGCAGCAAGAGGATTTGAGACGTCTTGTAAAGCCTTGTTCACCATATAATCATTATTCATTTGACGTACTGATTTTATTAATAAAAAGACATTATCAATTAAACAAAGAATATTCGTGCCACTGTTTGTTTTCGGCTCGCATCCTTCTACCCTATCTTCTCTTATATTCTGAATAATAAAAGTCAACGTATAAACGTTACACACGAATTAAATTGGGCTTGAATCTTTGGGTAATTCAAAGTAAACAAAAAAAAGTTAAAAAAAAAGTGACTCGGACACGAATCCAGGTTGATTTACATTGATTCTCAATAATTTTTGTAAATTTCGCCTAATCTGAATTAATTTAATTCAATTTTTTCTAAGTTCTTATTAATTTGAATTCCATATAATGCGAATTAATTCATGTCGATTCAAACAACGCATTTAATTTGTCTTAATTCGCATTGATTTCGATTAATTTGTAGTAATTCACCGAAAATTGGCACGTCAATTCAACAAGTTATTTTCCCTCAGTGTCGTGGGAAAAAAATCGTATGAGTAACATTCTTGCAAGAGAAAATTGTGTTGATTTCCGAATTTCAGTTTCAAAATCTCCAAATTCCGAATTCAGTGAAAAAAAAAAGAAAAAAAATTCTTTCCACATTTTTGATAATGGGGGCCCGTTCTTTGTCATCCACTAGATTTTTGATAATTTTTTAAGATTTTTCAAAAAAGGTTTTCTCAATAAACTCCAAAAATTTATTAAAGATGAAGGGCTTAAAAAAAAAAATCTAGAAAGAAATCTATGGACGCGTTTTTCACTGAGTGGAATGTGAGAGAAGAACCTGGAATTATTTCGAGATGGTCGGGGTCTAACACTGGTCGAGTTAGAATGTGTTCAATCGCGGGACTTTTACAAACATAATTGATACATTCGTATGCGCTGATAGATAGGACTATAGGTATATTCTATGAATATTCTTCTTGATCGATATCAATATAAGTCTTATAAGGTATTTATTATACATCCAAGGGATGACAATTAGTATTTACCAAGATTGCACTGCGTTAAAAAAATGAAATGATGGTGGTTGTCATTGTTGATTGGAGTGTTTTTTATTCTGTTTGATTTTGTTGTTTATAATTATTTTTTTCGCCAAATATTTTTATCATTTTTCATCTCATTTCAGTCCTTTCGAACCCCTCGTTTGAAGAGTCATACAGGCGTTACTAAAAGAGGTCGAGCAATATATAAACCACCTAGGTATAATACAACTTCGTCCGAGGAAGACATACGACGGCGAAATTCGAGGTCTGAAACAGGTCACATGTTGAAAAGTGTGGCAGGTATGATGAACGAAATACAAGACGTGGTCAGTATGGCAAAAGGTAAAGATGAGGCACAAGGTAAGTTTTCGTCCTCAAAAACAGTTTATATAAATAATGACGATGGTAACATTCACTCGCCACTACCACCTATACATACTCCACAAGAAATTTTCTCTGGCAATCACGTTGATGCTTCTTATAAACGGACAATAGAACAGGTATCTCTTTCAAGTACTCCAGAAAACACTTTTTCCACTGGTAATGTTGAATTTCCTAATGACATTGTTCATTCCGATATTCCGTCACTTCGCGGTAAGGTTCGCGATAGATATTCACCAATTCCATTAATACCTGCCTTAACGCAAAACTCATGTTATTTGAATATTCCGTCAATTTCGACTTTTCCGGGATGTACAACAACGAGACATGAAAAACTAATTACCATTCCTTCATTCGTAGATGTGCAAAGTACTATGTCTTACTACAGTGATAATCAACAAAAATTTGACGGAAATTCAACATTGCCGCTGAAGTATTCTCCCACCGGCGAGTATACTCTCCATGAATTACAAGGTCCTCAAATAAAATCTGTCGAGAAAGTGCATGTCGAACTGCCGAAGTATTCGCAACGGATTACTGCTCCAACATTTACCAAACTTTATAATAATCCTTCTGATATGCCTCCCGCATCTTCCGCTAATGAAACTTCGACATTTCAAATAAAAGCCCTTGATCAAAATTCTAATTACATCAATTACGAAACTTATGGACCTGAAGCAATCACATCAATAACCAAACAAACGCTTAATGACTCAGCGAAAATAACCGATTCTTCACAAGTAGTGCAGTTACAAAATCGTAATTTATTATCCAATGAAACCATAGCTGTTCATCCGCGTGAAAATATCATTCATAATTCTTCACAAGCTCAAACAATCTCATATCAAAATAATAGAAAGCCCGCGAAAATAACTAATTCTCATCAGGTACAGCTGTTACGAAGTCACGGTCATTCATCACCAAATAAATACGTGCCTGTTCATTCACACGAAAATATTACTGGCAATCCTTCAATAACCGATCAAATCCAAAACTGTTTTCAACAATTCGAACAGAAACAACAGACGCAATGGCAAAATATTCTTCAAACAGTCAATCGGTCTATAAATGAACGAAATCGCAGAGGAGATATCATTGTACATTCTTATAGAAGACCTCCAGGGTTTCCATTGAATACCTTAATCGAATTTCACGAATTCACGGAAAATCCGCAAAAGCAACGCGATTTATTGAACTTTCTTGCTGAAGTTGGGGGAAGAACTTGCCAAGACGCTTTAAACCAGTATGTTAGCGATACCATGACTCCGTTTCTCTGTACTCAATTCACATGGACAAAGCGAACTGTACCAGGATTCCCCGATATGAGATCTTTATTTGATACAGAAATGGGAAATGTATTTTTCAACGCGCTACTTAGAGACCGTCACATTCCGCGACCGACGCATACTGAGTACGGACGGTGTATGCAAATTGCCCTACGTAACGCGAAGCAACGATATCGTGATGCCCATAGAAGACGTGCGGGAGGCAATAATGACGCGCATAGGCTTTATGAACAGGAAATGCAAAGACGTTACGGTCAGAATAATCTCGACGAAGAGGACGAGGTAAACCATCAATAATTTTTCTTCGATCCATGTATAGCGATCATCTTCAGTAAATATTCGAATCATATTGATATACCGCGAGTATTCGGTGAGTCTGAACGACACCCTCTCTACGCAAAACCAACACAGGCGCGCACTGCGTCGGTAGAAGCGCCACTGGCCGCCTAGCCCCGCTCGCCGAGCCTCACGCACGCAGTGCGCGCCTGTGTTGGTCCTGCCCCAGGAAGGGGGTCATTCAGACTCACCGAATACTCGCGGTATAGTATGATATGCATTCATATATCCATATTGTTTTTTATATAATTTTTTTCTTGTCCGACATGCAATTTCTAGTCAGCTTGTACAATAGTTTTCAAATACTCATACAAACTTATATAGGGCGATTCGTTTGGAAAGAAGAAAACACTTTTCGCCTTGCCAAATTTACGTTGCAAGTAAATTTACAATGCAGTAGTTTTTCGGTGAAAGCAATACATAGTTAGCCAATTTGCGCCTAGTTTCATGTCAAGAACACTGGAATCGAGAAGCAATCGCCCTATATAGGTGGATTAGTAATAAGTTGCTGAATTATTAGGTTATTACTTATTAGGTTTATATGACTAGATTTAGCGAACATTATAATTTAATACTGTGACCAAATTACGTTTCAGATATCCATGGTTACCAGTTCTGTTAGAATCGCAACTCAATTGCGGTCTAACACATCATTTTTACTCCGGTGAAACTTAATATGGAACATAATATTATTTTTGAAATATTTAGGTCACATTTTTGCCGCAATTACTTTCTAGTCTATTTTGTAGTCAATTGGGCGCCAGTTTGTTTTATGTTATTCTTTTTTCAATTTTGACTCCGAATCAATTATCATGAAGCATCGTTCATTAAAGCGAAAATATTTCAAAGATCGGTGTGTCGTATTGCTGCAATAATTTGCCGGTCAGACTATTTTCTGTAGCAAGTTTTTTTTTTTTTTTTTTTCATAAAGTCTCTTCCAGCATAGAAAATTGATCGGGTGCCGGTTTGTTCTTTGTTTTTTCACTTTTGTTTTCTTTTTTTTTTTTCTCTGATTTATTTATTCATTTTTTTATTTTCTTTAATTTTCACTACGGATCAATGATTATAAAGCATGGTTAATCAAAGCTTTCATATTTGAAAGATCGATGTGTATATGAGACCGTATTAAAATAAATGCTATTCATACATTTCAACTTTTATTATCATTATAACTGTTTTCATATGCTCGATAATTTATTCAATTATTTTTTACTATTTGAAAAAAAAAAAAAAAGAAACAATTATTATTTTTTTTATATTTAATTTTGATTCAATATAATTTTTGATTCTAATTCGATAATTATTCCAGCTCATCGACGCAGCTTATATTCAAATATTACCGAAATTATGACGATTCTCATTTTTCTGCAGCAATTTCGATGTTTTCTTTTTGTGCTGCGATGATTTCCCAGTCTGACTATTTTCTGTAGCAAGTTTTTTTTTTTTTCATAAAATCGCTTCCAGCATAGAAAATTGAGCGGGTGCCTTTTTTTTTTTTTTTTCCTCTTATTTATTCATTTATTTATTGTTTATTTTCTTTTTTTCTTCAATTTTCACTACGGATCAATGATTATAAAGCATCGTTAATCAAAGCTATCATATTTGAAAGATCGATGTGTATGAGACCGTATTAAAATAAATGCTACATTTATGCATTTCAACTTCTATCATCACTATAGTTGTTTTCATATGTTCGATCCGAACTCGGTCCGTTCATCCGTTAATGATTGAAACATTCCTAATAATAATAATAAAAAAAACATGTTTATTGCATTTATTCATTCATTTAATCATTTATTCAAAAAAGTTGAAAGTTCATTTTGTTATCAAATTTTACCACTGAATACTGGGTGCGTGTTGGCTGTTGTTTTGTGTTCTTTTTATTTCAGTGTGAAAATCGCGATACGTCAGAAGAGGGACAGGCAAAGTGATCGTTTCAGTGGGATATACCAAGACCGTCCATTCTGTATATGAATTTGTGAGATCAATACCCTCGAAGAAATGTATTCGATAATTGTTTTTTCTTAGGAATTCTGACCGTCTCAATAAACGTATTCATTCATTATTATCGTCCGTAACCTTGACCCAATAACCGTAGGCAGCGGCGCCGACTCCGTGGGTGCTCGAGGGCTCCAGCACCCACGAGAGGTAAATAGTGGGTGCAGAGCACCCATGACCATCGACATCAAAAGTGATTAGCAATCGGCTTTGAGCGTGACTTTTTTTTCTCGCGCGCCCCCAGTACTTTTGAACGAATCTTCAAATGAGCATGAGGAGATGAGCACTAGGGTGTCCGACTGTCCGTTATTTCCCAAATTGACTTTGTCACTTGGGTATGGTCCAAATAATTAATTTACAGCCTAAAAACAATTAAGGAAATTTTTTCTTTTTTTTTTTAAAGTGCCATTAACCTCTGCCTGTAGGACGATACTTTTCCCATTTGATTAACATAGGATTCTTGCACTTTCCAGCTTCAATTTTTTTTTTCGCTTTCTTTATTCATTACCTCATCAAATATTGTTGATTCCACTCCTGTTCTGATTTATTTGGATGGACATATTTTTACATTGGTGGCCAAAATAATTTTTCATAAGTTTTGAAGTTTATTTCAAAATTTATTTTTACCGTATTTTTTTTAGTGATTTTCGAATATTTTTGGATTTATTGACTTTTCAATGCTTTTTATTTAAATTAAAAAATATTCGATAGATATTGAACAATATGGTAAAACAAAATTTTTACCGCTTCAAAACTCAACATTTTTTTCCCACCAATGTAAAACTATGTCCATCCAAAGAGGTCAGAACAGTAGTAGAATCAACAATATTTGATGAGGTAATGAAAGTAGTAAGCGAAAAAAAAAATCAAAGTATGAAAAGTGCGAAAATCCCATGTTAATCAAATAGGACAAGTATCGTCCTATTACTTGAGAAAAAGAAAAAAAATGCACAATTATTTTTAGGCTATGAACTAATGATTTGGACCATACCCAAGTGAAAAAAGTCAATTTGCGAAATAACGGACACCCTAAAGAGCACCCACGGGGTTTTCTAACAGCTGGCGCCGCTGACCGTAGGATAATTCTGAAAGAATCCCAGTTTCATATTTAGAAACGAGAAATTTGTCTTTATTCACTTGAAATAATAATCTTTATTTACTTAAATAATAAATTAAAATGAAAGTAAATTTCATACTTACAAACGAGAAATGTATCCTTATTTACTCAAAATAATAAACACATTTTCAACATCAATTTATAATAAACATCAAATAAATATCACTAAAGCTTCCAATTCCTAGTCTCCCAACTGTTTCATTATTCCATTTGGTAGGCTCCGTCTCGCAGTAAAAATATACCGACTGCCGGTAAGTATATTTCCTAATTTCATTCAAAGACTCATTACCGACGGTTTGTATACCAATAACACTGGAAAATAGCCACAGAAATAGCTATAGGTATACACGGTTCAGATGAGCGGGGGGAATCGCAAGACGGCTTGCGCAAGTCTGCCGTGAGTCTTGCACAAATAACTAGGGACGACATTGAACAAGCTATTCGCAATTCCCACGTATAGGTGCTTGACAATCTTTCGGGTGCAAGATCCACAGAAATAATCGGAAGCAGACCATTATCGCTCTGCGGATGGGTCTTGCAAGACCCGAAACGCAAGAATTGGATCAGATTTTTAACAGATGTCAATTTGAACGTATTCTTGCGTAAATCTGTACGGTTTCTTTATTATGTAGCCTGCATCAGCTAGGCTTTCAAGTTGCTTGTGATTTCACCATGCTACTAGGGCGAATATTGAGAATCAACGAATAGTATATAAAACTAATTCAATACTTGAGGCTATAAAGGATTTCTCAATATAATCTAAAGAAATAAGGACATTCGGACATTTTAATTGAATAATATATCAATTTATTTATAATTATGAAGAACGAATATATCGCGTCACTAATGCCATAAGGTCGTAAGTGCCAAAAAATTATTTTTTTTGCGGATGTGCCCAAACGATGTTATATGGCACGAAAAAGATTTTGCCACCAAAAACACGAAAATTTTTATTTTGGCGGTTACGACCTTATGGCATTAGTGACGCGATATATATATGGGGAGTTCCATATGAAATGTACAATTGATTGTCCACACCCCTTTCGATTTGTCTCAAACTTAGTCAAGTTGAGTAATGAGTTGAAAAAAAAATCGTCTAAATAATGAAAATTCTACCTTTTACAGGTCGCGAGTAACACCGAATCACAAATTTTGAATTATTTTTTTCAAATCGCTGTAGCTCCCTAACTACATGTCCGCGCCTGGAAGTCAAGTAGGTCAAAAGTTTTTTAATTTGATGTACTTTTCGGTGGTGCCGCGAGACAAAGTCGATTTTCAGTTAATGGTATAAAAAACGCGAAAAACGCGATATTGATCTCGTTCCCCAAACTTTTTTGGGGTGCATTTTTCGTCATAAAATGCGGCTATTTTTTCCGCAAATTTTCGTGCAAAGAAAAGTTACGGGACTCTACTGATTAAAGAGATATGAGGGAAATTCCAGGAAAAACCGACCGGATCTGGACGTTTTCTGACTTGAAATTTTTCAAAACTATAGAAACTTTTTTTCACGTGAAATAGATGTGAAAAAAGCCGATAGTATTGGCTCTTTTTACGTCTATTTCACGTAAAAAACAGTTTCGATAGTTTTGAAAAATTCAAATTCAGAAAACGTCCAAATCCGGTCGGTTTTTCCTAGAAATTTCCTCATATCTCTTTAACCAGTTGAGTCCCGTGACTTTTCTTTACACGAAAATTTGCGGGAAAAATAGCCGCATTTTATGATGAAAAATGGACCCCAAAAAAGTTTGGGGAACGAGATCAATATCGCGTTTTTCGCGTTTTTTATACCATTAACTTAAAATCGACTTTGTCTCGCGGCAACATTGAAAAGTACATCAAATTATAAAACTTTTGACCTACTTGATTTTTAGGCGCGGATATGTAGTTTGGGAGCTACAGCGATTTGAAAAAATTAATTCAAAATTTGTGAATTGGTGTTACTCGCGACCTGTAAAAGGTAGAATTTTCAATATTTAGAGGAATTTTTTTTTCAACCCATTACTCAACTTGACTAAGTTTGAGACAAATCGAAAGGGGTGTGGACAACCAATAGTACATTTCATATGGAACTCCCCATATATTATAAAGGTTTAAATTATTATAACGATAGGATTATTTATACCTATGCTCCATTGGGAGGATAAAAATAGTATATTATGTGGCATGCCCGTAAACCAAGTGTTTTTCGGCGAGAATAATGATTTCAGAACGAGCTAAAGGCGAGCCGGAAGCGAGTTCTGAAATCATTATTCGAGTCAAAAAAGGTTTACGGGTGCGCCCCATACTGTATTTTTTTCGAAATAGGCATGAAAAGTCACTTTGACGCCTGTTGAGATTCACTAGACGAAGAGTGGGGTTATGGTGCGATCTGTCGCGCACTTCGAACCGCGCATCGAAACTGCCGTATAAAGACTTTATACGGCAGCTTTGGAATGCGCACTTCGAACTGCGCATCCAGACTGCCGTATAAAGACTTTATAGGGCAGTTCTGAAACCAACCGTATAAAGTGACACTTTGTGGATGGAAAACAGGCGTCAAAAAGTGACTTTTCAATACCTATGCCGAAAAAAAAAATACTACGATGTAGCGATAGACGTGAATAATATACCGTACCGTTTGTGACATTGAGTTTTCACACGTTTTTGAATAAAAAATTAAAAACCCGAAAAAATCTTGCAAAAAACACGTTTCTGTACCTTTCGCGTCGAACGCTGCTTAAACGAAGGTAGATAGACCATAGGTTGACTGGACCTTTTTCGTAGAGCGTTAAATTCTATACAAAAAAGTCCGCGACGGCATATATCTATAGTAGATATCCGATGCGTTTGAGGCGATGCAAAACGCACCTACACTGAGAGAAGTTTTTATTTACCAGTAATAAAAAAAAGTATTTGGATTTCTTTCGATCCAGTACTTCATATTAATAAGTATTGATTATAAATAAGTATGATTCTATTACATATTAATAATTTAGATTGCCGGAAAATAAACGAAGCTTAGTCATAAATAAAATTTTATTAGTATTTAATAAAATGTTATTAATATTTTATTAATATGTGTTTTATTAAATACTAATAAATTTTATTACTATCTGATAAAAACTTCTCTCAGTGTATGAAACGACGCTTTTCCGTCGACTGACAAGCCATGGCCATGGCAACGGCTGCCATGTTGCTTCACCCGAATCAAAATCGCACCTGTCTCCCTGACAGCTTCATGTAATGCGTTCATATCATGCCTATGACGCGCACTTTTGCTCCAAGAGGTCTGATAAGTTAAGGTAAGTCTGAAAATTTTACGCCCTCGATACGAAATATACTATTTTATCCTACATGCGTCAAAATAACCCCATATCGAGCGTGTCTTACGAGACAGAAGACGCACATATCCCTCGGCCGTGATATGTTGTCGACGCATGCGCAGTCACGCGATTTGGTTACCTGAAACCAAATCGCGTGACTGCGCATGCGTCGACAACATATCACGGCCGAGGGATATGTGCGTCTTCTGTCTCGTAAGACACGCTCGATATGGGGTTATTTTGACGCATGTAGGATAAAATAGTATATTTCGTATCGAGGGCGTAAAATTTTATACCCGCGTGTGATCGCCGTGCACGAGGGTGTAAAGTATTACGCCCGTGTTACGAACGATATTTTTCGATGCAGTTGGCGTGAAATTCGATTTTAGTCAAGCAGAAAAAGTTGTAAAATCGGATTTTACGCCCACTGCAACGAAATAGTACATTATGTCACTAGGCCGATTAGGCCGAAGGCTCGCCTTCGACTCGGATTATAAACTCAAATTCGTCAGAAAATACTTTTTCGGCCGTATGGCATAATGTACTATTTCGTTAAAAAACGTATAAAAATAGGAAGAATGTCCGGCCGGAAGAAGCGAGGTTAGAATCGCGGTCTTTCGGGCCTAGACACATGAAAAATATTTTCGGTTTACGAGTGTATAATATTCTTGGACTGAGTTTTCATTTTTCTTGACTCAAGAATTTAGTTTTATCGAATAGAATAGCTATTTATGAATCAAGTCCGAAAAGTGTCACTATCCGGTACGGGTGATTTCTAATATGAGCCGATTGAGTATGCTGTGTCATAGGAGACCGAGTGGGGATTTATTGCCCGAGCGCAATAGCACAAACTATACCTCGCGAGGCAACTACCTTAACTAACAAGCGTCTATTGACTGGTTTGGTACTTTTTCAGTGGGCGGCGTGCTCAGTTCTTATAGCGATGGCACGCCGCTCCATTTTTCGGGAAATTGGGGGGGATGTCAAAAAGAAATAGTTTCGCGAATAGTTTACGGCTTAATTTCGGCAAATTATGCGACAAGTTGCAATTGCGTATCCTGACTCGTTCCGCGCTTTTCCGCTGGGTGGCGTGCTGAGTTTTGCGGAGTTGGCACGCCGCTCCATTTTTCTGGAAATTGGGGGGGATGTCAAAAAGAAATAGTTTCGCGATTAGTTTACGGCTTAATTTCGGCAAATTATGCGTCAAATTGCGATTGCGTATCCTGACTCGTTCCGCGCTTTTCCGCTGGGTGGCGTGCTGAGTTTTGCGGAGTTGGCACGCTGCTCCATTTTTCTGGAAATTGGGGGGGATGTCAAAAAGAAATAGTTTCGCGATTAGATTACGGCTTAATTTCGGCAAATTATGCGACAAGTTGCAATTGCGTATCCTGACTCGTTCCGCGCTTTTCCGCTGGGTGGCGTGCTGAGTTTTGCGGAGTTGGCACGCCGCTCCATTTTTCTGGAAATTGGGGGGGATGTCAAAAAGAAATAGTTTCGCGATTAGTTTACGGCTTAATTTCGGCAAATTATGCGTCAAATTGCGATTGCGTATCCTGACTCGTTCCGCGCTTTTCCGCTGGGTGGCGTGCTGAGTTTTGCGGAGTTGGCACGCTGCTCCATTTTTCTGGAAATTGGGGGGGATGTCAAAAAGAAATAGTTTCGCGATTAGTTTACGGCTTAATTTCGGCAAATTATGCGTCAAATTGCGATTGCGTATCCTGACTCGTTCCGCGCTTTTCCGCTGGGTGGCGTGCTGAGTTTTGCGGAGTTGGCACGCCGCTCCATTTTTCTGGAAATTGGGGGGGATGTCAAAAAGAAATAGTTTCGCGATTAGTTTACGGCTTAATTTCGGCAAATAATGCGTCAAGTTGCGATTGCGTATCCTGACTCGTTCCGCGCTTTTCCGCTGGGTGGCGTGCTGAATTTTGCGGAGTTGGCACGCCGCTCCATTTTTCTGGAAATTGTGGGGGATGACAAAAAGAAATAGTTTCGCGATTAGTTTACGGCTTAATTTCGGCAAATTATGCGTCGAGTTGCGATTGCGTATCCTGACTCGTTCCGCGCTTTTCCGCTGGTTGGCGTGCTGAGTTTTGCGGAGTTGGCACGCCGCTCCATTTTTTTGGAAATTGGGGGGGATGTCAAAAAGAAATAGTTTCGCGATTAGTTTACGGCTTAATTTCGGCAAATAATGCGTCAAGTTGCGATTGCGTATCCTGACTCGTTCCGCGCTTTTCCGCTGGGTGGCGTGCTGAATTTCGCGGAGTTGGCACGCCGCTCCATTTTTCTGGAAATTGTGGGGGATGACAAAAAGAAATAGTTTCGCGATTAGTTTACGGCTTAATTTCGGCAAATTATGCGTCGAGTTGCGATTGCGTATCCTGACTCGTTCCGCGCTTTTCCGCTGGTTGGCGTGCTGAGTTTTGCGGAGTTGGCACGCCGCTCCATTTTTCCGGAAATCGGGGGGGGGGGGGGGGGGGGGGGGGGGATAGTTTCACGGTTAGCTTACGGCTTAATTTCGGCAAATTATGCGACAGGTTACGATTGCGTATCTTGACTCCTTCCGCACTTTTCCGGTGGGTGGCGTGCTGAGTTTTTGAGAAGGTAGCACGCCACCCCTTTTTTTTTTTAAATCGGGGAGCGACAAAAAAAAAGGCTGCACGACTAATTTACGGTTTATTAACGGCAAATTATTCGATAATTCAAATTCACATCCTCAACAATTGGCGTGTCAGGTTCATATACGTCAACTACACCGTTGTTTATATAATAATATACCGATACATATTTCGCTGGAATTTTCACATGCTAGTTGTAGGTTCTATATGAGTATGGAAAGAAAGAGAGACTGCGTGTTTCAAGTTCAAACATTTATTGCTAACTGATTTGGTCGAAGCATTGGAGCCGATAGTCGGCTATTGTCCTACACAGATATATAAGTAAGTTCTTCAAGTATATGTGTAAATAAGTGTATTATATAATACGAATTGCGGGAACAACCGTCGAAGGTTGTTCAACTTCAAATTCTGTGCAATCGATAATGCCCCTGCAATTTTTATATGAATCTTTGAATGCCTGCGGCATAGTCGCTTGAATTATTTCTTTATCATGCCATCCCAGCAAACACAGAGTGCAGGGCCATTGCTAGTTAGGTGGAGGAATGCCGATACTTGAGTTGCCGAACCGCTGCCGGAAGACTTGTGATGGCCCTGTACCCTGGTGTCACAGTGGCCGACCGCTGGGCCAGTGCCGGCAGTGTTATACCGGTCTAACGGTTGGCCAGCGCAGGGCCAGCAATAGTCCAAATTGGTTGTCGGGCAGTCGTTAATGGCCCAACAAGAGCCCAATATTGATCAGCCGATGACCCGATCATTCGATTTTTTTTATTTTCGATATTATCCGGACAAAAAAATATTTTTTTCACTAATAGTTGATTCTTTTTCGAGCGGTAGAGCAAAGTTCATATTCCCAGGATGTTAGAAATTAGCTATTCGAAGACTAATTAGATGTATTCATGTGGGTCACCCATCCGAATTCTGGCTGCAGTTGAAATTGCTTAACTTCGTTGATAGTCTGATGTCCAGTGTTGATCTACACCCAAACGTCGCCTGTTGCAATACTCAACACTTTTTGACTCGATAGGTAAACTTTGATTTGTGAGGATTTACATCAATATGAACTTAAAAAAAAAAAAAAAATGATAGCAAAATTTCACGGTGACTTCGAAGGTTTCTGATGATTAAATAGTATATACTTTTGTTCGATTGCATAGAAACATTCTTTTTTCGGTAAATTCGGTGGACGTGTTAGAAATACTGCAGTCAGAAAAGCTTATACTATGTACGACGGCGAATCAACGATCGGATGCCGGTAGAAAAGTGCCGGGGTTGCCAATGCCGGGCCATCAAGATACAGATGCAAGTGTGTTTGAAAACGGCCAAGTGATGGCAAGTCGGTTGTGGCAAGATGCAAAATGCCCTGCAGGAAATCAGTAGTTGGTAACCAACACCGTTCCATCAATGGTTGGATACTGGTAAAACTTCACCGAAATACTGTTATTTTACATGTAGTGGCGCAGCAAAGGCTAGCCTACACCAGCACATTGCCAGCACTGCCAGTGCTGGGCCATTATAATTTCGGCAGTTCTGTGTTTGCTGGGATGTGACAAATTTTTTTCATGCATCCGCCAAGTATGATAATGTTGCAAAGAAAGTTCTTGAAATTGTACTTCTGTGCACATCAAAAATACACTCGGCGCTGAAAAGCTCAATCTAGTTTTCATCTTCGTTAAAAAAATGAGACGCCTATTTTTGAGAGATAATTTAATACCATGGGGTACCTTTTGTTTCAATAGGATTTTCAGAAGCAACTGAAAACTTGTGAGAGTTACTCCAGCAATATCAAGCATTTCTTGATCAGTTTTTATGGATTCTACTCCTCGAAAAGATAAACCGTAATTTGAAGGGCGGTCATTATCTTGATGGTCAGGCCTAACCTTTTTATCTTCGGACTTAACGTTGGTTCCACAACACACATCTCTAGTTTTGAAAATAGTAGGTGCCTTAGTTTGTAGATATTTAACATTTGGACTACAAGATTGGGTTTCTGCGTCACACACATTGTCTTTTTTATTACACTTGCATGCAAAGCCCTCGTTTGCGCACCGATTTCAGGCACCCAAAGTCACACTTCCCCGCAATGTGCGGGGAAGCGGTGCGCAAAATTACTGTACCGGTGCGCAAACCTCTGATTTACTACTGGTGCCATCTATGCCATGAACGATTATTTCGTCTGTTGCCGTAAGTTTAGATCGCCATATTGGATTTGGTGAGGTTAGTCAGTCGAGCAGTCTTCACGAGTCAGTTTTATCCAATCAACGTGACATAAGTCATATTAAGGAGAAAGAAAAAGAGAAGAAAGGAAAAGACATAAGTGTTATCGAGAATAGTGATGAAGATGTTGATGATTTTGATGCACTTCAAAACATTCTTGACGAAGCTGATCATATCGTGTTGGAATTGTTACCGGAAAAGTCAAAAGCAAAATACAAGGCTGTTTACCAAAAATTCGTAACCTGAAGAAATGAAAAAAAAAAAAAAAAATAGAGAAAAGTGACATGTGTTAAAAGGTTATGTGACGTGAGGGTACCGAGCGGTGCGTACTGTATGGTGCACGCCATATACGTAACAATATTTAATTAACCTCATGAAAGGGGTTAATCTATTGATCTTAATCTTATTTTAAATTGGGTTCTGATCCTGTCTACCCCGTACTAGGGCTAAAGTAAAGGTCTTAAATTAAAGGTGAGGTAAAAGAAAAATAATCGAATGTTTTTTTGATTGAAGTGAATATAAAATATAGAGGTATATTCTGCAACGTTGATAAGATTTACAATAAGACGCGAGCCTTGGATGTTTCTCACAGCGTTATCACGCTTGGCTCGGCCAGTAAAATAGAGAATGATTCACAATGGTTTATACAAAAGGCCCTAGGTTACCAACTAATGTTTCGTACGAGGGTTTTTAAGGTTCGCCTCTAATTCGAGAATCCGTCAAACCTTCTAATTCTGTCACGGGACTCGCCCATGCATGGCAAGTTTTAGGCTTATATTCTAAATACACTCTAATACTAGGGTTTATAGAGAAAACATGCGGAAATAGGGATTCCTCCTCACAACGATTTACGTTATTCCGCGATGAGACAATTTCGGAATTTGTTTAGATTCACTACTAATGTATAATTTTGATAATAATAATTTGGAGAAACAATACCGTAAACTGGAGACTTAACAAAGTGGATCTCGAAATGTAAAATAATGGCTCGAATCAAACCAGAGGCCTTACAATTTGGTCTTCCTTCTTATTTCCAATCCTTATGGTATAATGAGATGCTAATCCTGGCCCTGGTTGGTTGAGTGGATCCTTGTTTTGGAGTTACGAATAAAAAAGAAAATGATCGTATTGAAAACTTCACTAATGTCACTAAACTGTTTATGGTCCTTATGCTAATTTATAATTGAGATTTAGATTTTGTGTTTGATTTAGTTTTAATAATGTGTCTTTTCCCGCACGTTTGGGGTTAAAGCACACGACGAGTTGTGCTCGCGGAATAAAGTTGAAGACTTTATTCGGAAAACAAAAGAGAAAAGAAAAAAAAAAGAAAGTTAACGAAACACTGAGTCTTTTGGCAAGAACTTTAAGATTATGAAAATCACCGATGCTCTAATTAGTATTCCAGACAATGTTCACGGCCTGCGATTTGACGAACGAGTGTCGATATAAATATTTAAAGAAATTAAAAAATTGATGATATTGATTGTTAAGGGGACCAGTACAACGACTTTTTGAGAAATTATCATAGTCCGAAATCAATTTATTTCATAACCAAAGTTCATTTCACATCAAAATATTTTTCTTTTTCAAAATCATGTGTCGTAAGGATTTTAGAGCACCGTTGGACCGATTCAGGTCATCTTGGATTCATTTTCTTCAGAAAACAAATCCTCATCATGTGAATGTAGGAATTTTAAAATAAAAAATTATGTCACAAGTTATGATCAATTTACCAAATTTGCAAAAATTATTATCACTCATTTCTTAAATAACTTGGCCAAAACGAAAAATTTTCAAAATTCCTACATTCACATGATGAGGATTTGTTTTCTGAAGAAAATGAATCCAAGATGACCTGAATCGGTCCAACGGTGCTCTGAAATCCTTACGACACATGATTTTGAAAAAGACAAATATTTTGATGTGAAATGAACTTTGGTTATGAAATAAATTGATTTCGGACTATGATCATTTCTCGGAAAGTCGCTGTACTGGTCCCCTTAAGTTTAAATTGAATAAGAAGGATTAACGAAACACTGAGTCTTTTGGCAAGAACTTTAAGATTATGAAAATCACCGATGCTCTAATTAGTATTCCGGACAATGTTCACGGCCTGCGATTTGACGAACGAGTGTCTCGAGCTACGCGTCTCTGGACCCGAGGTACCGAGATTCAAATTTGCTGATGGTGCATGCATTTCCTTACTCCGCGCGCTTGCAACAGTTTTGGATCTAAGAGTCTCGACCAATCAGGGCACTGATTAGCCTTAAGCTAATTTCTTATAGGCTAGTCCTGTCGTCATAGGTCCCACTCCTTATGCCATAGGGCTCACGTGGTCGCCAGTTATGGTCGACTCAGTTTCATACATCTAACTTAATTTATACTTATGAATTCCTAATCTTTGATGCCTGGCTAGATATATACCTAGGTTAATCTATTTACTGTTTTAAGGAGGGGCCTTTGAGTCCTCCGGATTCTCTTCATTGTTTTAGGGAAATTCGGGATCGCCGGATCGATGAAGTCGGGTTGAGTCGAGTCTACACGTTTGGCGATCTCCTACTCAGCAAAAGTCTTTAGTACTAGGAATCGTTGCTCTACGTGACTTTGTAACGTTCTTAACGGAAACAGCTCTTGAAACCAAAACCGGGCCTCAGATTACATTCGACACTCAGACACATATGCCCAACCACACCGAAACAGCTTCTCCGCATCTCTTGATAATAAACATCCCTCGCACGTTATACCCTAACTTAATTTATGGCCTCTTGTATTTGTTTATGCCTGGGCCAATATCCACTAGGCGCGACGGTGTTGATTCCAGGGAGGTCTGGTCCTAATTTATATAATATATTGCTTATCGATTAATAATGAAAAGTGAATTGGGAAATGAAAATAAAAGGAAAAAATAGTTATGGGCTGATGCGTACGCTGGTCCGTAACAGTTATGTTGGTATACAGGGTGATTTTTTTTAATCACCCCAGGCTGATAACTTCGAAACCAAGCAAGATACGGGAACACACCTTAGACAAAACTTATAGGATATCGAGGGGGAAAGGATATGGTGCAATCATATATTTTGTAGGTGGAGGCGCTGAGCTGCGGTGAAGGTCAACTTGGTTTTTCTAAATGGAATGGTATAGTTTTTTTCACAGAATCTGAAAGAGCATCAGATTCTGCATTAAAAACACCCGGTTAAACCGATGGTTTATGAGATAAGAGCTGGGCAAGTTGAGTCAAAATAAGAAGTTCAAATTACTTGAATACGGTTCTTAAGTTTTTTCGAAAGTGTCTGAGATAGTACTTTTCTACTTGGAGTTGTCAAGATTAGATATCACGGTCAAATAAGTTGAGGTCAATAAATTTTATTAATAATGTTATCATCATTACTGTCATTTCTGCCTTCACTTAGTTTGTACCAACTTGTAATTTTTATTTTTCACAAAAAAGTATCTCAGACACTTTCGAGAAAACTTAAGAACAGTATTCAGGTAATTTGGACTTACTCTTTTGACTCAACTTGCCCAGCTCTCATCTCATAAACCATCAACTCTAAAAAATATCTGCTTAGGTGTTTTTAATGCAGAATCTGATGCTCTTTGAGATTCTGTGAAAAAAACTATACCATTCCATTTGGAAAAACCAAGTTGACCTTCACCGCAGCTCAGCGCCTCCACCTACAAAATATATTATTGCACCATATCCTTTCCCCCTCGATTTGCTATAAGTTTTGTCTGAAGTGTTTTCCCGTATCTTGCTTGGTTTTGGAGTTATCAGCCTGGGGCGATTAAAAAAAATCACCCTGTATATCAAGGAGCTGATAACAGGAGACAAACTAAAACCAACAATCGTTTGGTCTCGATATTCAATGCTTAAAAGCACCTTACTTTCATATGAGAATCTTGACGTTAAAAAATTCGGAAAAGAAAAAGTTCATGAAAAAACAAGCCAAAGGATATCGTCCAAAGAAAGCGAAGATTTTCACAGCTGACGATATAACGAAGTTTTGCACATGCGCCCCCGATGTCACACATTTATAGTTGAAAAGGTAAGTCTTAATATTTATATAACAATAAATAGATATGACAATAATAAATATATCAATTTAATTGAAATATGACTGTAAGGTATGTAAGTAAAGCTTTCTGTATTATTATTGCAGGTTGTTTTGATTTTGGGAATGTTTGGTGGACTACGAAGAGCGGAACTCTATGATCTAGTCGTAGACAATATTGAAAAGGACCAAAATACTTTAACATTTTCGATTCCAACTACCAAAACTGGAGAGCCAAAATCATTCGTGGTTATGGGGGAACTACGTAACATTGTAGAAAAATATCGAGCACTGCGTCCAACATCAATTACCAGAAAGGTAAATGTACCACTCAAGTGATTGGGATCAACAAAATAGGTTCTATGCCCAGAAAGATTGCCGAATATTTCAAGTTACCCGATCCCAAGCCATACACTGGACATAGTTTCCGGCGCACGTCAGCGACATTGCTAGTTGATGCAGGAGCTGATATTACAGAACTGAAACGGTTTGGTGCATGGAAATCCACTACGGTTGCAAAAGGTTATCTTGGGGAATCCACAAATAACAAGAAAAGAACTTATTCAAGACTAACCAAATCAATCAATGCGAAAGAATTGACTTCAAAAAAAAAAAAAAAAAACCTCAATCACCAATTCCACCAACTGCATCAACATCTCACTCAGTACAAATAAATGCATCAACTTCAAATACCGGAGATGCCGTTTTAATATCCATGAATAAAGAAAATCCCACGAAAAACATCCAAAGATGTAAAAACAGCCGCCAAGTACCCACACGAAAATCACAATTGCTTTATAAGCAAAAGTTTTGTCAGTCTCTGTCGTGAAATCAAGAAAAAAGCCAAGTACCGAACGTACCCCTGCGATCTTTCAGCAAGTCTACGTCGTGAAGTCGGAGTTTCGTGTGAGGATATCGAAACATCATTCCAAGAGCTACGTACTTGGCGGGCACATTCAGTTTTTTTTCTTTGTGTTTGTTGCTTTCGCTTCGGATTGATAGTACTTTATCGTATTTTGTGAAACTTTTTTTTTGCGACTGTTTTCCATATTGTGTATTCATCAAATCTGGCATCTAAAATACATCGATTGATAGGACACGACTCCTTGCAGTTTTATTTTGTGTTTGGCTGTTTATCTCACAGTTCCTCCGAATTGTAAACAGTTGCTTGTATCGGTACTTGGCGGCTAATAGATGTCTTCAAGTACCATGTTTCCGGTCGCTGGATACATACACGTCATGAATCTTGCATCGACTGATGAATGTCTGATTTGCAGATAACATTGGTTCCAAACACACTTGTTTAAAATGCGTCTTCCGATCTTGATGTACGACTTTGTCGTGGCAGTTGAGAGATTAGCGCGTGCGAGTTTACGGGAGTGCTGTAGTGCGGGCGACCTTCGGCGCCCGCATTACAGCACTCCCGTAAACTCGCACGCGCTAATCTCTCAACTGCCACAAATGTGTAGTTGCGAATGATTATTCTTCACAATTGAATGAGCAACAAAATATTTTTGCACTCAAGTGAGGCCGAACTGTTATAAGGATAGGTTTCAGGTATTGAAATTGATCCTTTCCACTACGTGTATACGCTCGTGCACCTGCACATACGCATGCATCGTGAACAATATTTTATGAAATAGTATAGGTACACCAAAGCAATCATCAACTGAATTTTATGTTCATCATTATATCAAACTGTCACACTCTATGCTACTTATAGCATACACGTATGTGAGTCATTCCACGTCAGACCGGACACCTTTCAGACACTATGTTCTTGAAACTCGACATAATTTTTTTAACAGCTTCTGTGAGTCAAATGAATGCACCAAACAATTTTTCAAATTTTTTTATCTTCAATAGTTTCAGAGTTGCAGGGGGTTGAATTTCGTCAAAAAGGGGCAAAAAACGGAAACACGCAGTCTTTCAAATGCTCATATCTTCGGTTCTATCTATCCTATAGACTTGATCCTGTGTTCGTTTTGAAGCTCTTGGAACAGACTTTTATATTATATTTTTTAAATGTTGGTATAGTGACAGCGACTATTTGTTATAAACAATTATATTATTCAAATGCAACTTTCAAGGTGAGAACACGTGTTAAAATTTTGAAAAAAATATGAGCGTGTTCCTTGGACAATTTCCTAAAAGATAGCTGAGTTTCAGAATGGAACTCTTGACGAAATTCAACCCCCTGCAACTTTGAAACTATTGAAGATAAAAAAATTTGAAAAATTGTTCGATATATTCATTTGACTCGTAGAATCTGTAAAAAAAATCAAAAAAGAATCGGAGACATCAAGTGAAATTTTCGATTTATTTTGTCCGGTCTGACGTGGAATGACTCATATCCGTATAGGTGCAAGTTTTAGGTTTCATACCGAAATAGCAAAGTAGAGTTTTCTTAATTCGATAGTTTTGCAAGTCAATAAGTTCATTCTTCCATAATTAATACTACTTATATACTCGAGCTCTGCGGTATGTCACCTATCATGGGAGAACTTACTGTAGTAACCTCGCTCATTTGGCTCCATAGTGAGGTACGTGATTCCAGAGTTCCGAGTCTGATCTGATAATTCAATGATAGTGGAACGACCACGATTTTTATTTATTATATACGGTATTCACGTCTGTGAAGTCATACACATAATTAAGGACACGTAGAAGTATTTTTTGATACGATTATTGGTTAGAATAACTAGTTTTTCAGTTTATTTAATTGCTGTCGCATTAAAAACTCAATTTTCGCGTAAAAAGACGCCGGTTGTCCGTATAGCTCTAAGGAACTGAATGTGCCCACCAAGTACGTAGCTCTTGGAATGATGTTTCGATATCCTCACACGAAACTCCGACTTCACGACGTAGACTTGCCGAAAGATCGAATGGGTACGTTTGGTGCTTGGCTTTTTTCTTGATTTCACGACAGAGACTGGCGAAACGTTTTGCTTATAAAGCAATTGTGATTTTCGTGTGGGTACTTGGCGGCTGTTCTTACATCTTTGGATGTTTTTCGTGGGATTTCACTACTTTTTGAAAGTATGCAGCATTGTGTAATATTGCATTTTGCAACGCGTGTTACAAGTGACTCCCGAACCCTTAGACGACCCTAGTTACGTAGGGTGGATGCATGAAAGAAGCATGAATGCGTTAGGTTAGCCCCGAGGCTATGAACTCTCCGAGAGGCGACCGTGACTGATCTAAGACTATCGAATCTATTTCTTATTCTTTTGTTCTTTTTCTACCTTTTCTCTATCATGTGGGAGACATGGCCGATATTTTCGAGTACGAGGCCTGTACGACGGCTAAGAAACTAAGAACTGCATTGGATCCTTTTCGACGAACGCCACCGAAAGCTCTGGAGGATAGTACTGGCCAGGCTACCTCCAACATCGAGAGTGAGGACACGGGGGAGTGCCAAGGGCATTCTACAGCGTGGGATATCGGTGGTGGAAGAGATTCCCGCCACCGAGAAGAATCTGCAAGCCGTGATCCTCCGATTTAGCGAGCTTCTAACACCGTGTGGTGAACTTCGAATTTAGCGCTGAGCCAAGATCTACGGCCTTACGTGAGGCGATCTAGTGGTCAACACGCAAATTATTAGGTGATTGTTAGGTGATCATATGACGAGGGTGCGAACTATCGGCACCCGGCGGTGAAAGATCACTCTGCCGTAGGCCTGCCTCGCAGGTAGAGCGCGGAGCTCTAGTGCTCGCTCTAATTGTATTTTTGTAGTACTCCCTTCGAGGGACTTTTTGTTACGAGCGTTTGAGTTTTTGAGTTCGAGTTAGTGCACCTGAAGGCTCGTCGTCGAGACGCCACGAGGCCTTGCATTCTGGCTGGAAAACGGTAAGCGTTAGCCAATTTGACTCAAAGTAATTTGAATTCGGCAAACGGCCATCAGCCATCTTGTCTTGTCCAAGCCACGAGGCTAATTAATATCTTTGGAATCAAATTAAGACGACCTCCGAGTCGGTAGGCCGCCACCAGTGTCTCGCATCATAATAGAGTTTTGAGTTTCCGTTTTGCATAAGATTTTTCGAGTTTTGTGTCGCGTATTAGTAATTCTGTAGAACCGTAGGTTTCGCACCTGAGTGCGAGAAAGATAGTCGTAGTACGTCACTGTCGCGCTCTCTTCCTCTCACGAGGAGATTCAGATCGTTATCTTATTTTGAGTTTTGTTTCGCCTACGATGGCAGAGTTAGGTTAAGTTAGTTTAATTAATCTTTTGGAAATAATAACTCTTTTGAGGGTTTTCTTTCACGGGAGGCTTTGTCTCTCGGAGGCAAGCTAGTCGCCGTAAAACGGCTAGCAATAGCGTAGGCGACTACTACTGATCATTGCAATTTCGCTTAGGTCGTACTATTGTTATTTTGTTATTATTGCGAGCCTTAGGCTCTTTCATCGTTAGTTTCAAGGTTGTTATTTTCCCTCGTGGGACGTATCTAGTGTTTTAGCTAGCTCATTGTCCTACGAGGACCTGATTTGTCGAGTTATTTATTTGTGCTATATTTTTCCTTGTTATTGCTGTCCTACGTGGAAGCTGTGAATTGTTTATTATCGTAAAACTCGTCAAGCGTGGCTGGGTCGCCTTTACACGACCTGTAGCCGTTCATTCCCGAGAGGACGTACCTCCGGGTACACGATTTGTTAATTTCTATATTTTTCTATTTTTTCTATTTTACTTGAATAAATTCTATTTTCTTTATTAAATTCAAATATATTGAGTCGTTAATCAACGCGCTGCTAATCCTTCATAATCCCGACCCCTCTCCGCGGTACTGACGCTAGCCGGTGCTCAAGTATCTGTAGTCCGTATTTTTTTAGATTTTCAGAACGTGGTGGTTATACGCCTGGCGCCCAGCATCTTTGTTTAATTATCAATTTCCTTTGGCCAATTGTCGAGTGGACGGTTCTCAGCCTAGCTATCCGGTCTAGTTTGAGGACCAGGAAAAATCCACGTCACAATTGATACCGCTATCCCATACATCCGACAATCTCAACAAACCCCCGATCATTCACGCAAGACATGTTGTATGTACAGGACTCAGGAGTTATACGTATTTCCGCTCAGGGTTAATCTGCCGCGACTAGGATTCGCGGAATAGGCGATCGTCGGTGGCCTATTCTGCGAATCCCAGATGTGGCACAATCGTCCCTGGGTCATAACTATCGCACCAATAGGAATGATTTCGATCGGACTTACGTACCAACTATCCCAATTTTCGGACGAATGCGTCTAAGTATAATATAAGAGCGATTCTGTGGATAATAACGCGCCTAAAAGGTCGGCAAACGGGAAACGCCTGCATTGACCAACATCTACGATTGGTTTGATCTGCTCAATGCAGGCGTCTACCGTTGACCTACCTTTTAGGCGCGTTATTATACACAGAATCGCTCTCTGTGTGTACGTACATAAGTAAGTGGACGTTCTTCATACGAGGAATTACTCATTTAATTTCAGCGGGGTTACACGTTAATACTTATTATAGTCTGATCATCGCAAGAAATACATTTGGAATTTGGGCAAGGAGAGAAACATTCAGTGAGAGAAGAACACATTCACTTCAACTGTCAACTGTGACAAACATAAATAATTTATTAAATAGAATTCAATTTTGTCTTGTACAGTTTTAACTTAATTTAGCACTTAATCAGTCATTTTTGCGCCATAGCTTGGAAGACTATGTTGCCTTTGACTTAAGGCCCATCCCTGGTCGCCCACCTCCTTTTGGTCGAAATGTGTCACATTTCGATTATTATCCGAGCCCAGGCGTCAAAAACGCAAAAAAAGCCAACTTAGCGCAAATTCTATTTCAATTCTGAACACATACGTCCAAAAAAATGTTCGTTTCGTGCGAAGATAGAGTCTACAGATGGTTTTCACATTGTTACAAAATTATTCGAATTCGATTTCCTCGGCGAACAATGTAAAAACCATCTGTAGACTTTATTTTCGCACGAAACGAACATTTTTCTCGCTAAATTGGCCTTTTTTGCGTTTTTTACGCCTTTGCTCGGATAATAATCGAAATGTGACACATTTCGACCAAAAGGAGGTGGGCGACTAGAGATGGGCCTTAAATAATCACAGTTGGTCAGCATATTACACTAACAAGGAATGACATATAGTATGGAATAGGTAGATTGAGTCAGTGGTTGGATTTACAGCGGAGGTTGTTTCATACAGATACAGGCCAGTGTGTACGGT
The DNA here is from genome assembly GCA_943736025.1 of Tenthredo mesomela. Classification (NCBI taxonomy): domain Eukaryota; kingdom Metazoa; phylum Arthropoda; class Insecta; order Hymenoptera; family Tenthredinidae; genus Tenthredo; species Tenthredo mesomela. The sequence continues at coordinate 23,029,740 of OX031013.1, read as the reverse complement.
TTGAAGTGATTGGTCAACAACTTGTTATTTGAAGTGTGTATGAGCTTAAAATGACCCATAATTGCCTAGATGGTTAAATACTACAGCTAATTTTCCGGAGAATCAAAAGGGGCTACATAATTTCAAATGATTTCCTTGAAATATCTTGAAATATTTTTACTTTACTCAGCGTCAGAATGCTAAGCATGGGTAACACTCACATTTTCACTCCTCATGAAGTAAAATTTTGTACATTACCCGACCCAGTTATACATAGTTATAGTCATCTGATCTCGTGTGATTGCAGCACTCGCCTTCGGTTCGTGCTGCAACCTCACACTGGTCAGAAACAGTTTTACCGCATTCGTATCGTAATGTACTCATTTTCAACTCAGTGTGCGAAACTTGATTCCTCATGCCTATTGGAAGGAGTGCCCGATTCACGCACTCACCTCTGTAACAATAATTAAGTTCTCTTCGTTTAAAAATAATTTCTAAGATTATTTTTAGCACTCGGATTCCGGCCAATCAGAGCGCGGTATTTGATGATGTGAAGGACATCCCAATTCGTTAATATACTGATTATTTTTAGCACTCGGATTCTGGCCAATCAGAGCGCGGTATTTGATGATGTGAAGGACATCCCAATTCGTTATTATACTGATAATTTACTCATAGCTTTTGATAATTTACCTCTAGCTTTGCAAATGTTTTTATAACTGTCAAATACCGTGATAACAGTCAAAGAATTTCGTGAATAATTTCTAATTTTTTTTAACTTGCCGCTCTCTGCTTGGCCAAATCCGAATGCGAAAAATAATCCGTCGAATACCACTCGACCTTCAAAATGAATCGGTTATTTCCCTCATGTTTTGATCCTGCGTGGCAACGAAAGGGCCAAGTTTTGCACAATCCGATAATTTTTGAAGGTGTTGTAATTTGTTTATTTAACTCCCGTTACTCAAGGAATAGGGAATTAAAAGGGTTGTTCCCAGAGGTGATCTTTGACAATCACTCTAAGTGCCTGATAGTGACAAAGTAGTTTTTATTTAATATTTAATATTTAAACAAGTACAAAAGAATTGCGTTTGGAGCACTTGCTCCGGTTCGAGTCAATGAGTATTCGGAGATAGCCTCCGCTTTCTTCAAGGTATCTGCTCAAGACTGAAGCGCGGCTCCGTCTTTAGCCTAATTTATAACTTACATAATGCTTACTCGATTATTGGCGTAACCTGCAATGCGATGCGCTTTGTCGCATTCCAGGTCATGCCTTGCTTAATTATTTAGGATAGCCTAATTACGAAATGTAATGGAATGTTGAGTAACAATTCTCAACATCCCTCCCCCCTTAGGAGAATAGGCCTCCGGACTATTTTGTTCTAATTAACAAATTTCCTTAGTCTTAACCTTATTTGCTAATCTTACTTTAACCCAAACCCGGCTTTATTATTTTGATATTAGATACAATAATTTATTTGTGGTTACTTATATATCATACATATTACATATACTCTTATCCCAATTCATTACATGTTTCTTACTAGTAAAAACCCATTCATAACTTAATGCTGATTACGTCGTACCCGTGATAGACGAGTGACGTTTAAAATTGATAACAGTTTCCCTGGCCATCGGAACCCGTTTCCGCGGTTGCGGAGGCTCCGGTGCCACTGTTTGTCGTGACGTTTCTTTACATCTAAATTTACCTGTAGATACACATTTATAGATTATATACAGGGCCGGATTTACCCAGGGTGCCGCCCTGGGGCACCGTGAAAAATGCCGCCCCATTACCTAAAGCCTACATAAAATGGGCAAAGGTTCGGTACATGGGCGTTTCTCCACAAACTGGGCGACTTCGTGTCCCACGGAGATTTCACCCATAAAATGACTGGAATTAGATATTATTTTTTACTAAAATTAATGGTAACAAGTTGTTTGAAAGAGCCAATAGTCTAAAAATATTAGAATAAATCCATAAAAAGGAAAATTTTCACATCAACACCCCCAAAAAACAGTCCCCTGGGATGTCACAGATGCAAAATCGAAATTATTTTGTGACCTGTAGTGAACAAGTAATAATATTTTTCAATACTATTCTAGTATCGTTGTCCACAATAAAGGCATTTCACAATTTGCATGGTTAAAATTTTTCAATTTACTATTTTTACGCCGAAATTGTGAGCTAAAGTTTGTCCCTTGATTTCTGCTAACAGTCCCCTGTCGCACAGAAAAAAATTATTTTTAATGGTGTGTGGTACCCTCGCCATGATTTATGCGTTAAATCGAATGTTCCCGCTGAGAAGTTCATATCAAATGCCGGACAGCGCTTTCGCGCTATTTTATCTAATCATTTCTTCGCGTTCAATGTGATGATGACGTACTGTAACCTCAAAAAGAACAGTCCTCTGGCAAGGTTTTTTCTTTAAATAAATCATTTTATTCACCCTATCCAGCTGGATAACATCTAACGGTGGAAATCGTATTACTATTACTGCGAGTTGATTTGATGGAATATTCTTAGTTTCGGCAAGATTTTGTATTTCTGCCAAATTCGTCAGTCCCCTGTCGCACAGTCCCCTGCCTAAAATATGTTAGTTTTTCCCAATTTTTCTGTCAATAAGTTAATTTTATGAGATGTTGATTTCAGAACTTGGTTCTGTAACATGTTGATTTGCTATAAAAAGTAATATTGTTCTTAGTTGATTTCATTTCGATTATTTTTTCAAAAAATGCGAAAAAAGTAGTGAGGACAATTTTGGGCAGTTTTTCGCCCAGTTTGTAGAGAAACGCCCACATACAATTTTCAAATAAATAAAATCAAAACAAAAACTTTTAAAAATTGTGAACAACAAGATACTTATGAGGGTTTCTTCTTGGTTTCTTCGTCAAACGGGGCCACCCATTTAATTTGAGGTCTTCGAACATTCCGTAATAATTCGTACATGTTATTGAGGATGAAAAACAAATTTTTTAATTTTTTCAGACTGTTTGGTCATTGCATTCCAGAAATATTTTTATACTCAATAATTTTCACGTAGTGCGATAAATTGGGGAAGAAGAGAAAACTTGGCATGAAATTTCTTCGTTTTTTTCTCAGCTTTTCGGTAAAATTAACAGAAAAAAATTCCGGCCCATTTAAACCCCTTTTATAAAAAAAAAAAAAAAACATTGAAAAATGCGCCTTGTCCTAATTTAGACTTTTTTTTTCGCTTAAAAAAATGTCTAAAAAATGGAATTCATAATAGCGTTTGTTGACAAAAAAATGTGGAGTGGCGACTTCAATTCTCTCCCAGAAAAAAAAATAATCATTAGAACGATGATTCCTCTCCTTCACTTCCATTTTTTTTTTTTTTTTTTTCAAAAACTATTATGAATATATAGTTTTTTTAGATTTTTTTTTTAACGAAAAAAAAAAAAAAACTGTCCAAATTAGGAAAAGGCACATTTTGCAACGTTTTTTTTTTTTTTTTTTTTTTATAAATGCGGTTTAAATGAGTCGGAATTCTTTTATTCTAATTTTACCAAAAAAGTGAGAAAAAAAACAGAGAAATTTCATGCCAACAACATTTCTCTCCTTCCCCAATTCATCACGCTACGTGAAAATGATTGAGTAAAAATATTTCTGGAATGCAATGACCAAAAAATCTAAAAAAATTCCCAACATTTTTTTTTGTTCCTCAATAATATTTACGAATCATCACGGAATTTTCTAAGACCTCAAATTTAATGGGTGACCCGCTTGACGAAGAAACCCTCTTATTTTCTTTACTAAAAATGTGTGTAAGATTCTAGAAACTGAAAGATTGTTTCACAATTTTGTAAGAAAAACTGCAGTGTTTATAATTTTAGACACATTCTTATAATAATTATGAAAAAAAGTATTTTATTCATTTCAATTTATGAATGTTTTTAACACGATCACACTTTTCGAAGAATTTTCCATAACGCGAAAAAAAAAAAAAAATTTCTCACGTTTCAAATTTTGCCGCCCCTGAAAATTTGCCGCCCTGGGCACTGGCCCCTAGTGCCCCTAGTGTAAATCCAGCGCTGATTATATAACCTATCATGCCTATTAATACTATTCCACATATTGGATACAAAGGTGCCACGTACGGCAGGTGCCGCCTGTGACTATTGTTCTTATCGTCTAATTCCTTATGTAGGTTCTCAAGGCTAGTTCCCAATGAGTTTAGCTCGTTTGCGTCTCGCAGGACGCTCTTGAGTACTACACTGACACCTTTATCGTTAGACTTCGGGATTGCCTCCCAGTCTGTTTCGTGGAGACTCAGATTATATGGCGGCAAGTAACTGAATTCCTGGTTACTCTGATATTGCCGTAATGTCTCCATACGAAAATCCTTCGCAGTTACAGCGCATTTCCCGTTGAGAGTTATAGTGCCAGTGCCTATTAATGTTTCGCGCGCCGAAGGCAACCCTTCGCAAGCTACTGTGATTGCCTCGGCCTCTGGAGCTACGTATAGCCAGGTTCCTGGTCTCTGCAAAACTAAAACTATTGCCTTATTTACCCTAACTATTCTTTTCGGACATTGTGAAAGTTCAACGTCCAACTTCGAGAGGATTGCAATTTCACAGGGTGAACCTATTCCTATCGAATTCGTGGGGCGCCTTGGGTCACACAAATAATGCTCACCTAATCGCTTACAAGTTCCTAAATCGGCCTCTCTCATTCGCAGATAATTTCTATATTCGTGGTCCACCACTGCTAATTCCTCTGTCGTCTCCAGATAGCAATACGTATTATTTTGTGCCCTGACAGGCAGAGGATATACCTTATTGATGCTGTACTCCTCGCTACCTATCAGAGGTATTTCTATTACTGTAACTACTGTGTCTTCTCTTCCATAAGATTTAATATCTGCGACTGTCATCAGCAATGACACTCCTGGTCGCGTCAACGGTATGGGAAAGCTATGCCCTGCCGGCAGGTGCGGTAGTGCCGACGAAAGGTACTCTAGTATTTTAGCTGGTGTAAGCACCGTAGGGTTGATAATACCCCTTTTAATTTCCGTTAAGAATTGTACTAGGTCCTTCACATCGCTCAGCAGCGCATCTACTATTAGGCCTATTGCCTCTATGTGCTCGTCAAGGTTTTGTCTCGCTGCCGTTCGTTCTATACCGTTCGAGAGACTGATGTTGAGTTGTTTGGTTATCTCGAGCAAGGTTTTCTCATTCTCCTCCACTACCCTCATGGTGTTGTTAAACACTCCTAGCGTCGAGGATACGATTTGGATTTGCTTGCTCATTGTCTTTTTTAAGTTGGCTTGATCTTCCCGAAGATCATCGATCTCTTGATCTATTCTAGCCGCGTCTGCTGCATCCATAGTCCCGAACAAGAATTTTGCTATCGAGCCTAGACCGTCTATTAAACCTCGGCGCCTTCGTGCCGGCCCGACGCATGTGACGTCGCGAACTAGTTGCAAGCCCCTATCAACTTTACCTAATAAGTTTTCTACCGATTCGCTCAAAGTCTCACATAAAAGCGAGCCCGCGTTATCTGGACCCTCGCATGTTCTGCGTATGTTGTTTAGATGCGCCTTCACGTTTTCTTCTCTTTCGAACACCGTGCGGAGGTCCATGTCTATTACTAAGCTCCACCTATCCTTGTACACTTGCAGTGTCCCTATTTTCTCGAAGAATACGCCTGGATTATCCCTGAATCTCTCGATCTTGTAAGATGAACTGATTTCTCCTTTTGCCAGCGCCATCGCCAGCAATGATCTGCAAGTTAATTTGGACATTAATACTAAAGTATCCCCTCCCTTTGTTATATCGTAAAATTTGTAAGGAATAATGTGAGGGGTAGGATAGGGGTCGAGTATATGCTTTGCTCCTTCTAGTCAATGTTCTACGAACAACTTCAATCTGTTGGCGTGAACCTTGGTCTCCTTCCGACCCTTTCGGATGGTGTAGTTGACATCCGAATCCTTTTTCGTGATCTCGTATGGACCTACATACTTCGGCGTTAATTTCGCCGATCTTCCCCGCCGAACCGTCTCATCAAGCAGAAGAACCTTATCTCCCGGCTGAAATTTGGTCTCCACCGTTTTCCTGTCGTAGTATGATTTCGCTTTTCCCTTGGCCGCTTCCAAATTTCCTTTTGCTTGGAGATGAGCTGCCCTAAGCCTTTCGCGTAGTTCCTGGACGTAGTCGTCATACGCGTAAGTAAGTCTCGGCGCTTGCTTTACCGATGATGGTATTTCCGCTGGATGCCCGAAAACAAGTTCGTACGGCGTGAACCCTGTCGCAGTGTGGGGGGTTGTGTTGTACGTGAACATAGCGTACGGCAACCACTCATCCCAGTTGCTTTGGTCCTCTTCGATATAATTCTTTAGATATTCTGCTAGTGTTCTGTGTGATCGTTCCAGCGCTCCGTTAGATTCTGGATGATACGCTGTTGTCTGAATTTTCTCGATTTTCAAGAGTTTACACATATTCTTAAATACATTGCTCAAAAAATTAGTTCCCTGATCAGTAAGGATTACTTTGGGAGTTCCATATTCGCATATAATATTTTTTACGAATTCTCTAGCCACTGTGGAAGCTTCTTGGTCAGCCACTGGCATAGCTTTGCTAAATTTGGTTAAAGCATCTTGGAACGTGAGTACATACTTATTACCTGAATTAGTTTCAGTCAATGATCCCACGATGTCGAGTGCACATTTTTCGAAGGCTTTCGAGGGAGTGTCGGTGATTATCATGGGTGCTTTCGGCTTTCTCTGTGTTTTATTTTTCTGACATTTTTCGCATCTGCCTATGTAGTCTTCTATTTCCTTGCGCATTTTCGGCCACCTGTGTTCCAGCTTTATTCGTTCCAGTGTACGCGATACGCCTTGGTGCCCCCCCATGGGTGCGTCGTGATATTCGTACAAGATCTTTTTCCTCTTGTCTTCCGTGTATTCCGGTTCCGATTCATCCTCTTCTTCTTCTTCTTCTTCTTTCTTTTCCTCTTCTTCTTCTTCTTCTTCTTCTTCTTCTTCTTCTTCTTCTTCTTCTTCTACTTCTTCTTCTTCTACTTCTGACATTACGGGAATCTTTGTACCTTCTAAAGGTTTATCCTCTTCGAATTCCTGGCTATTGCTGTAAATCTTATATATTCTGCTGAGTGCGTCTGCGTTCGTATTCAGTTTTCCAGGTTTGTAGACTACATCATACTCGTGTTCGGCAAGTTTTAATCTCATTCTCAGTAACCTTGATCCAGGATCCTCGATTTTGAAAATCCATTTAAGAGGGAGGTGATCCGTGATCACAGTGAAATGCGTCCCATATACGTATGGTCTGAACTGTCTAGTCCCGAAGACGATTGCTAACATTTCCCTCTCGGTTGTCGAGTAATTTTTTTCAGCTTTGTTAAGCGTTCGGCTTGCGTATGCTATAGGTAAATCTTGCCCTATTGGTCCCTGAGAGAGTATTGCTCCAATTGCCTTGTCGGATGCATCTGTTGTTATCAAGAAAGGTTTTGTGAAATCCGGATATTTTAGGATGGGTGCCGTAATTAGCTTTGATTTTAGTGTTTCAAATGCGCTCTCTTCTACCGTCGTCCACTCGAACTTGCGTCCCTTCTGTGTTAGTTGCGTTAACGGTCGTGCTATGCTTGAAAATCCCTCTATGAATCTTCTGTAATAACCTGCTAGCCCTAAAAATGACTGTACTTGCTTAACGTTTGTCGGACTCTTAAATTTTTTGACGTCCGCAATTTTCGAGGGGTCTGGTAGGATTCCCTCCGAGGTTATCACATGCCCTAAATAGCTAGTCTCTTTCCGAAGAAACTGACATTTGTCCGGCTGAAGGATGAGATTGCTCTCCTGCAGTCGCTTTAGTACCTCGATGAGCCTATCGTTGTGCTCTTTGAGTGTTGCTCCATGAATTACAATATCGTCTAAATAAACGTAGCATTTAGATGCTTGTAAACCTGCTAAAACGGTGTTCATCAAACGTTGGAATATCGCTGGCGCATTCTTCATTCCGAATGGCATTGAATTATACTCATAATGCCCATGTGCTGTTGAGAAAGCAGTTTTTTCCTTGTCTTTTTCGGCCATCGGAATTTGATGAAATCCCGAGGCGAGGTCTAATGTAGTAAAGTACTTCGCTTTTCCTAACTGATCCAATATTTCTGTAATATTTGGCAAGGGATACGAATCTCCTACCGTTATCTCGTTTAATTTTCTATAGTCGACGACTACTCTAAATTTCTGTTTCCCTGATGCGTCAGGTTTTTTCGGTACTACCAGGAGCGGTGCGTTCCATTGGCTGCGACTCGGTCGTATTATGTTACTCTCTAACATGGCTTCTATTTGCTTGTTTATCTCTTGTTTCTGCGATTCAGGTAGACGGTATGGACGAACATTAATCGGTTTTCCCCCATCCGTTAGTGTTATTGTATGCCTGGTCGCGTTGGTAACGCCTAGCTTATCCCCCGGTAAATAGAAAATTTCGCTATACTTTTCGCATATCTCAAGTAGAGTATTTCTTTCCTCCTCGTTGAGATGATCTGTGCGAATAGTATCATGTACTAGCTTGATTCGTTGTCTGCCCGTCTTACCAGTAAGTAGTCTTATGCAGGCCGTCTCTTCTTCCTTCGTTTCATTATTTTCTTCGCATAACTCCTCCAATTCCACGGTCGGCGTCTCCAATATCACCTCATGATTGTTTAGGTTTAAAATGTCTACTATGCATTCTTGGTTCGCCGGTTTAGTTAAGCAACTTCCTAGGTATACTCCGTCGGCGAGTTCCTTTTTCTCTACAATGCCGATGAACTTGCTGTTTGTCTTCACACTGACCTTCCTTATTGTTCGCGGCGCTAACCTAATTTTCTCCGTTTTCAACGGTCGTAAGAGTTCGAAACGCTGCCCGTGTATGAAGAATGCGTGAGCGCTTTTACCTATCGCGGCTTCATGATCCTCTATGAAATCTATTCCAATGATGCCGTCAGCATCTAGACTGAAATCGTCTCTTACCACAAAAAAAGGATGTTCAATGGTTCTATCTTTCAATGGAATTGTTAATATGACTTTACAAAGTGCTTCAACAACGCCTTGTCCTATTCCTGATAGACTTGTCGTTTCTTCTAAAACTGGCAAATCATCTTTCAACATTCCTATTTTGATAATGCTGGCGTCAGCACCAGAGTCTACTAAAAAAGTCATACTTTCTCTAGTGGTTCCGTTCGCCTTTAACTCTATTCTGTTCCGACTTGCTCTATTTGCGTTGGCGACGTTCATTGATTTGTACGATCCTGCATTCCTCGTCGATTGCTGTGATCCTTCGTGTCCTGCGTTTCTACTATATGAATTTTGGGAGTAGCCCGTACTAGTTTTCTGGTTTTCGCCTGATCCGTTACCGTTATTTCCTGATCGTCGTTCATCGCGACGTATTCTATCCCTACAGTCTTTGTATAGATGTCCTCTGCGTTTGCAAAAATTACATACTAGTTCTACACGATGTACCGATCTACTCTGTCCTGCTGTAGGTAACGATTGCTTGTATTTTGTCTGGGTACAGTCCCGTGCAAAATGTCCCATCTGATTACACTTCAGACACTTTACTGTTGACGTATTCCTATCGCCCGGCTGGTTAGTCCGTCGATTTATAGAGCTTACGCCGTTCTGCGATTTTTCTTCCTCTTCCGCGCCCTTTATCGAAGCCGAAAGTTCCGTGAAATGGTATGATTTTACGATCGTTCTCAAATTATAATTTAGCCCGTTCTCAAAAATGGCTAGTGTTTGGTATTTGAGTAGGTCTTCTATTTCTTTTTTTCCGCTGCTACTTCTGTCCTAGCTCCGCATGCTCTAATAAGATCCATCATAAGACGCGTAACCCTTTTTCCGTAATCATGCGTATTTTCACTTGTTTTTTGTCTACTTGAAAATAATTCTACCAACAGTGCTGGCGTAGAGCTTTTAACTCCGTACAATGCCAAAAGCTCGGCTTTTAGCTTTTCGAAAGAATCTATATCTTTATATCTAAGTTCCATGGCTGCTTCGCCCTGTATCTTTGTTTTTAGGACCAGTTCTAACACGTCTGGTTTTTGATTTGGATTTACTTTATCCTTCGCATACTCGATCGTTTGCAATAAATCGTCCACTTTACGTGGTTCGCTTCCATCGAAAACGTTGACCATCTGTCGTACTTCCTTCAATGTCAAGTAGTCCGGCATCTTGGTTGCTGTCTGTTGCTTTGATTCTTTCTCGTCAGGAACCGATCCCGGAATGGTTATTGTCTCCTGGGATGCTGTTTGGGCTTGGTCAGGAAAAAAGGAAGTGCCTGGTTTAGGCTTTGGGGAAGGAGTTGGCTGTCCTTTTCTATTGCTTTTAATAAACGCTCGTAAAGTTGCCCTAATCTCCTCTACCGTGTTTGAGTCATCGACTGCTAGCCCGTATCTTTCGCAAACTTGTAGGAGGACCTCTTTCCGAATCTCCTGTATCCACCCGGTGTGACCTTGCGCGACAAGTTCCTCAATTTTATTCCATGTAGCAGACATCTACTCTAATCAAAAATTCTAATTCAAGCCTGATGAGCCTGAACTGATTCGTTACTTTGACGGAAAAATATCTAAAATTCCTTGCACTCTCTAAACACGATAATTTTCTAATGCTCGCACGCTTCTAACTGGCAGTTAGCTCTCAATAACAATGTTTGCGGCTTATATACTAAAACTGCGAAAGATTTCAAATTGACTTACACAAAAATGAATATCTTCATCTTGCTTCTTCCGCTTCCGCTGGGCTGTTGCTGACCCTCTGATTCCTTTGGTGCTGCTGAATCACTGTGTGCTGCTGCTGCTGTAGGTACCCCGTGCTGGTTCCTTTGCCTTGGCCACCAATGCTGCGTGCTGTAGCTCTTTCTTTGCGATGTATCTTTCACTAGGTCACAACGACTGCGTGTTGCACCTTTAACTTTCTTCTTTTTTACTTATTTATTTTTATTTCACTTTTCTACTTTTCTTTTAGCGTCAACTATCTTGCAAGCTCTGGTTTATCCGCTAGACCGCTGCCACCAATGTTGTAATTTGTTTATTTAACTCCCGTTACTCAAGGAATGGGGAATTAAAAGGGTTGTTCCCAGAGGTGATCTTTGACAATCACTCTAAGTGCCTGATAGTGACAAAGTAGTTTTTATTTAATATTTAATATTTAAACAAGTACAAAAGAATTGCGTTTGGAGCACTTGCTCCGGTTCGAGTCAATGAGTATTCGGAGATAGCCTCCGCTTTCTTCAAGGTATCTGCTCAAGACTGAAGCGCGGCTCCGTCTTTAGCCTAATTTATAACTTACATAATGCTTACTCGATTATTGGCGTAACCTGCAATGCGATGCGCTTTGTCGCATTCCAGGTCATGCCTTGCTTAATTATTTAGGATAGCCTAATTACGAAATGTAATGGAATGTTGAGTAACAATTCTCAACAAAGGTCTTGTAATATTACTACTGATAATTTACCCATAGCTTTTGATAATTTACCTCTAGCTTTGCAAATGTTTTTATAACTGTTAAATACCGTGATAAAAGTCAGAGAACTTCGTGAATAATTTCTAATTTTTTTCCAACCTGCCGCTCTCTGCTTGGCCAAATCCGAATACGAAAAATAATCCGTCGAATACCACTCGACCTTTAAAATGAAACGGTTATCTCCCTCATGTTTTGATCCTGCGTGGCAACGAACGGGCCAAGTTTTGCACAAAAATCCCTCGCGCTGCGCGCTCGTGATTTTAGATCTGCAAAATCTGCAAAACTTAGCCCTCTCGATGCCACGCAGCAAAACAATCGGGAAATATCCGATAATTTTGAAGGTCTTGTGCTATTACTACTGTTATAATCAAATCATTGCTATTTAACGATAAATTCAAATACTAAAATTTTAGACAAGATCGGGATGTCTCGCCTTCTACCGAAGACAAAACATCGCGATACCAATAATTCTCCATTTCATTATTCTTATTAATCTTCAGTTTCTGCGAACTACAGTGGAGAGTAGTTCAAGATTAGACACCTTGCCTTTTGCGCTCATGCCTTTGAGACACTTTAACGGCGTCCTATACGCCTATGCTAAAATACCTTGCGTCAGCATCTCGCTGACTGATGGGTAGCAACGCAAGTTGCGACATTCGGATCTTCACTCTTATTCTAAACGCCAAACAGCTTGTATCAATAATAAAGCTCATTCAAATTTGTCTTCAAAACCAATTAATTTGTTATAAACCCGTCCCCACACTACAGTGGTGTCAGAAGCGAGATATTGGATTGAAGACAATAATTAGAAAACAGAGGCCGTTGTAATAAATCAACGTTAACAAAAATCACTGTGCGTGGATTAACACATAATTCACCGTTGTACGAAATCAACGTTAACAAAACCCTATTCGTTAATCGTTGTTATACATCAACGCTAACAAAAATCACTGTGCGTGGATTAACACATAATACACCGTTGTACGAAATCAACGTTAACAAAACCCTATTCGTTGTTATACATCAACGTTAACAAAAATCACTGTGCGTGGATTAACACATAATTCACCGTTGTACGAAATCAACGTTACCAAAACCCTATTCGTTGTTATACATCAACGTTAACAAAATCACTGTCCGTGGATTGACATATAATTTACCGTTACACGAAATCAACGTTAACAAAACCCTGTGAAGTGACCAACAAACCAAAGTATACCGAAGTTACATTACGTGCCCTATATGAAGAGGCGCTCAAGAAACCTCAAGATCCGTCAAGACATAAACGCAAGAGGATTCCAGTAAACCAACACCAAAGCAACCAACTACGGATCCGACGGTACAGCGAACTCGAGCTTTCAACACTAGTCCAGTCATTTGGTGCTCAAATGGGGGTTTACCTGGAAAGTTTAGCGGAAGTTTTGGAAATTGGTAGTCTCATAGATTTTGAGGTGCTCTTTTCGAATTTTCACTCTGCAACCTCGTACCGATATGGGAAATGGCACTATTTTGGGGAAAATGGCATGAAAAACTGATTTTTCGCAAATATCTCCTTACCGGTTGATTTTTTGACAAAAGTAGTTATTTACAAAATTATTCTGCAGACAATTTGCAACAATTTATGTTGTATTGACTTTTTTGTCAGATTAGTAGTTTTGGCGTACGAGCGCCGCGAGTATAATCGCAACACCCGCATTGGTAGAAAACATTCCACAACGCGTCGTATGGGCTATTCCACGTGAACCGGATCAGTCACCTCTCAGATATTTTTTTAATTTTGCATGTCGATTGTCCTCGGGGAGTTAGATATTTGTGCCAAAGGATTTTCCAATTAGTGCAAAATTCGTTGAGTCATTTGCATAAACAAATTCGAGCAAGGTTTTTTTCAAAAATTCATAACTCCGCCAAAAATGACACTGGACTGAATTTTTTTTTTTTCAGTCGACGAGAAAGGGTCATAGAATGCATAAAAAAATATGTACTTTGAAAAAAGTTTGTTTATCCATTGTTCATTTAACAATTAAGTTTTCAAAGATTTTTAAAACAGGGTGTGACACGATCAAAATTTTTTTTTCAAATACTGACATATACTTTGCACTATACTACAGCCTGTGAATTAAATTTAGGAACGTGTTATTTTTTGTTTTCGAGTAAAAAATCGCTAAAGTTGGCGTGCGCGCCAATTCCGAGTCGACGCCGCGTGGAACGTGATGGCTGATCTACAATGGTCGCTAAAACGCAAGGTCGCAGGTCGCAACGCCCGTCGTAAACGGCATACATGCAAAGACTTTGTATACATGCATTTGTTCGTTGCAACCTTCTTGTGATTGTGACCAGCGCCCTTGCGTTTTAGCGACCATTGTAGATGAGCCATAATGGCGTGCGTTAGACTACTGTTCGCCGCTACTCGACGGACGCGTACTTGCGGTATTCGAGAGTCATTTTCACAATGAGTGACACGATTTTAAAATCTGGAAAAAATACTGTAGTTTCCCAATGGCAACTATAAGCAATGCGTTGAGTTTCGAGAACGTGTTCTCTTCCGTTTTCGAACTATTGCAGTTTTAAATCTTAGCATACAGCTCAGCATACATGCGAAAATTTGCAGCTGCAATATTTGAGAAACGAAAAAGAACACGTTCTAGAAATTCAACGTATCGCTTATAGTTTTCATTGGGAAACTACAGTATTTTTTTCAGATTTTTAAATCGTGTCACTCATTGTGAAAATGACTCTCGAATACCGCAGCTACGCGTCCGTCGAGTAGCGGCGAACAGCAATCTAACGCACGCCATTACGTTCCACACGGCGTCGTCTCGGAATTGGCGCGCGCCGCGAACTTTTGCGATTTTTTACTCTAAAACAAAAAATAACACGTTCCTAAATTTGATTCACAGGCTGTAGTATAGTGCAAAGTATATGTCAGTATTAAAAAAATTTTGTGACCGTGTCACACCCTGTTTTAAAAATCTTTGAAAACTTAATTGTTAAATAAACAATGGATGAACAAACTTTTTTTAAAGTACATATTTTTTTATACATTCTATGACTCTTCCTCTTACTCTTACTCTTACTCTTATACTCTTACTCTTTCCGCGTAAACTGAAAAGAAAAAATTCAGTCCAGTGTCATTTTTGGCGGAGTTATGAATTTTTGAAAAAAACCTTGCTCGAATTTGTTTATGCAAATAACTCAACGAATTTTGCACTAATTGAAAAATCCTTTGGCACAAAAATCTAACTCCCCGAGGACAATCGACATGCAAAATTGAAAAAATATCTGAGAGGTGACTGATCCGGTTCACGTGGAATGGCTCATACGACGCGTTGTGGAATGTTTTCTACCAATGCGGGTGTTGCGATTATACTCGCGGCGCTCGTACGCCAAAACTACTAATCTGACAAAAAAGTCAATAGAATATAAATTGTTGCAAATTGTCTGCAGAATAATTTTGTAAATAACTACTTTTGTCGAAAAATGAACCGGTAAGGAGATATTTGCGAAAAATCAGTTGTTCATGCCATTTTTCCCAAAATAGTGCCATTTCCCATATCGGTACGAGGTTGCAGAGTGAAAATTCGAAAAGAGCACCTCAAAATCTATGAGACTACCAATTTTCAAAACTTCCGCTAAACTTTCCTGCTAGAACTACCAAATGACTGGACTACACTGATAACGTTATGCATTGGCTCACCCTACTGTTACTGTAAGTCTTACGAACTAGCAATAGTAATATTCGAAATTTGTAATTGAAATCCTAGAAAATGCCAGTATCAGCTGAAAAATTAGCCAAACTCCTTCCCGTATTTACCGGAAAAGATATTAGCGTCAGAGAATTTATTGACAAATGCGATCGCGCGATCAAACAATGCATTACTACAGAATCAGAAGAACTTTACGAATATATACGTATCAAAATCACTGGTAAGGCATATGAAAGGATTCAAAATAGGGAAATTAAAGACTACGATACTCTGAAAAAGGAGTTACTACTGTTTAATGGAGCCAAGGGAACAAATAGACAATGGGAATTGGAACTAAGTATCTGTAGGCAACGCCCCGGGGAATCTGTCGATTCCTTCTATCAAAGAATAGAAAATCTGTGCATAAGAGTAGTAGAATCTGGTCCGGTAAGAACTAAGGAAGAGACTGTATTTTACGAGAAAAACATTACGACAAAAGCACGAGACTGTTTCATTTACGGACTTAACGAAAAACTACGTGACATCCTAAGATTAAAAAACCCTAAAGACTTACTTCAAGCTTACAATTGGGCCACAGAAGAAGAAAAATTGAGGGCAACCGAAAATCAAATAACTTATCTTGCAAAAACCGCTGCTACTAGTAGAACTGATCTCGTTTGCCAAAATTGCAATCAGATCGGGCACACAGCAAAAACCTGTTTTAAGAAACAGAGATCCGAACCAATAAATACCATTGAAGCAGGTTATAGTTCAGAATCCGATCAGTACGCAGACTTAGACCACCAATCAGAAAACAGCTGCTCACAAAACTGTTCCGAAATCATAAATGGCTATGACTCTATAACAGAAGAGATTACATGCGACGAATGCCAACGAATCTATCCTATCGATAGTTCCAGAATTAAGTGCTTCTTTTGTAAAAAGCCCGGCCATATGAAAAACAAGTGTTTCAAAAAGAAAGCTATGTTAGCCGCGAAAACTAATCAAAACCATGTAGGAACCTCGAATTTTGGGGAACGGACTGCGTCGACGAGCGGAACGAAGTCCGTAATAGAAAACCGCTCAACACAAACGGCGGAAAAATAGAAATACCAGAACATAAGATAAATTTAATCGGGTCACCAAATAACGTAATTTTGTCAATACCCGAGTTGAATCAACCTAAAACCTTGTTGATGTTAGACACTGGAGCCTACCCATGTTTGATCAAGAAGAAATTTATTATAAATTCATCACAGATAAACCCACAAGAGCGGATTAAATTAAAGGGTCTAGCTAGTGACTCACAAGCATATACATTAGGAACCATTGAACTTACACTTGATGGAGGAGACGAAGTTAGGCCGATCAAATTTCACGTAGTAGACGATTCCTTAGACATAGCGCAAGATGGTTTAATAGGCAACCACCTCTTAACCCAATTCAATAATGTGCTGATCAGTTATAGATGCAGAGGCATGGATAAACCCGAGTTGCTATTAGGTAGCCTCAAATACAAATTGCAAAATCAAAAACAATTCACGATTCCCGCCAGGACAGAAATTTTAGCAGACATCCCAACCATCGCCGAAGATTCCTTAAAAGAAGGCTCAATATATAGGGTCGAGTTACAACCGGGAGTCGTAATAAGCGAAGGCTACGTGACAATTAGACCCGATAACACAGCTATCACAAGCATCATCAATCTAACAGACACGGATCATACTATCCATATCGAACCACAAAGAGTTTACAGAATTCTAGACTCCGAAACTGACGAGATACATTCAGTTAATTGTATAAACGAAAATACTTCAGCTGACAGAATCAAAAAATTAAAAGACGCATTAAGATTAGACCACTTAAATTTAGAAGAAAAGCAAAGTATAGTAGAAGCTTGTACCAAGTTTAACGAACTCTTCTATCTAGATGGGGACACATTACCAGGTACGCAAGCCTGTACCCACAAAATTAAAACTACCGATGACACACCGGTTCATGTTAGACAATACCGGTACCCTGAAATCCACAAAACAGAAATAGATAGACAAATGGAAGATCTCCTAAATAAAGGAACAATTCGAAATTCAAACTCACCATGGAACTCACCCATCTGGGTGGTACCAAAGAAACTAGACTCATCGGGGATTAAGAAGTGGAGAATAGTCGTAGACTACCGAAAATTGAATGATAAAACAATAGGGGATGCTTACCCGCTACCGAATATAGTAGATATCCTAGACCAGTTAGGAAGCTCTAAATACTTCACCGTACTCGACATGGCCAGCGGGTTTCACCAAATTCCAATGAGTCCCGACGATGTGCATAAAACCGCGTTTTCCACCCATAAGGGACATTTCGAATTCGCATTCATGCCATTTGGGCTTAAAAACGCCCCAGCTACATTCCAGAGATTAGCAAATACCGTTCTATCGGGGTTACAAGGATTGAAATGTTTAGTGTACCTAGACGACCTAATAATTTACGCCGACTCACTTCAAACCCATACAGAAAAACTTTGGGGGTTACTACTGAAATTGAAAGAATACAACTTACGATTACAACCGAATAAATGTGAGTTCTTGAGAAAAGAGGTTGCTTACTTAGGACACATAATATCAAGGGACGGAGTTAAACCTGACCCAGACAAATCCAGAGCAGTCAAGGAATTCCCTACACCCAACACACCTACGAAAATAAAATCATTTCTCGGGCTTGTAGGTTACTATAGACGTTTCATAAATAATTTCTCGATGATAGCTAAGCCATTGACAGAACTTTTGCGGAAAAACGTACCATTCGAATGGACATCATTACAGCAAAATTCTTTCGAGGAACTAAAGAATGCCCTAATATCCGACTCAGTCCTAATATACCCTGACTATACACAGACATTTAACCTAACGACAGATGCCAGTAACACTGCTCTAGGGGCCGTCTTATCTCAAGGTGCCCCAGGTGACGACAGGCCTGTTGCATACGCCTCGCGAACTCTAAGCAAGGCAGAAAGTAACTACTCCACAATCGAACGCGAGCTGCTGGCAATAGTATGGGCGACCCAACATTTCAGACCATACCTGTTCGGGAGGAAATTCAAGATATTTACCGATCATAGGCCCCTGACTTGGCTGTTTAACATCAAAGATCCAAATAGTAAATTAGTCAGATAGCAATTAAAAATCTCGGAATTCGACTACGAGATTTGTTTCAAACCCGGAATAAAAAATCAGAACGCAGATGCGCTTAGTAGAAATCCTATTGATCCACCAACTAACCATGTGTTCAAAATATGTCCTATCAGAGTGACGAGCTCTCTCCCATCGTACCCTGAATACCTCAAACTCATAAAAACAACGATAGTGCAAAACTCAAACATCGTAGAAATCCACGATGACCTTTTCAATCGAATCGATAACTACGCACACACTGTTTCCACCGATCTAGAAATGAGTCAAGGAATAGCATTAGAATTCAAAACTAGATACGGCAATGTTGAGAACTTGAAGGAATCAGCTGAACTATACACGACTGGTAAACTCACTTTACGAGACCGTAACGTTTATTACATAATGACAAAGCAAAACTTCTGGGATAAGCCTACATATGAGGATTTATACATAAGTTTGATAAAATTCAAGGAAAAATTAGAAGTAGACTCGATCAAAACAGTTTCCATACCCAGGATCGGTTGCGGGATCGATAATTTAAAATGGCATAAAGTTCGGACGATGTTACGATTCATATTTAAAGGATCGGGAATTAAAATAACTGTCTGTACGAACATAAAAACCGATCTTAATCAAAACCACATTCAAGACGTTATCAAAGAATTTCACGACAGCCCTTCAGGTGGACACCAAGGCGTGAGCCGTACTATGACGCGACTTAAAGACAGATACTACTGGGATTCAATGAAAAACGATGTAAAAACATATATTCGTAATTGCACGACTTGCCAAAAGAATAAAACCGATCGACAAAAGACCAAAATGCCAATGAAGATTACGACCAGCAGTAGCAAACCATTTGAAAAGATTTTCTTAGACATAGTTGGGCCCTTACCGACTACAAAGTCAGGTCATAGTTACATACTGACGCTACAAGACGACCTAACAAAATATTCCCAAGCCTATCCACTCCGAGCTGCCACCGCTGAACATACCGCAGAAGCTTTCATACGAAATTTCATATCCAACTACGGAGTACCACTATCAATCCTTACAGACCAAGGCACAAATTTTATGAGTGACCTGTTCACCCAAGTCACAAAAATACTAAAAATAAAAAAGTTAAATAGTACTGCATACCACCCGCAAACCAACGGGGCACTCGAACGCAGTCACGGCACGTTAAAAGATTACCTTAGGTGTATGTCTACTATAGACGACTGGAACGAAACACTCCCAATTTACATCCTCGCGTACAACACAACACCTCATACTACCACTAAAATATCACCTTACGAACTTATATTCGGACAAGTAGCTAGAGTACCTTGTAGTGTGCCTCACGATCCTAAAGACGAAACGTATAAAGAATATGCTCAGAGACTCTCCGAAAAATTGACGAACAGCCAAGCCCTCGCGAAACAGAACATAGATAAATCCAAAGAAAAATCCAAGGCCTATTATGACCAAATTACTCGACCACAAAATTTCGAAATTGGGGACTTAGTACTGATGAGTAACGAAACTGCCGGACCATTAGACCCAAAATTTCTGGGGCCATACCCCATTACTGATCAAATTAATGAAGTGAACTATGAGGTAAAAATCAAAGGGAAGAACAAAATAGTGCATGCAAACAGATTGAAACCATACCACAAGTCAACTGATCCAATAGAACCGATTCAAATAGAATATGGATAGGGATCATAGAGAATAAACATACGTTACACACTCGAAGAAATTTACATGGAACTCAACAAAATATTGCTGTTCAACCATGGGAATTTCTTTCAGTGCACTCTATTCGTTCTTATTAGGAACAATTATGTGGCTATATAACAGCTGAGGAAAGCTTTGTAATCCTCACCTGGAATATTGATTTTTAATATTAAGAATAACTATGTGTAATCAAGTAAACGGCTGAGAAAAGCTTTTATAAATTCTCATCCGCACAGAATAATATTGTAAGCGTTCTTATTAAGAACAATTAATATTTAGAATAACTATATGTAATCAAATAAACGGCTGAGAAAAGCTTTTATAAATTCTCATCCGCACAAAATAATATTGTAAGCGTTCTTATTAAGAATAGTTATATGGCTATATAATAGCTGAGGAAAGGTTTGTAATCCTCACCTAGAATATTGATTTTTACCGATGAATATTTTGCTTCGCTTCACATTCATTCTTAAGGGGGAAGGTGTTATAATCAAATCATTGCTATTTAACGATAAATTCAAATACTAAAATTTTAGACAAGATCGGGATGTCTCGCCTTCTACCGAAGACAAAACATCGCGATACCAATAATTCTCCATTTCATTATTCTTATTAATCTTCAGTTTCTGCGAACTACAGTGGAGAGTAGTTCAAGATTAGACACCTTGCCTTTTGCACTCATGCCTTTGAGACACTTTAACGGCGTCCTATACGCCTATGCTAAAATACCTTGCGTCAGCATCTCGCTGACTGATGGGTAGCAACACAAGTTGCGACATTCGGATCTTCACTCTTATTCTAAACGCCAAACAGCTTGTATCAATAATAAAGCTCATTCAAATTTGTCTTCAAAACCAATTAATTTGTTATAAACCCGTCCCCACACTACACTACTGATAATTTTTTCTATCCAACTTTCTCAATTTCGTGTCAAGTTGTGCTGACATACATATGAATGATCGCGTTTAATTTTCTTTACACGACAATATTTGCTATATTTCCAATTGATCATTCCAAGTTTTTCAAAAAAGTCGTAAGAAAATTACCATTGTTATATCACGAAACATCCGTTTCAACCTAGGCCGGTATAGGGTTCGTATGTTAAAAATGTAAATTTTAACAATCGAGTTCTCAAAATTGAGTGCCGCAAGGAGTATTAAAACTTTCTCTACGTATGAAGAATATTAATAAGTATTAGGTTGCTTTTCTGAAACGACTATTTTTTTTTTTTTGCAACTCCCTATTGAAAATCTTGTTGTAGACGTCGAAAAGGGAATCCTGTCCAATTTTTAGCTCTTCATTCCAATTCCAGCACTCGCGCTTCTCTTTTTAACTTTTCCCATGCTAAAAGCATGTAAACATTACGACTTTTCCTTTCGCCGCGCAAAACTCAGCCGCATTTCAATGGATTGTTCTCATCCAAGATTCATTTTACAGAGAATTTAGTGTTCTTCAAAAGTGCCATTGGTAGTTTGGCTGTGGTTTCAACCACCGCACTTGTGTGAGCCTCCAAAGTCGATTTTATGCATAATTCTTCTTTATCGCTGTGGGCGAATAAACAGTTGGACTCAGAGAAAAAAACTTCGGAACAATTTTGTAGGATATTTACTTCTCTATAAAAAAAGTCCAGTACATAAAGTCTCTCAAACCAGTATTTCAAAAGATATAAGGACTTTGATTTTTTAAAATATGAAATTCCAACAAAATGTCAAGTTCAATATTTTCAAGTCAGTCAAACTATCTTGGGCATTTTTGAAGAACACTAAATTCTCTGTAAAATGAGTCTTGGATGAGAACAATCCATTTAAATGCGGCTGAGTCTTGCGCGACTAAAGAAAAAGTCGTAATGTTCACATGCTTTTAGCCTGGAAAAACTTAAAACGAAATGCGCGAGTACTAGAATCGGAATTAAGAGCTAAAAATTGGACAGGATTCCCCTTTCGACGACTACAACAAGATTTTCAATGGGGAGTTGCAAAAAAAGCACCCTAATAAGTATACATATTTAAATTTTCAAGAAGATCGTAAGAAAAGTGTTTTCCTTGGGAACGTCCTTAAAGTATTTTGTTTCTAATGGGGGGCTTTGCCCCCGCAACCCCCCAGCGGGGGCTTTGCCCCCTGTACCCTTACCAGGGGCTCTGCCCCTGGACCCCGTCCACACTCTGCCTCTCGCATTTATATCGCAATATACAGTGTGAATTCCTATCGTCTGAACACTTGAAGTAGTGTTGAGGTGGCCAAGAGTCCAGCGTCAGCAATCGTTTCCCAATTTCAACTATTGAGAAAGCCCGAAACCAATATAACAATTGACAATTTTGTGGTGGCCACCTCAACGCTGCTCTGAGTGTTTAGACGTTAGCAATTCACCCTGTATATTGGCTGGGTGCACGCACATATACTACTTTGAAAATAAGTGTGTATTGTGTATACGTTAAGCATGGAAAAATGCTGAGCATGATTTTAGATGGCGCTGACAGTATGCATGAATACGTTACACACTGATAATTAAATAGTATTGGTATTTTCGTGCACCCAGCCAATACTATACTTCTCTATTTTCTAGAGTTTTTTACAGGTCAAGAATTTCGCACATTGAGTTTAAAAAAATAATATACGACACGTGTGTGCGTACTTGTATCGTACTGTACTATTATAACACTTTCAATGATCAGCAATTTCAAATATATCAGTCTGTTTGGTAATCAGTTTGTGGTGCTGATGTATAGGTAGGTGAAGTTAGTGATTGGTAGGCTGGTAGAAGTTGGTCCATTTGAAGAAGATATGTAGAGTGTTATAACTTTGGAGCAGCTGTGGGGGCTACCTCTGTTTTGGGACATCGTCTTGCCGAAATGTCATGTTAGTCTGTTCCAATGGATTAATAATAGGATAGGAATGGTCCAGGTGACTGTGAAAGATATAAAATTACAAAGAATTGAAGCAGAGGTTTCAGTATATTGCCACTAATTTTTTTAGCATGTGTCATCACAAGGGACTATATCAACTGTAAGGTTCGGAGTAAACAGCAGACTTTGTTCCTGATCAGGTCGTTCATTGTCGGTTTACATAAAGCTTCACGTTCATCCACTCTATCTGTTTGGTAATTGGAAAATATTCCAGTACCGCGATTCTGGATCTTGGACGTTAAGGGGGGGGGGTTACCCAATCAGTTACCGATTTGTCTATTTTCTCGTAAACGGGGTAATCAATCGACTTGTCCTTTCGGCAGCCGATGTTTGACGAGTAATGAGTTCGAACTGGTACGTTTGATCGGATGAAATCGGGATTTTTTTATTTTTTTCGATCGAAAAGTGTTGGCGTGCCATTTATTGCGACTTATATTAAAGCCCACACATCAAACATGCAAAATCGAGCTTTGTCGCCCGATTCTGTGAGGAATTCTGAACAGAACCATCCCCAAACATCTTTGTTTTTGACAACGATGAAGGCGACGCTTGTATTCCACGTTTTTGTGGTAATTTTCGCGATTGTCAGAGGCTGGGGGCGGCCATTGCCGTTACAGCTGCTACAGCTGCTGATATAATGCGGTGGTCCCCAGAACACCCGTGAGATGTCACCGTAAAAGTATACTATACTATAGTAAAAGGATAAAGTTCAGATGGGCGCGTGGCGACATCACACGGGTGTTCTGGGAACCACCGCGTTATATCAGCAGTTGTAGCGGCAATGGCCGCCCCCAGCCTCTGACAATCGCGAAAATTACCACAAAAACGTGGAATACAAGCGACGCCTTCATCGTTGTCGAAAACAAAGATGTTTTGGGATGGTTCTGTTCAGAATTCCTCACAGAATCGGGCGACAGAGCTCGATTTTGCATGTTTGATGCGTGGGTTTTGATATAAGTCGCAATAAATGGCACGCCAACACTTTTCGATCGAAAAAAAAAAACAAAAATCCCGATTTCATCCGATCAAACGTACCAGTTCGAACTCATTACTCGTCAAACATCGGCTGCCGAAAGGACAAGTCGATTGATTACCCCGTTTAGGAGAAAATAGACAAATCGTAACCGATTGGGTAAACCTCCCCCTTAACATAGCGCCCGACAGTAACTTTGAGCGCCCGTGCTATCGTTGCGCTGCTCCGAGAGTCCCCTTTCACCTCCGCTACCGTCTACATCCTTTGTTTTCCATTGGCAAATACAAGGTCGCTGAGCAACTTGAACTTTATCATCGACAATCAACAATTGAACTCAGGCAAAACTCGACGCTGTGATGACGCTAACTAGCAAATGGAATCACGGCCTGAACCCAAAACGAATGGCTGGCGTTACCGTGGGCGGTAGCGACTCCTGAAGACTCCTGTCGATAGTGCCTGATCGGTGGGTAGCGTTATCGCAGAGTCAGGATTTCCTCGTCTTCAATTGTCGACTGTCAAAATATATAGTGGCCGGCGGAGGTGAACGGGGGTAGCAAAGAAACGCGAAGATAGCACGGGCGCTAAAAGTCAACGTCGGCGGTATGTTAACGTCAAGAGATCCAGAATTGTCTCTTTGAGATGGTAGGAAACATACAAATCAATAAAAGAATAACCAGTCATGCATTTATAGTGGAACTAAAGAAGTTGAGGCTGTTCTATTCATCTATTATTGTGTGAACAAATGTCAAATCTAGAGAAAATCATAACCTTTTCATCTAGTTCAGTCGAATTATACCAAAAATATATAAAGATGTATTCATGGAATATGACATTTCTGTAATTTTTTTTACGAGTTTATTATATCCCCACGAATATACCTGTGATTTATCCAAAAGAATATCGGACGCGTTTAGTTGCAAAAAATTGTTGAACAATTGAAAACCTACATTTTGGGCTCTTTTTCTTTTTCTGACGGTTTTACAACCGTCCTTATCCTTATCCTTACAAAGTCATTTATCTTTATTAGTTCAGCCGGAAAACGCAATAGAAAAAGTTTTTTTGATATTTCGTTTTATGCAAGTCACTCACCGAATTTTCAACATATTCTCAAAGAATCATCTCTCCTTCAAGTTCACCAATAGAATCTGAAACAAGAATCTGATACAATAATATCGGTTGACGAAGCAACCGCAATCAACTTTTTTACATCTTTTATTTGTAATCATTTGTCTTTGAAGACTGCTAGACTGAATGCAATGAAATCTAATGTAAAGTGTGGAAGGGAAAATACACCTTTGTAACATTACTCCCCCCCCCCCCCCCCCCCCCCCCCCCCCCCAAAAGGAAGAGTCGGCCCGACTCGTGCAAGTTAAAGAGGAAAGAAAACAAAATCAAAGTCTAACAATCATTCAAAGTGTGTGTGTGTGTGTGTGTGTAAGGGGAAAGTTGGAGCTGTGGCTCAAGAATTCAAAAACTTTCCAAAAACTATCTGACATTCGTCTCAATAATCTCGTATAATCTCAAGGGAAACCACAGAAAACCTTGAGAAGATAGTCGAACTAAAACTTATCAAAGTGAAAGATTTAAAAATATAAAAAGTGTTCGTTCTTCAATCCAAGGAAGAAGGATCAGGAAGTTGATATCGATAAAGCGCCTTCTTCATTGGCAGTAGGAAAGGATCGGGATCAATTCGCAAATTCTGCTAACTGAAACGAGGTAGGAGTGAGTCGGGAAGGAACAGGAATACTGGTATACATCAAGAATCTGAATTGTCCCTCAGAAATGGACCGACTTCAAACCTCGTAGAAAGTGATAAACGACCTAGTTGGGAAAACAAATGTGAGTTTCGAAAAATAATAAGACGTTCCCTACAATAATAATAAAAACGGAATTAACTAAATGATAGTTAAAGAGTAAAAATGGAACGATCTTATCTCAGCCGCAAGAGGGTATAAATGCTCGATGAGTTTCGAAAGATTTCTCAAAGAATCATCTCTGCTTCAAGTTCACCAATAGAATCTGAAAAAGACTGAAAATTCCTTGAAGAAAAAGAAAGATCATGTTTAATTACATAAAATCGATCAAAACATTTCAAACTAAAACGTAAGAAAAGTTTGAAGCATATTCCCGTCGATAATAAAGTCGAAATAAGTCGATATTTCCTGGGTCGATAATTAAAGGCTGCGTTTATAAAAGTAACCTAACCCAAAACTGTCAGTATCGATTGATGTCATGTCGGTATAAAGAATCCTACCTACTTCTAACCGGAAATCGATGCGATCTTTGATCCTACTAATAAGCGAGTTTACAGAGTCTCTGCAGGAGGATCTGTTTTTCTCCATGAATTTGATTTCTTCTCTTTACTTTCTTGTGAAGCAGTCGACATTTTGTCTAATAATTTAAAACAATATTGAGCTATATGTCCCTTTTGATGACAATAAATACACGCCGAGATAGGTCTGGTAGAGCCAGCGTCTCGGGAAGAGCGTTCAATCCTACTCCTATCTGAATCGCGTTGCTGCCAGGGAGTATTCTTTGACCGGAAGTCGTCATTAATTCGATTTTTAGAAGAAGCGAGACGTTCGGTTTCTACCTGCCTAACTCGGCCTACTCCTGAATACTGTTATAAAGGGTAAAACCCAGTATATTTAACGCATACGGTCTAGTAGTCTCAAACATACGAATTCTATTGACACTAACAAATGATGTGAGTTGTTGTGTAAACATTTTTCAATTTTTATAAACAGTCTTTCTCCAGACACAAACTCGAGAACTTGTACTTCAAAATATAACTTTATCTTCTTTAAACCACTTTATTTGCACCTTGAATTGCTTTATTTCACTCGGAAATCCACGTCATATTTCAGTTGTAATTCAATTTTACAACATTTGGTGTTAGAAGTGCGATTTTCCAACATTTTTCCGAGTTCGATAGAATGATTTACTTTGGTGCATTTCTTGTGGTTGATTTGAGTTATTCAAGTTTGAACTTACTAAAAAAAAAAAGAGAATTACCTTGAGAGCGAATTAACTTTTCTTTATTAAAAAAAAAAAAAAAAAAAATGAGCAATCGACGAAATATTCGGTCCTGCCGTCAAAACTCGCCAGCTGCTAACGAGCCAGCCCACGAAGCCGAAGCAGCAGTTCCAACTCTTGCCCTGCTTCAACTTCTGCAGCAACAACAGGCTGCACAACAACAACAAGCAGCTACACAGCAACAGCAGCAGGCTGCTCTTCTACAGCTCGTTCAGAGCCAACAGCAGCAGCAGGAACGTCTTGTCCAGGTTTTCCAGGACCAACAGCGAGACTCGCGAGAATCCTTGACTCAGCTGTTGTCGGCTCTTCGAGAGGACCGACGAGGATCCGGAGACGAGGTCCTAAGAATCCAACCTCGACCAGTCCCTGTCCCGTCAACCTCCTCTTGCCGATTTGCCCCAGCCCCCGAAACAATAAGGTCTGTGCCTTTAATTAGGGAAGTCGAACCTTCTCAAATTTCAATTGCTCCACAAGCTACTAGAGAGATTCCAAGTATTACTACCCCCCTCACTTTAATTCTTCCTTCTGAGACCGCCAATTTGAGTGCTAACATAGTCCCAGACAGTATTCCTTCTTTACCCAGATAACAATATGTGTGCAATATGAAAGGCATTACGCACGCACGTGTGTCGATTAATCCGCACGACGTGCGGGCCATTAAGTAGAAACTTGCGCGCGCAATTGATGCACACATTGCTCGCACGACGTGCAAGTCGCACGCGTGCCGGCAAAGTGCGGATTTGTCACGTTAGTTTGAGTTGTATAAGAACTATAGAAAATTATCTCATTTCATCACTATATCGGAGTCCCTAATATTCATTTTCATGAAATTAAAAAGTAATAATAGTAGAAGAAAAAAACAATACGAAATGCGACGAATTTTATCGTAATTTGACCTAGCCTACGCATCCTATCGATGAAATTGCGTTATACACCTACTGAAAAAACCGCCGCATGTTTCGTCCCCGCCGGGACTTGAACCCACGTCCGCTCGGTTACCAGTCGCACGCCCTAACCACTACGCTATACTACCTTATGACATATTATCCAACACTTTGCTACTTGTTCACGGCCTATCGAAGTGTCAAGTTATTACTTGAAATATTTCAATGTTATCAACAGTTTGCATTTGCTGGACTAGATTGAAGCCGTTGCACATATTATTTCGATTAATTACTAAATATTATGTCATGCGTTTTTCGTTTACGTGATCATATGTTTATCCAAATGAAATATGACATTTGGTTACAAAAAAAAAAAAAATATTTTTTCTCGACATTTCACAATTACTAAACGTAATTATTAATTTAAATTATTAATTGTTATTATTTGTAATTATTTGAAATTTATTTAAATTTTAAATTAAAATCTCAAGATTTTTTTTATATTTGTTGTGAAATCCTGAAAGATTCTATATTTCATAAGAATAATAGTATATTATGCAACAAGTGCGTAAAATGCGATTTTACGCACGAGTCGTGATCGCTGCGCACTCGGGCCGGCAAAGCCGGCCCGAGTGTCGCACCGATCACACGAGTGCGCAAATCGTACGCACGCGTTGCATACGCTATTTTTTGCAATAGTGTGCGCAAAATTCGGTACAAATGTGCATAATATTATGCATTTATTCAGATTCTACAACGAGACAGTGCATATCGAAATCGAAAAAGATAGTAAGGCGTAGAAAAGCGAGTTCAGGCATCCTCAAACAAAATACTCGACCCTGAATAAAAACTTTCAATTAGTTCATAGTCAACAACGAAATGTAAATTGCCACGCACGCTGAAACGGTGTTGCATGCGAAAGGTGTTTGCTAACCTCCAGCGGGGGTCCAGGGGCGAAGTCCCGGTAGGGGGTCCAGGGACGAAGTCCCGGTAGGGGGTTCGGGGGGCGAAGCACCCGAGTACCGAAGAAATGAATTTAATCTGATACAATAAAAATAGTCAACGTGTGAAGAATAAAATCCAAAGAAAAAAACCAATCTTGTGCACCCGGTTAGGAAAAATATATCAAGAAATACATACAAATAATACATGAATAAATTAATAAAATGAATTGAAAAAAACAGATGAAGATATCAAATTGAAAAGAAGAACAGATGCTCAAATGAATGAAAAATACACGTTGATTCAAACTAAATGTTTTTTATTAGCGTTGTCAACTGATAGAAAAAGTTTTTTTCATTGAAAAATGACCGACATAAATGATTTATCGTCCAAGAATGAGTGATTTTAGAAATTTTCAATTTTACGGACCTACGTCCGTGAAAACTTGTTTTCCGGACCTACGCTCGTGATTAGGTCGATTCTATTGTTTATTTTCGTTACAGCTATGGTGACAGTGTCGTACCGTATCGAAAAGTATCATTTTACGCATCGAAAACAGCAAGAGACACTGTATCGAAATGTTTCATTTTACGCACTGAAAACAGTGCGTAAAATCGAATTTTACGCACACTATTGCAAAAATAGGTTTTTGAGGAAAAATGAGATCACTAAAGATTTTATGAAAGAAAAAAAAATGTCGAGAAAAATAAAATTTTTGAAATTTTGTGACATGAAAATATTTTCAGAAAAAAACGAAAGGAGGTACTCACTTTGCTCAGATCTGCCCGCATGTTATTTAATATCATTTTGTAAAGTCGAAATACAGATATAATAAATGTTGACATCATGTAGTTTTACAGACGGCTCTTTAATTTTTAATGTAATTTGAATATTATTTGATATATAATTATTTATTCATTATTGATGAAATATTCTAATATGTTATATCTCTAATATGTTTTGTCAACCATGGACCTCTTTGTAATTTTTTGTAATTTTATAATTTTTTTCAATAAATAGCCTCTGATGAGGGCAGCACATCACTGCCGAAACGTCAGGCCAAAGAAAAATTTAAATTCACTGACTCGACTCGATTGATTGAGCCCCTCCTCAAATAAATATTGAATCTAATTGGGGATTTTTTTTTTTTTTTTTTTTTTTTTGTGAATTTTAGAAACAGGTCATGACTTTAGAAGTCAGTAGAGTGACAAATTGGGAGGATGCAGTTACAACGATTCTGGCCCATCTCATTAATAAAGAAGTACAGCTCAATTACAGTGGTAAAGGGCGGAAGACCGTGATTGGAGGAAAAAGCAACTTTAGTGCAACATACACGTACAAATGTCTAGAAGGTAAAATGCATGTTTTTTGATTTATTATCATCAATTTAAAGTTTTCCACTCGACAAAGAAAAAGAGTTTATTAACATGTGCCCCTATATTTTCTATTTTGTAGATTTCATTAAGATTCGATACAATCATGATGGCAAGAGTCCAGAAAAATTGAAGATTTCGTCCAAAGTTGGATTGTTTCTAGCAGGTGCTAGCGATCGTGAGGGTGGAGCATCTGAAAGGAAAAGAGCTGCACTGCTGCGTTCTTTGCCCAATCCAACCTTACCATAGAGATATTCTCTATGAACCTTACACTGCTGATTTATATAATTGGATAGTTCTCTTTGTTTGTTTCCACGAGGAACCACAATTTCTTTATTTTTGTTGTAGAAGAAAATGAGAGGAGAGATTTTTCATTTATGAGAGTATACAGAGTATAATTTCATTCGTTGTAAAATAAGATGAGAGTATATACTTGATGTTAGTATTTAAGAGTCTCCAAACTAGATAATTACTTTTTATTTTAACGTTCATAATTATTTTCTTGAAAATGACTTAAATTAATCTGGAAAGTTTGTTGTCATCATTGAAGAAAACACAAGTTTTTCTGTATAAGGATAAATATTATTTAATATTATTTATTATTTTATTATTTAAATAATATTTATAGGATCCTATTTATATTATTTATTTCAAGTATAATGTTATCATGTTTGCTTTTTTTGGAAATAAATGTCGTTGATTCCAGGTGTTTCTGTAATTACTGTAATCGGATTGCAAATACCCACAATTTAGATAATAAATGATAATATGATCAATCTTGTCTGAAGATAGCTCAAGCTTGGTCCACGATTGGCAATCAAATCCGGTCCATTTCTGCAAGCCAGGCTTTGGGTATTTCTTGGCTACCACTAGAGGTCCTAGTCTCGGAGCCAAGCATGGCCCAGAGTTATCATTTCAATGGTTAGCCAGTGTTGGACCAAACTTCGAGGCCTATCTTGGGCCGCGAATGGCCACAGTTGAGCCGATAGTGGGCCGAGTCTGGGCCATTCGTCATGTTTCACCTGGGTAGAATTGGTAATCTTAAACGAATGATTCACTTCAATGAAATAACATATGCTTAGCACGACTTAATATTTATTCAATACAAGCACTCATATGATTGTATTCACATACTTTCGAAAATGGATTTTGAGTATAAATGTACATTTTTCAAAAACGTGTATTTGATTAAAAATAGAATAATATTGATTTGATTTTATTCGAATAATCATTTGAATGAAGGGCATGTTGACGTCCTGCATGATTACTAATTTCTTATTTAGTTGAAACGCAACATCGTATGGTGCAACAAAGAATATTTTTCTCGCAATAATGTGAAGATTCAGATCAACGGAAAGATGCTTTCCAATAGATATAAAAATTTGATTCGCTAGGCAGTTGTACTTTTGAGGGTAGTGAATATCTTTTTTACTCAAGTACGTATTCATTGCATTGAATGAATATTTTCTTACACCGAATACAAGATTCAACCGTAACATAAGCCTTTTGGCTAACTCTAGATTAGTACCTTCAATTATTTGTGGCGGTTGGATGAACGTCATCGACTCTCAAAGTCATTATTTATTATGAATTAAATTAGGTTGGTTGTTCTAAACATACTTCTTGGGTTTAACAACTTAATTTTTAATGGTTTCAAACAAATGATCACTTGTCTCAAGCAGATAACACTCGAAGAAATATAACATTAAATCAATGCATATGCTTTGTTGTTCCCACTACCGCGTGATTGCGTGAAATAAACCAATGGTTGAATCAAGTGAATTGAATATCAAAGAAATCATTTCTTTGATTTAATAACTTTTTTTTCTCAGTGTAGGTAATTAGGGGCCGGTTCAGAATTCCGAAATTTCAAAGCTCCGAACGGTCAAATTTCCGAATTTATTCTAAACGATTTCGAATTTTCAGAAGGAATAAAGTTTAGAAAATTAAAATTCCGAATGGTCGAAATGTAGATAGCTCAAGGCTCCGACAGTCCGATGTTCCGAAAGTCCAAAATTCCGAAAATCTAAAATTCCGAAAGATCGAACGTGTTCTTAATGTGTCGACTAAACGACGTGCGACGGCTTGATGTTCAAGTTTTGGATTTTTGGCCTTTCGGATCATTGAGCTTTCGGAGTCTTGACCTTTCGGGTCTTTAGCTTTCGGAATTTTTTAAATCGGTTACATAGACTTTCGGTGAAATACCCTTTCTGAACCCTGTGAGTTCGTTGCACTAAAATTCGGAAATTTGGCCATTCGGAGCTTTGAAAATTCGGAACTTCGAACCGGCCCCCAGAAAGCGTGCATGTCTTTCGAAGCGTTGTGCCGTTGAGGGTTGTAGAAGGAGAATGAATGAAAGAATATGTTTTGAAAGTGCGCAACTTGAGCTTTAATTTGAAAAAAAAGGTTGACAATATCATCAAAATTATTACCTCTATGGCCGTTGAAATCATGGTCTGCAAAAAGCAGCGTCAAAAACGGTAAACAAGATTGTAACCGAGCGGAGCATCTGAAACCCAAAAACAAGGAGTCATTTTAATGGTCAAGGTACCATCTAAGCTTCTATGGAACGGAATTGTCGTCCGTCTTTTGGTTTATTATTAACTTGCAAAAACAGTTGTCAAAATCAAAGAAATCTAAGTTTTTTGATTAAAAAATTCGCACCTCACCCAAATTTCGGTTTATCGAAAATCGGTTCCATAGAAGCTTAGATGGTACCTTGAC
Source organism: Tenthredo mesomela (assembly GCA_943736025.1). NCBI lineage: Eukaryota > Metazoa > Arthropoda > Insecta > Hymenoptera > Tenthredinidae > Tenthredo > Tenthredo mesomela. The sequence goes on along the minus strand of OX031013.1, from coordinate 22,996,886 downwards.
CATCAAAATGACTCCTTGTTCTTGGATTTCAGATACTCTGTTCGGTTGCAATCTTGTTTACCGTTTTCGACGCTACTTTTTGCAGACCATGACTTCAACGGCCATAGAGGTCGTAGTTTTGATGATATTGTCAACCTTTTTTTTTTAAATTGAAACTTGAGGTTCGCACTTTTAAAACACATTTCTTCTTTTCTGTTCCTTCTACAAGCCTCAACGGCACAACGCTTCGAAAAACATGCACGCTACCTGGAGCTACAGACTGGGAAACCCCCTTAAAGCAGTGTTCGCCGCGGAAATTAACGGGGGCGGATTGGCTGAACGATATTCGTCGAAATAAAGGTAAACGGATCGGGAATAAATGAGTGGACTGAAAGAAGGAGAGGTGGAAAAGAAAGTTGAATCCGGAGTAACAAAGTGGGTGTACGAACTAAATAAAGAGTCGTTGCTAAAAATTTGTGCACAATACGAACTTGAGGGATCAAGTACAACTTCCATAGATGAGTTAAGGAAGACGTTAGCTACATTCGTGAAATCGAAACAGTCTTCGAAGAAAGACGTTGGCGAAAGCTCAAAAACTCCGGTAGTCGAAAATATAACAAACGAGGGGAAACCAAAAATCACTGATATATATTATAACTGGATAGCTGATCGCGTATGAAATATAGGCCGAAGCGTGAGGCCAGTTGAGTGTCATTTTTTTTGGAGTCCCGTGTATCGCCATCTGTGCTTGGCGGCATCAAGCTACCTATCAATTCATGATTTGATATCACAGTGATATATATACAGCATGATTCCCAAGTCACGGAAAAGATTTTACATGCAGATTCCTAATCGAAATCTAAGAATAAGTTCATTATCAAAAACTTCGAGGGACCAGTCGTTCCTGAGTTATAGAAGGTTTAGTCCACCTCGTAGTTGACGTTGTCCAGGTGGTGAAACTGATGACTCACATTCTCCAGATCTTTTGCTTCGAAGTTTTCATTCTAGTTGTCGCCAGGCAGGTGATTTCTGACCTCCAGGATTCTCACTACGTTTTTGACGTTGTCCAGGTGTTCAAACTGATGACTTCCGATCCCCAGGTCGTTCGCTTCGTAGTTTTCACTCTCGTTGTCTTCGAGTTGTTGACTTTCGTGCTCCAGGATTTTCGTCCCGTAGTTTACGTTGTCTAGATGGTCAAACTGGTGACTTGCGTTCCCCAGGTCGTCCTCTTCGTAGTTTTCACTCTCGTTGTCATCGGGTAGTTGATTTCCGTCCTCTGGGACTTTCGTCACGTAGTTTACGTTTACGGGAAATCAACAACCCGATGACAACGAGAGTGAAAACTACGAAGAGGACGACCTGGGGAACGCACGGGTTCCCCAGGTCGTCCTCTTCGTAGTTTTCACTCTCGTTGTCATCGGGTAGTTGATTTCCGTCCTCTGGGACTTTCGTCACGTAGTTTACGTTTACGGGAAATCAACAACCCGATGACAACGAGAGTGAAAACTACGAAGAGGACGACCTGGGGAACGCAAGTCACCAGTTTGACCATCTAGACAACGTAAACTACGGGACGAAAATCCTGGAGCACGTGAATCAACAACTCGAAAACAACGAGAAGCACGTGAATCAACAACTCGAAAACAACGAGAGTGAAAACTACGAAGCGAACGACCTGGGGATCGGAAGTCATCAGTTTGAACACCTGGACAAAGTCAAAAACGTAGTGAGAATCCTGGAGGTCAGAAGTCACTTGCCTGGCGACAACTAGAATGAAAACTTCGAAGCAAAAGACCTGGGGAATGTGAGTCACCAGTTTGATCACCTGGACAACGTCAACTACGGGGCGAACGACGTAGGGCATGAGAATGATCGACCGGACTATTTCAAGAATAAAAATTACGAAATAACAAACCGAAATTTCAGGCAAAGTTCATACGACGCGGGCACTATCAATTTTACAGGATTTTACGTGGTTATGCGGAACAAAAAGTGAGCGCGAAAATTAGCGCTTGAAAAATGACCCTTTGCTTGATCGGCCGCACTGATATCGGTAATCGGCCGATAAATAACTGTCATGCGAATCTATCGGGATAACCGACAGATGGCGGAATGCGGGACTCCAAAAAAAATGGCCGCCTTGGAGCCCCAATAGGGCACATGAATTTTGGTCGATCGGCTATCCAGTTAGTATATATATCAGTGCCAAAAATCGAGAAAAAGAGCAACGAAATGGCAGGCGCAGGGTATTTAAGTCAAATAGAACCATTCCAAAAAGGTGGTAACTGGGCATTATTCGAAGAACAGCTCGACGCCTTCATCGAATTAAATGATGTAGTGGAAACAAAGAAAACACCTCTGCTCTTGACCAGACTGTCGACAGCCGTGTTCGAGGATTTGAGAGCGCTTTGTGATCAAAAGCCGTTATCTATGAAATACAAGGATTTGCTACAAAATCTACGAGACCACTACATACCTGTCAACGAATACTTACACCGTTACGCGTTTCGAGATCGTAAACAAAAACCCGGTGAGACGATCCAAAATTATATTGTGTCACTGGGAACGATGGCACACAAATGTAAATTCGCCAGCTCGGAGATAGAAAGTCATATTAAAGATCAACTAATCTCGGGCGTGAACAGCCAATTGATGGAATACGAACTACTGAAATCATCGAAATCATCACTGGCAGAGTTGGTCGAACTGGCCAAAACAATCGAGATCGCGGATGCTAAGGTCAGTGAAGCGGGACGAAGCGTTATGACGCACACGCAACCATCAGGCGAAAACAGTCTACATGCGATCTTCGGAGGCCAGAGAAAGGACACACCGAGAAATACACAAAAGTTCGGCAAGCGCAAATCCCCGCAGAATAAACAAGGTACCGCCAGTACTGAAAAAGGATGTTACTGCTGCGGAAAGGACAATCACGTGAGATCAGAATGTTCTTTAAAAGATAAATTTTGTAGCGAATGCGGAAGAAAAGGGCATATATTGTAACGTGTTCGGACTATAGCACGCAGCAGAACGACCGAACTACGACCATACAACCGCGCAGATAGCCTCGCGCCGATCGAGGATCAGAAGACCCTGACGTGACGTCACAAGTAGTATATAAGCCGGCACGCTGAGGCAGTAGCCAGCGATTCGTACCAAAGCAGTCAATCGACTCAGACGCATTATTAGAAATTCATCGATAATAATTAAACTCACATAACCTCAAATAGGGAGTTACTCAAAGCGGGATCTTACCTCATATTAAATTCAGAAATCGAGAAATTGAAAATTAGCTAAAGCAGCAATTTAGATTAAACTCAAAACAATAAAAGAAAATATAATTAGCTAAAACAGTAATTATGGAATGAGAATAAAATAAAAGAAAGAATAAAATCAAAAGCAATTTTAGAAACAAACAAAACAAGGAACAGAACAGAAACCAAAGCCAATAGAATAGGATATTAGAATTAGGATTTATTATTTGATTATATCGAGTCACATTTTTAGTTTATTTCATTTTCACTGTAAATATTAGATTTAAGTTAGATCGATCAAAAGAAATCGAATCAATAAAAATAATCAACTAGATATTATAATCTAACCAATCTGCCGTCTTTCATTTCGTGTATTATTTCCTTGCTTAATTATTATAAATTCTTTTCAGCTAAAATCATTGAAAATAAAATCGTGTTTAGCTAACAGGCAGCTTCGGTAGTCTAACACTCAGGCAGCAACGGTATAGCTGTAATTGGTACCCGAGTCTGAGAGTGTAAGATTACCCAAGTCTGTATTACGCAGCTTCGGTGCGTTTTAACCTAGACAGCAACGGTATAGCTATAATCGGTACCCGAGTCTGGAAGGTATAAAACAATCCCAAGTCTGTAGGGAGGCAGCTTCGGTGCGAAACACTCAGACAGCGACGGTATAGCTATAATCGGTACCCGAGTCTGAGAGTGTATCAATCCCAAGTCTGTATTAGGGTACAAAAGGTTTTTTCACATTTTTCCTAAGAGGAGCTCCAAAAATCACACCCGTGACAAAGAATTCACGCGAGCTAGCGTAATTTCGCGGCCTTCTGCCGTGAGACATACGCAGAGAAAGTTACAATATATAAAGTGTGTAAAAATTATAAAAGTAGAGTCACTTCGCAGAATTTTGTAAATGTTGATAATGAAGATTCAGATTAATCCGATCAATCGGAGCAATCCGAGCAATCCGATGATTCCGAACCATCGAGATTCGCCAGCGACTCACTGCAGAGTTCAGTGAATGTTATAAATAATGTAAGCGTAGAAACGCCGGAGATGGTAGAACCCCACACGGAAACACTATTCATAAATGATAAGCAATTGAAAATGCAAGTAGACACCGGCGCGGCAATTTCAGCCATCTCCGAAGCGTGTTATAAAAAAAATTTCTCTAATATATCACTTAAACCGACAGGGATTCTCCTCCAATCTTATAACAAACAGGAAATTCCCGCCACTGGCATAATTAGAGTATACATAAAAAAGGAACCGAATGTAGAACCGCGGAAATTAAGTCTTTACGTTATCAAAGGCGGAGGATGCCCAATATTAGGTCGAAATTGGTTGCAGAAATTAGGCATGTGGCCTATAAAGTTTGAAAATTTCGAAAGACAGAAAAGTAACGTAGATCATATGTCAAATCCAGAACCGAACGTTGAAAAAGAAATTGCAAAATTGAAGAATACTTTGCCAGGAGTGTTTGCACCCGGATTTGGAGCATTTACGAAGGGTAATTTGAAATTAAAATTACAACCAGGCACACAACCTAAATTTTTGCAACCACGTAAAATACCGTTAGCTATAAAAGGCAAAGTCGAAAAGGAAATTGAACGATTAGTTGATAATAAAATAATCGTTCCAGTCGAGTATAGTGAATGGGGCACACCCGTTGTACCGATCTTAAAAGATAAAGGCGCGATACGCTTGTGTGGTGACTTCAAAGTCACCTTGAATAAATACTTGTGCGTAGACCATTTTCCTCTGCCCCGTATAGAGTGGGTGTTTGAGATCCTCAGAGGAGGTGCCCAGTTCACTAAACTAGACTTACGACAAGCGTATCAACAATTGCCTCTAGACGAAGAATCTCAGAAATACGTGGTTATAAGCACGCATTTGGGACTGTTTAAGTATCTGCGATTGCCGTATGGCATTGCAACGGGTCTAGGCTCGTTCCAACGAAAAATGCAACAATTGCTGTTAGGAATAGAGGGTGTTGTTGTTTTTATCGACGACATATTAATAACGGCGCCAGAGTTCAAAGAGCATCTTGCGAGACTACACGAAGTATTGAGACGCTTAAATGACGCAGGTCTTCGAATCAAGTTTAAAAAATGTCAATTTTTGCAGCCAGAAGTAAAGTATTTAGGGTTTAAAATCGATAAAAACGGAATTTATCCGTTAGAAGACAAGCTTGAAAGCGTCAGAAAAGTACCACGTCCGCAGGATGTCTCGCAACTTCGCAGTTTTATCGGTTCGATAAATTACTATGCACGATTTATCGAAAACTTAGCAGTAAAACTGCATCCGTTGTATAGCTGTTTAGAAAAAGGAAAGTTTGAGTGGACCTCTGAGTGTGAAGAGGCATTCAATAACATCAAGCGGGAATTAACCTCAGAGAAAGTGTTGATACATTTTGACCCAGAGAAACCGATAATAGTGACCACCGACGCGTCACCATATGGTAGAGTCATTAGGGGTAACTGTGCGCAGTGGGTAAGTGTGCGCACCTGGCTTATCTCCGAACGGAATGAACGGGATTAACGCTATGCTACAGCACATCAGACCGGCCTTGATGAAGAATTTGTTTAGACAAAAAAAAGTGATGCGCTGCGCTGCATTTATTTTTTTTGTTGAAAAAACGATAACAGGCGATCCCAAGATAGTTTTTTCTCTCACGGCAAATAGTGTGACGCCTAAACCCGGATCAAAATTGAAATAAATTTATTGTATTCATATCAGGAATTCATTTAAGCTTAAGGCTCGGCAAAAATTTCGAAGTTATATTCGGTGCTGGTGAAGTTTTGAGCATCCATATACAATTTGTCTCGCTGGGGTAAGTGTGCGCAGGCTTAATCATTGGTCGAAGACCAGATTATGCCTCAAGTTGAACAAAACGTTCTCACTACAAGAAATGGATCTTCTAATAACAATTTCGACCAGCCAATGGTAGGGGTTGGGGCGAATAGTGTTCGCAACAGTCAAACTTGGGCTCCCGAAAACGCCTCCATAAGTGACCCTCATGTAGAAGGACATTTATGGAGATTTACAAGTTTTGGTCAGATAACTTGCTTATTTTACTGAAATTTTATTGTTCAGAGCATTCATATTCATAATTGTGCAAAATGCACTCGTATTTTCAGGGTGCGTATACTTACCCCACAGGAGTGCGCACAGTTACCCGCAATACGGGTCAAGTGTGCGCATTCTGAGTTTTCTTAATTAATTTTGTTTTTTTCTTAAGTGTGACGGTTTTTTGTAAAACTACTTTATTTATTCGATAGTCAAATAAATGCTCTATCCAACGAGTATGGGTTGTTTTTTGTAACCCTTGTTTTTTGAGCTTGACAACCCTCCAAAGAGCAAAGTGCGCACAGTTACCCCTAATGACTCTATAAGTGCCGTACTTTCGCACAGAACTGACGATGAATTAGATCGACCGGTCTGTTTCGTGAGTCGAACATTAACTGCTTGCGAGAAAAACTACTCACAGCTGGATAAAGAAGGTTTGGCAATAATTTTCGGGATAAAAAAATTCTTTGAATTTTTGTACGGATTTAAATTCACGTTACAAACAGATAATCTAGCAATCGCGCGAATTCTTGATGCAAATAAGCAAATCCCAGAAATTGCCGCCGCACGCCTTCAAAGATGGGCAGCTTTTCTCTCAACTTTTTGTTACACGATAAAGTACATTCGAGGTAAAAATAATTACGCCGATTGGTTGAGCCGTCTTCCCAGTTGACAATGCTCAAACAAAAGTTGACAAAGAGAATGAACAGATTTCTAAAAAAATGAATTAAACATGCTTGAATCAAATAAAAGAATATGATTTCGTGACGCTTAACTGGAAGGTGGTGCAACAAGAAACCAGGAAAGATGTTCTGCTGAATAACGCGGTTCGTTGTTGCCTAGACGGGTGGCCTAAGAAGCCACCTGAGGACGATAAAATGCGCCCATTTTGGGAAAAGAGAGATGCACTATCGGTCGATAAAAATTGTTTACTTTGGGGGCATCGAATAGTGATACCAACGTCAATTAGACCGATAGTCTTACACGAGCTGCATCACAGCCATTTTGGTACTACCAAAATGAAGGCTTTGGCCAGATCGCTTGTTTGGTGGCCAAGATTAGACCGCGAAATCGAGGAGATAACACAAAAATGTCTGCCCTGCTTAGAAGTAAGAAAAAACCCCCCCAAGATACCATTGACGCCGTGGGCATGGCCAACAACACCGTGGCATAGAATTCACGCCGATTTTTTAGGTCCGATCCTCGATCAAACGGTACTAGTAATCCTGGACATTCACTCTAAGTGGCCAGAAGCTTTTGTGATGAAAAACATGAGCGAAACCGCGATAATAACTGTTTTTGAAGATATTTTTACGCGTTTTGGGCTTCCAGCACACTTAGTGTCGGACAATTTTGCAACTTTTACGGGCAACGCGTTTAAGCAATTTGTTCAAAAACGAGGAATAAGACATAGTACCTCAGCCCCTCACCATCCTGCAACAAACGGGGCGGCAGAACATTTTGTCGATACGTTCAAACGTAAGGTCAAATGCATTGCTAAATCGGGAGCCACGATACAGGAAGCAATTCGCATATTTTTATTTGATTATCGAACCACCCCACACGCGGCCACCCAACAAACGCCGGCTAAGTTAACCCTAGAATGGTAACCTTATTTTTTTTTACCCATTCCAGTAACCTGGGGTCATAAAATACCCCACTCAATTTCACTGAGGGACCGACAAGTTCCATTCCTCGCTTGTTTACGTTTAGTCCAACACCGATACTAATGTGTGTGTGCTTTGAATAACTCTTGCATACTGGTTTTTTTCTGATGAGGGCGACAAACCTCGCCGAAACGTTAAAAAACTTGAAGTAAGAAGTTCCTGCGTTACGTTTTTTCACCTGACTCGATCTGATCGATAACGTCCCTCATTGATAAAATACCCCAATTTTGAAAATTCATATCTCGGATATAATTTCACGTAGAAGGTCCTACGGGGGCTCTTTCGCTTCGTCTTTCAATGCAGAATCACGTGAGCTTACGGACATTTTTCCCGAAGTCTGAAAAGTTGGTCAAAAATTGGGTAACGGGGTAGGAAACGTGAGAAAATCGTAAAAATGCCTATTTTCATCAAGTCGTTGGGGTCTTTAAAGACCCCAGGTTACCATTCTAGGGTTAATTTTTGGCAGAGAGTTGAGAACTCGATTTTCGTTATTAAGACCACCGCTAACAAGCGAAATCATTCATACGCACCAAACATGACTGACCAAAAACCATCGTGGGGCTCGTGTAGTCGAGTTCAGGTTGGGAGACGCGGTTATGGCTAAAGATTACAGGGGAGGGAAGGAGACATGGACACCAGGAGTAATTGTAAACGAAATTAACCCAGGTGTCACGTATGATGTACAGGTAGGAGATCAAACCTGGAAAAGACATGCTAATCAAATATTAGCGCGTAGCTAGCAATTAGAGAAACAGCTACCAGTTGATAAACCGATTATACCCGCTGACATTGTTCTCCGCAAATCTAAGCGTATTCGAGAACGCAATAACAAGTAGGTTATAATAGTTAAATAACGATATAGAAAATAAGTTCCTATGTACGAATAATGAAAATTAAATAAATGAGCTAATTACACTATCAGTAATACGCACACATATAGATTTATATACTAGATACGCATGTTAAGGGGAGGGGTAACCCTTGCCGGGGTCATTTTAATGTACTTGTTAAAGAGGCTGGGATGAGTGCGGTGGGTAATTGATGTAAATGACGTTACACACTATTGAAAGGTACTGTATTCTTCTTTATTTTGATTGGTGAAACATTGAAAAAGTTGATAAATACGTGAGATATAGGGGACTGAAGTTGAGGCTACGATTTACGCTTGCCTGCACGGATCACAAGATATTTTCTGAACCAGTTGTTCGATTGCGTTCCCCTTCGGTACACATTCTCTCCTGGTATGTGGCTATGTCCTGAACCAGAACCGCCAACTTCTAAACCAGACCTTCGGACTTATAGCCGAAAATAATGATAAAAATGAACCAAAACTGAAAAAACCGCTTCGAAAATTCATTTTTTCCGAACTACGGCATATACAAACATAATTTTGGTTCAGGCGAGAACTGTCAGTGTACTCAGTGTGAAGATATGTCGTTTTTGTGTTTCAGATAACGTACTCCGACGCAATCTTGTGATCCGTGCAGGCAAGCGTAAATCGCAGCCTCAACTTCAGTCCCCTATATCTCACGTATTTATCAACTTTTTCAATGTTTCACCAATCAAAATAAAGAAGAATACTGTACCTTTCAATAGTGTATAACGTCATTTACATCAATTACCCACCGCACTCATCCCAGCCTCTTTAAAAAGTACATTAAAATGACCCCGGCAAGGGTTACCCCTTCCCTTAATGATCAACTATAAGCATATTATATATATAGGGTAAGTCTATGATTAAGCAAGGGAGGATGCGGTATCCGTGAGGTACCCGCGTATGTATGTAAATGACCAATTGTACTGAATACTAAGCCAATGTATTGATACAGGAGTTAGTCAGTCTCGGAATACCGAAGGAGACACACAACCACAATAAAGGCTCTAGCTTTACCTATTCGTATCTCTCTTTCACCTACCCAATTCCCGCAATCCAACAGTAATATAATATAATATATATATAATAATAAGGACCACCCTAATATACAGGGTGCAAATCTTAACTCTGTACATACTTATAGGGTGTGTAGGGGCTGCCAATACAAGCATTTTGAGGTATGACACCCATGGTCGGAAACTCATCCTAACCACTATGGAGGGCTTTGAAGGATATGGTACCGCACGCTTGATCGTAGTGTAATGAATCAGATGTGATCATTTTCGACCCAACATTTTATTCAGCTGTAGACAACAGTACATAAATGTTCTTGCGTGAAATCAAGAGGACGATAAACTTTGCATTAAAAAAATAACAAAACAATTTCCGGTGCTTATGAACAGAATTTGAAAAAGTTATGGAAAACGATTCGGGGTTTTGCACACTTGGGCTCTTCGTTTTCCATAACTTTTTCAAATTCTGTTTATAAGGTAACGGTACCAATGCTCGGACGGTTAAGAGCGTTCCTAGATTAGTGGATTTATTAGTCATTTAAGGAGTATTTTTTTTTTTCAAACGACTGGAACCATCGTGAGGCTCATAATTTCTAGTTTTCAAAACACATACAATACCTGCCAAAATGTTAATTATTCTAATTTTCATGCATTGAAATGTTGAATGATAGCAAATGTACCGATCTTCGGACAGCTTTTAGCGTTACGTCCCCGTGTTCGGACACTGTCATGTCCCAATTTTCAGACACGTATTAAACAAGTTTATATATGTTTGTTTGTTTGTTTGCTTGGTTTATTTTTGTCTTTCCATTGAAGTTTTAATCAACCCTCGAAATTTATGACTTTCTTTTATTTTTTTCATTTTTTATTTTATCAAATAAAATTGGTCGAACTGTCACAAGCGATCCCGAGGTAACAACGCTCGGCGTCCGATTATTCGGTCTCTGCGGCTACGTTCTCTCGTACCAGTAATCGGACACGAGTTCGACCGTGGTACATACGTGTAATGGATGTCCCAATAATGAGACGCCCAAATTAATGTATAAAACCTTATTAAAACCGATTTGTAACGACGCTATCGAAAAGCTTGTTTAATTCGCTTTCGATAGGTCTTAAGTCTAGTCTAGAAAACGATAAAAATAAACCCCTATTATATCATAAATTATCGCAACTCCTTATCTCATCGGTTTAGAAAAGTGCATCCATGGTATGGCTGACTTCTACTCGTTAATATCTCTCGTCAATTTTACTACTAAATTCGTTATTTAGCGTACAATTTTTTAGATCATCAATTATTAATTGAAGGCTGAATAGTATACAATCGTCACTTTTCGTTACCTGTCGATTATATTGCTAATATAGTGAAATATTCGGAATATCGTCCGAACATTGGGACCCGTCCGAGCATTGGTACCGTTACCTTAAGCACCGGAAATTGTTTTGTAATTTTTTTATTGCCAAGTTTATCGTTTTGTTGATTTCACGCAAGAACATTTGTACTGTTGTCTATGGCTGAATAAAATTTTGGGTCGAAAATGATCACGTCTGATTCATTACACTACGAAAAGCGCGCGGTACCAGAACCTTCAAAGCCCTCCACAGCCGTTGGGATAAGTTTCCGACCTTGGGTGTCATACCTCAAAATGCTTGTATTGGCAGCCCCTACACACCCTATAAGTACCCAGATAGCCAAATGTCCGTTTAATTTCGTCTTAATGCTGCAAATCAATTGCAATTGATGACAGCATATTTACCGTCGTTAACGTCCGCGTCAAGTGTTGTTCTTGCTGGCAACATTGTTTGCGACAGATATGAGTGGGAGAGTTAGGTAATGGAAGATGATTCTTGGATGAAGGTCGTATAGAAAAAACATCAGTTTGACGTTTCGGTCCTGATGAGGACCCTCCTCAGAAGCGAGAATTTATTATTATCTAAAAGATATACAAAACTAAGTGTCATTCCAAGTGCTTAAATGTAAACTAAACCTATTGACAGGTGTGAACGTTAAAGAGATGATGATGATAAACACTACCTTAAAGAACCATAGACACCAACATGTTTGAATCTCGGTAGCGAAACAGACACAGCCATGCGGTAAAACTGTAGGGTTAGAAAAAAAAGTCAGCACATACACTAAGAAACAGAGACAAAAGACAGTAGCTGATAGGAAAATACCTTAGATACATTAAAAAGGGCTAAGGAAGCGGTACATTGGCAATCAAAAGAGCCCACTTCTCCATTATAACAGTTGGAGAGCGATATGAATCAGCGGCAGGTAGAAACCGTTTCAGCAGTAAGCATAGACCAGTTAGAAACTAGAAGGAGACCCACTATGGCGAGAGGGCAAGCAGGTGTTAAGATCATATAGAGTGGGATCAATGTTGAATCAATAGTGAGATAGCCGGTAAGGAAGAGACGCTTACTTGATGACCGAGGAATATATAGTACTAAGATGTTCAACGTCTTGTCGGAGATTGACAGCGGAAGGGTGGCTAACTATGTTACACATTTCAAGTAACAGGCGCTTGTGGTATCGGGGTTCTTCATCCAATATATCAACCCTACCATAATTGAAAGAGTGATCGCATTCAGTGATATGTTTAGTGAGAGCGGTATGTCTTTCATCTGTTTCCTGAGACTCCAATTCACATGTGAAACTGAACACCAAGGCCATATTAGCTTCCTTGACGTCAATGTCATCAATAACAATTCCGTCATCAAAACTGACTGGTATCACAAAGCAACGTGGTCACAACGTTATCTGAATTTTACATCACACCACCCTATGTCGTACAAGATTGGCACGATAATTAATTTAGTGGATCGCGCTATCAAATTATCTGAACTCGAATACCACAAAAAGAACCTAGACTTAATATACCAAGTATTGCGTCTGAATGATTATCCCGCTCATCTGTTGGAATCTCATATTAAGAAGAGATGCTGGGTTTTGAATACGCTAGACCACAATAACAACGGTGATATAGGTCCAGATCTGAATACATCTCGATCTAAGTTTGTTTCTATCCCCTACGTAGCGGGCCTTTTTGAATCCCTCAACAAAACTTTCCATAAATACAACATCAGGTTTGTAGGGAACAGCATGAATGACCTGAGCTTCATTTTCGATTCTGGCAAAGACACTCTACCGCTGGATAATCGTTCAAATGTAATCTATAAAATACCTTGTAATGACTGTAATGGCGTCTATATTGGACAAACGGGTAGACAAGTAAGATCTAGAATTAAAGAGCACAAAAACAACATTAAGGAAACAGATGAAAGACATACCGCTCTCACTAAACATATCACTGAATGCGATCACTCTTTCAATTATGGTAGGGTTGATATATTGGATGAAGAACCCCGATACCACAAGCGCCTGTTACTTGAAATGTGTAACATAGTTAGCCACCCTTCCGCTGTCAATCTCCGACAAGACGTTGAACATCTTAGTACTATATATTCCTCGGTCATCAAGTAAGCGTCTCTTCCTTACCGGCTACCTCACTATTGATTCAACATTGATCCCACTCTATATGATCTTAACACCTGCTTGCCCTCTCGCCATAGTGGGTCTCCTTCTAGTTTCTAACTGGTCTATGCTTACTGCTGAAACGGTTTCTACCTGCCGCTGATTCATATCGCTCTCCAACTGTTATAATGGAGAAGTGGGCTCTTTTGATTGCCAATGTACCGCTTCCTTAGCCCTTTTTAATGTATCTAAGGTATTTTCCTATCAGCTACTGTCTTTTGTCTCTGTTTCTTAGTGTATGTGCTGACTCTTTTTTCTAACCCTACAGTTTTACCGCATGGCTGTGTCTGTTTCGCTACCGAGATTCAAACATGTTTGTGTCTATGGTTCTTTAAGGTAGTGTTTATCATCATCATCTCTTTAACGTTCACACCTGTCAATAGGTTTAGTTTACATTTAAGCACTTGGAATGACACTTAGTTTTGTATATCTTTTAGATAATAATAAATTCTCGCTTCTGAGGAGGGTCCTCATCAGGACCGAAACGTCAAACTGATGTTTTTTCTATACGACCTTCATCCAAGAATCATCTTCCATTAACTACAAGGTCTAATAAAATTCACTTCTTCAGAGTTAGGTAATAATGTACTCAGGTTCAAGACGGACAAATACTTTTATTCGACCGCTTATTTTAAGGGATTGATATTGACTGACTGGTTTTTCCTCTCGTCGGGCTACTTATACCTTGTCGCCAAGCGGCCGATCGGGGTACTAGGGGTCTCATGATACATATCACCATCATCCATGTCATACGTCCCATGGTGCCTCAGGTCACTGGCGACCATACGTCGCCTGCGACCTGAGGTCACCGTGTGGGCCGTCTCTACTTTCCAAGAGGTCTCATACCCAACAAGGCGGTCGTCAATGTCACGTGACCCCCCGCGTCAGGGTAAGAAACTCAACAGCGGTTAGGCCCGGCGTCGACGCCCCAACAAACATAGTACGGCAATTGATTGCAGCGAAATGCTAGTAATATGCCGTCAACTCATTCGCATATTTCAAATAAATCTAGGCTGAACTTGTCGTAGTCATTCAATGCTGGCTGCATTGCAGCATTTTTAAGTAACCTAATTACCGGCAAACGAGTGCAATTAGTTGATAGTAACGTTTGTCTGTTTGGGTACATGATATTGCTGTATATTCGATTGCAGTCATCTAATGCTGGCTGATCGCAGCATTTTCACGTAACTAAATGACCGGCAAGCGTGTGCAATTGGTTGATGGTCACGTTTGGCTATCTGGGTATGTACAGAGTTAAGATTTACACCCTGTATATATATATATATATATATATATATACATATATATTGTAACGGATCAGACAACATAGGCCTGACCGTTAGCAATTCAAACATCAGCCGTTGCTAGCATCGAACGTTCTAGAACATTCGACGAGAGCGACAAGTCGCGTGACGTCATAGCAAGTATATAAGTCGAGACACAGCTCTCATCACCAGCAATTCTACGGTATAGCACCGGGTTGACTCGCAACGCTCTTATTCATCAGTCACAATAGGCAGAGCGCCTTGTGAACTAATAGCTTCATTTCAATATAAATTCTATTCTATTCAAATAGCAAATTTCAACAGAAATCAAATAAAATCCAAAATATCAATAAAAGAAATTATCATAAAAGAAAATACATTATTTAATCAAAATATAGAAAATCAGATTATAAAGTAAAGTAACGGAAATTTCCTTTAAAAACGACGAACCTGTCAAACACCGCTTAGCGATACAAATAGTCTACAATATAGAAAGTTAGCAAGTAAGGAACACTGTAAATATAGGATAAATAATTGGTAGCAACCGCAAGGTTTGGAAAAATTAAAATAAATCGAAATTCTTGGTTATTTAAAAAGTAAGTTACTCTATGCAGATCCCTTATCCGCCATTTCCAGGTTCTTCTTCATTGGTATAACCAACCAAAGCTACATACAGCCTTAGTGTGTCTCTGACGCACTCAGGTCTGGCACAGCAGGTTGTATTGTTTAGAAAATTTGGGGATAAACTAACTTTAACATAACTAAAATCAAAAGGTTAGGTGGGTAAAGTGCAGCCTTAGCGCGTTTACGTGTTCAGGTCTGTGGGGAGGCGGCTTTAGTTGCACGGCGACTCAAGTCCGTAATAGGGAACATTAAATTATTGATTTAAAGGTCTAGAAAACATAATTCGAGCAAAGAACTCACAATTACACTCGTATCGCGATACCGGTGGTATCGCTCAAGAACCGAAACGTAACATTTGGCGCCCAACGTAAGGCTATCATAACATTTGGCGCCCAACTGAGGGGCTTTTATAATCAATATTTAATAAAAAACTTACTTAAAAAATATCTAGAGTCATTTATTCAATTTAACTTAACTTCGTTGCACTAATTAACTTAACTTCATTGCTGGTAGAGTCATTTTTGCGGATTATGTCAAAGTCCGGTGTCACAACCAGGCAAATGGCGGACAAGGGATCTAGCATCAACTCGGCTACAGAGCTAGGGTTAGGTGACAGAAATCAAGGACGGCATAATAAAGAAAAAGACGCAGCAAATTTAGATAAGGCATTTATTGATACAGAAAAAGATAAAGAAACAGAGCGTCGAAGGCCGGTGGTCGTCGAGCAGTCTTCGGTGATAGAGGCACTGGAAAAAATTCATAAAAAGATAGATGAAAAATATGCTAAGTTAGAAAAAACAATCGTCGAATCAAAAGCAGTAAATACCGATAATATAATATCGTGCGAGGAAAATTTCAGAAAAAGGCTCGAAGAGCAATCGTTAAAATATAGAAAACAATTAGAAGCATTAGATAAGAAACTAGATATAAATAGCGAAATATTCAACGAAAAAATAGAAGAAAGTCAAAAACAATATAATAAAGAGCATAATACGATAAGAGAAGAGTTTGGCGACGGTCTAAATTGTTTGGAAACAAAGATAGAGAAACATCAAGAAATAAATGTAAAAAAGTTGACAGAAATCGAGAGGAAACATGAAAATTTCCGGACTAGCGTGAACGCTGAAATTAGACGAGTAAAATCGAATAATTCATGTCAAGGAAGTGAATACAATAGCTTCATTTCCAAACATATTAGACTGCCGCAATTCTCCGGAAAAAGCTGGGAAAGACCGGCAAACTATATAAAAGAAATTGAGGAGTATTTTACCGTCATTGATGCTCGGCACGATGACATTTGTCTAAAACTGTTGGGGCAGAGTCTCACGTTGGATGCGAAGGATTGGTGGATCGCGCGTCGCGAAGTAATCAATTCATGGGACGAATTTAAAAAACGATTTCTAAAAAGATACTGGGGAATCGAAACACAGCGTGAATTAAGAAAAGATATAGAATTCGGTTATTATATTCCAGACGCGAGGGTAACGTGGTCTGAATATGCAAATAGGAAGTTCGCATCAGCCGTGGGTTTAGATCCGTGCATGTCAGAAACGGAGATTGTTCGTAACCTTACGCGACATTTCGACGAACCGATAGTAGAAGCTGCTAGGTGCCGCAACATAGTTGACATCGACGCACTACTAGAATTTTTAGACGAAATGCAATTCGGTGGTAGATCTAACGCACCAAGACCGAGAACTACGTATGCGAACAAACAATATCAAACCGTCAACCGTCAACATGAAAACCGAGACAAACAAGTGTCATGGCGGAATGAGATCGCTAGTCAGAGTTTCAAACCGACAAACAACGAGCATGAAACGCGAAATCAACAGGGACAAGGCGAGCATGACAACAATAGGTCAAATTGGACAAATCGACAAATAAAAGCGACCGTTGTAAACACGGAGAATGAACAGTCGGTAAACGATTCAAATTCAACTATTGCGGGAAACTAGAAGGCGCTGTACTGGAAGAAGAATTCTTACCGACACCAGTACAGCGTGTTCAAAGCATTTCGGCGGTAGAATTAAATAAAAATAACACAGAAAATAATTTATTCGAGAACCCATTTAAGGTGGTTCTCCACCTACAGTCCCACCAAACGTGGGTTTCAGAGCAGATTTTGAGTACTTCTTGATGGGGAAAAAATCCGAAAAAAATCAAGCATGTAGAAGATCTTCGGGAGATTGATTTTGCATAATAATAATTCAAAAAAGTTATTAACAAATTGATGGAAAAAAAAACTGTTCAAGAAATTAGCCGATGACCCAACTTTTTTTTTAGGTGAGAATTATTTTTTAATTTTTCTGAATATCTATGAATTTTTTCAGAATTTTGGTAAATCTTTGAAAATTGCGTTTTTTCATACTTGACAAAACGCGATTTTCAAAGATTTACCAAAATTCTGAAAAAATTTATAGATATTCAGAAAAATTAAAAAATAATTCTCACCTAAAAAAAAAGTTGGGTCATCGGCTAATTTCTTGAACAGTTTTTTTTTCCATCAATTTGTTAATAACTTTTTTAAATTATTATTATGCAAAATCAATCTCCCGAAGATCTTCCACATGCTTGATTTTTTTCAGATTTTTTCCCCATCGAGAAGTACTCGAAATCTGCTCTGGAACCCACGTTTGGTGGGACTGTAGGTGGAGAACCACCTTAATTATCTTATTAAAGAGGATACAGGAGAAGGTCAACCGTTAGTACAATGTCCGGAGGTTCTTCTGCGCATTGAGAATGTCTAAGTAAAAGCGCTAATAGACACAGGTAGTCATGTAACGTGCGTGTCGGGTAGCTGGTACAATCGACATAAAACATCTTTAGCAGACTGCGCAAAATTTCCTGTAGTGAACTTTCAGATATCAGGAGTGCTAGGGGGCAAACCTACTCGGATAAAAGAGCAAATATTAGCAGGAATCAAGATCGGTTCGTCATCCGATGAGATATGTTTTCTCATCGTACACGGATTAAAGCAAGATGCCATAATAGGGATTGACACCTTACATAAATGGAAAGCCGACTTAGATTTAGACTCAAATAAATTACAATTTCAAATAAATACAAGACATGATCAAGTTGAGATAAATACAATGAAAGAAAATAAAAACGCGAACTGGGATAAAGAGACAATTTCAAACATCGAAGCAATTAATAGTCATCAGTCTGAACATAATCCGGGATTAACCGATGATGAGATTAATAGCAAATTATCAGAATGTCAGATACTAGAAGCTTGTGAGATTAACGCCTTTTCAAACTTGTTAAAAAAGTATCGCGACATTTTCTCGAAAATACCTGGTAGAGTTACTATTTACGAACATAAGATTAAAATATATGAGGATCGACCCTTTATAAGACGAGCATACCCTGTGCCGATTATGCACAGAGATAAAGTCAGAGAAGAGATTGATAAAATGTTAAATCTTGGTATCATTGAGCGCTCATACAGCGAATATATAAACCCTATAGTGGTGGTAGCTAAAAAATCAGGCGACATTCGTCTGGTATTAGATGCGCGTTACATTAACAAGCTAATAGTACCTGACCATGATTGTGCGCAATCTACTGAGGTTTTGTTTCAAAAGTGCGGAAACAATTCCGTTATGTCCAGCCTTGATCTAACTGCGAGTTTTTGGCAAGTACCGTTACATAAGGATTCACGAAAATATACGGCGTTCATGTACGAGGGGAAGACATATCAATTCGCGGTGACACCCTACGGATTAAGCACCAGCTTGGCAAGTCTCATCCGCACTCTTGATTTAGTCTTGAAGGAAACAGAGGAATTTACCATCAACTTCGTTGATGACATACTGTGTCTATCTGACTCATTCCCATCTCACTTGGCACACCTGGAGTTATTATTTAAAGTTTTTAGGAAGCACAACATGACCATAAATTTCAATAAATCAAAGTTTTTTCGGGAACAAATCGATTTCTTAGGGCATCGGATTACCAAGAATGGAATTTTGCCACAACCAGAAAAAATAGAGGCAATAACAAACTTTCCCGATCCAAAGAACGTTAAACAATTGAAAGGATTTTTAGGTCTGACGAATTATTATGGAAAATTTGCAAGACATTACTCAGATGCAACAGCTCCATTGCTAAAATTAGTACGAAAGGATGTCAAGTGGGATTGGAACGAAGAAATGATAGCGCATTTCAATAAAGTAAAACAATTATTTTGTAAAGAGATGATCATTCATCATCCAAACCCGAAAAAACGGTATTATCTGCAGTGTGATGCAAGCAACTTTGCGATCGGTGCCGTGTTGTATCAGTTATCCGACAAACACGAGGAATTGATTGTAGGTTTTGCTAGTCGTACGCTAAAGGGGGCGGAGCTTAACTATTTTACATCGGAAAAAGAGCTTTTGGCGATAGTCTTTGCGCTGGAGAAGTTCCGGACATTTATTATCGGTGCTCAGTTAACAATTCGGACCGATCATCATGCGCTTACATTCATGACGACATGCAAGTTAGTCAGTTCAAGGTTGGCGCGTTGGATATTGTTTGTTCAAACATACGATTTCGAGATTGAATACGTTAAAGGCAAGGACAATATCGTTGCAGACACGCTTAGCCGATATCCACCTGACAAGATCAACGAAATGCCACGAATAAACAAACTACAAATAATTGCGCCGTTAGCAAGAAATATAAACCAAAATTTAGAAAATAAATTGAAAATTTTCGAACAGCTTCAAGCTGATGATCCGCATATTAAACGCCTCGTCGATGAGGATTTAACAAGGGATAAAAAACGATTAAAATTGGAACAAGGGATTTGGTACCACTGGGAACCAGGGGGCTCCAAGAGAGCTTATCTTCCGTCGGATTTGATAAAAGAATTAGTAACAGAGACACATGAGGCATACGGACATGTTGGGGCTAGAAAATGTTACAAATTGTTGAATGAAAACTTCCCTGGTGGAGGTTTCGGATAGATTCGGATAGGGCAACTTTTCTACCCGTTTGAATCCATTTCATTCCGAAATCTGTCCACGAACGAATTGGTTTTATTCCGAATGAATCAGTTAAAAATACGGATTGTATCCACTTGAATCCGTTCGAATCCGACCGAATCCGAATCGATCTGAAATCGCGGACATTCGAATCCGACCGAATCCGAGTCAATCTGAAATTGCGGATATTCCAATCCGTTCGAATCCGAGTCAATCTGAAAGAGCGGAGATTCCAATCCGTTTGAATCCGACCGAATCCGAGTCAATTTGAAAAAGCGGAGATTCCAATCTGCTTGAATCCGACCGAATCCGAGTCAATCTGGAAAAAGCGGAGATTCCAATCCGCTTGAATCCGACCTAATCCGAGTCAATCTGAAAAAGCGGAGATTCCAATCTGTTTGAATCCGAGTCAATCTGAAAAACCAGACAACCAGACTGATAAATTAAGAAAAATTTCTTTCAATCACTTTCGAATGCATATATGAAGGGTTCAGAGCCAAAGTAGCCTAGCCCACATTATCGATAAAGCCTCTTTCAAATGGCTAATGACAGTTGAAATGAGCTTGATCAACAATGTGGGTTAGGCTACTCTGGTGCTCAACCCTTCATATAGGAACTGAACTATATAGAGATAACGTACCGACGAAAGGAGATTATAAATGTTGTCCTTATCAGCAGACTCATTCCGAATGGACTTTTGAATTGATGAGGCGATGAAATAGTATATTATGTGGCATGCCCGTAGACCAAGGGTTTTTCGGCGAGGATAATGATTTCAGGACGAGCTAAGGGCGAGCCGTAAGCGAGTTCTGAAATTATTGTTCGAGTCAAAAACGGTATACGGGTGCGCTCCATACCATATTTTTTTCGGAATAGGGATGAAAAGTCACTTTGACGCCTATTGAGATTCACACTGGTAACCACGAAGAGTGAGGTTATGGCGCGATCTGTCGCGCACTTCGAACTGCACATCAAAACTGCCGTACAAAGACTTCATCCCTATTGAAAAACTCCAATAGGATCCCATCAAGATGACAAAAACCGCATAGAAACCAAATATAAACCCAATAAATATTCATTGGTTTCTATTGGTTTCTATGCGGTTTTTGTCGTCTTGATGGGATCCTATTGGAGTTTTTCAATAGGGATACGGCAGCTTTGGAATGCGCACTTCGAACTGCGCGTCCAGACTGCACAGAGAAAAGAGTTTCTTTATAGTAAGAACGTATATATTTGTATATAAGCAAATAAATATTTATTCATAGTTAACGAATATCAGTTGATCCAAATGATGTTGGGTTTAGTGAACTCATCTTATATAGTCATTGTTTGACTCAACCGAATATCATTTGGATCAACTGATAATTTGTTAACTATGAATAAATATTTATTTGCTTTTTTTAAATTTATTTATTTATTTATTTTATTTATTATGGAAGTGGTTTCCGGATTCGTGTCAGATTCGCTCGGATTGGATGTATACGGATTGAATAGAATTGAAGTGAGTTCCGGATTAGTGTCGGATTCATTCGGATTGGCTGTACGGACTGAATAGGATTGAAAGCGAGTTCCGGATTGATGTCGGATTCGCTCGGATTGGTTGTACAGATTGAATAAGATTGAAAGTGAGTTCCGGATTGGTGTCGGATTCGCTCGGATTAGTTGTACGGATTGAATAGGATTGAAAGTGAGTTCCGGATTGATGTCGGATTCGCTCGGATTGGTTGTACGGATTGAATAGGATTGAAAGTGAGTTCCGGATTGGTGTCGGATTCGCTCGAATTAGTTGTACGGATTGAATAGGATTGAAAGTGAGTTCCGGATTGGTATCGGGTTCGCTCGGACTAGTTATGCGGATTGAATAGGATTGACAGTGAGTTTCGGATTGGTGTCGGATTCGCTCGGATTGAACGGACGAATTAGAAAGGACTCGACGTACGGATTGAATAGGACTGAACGTGAATTTCGGATTGGTGTCGGATTCATTTGGATTGAACTCGAAGTCGGTGCACGGATTGAGATGGATTAAAAACCTGCTTCGGAATGACTCGGATGATTCCGTATTGTTAAGGTGACAGATTTCGCAAAGGATCGGAATAATTCGGATGAGACCGGATTGAAGTCCTATCCGAAACCTCCACCAGGGTTCTACTTTCCGAAATTCGCGCGGTGCATTCGACGAATTCTAGCTAGCTGCGAGCGGTGTCAGCTATGTAAAGTACCGAACCGATACAGCTACGCTCGGATGCAGAACATCACACCGAGTGAGGTCGGGGAATTGGTTTCTATTGACTTTTTAGGCCCGTTACCCGCGAGTAAAGGAAATTACAAATGGTTGTTAGTGGCCATTGACACATTCAGCAAGTTTGTGCGATTGTATCCGTTGAAAACTGCCGATGCGCGCTCCACAATCCGATGCATCTTTGAGAAATACATACCGGAGCTTGGGAAGCCGAGCAAGATCCAGTTCGATCATGGAACACAGTTCACGTCAGCGCTATGGTTAAAGAAACTGAAAGAGGAAAATATAACACCTATATTCTCATCAATTAGACATCCTCAGGGAAATATGGTCGAAAGAGTAAATCGTGAATTGGGAAGGTTTTTTAGAACTTTCTTGACAGGAAAACATACCTCATGGATTGATTGGTTGAAAGTTATCGAAAGCTGCGTGAACGAGGTGTACCATGAATCGACTGGATTTTGCCCGTGCGAAATCCAGCTCGGTGAACCGCCTACTCGTTTCTGGAAAAAATGGTTCAAATTAGATAAAGAAGATATACCATTAGAATTGAAATTAAGTTTAGTTAAGAGTAATATTAGGAAGAATGGAAGTAGCAGAGCCAAAAGGTTCAATGAAAGTCATAAAATGACAGAATTCAAAGTAAATGATTTGGTTTTGGTGAGAGCTTTAAATGTCTCTGATTCAAAAAATAAAACAATGGCAAAATTTCTAGCTTTATATGAGGGACCTTACCGTATTTGTAACCGAATTGGCGAAGCTACATTTATTCTAGAAAATGTAAACACGCGAAAAGAGCGAGGTCGTTTTCATACAAACATGCTGAAGCACTATGTGTTACCTGAAATTTGAAAATTTAACGAAGCTAGCACCTAGGGGAGCTGACTGTCATCGTTGGCAGCGGTTGTGTTTGAATTGCTAACGTACCTTGGTTCGATGAGACGAAGAGGACGATATAAAAGCTCGAGGTCGAGTATGAGTCATCACATTCACTTATCATGTTCGAGTACGGATACATCAGTGTGCAAGATAAGGGTACGCAAACCCAAGCCGTTGACGATGACGATCGTATATCTGAAAAGGATGAAGTCATCATTAGTTCGGGAAAATTTAGATCAGTAGTGTATATATGACAGTTCTGGATCCAGCCTTCTTTACCGGCCATCAGGCAGTCGGTAACTTACCGGCCGCGTGGGCAAGTTACCGACAGTCGGATGGTAACGATCGTCGATCTTTGTTACCGACAATCGGATGGCTGCAATTTGCTGTCGTGCGATGGCGCCACTGCCGATTGTTACCAATATTCCGATGGTAAGGATCGAGAATCCTGCATTGCCGATCTCCGCTTACCGACAATCTGATGGTTGCGATTTGCCGTCATGCGATGGCGCCACTATGGATTGTCGATCTTTAGTTACCGATAGTCCGATGGTAACGATCCGATCATTAGTTACCGATAGTCCGATGGTAACGATCCGATCATCAGTTACCGATAGTCCGATGGTAACGATCCGATCATTAGTTAGCTATAGTCTGATGGCTGCAATTTTCCTGCAATTTTCCGTCTTGCGATGGCGCCACTAACGATTCGGATCATGGTAACGATTATCGATCTTTTTTTTCTTACCGACAATCGATCCAAGATGGCTGAAATATCTAATTCTTAGCTTATATATACGAATTATACTAGCTGAAATGCTTAAAGTGTGACAGGGTGTTATATATATGCAATCAATGACGCAAATTATCTGATAATATATATGTTTATTTGTTATGTCTTAAATCTAACTTATATTCTAAAATGACAATTTTTTTCTTAAAACTAACTTAAACCATGTATACATTAGATATATCTAATTTTAACTTAAGCTATATATGTACAACGGGGTGCATCGAGCTTCACGCATATCATCTGAAACATACAGGTATTTTTTGTAATAACCGAACGACATGTAATGAAAATTAAGTGAACTTACCTAGCAACGGGTAATTCAAAACCATATTCGCGAATGTCAATCTGTTCGAGTGGAATCACCCCCGGCGGCGGTGGTATGTCCGGAGATGAGGACCTCGACGACGATGGTGATTCCGGACTCGATCTCGATGTGTCAGAACCGAACGATCGCGATCGACTTCTCCCCCTATCAATATGTACCGTCTCCGCATCCGAATCTTCCGCATCTTCTTGCATGGAAGATGTTATATCCGGGCATTGGATGGCCGATTGTGTCACATTTTCTGTCGCGGCAGCACGCCTTGCCCAATGATCATTTATTTCATACTGCCTCGTGATGCTCTCGATCATCTCGAAATGTATGCTTGACGTTTCGACTACGAAGCGCTCATCCACATTCTGCTGGCGCAAAATACGCAACACAAGCTGAGCGTTCCGGAGGAATCGCATCCTCAACTCGGCCCTCCGTCGCAGCTGAGCCGCCCGCAATGAAACTCTTACGCCAGCCGGATTCATCTGGATTGATCACACATTCTTATGTTTAGAATCTGTTGAAATTTGAGTATTCAATGCTAACACAACATACCTTTTTTTCACGTGTTCAGTTTTAAAATTCTTCTTCTCCTTCTATTTCTTCGCCTTGATACTTTTTCCCGCTATTCAATGATCTTCCACTCTTCACCGATATTTTCAAACTGAAAATTGTCTTTTTTTCTCAAACCGATCCGGTGGGGTCGGGTTGCAATCCTATCGGTTGCATACAACCCCCAATTTGAAATAAAATCAAGCCTAACCAACCCGAGAACAGGACACAAAAGACTCCGCCTCAACTCATAAAAATGGGCAAGTCTCAAAGGATTCGGTGGTGAATATCATTAAGAAGTTTTTTTTCACTGTACTTTCGTCGTTGGAAAATGCTAGAATTCTGCAAACACGAAGATTGTAATAATCAAAAGATCCCACCTGGCTCCTATAAAAATCGACAAATCTCAAAGGATCAAGTAATAAATATCATTCAGAGTTTTTCACATCCTTTCGCCGCTCGAAAACGCTAGGATTTTACAAAAGATTACAATAATCAAAAGACCCCACCTGGGCCCCCATAAAAATTAGCAGGTCTCCAAGGATCGAGCAATAAATATCGTTTAAAAGTTTTTCACACCTTTTCGCAACTCGAAAATGCTAGGATTTTACAAAAGATTACAATAATCTAAAGATCCCACCTGCACCTATAAAAGTCGGTAAGCCTCAAAGGATTAAACAATAAACATCATTCAGAGTTTTTCACATCCTTTCGTCGCTCGAAAACGTTAGAAATTTTTAAACACAAAGATTGTTTGGAACACCTGAATTTTTTTTCGCATTTTTTTTTTTTTCACACGGTACCATCTGCACACCTGCACGCATACCGATCCCACGCAATAAATCATCAGCTCAGTCAATTTCCGGCATTGCTTGAGATCGCACACGAAATCGTCAATATGGAGCTAATATTGGATCTACAAGGTTTTGGACGATTCAGTGATAAATTTGTAATAAAAGAGCTGGCTGCAATAAGCATTCGCGCGCATGAGGAATATCAGCAGGATATCACACGCATTCTCTTCAAAGCACCATGCTCTTGGGTGACTCTCTCACGCGAGTATAAAAATCTGAATTCGTGGCTGACATGGCGTCATCATGGAATACCCTGGATTGCGGGAGAAACACCGTATAAGGATGTAGTGAAAACTGTGAGAAAAGTTGCACAGGATGCGAGGCGCATTTATGTGAAGGGATTGGAGAAGAAACTCTGGATCGAAAAAATCCTCAATGACGACTCGAAACCGGTGATTGATTTGGACGAGCTGGGCTGCCCGAATTTTCGAATACTACGATTGGAATCGCGTGTATATCGCTGGCATGATGACTGTCATGGCGATGTATTCGGAGGCTACCATTGTGCCTTCGAGAACGTTCAGCGGCTGAAAAACTGGTATTTAGAGGAGGGGCATAAAAAACCCTCCCCACATGTCTCGATGGCGGGGGATGATGGTTTAAAAGTCAAGAGCTCGCAGGGAGCTGCATCCGTGCATCTCGACTTCTCACCATTAACACATCTTCCTCGTATATTCGAATCTGCAAACTCTTTCGAACAAGGTAACAATCCCGTTACACGATAATCATATTTAATTATAATATAAAAACTAATTTCGAATTATTCATTTTGTGCAGATGGATTTCAGCAGCCTTAACAGCACCAGCCGTCTGGATAATAATCTACCAATGAAAAGGATGTCAGAGCTGGAGGTTGGGCAAAAGTATGATATCACAAGACTGAGGCTTGTGAAAACGAAATTCGACTGTAGAATCATCGCCACTATTGCCAACGAATACATCGTGTTCCTGCCTGCAAGAATCGGAAAGGCTCTAGAGAACGATTCCACCAAGCTGAATGAGTTGAACAACGAAGCGGATCAGAAACGTCTGCAGATCCTCTATCTTGGAGGGCAATACAATAAATTTGAATTCTGTAGCAAAATCTAAACACACACACACACACACACACACACACACACACACACACACACACACACACTAATGTATATAAATATAAATATATATGTAATGGGAATGGGCTAGGGTTGAATAAATAACAATGAAATTTCAATAACATTTATTTATTTATTTATTGTTCCTTTAGAATAAGCTTAATCTATAGTTCTCAAGCATGTAGAATCCTTAAAATGTGGCTAATTTTTTGACGGTACCGCTGATTGGATTATATTCAACAATGCGATCGTGTATAATCATACAGTAGGCTGAAGTATTTGCTGGAAATGCAACGCTAGTTTCAAATTCCAAACGAATATCCACCGGTCCACTCTTTAACGATTCACTTTGCTTGGAACAGTCTATAGTAATGAGTGGGGCTGTAGCCAAAAAATCACTCTTCGACAAAAGAGGTTCGGATTCCTTATCGTAGTATGAAATTTGAAAGTTTGTGTACATATTGTAGAGAATGGCGTATTGATTGCGAGCAATATCAAGATTCAAATTTCCATAGGGATAGCACTGTGAGTTTAGGAAAAGTTTCACATCTCTAATCATACAATGATCGAATTGACTGGCATTTTTCGTCGCATCGTTTCGTCGTGCAGTTTGGAATCCCAGTATGACGTGTCTCGGTTTCTCTAGCTGTGTAGATGTCTTGACAACCCATACATGTCTCGTTGTTGCAGGCAGCATCGGGTACTCGTACATTTCCCACGAGCGAAAACTCATAGATACAGCCGGATCTTTGGCGATATAATTGAGCATCTTGATTTTTGCAGAATCCGACAGTCTGATGTATGGCAATAACCATTCAATTTTCTCGAGTGAAATTTTGACCCCCTCCAGAGCTGTTTGATGTATGGTGTTTAGATCATTGTTTGATCGCGTCAAAATTAGCTCATGTTTCGCATTGACGATGATTCGATTATAGTCCTCGGCAAATCCGAGCAAAAAACTCAGCGGTATAACAACATCGAAGTATCCTTCGGCGTTGGTTAGTTTATTTTCATTATCCACCAACCAACCGGTGTTTCCCAAAAGATGTTGTTGTCCAGGGGTGAATGATAAGTATCCCTTCATAATACTCGTGATGCCGACATTCTTATTCTGATCAATCTCGTGTCCATTCAACTCGTAACGCATATCGCCAAACATGTGACACACGGCCATATTGACCAATTCTGTACCTGCACTAACAGCGGTGCCGTCTGATTTTGTAAGCCGACCGTAGATGTGGAGTGAACTTTTGCTGGGTAATACACACGCATCTTGATTCTGTACAGATATTCGGATCTCATCGTTATTTCTGAATGTAGACGCGGCATACGGTTGATGCGCGTGTATTTCACAGTGAGCAATCGACTCGTCGAAGGTCACAGGTGTTTGAATTTTTATCATTTTTGTGATGGGCATACGCAGATAAAGCAATGGATTCTTATTTTCCACCACAACGAAGTCGAAGTCCTAGGCTCCGGAGAAACTGAGCGTTCTGATGTGTCACTCGAATCGGAGCTGCTCGACGACTGATGATGCTCGGACATGTTATCGAGCTTTTATAACTACTACCAGATTTTCTTGTCCTCTCAAACACAATGCCCATATTATCTCAAAGATTTCACGTGTAATCGTATAGTTACAGTTTCTCTACGAAAATTGATTAATTTGCCGTCCTGATCGACTATTCTCAATTGTATATCGTGTATTGACCGTACGGTGATTGGATGATAAATGACATTTGTCGGCACTTCCACGATCTTATATCCGGGCGGTACGGTTGGGAAAAATTGATGAATCGTATGCACCCGATGTTCATTTATATACGCACCGGTGCACAGTGGTTCCAAATCCCGAATCGCTGGCCAAAAATGGAAGGTATTATCGAATCGCTATCAGATTTATTACTCGGGGGTTTTTGAGGTCGCTGAACCCGAATCTGAAGTCAAATTTTCAAAAAACAAAATGGCGGCCCAAAAATGGCGGATAATTTTATTGAAACTTGAATCAATCCTTATGGAAATCGGTACCGGGGGGTTTTTGAGGTCGCCGAACACGAATCTGAAGTCAAATTTCCAAAAAACAAAATGGCGGCCCAAAAATGGCGGATAATTTTATTGAAACTTGAATCAATCCTTATGGAATTTGATACCGGGGGGTTTTTGAGGTCGCTGAACACGAATCCGAAGTCAAATTTCCAAAAAACAAAATGGCGGCCCAAAAATGGCGGATAATTTTATTGAAACTTGAATCAATCCTTATGGAATTTGATACCGGGGGGTTTTTGAGGTCGCTGAACACGAATCTGAAGTCAAATTTCCAAAAAACAAAATGGCGGCCCAAAAATGGCGGATAATTTTATTGAAACTTGAATCAATCCTTATGGAATTTGATACCGGGGGGTTTTTGAGGTCGCTGAACACGAATCTGAAGTCAAATTTTCAAAAAACAAAATGATGGCCCAAAAATGACGGATAATTTCATTCAAACTTGACTCAATCTTTAAGGAATTTGCTACCAGGGGGTTTTGAATAGAAATAATTTATTTTTACGTACATGTGTAGAATATAGTACATTGGGAAAGTATGTAAATGTAAATACGAATTTGAATACAAATACTTATTTATTAAGAAATTACATTAAATATTACATTCATATAATAAAATTATGTAAAGCTTAAAGGCTCCAATTGCTATCCGAATCGCTATCGTTATTGTCGCTAGAGTCGTTGCAGTCAGACATTGCAACTACTCTTGGTTTGTTTGCAGTTGGCGATTCCAACAAAGCCATGGCTTCACGCGATAATGATTTGCTTGACTTAGCTGGTAGTTTACGCAAACTTGAGATAACAGGGTCAGATGAAATCAAAAGCCGCGCAAAAACATCCTCCATATTTTGTTTCCTACTAAATTTTCTAGCAAAGTCTAGTCTAAATGATTTTATATATTTATTGCAAGATTCCTGGGCTTCCTCGGACATCTGTCCTATCGGCAACATGGAAACCCCTATTATTTTTGCGCCGTGAATTAAAAGTTTGTGCACAGTAGTCGGCATGTAATACCAAGGATATAGTAGCACGTATCTACGGGCTGTTTCTACAGCGTATTTTTCAAATTCATCAACATTTATTTCAAACCCGCACGATATTATTTGCAAGATCACGTGGAATCTCTTGATTAGATCCTCATCTATTCCCGTTAGAGATGCGGAAACATCGGAATTTTGGAAGAAACGACGAGCAGTATTACCGTCATTCGTGCTGCCATATCCTTGTTTTGGTTGATCAATCAAAAGTCCCAATCGTTCACGGAAACCTTTTTGGATGGTCTTTTTCCGACTTTCGATGCTTTTCTTATCGGCCTGCCATTTTTTAATTTCTAATCTGTATGAAATATGTATAAGGCACTCGAAAAAACGAATCCACGCGTGCAGTGATGATATCCCATATTGTAAATGATCTTCATTTATTTTCCTCTTCAAAATGTTGTCGATGTCGTTGAATTCTTTGGATGTAGCACCGCAAAGATAACATCGTTGACTTGATGCAGTAGATGTTAGTGAATTGCAGACTTTTCCATCAACCATTGTTAAGGCCAATTTGTAGGATACAGTGACTTCTTTTCCGTTCACAATCGTATGAAAAGGTTGAAGCTGCTCTTCTTGTTCCTTGATGTTTTGAACTTCATTTCGGGTGCCTTCTGCAGTCTCTTTCAAAAACTCGATTTTTATTGGCCTACAGAATCGAGGGGAGGAGGGTCGTGGATTTTTCCACACGATTATTCCTTCGTTATCACCCCCGTCAACAAACACGAGCTGCAGTGGCACGAGGGAAGTGAAGAAAATAGTTGCGTCTGTTTTATCTCCGTCGTCATTATCAAATTTTTGTTTGAATGTACTTTGCCCAGATGTTCCGTCGCATCCCCATTTGCAGACAAAATTCAATTTATAAATTTCGCTGGATGGGAGGAGATGCAAAACTTCACTTTGCACTGCTAAAATGCGACTCGCTGTATGGTCTAACAGTGCTTGAAGTTTGACCGCAGCTTTACTCTCAGTAATCGTGATGTCATCTTTGGGTGGATAACATTTTTTCTTCGCCTCCAACACAGATTTGTACGGTGGGTATATCTTCGAATTTAGTTCCAGTGCTCCAGACCGTATTCCCTGATATACATGTTTAGACATGCGGTATTCAATTATAAGAGATAACGCAGCATCAGCGGAATAACGATTGGTCGTCATGTCCGTAACAGTGCGTAAGGCTTCCTTGTATTTGGACGCTTTTGTAGGACTGCCCAGAGCAACCTCTTTTACCACTTTTGCGGCATCCAATTTTCCTGCAGCTCGAAGACTCAAGTGGGTGGCAAATGCAAGCTCTTCGGCACTGGACTGCTCACGAATTGCTGCAGTTTTTCTCCGTTTCGACCGCTCACTGGAGTCCTCGAAGCTCAGCGAATGTCGACCAGGCCCACGAACTGCATCTGAATCTTTGTTCTCCTTCGAAATTTCCGTATTGTTTCCAAAGGTGACGATTCTGCTTAGCCAATCCGTATTTTTGTCCATAAACCTCGCCTTCATTCTTCTAGCTATTTTCCATTTGTCTTTCATATCATATAATAACTTGCGAATTGTTTGTTTTTCATCCGCAGATAATGTGTATGAGCAATGGAATTTTTTAGACAATTCGACCTCCAAGATTTCGTACACGTCATTCGCATTATCATTCAAATGATCAGCGAATAAATCAAACAACTCCTTTCGCGTGAAATTGACCGCCTCACTGCTATCACGAGAGCCTGGAAAATCAATTAAAAAGTTAGACAATAATAGAACATTTTTAAGAATCAGTAATGATTTGTTAATGAAAATGATAGTCGAATCCGGTACAATAATAATTATATTTATGAGAAACAAATCACTTAAATTCGCACCCTACTGTGGTGCACTTCGCACACACGGAGAAAAATTTCTCGTAGAAACTACCATACAATTATTGCAGTTTGAAGACAGAACGGAGGTATAGACAAACCTACCATATTTTTCTGGTAGTTCGACCAATAAAATGTTGTCACAGCCGTGATATTATTGTGACTCGGACAAGATTTTATTGAATGAACTACCAGAAAAATATGGTAGGTCTGTCTATACCTCCGTTCTGTCTTCAAACTGCAATAATTGTATGGTAGTTTCTACGAGAAATTTTTCTCCGTGCAGTATAGTATACATGCCGCGCCAGCACGCGCCGTGCCTGAATTCCCGCGTCCATTTATTAAAAAATTCACTATTACCAGAGGGGCAACTTGGTGCACCTAATTTTTTGGTGAGGTATTACTCAAGAGTGTATACAATAACGTGGCACTTAACCAGTATTAGAATTATTTAGAATTATTAACTTTTACTCAATATGAACATAACTTTTTTCCGCAGCGAGCACGAGAATTTACGGTAGATGTTCACAATTTTTGTCGCTCGGTGTATGATTAATATAAGAAATCGCAATGATATAATAAGTGTACTTACATCCAGGAAGAGACTCCATTTTGCAGAATTAAAATAACTCAATTCTACTTGAAGATATATCACTTTGAACACAACGATATTTTTCTAGCGTAGCGCACGACCGACTATACCTGCTCGAGCGCTCCGTTACGAATGAAATCCCAACGGCTAAATGCAACACCTGCAACCTACCGACCCTTGGAAGGGTTCCCCGAAATACCCCTCTACCTGACCCCACAGGTAAAATTCCTTGAATAGAAACTTCATTTTTCGGTTTTTGGCCAGCAATTCGGGATTTGGAACCACTGTGCGGTGGTAATATTACACTCAACTCGCAAGGCGTTGACTTTGAGTATGCGAACGGGTAACTGGGATTTATGGGTAATACCACTTTCAAGCTTTTTTGGGGTAAAACCGAGCAATCGGCCGATGGAATCTTTTGGTTCAAAGTTCACAGAATGATTGCATCTAATTTCACTGAGTAACTCATTGTTATTAGCCTTTAGACTGAGATTTATATCCTTAGGTATTGCCCTTTTCAAATAATTTGCGATATCCTCAATTTCATAGCTCCCGGTGGGTATTGTAATCACAGTGTCTGGTTCTATATAAAACTTATTACACCCTTCATCTATATTGGGGATTGCATTGAATGTCAGAAGCTCAATGAGTCCGAGAACATACGTCTTTGTTGGGGATAACTCGATAGGTGGAAAATATTGAGTCCTCAACACCGACGATTCTCCGGAGAGTGTCAACGTGAACGAATCAGCCATGACTAATATCACATCGGCGATTCGCATACATTTTATAGTTGTCCGCTGAGAAACTTGAGGCACAGGTGACCGCAAATTACCGTGTTATATTCTTGATATCTCTTATGATTATATTTTACGCTACCAACACCGAGATATTTCATTAGATCTCTAGGTGGTTGTAAATCGCCAAAACTATCGAAATACACCGCATCGTTGCCATTTTTCGTGTACGCAACCCAATGCGTCCCCGGACCGTTTTTATCATCGAGATTGATAATTGCAGATTCACGCTTTCTAGGTCCTGAACTGGGTAAATCATTTCGCATAAAAACACCCCGGAAATGTGGAATTTTCATTGCTTTTGCATAGTTGAGCAAATCGGCATCTGTGAGGGCTCGGTGTGGTAGCTTTATTAGTTTTTTGCAGGCTTCAAATACAGCCCCATACCCTTCTTATATGGTTTGAGGTATAAGCCCTTCCCCAACGCAATCGCTTCCATTGTCGCGTTGTGACGCTTGGATTCTTGTAATTGATGTTTATTTGCTTTAGCCTCATTGACAACCTTTGCTATACCCGCAGCACCACCGGCTAAAGCACCTGTGGCACTAAGGGCCGCAAATATTGGGATGAGAAACGGTAATAAACCGCCAATTTTCTTGGGGACAGGTAGAATACGAGGCACGCGCACTTTTCCTTTAGACACGGCCGAACGGGCACCCGCCAAAGCTGACTCAATAGCTTTAGGGCCCGACTTCATAGATTTCTTTGCTGCTTGTATAATAAAGTTCAATGTTTTTTTTTTCTTGTTCTTGAGCGATGTTTGCGTCTTGACCCTCCTCATGCCCATACCTAGTTTGGATTTTGCTTTCATGGTGTTGGTGACCGCCCAGGCGACAGCTTTTTCAGCTGTACTCGCGTCTTTGGCTAAAACCCGATTCCAAGCCCTCTCGGCAAGCACTTTATCAGCCTTATGACGCTCCGCAATATTATCGTGATTTTTGGAGTATGCGATATCGTGTTGCTTGCATGCAGCGTCTAGAGCATTGATACCACGATCACCGCGAGCTAACCTCTTAGCTAATTTTGTACCAGGTCCGCAGTATTGATAACCGGGAACATGCAATTCGACGGGGAGATTGTTGATGATTTTATTTATTAGCCCACAACCACTCCTTTTTCTACGTGTGTGTCCAACCATGGTTCACCATGAACTAACACGAATTCTATAAAAGCGTGTATTTTATACGTGAATATATTAGTTCTCATCGAGACGTTTGTCAAGCATCATGAAATTTCAAGATCAAACGATCAAACTACCCATCGCCAATTTTGATAATTTGGTTGAGCGAAAAAAGAAGAAGGGGAAACGGCACGGGGCCCTACTACCAAATAGTGTGAGGGCTGTCTTTTGCGGACCTTCGAATTGCGGCAAAACTAATGCCCTTCTCACACTACTGACCCATGCGAATGGTCTACGATTTGAGAATGTGTACGTCTATTCAAAATCCCTCAATCAGCCAAAGTATGAGTTCTTGAAGAGGTTGTTGGAACCGGTGAAGGGGCTGGGTTATTTTCCGTTTGATGAGCACAAGGAGGTTGTAGCACCGAAAGATGCACACCCCAACTCTATTATGATTTTCGATGACGTGGCCTGTGAGAAGCAGGATAATATCAGAGCCTATTTCTGTATGGGGCGGCACAGGGATGTCGATAGTTTTTATCTTTGTCAAACGTATGCCCGAATTCCGAAACATTTGGTGCGTGATAATGCAAACTTGTTGGTTCTTTTTCGTCAAGATGAAATGAATTTGAAACACATCTATGCCGATCATGTGAACACTGATATGACCTATCAGCAATTTAAAGATTTGTGCTTGGCGTGTTGGAATGACGGTAGATATAGTTTTGTAACCATCGACAAAGACAGTGAGATTAGCGCTGGGCGATATAGGAGAGGCTTTGACTGCTTTATAAGTCTGAATCACGAATAAACCACATACAGTCGCAACACATCGATCAAACTAGCAGCATGGAGAGCTCCAAGATACGTAAGCAAAACGATGTGTTGCGGGAAATAGCGAGGGCCAGCGATATCATTCGACGTAAACATGAAATGATAAAAATGGGGAAAGACACCAGCGATAGGGCTATTAGTGAAATCTTTAAACCACTGGCCACACCACTGCATAAGTTGGTAGATTCATCGAAGCAGCAGCAGCGGCTACTAATGAAGCGAGAAATAAAAACGGAGCCGGGTTCGGTCAAGACAGAGAAGGTAGAGCCGGGTTCGTTCAAGACAGAGAAGGCAGAGCCGGGTTTGGTCAAGACGGAGAAGACAGAATATTTTGTGGAACCGGAAGATTATGAGGATGCTGGTGATGATGAGGATGATGATAATGATGCATATAAAAGCGCGATTGAGGAGAGCTTGGCAACTAACATTGCTAGTGGAGACAATGCTGCCGCCGCTATGGATGATACGGATGATGAAGATGATGATAACAACCTGGATCGCACGTTAATCGCGTCTACAAGCACACCGATGTTGAAAAAAGAAGTTAAGACGGCGCGCTATTTGAACATGTTTGCCTCTGAAAAAGAGCGCAAGAAATTGGATGAGAAATTTGGAGTTCGAAAATTAGCTAGCGGATTGAAGATTGGCAATTCGGATATCGCATTTGATGATAATCAGATATATGTAGGTGATATGAGTTATGAAAATACACCTGGATTGCTTGAATTGCTATTCAAAAAGTTACCCGATCATGCCAAGGTGAATAAAAGCGATAGATTGAATTATATCAAAATCGTGAAAAAAACGAATGCTTATCGGAAATATTACAAAGCTGAGACAAGTCCTCATCATGATAGGGAAAAGTATTCAAAGTATAGAGATTTCATTGCCCCATACATCGACCTGTCGGTGAAAAAATCCGGTGAAGGTTTATTACCCACCCATAAAATCGCGCGGGGACAAAGCATGGATTATGTTTATTGGGATAATCCTAATGAGCTCGTTGATCGTCTCCGGTTACTCACGGCATCTCAAGCAGCTGGTAATACTAGCCATACCAATGAAATTTCCTCCATTATTGAGGAGCTGCGTGAGGCGGGAATCATTTATTAGCATGAGATTGATCATAAAATAATCATTCAGTCACAGATCGTTGAACAATGAGCATAGACATATTCGGACGACCGTTGGCTAGAAACAGCTACGAAAAAGTTGTTATCCGGGGTTCTCCAGGTGTTGGATTCAAATTCACCCCTGATAAGCAGTACGATCTAGACGGCAAACGATTATGTAATATTGCGGATCCGCAGGAGCCGAACGACGCTGTTTCTCTGAAAAGTCTTGAAGATATTACACAGCGAGCCTTGAGTGTTCTCGAACATTCTATGGAAAAAACATTTGCAAACTCTACGCTACAAGCACTTCACAAGTTTGAATCTCAACTTAATGCACGCCTTGATCGAGAGCATACCAACAATTTGAGCGGGAATCAACACATTCAGACTCTCATACTAAAAGAGATTGACACTCTGACAGCGGAAAAGGAACTTCTGAAGATTCGATTAGCCGCTGTAGGATCTAATCTTGCAAAACTCTACCACAACGGGCTAATCCATAATATTCACCCTGAATCAAGCTAGATCGATCGATAATGGGCATAGACATATTCGGTCGTTGGTTGACTAGCAGAAAAATCAAAAGTGTGAGTAGTCGTGGACCGCCCGGCGTTGGATTCAAAACCACCATCGATAACCAGTACGATATAGACAATAAACGATTGTGTAATATCGCACATCCGCAGGAGCCAACCGATGCCGTTTCTCTGCAAAGTCTTGAGGATATTACACATCGATCATATATTGGTCTTGAGCGTACTATAAAGGAAACATTCGAGCAATCCATGCAACAGGCGCTCGCAGCTCTTGAATCTAAACTTAATGCTCGGATTGCACAAGAACACAGCGAAAGTTTTGAAGAAGATCAGCGTATTTGGATCCAGGCAAAAGAAAGGATTGCGGCACTGAAGGGGGAAAGTGAATCTTTGGAAAAACGGTTGGTGATAGTAGAGAATTGCGCTGAAATACTTAGCAGGCATTACATCCTCGGAATTCCGATTCCACCCGAATTTTTAGACAACGAATACATTGCAAATTGGTTGAAGACGCATGAACATGAAGTCGGTAATAGCGAGCGAACTTCATAGACCCGCCCGACGTAATTATCCACGCCGTTATGTCGATATACGTGGTCTGGATGAGACCTGGCAAGCCGATCTTGTCGATATGTCCGCATACTCATCCGTCAACAAGGGCTCAAAATTTTTGCTCACAGTGATTGATATATTTTCAAAATTTGCGTGGGCCGTGCCGATCAAGAGTAAAAATGCCAAAGATGTAACAGCTGCGATGAAATCTGTGCTAACTCTGGACCGCATACCGAAACATCTACACGTCGATCAGGGCAAGGAATTTTACAACAAAGAATTTAAAACTCTCATGAGACATCATGGAATCAACATGTACTCGACATTTAGCAACTTGAAGGCATCGATATGCGAACGCTTCAATCGTACACTGAAAAATAAAATGTGGAAGCAGTTCACACTTCAAGGTTCTTATAAGTGGACTAGCATTCTACCAAATTTAATTGCATCGTACAATAATACCAAACATCGCACGATTGGAATAAAGCCGAAAGATGTGACTACGACTAATGAAAAACAACTGTATCGAAGTGTGTATAAACCGCGTCAAATAAAAAGAAGCAAACGAAAACGTAAATTTAAGGTTGGCGATAAAGTTCGAATTAGCAAATATAAAAATGTGTTCGAAAAGGGTTATACGCCGAATTGGACAACAGAAATATTTACGATTCATGAGGTGAAAAATACCAACCCTCCAACTTACAAACTCACCGATTACCTGAATCAGCCCATTGAAGGCGGGTTTTATGAGGAGGAGCTCAGCAGGGTGCAATATCCCGATGGCTATCTTGTAGAAAAGGTCTTGCGGAGGCGTGCTGATCAACTCTATGTAAAATGGTTGGGATTTGACAGTTCACATAATAGTTGGATAAATAAATCGGATATGTAATATAATTTTCATGAATAAATTTATTATCAACTTATTTACATTTGTTTCTTCACCCTCCTCAATCTTAATGCTAGCTTACATGATAATTGCGGAAAAATGTTTTCACACACATACACTTTCTCACATTTTCTCACACTTTCTCACATTTTCTCACATTTTCTCACATTTTCTCACATTTTCTCACATTTTCTCACATTTTCTCACATTTTCTCACATTTTCTCACATTTACGTGTAAAGTAAATGGGAAATTATTTGAGAAAATGTGAGAAAATGTGAGAAAATGTGAGAAAATGTGAGAAAATGTGAGAAAATGTGAGAAAATGTGAGAAAATGTGAGAAATTTACAAGTTTGCATGATCTTGGTAACCCCAGGGCAAAGTATCAGTTTTACCAGGTATTAATTTTCGCTTATCGTCACACCAGCTAAGAGCTAACTTATTCTGTATGATAGTACTAACTTTATGTCGACCACTTTTTATCATACACTGTTTCCTATCTAAATTTTGATGACCAATAAGACATCGTTTGTAATCATCAAACGTGATGGATTTTAATGTGGAACCTTTCACACCCTTTGCACGTTTCTTATCAGTATCACCACAAGTTCTGATTGTATAGAGTTTTGCGCGCAATCCGATAAATTCAGTCATGATTTTTCCATTATTCTCATCCTTCATCAGACCAAGACGTTTTTTATTCAACAGGGGAATGCCGTAGGTATTATCCGGTGGATAGTCTGATGTATCGAACATTTTAGCAACATCACGCTTGATGATTTCATAGATATTTGGAACAGTAAATTGATATATCAGGCTATCTGTATCGGTATACATTAATTTTGATTCGGTACTTGAAAAATTATTTTTTACATAATCATAGTGGAAGTTGTATAGAAATATTTTCGAAAGATCGAGAATAGCAGCACCAATGTAGATGGGTTTATTGAAATAAACCTTGGTTCGATTTAGCTGAATAATTACCATATCTTCATCAAATATGGTACAGCTATGAAATGTTGGCCTTGCAATGAGAGCACGTGCACCGCCCCTACCCTCCCATTTCGTGATTAGTTTCACGGTCTTATGGTTACGCACATTCTCCATGGTCTTGCCGAATACAGCGTTGTTCATAAGCTTGTAGAAATTCTTCTCAAATTCATTTTTCGATTGCTTTCGCATATTTGTATTGAGATCGATGTATGATTTTAACCATGGTGATTGTGCGAACCTTAGAACTCTATGCACTTTTACCAGCTTCAAACCAAATTTAATGCATTGTTTCAAATTGCGATAGTGCAGAACATATTTTTCCTTGGGTAGAAGCGTTGTAGCAAGTTTCCTAATTTTACTACCCGGCGGTATAAAATGCTCGGGGCAGAGAGGTAGGTCGGCATGCTGTTTATGGAGCTCTATGGGATAATCTAAATCCACCTCTAGAATATAACCGATTGGTGCATCATCCGGATGGGACATCACATCAATGGCATCATTTTCCCACTCGAACGACCCATTCGGCAAATGCTCACTCATAGCTGCACCATAAAGATTATTTACATCGAAATACATTAAATATGATTCCGCTTTGCTTGGATCAAAATCTCCACCCATAAATCGATTATTTGCTCGGGCATAGCGATTGGAGCACTGTGCCACACCACCCCTTATACTTTTCTCAATGAACAATATCATTTCCGGATCGTCTAGAAGTTGGAGATTAATTTTCGTCTGCTTTAACATTGCATCAAAAGCAAGCCCCGGTGCGGTGTAATAATGCAGAGGATCCAAGTTGTATGTTTTAAAGCAGCTATCGCGGAAATTTTGAAATATATCGGCTAATAAAAGTACATCGGTTTTCAGGTATAAATCGGAATATTCGCCCAGAGTTTTCAGACCAAACTTGGCCCAAACATTTTTCGCATGTTCGTAATCTTCATTGGAAATATGAGAATCGCTTAGTCTCGAATAAAAATATTTTTCAATGGGTAATTCCAACTCGTCAAGTTTTTCCCAAGAATCGATGTATTCGTAGGGGAATACACCTTTGCGAATCATCAACTCGAATTTTCCCTGATCGATGTAAAATTTTCGAGTTATTTTTTTATCCGCATCGCACACGTATGATGCCAATTTGTCAATGCTGCTAGCCATAAATCGAAGCGAATCTATGAATCTCAAGCTCATCATGGTGCCGTCAACCCTCTTGGTAAATGATATATACTTTTCCTTATTAATGGGCAATAGCGTGATTTTACCCGAAAAATTTGAAGCTAAAGATTTAATTAAGAAATGCGAATCATAGCCCGACAAATTATGAAACACCACCGGAATCGCGTGTTTCTCTCTGAAATTCAAGTTGCACCGATTATGAGCGGGGCCGCGATATTTACCCGTGAAATGACAGTGATCGTAACATTTTTTTTCTTCCGGTGAAAATCGCCTTTCACAGATGTAGCAATTTTTTGCGCGCATATGACGGTCGCGTTGTGTCTGATTCAGAGATTCAATCGGAATTATATTTTTTATGCGCGACTCTACTTCAATTGATAATTCGCGAAGCTGCTCGATGAACCATTCAACACAATCAGGTCCGCGTTTGTTCTTATATCTCGATAATGTCTCATCATATGAGCAATGTACATAATAGGCGACACTGTGCGGAATATGCTCTTGAGATTCATTTGCAACCGGTTTCAATATACACTCGAGATCCGCGTAAACCACGAATGGCACAGTTCCCTTATTCTGAAAATTTGAAAATTCCAAGTTTTTTTTCTCTGGAAATTCCATTCGGATGCTATTCATTCGCACGCAATCTTGCCTGTGACTATCATACGCGCTGTGTACGCTAAAGTGACACAAGCATCTATCACACAAAAATTGTTCACCATCATGGTTCGATAATTGTTTGCTAACCAAACGTGAAAGATTCTTAATCCAAGCAAAGTGAAATCTGGCTTTGAAGTTATTCAAGTTAGCATCACCGTCATCATCGTGATCATTATCATCACCATCTATTTCAATGTTACACTCAATCATAAGAAGGTGAATTGTCTTTTTATCGAGATTTGTTGAATTTTTACTGAGATAAAGAGGTGTGATAATGCTCTGTTTTGATTCCGAATTTGAGGAAGTTTCTTTTTCAATTCCGTATACATTAATTCTTAAATTATTTGCTTTTTCAAGTTTTTCTACGCTACGCAGGGTTGCGGGGAATTTTATACCTGTACAATCTAGCTCTGAGATGTATCGTCGATAGCTGTGTGTTCTGGTTGCGTTGCCGTGTACGGGGTGGAGGGCTGCGGCAACAGACCACAGCAAACATCGATCATCGTCGTTCTGCACGTTGACCACCGCTTTCTTTCGCTGAATATCCTCGGGTAGCTGTGTGAATGTCGAGAGTCCACCGCGAAGAGGCTCGTATCGGTTGATGCAGATCACGGCATTTATGATCTCAATCATGCTCCAACCAGAATCACGCTGCTCGAAATCCTCCACCATAGTTAGCAGAGGATTCGTTATATTATCAGCAAACCAGGTTTTCAGATCCGTCGACGGAAGAATCGTAGCGTTGCGTGTGTTGAAGTTCTTTACTTCCAGACTGATCTCATCGTTTTTGACGTTCTCAAATTTACACGAAACCCCCACATTCACCTTAATACTTCCTTCTTGGCGTAGCACATTTTTTAAACGTTCCGTCGTTACCACGCCAGCGTCAGCCAAAAATCTTGCCAAATCTTTATGCTGAAGATTTGTCACGGCTCCGGTGCGTATGCGACACTTGAAGGCGCTCTCCATGTCATCCCATCGAACACGATTATGAATATCATCACCGATATTACCACCAACAATAGTTGCACGATGTCGTTCAAATTTCACCGCCCACGATTGAAGGAGTGAAATTATATGTTGCAATCGTTGTTTTTCACTCACACTCGGTTTAGATTGCGTCAAAATATTGTTCAAGAATCGGATATTTTGATGTGCAATGTCACGCCAGTGAATAAAAATATCTTCATTTGCCTGTTCTGGTGGTAGTGTACATAGTAACTTGTATGCATCCTCCATCATCTCAACGAGATTCATATACATAGCGTTGTCCATTTTTTTTTCTCTTCGTAGAATTTCACGGTCAAACTGGCACTAGACAATTGCTCACACCCACCCTAGGGTTTGGGGTTTTTATATGCATGAGCCCCACCCCTCCACATTTTTTTTCCACCTGGGAGGGTTGGCATCTTTGGTCCATCCGTACGAAAAAAATATTTTCCGAGTTTGCCATTGTTCAGCCCCTATAATATTGGGGGCGTATTTCGGGTTTAGTTGGATATAAAAGTGCGAGTTTGCAGTGAGTTTTACACAATCTGCAGTCAGTCGAGAGAAGCAAAATTACATACCAATCTCAACAACCAAATAGAAAGAAAGAAGTAAGTATCGTTATTCTTCGATATCATAGTTTTTTGTTTTTTTTTCTCTTTTTGAATTTCGATGGATATAGTTTGTAATTGATATCTCCTATTACAGAACATGAATCGTTATGATGATTGGAGCTCCGAAGATGATGATGGGTATGATAGCGAGAACAACGATGAAGAGGTGATAAATGGGGTGCGTTGGATCACGGTCCGATATGATGATGGCACCCCCATATGGATCGAGGTGAAACCTCTAAAGTAGGGGTGGGATGATGAGCAGGTGGATGAGGAGGTGCCGGCGGTGGGGGAAAATGGGGATGAGGAGGAGGTGCAGCCGGTGGCGGAGGAGGCGCCGGAGGATGAAAATTGGGATGAGGAGGAGGTGCAGCCGGTGGCGGAAAAGAAGGAGGAGGTGGGGGAGGTGGAAAAGAAGGAGGAGGTGGGGGAGGAGGCAAATAATGCTAGGTAAGTTCACTTAATTTTCATTACATGTCGTTCGGTTATTACAAAAAATACCTGTATGTTTCAGATGATATGCGTGAAGCTCGATGCACCCCGTTGTACATATATAGCTTAAGTTAAAATTAGATATATCTAATGTATACATGGTTTAAGTTAGTTTTAAGAAAAAAATTGTCATTTTAGAATATAAGTTAGATTTAAGACATAACAAATAAACATATATATTATCAGATAATTTGCGTCATTGATTGCATATATATAACACCCTGTCACACTTTAAGCATTTCAGCTAGTATAATTCGTATATATAAGCTAAGAATTAGATATTTCAGC
Source organism: Tenthredo mesomela (assembly GCA_943736025.1). Classification (NCBI taxonomy): domain Eukaryota; kingdom Metazoa; phylum Arthropoda; class Insecta; order Hymenoptera; family Tenthredinidae; genus Tenthredo; species Tenthredo mesomela. The sequence continues at coordinate 22,953,344 of OX031013.1, read as the reverse complement.
CATCTTGGATCGATTGTCGGTAAGAAAAAAAAGATCGATAATCGTTACCATGATCCGAATCGTTAGTGGCGCCATCGCAAGACGGAAAATTGCAGGAAAATTGCAGCCATCAGACTATAGCTAACTAATGATCGGATCGTTACCATCGGACTATCGGTAACTGATGATCGGATCGTTACCATCGGACTATCGGTAACTAATGATCGGATCGTTACCATCGGACTATCGGTAACTAAAGATCGACAATCCATAGTGGCGCCATCGCATGACGGCAAATCGCAACCATCAGATTGTCGGTAAGCGGAGATCGGCAATGCAGGATTCTCGATCCTTACCATCGGAATATCGGTAACAATCGGCAGTGGCGCCATCGCACGACGGCAAATTGCAGCCATCCGATTGTCGGTAACAAAGATCGACGATCGTTACCATCCGACTGTCGGTAACTTGCCCACGCGGCCGGTAAGTTACCGACTGCCTGATGGCCGGTAAAGAAGGCTGGATCCAGAACTGTCATATATACACTACTTAGATCAGGATCTGGAAGATATGTAATTGGGAGAGGATATCAAACAGCAAGCCACCTCATGGATCCATCACGCTTGAATCGCCGGCGAAAAGTAATTCAACCTAGCCGACCAGCTAATGTTGAGCAGGTGAATGCAATCACGGATGCGCCGACCACCAGCGTCGATCCAACGATAGTTGTGCAGGAGACCCAGGTAGATCAACCAATTACGGCAGACCAGAACAACAATCTGGTGTTAAAGATCTGCATCCCACGCTTGAAGTTATCTGAAATAAAAGAACTGAAAGAAAAAACATTAACATCTGAAACCAAAGATAAAAACAAAATTCCACCTACCATCAGGAAGATTGAGGCGTTAGAACCCAGTCAGCCGGACATCAGAAGATCAAGATTCGCGGCAGCGAATCGCCGCCAAGTACCCGTAGGCAGGCGAGAGCTAGCCGGGACTCTATTTTCTCGGGGGAACTCTTTATACCTGTAAGCACGAGGTCATAACTTCGGAACGCGTGGATATTTTTCGATGAAATTTACACAACAGCTATTCCCCCACCACATGACTTCGCTGTATAAATTAGATCGAAATCGGTTCACTGGTTTCCGACATATTAGTCACCAAAGTTGATGAAAAAGCATCTTCTTCTCCTTCTTCCCCGTCATCATCAGGTTTTCGCAGACGCTTGCTTGCCACACATTTCTGAACGAACGGCGACACGGATTGACTTGAGCTTCGAAACGTGGTTACAAGCCATTGAAATCTCGACCCCTATTGATTTTGGCATGAATCTGAATTCGCACTCGGTCGGTATGTGATGATAAAGTTACTAGGTGAGCTACGAAGGGTCGACGGAATCAAAATGGCCGCCGGATGGCTGTCAGATCGCGCTATTGACAGTTAAAATATTCATAATTGTGTATATAATCATATTATATAGTTACATATTTATATTACATAATTATATAATGTGTTACCGGACATGCTAATGGTTTTATATCAGTGAATCAGTGATCAGTGAATAATGTAAGAGTGAAATAGTGCGACGACCGTGGTTTCATACCGATGACTGTCATTAATTATAATTATTGACATGATGGCATCTTGCAATTGCACGGAACAGATTCTCTGAGCTGGGTTCAAATATAGAGAAGAAACCAACGAACCTGGCAAAATATTATTTTACTACTGACCGGAGGAAGTGAAAAAAAGGTTACGCTGAAAAGGTTATGATTTTCACTAGATTTGACATTTGTTCACACAATAATAGATGAATAGAAAAGCCTCAACTTCTTTAGTTCCACTAAATGCATGACTGGTTATTTGTTTATTGATTTGTATGTTTCCTACCATCTCAAAGGGACAATTCTGGATCTCTTGACGTTAACATACCGCCGACGTTGACTTTTAGCGCCCGTGCTATCTTCGCGTTTCTCTGCTACTTTCGTTCACCTCCGCCGGCCTCTATATATTTTGACAATCAACAATTGGAGACGAGGAAATCCTGACTCTACGATAACGCTACCCACCGATCAGGCACTATCGACAGGAGTCTTCAGGAGTCGTTACCGCCCACGGTAACGCCAGCCATTCGTTTCGGGCTCAGACTGTGATTTCATTTGCTAGTTAGCATCATTACAGCGTCGAGTTTTTCCTGAATTCGATTGTTGATTGTCGATGATAAACGTTCAAGTTGCTTAGCGACCTTGTATTTTCCAATGGAAAACGAAGCATATAGACGGTAGCGGAGGTGAAAGGGGACTCACGGAGCAGCGCAATGATAGCACGGGCGCTCAAAGTTACCGTTGGGCGCTATATTAACGTCCAAGATCCAGAATCGCGGTACTGAAATATTTTCCAATTACCAAACCGATAGAGTGGACGAACGTGAAGCTTTATGTGAACCGACAACGAACGACTTGATCAGGGACAAAGTCTGCTGTTTACTCCGAACCTTACAATTGATATAATCCCTTGTGATGACACATGCTAGAAAAATTAGTGGCAATATACTGAAACCTCTGCTTCGATTATTTGTTATTTTGTATCTTTTACAGTCACCTATCCTATTATGAATCTATTGAAATGGACGAAGATAACACTTTGACAAAACGACGTCCCTGAACAAAGGTTCCGATTATCAATCCGTTGAAAAAGACGAACCACACTTCAGCAAAACAGCCTCCCAAGACAAAGGTAGCCTACTTGGAGAATTGGAGAGCCCATAGCTCCAAAATAATAACAATGCTACACTGAAAACTCTTTAGCGCAGTCGGCAATATAGTCGAGAGTGGTAGCCGGTCTTAGGCCAGCGCAGCTAGCGCACTCGCTAGTGCAGCTACTATACTCGAATCAACTTTGGTCGCTACACTCAACTCCTGACGCTGTAGTCAAATCACCTCAGCGCGCTAGCTACTCTTTCAGCGCCAGCTACTACTCTCAAACACCCATTAGCTACTGTAACAAGATTCAGCCTAATTGCCTTGCCGCGATATTGCTGTCTGCGCCAGGGAGTATTCAGTGTAGGAAAATTAGTAATAATATACTGAAATCTCTCCTTCAATTCTTTGTTATTTTACATCTTTTACAGTCACCTGGGCCAGTCTTATCTAATTATCAATCCATTGGAATAGACAAAGATAACACTTTGACAAAACGACGTCCCCAACGAAGATTCCGATTATCAATCCGTTGGAATAGACGAACATAATACTTCCGCAAAACAGCGTCCCACGACAAAGGTAGCCCATAGCTCCAAAATGATAACAATGCTACACTGAAAACTCTCTGGCGCAGTCGGCAATATAGTCGTGAGTGGTAGCCGCTCTAAGGCCAGCGCAGCTAGCACGCTCGCAAGAGCGGCTACTATATTCGAATCGAGTTTAGTCGCAACACTCAACTCCTGGCGCTGTAGTCAAATCACCTCAGCGCGCTAGCTACTCTTCCAGCGCCAGCTACTACTCTCAAAATTGCATTAGCTTCTGTAACAAGACTCAGCCTGATAGCCGAGCTGCGATATTGCTGGCTGCGCCAGGGACTTTTCAGTGTAGGAAAATTATTAGCAATATACTGAAATCTCTCCTTAAATTCTGTTATTTTATATCTTTTACAGTCACCTGGACCATTCCTATTTTATTATCAATCCATGGAATAGACGAAGATAACACTTTGAAAAAACAACGTCCGAAGACAAAGGTAGCCCACAGCCCATAGCTCCAAAATAATAAAAATGCTAGGAAAATTAGTAGTAATATACTGAGATCGCTCCTTCAATTCTTTGTTATTTTATATCTTTTAGTCACCTGGACCATTCCTATCCTATTATTAATCCATTGGAACAGACGAACATAACATTTCGGCAAGACGATGTCCCAAAACAGAGGTAGCCCCCACAGCTGCTCCAAAGTTATAACACTCTACATATCTTCTTCAAATGAACCAACTTCCACCAGCCTACCAATCACTAACTTCACCTACCTATACATCAGCACCGCAAACTGATTACCAAACAGACTAATATATTTGAAATTGCTGATCATTGAAAGTGTTATAATAGTACAGTATGACACAAGTACGCACACACGTGTCGTATACTATTTCTTAAAACTCAGTGTGCGAAATTCTTGCCCTGTAAAAAACTCTAGAAAATAGGGAAGTATAGTATATACAGGGTGAATTGCTAACGTCTGAACACTCAGAGCAGCGTTGAGGTGGCCACCACAAAATTGTCAATTGTTATATTGGTTTCGGGCTTTCTCATTAGTTGAAATTGGGAAACAATTGCTGACGCTGGACTCTTGGCCACCTCAACACTACTTTAAGTGTTCCGACGATACGAATTCACACTGTATATTGCGATATAAGTGCGAGAGGCAGAGTGGACGGGGTCCAGGGGCAGAGTCCCTGGTAGGGGTGCAGGGGGCAAAGCCTCCACTGGGGGGTTAGGGGGGGGGGGGGGGGGGGGGAAAGCCCACCCATTAGAAACAAAATACTTTCAGAAATGATTTTCAATAGCATAAAATTTTATTAGTCTTCGCAACTAAAGAAATAAAGAAATCAGAGACAAAACTAGACGGTTTTAGCCAAAAAGCTCATCGCTTTTTTGCTTAAGGCACGATCGCCCATTGTTTTTATTTATTTATTGTTTATTATTTATTTTTTCATTCATTTCATTCTGATCATAGTATGACGTGTTTTTTTTCGCCTGCATCACCGGTTCATGTCGGTTCTATAGTTCGAACCAAATTGCTTTATGGTCGCTTGTTCAACTGGTTATTCGATCGAGTACATACGGGAAAATTTCCATTTCTTGGAGGTGACAAAAGTATCCTCTGCAAATTTCATCGAAATTGGTTCAAGGGTGTGGTTGAAACCGTGTTTACAAGGAACTCGGACGAGTTTGCACCCGGATGCAGGTGCGGGAAAAATCCTCAAAAATTCACAAAATTTTCTTTTCCTATCTGAAAACTACATTTCGAAGCTCAATATTCTATCTTCAAAATGGACGAAGTTGGCGAATGCCGTTTCCACACCGGAAGTCGGATCGAGTCGACAACGAAATTTGCACATCTGCAGGGTAATAAAAGTATCCTCTGCAAATTTCATCGAAATCGGTTCAAGGGTGTGGCTGAAACCGTGTTTACAAGGAACTCGGACGAGTTTGCACCCGGATGCAGGTGCGGGAAAAATCCTCAAAAATTCACAAAATTTTCTTTTCCTATCTGAAAATTACATTTCGAAGCTCAATATTCTATCTTCAAAATTGAGGAAGTTAGCGAACGCCGTTTCCACACCGGAAGTCGGATCGGGTCGACAATGAAATTTGCACATCTGTAGGGTGACAAAAGTATCCTCTGCAAATTTCATCGAAATCGGTTCAAGGGTGTGGCTGAAACCGTGTTTACAAGGAACTCGTACGAGTTTGCACCCGGATGCAGGTGCGGGAAAAATCCTCAAAAATTCACAAAATTTTCTTTTCCTATCTGAAAACTACATTTCGAAGCTCAATATTCTATCTTCAAAATTGACAAAGTTAGCGAATGCCGTTTCCACACCGGAAGTCGGATCGGGTCGACAATGAAATTTGCACATCTGCAGGGTGATAAAAGTATCCTCTGCAAATTTCATCGAAATCGGTTCAAGGGTGTGGCTGAAACCGTGTTTACAAGGAACTCGGACGAGTTTGCACCCGGATGCAGGTGCGGGAAAAATCCTCAAAAATTCACAAAATTTTCTTTTCCTATCTGAAAACTACATTTCGAAGCTCAATATTCTATCTTCAAAATTGAGGAAGTTAGCGAACGCCGTTTCCACACCGGAAGTCGGATCGGGTCGACAATGAAATTTGCACATCTGCAGGGTGACAAAAGTATCCTCTGCAAATTTTATCGAAATTGGTTCAAGGGTGTGGCCGAAACCGTGTTTACAAGGAACTCGGACGAGTTTGCACCCGGATGCAGGTGCGGGAAAAATCCTCAAAAATTCACAAAATTTCCTTTTCCTATCTGAAAACTACATTTCGAAGCTCAATATTCTATCTTCAAAATTGACGAAGTGAGCGAATGCCATTTCCACACCGGAAGTCGGATCGGGTCGACAATGAAATTTGCACATCTGCAGGGTGATAAAAGTATCCTCTGCAAATTTCATCGAAATTGGTTCAAGGGTGTGGCCGAAATCGTGTTTACAAGGAACTCGTACGAGTTTGCACCCGGATGCAGGTGCGGGAAAAATCCTCAAAAATTCACAAAATTTTCTTTTCCTATCTGAAAACTACATTTCGAAGCTCAATATTCTATCTTCAAAATTGACGAAGTTAGCGAATGCCGTTTCCACACCGGAAGTCGGATCGGGTCGACAATGAAATTTGCACATCTGCAGGGTGATAAAAGTATCCTCTGCAAATTTTATCGAAATTGGTTCAAGGGTGTGGCTGAAATCGTGTTTACAAGAAATGGGGTGGTCACATACACCACTCTTGAAAATGTCAAAAAACGACTACCCAGGTGTCAAAACGTGCTTCCTATATGATTTCAGGAGTTTTATTCGATCCGACGTTTTTCGCGATATCGAATGTATAAGGCACTCCGTTTTCAACGATCGTGCCTAAAAACAAGTTTTTTAGACTTCGATATATCCCTTTTCGTAGTCTATCGATGGAAACGCAACTTGCACAGTTATATGAGAAAAGCAAGTCTCATTTGATTTTGATAGAATTATATTATTTTTCACATAAATTTTATTATTTGTAAATAATATGTCATGTTAATTTGACATATTGGTAACGCGATCATTCAATCAGTAATATGTATGTCAACACAACTTGACACAAAATTGAGAAAGTTGGATAGAAAAAATTATCTTAGAAATTATTTTTAAACGAAGAGAACTTAATTATTGTTACATAGGTAAGTGTGTGAATCGGGCACTCCGCACACTTCCAATAGGCATGAGGAATCGAGTTTCGCACACTGAGTTGAAAATGAGTACATTACGATACGAGTGCGGTAAAACTGTTTCTGAACAGTGTGAGGTTGCAGCACGCCGAAGGCGAGTGCTGCAATCACACGAGATCAGAAGACTATAACCAACTGGGTCGGGTGATGTACAAAATTTTACTTCATGAGGAGTGAATATGTGAGTGTTACCCATGCTTAGCATTCTGACACTGAGTAAAGTAAAAATATTTCAAGATCTATAAAATGGGTCAGAACATTTAATATCTTTCAAAATCTAGTTATATCGTTTGATAGCTTGAAATATGCTATCCATTAGATTGTTGGTGAAATTACATTAGTTCTTTGAAATCATTTGAAATTATGTAGCCCCTTTTGATTTTTCTGAAAATTAGCTGTATTATTTAACCATCTAGGTTATTATGGGTCATTTTAAGCTCATATACACTTCAACTAACAAGTTGTTGACCAATCACTTCAAACCGTACACACTGGCCTGTATCTGTATGAAACAACCTCCGCTGTAAATCCAACCACTGACTCAATCTACCTATTCCATACTACATGTCATTCCTTGTTGGTGTAATATGCTAACCAACTGTGATTATTTAAGTCAAAGGCAACATAGTCTTCCAAGCTATGGCGCAAAAATTACTGTTTAGGTTCTAAATTAAGTTAAAACTGTATAAGACAAAATTGAGTTTCATTTAATAAATTATTTATGTTTGTCACAGGTGACAATTGAAGTGAATGTGTTCTTCTCTCACTGAATGTTTCTTTCCTTGCCCAAATTCCAAATGTATTTCTTGTGATGATCAGACTATAATAGCATAACGTGTAACCCCGCTGAAATTGAATGAGTAATTCCCCGTATGAAGAACGTCCACTTACACGTACGTACACACAGAGAGCGATTCTGTGTATAATAACGCGCCTAAAAGGTCGGTCAACGGGAAACGCCTGCATTTAGCAGATCAGACCAATCGTAGATTTTTGAGCTGCTTAATGCAGGCGATTCCCGTTTGCCGACCTTTTATTACTGCGACCTTTTTATATACCGCGTTATTATCCACAGAATCGCTCTTATATTATACTTAGACGCGTGGCATTCGTACGAAAATTGGAATAGTTGGTACGTAAGTCCGATCGAAATCATTCCTATAGATGCGATAGTTATGACGCAGGGACGATTGTGACACATCTGGGATTCGCAGAATAGGCCACCGACGATGCACCCATAACAAATAGCATGAGGTGCATCGTCGGCCGCCTATTCCGCGAATCCTAGTCGCGGCAGATTAACCCTAGGCGAAACTACATATAACTCCTGTACATACAACAAGTATTGCGTGAATGATCGGGGGTTTGTTGAGATTGTCGGCTGTATGGGATGGAGGTATCAATGCTGCGTACTTGCAAAAAGTAGTGAAATCCCACGAAAAACATCCAAAGATGTAAAAACAGCCGCCAAGTATCCACACGAAAATCACAATTGCTTTATAAGCAAAACGTTTCGCCAGTCTCTGTCGTGAAATCAAGAAAAAAGCCAAGCACCGAACGTACCCCTGCGATCTTTCAGCAGGTCTACGTCGTGAAGTCGGAGTTTCCTGTGAGGATATCGAAACATCATTCCAAGAGCTACGTACTTGGCGGGCACATTCAGTTCTTTAGAGCTATACGTACAACCGGCGTCTTTTTACGCGAAAATTGAGTTTTTAATGCGACAGCAATTAAATACACTGAAAATTTAGTTATTCCAACCAATAATCGTATCAGAAAATACTTCTACGTGTCCCTAATTATGTGTATGACTTCACAGACGTGAATACCGTATATAATAAATAAAAATCGTGGTCATTTCACTGTCATTGAATTATCAGATCAGACTCGGAACTCTGGAATCACGTATCTCACTATGGTGCCAGTGAGCGATGTTACTACAGTAAGTTCTCCCATGATAGGTGACATACCGCACAGTTCGAGTACATAAGTAGTATTAATTATGGAAGAATGAACTTATTCACTTGCAAAACTATCGAATTAAGAAAACTCTACCTTGCTATTTCGGTATAGAATCTGAAACTTGCAGCTATACGGTTATACGTGTATGCTCTAAGTAGCATAGAGTGTGACAGTTTGATATAATGATGAATATAAAATTCAGTTGATTGCTTTGGTGTACCTATACTATGTCATAAAATATTGTTTACGATGCATGCGTATGTGCAGGTGCACGAGCGTATACACGTAGTGGAAATGATCAATTTCAATACCTGAAACCCATCCTCATAACAGTTCAGCCTCACTTGAGTGCAAAAATATTTTGTTGCTTATTCGATTGTGAAGAATAATCGTGAATCATTTGCAACTACACATTCGTGGCAGTTGAGAGATTAGCGCGTGCGAGTTTACGGGAGTGCTGTAGTGCGGGCGCCGTAGGTCGCCCGCACTACAGCACTCCCGTAAACTCGCACGCGCTAATCTCTCAACTGCCACGACAAAGTCGTACCACAAGATCGGAAGATGCATTTTAAACAAGTGTGTATAGAACCAATGTTATCTGCAAATCAGACATTCATCAGTCGATGCAAAATTCATTATGTGTATTTATCCAGCGACCGGTAACATGTTACTTGGAGACATCCATTAGCCGCCAAGTACCCATACAAGCAACTGTTCACAGTTCGGAAGAACTGTAAGATAAACAGCCAAACACAAAATAAAACTGCAAGGAGTCGTGTCCTATCAATCGATGTATTTTAGATGCCAGATTTGATGAATAGACAATATGGAAAACAGTCGCAAAAAAAAATGTTTCACAAAATACGATGAAGTACTATCAATCCGAAGTGAAAGCAACAAACACAAAGAAAAAAACTGAATGTGCCCGCCAAGTACGTAGCTCTTGGAATGATGTTTCGATATCCTCACAGGAAACTCCGACTTCACGACGTAGACTTGCTGAAAGATCGCAGGGGTACGTTCGGTGCTTGGCTTTTTTCTTGATTTCACGACAGAGACTGGCGAAACGTTTTGCTTATAAAGCAATTGTGATTTTCGTGTGGGTACTTGGCGGCTGTTTTTACATCTTTGGATGTTTTTCGTGGGATTTAAAATACCCCGGGTAACTGACAGATCCTGTGACGTTTCAACGACCGCAGCGAAAAATGGAAGAACAGCTATCCACACTGTCACTGAAACCATTTCGACAACCGGCTCAAAACGAAACCGCATTGCGGACTACGATCGGCGAAAGAACCGTAAGCCGGAGGAACTGATAAATATGCTCCGAAATTTTGGGACACTAGATTTATCAGATGACGAGGGAGAAGAAATGACACTACGGCAACGACAAGAACAGAGGGCGAAATCAGCAATAAAATCATCAGCTGACAAGCGCAGAAAACTCCATCAATCATCGACTAACGATACTGTGGAGATACCCGTACTCATGGATCCCACGGACCCACTTGGTCTGAAGAGGGGATAAAACAAAAATCGTCATGTTCATCAAAAAAACCACATCCGCATCAAGAATCGATCATCAGCCGAGACGTATCATCAGAGATCATCCGACCATCAGATGATCGAAGGGGGCTATGTAACGGATCAGACAACATAGGCCTGACCGTTAGCAATTCAAACATCAGCCGTTGCTAGCATCGAACGTTCTAGAACATTCGACGAGAGCGACAAGTCGCGTGACGTCATAGCAAGTATATAAGTCGAGACACAGCTCTCATCACCAGCAATTCTACGGTATAGCACCGGGTTGACTCGCAACGCTCTTATTCATCAGTCACAATAGGCAGAGCGCCTTGTGAACTAATAGCTTCATTTCAATATAAATTCTATTCTATTCAAATAGCAAATTTCAACAGAAATCAAATAAAATCCAAAATATCAATAAAAGAAATTATCATAAAAGAAAATACATTATTTAATCAAAATATAGAAAATCAGATTATAAAGTAAAGTAACGGAAATTTCCTTTAAAAACGACGAACCTGTCAAACACCGCTTAGCGATACAAATAGTCTACAATATAGAAAGTTAGCAAGTAAGGAACACTGTAAATATAGGATAAATAATTGGTAGCAACCGCAAGGTTTGGAAAAATTAAAATAAATCGAAATTCTTGGTTATTCAAAAAGTAAGTTACTCTATGCAGATCCCTTATCCGCCATTTCCAGGTTCTTCTTCGTCGGTATAACCAACCAAAGCTAAATACAGCCTTAGTGTGTCTCTGACGCACTCAGGTCTGGCACAGCTGGTTGTATTGTTTAGAAAATTTGGGAATAAACTAACTTTAACATAACTGAAATCAAAAGGTTAGGTGGGTAAAGTGCAGCCTTAGCGCGTTTACGTGTTCAGGTCTGTGGGGAGGCGGCTTTAGTTGCACGGCGACTCAAGTCCGTAATAGGGAACATTAAATTATTGATATAAAGGTCTAGAACATATAAAATCGAGCAAAGAACTCACAATTACACTCGGTTCGCGATACCGATGGTATCGCTCAAGAACCGAAACGTAACAATATATATATATATATATATATATATATGTATATATATGTATTGTAACATATCCAGCTATAGTGCACATCGAATATCGCCAAAGATCGAACAAAGGAAAGGATTACACTAATCCTCTACGTTCGACCAAGTGTCTGACGTCACGCTAGGAAGTGGGGATGAAGAATATATAAACGGCACATTCAACCACTCGTTAGCGTATTCGAGCCAGAGCGGCCGTGCGACTCACAATAATCAAAATAGCGTATTCGAGCCAGAGCGGCCGTGCGACTCACAATAATCAAAATCGCGTATTTGAGCCATAGAGGCCTTGCGACTCACAATATTCTATATTCGAGCGACACGAGCAAAAGGCCGGTCGACTCAAACAACATATAGCGTAGTCAGGTAGAGCACCGGTGCGACTCACATCACTCATAATTAAATTCACTGATATAGCTTTGGCTCGTCTAGGGCTAAATGTCTAACTTAAATTCAAGCAAATAGAATCAAATCATATACCTTTTGATATAGCATCATTGCGTATAATATAAAATATAATTGAGAGTGAAAGGAAGAGAAATAGATAAAGAAAAATAAAATCAAATAGATAGGTTATGTGCGTCTAGTACTTAATACTAAAATAAACTCATGAAATAGAACTATAGATTCAAGAAATCGAACACAACACAAACGCGGCGCGTAGCCAAACCAATAGCTTAAGTTAGGATAGGAAAATCAATGTAAAATCGCTTTATTATTCTTTTAATACAATTATATTTTCTTATTTGAACTATGTCGGATATTTCAGCACTGACTCCTAACTAATCAATTTCCATCCCTGGATAAGCCTATAGGGACCAGCTTTGGATCATTCCTAGTGCGAACGGCGTTGGATTAACTTCCCGCGTCCGAGGGCCAAGGAAATACGATTCCGAGTCTGAGACACGGTCTTGGAATCGCAAGGTTCCCGGATCCGAGTAAAGAATAGGTTTTGTGTTTAGGAAAGCAGGCTTGGATTCACTTCCCGGCTCTGTTCAAATAGGAGAAGGATCGGCTTTGGTTCTACCCGAGTCCGAAGGGAACAGGCTTTGGTGGAGTAATCTACCCGAGTCCTGAGTTAATATAAAATCACAAGGTTGCATAGGTGGCTTTTGGTGGCTAACCCATCCTTTTCCCTACCTACGTACCTCAAAGAAAAGCCCTATTAATTTTGATAATTTAGATCCCTTTTTTTATAGGTAAAGAACTCACACTAACTGCGGGTATCTCTTAACTTTCGGGTTCAAGATACTCGCCAAAAGTTACAATATATATATATATATATATATATATATATATATTGTAACGTGTTAGGCTACTCTAGCCTGAGCTAGGGTAGCCTGGCACATTTGAAACTGTCAACGGTCGTGCGAAGCGACTAGAAGAGTCTCGAAGCTTCGCACAACGACGAGCTGAGTGACGTCACGACGGGTATAAAAGGCGTGACGCTGCTCAGCTCACCAGCTATTCTAGGGTAGACACCAGATAGACTCACAGTTCATTGCAGGACATCTCTAGCAGAGAGCTCCGATGTACCTTTAGCTTCACTTTATTAATTTGAATATAATTTATAAATTCAATTGCACAACAGAAATTCAAACATCAAAATATAAGAGCTTCGGCTAACACAGAAATAAGTTCGAAGAATATTATTAAACTATTGTTGGAATATTAGATTTAAAAATAAAAGAGAAATTGATTTGGAAGAAATAGAAAAGTCATTATAAAAGATTGTATTAACGTAAGTAAATCATAGGCAACGTGTAAATATAAAATAGGGTTGCAACCATAGCTTTAGTTAATTGAATAAACAGATTTTGGTTATTATAAAAACAGTAAGTTAATCACATGCCAAACCCCTTCCTCCGCCATTTCCAGGTTATAGTTTAAATCTTAACGGAAAGCTAGATACAGCCTTGGTGGATCTCCGATCTACCCAGCTCTGGCACAGCTATTATTTGGGAATAAATTAACTTCATTAAATTAATATTCAACAGATAAGAGGGTAGAGTGCAGCCTTAGCGCGTTTACGTGCTCAGGTCTGTGGGGAGGCGGCTTCAGCTACACGGTAGCTCAAGTCCGTAGTAGGTACGGCTAACAATTAATAGTAGAAGTCTCAATAAAAAATATAAATCGAGTCAAGAAAACACGAAAACAAACCGGTTCGCGTCACCTTCGGTGACGCTCATCATCCGAAAAGTTACAATATATATACAGGGTGATTCAGAATGCGGTACTTTCCTTACACCGGTGGATTCCTTATAAAAATTTAAGACCAAAATTACTCATCCTAAAATGTCGAAAGCTAAGCCGTTTTCCGGTAGGAGTAGTTTAAAGTAAGCCAAAGTAAGCCAATACGAGGGCAGATACGAGAATGGCTCAGCCGCCGCTACGCCGTTATTGTTGATCAGACGTGGCTGGTCTGCTGTATGTAGCTAAGCTATACAGGCGATGCAATGGAAACAGAAGCATGCGAATGTTATCGAACTATGAATGTAACGTCTGATCGTCGTTTCTTTGCAAGATCGCGGTGGCGGGCCAACAATAACGGCGTAGCGGCAGCTGAGCCATTCTCGTATCTGCCCTCGTATTGGCTTACTTTGGCTTACTTTAAACTACTCCTACCTGAAAACGGCTTAGCTTTCGACATTATAGGATGAATAATTTTGGTCTTAGATTTTTACAAGGAATCCACCGGTGTAAGGAAAGTACCGCATTCTGAATCACCCTGTATATATATGGAACAGGAATGAAGATCAGGAACAGGAATGTAGGTCAGGAACAGGAATGAAGATCAGGAACAGGAATGAAGATCAGGATGAAAAGAGTCGAGTCCTACGTATTGTAATGGGAAGCGGCTGGAGGGAAAAGGGGCCAAGGACTGAAGAACCGGGCTCCAAACCTCTTCAAAAAGTTTGATTAAACGACCTAGATTGGAGGACAAATGTTAGTTTCTTGAAATAATAATAAAATCGTAAATCAATCTATTGCTTGTTTGTAAAATACTTAAAGAAATTAATCAGAAATGATAAATCAAATTATTAGAAAATCGGAACGATCTTATCTGTCAAGCCGGAATTAGGATAATCGTTGGGTTCTTGATTTTGTCGAGGAAAGTCAGGTGCATCCGGAAACAAGCAATAAGGAAACACGAATCAGGGATCAAGAAACGCTCCCAGGTGGATCCAAAAGGCAGGGGTAAGCCCGTGTCTCATCCTGGTCCGAGTTCTCCACGATGAGGGTTATCCTAGTTCTTTTTTAACAACTTGAGAGAAACCTAGAACTCTCAGGAAGAAACGGTTAAATCTTAACCCTAAAAATGATTGAAAGGAGTACGTTCAGATCTCGTCAGTTAAAAAGAAAAAGAAAACTGAATCAGCTGACAGGAGAGAACGTTGAGAAAATGGAAACCTAATCGACGGGGAACTCTCTTCTAATCGAAAAACAAATAGATCTATAATTCTTTTATGAATCTATAATAACCCCGTGGAAGCGAGGAACCGGACATACAAAAGAAAACAAAAGAAGATTATTAGAATGATTGGTGAAAATTCCGCAGGAATGAAAGTCCGGGAAGTCGGTACATCGAAAATCATAGAAGCTCCAGAAATAGACAAAACACTGATAAACAGAGGATAAAATGACCAAGTTCAGGATTTCGGTTTCGATACCTCGAATGGATCCATATTCAAAGATAATACTAGTTCAATCAACCAATCTAACCTGTTGTCCTGTCAAATCGCTACGCTCCCATAACCTCACTGAATTCTTTATAGACGTCATCAGCTGATGCCTCGGCGTCTATCACGAAGACTGGTGCTGGAAGAGCTGAAAACTTTCCGCGGATGAGCCAGTCGTCGTGGACTTCGTGTAAGACCGTCAAATAATCTAATGGAATATTCTCTTCTTCGCTCCGAGCGCGTGAATTGACTCTAGCAAACGAAGTTTCTGGGGATACCCTCAAATAAACTATCAAATCTACTTCAAAATCAGCCGAGTCCTCAGTAAGAATCCTAACATTTTCTGTCAATAAATGAGCCTCTAATTCCTCGAAACCGCCCATTCTCCTTCTAGTCTCTACAAAACAATTACAACTAAAGATCGATCGATCCATGATTTTATTGGGCAGCGAGGTCTTGGCTAAATGCCTAATTCTCATTTTCATCGCCGCATGATGTTCTTCCAAAAGGTTATCTCCTGCTACATTCCTATAATCTTCTAAAGGTTCTAATAGCGTGAGTATATTTGTGTCACTCAAAAATCTTTTAGTGAAAGTGGTTTTACCACATCCAACGTTTCCCTCCACCAGGATGGTAAAGGGGCGGCAATCCTTCCGCTTGATCCCGAAAGGCAGATCCTTGGACCACCTAGAAGAATTGAAAAGGAGAGTTCCTTCCTGAACTTCGAAGGAGAGGCTCTCACTGTCCTGGGGGTCTTCGTTTAATTGTAGGGAACGGAGGAAATTGCTTTTATAACTGAGACTTCCTTCAGATTCTTCCTTTCCATTAAAGGGGATCCGTCTTGCGTGTTGTTTTATCGGAGGATTGGCCCCTACGTCTATCCTATGGCTAGCAAGAGTACACCTACCCTTGTCACCGCTAGTCTTTGCGAAAGAATCGCTAAAATCCTGAAGAAGGTTTAAGAACTTTGACTTGGAGGATGAATCTAAATCGATCGAAGACCTTTGGGAAAGATCTTCGAGATGCTCCGGGATTTGTTCAAGAACTGTATCGAGGACCAAATCAACTACTTCTATTTCCCTAATAGCCTGCGAACAATCATTTGAAAAAGGAAGGGGGTTCGGGGTTTTGTTTCTGTTGGTTAAAAGCGGAATCTTATGTCGCCCTAGTTGTAAAGAATTGCCTACTGTAGAAATGATGCATTGGTGTTCGGTTAAAAAGTCGATCCCTAAAATTCCTTCATCTTCAATATCTGCTACGAAGACCTTGTGAGGAGAACTAATTCGACCCGCGATATTTATTTGGACTGAAACTTCTTGAAGAACGGGAGTAGTCTCTCCTGTCGCGGTCTTTAACGTCGCAGATTGGTTATTGGTGTTTAATGTCTTAAGGAGATCTGAGCGTACCACAGTCACTTCTGCTCCGGTGTCTATTACCCAGAGACAGTCTACGCCATTGACCGATCCCTGAGCATAGAGACCGGATTGCCTTAAACTCCTAATTAATAAATGCTTTTCTACAGGGCTTTTCCTATCCGTTCCTAGTGATGATTCCCGCCCCGCGAAATCATCGGAGACTAGTTTTTTTGTTGTTTGGAGGATTGTGAATTATCAAAAGGGAGCATTCTCTTCCCCTGGGTAGGACCAGCGTCTTGATTTGCGTTCGAGTTAAAACTATTGTCATTATTCCTCCAAGAGGTTTGATTAGATGAATTATTTTCGGATCGATTCTTTCTTTGTAAAATAAAGCAATTTTCTATGTTATGTCCGCGTTTCCTACAGTATCTACATTCAAGACTATTTTTAAAATCTTTCATCGCGGTCGATCTATGGTCCTGCTCAGCGGAAAAATGTTTCTGCTCATTCTCTTTTTGCTTTTGGGGGGCTGGCCTCTCCACTTCTATTTGTCTAACGCGACTAGTCCCTAGATACTGTTTGTCTAATGCCTCTAATTCTAGGGCTTTTATTATGGCCTCGCGTAGAGAGGTGGGTCCTGCTACACTCAGGGCGTGTTTAAGTTCAGAGTCAAGAATTGAATTTATAAATCTATCGATCGCGAGTGTTTCACGGGTGGCTTCATCACAAGCTGGTAAAGCTATTCTAGAAAGACGTTCTATGTCGTGTCCTAGAGTAGCAAGATCCTCCTCTCGACGCTGGCGCCTCGTATTAAATTGAGTTAAGAATAATTTGGTCAGGTGACCATTGCCAAACCTAACGTTGATGGCTGAACTAAGCTTCTCAAAGTCCTGAATTTCGTCGTCAGCCAAAGTGGACAAGATCGTTAGCGCCTGGCCCCTAAGACTTCCTGCTAAATTTGCGGCCTTTACTTGGTTATTCCAGCCATTAATATTTGCTATCAAATTAAACTGCCTCTGGTAATCGGCCCAGGGACTAGTGCCGTCAAACGTGGCCACCTTGACCGTCGAGGAATTAGAAGAAGTCTCTGATCTATCAACGCGGTTCTGAGTATTAAAAGCGTTGTAATTTGACTGAGTGGGTGGTGCGACTAAGGTCACCACCTCATTCGTCGGAACAATAGGCAAAGGTGGGAGAGTTTCGTCTCCCGTCATAATCGGCACAGACCTTAGGGTTGAGGGATGTTGGGTAAAGGAAGTGGACGGGACTGGGGCTGCTATGGACTGGATTCGGTGGGGCTCGCCTCCGGATCCTCTCCAGTCATTCCGCAGCGTGGAAAAGATCTGAGAGAAGGATTGCTGCTGATCTTGAAGTACTTCGATCAGTCTCCCTTCAGAGCGCTCGCGTTCTACCCGCTGATCTTGAATGATCTGTAACATAAGCTGTTGCTGCTCGGCCTGTTGGGCTAGTTGAGCGGCCTGTTGAGCAGCTTGTTGGGCAGTCTGTTGCTGCAAAAGTTCCACTAGGGCAGCTATCGGGTTCATCGCAGGTTCTTCCTCTCGTGGAGGTTGAATCGGCTGGTCAGCGGCAGCAGGAACAGGGGAGCCTTGGCGACGAGTATTTCTTCTATTGCTCATCATTGGGCAGATATTTTTTTTTTTTTTTTTTTTAAGAGAAATTCTCAGGGAAAATAGATCGTGGAAGGCTTGCAGATTCAAATCCAAACAATAAGCAAGGACCAAAAGAAATGTGTCAAAACGAATCTACTTATCGGGCTCGAAACGATCACACTCCTGACACCAAATGTAACTTGATGAGTTACCTGAGAGATAAAGTAGTGAGTTCACGAGCGAAATAAGTGACTCAAAAGACACAAATAAATTGGTAAAAGCAAAAAGGTTATATTTGAATACAAGTGTTCGAGTTAATGTCTAGAACGAGACTGATTTGTCTTTACAATAATAATTGTTTATCTGGATACCTAGCTCCTATGTTTTTTGAAGTAGCTCATTTATCTCATAGCTATACTAGATGATTATACGAATTACATATTGATAATTTGAGAGCTATAGGGCGTTTCACCCAGCGTAACAATATATATATTAGGGCTAATCATTTTGGGGTCATATTTTTTGATTTGCCCTCGCACCCCTCAAAATGTGAGTGTATGAGGTCAGTATTACTACCTATCAATGATAACCAAGGTGCGATTTTTTTTGGCGTGGCCCATTGCAAAAGTATTTTTCCCATTTAAATAACACGGGAAATGTTTTTTTATTTTATTTGGAATTTTATTTCGTTCTATCGAATCATCGTGTTGTAAAAATCAACACATATTCTTGTACGAAATTGAACGATCTCCAAAAAAGGTCTGATACGATTTTTCGCTAGGTTGAAAAAAAAAGTCGTCATATACCGTTTGAGGTTGAACTTTAACCTTCAATAACTTTCAAACGAGCGGACTTAGCGAAAAATCATATCAGACCTTTTTTGGAGATCGTTTAATTTCCTATAAGAATATGTATTGATTTTTGCAGCGCGATGATTCGTTAGATTGGAATAAAATTTCAAATAAAAAAAAAACATTTCCCGTGTTATTTGAATAGGAAAAATACTTTTGCAATGGGCCACGCCAAAAAAAATCGCACCGTGGTCATATTGATAGGTGCTGATACTGACATCATATACTCACATTTTGAGGGGTGCGAGGGCAAATCAAAAAATATGACCCCAAAATGATTAGCCCTAATATATATATATATATATATATACAGGGTGGTCCATTTTAATTGATGCAGGCGAATATCTCGAAAACTAACAATTATAAAAGAAAAAGTTTCATACAAAACTTGAAGGGTTTCAAGGGGGAAAGATAATGCTGATATGTGTTGACTTGTGGACTTCGCCAATTCCGAGATTTCGCAAGCAACTTCGGATTTTAGATAGGGAACACATGTTTTGGTTTGGGGCATCTGATAGCGCGATCAAAAACTCATTCAAACAAGCCAGCAAAAAAAATTGGAAAAAAAAAATTTCGCCAAAAAAATTGGAATAAAAAATTTCGCGAAATTTTTTTTTTTTTTTTTTTTGCAAAGGATTGCTTTTTTGTCCCTAGCTTTCGAACACATTCATTGTTTATCACTCTAGCTCGAAATTTCTCTCGCCAATTTTGAAATTGGAAAGTTTGAATGTACCAGATTAATAAAAAAAATAATTCGTAAGTAGTAGGTGCCAGCCATGGCGAGTCATAACAAATGACGTCACGAGGTCAGTGACCGGGAGGGAGTGGGGATTCGGCGTCAAAACAATGAGAGACAGCAGACTGTCCGATCCAAGATGGCGGCGCCCATACGCAATATTATAAACAAATATGGCGCCCGTTTTCCAATTTTTTCAAAATCCAAGATGGCTACTATTTTTTTCAAAATCCAAGATGGCTACTATTTTTTCAAAATCAAATATGGCTACTATTTTTCAAAATCCAAGATGTCTGATCTAAGATGGCCCCGCCCATACAAACCAATATGGCGGCTTTTCCAAGATGGCTACTATTTTTTTTTCTCAAAATCCAAGATGGCTACTATCCCGGCTCTGAAATAATAAATTCTTATCCTATATATATATATCTATACTAGCTGAAATTGATAGAAAATGACAGGGTATATGCAGGGATTGACACAAATTATTTTCAAATATTCGTTTATTATTTTACCAAATCTAATTTTTTTTTTACAAGCATATTTTATCAGATATAGTTTTTACAAGCATATTTTATTAAATCTAGTTTTTACAAGCATCTTTTTTTTTTTTAACGTAGGTACAACAGAGCGCGCTGACCCGTCATTCGCCATCGTGAGACAAGATCGCACCCCCGCATCGGTCATTCGAGACCTACCGAATCGATTAATCAAGCCGCGATCTTCCTCGTAATTCCGGTACAATCCTCCTGACTATATCTTGACGCATTCACACCTATGAGTACCCCAGGATAGAGTCGGGAGAATCATACAAGCCTTATGAGGAAGATAGCAGCCGGATCTATCGCCCGGTAGATCTTGGACGACCGATGCTTGGGTACTATCTGGTCTCACGATCCGAAATACGGGTCACATTCATGCAAGACCGCATCAGATCCCGATAAGAGGTCATCCGAGGCCTACAGAATCGATGAAACCAAACTGCGATCTTCCTCGTAATCCCGCTACAAGCCTCCTGACGCTAGCTTAGCCTATTCATGAATGAATACCCCAGGCTAGCGTCGGGAGAGTCATACCGACATTAAGAGGAAGACAGCAGCCTAATTCATCGATTCTGCAGATCGCGGTGACCTCTTATTGGGATCTAATTCGGTCCCATATTAAGACTAGTTTTCACATTCATCCCTTATATCGAACAGACTAAACTACAGAGCGCGCTGCCCCTGGGCTCGCATCACCCGCCATTCGCAATCACGTGACTAGAGCATATCCTCGCATCGGTCATCGGAAACGTATCGAAACGATGAACCAACCAGCCTTCCTCCGCGTCAACCCAGTACAGGTGTCCTGAGACTATCTTGACATATTCATGAATGAATACCCCAGGATGGTGTCGGGACGCCTATACTGAGCTCGCGCGGAGGAGAGCGGGAAGATTTATCGTCTCGGTACACCACGGATGACCGATGTTTGGGCTTGCTCAAGTCTCGTGATTCGAATCGTGCGGGGATGAAACCCCAGGGTCAACGCGGGCTGACAGTTTATTTCTCTCACACATACCCACTTAACAATGAAACCGCGCCGACATATGCCGGTAATAATGCACACACACACTTCACTTATCAATTATAACACTCTGGCGTATGTCGGCTATGATGTAAGGTAAAAACAAACGGGTCAACTCGTGAAACACAACATTTAAATGGATATGGCCGAATTCCGCAGCCAGCATGCCCCTGTGGAGCGCATCCTTCGCCGCATCAGCCTCCTCGCACACCACGACACCGATCTGCTGCAGAGTGGGGGCCGTCATCTTTCTGGATCGCACGATGCCGGCAAAGTGACGAACCAGCAACTCCTTGCACTTGTCGACATTATCCACCATATCCTCCAGTTGAATGATATACTCGTCTATACAGCAAGCGATATGGCGCAGACCGTCAAATGTAACCTTCTGCATCACAATTACCGGCGAATAGGTTTTTCGTTTCTTCCATCCAGGTTCACCAGTGTTATCGCCCTCCTCCTCCTCCTCGTACCCCTGCTGACTTTCGGCAGCGTCAGGATTGCTCGCATAGAATGCAACTACTTTCGAACCGTGAGCCGATGTTAAACGCAAGGAACACCCTCCGGCTAGCGAGATGGTATCGCTCAGCAACGAACTCAGACTACCGGCGGGACGCTCGCTTTTCTCGAAATACTTTTCGATATCCTCGAGCTTTTCAGTCAGATCTGCCCATGCTTCGGCGGTGAGGGATACACCGCTCGAGTAATTATTTACGAATTTCACCACAGGCTCGAAAGTCCCATCCAACCGGAGACGAAGCCCGACGTTCACCTTTTTCGACCACGAACCGTTCAGCCCGTACGTCCTCGACAGTAGCAGGCTACGCTCGGATTTCTTCAGCGCTATGTCAAAGGTCTTAGCCAATCGACTACACCCGTCTTTCAACGAGCCTGTTTTCGGTGTGGCCATTGTTCTTGACTGTTCGGTTGCAACTGAAAGCTCTACACCCGATCTAGTCTTCACCGAGGCCTACCCACCCCACCATTCTGCACACCTCAGCAAAAATACGCATCACCACGTGACAATCGCGCGACAGTCGCAGCAGCATCGCGCAGCGCGCTTCAGCGAAAATGTAACCTCATACCGATCATGCGAGGATTACTGTAGCTATGATTTTTCTATAACCACGTAATCCGACGCGCAACGGACGTCGTTATCTTCCAGGCATCGTCAACACGGTCTTCGTAATATTTCAACAATAAAGTCGTACGCCGACAGCGGTCACCCCTGCATTTCGTAAAACGCTGATGGCACATCACGCCACTCCAGGTGTCCTGCATATTCGCGATGTATGCACACCCACGCACGCACACACACACACACACACACACACACACACACACACACACACACACACACACACACACACACACACACACACACACACACACACACCATTTTTTTCATACTAGTCCTAGCGAAAACCTTATGAAGGGAATAGAGAGAGACTCGCATTACAAACCAACAGATAGTCCAGTGAAGAAGTGTTTCTCGACAGCAACAACAGAAAAGGTATGTCTTTACGACTCTTTCCCTCGTTCAACCCTCTAATTCCGAAGGATTCTGAACAAAAAAATGTTTAAAAAAATTCAGATGGAACGGATCGCAAGACGTGCTCGAGTACTGCGGTTGAGGGGGGAGATGCGAGAGAGATATCTCACCAACGCGAGGGCGCTCTTGCAATTCCTGCGGGTAAACAATGTCGCAGAGGGGTTCGTGGCCGAGACCGATAATATCCATTATGAGATGCTCACCCATCTCAATAGGCAGTGGGAAATCAACGATTCTTTCGTCTACGGGACGAACCCCGCGGAGGCTGCAGGGGCTGTACAGAGCGAGGAGATTTCTTCAACCGTCGCTGAGGAGGAGGAGGAGGAGGAGGAAAGAGACCCGCTAAATTTGGACGAGCACGACGGTCTGAGCATTCAGGAAGAAGAAGAAGAAGAAGAAGAAGAAGAAGAAGAAGAAGAAGAAGTAGAAGAAGTAGAGGAGGAAGACCAGGTGGTCCCAAATCGTTCGCCATCACCACCACCTCCATCCCCCGCCTCGTTACCTCGCTCCCCGTCCCCACCCCCAGAGTCCCCCCGATCACCTTCCCCCCTATTTATCACCCGCCGTTGATTTAATAATATTAATAACCTTACGTATAATTTTTTACACGAATATAGATTTAATAAAAATGTAGAGAGTATATAATTCAATAATAATAACCGTAGCTATAATTTTTACATGTGATATATATATATATATATATATATATATATCGCGTCACTAATGCCATAACGTCGTAACTGCCAAAAATAAAAAATTTCATGTTTTTGGTGGCAAAATCTTTTTCGTGCGATATAACATCGTTTGGATATATCCACAAAAAAAAATTTTTTGGCGCTTACGACCTTATGGCTTTAGTGAGACGATATATATTGATTTATTAAAAATGTAGAACCTATATTATCTAGATTTAAGAAAAAATGTACCAAATAAATATATATTGATTCATTAAAAAATGTAGAACCTATATTATCTAAATTTAAGAAAAAAATGTAGCAAATAAACATATACACGTTCATATGTATATTATATATATATATTGATTTATTAAAAATGTAGAGCCTATATTATCTAAATTTAAGAAAAAAATGTATTGTAACTTTTGGCGAGTATCTTGAACCCGAAAGTTGAGAGATACCCGCAGTTAGTGTGAGTTCTTTACCTATATAAAAAGGGATTTAAATTATCAAAATTATTAGGGCTTTTCTTTGAGGTACGTAGGTAGGGAAAAGGATGGGTTAGCCACCAAAAGCCACCTATGCAACCTTGTGAGTTTACTTTAACTCAGGACTCGGGTAGATTACTCCACCAAAGCCTGTTCCCTTCGGACTCGGGTAGAACCAAAGCCGATCCTTCTCCTATCTGAACAGAGCCGGGAAGTGAATCCAAGCCTGCTATCCTAAACACAAAACCTATTCTTTACTCGGATCCGGGAACCTTGCGATTCCAAGACCGTGTCTCAGACTCGGAATCGTATTTCCTTGGCCCTCGGACGCGGGAAGTTAATCCAACGCCGTACGCACTTGGAATGATCCAAAGCTGGTCCCTATAAGGCTTGTTCAGGGATGGAAATTGATTAGTTAGGAGTCAGTGCTGAAATATCCGACAAAGTTCAAATAAGAAAATAATAATTGTATTCAAATGAATTCTAATAAACTAATTTTTACAATGATTTACTTATTCTACTCCTATTCTAATTTCGTGACTCTAGTCGCGTTTGTTTGTTTGTTCCGTTTAGGTTTTCGTTCTGTTTGTATTTCTATTTTTATATTTTAGGCTATGCGCGGTTATGTTTTCTGTTTTGATTCTATTTCGTTTTCGTTATACTTTTCTCTTATACTCTTCGATTATATTTTGAATTGTGACCAGTGATATTTTATCTAAAGGCAATTGAATTTATTCTACTTCATGAATTTATGTTAGTTATTCGGATCTAGGCGATCTGAAGCTATACAAGTGAATTTAATTTATTTAAGTTGTGAGTCGCACCGGTGCTCTACCTGACTACGCTATCGGTTGTTTGAGTCGACCGGCCTTTTGCTCGTGTCGCTCGAATTTTGAATATTGGTTTATGAGTCGCACGGCCGCTCTGGCTCGAATACGCTATCGAGTGGTTGAGTGTGCCGTTTATATATTCTTCATCCCCACTTTCTAGCGTGACGTCAGACACTTGGTCGAACGTAGAGGATTAGTGTAATCCTTTTCTTTGTTCGGGTTTTGGCGATATTCGGTGTGCACTATAGCTGGATATGTTACAGTATCAAATAAATATATATATATACACGTTCATATATCTCTCTATATTATAAAGATATATCGCCGCCGCCGCCGCCGCCGCCGTGTCAGACTTTCCATGGCCTCCTCGCCCCCGCTCGCTGCCCCCCCCCCCCTTTCCATGGCCTCCTCGACCCCGCTCGCTACCCCCCCCCCCCCCCCTCCTCGCCCTAGGCCTTCCTGACCCCACTCGGCTCTTCATGCCCTTCCCCCCCCCCCCCCCCTTCTTTCCATGTCCTGCTCGACCCCGCTCGCTATAATATATATAGTATATCGTACTATATTATATAAGATATCGCCGCCACCGCCGTGTCAAGAATCCTATCTTCGGCTATCTTCGGCTATCTTCGGCTATCTTCGGCTATCTTCGGCTATCCTCGGCTATCCTCGGCTATCTTCGGCTATCCTCGGCTATCTTCGGTTATCCTCGGCTATCTTCGGCTATCCTCGGCTATCTTCGGCTATCCTCGGCTATCTTCGGTTATCCTCGGCTATCTCGCCCTCTCCCCTTTCCTGGGCCTTGGACCGAAAGAAGGACCGGGTTCGGCTCCCTTCGGTTATCTTCGGCCATTCTCGGCCATCTTCGGATATCCTCGGCTATCCGGCTCCCTTCGGCTATCTTCGGCCATCTTCGGCTATTCTCGGCTATCTTCGGCTATCTTCGGCCATCCTCGGCTATTCTCGGCTATCTTCGGTTAACCTCGGATGGAGGACCGGGTTCGGCTCCCTTCGGCTATCTTCGGTTATCCTCGGCTGTCTTCGGTCATCCTCGGCCATCTTCGGCTATGCGGCTCCCTTCGGCTATCTTCGGTCATATTCGGCTATTCTCAGCTATCTTCGGTTAATCTCGGATATCCTCGGCTATCTTCGGTTCACCTCGGATGGAGGACCGGGTTCGGCTCTCTTCGACTATGTTCAGTTATCCTCGGTGATCCTCGGTCGTCCTCGGCTATCCTCGGCTGTCCGGTTCCCTTCGGCTATCTTCCGTCATATTCGGCTATTCTCAGCTATCTTCGGTTAATCGCGGATATCCTCGGCTATCTTCGGTTCACCTCGGATGGAGGACCGGGTTCGGCTCTCTTCGACTATGTTCAGTTATCCTCGGTGATCCTCGGTCGTCCTCGGCTATCCTCGGCTGTCCGGTTCCCTTCGGCTATCTTCGGCTATCTTCGGCTATCTTCGGTTGACCTCGGATATCCTCGGTGATCCTCGGTGTTCCTCGGCCATCCTCGGCTATCCTCGACTGCTTTCGGCTATCCTCGGCCATCTTCGGCTATCCTCGGCTATCCGGTTCCCTTCGGCTATCTTCGGCTATCTTCGGTTAACCTCGGATATCCTCGGCTATCTTCGGTTAACCTCGGATATTCTCGGCTATCTTCGGCTCTTCTCGGCTCTTTCCGGTTCTCTTCGGACCATAGACCTTCGGATCATAGGACCTAAGGAGGATACCGCTAGATAAAAAAAGACGCGCCAACATCACGAAAAACTTCGAATTCAAACTGGATTTGTTTTCTGCATTATTAATATGATTTCCTACTTTTTGTCTCAATTCGATTTCCTTTGCAGCATTCCTGTGAAAAATTTCGATCGAGTAATCAAGCCCTTTTGAACAATTCCATCACCATGTAGTTCAAGAATTGATACAACGATGAAGATTCCTTTCACATAAAAAATACCGAATTGATAATAGATTAAT
This sequence comes from Tenthredo mesomela, assembly GCA_943736025.1. Lineage (NCBI taxonomy): Eukaryota > Metazoa > Arthropoda > Insecta > Hymenoptera > Tenthredinidae > Tenthredo > Tenthredo mesomela. The sequence continues at coordinate 22,926,492 of OX031013.1, read as the reverse complement.
ATTGATCATTGTACATCATTTACAAAATCCATTATATACTATTCATATTATTCGCATTAATTTTCCACATAACCTTGGGATGTACTCTACTATTAAATAAATAATTCTATCCACGCTGAAGATTAGAGGTCAATAATTTGAATTGCACAAATCTATCGTTACACTTCTTAATTCGAACCTCTAAAAATAGACTTCAAAATGTTCAGTAACTATATAGGAGATAATGTTGGAAATATCGTAGACAATTCCCTATAGTATTGGCATTTCAATTAGTATGGTATTGGCAATTCAATTAGTTGGTATTGGCAATTCAAATCAAATATATACAAAACAATTCAAAAAATTCAGAAGAAATTAAAAATGTAGTCTGGAAAGAAATTTTAAAGTAAACATATTTACAGAATTAGCTATAATTTAAAAACAACCATGAACCTAAAGGGGAACCCACAAAAAATAAAAAAAAAACGCGTCGACATATCTACCGTAATTAATTTATTAATTAATTAATTAATTAGGCTTTTTGATAATATATATGTGATTCATAGATGTTCAATATTAATAAATATGTATAATATATAATACGTTAAAAGATCCATTGAAAATTTCCATTGCTTTGAAACCAACATTGATAATAAGATAATATAGGGCTTGGCGCGCCAAGTTTGGTTACCAAAATGATTATTGGTTATATAATAAGAAATAAATAATGGCCAATATAAAGATGAATAATCGCGGGTGACAAAACCTTCACTAGATTTCATTACACAATCGTTTTTTTTTCGAAAAAATCCGCAGATTATTTGACTTCAACAGATGATACACAATGGGGGGTTGGCGCGCGTAGCGCGCAGGGGGGCGTAGCCCCCCTAGTATATATATATATATATACCCGACTCAGTTATTTGTTATCCCGTACCATCCTCACATATATATTTACAACATCTGCATGTATAGCAAGTACACGGGAGGTAGGGGGGATATGGCAAGATCTGGTATATAAGCGGTAGGGTATTATATCTTAAATATATATATATATATATACCTATATACAGTAGTCTCTCTCTCTCTTTCTCATTTATACACAGACGCTCGTACGACCTGACGATGGAGGGGATTCAAATTATTGCGCTATACTGTAGGATCTGCTATAGGTGTGTGTGTGTGTGTGTGTGTGTGTGTGTGTGTGTGTGTGATACCTCGGATGTAGAAAATTTTTATGAAAACTACACCGGCCATCAGAGCATATATATATATATTCACACTGCCTCTCACACACGTGCACGGGAGGGATTATGATTCACACACACGAGACAGATGTAGTAGATGTGTAATATCAGCGAAATCTATAAATTTGGCTGCACCTGTTCAATTTGCTCAGTTTGAGTATAAACAGGCTAAAAAATGGAAGATAATAAATTTCAACGCGAATTAACGGGCGCTAACAGGGCGATTTACCGGAGCAGCGTGATTCGAACCGTGATACGCGATGTGCTGTATTGCGCCAGGAGGTTCGCCCCTCGATTCGTGCGAGAGTTTGACGAAAATTGGTTTCTCGAGCTGGTGGACCTTCCGGCAGCCGCGCTCCTCTTTCGCCTGAGAGGTCTTTTATGGAGTTGCACCGTGCCGGATATCGGTCGTATGTACGATCGGCATGTGTTTGACGAGTCTTGGGAAAGTATGAAAATTGCCGTCGACGTGGTACGTCAACGCGGTGGTCAGTCATACCCCGAAGTCACCAGAATGGTACGGGCGTACACGGATCACGAGGGTAAGTAACAACTCTGTTCTACGGACTCTTTGTCAACGGCTCGCTTCATAGTATTGTCGGGTGTTTTTTTTTTTTTCGCACCAGACAACGCGAGTAGCGAACCCGAGACGGAGTGGTTGAACGGAAAGGAGGATGAGTTCGACGACGAAGATCAACTCCTGTACGACGCTGCGGCTCGTTACGAGCTTGCCGCGCGGGAGGAAGAGGAAGAAGAGCTAGAATTGATAAGGGTGACGGAGCAAGCCGAGGCTGTCGCGGATACACCTCTGCTCCAAGATGACCCTTCTGTTCGGAGCGATAAAACGACTGCCATCGCGGTACAATCACTACCGCGGTGTCCCGACTCCCCCGGTGAGTACCAGCGAGTACGCATTTTTGAGACGCCTCGTGTAACCCGGTCTTTAACTCTTGGTTATCAGAGCAACGCCGACCCGTCTACGTCGGTGGTATCAACGAGGGTGCCGGTACATCGGGCATACAGTATGGTGGGGGTAAGAGACAGAGAGCACCGCCACCGTCTCCCGAAAATTCCTCGACAGACGATGAGATGGAGGTGGTGTTTTCCGACGAATCTTCCGGTGAGTACACCCCCGAGTACGCATTCTCCTTTTTTTAATTTTCAAGACGACTCGTGTAACCGGGACTTTACTCTTGGCCGTCAGAGCGGCGCCACGCTGTCTACGCTGCGTTGAAACGAGCCGGAGGTATCAACGAAGACGCCGGTATAGAGCAGGGCGGGGGAAAGAGAGAGAGAGCCGCTAGCACAGCTGCGGACGACCACATCGCGCGTCCTCCGGGTGTCAGATTTCTGATTGTAGACGAGAGTCGTAAATATTATCGTAGATTTGCCGTAACGGGGAGCGTCTTGACGTTGAAAATCATCACACCCCCGGAAACCGTAGACCCTGTTACCTGGCTCGAAGAAGCCGTCAGGGATATTCACAATTACGCCACGACCACTGCCCCGGACTCTGTAGATGATCCCGCTAACGATTATATAGGATTCGGCCTAGACACCCCCTCGTTTGCTCTGGGCACGGCCGGTTTGTCGTTTCGACCGGTCAGGGACTCTCGCTACGAGGATCTCTGGCGGCTCGTGTTCAGTCTCAGTCAAAGCGCCTCCGAATTTCGTGTGGATGACGCGTTCAGAATCACCGTTAACCGGGTCAGCGTACCGGTGGGTCGCGGGCGAAAGAGCAAACCTCTCACTCACGAGGAGGTGAGCAAAAGATCGCTTCTCGAGGTCGAACGCGACAATCTTTGTCTACCGCGCGCTATAATTTCTGCTCGCGCCTACCTGAACAGAGAGGGTATCGGGGGTAACGCAGCTGATCCCGCGCTTCGATGGTCCGACGTGCGTCACGCGAAATCTAGACTTCAGAGGGAGGCTGCCCTGGCTTTGTGCAGAGAGGCGCGCGTAGAAGTCCCCCCAGAGGGCTGTGGTATGCGAGAGATCGTTAGATTTCAAGAATATCTGGCTCCTCTGGGTCTAGCCGTCGTAATATACGATTTCAATACCTTTGGACGCGGAGGCGAGGCCGTTTACAACGGGGCGCGCGTACTGGCCGAGTGGGGTGAATGCTCCAGCGGCACATTGAACATATTGTACTTTCCACGCGGCGGTCATTACGAACCTATATTGAATCTTACCGCCGCAGCAGCCAACAGACGCTTCTGCGAGCCCTGCAACGTAGCCTATCGTTATACAGGCGATCACAGGTGCTCCAACAGATGTCCCGGCTGCAACACCGTTCCGCAGTGCGACAGATCGGGGGTACGTATGCCGTGCGTTGCCTGCGGCCGGTGGTTCTTTGGGGAGGAATGTCTGCGGAGACATCGCGTCGCGGGGTCGTTCGATCGTCGCAGAAGCGTCTGCGATACCCTGCAGATGTGCAGCGGGTGCGGTCTGTTCGTCGATCGTACTAAAAAGGGTCACTCCTGCGGCAACGCGTACTGCAACACGTGTGGATCCGTGCAGGCGGTAAACCACGAGTGTTACATGCAGCCTCTGAAGCCACCCACCGGAAACGCGGAGCATATATTCGTGTTTTATGACTTTGAGACCCAGCAGTGCGCCCCGGTGGCCGGCAGCGGAGATGTCAATCTGCACGTGCCGAATCTGTGCGTGGCGCAGCAGGCGTGCACCAGCTGCATACACGAGCCGGACATAAGTACACCCTGTCCTAGTTGCGGGCTCGTGCGCGAGTTCGTATTCCGAGAGAACCCCGTTAAACAGCTGGTGGAGTTTGTCACGCGGGACGTTTGTCGGTTCAAAAAGATCTTCTGTATAGCGCATAACGCCAGCGGTTTCGATTCTCAATTTATACTGCGTTACCTGGTAGAAAATAACAGAGATCCGCCGCAGGTGATCCTGAACGGTACCAAGATCATACTGATGGAGACGGGTCACACGCGTTTCCTGGACTCTTTGGCCTACATGCCTATGGCTCTAGCCGCGCTGCCCAAGGCATTCGGCCTACCTGTGGAATCGCGCAAGGGTATCTTTCCGCATCTGTTCAATACACCGGAGAATCGGAATTACATAGGTCCGTTGCCAGACGCGGAATTCTACTCCCCCGACAATATGAAGACCTCGGACAGGGACGCTTTCTACAAATGGTACAGGGAAGCCACAGCCTGCGGGTACGTGTTCGATTTCAACCGTGAGCTGGTGGAATACTGCCGCAGCGACGTGGACATCCTTCGTCGAGCATGCGTCGCGTTTAGAGATATTTTTCTGAATTGCGGCGGTGTTTGCCCGTTCTCGCGAAGCACCACCATAGCGTCGGCCTGTTCCGTCGTGTTTCGACAAAATTTCCTCAGACCCCGCACCATAGGAGTGTTGCCGGCCGCAGGGTACAGGTTGGCCAACAATCAATCGGTGAAAGCGATCAAATGGCTCGTTTGGATGGAGAGGGAGCTGGGTACAGAGGTGAGGCACGCCGGACGAGGTCGCGAGTACAGGATTCCCGAGACGAGGCGGGTTGTCGACGGGTATTACGCGGACGCGGCTGGGGAGCGACACGTGTTGGAATTTCACGGATGCTACTGGCACGGGTGTATTAGATGTCACACGATCAATCGCGACAAAGAGTTATCGTGCGGGGATACGATGGACAGACGGTGGCAAGAGACTGGGGCAAAAACGGCGCGCATGATCGAACTGGGTTACAGGGTCACGGAGATGTGGGAGTGCGCGTTCGACCAGATGATGGATGCCGATCCTGAAATGCGCGATTACGTCGAACAGCATCCGCTGGTCCTCTCCCGCGACTCGTTGAATCCTCGAGAGGCGTTTTTCGGAGGGCGTACGGGAAACACGAAGCGTTATCACGAGGCTGCCCCGGGGGAGGAGATCCGATACGTAGACGTATGCTCTCTGTACCCTTGGGTGTGCAAAACCGGTCGCTACCCCGTGGGCCACCCGCGAGTCTACGTAGGTAGGGAGTGCAGAGCGTTGACCGGTCCTTACAACACGGACATCTCCGGCCTCGAGGGTCTCGTGAAATGCGTTATCCTGCCACCCAGGAATCTCTATCATCCCGTGTTGCCGGTCCGTATGCGGGGAAAACTCATGTTTCCCCTGTGTCGCTCCTGCTGCGAGGCTTCTCTGCAGATCGATTGTCCGCACGAGTCGGAGGCCGATCGGTGGTTCGCGGGTACCTGGGTGTCTGCCGAGCTGCAGAAAGCCGTGGCTGTGGGCTACAGCGTGATCGACGTATCGGAGATCTGGCAATACGAGAGTACGGTGTACGATCCGACCAGCGGTCAGGGGGGACTCTTTGCTCCGTATATAGACACTTTTCTGAAAATAAAGCAAGAAGCCAGCGGGTGGCCCGGCGAGTGCACCGACGAGGCTTCCCGCGACCGTTATCTCGCGGAGTACGAGCGGGTGGAGGGTATCAGGTTGCAGCGGGAGAAAATAACAAAGAACGCCGGCCTTCGTTCCGTATCCAAGCTCTGCCTGAACTCGTTCTGGGGTAAATTTGGCCAGCGCGAAAACCTCCCGCGTACCGAGGTGATCAGAGAGCGTCAACGTCTGCTGGAACTGTTGACGGATCCCGAGAACGAGGTGGTCGATATCTTGCCGGTGACGGATCAAATACTCTACGCGCGGTGGATTAATACGGAAGAGAGCATCGTACCGTCCCCCCTGGCCAACGTTGTGTTGGCCGCCTACACCACAGCTCAGGCTCGCCTCAAGCTGTACAGCTATCTCGAGAGGCTCGGGCGCCGGGTGTTGTATTACGACACGGACTCTGTTATTTACGTGAGGAGAAGCGGGGAATGGGAGCCGGCTACTGGTAACTTTTTAGGCGATCTGACGGACGAGCTGGCGGAATACGGTGAGGGGAGTTACATAAAAGCCTTTGTTTCCGGTGGTCCGAAATTTTACGCGTTCCTGGTACAAAAGGGCGACGGGGAGGTGGCTGAGGTTTGCAAAGTGAAGGGGGTCACTCTAAATTATCAGACTCGAATGAGGATAAATTTTAATTCGATCCGGGGCATGGTGGTCGAGGCTGACGAACCTATTCGCGTCGAGCGAAGAGCTATACAGCGTACGGCGTTGCACCGGGTCGTCACCCGCAGCGTGAACAAGATATGCCGTCCCGTTCAAACGAAAAGACGCCTCTGCGACACGGGCTACGACACTCTTCCTTTTGGCTACAAATCGCACAGTTGAATCGCTGTACATCTCGCTCTTTGGCTATAGAGCTCCGCAGCGAGGCTTAGACTCTCTCTCTCTCTCTCTCTCTTCACCTACTCTTATACTCTGTTATTCGACACGCGCATAAACAGAGATAAACCTCGACTCGCCGGACTACGGGGAGAGCGCAAGTGTGCAGCGGTGACTCATCGGCTCAGTAGGTCAGTAGTAGCGGTAGTATTCGCTTATCAACCCGAGCGTAAAACGGCTGGTGCGGGGCGTGTGTGCGGCGGTCTGAGAAGCTGAGATCACCGCACGCCGCGAGGCAACCCCGAGTAAGCTGACACGGGTTGCCTCAGCCGCTTGACGAGCTGCTTCTAGCCGGCGTCCCGTCTCGCTCTCTCTCGCAGCTGTTTAGAGAGAGAGAGAGACGGGCCGTCACCGGACGCGCGCGCGCGCGTTCCCAAAAGCTTGTACGTAACGCGCGCACCCCGCGGGCCCCCCACCGCGGTTAAGCCTTCGAGACAGGGATGTAGACGCAAAACCGATGATATCTATATATTCGATTGCAGATAGGACGGGGTTGTGAGTCGCGAGGATGGACACGCGCTGGAAACATCCCTTTTCCGCCATCGTAGCCGGGCCTCCCGGTTGCGGTAAATCCAACTTTGTGAAAAACTTTCTGCAACACGCGAGCCAAATGTGCGACACGGAGTTTGCGAGGGTGGTCTGGCACTACGCCGAGTGGCAACCTTTGTACGGGGAATCGAGCTCGGTGGAATATCGAGAGGGTTTGCCGCAACCGGCCGACTACGACGCGGACGCGCGACCCAAACTGCTCGTCATCGACGATCTGATGCGCGAGTCGTCCAACGGCGTTGTCATCGATCTCTTCACCAAGGGTTGCCACCACAAGAACATGAGCGTGTTCCTGATCACGCAGAATCTGTTTCACCAGGGACGCGGGCAGAGGGATATATCGCTGAACGCCAATTATATAGTTTTCTTCAAGAATCCGCGCGATCGCGCGCAGATACGTCACCTGGCTCGTCAGGTACACCCCGAGGACCCTCGCTTCCTGCAGGAGGCCTACAACGACGCCACAGCGCGCCCCCACGGCTATCTGCTCCTCGATCTGAAACAATCCACCCCGGAGAATTGTCGCTTTCGCACCGATATATTTCCCTCGGATTCGCGTCACTACGTTTACGTGCCTCGCAGGGATATAAAGGGTGGAGGATCGCACGCGGCACCAGTCTTTCGTCTGTGATGAAGCCCGGAACTAGACGAGGAGGAAGAAGAAGAAGAGGTTCGGCAAACAGGTTCAGCTCTTCCAACGCCGCGGCCTTGCACGCTATCTGTAAATCGGACCCCGCTCGGAGACGGGCTCTGCTGCGCACGGCCGACGACGCTCTGGTGAAAAACATTTGCGAGTGCGCTCTGAACACTCTGAGGGGTAACGTGAGCCTGAGTGCCGATCGGAGGAGACGTTTGAGCAAGCACAGAAAAATTTTACGTCGCCTGGCCAGCGACACGGGCAGCTGGAAAAGTAAGAAACGTTTGCTGCTTCAACGGGGTGGATTTCTACCCTTGCTGCTCGCCCCGATTATAGACAGTCTGATTGGCGGGTGAAGAAAATTGAGGCAATGGAGCGGGCCAAGAAAATGGTCCTGATACCGCAGGAGACGGCCGAACGTATCCAGCAGCGTCGACCCGATACGGATCCCGCGAGCCGGCTGGACAGCGAGATGCACGCTATTCTCAACGATCCGGGGAAAAACGATCGGGAAAAATGGAAGCTGTACAGACAGGTGCTGAGACGTTACTTGTTTTTTGCCGCCGAGTCGCGAAAACCTTTGCAATTCTCTATACGAGGGGTGGGTGGCGAGGCTGCTGCTGGTGGTAATACCGCTGGCGGAGAAGAAGAAGCGGAAGAGATGGACGGGGTGACTGAGGGGAATGCAGCTGGTAACAGCGGCGTAGCTATACAGGATATCGTGGTGAGCGTGCCGGACAAGTTTAGGCGGAAAGCGGAGCTCTTGCTGAACTATCTGACCACCAACGGTCGCTCCGAGATCTCGTGGGACGACAAGGGGACGATAGCCGTAAGGGGGACTCGGATAGCCGGGACAAACATCATCGATCTGATAAACGACGCGGTACGCGAGAGAAAATCTATGCAGGCCAGGGGGAGGGAACAGTTCGCCAGGATCCTTCACTCGATCAACACGCCGCAAGAGTACATAGGTAATCCCGTTTTTCAAAAACCTACGCGTCACGCCTCGTCACGATCGACAGCCGGCCCATCTCATCAGAGGCGTATCAACGAGGAGGAGGAGGACTGGGGTGTGGACGGTGACATTGACACGAACGAGGCGGGTGAGGAGGAGGATACGGATTCGGACTCGATATTTGCCACACCCAAGAACAGACAACGACCAGGGCAAACCGGAAACGGTGCTTGGTTGAGACTCAGGTTGAAATGAAGATCCTCGAACGACTGTACTACGATCCGGCCAACGAGGCGGGTTACGCGGGTGCCAGGAACTTGACTCGATCCGCGGGTGAAAGAAAAAAGGGGAAAAAAAAAATACCTCGCGCCGCGGTGGTCGAATGGTTGGCGTCGCAGGACGCGTACACGCTGCACAAGTCGATACGTAGGAAATTTCCCCGAGCCAGATACAACATGCAGAATATAGACGACCTGTGGGAAGCGGATCTGGTGGATCTCAGATCGATCAAACAGTACAACGACGGATACGGCTACCTGCTGGTGATCATAGACGTGCTCAGCAAGTTTGCCTGGGTCGAGCCGCTCGCCGACAAGAGCGCGGCTACCGTTGCCGGGGCTTTTGAGCGCGTGTTGTCCTCCACGGAACGCTGCCCGATTCAGCTGCAGACCGACAAAGGCAAGGAGTTTGTCGGAGCTCAATTCCAGAAGCTGCTCGCTGCCAGAGGGGTGCGCTACAGAGTCACGCGAAACCCCGACATAAAGGCGGCCGTTGTGGAACGCTTCAATCGTACTCTCAAGGAGAGAATGTGGCGTTACTTCACCCACGAGAATACCCATCGCTACCTGGATGTGCTGCGACAGCTGGTAATGGCGTACAACGCCACCACCCACTCGACCATTAAAATGGCTCCGTCGATGGTGACGCTGGAAAATGCCGCAGCCGCCCGCTTCAACCTGGAAAAGGCACGCGGTGGCCCGCCGCGATCCGGTGCAAAGCCACGGTTTCGAGTGGGGGAGCGGGTTCGCATCAGTAAGGCTAAGGGTGCCTTCAAGAAGGGTTACGAGGCCAACTGGACCGAGGAGGTGTTTGAGATTCGACGCGTTCTGCACCGAGCGCCGATCGTCTACCTGTTGGTTGATTTGGAGGGGGAGGAGATAGACGGCTTGTTTTACGAGGCTGAGTTGCAGCGCGTGATCAAGGACGATGTTATGACTGTGGATAAAATAATACGGACGCGGGGATAGGGGGCCAGTAAGAAGCTGTTTGTCAGCTGGCGCGGTTATCCGGAAAAGTTCAACTCTTGAATCGCTGCGAGCAGCGTGCGAAAACAGGCATGAAGGATCAGTTTTACATCACGCTGCCCAGCAACAGCTCGATGAAATTTTTTCCCCACAACACGACGGCTCGATTCACCACCCAGCTACCGCGACGGATCGAGCTTGTCGGAGAGTGGGAAGTCGCCCTGGTGGAGATCCACTACCCGCTGACGCTTCAAAACATAAACGAACCCTACAACGCGGTGGGATTTCACGTGCATCGGTCGGACACTCCAGCGGAAAATTTTCACGATATTTCATTGTTGCCGGGGGAAAAACGAGTGGCGCAGGGTAAATTCCTCATCGAACCCGGTATTTACACGGATATTTGGGAAATTATACAAACGTTGAACGGTTTGCCGACCATCAAGGAGCATTTGGAGTTTGGACGAGCCGACAGCGCGGACGATCGTTTGGACGTGGTCAGAAAATGCAGCTGCAAGGATGGTCACTACCTTTCGTTTTCCGGCGGCATTCGTCAACAACTCGGATTTCCAAAGCTCACGACCAACATACGCGACAGGGTGGTGGCCAACCATCCTTTGAATCTACCAAGCGGGATACCCTCGCAGATGTTTGTCTACACGGATCTCGCGGAGCCCAGAATGGTGGGCGATGTCTACGCTCCGCTGCTGCGTATAGTGCGGACGGTGGGCAAAAATTTTCACAACGGTGTCTCGGAAAGCAAATCCCTGGCACCCCCGCACTACGTACCTCTGCTTCTCACCAATTTCCGTACCATTGAAATCGATATAAGGGACTCTCAGGGTAGACCCATGCCATTCACGCGCGGGACGTTGACGGCTACGTTGCACTTCAAGAGGTCGCACTGATGGCTCGCTACCTTGAACATTACGACGATCAGGTGGGTGGTGGTGGTATAGGCGGAGTTTATTCCGGTGCGCCGCTACAGCGTGGTAGCGGAATCGGTAGCTTTCTGGGGGGATTGTTTCGGCGCGTGATACCCATTCTGAAGAGCGGTGCGCGCGTATTGGGGAAGGAGGCTCTGCGGACCGGTGTGAGAGTCGTGGAAGATATGGACGCCAACACACCCTTCAAAGAGGCGCTCAAGAAACGCGTCGTCGAGTCGGGTTACAATCTGAGGCGAAAAGCTACAGATAAATTGGGCAATCTGATGAAGGGGTCCGGATATAAAACGCTGCGCGGCGGACTGAGGGGGCAGTTGCTGCGGGGTCGCGGTGCAGGATCGATCGGGTCGCGTAGGAAAGGTGTCAAGAAAAGCAAACCGAGAAAGAAGAAGAAGAAACCGGGGCTTGCCGGAATTAAAAAAAGAAAAAAAACAACTCTCAAGAAGAAGAAGAAGAAGAACAAAAGCTGTTGCAGGAGTAAAAAAAGAAGCGTGGCTGATATCTTCGAAGCTCGCTAACAACGAAAATAATAAACATCGACCATGGCGTACTTGCACACACACTCCTGCGAGTGTCTGAAATCGGAGCTGGATTTGTTCTCTCTACCACCGACGCAAACCACGATCGAGAGCGGGCAGTGGGTCCACTACAAGCCTGTGTCGTCGCTCACGGATGACTCACCCATAGAGTTTATGGTGCCCGGCCTCAGCGACGAGTATCTCGACCTCTCCCACACTATGCTCAGCCTGCGTGTGAGTCTACAAACGCTCAGCGGGTAGCCGGCGGCAAAGGGGGCTGCAAAGGCCGTCGTGGCCCCTGTAAACAACCTGCTACACTCTCTGTTCAGCCAGGGCGACGTGTTCTTCAATCAGAAGCTAGTTTCACCGGCCAACAACGCGTACGCTTACCGAGCCTACATAGAGTCGTTGCTGAATTACAATTCGGCTGCGAAACAATCACACCCAACCACCACCCTGTGGTACGGGGATACAGCGGGGAAGATGGATGAAATCGGATCGGCTAACAAAGGGTTTGCCCAGCGGCAAAAGCTTCTAAACGGTGAAACCAGCGTGGATTTGATCGGGCATCTTCACTGCGACGTGTTTAATCAGGAGAAGTTTCTGCTAAACGGTGTCGAGTTACGGGTACGGCTCGTGCGCTCGCGGGACGCCTTCTGCCTCATGGAGAGCACCAACACACACGGCGTACACATACTAGAGGCCTCGCTGCTCGTGCGACGCGTAACGATAAACCCCGGCGTCCTGCTGGCTCACGCCAGAGCTCTGGGTAAAGGCACGGCAAAGTATCCTCTTACCAGAGTGGAGGTGAAGGCTATGACTATTCACAGCGGTGTGCAGGGTGATACGTTGGACAATGTATTTCTGGGTCAACTGCCTAAAAGAATGATTGTGGGTTTTGTCGATAACAAGGCCTTCAACGGTGATAAAGCCTACAACCCCTTCAACTTTCAACATTTCAACATAAACTTTCTGTCGCTGTACGTGGACGGGTCTCAGATCCCCTCGAAGCCGCTACAGCCCGACTTTACGCGAAGCAAGCTCTACGTGGATGCCTACCACACCCTTTTTTCCGGAACAGGCATACATTTTCTAAACGAAGGGAACGGTATAGGTCGTGAAGATTTCCCCCACGGGTATTGCCTGACGGCCTTCGACCTCACCCCCGATCTGTCGGCAAACAGCGGCACCCACTGGAATTTGGTCAGACACGGCAGCGTTAGAATCGAGGTGCGCTTCGAGGCCGCCCTGGCAACGACGATAAATTGCATCGTGTACGCGGAATTTGACAACGTCTTGGAAATTGACGCGGCGCGGCAGGTTATAGTGGACTTTGGAGGATAGACGGCGAGGTGAAACCTGAACCACCTCCCCCACCATTGAAAAAAAAAATAGCTGACGTTGCGTATCGAGGAAAGGTCGCTAAAGTCGAACGAAACACGCAGTATCCAGTTTTCCGTATACCCGCGAACACGTTTATAGCAATATGGTGGACTACGTGGTCGATGTGCAGGGTTTTCGAGACGCTCAAAACGGTTTTGCTGTCAAGGAGGTTTCCGTGTTAGCTTTGAATCGCGACCACATCGGGCACTGGGTAGCCACACCACCCTGCGCCTTCACGGATCTCCCGGCGAATATTTGTGCTCAGAACAATTATCTTTCGCGCAGCCATCACGGTATAGAGTGGTTCGACGGTGATATTCAAGACAAACAAATCTACAGAAAACTGCGCGCCGTGGCACGTTCGGCCCGCGTGATTTATACGCGCGGTGCGGAAAAGGCGAAATTGTTGAGGCGCGTTATGTCGCGTCAGGTGACGAATCTGGAGGACGAGGACTGCCCCGCATTCGGAAAGTTGCCGCCATCGGATACGTACTGCATGCATCACGCTCTGAGCAATCCCGGGGAATTTGTCTGTTCGTTGAATCGCGCGGCTGTGCTGAAATCTTGGCTGCTGGGGAGAGGGGCGACTGACGAGGTGGACGGTGGCGGGTTTTCTACAACCGAATCCGCAGAGTGCAATGAACAGTCTGGAACTGAGGAGAGTTTTGGCGTTGATACCGACGGCTACGTGTGGCGTGTACGCGGCTGATCGTATTCCTTTGCGGTGGTCCCGCCCCGCGGCCCTTATCGCAAATACCGATGACCACACACAGCCAGGAAGTCACTGGGTCGCTTTCTACAACGACGAGTCCGGCAACGGGGTGTACTTTGACAGTTACGGGGTTGCACCCTGCATCCCACACCACGTGCGTCGTCTGCGGAAAAACTGTCCGCGCTACCGGTGCAACACGCGCCAGCTCCAGAGTGCATTTTCCGACGTGTGTGGTCAGTTTTGTGTCATGTTTCTCTATTATATGCATTTTGGTTACACGCTTGATGCTTTTGTGGATATTTTTACGGATGATTATGTAAAAAATGATTCGATGGCCGCGTCGTTTTACAATTGCGTGGCTAAAAAAATTAAGAGTTGCGACAAACTCGACGCCTCTTGTCTATCCTGTGTACAGATATGTTTAAGGAAACGTTGTTAATTATAGGCTAGTTTTAAGCAATATTGAATAAAGCGAAAATTTTGTAACGAAGTAGCGTGTGTCGTTTATTGCGAGCGCATCCCACCAGTATTTCAGCAACGTCAGCAGTTTTGGAGGTGAGAATGGTCATTTAATACCCGTCGGGACATCGAGACGTTTCTTGATAAGTATGTGCCTCTATCTCCCCCCTTGCTCTAGGTATATTTCTCTGCAGGAGTCGTCACTCCATCTCCAGCCACCGAGTGAATTAAGAAGTGAGTGTGATTGTTCTCTGCTAATTTTGGCGAAAAGGATTGTGATTAAAAAAGTTTTTTTCGTTGCAGAAATGGAAGACTTCGTGGCTGCAGTGCTAATCCACGGTGACCCCCGAGATATGTGGTTCCTCAGGGAACATTTGATCGCGATGCTTGCCGAGGTTGACAGGGAGATCGAGGCGCGCGAGGCGGAGTTGCTAGCCCTTGACGGGGATAGCGACTTTGCCGAAAGCGCCTCGACGTTGAGCTCGGCTGCATCCACAATCCCTGAGGACAATGAGCACATTGTCTACGGGGGTCACGGGGGTGGTTTAATAAGAGAGAACGAAATTGAGGAGGAAGTACGTGATAATGTGGAGATTTGGATGGGCCGAGGGTGGGACGAGGGCGAGGAAGAAGAGAATGCTGGTGAGGAAAGAGACTTCGAGGAAGAGCTGAGGGAGATAGAGAGGTTGCGGGAGGAAGAGAGGTTGCGGGAGGAGGAAGACGAGGAAGACGAGGACCGGTGGTGGCTGCCTGCGGAAGACGAGGGGTACCAATCCGGTAAGTTGATATATATATATATATATAATTTTGGTCGAATTTCGTTCGGTTATTGTACTAATAATTCCCGTATGTTTCAGACGAGGTACCCCGAGACGATTAGATTTTAAATAGTTTTTAGTTAATTTATTTTAGTTTGTAAGAAATGTAAAATAGCTTTTAAATTTTTAATAAATTATTTTATACATTTTTTAAATATAATTTGCGTCATTTCCTGAATATACCCCACCATTTTGAAGAATTTCAGATTTAGATATTATTTAGTATAAGAGAGAGAAATTTAAAGCAGTCGCCATATTGGAATATGGAAAAAAATAGTAGCCATCTTGGAAAAGCCGCCATATTGGTTTGTATGGGCGGGGCCATCTTAGATCAGACATCTTGGATTTTGAAAAATAGTAGCCATATTTGATTTTGAAAAAATAGTAGCCATCTTGGATTTTGAAAAAAATAGTAGCCATCTTGGATTTTGAAAAAATTGGAAAACGGGCGCCATATTTGTTTATAATATTGCGTATGGGCGCCGCCATCTTGGATCGGACTCTCATTGTTTTGACGCCAACTCCCCACTCCCTCCCGGTCACTGACCTCGTGACGTCATTTGTTATGACTCGCCATGGCTGGCACCTACTACTTTCGTAGATTCGTAGAAAATCTCTTTTCGAAAAGTTTTGGAGGAAAAACATTTGAATCGAAGTATTGTTACAAAAAAAAAAAAAAAAATAACGTCGATAAAGAAAAAAAAGAATTTATTAAAAATTGAAATTAAAAAGATAACAAAACCTTTACATATCCGCAGGTTTGACGTTGGTGTAGAGGCTCAAGTCCGACATGAACTGGAAGATGTTGTCAGTATAATTATGTCGGACGAACTAAGGCGGTTAGTTGTTTGCGTTATTGATCTACGATTTTTTGTTTTACTAATCTGGTACATTCAGACTTTGAAATTTCAAAATTGGCAAGAAAAATTTTGAGCTAGAGTGATAAACAATGAATGTGTTCGAAAGCTAGGGACAAAAAAGCAAGCTTTTGCAAAAAAAAAAACAATTCGCGAAATTTTTTATTCCAATTTTTTTTTTGCAAAATTTTGTTTTCCAATTTTTTTTTGCTTGCGTGTTTGAATGAGTCTTTGATCGCGCTATCAGATGCCCCAAACCAAAACATGTGTTCCCTATCTAAAATCCGAAGTTGCTTGCGAAATCTCGGAATTGGCGAAATCCACAAGTCAACACATATCAGCATTATCTTTCCCCCTCGAAACCCTTTAAGTTTTGTATGAAACTTTTTCTTTTATAATTGTTAGTTTTCGAGATATTCGCCTGCATCAATTAAAATGGACCACCCTGTATATATATATTGTAACGGATCAGGCGACCTAGGCCTGACCGTTAGCAATTTAAACGCCAACCGTTGCGAACATCGAACCGTCCAGAAGGTTCGATGAGAGCGACAAGTCGCATGACGTCACAACGGGTATATAAATCGAGACACAGCTCTCTGCACCAGCTATTCAGAGGCACAGCGCCTGATAGACTCACCAGCAATTCCATGGTATAGCACCTGATTGTCTCACTACGCTCTTGTTGTTCGGACACTAAAGGCATAGCGCCTAGTGATCTAGTAGAATCACTTTATCACTTCAAATATAATTTATCAAAATCACTAGCTCAAATAGAATCAAAAATATAGAAAGAAAAATTAAATGATAACAGCATAAACTAAGAAAATAGAGAAATTAAAAAATAGCATCGTATTGAATAAAACGAACCAAGAAAATATCACATTAAATAAAAATCTTGTATAACAAGTAAGTAGTAAGTAAGGCAATCATTGTAAATATAATATAGGTACTGGTTGCAACCGCAGGTATAAGTTAAAATATAAATAAATTGATTTCTTGATTATCTAAAAGTAAGTGAATCTATGCAGATCCCTTATCCGCCATTTCCAGGTTCTTCTTCATCCGTATAACCAACCAATGCTAGATACAGCCTTAGTGAGTCTCTGACACACTCAGGTCTGGCACAGCAGGTTTTATTGTTTAGAAAATTTGGGGATAAACTAACTTTATCATAGGTGAAATTAAAAAGTTAGGTGGGTAAAGTGCAGCCTTAGCGCGTCTACGTGCTCAGGTCTGTGGGGAGGCGGCTTTAGTTGCACGGCGACTCAAGTCCGTAATAGGAAACATTAAATTATTGATATAAAAGTCGAGAACATTATAAAATCGAGCAAAGAACTCACAATTACACTCGGTTCGCGTTACCTGAGGAAACGCTCAAGAACCGAAACGTAACAATATATATATATATATATATATATATATATCGGCGGGAGGAATAGTATATTGTGTATCTAGAGGGGGGGGGGGGGGGGGGGAAATGGCCACCCCCCCCTAGATGCACACTGTACTTTTTATAATAAGGGCACGATATGGGCCGTCTTTGAGGCGCGTCGATCGGATGGGGAATGGCGCGTGTTAAGTCGTGTACTACACACTTACAGATATTTTAATAAAAAAAAAAATTGAAAAAAATTGAAAAAAAAAAAAATAAAAATAAAAAAAAATTAATAAATAAAAAAAATAAAAAATTATTAATAATTAATAATAATTTATTTATAAAATAAGAAAGATCCAAGATTTGCCGTTGGAGCGGGAGGGAATGTACATGTTGGATATTCGGTACTCACGGTCGAAACGCGTGATTTCCCCCCCTCTCGACAAGCATGAAAGAAGGCCCATTTCATGCCCGTGTTATGAAAAGTACATTCCCTCCCGCTCAGTGGATATTCCGGATTCACGTTCGACACAAGCGATTTTCCCCACGCCCGACAAGCATGAAAGAAGGCCCATTTCATGCACGGATTATGAAAAACATTTTTCGGTTTCGGTACTGAGTGGTAGGGCCATCACTCATGAAATGAAGCTTCTGAACTGTTGGATATTGGGCTAGGTAAACATCGAGAATCTTCTCCAGATGGACAATGATGGCTACAGGGTCATGCCTGAGAGATTCAGATAACGTGGGAAATTTTTTCTTGAGACTGGAAGCGTAAAGCATGCCAGTGTGCAAGGTATATTGCTCTCTGCTCGCCCCGAAATGCACTGATTGAACTTCTGTACCGTATTTGCACGAATAATTTTCGCTGAAGTCGATGAGCAGAACCATTTCTTTAGGTTTAAAGTTTTCTATCAATTTTTTCATTACTTTTTTCTGGTGAGTAATGCGATATTCGTGAGCCATCAACGATTTCAGCTCGTTTTTGAACAGATTGATCTCTTCATAGACATTGCACGTTATTTTATTTTTTTTAGTGATTGTTACAGTGATAGTTAGTAGTATAGATAGTTTTTGCGTTTTCTCATTAAGTCGCTTGATGGTGGATGTTTCCCACTTCTGATAAATTAAAGTGAATTAAACAAACTCAAATTCTCAAGAAAAATTAACAGGCAGACCGGGAATCGAACCCGGATCTCTTGGAAGCCTAACCGGGGACTTAATCCACTAGACCACCTAGTCGCCCAACGAATGTTACCTTTTAACTTCTCTTGACAATCTGTGTTCACTTTTTCTTGTGTTGTGTGGTTCTAGATTAGACTCATACATATCGGCTGCAACACATATATTTATATTTATGAAGGTCTAGTCGATTAAGTCCCCGGTTAGGCTTCCAAGAGATCCGGGTTCGATTCCCGGTCTGCCTGTTAATTTTTCTTGAGAATTTGAGTTTGTTTAATTCACTTTAATCCACTTACCTGGCGTCAGGGTGGCTACCTTCTGTAGCGTAATTATATTATAATTACTGAATAAAAAATGGACCATGTTTCATTTAATGCATAGTATAATATGGGAACATTCGCTCATAACTATGTAGTTTTCATAAATATAAATATATGTGTTGCAGCCGATATGTATGAGTCTAATCTAACTTCTGATAAAGCATTTCTTCACTCAAATCTGCCTTCTGAAAATTAAGATCCACCTCCTTACTCGCGCAAGTTTGACACGTTCTGGAAATACATTGTTCCGACCTTTCATCGCATGTGATTTGTGTGATGATTTTTTCAATCGTAGTCTCCTGTATGATCTTAATTCTGTGCAGTGCACTCACTAATAATGCAAAATTTTCGCGAACGAAACAGGCACATGCATTTCTTTCTGACACTTTTGGTGCAACGCAGAAAGATGGACGATTCTTCGCAAAAACAGGATAAATCCTTTATACTTGCATTCATATGATGCTTTGAGACGAGTTCACCATTCACTCGTTTGCAGTGTTTTTTCCCTGGATCAATTTGTGAATTTTTTTGGTAGAAAGACTTAATTTTATTTCGGATGAAGTTCAAATCAGCCTTTTCTTACCTGGCGTATTTTAGTGGGTCTCCACCCAGATGAATCCGAGACGATACCACGGGGTGGGTTTTATCTTCTGATTCATTCTCGATTTTCTCTTCCACTCATTCTGTTTGCGACGACGAATTCTCTTTTCCCTCTCTGATAAATCATCAATACTTTTGATTTTTCCAGCTCTCTTCCTTTTTCGATTCCGCTCTCTTTCTTTCTCACAGTAAAGCTCATGTTCTTCTGGATTTTCCCTTATTCGTTGTCTTCTCTTTCTCTGTGCCTCTCTTTTCACCTTCAGACGTTCTTGCTGATATAATTGTGTTTTAGATTTCTTTTTCTTTCCATTCTTTCTCGATTTTTGGAGGTCTGACACATTATCGTCAGACTGCACAGCTTTATTTGGAATTCTTTGATCAGTTTCACCACTTCGACTCAGAGTTCGCACCATCTAACAATCTAACGCCATGAAACATATTGTCAATAATTTAGTAACAATAACAAATCATTTTTTCCATTTATAAACATATAATGCCACGGTACTGACATTTTGTGTTTAACCTAACCGCACTCCGTACCGGTTTGAAATTTGGTAATTCCCAGACACATGAAAATTGAGGCACTAAAATACTACTCTTATAACGTGGCATTAAGCGGAAATATCACACAACACAGGAGAATCACGACACCACGGTACTGATTCATTATTTTGTGACTTACCTTTTCAATTTTTGGAATGAGTATTCTGATCGGTAAATACGTGCCTAGACCACTCCTACCGGTGTAAACATTATGAGTCTGTCACGTACGCTACAGAATACCACCGCGCGCGTGATGTTAAAAAATCGGAAATGGCGCCATGGCATGGTCAAATTGAAATGTTCCAAAACTCGGATAAAAATTTATCCTAGTTATTATTGTAAGGTAGTTCGTTTCTGAGTAATAAAATTCCAAAGTTCAGAAATTTTTTTTCCCATGTTATTTAAATGGAAATAGAAAATTGAAAAGCGCCATCTCTAAATATTAATATTAAGGGCTCATATTGGACCAGGGTCTTTGTTTAGACATACTCTGACGATTTTTCAATATTCTTTGAAAAAAAAACAAAATAGTCGTTTTTTTTTTAAACAGTCTAATATATATAACACCCCGTCACTCGTTAAGCATTTCAGCTAGTATAATTCGTATATTATAAGCTAAGAATTCGATATTTCAGAGCGGCCATCCCGGATCGATTGTCGGCGGGGGGTGGGGGTGTGTGTGGGGGGGGGGGGGGGGGGGATCGGTAATCGTTACCATGATCCGAAAGCGAATCGGTAGTGGCGCCATCGCACAACGGAAAATTGCAGCCATCTGATTGTCGGTAACAAAGATCGACAATCGTTACCCAAAATCGTTACCATCCGACTGTTGAAAACCCACGCGGTCGGTAACTTACCTACTGCTTGATGGCCGGTCAAGAAGGCTGGATCCAGAACTCTCATATTATATCTAGGCAATTCCACCTCAAATCGGCCAATTTTGGGTGTTTTTTGACCTCGTATTTTTTGAATCGCCTGAAACTTTTTTTTACGTGAAATCTACGTCAAAAAAGTAGACCCATATTTTTTTGTTGGTCCAAAAAGTTTTTTTTACGCTAGTTATGAATTATCGAATTTTACTGTAAAAGTAGCGCGAGGGCGGCTTTGAGAATTAATATCTCGGGTCCCCTTCACCGTAGAGAGATGTTTAAAAACGCGTTTTAAAGGCGATGAAAGCCACTTTCCGATAAAATTTTTAAATTTATCAAAAAATATAGTTTTGTTATTTTTATGAGCAATCAAAATGTTTATCAATTTTTTTCGCAATCTAAGGCCATTTTTAAAATTCTAAAAAAAATATGAACGCATTCCTTATTCAATTCTGAAGATGACGATTTTTTAAAAAAGATGGAGCTATTTTTCTAAGTATTTTTTTTACAATTATTTGTCCGGCGTTGCGTGAGGTTGCCGCGCGGCGCGCCTTGCTACTACCGCGTTATTCCATGTATGGAAAGCCGCGCGTCATGCCATTGGCCGAGCCCCGTACGACGCGGTAGTAGCGAGGCGCGCGGCGCGCCAACCTCACGCAACGCCGGACAAATAATTGTAAAAAAAATACTTAAAAAAATAGCTCCATCTTTTTTGAAAAATCGTCATCTTCAGAATTGAATAAGGAATGCGATTATATTTTTTTTAGAATTTTAAAAATGGCCTTAGATTGCGAAAAAAATCGATAAACATTTTGATTGCTCATAAAAATAACAAAACTATATTTTTTGAAAAGTTGAAAAATTTTATCGAAAAATTTCATCGCCTTTAAAACGCGTTTTTAAACATCTCTCTACGGTGAAAGGGACTCGAGATATTAATTCTCCAAGCCGCCCTCGCGCTACTTTCACAGTAAAATTCGATAATTCATAACTGGCGTAAAAAAAACCTTTTGGACCAACAAAAAAATACGGGTCTAATTTTTTGACGTAGATTTCACGTAAAGAAAGTTTAAGTCGATTCAAAAAATACGAGGTCATTTCTCGGCCGATTTGAGGTGGAATTGCCCATCTACTACTATTCTGCGTGAATTTTTTTTTTGAATTTCAAATCCTTTTCATTTAGTATTTAGAAATTTCCGGGTCTCTCTTATTTTTAAATTTTTTCAGAAAATATTTTTATGAAGTATCCCAACTGAATCGTTTCAATGAAAGGTGATCATTGCCACAGCGCATGGCAAAGGGCCATGCGATCGCATTAGGGGTATAATCTTGAAAGACTTGCAGCGCGAGCTAGTCTTCAGCGCGTTTCATCCCATCAAATACTAACGGCTGAAAATTTGTATGCATAGGCAAAAAAAACCTTGAAGAGTACGACATTTGCATTCAGCTCTGAAGAGAGTCATGCGAGAGAGAATTGGAAGTTCACAATTGAAATCCGCTTGAACGAAGAGGATTTACTGCAATACGTAACCAAAGCGTACGCAGAAAAAGTTGAGTTCCTCGAAAGCGACAACGAACAAATACGAACAGCAAAACATCGACCATTGATCGAGCATGAAAAAAAAGTCTGCAAATGCAAATTCCAGATCGTCCAACGGATCGCTGACAGTCACTTGGAGTACGCCAAGGACAAAACCTCAGCCTTCGATCTGTGAAGTACGCTCGAAAGGACATTTCAACTAAAAGGTATAGCCGGTCAATTGCTCACACGTAAGTCTCTGCTAAGTATGAAATTTGATGCAAAAAATGATACGCTTGCAAACCATTTTTTGAAAGTTAATATTCTGGTTAGAAATTTGCCCTCAACGGGTGGAGAATTAGAAGAAATTGATATTGTATGTCACCTTTTGCTGACAATGACCACTGAGTATGACAACGTGGTAACTGCCATCGGAACTCTGGCAACAGAAAATTTAACTGTCGCATTTGTGAAAAACAGATTATTAGATGAAGAATCCGAAAAGAACGACACGACAATAACCAGCGGCGGTCAATCTACTTCCTCGACGCCCTTCGCCACGTGGAAGAAAACCTACCCGAGACCTGGACAACAGCAGGGACAAGGCGGTTCATCACAGAGGTTTCCCTTTAATTGAAATTAGTGTAAAAAACGAGGTCATCATTGGAACGAGTGCAAAAAAAGGGCATACGACGAGAAGAATAAAAATTCTCAGAGCGCAAGCGCTGCGACAGCACCCGAAAGCGACAAAGTGAAATGGTTTCTCGATTCAGGAGCAACGAAACATTCAATCAGCGACACGGTTGATGCCGGGTCTACACGCTGTCTTCAAGTGGGGATGTTGAATATATATGGTGCGTTCCGAATTGAGCTGGCAGCGCTGACAGCTTTGCCAGCGGCGTTCCGAAATGACTTTCAGCGTGCACAGTGTGCTGCGACTTTGCTTCACAGAGGCCCGTCGCGAGGCTAGGGCTGCGTTCAATGTCCCTAGATTCGAAAGCTGCGGCTGCACTACCTTTAACGGTAGTGCGGCCACAGCGTTTATCATTTTTCCGCCAAATGTCACGTTATTCGACCATTTCGTTGCATTTTGTCCTATCATAAGAAATGGAAACGGATAATATATTGTGTGTGATCGATGCAGACACGGATAGAACCTATAATATAAAGGTATCTGCCGCTGACGCTCAAAGGACATATAAAGGTTAGTAAATTAATAATAATAATAATAAAAAAGGTTAGAAAATAACATTGAGAAATGAATCATTGATGAGCAAAATGGGATGATTTCGGTAATTGTACCGCCGTCCTTTGAACCAAGGTATACGGTGGGCAATTTCATTTTATTAACAAGGCTCGTTATTATCCGAACGAATTCGTATTTCCAGATGCGAAATTTTCCACACACCTTTTGAATGCTCACATGGCTGAGTTAGCCGCACCGTCGAATATTGAAGATCTCTCAAATGACAACCCTGGGGAAGAGGATATAGATGATCCTCAAGAAATGGTTGACCCTCGGGAATCATTCGATACACAAGAATCAGTAATTGGTCCGCTAGAATCAGTCGAGTACGTCACAGGAATCGCCCGATTCAAAAGACTCAGTTGAAGATGTCGATCGATGGTATGCGTTTCGAAACGCACTTTCGATGTACTACATTTAGATTTTAAAATAGGTACTCACCAGTGGACGCATTCAGCTTGCCTACTTTTTCTCGCTACATATAAAGAGCTGGAGAGATTTTTCCACACGGGTAAATCATCCGTGAAGCTATGTTGGACCAAGGTCGCAAATGTAATGAATGAGAAAGGTTATCATTACTTGGGACAAATGCGCCATCAAGTTCAACTCAATGAAGCGGACGTACAAATCAATCAAGGACAATAATAAAAAATCGGGATCCAAAGCCCGTAAATGGATACATTATGAAGTAAAATTGAAGGGCCGGATCGAATAACGACTTCCACGCTCGTGCCAGTCGGACAGGCCCCTGAATGTATGCAATCGCCGCTGAGCGCGGAGCAAACTTTTAGGATTAAAAAGACATTAACAAATCTTATACTTATACAAAACTGTCAGCGAGAAAGTTTTTCATAATGGTTTGAAGTATATGTTTCGTAAGTTACAATAATTTTCATACTATATCTTCGGAAATATGAGAAGTTATAGTGCCGGCTTCGTTTGTGCAGACTATGGACTAGTCACTTTATGCAATTTTAGGGTTTCAAATTACACTAATTATGGAAGGCATGAGAAAAATACTCCAATGTAGCGATAGATGAGAATAATATACCCTACCGTTTGTGACATCTATTTTTCACTCGTTTTTGAATAAAAAAATTAAAAATCCTAAAAAATCTCGAACCAAACACGTTTCTGTACCTTTCGCGTCGAACGCTACTTAAACGAAGGCAGATAGACCATAAGTTGACTGGACCTTTTTTGTAGAGCGTTAAATTCTATACAAAAAAGTCCACGACGGAATATATCTATAGTTGATATCCGATGCGTTTGAGGCGATGCAAAACGCATTTATGAAACGACGCTTTTCCGTTGACTGACAGCAACATGGCAGCCGTTGCCATGGCCATGGCCTGTAACTTCTCATATTTCCGAAAATATAGTATGAAAATTATTGTAACTTACCAAACATATACTTCGAACCATTATGAACAACTTTCTCGCTGACAATTTTGTACAAGTATAAGATTTGTTGATGTTTATTTAATCCTAAAAGTATGCTTGTCGCTCAGCGACGATTGCATACTTTCAGGGGCTTGTCCGACTGGCAGAAGCGCGGAAGTCGTTATTCGATCCGGCCCTTCAATTGTTTGAACTTGAGTACTTTTATTCAGGGTCGTTACAAACCTGGAACACCAGGAAAAGTTATAAATCCTCAAATCACTAGAAAAGTCGGGAAATCTGATGAGCTGAAATAGCTTAAGAAAATTCTAAAGTTGGAGTTGTAACAACCCTATTTATTACTTTTCTACAACTTTACCGAAAAATAATTCGTTATTCTGCATTTTTTTCAGGCGTGTGATGAAATCTTTGGAAATAAGCCATGGGTTGAGCCGTTAGCTACAGCCAGTAGCTCTAAGGCCTTTAACAACGATGTAAAAGAAAATATTCCAGTTTCTGGAACCGGTAAGTAATAATCATGCTCGATTCAGTAAAAATATACCGAATTGTGGTACTAACAGTTTATATTATTTCAGCTGCGAAGAAGGCCAAGCTGGAGCTGACCGTCTAAAATAGTACTTTTCGATACTAGTGCGAAAGTGTTGATTCTCGGACGAGTGTGAAGTTTTTCGCCCGAGCGAAGCGAGGGTGACAATCACACGAGTCGAGAATCATCTTTCGCACGTGTATCGAACCTCATTTTTCAACACAGCGCGCGTTAAGTTGAATTTTATGCACGCGAAGCGTGCGCAAAATCAAACTTTGTGCACGCCGTGTGGAAAATATTTTTTCGTCACTCATGCACAATTGACAGCCTTTTCCGGTCCAATTTGGCGCCGATAGATGGCACTTTTTCGTATGTGACTGCCTAGGCAGTGAAAACCACTTTTTTCTGCCTAGGCATCCAAAAATCGGACCGGAAGGCTGCCATTGTGCATTTGTGACGAAAAATAGTATATGTCATTCGACTTCGACCTCAGGTTTTTCGGACGGTGTTCGGTTCGCAGCACTCTGAGGCATGCCAAAGGGGTGCCGAGGTCCCCTGAACCATGCCTCGCACTGCGAACCTCACACGGTCCGAAAAACCTTCGGTTTTCAGCCTAATGACATAATGTACTATGACCACCCTAGCAAATTCAGTTACACCAAAATTACACCAAAAGTACACGGGGTAGGTTTGCGGTGTAATATTGGTGTAATTTTGGCAAAACTTTATAATGCGTCCAAAATTACACCAAAATGGGTCGGGTGTGAAATTGGTGTAAAGGTGGTGTGAAAAATTCTGCGATACACCGTGTGATTTTAGTGTAATTTTGGACGCATTATAGAGTTTCACCGAAATTACACCAATATTACGCCAAAATCAAACCACATCCAAAATACACCAAAATGACACCAGAAATATTGGTGTAAATGAATCCGCTAGGGCAGTCTATGGTGGCAAAGGAACCTGCTAGCGAGGTGAAGAGACAACATGAGGCTAAGATCCAGCGCATAGACAGGATGAACGATCTGTTCGAGAAGCTGATAGCTAGTCAGGCTGAACCACCCGGGCCAAGCAAAGTCTTGAAAAATAAGCAGATAGGTAACCTTTAGCTTTTATGAAGGGTTCAGTGCCATTGTAGTCTGAACCCACCTTGGCGATAAGGCTTATTTCAACTACAGTAAGTCATTTGAAATGAGCTTTACGACACCATGAGGTCGGCTACTCTGGCACTAAAACCTTCAAATAAAAGTCTCGCTGATTGATTACCTATGCTGTTACACCAAATATAGTTTTAAGTTCATACGCAGTTGTTATCTAGCAAAGCAGTCATAGTTACTGCAAAGAAATATGTCATATATTGAATATAGTTCGATAGGGCTATAAGCAATCAATTACTGTAAGGAAATGTGTGATACATCAAATATAGTTCTGTAAGTCCGTTAGTCATAGTTACTGTAAAAAACTGTGCCACACCAAATGTAGTTTTATAAGTTAATTAGCTGCCAGTGTGACGGACGGTATGGGTAGAGTGTTATTAATCCCTATGGTTTTATCACAAGCGAGAACCCATCATTAACCAATGGAATTAATCATCCCGTCACATCCACATAGTAAATAATTATGTAAAAGATCTATTCTAAAATAGATCGGTAAATGGGAATCGTTGCCGCCTAGTCCTATACAGGTCTCAATAGATTTATTTAAATTATTGTGAGGCTAGTTGATATAGAAATAATAATAATATAATTGAGGTAAAATAAAATAAATGAATAAAAGGGTGGTTCAAATAATCATGAGGATTGACTGGTAAAATCAATAATGTATTCTTGAACGATTTTGAGAATAATAATGTGGTTCAAGCGACGGACAAATGATTGTCGGTTGAACAGAATTATATAAAATAATGTAATCACAAAATAATAAAAATAATGTAATAATATAAGGATATCCGACGTGGGGATCGTGGAGGCTTGTTACTATATAAAAATTATCAATGAAGGTAATGAAATAATAAAGGCCTCTTCACGATTCACACGCTGATACGAGTAATAAAATAAAAGAGGAAAAAAAAAAGAAATATAAATAAGAATGTAAATAAGAAATAAGAACTCTCTCTCTCTCTCGGATTGTATCGGAAATCTATTCTAATACCTATATAAAGATCTATAAGTAAAATTCCTCCAGGATTGAATCAAGATCTGTAAATGGGGGCTTAGTGCCTTAAAGTAGAACACCAGAATAAAAGTCTCTATTTGACATAAAAGAATTCCCGCACTGGTATCAGGGTAGAACCCGAAATTCTATGAATTATCCCAGGCGGTTTATTAGGTTTACAATCATTCAGATCTTGGTTCTATCGCGAGAATAATAAATGAATTCCTCGATAAGGAAATATATGCTTAGTATGTAAATTCTTCAGTTATAGTAATAAAGTAATAATATAATTCGAGATCGGTAGTTATTGGGCTTAATGTTATTGAGAATTTGATGAATAAAAGAAACAGACCCAACAGGATTAGGGTGAAACCCGGAATTCTATGAATTATCCTATTTGGTTATTAATTTTATGTCCATACCGATCTCGAGTTATTCAATTAAAGTAATATTTATAATTATATGAATAACAGGAAAAATAAAAAAAATATATAAATATTCGGATTGATGAATGAGTAGCAACGCAAGCTCGCCGGGTGGTCTCGTTATTAGGAAGGAATCGCTCCGAAATACTATTAGTATTGGCCTATAACGATATTCCCGTGGTTGTACTACACATCAGATGGAATTATATTTTATCATGCATAAGGTTAAAATTAAAGAATTCTGGAAAACAATATATCGATTTCCGAATATGAACGGTAAATTATAAAAGAGCGAATTTTGTGAGCGATCGTGGTTACTTAGTAAGACTTGGCTTCCGGGATGGAGCCGCGTTGTTTAACGGTTAGGTGCCGACGTTTCGTAAACATTGCAGTTTACTTCATCAGGGCGAGAAACAACCTGATACTGGTTGCTCCCCAACAGGGTGTCCCTATTTATGCCAGTTGCGGAGCCGTCAATGTGTGACGTTCCGCTCGGGTGGAGTTGACCAATCATATGTTTTTAAATGGTTGGCCAAACATTTAAAAAACCGGGAGGATGGCGTTCCAAATTGGATGGGTTTGAAGTCCGTTGTCTCTGTTGATGTTGTTAGGATGTTTACGGATTTCAAGGGCTTCTCTGTATTTTCGAGGAAAATACTGATTTGAGTTGGCCAAGGAGGTGGTTTGGTCAAATAAGATTTGGTGGCCCGTTTCCATTTGGTGTTCCGCCAGAGCTGAGATAGTAAAGTGCTTCAGTTTGACGCATCTTTGGTGTTCTTTAAGGCGAGTGCTGATCTTCCTCCCGGTTTCTCCGATGTAAACTTTTCCACAGGAACAAGGGATCCTGTATACCCCTGAAGAGCTGAGCGGGGGGAGTTTATCTTTTGGGGAGTTGAGGAATTGCCCGATTTTCTGTGGTGGTTTGAAAATCGGTTTGATGTTGTTTCTCCTTAGGATTCTCCCTATGGAGTCCGTCACTCCTTGAATGTAGGGGAGGAAGGCAGTTCTTCTCGTTACTTCCGTTGGTAAGTTTGAAATGTCTGTCGATGGGTTGGGCTTGTTCTGGAGTTTTTGGATGGTTTGTTGGATTTGTGTGGACGAGTAACCATTGGATTGTAGGGTTTTCTTCAGGTGGGCTAGTTCGATGTTGAGGTTATCTGAATCAGAGACTGTCAGTGCTCGGTGGACGAGTGAGCTGATCACTGATCCTTTTTGTGATGGGTGGTGGTGTGAAGCTGCGTGGAGATATCTGTTGGTGTGTGTGGGTTTGCGGTATACGCGATGTCCCAATTGACCATCTTGTTTTTTCGTGACTAGCACGTCCAGGAAGGGAAGTTGGTTGTTATTTTCTGTTTCCATCGTGAAGCGTATGTTAGGGTGTCGGGAGTTGAGAAAGTCTAGAAAGGTTTGGAGGTGTTCCTTACCATGTCGTGGTTACTTAGCTTTGGATGAGATGGCGTAGCATGGGACTAATTTTCGATCCTTAGGTATTTGCCTCCCTCACCTTAGGTACCTCGAAGCCTTCGATTTGCGTAGAATTTAGATAGCGGTTTAGGATGTATTAACTGTTTTGATGGATTTAAAATGTTTTGCACTGAAGCTAATTTTACGATCAAATGTCCATTGTTCGTGACTGATTCGATACACAGGTTTGAATGATTCTAGGTTTGTAGAAATATTAATGATGAAAATCGAGCTTGGTTTAATCTGAGATTAAATTTAATATAGGTTATATTAATAATACAAATACTCGAAATGAGTATAAGGCGGAAAGTGAAGTTATGATTTAATATTGAAAATATTTAATAGCTTGTGTCTCTGCACTGAATTTAAGAACTTAAACGGAACACTAAGTTTTTAGATTTATCACGTTTAATTGAATTTGTTAACGAGTGCTAAGTCCTTTATACTACCACCTTTATTATAAGAAATAAAAGATTGAGTATAACTCTTGGCTTGATTACTGCACACGGGTCCTTGCGACCACGCACTTCGCGACTTGACAGAAGAAAGACACTAATTCAAATTCAAAGGCGACGAGGTAGCCGCGGTTGCAACAATGCATATATTATTGCGCGCGTGGCTTAGCCAATTAGGGCCTTGCTTAGTGGCTAATTATCGCCTGATTGGTTTGAAGGACTACTTGCAGTTAAGCGTAGGAGTGGGGCCCTGGTGTCGTTCGGCGGTCCCATGCTATTCCATGCTTCACCTATAGTCTTTATTATTTAGCTTAGCTTTCCTATTTCCTGGGAATATTAGAGAGAGTAGAGACTACACCTACGTACACTAGCTTAGTAGTGTGAAATTGAGGGGTCAGCAATACTGGGGTTCCAGTCTTGCTTCGCCGTCGTCTACTGCTACGCGACTTATAGACGTTTCAAGAAAGGAAATATTGTATTACATTTCCGTTTTGCATTAAAAAGGAAATATTGTATTACCGATTTCTGAAGTAAAATGAGTAAACTATTGCGCGTTAAAAGAACGAATCCGATATTATTTATCCGACTTTATCGATGATGATTGAAGAATGAATCAATGAAATGAATGAAAAGAAATTTAGAGTTTTGAAGGTTTCCGAAATTACGCACGTAACATCCTTCCCTTCTTGAAATTTATCAACGTCCTCGTTGATTAGCTTGCTATAGCTTCTATTTATATTACATTTAGGGTGACAAACATTTTTGTCTTAATAGTAATGATTAGCCTAGTGCCTAAGTAAGCGGTAATAAGCCCCAATGGATGAGTTCCATAACCATGCTGTCGGCTAGGATCCAGGGTTCACGGGTACGTGGAACTCCGAATGGGTGCCTCAGTCAGGAAAAGTCCGAATTGCAGGGGGTGCAATACCGAGCGTGTACCTCGTGGTGCTCCACGCACCGTGTTTCCCTTTTCCATGTCCATTGCCAGCACCGTTCTGAAAACTCACAATCTATCAATATATGGTCCGATCTATACTAAACTTAATTGGACTAAATTCATATTGGTAATACCTAGGGTATTCCAGAAGGTTATTTCTATCTGTTAAATTTGATCATTGATAATATAGATTTATAACATGTGAAGTATATTTGCAAGTTGTTATATTCAAGTATATTTATATATATCCTGATATTTTAGGATAGGGTACCAGAGGTTCGAAATATATATATATTGTTATATTTGATGAATTCACCCCTATATATTACTTTCATACGATCTAGATCAAGTAGTCTATATGATAAAAGACATCTCTCAAAATATATGAATCGCCGTTGCCGTATCAATAAGTATTATTGTAAAACAAATTAGTCTGTCTTTAGCCTCGTACTGAAGCAGACCTGTATTTTCTGAATACATAAACCTTTTGCCCAATTGATTATATTTCATCTGATTCACTTTATTTCCCTCGGGAATCCATAAATATTAACTTATTATTACAACAAATATTAAAAATATTACATTGGTGTCAGAAGTGGGATCTTACCGGGATCGATAAAGTGAATTTTTGAAAGAGAGTTCGTGATTGTGAAAGGATTAAAAAAAAAAAAAGAATTTAAAAAAAGAAACGAAATGTCTCGTCGACGAGAACCTCAACAAGCTCCAACACCTCAGCCCCAGGTTGATATGATGGAACGACTTTTCCAAACTTTAGCCGCACAACAACAGGCAAGCATAGCCGCTCAATCCGCACAACAACAAGCTAGTTTAGCTGCACAAGCAGCACAACAAGAAGCCAATTTAACGGCACAAAGAGAACGCGAAGAGCGAGAAGCTCAACTACGACGCGAAGAAAGAGAGGAACGCCGAGCAGAGCGCGAAGCGAATTTAATAGCGCAACGCGAAGAAAGACAGGCAAATTTAACAGCTCAACGGGAACGCGAAGAGCGCGAAACTATTCGATTGAGGGAAGAAAGAGAGGCAAATCTAGCAGCCCAACAAGCCACCATGTCCCTCCTGATGAGACGTCTCGAACCTCAAGACGTAATCTCACAAACTTCGACTCCCCGACGATCCCCAGTGAGAATCGAGGAAATAATTGAACCCACAAATATACGGTCTGTACAAAACTATGGGGAAGAAGAACCTTCCCCAATAATACGTAGACCTCGTACGGGTGGAGCGGCAACTTTTACGCCACACACCCGTACTGTAGCTCAAAGCGACCGAATTGGAGGTACAATTCGGGACGCACGAGACGTAGAACATACTAATTACATGGCTGGTGACCAAAATATAGATAATAATCTTCCTCTCAATTTATCTCGCGCCGGGGGTAGTCGCGATAAACAGATTAACGATACAATTATTACTCGTAATGAAGGTTATACTGAGTCATCAAAAAAATCGTCTAACCTTAAAGTAAATTTCTTTGACGGATCAATTCCTTGGGCTGACTATGAGCGACAATTTCAAATAATTGCAAAAGTAAACTCTTGGTCCTCTATTACTAAGGCCGGACAGCTTGCAGGAAGCTTGAGAGGTCCTGCCTTGGCTGTTCTATCGGCTCTGGCTGATTCAGACATTGAAAATTATGATAAACTCAGTGCAGCCTTACGTTTGAGATTCGGAAGTCAACTCATATCAAAATTATCTCTAACTCAATTAGATCTTAAAAAACAGGCTAAGGAAGAAGGTCTTGCCTCTCTTGGAGTAGAAATAGAAAGATTAGCTAGGATAGCTTTACCTAATTGTGATGAACCAACTAGAGATATATTAGCTTGTAACAAATTTATTAATGCAGTAAACGATGCAGAATTAAGACATACTCTTAGTTTGACGGGACCTTCCTCTGTCCAAGAAGCAGTTATTAAGGGTCTAGAAATAGAAGCATTAACTAAACACCATCTTGGGGTAGGAAAAGTTCGACGTATCGAAACAGATAAAACTCTTACTTTCCCTAGTAAAACCAATGATTCAGAGAAAACTACTCCCAGGCAGCAAAATAATTATAATAACGGATATAATAATAATAATAACTATAATAGAAATAATAGTAATAATAATTATAAAAGACCAAATTACGGAGACAGACCCCCGTTAAAATGTAAATACTGTCAAAAGATTGGACATGACGCCAATCGTTGTTTTTCATTGGAAAAATTAAATCAAGCTAATAACGAAAATTCTTTAGATAAAAAAATGTCGTGGAGGAAAGATAGTGAAAATAATACAGACAATTCTCATAAAACTTCAGAAAAACCTCAAGGTTCTTCTAACCAAAAAAACTAATTATTGATGATTTAGAAGGGCGAAAGTCATCAAGTGTTCGATCCAACGAAAGCCCTATTTTAACACAATTTTTATTAAGAAGCCTAAGACAAACAGGTTTATATGCGCGAGGGACTGTCAACGGAATTAACTGCCTCTGGGTGATAGACACTGGGGCAGAGGTCACAGTAGTCCGTTCGGATCTCTTGAAATCTATTAACCATTCTCAAAATTCTGCTTCCCTTCGAACTGCTACAGGAGAAATAACTCCGGTTTTAAAAGAAGTTTTAGTTCAGATTAACGTGATAGGGTGTATCGATTCTTCACATAAAGTTTACGTAGCAGATATTGAGGATGAAGGGATCTTAGGGATTGATTTTCTTGCAGCGCATAATTGTGTTATTTCAACTGAAGGGAATTTATTAACGTCGGGTCGACACGAGATTGCTCTTTTAACTAATAGGAATAAAACATCAGATTTTCCTCAGATTCAAGTTATAGATCTTTCCAGAGAAGAATTAATTCCTTTTCCACTTTATTTAGAAAATCTCTTAGAAAAGTCATCTGTTGGTTTAAATCTCATTCAAAAAGAGAAATTCAAAACATTAATTGAAGAATATCAAGATGCTTTTGCTAAAAATAGCAACGATAAAGGAAGAAGTACCATAACGACTCATACTATCGATGTAGGAAATAACGCACCTATAAAACAAGCTACCCGAAGACTTCCATTAAATGGTCGAGAAGAAGTAGAGAAGATGGTCAACGAAATGCTAGCCATCAACGTAATAGAACCATCTTCAAGTCCTTGGGCTTCACCAATTGTTCTTGTTTCAAAGAAAGATGGAACGAAGAGATTTTGCATCGATTATAGGAGGTTAAATGACATAACCAAAAAAGATTCTTACCCCTTGCCGAGGATAGAAGAAACCCTTGATTTAATAGCTGGAGCAGAATGGTTCAGCACTATAGACTTGCAAAGTGGATATTGGCAAGTAGAAATGAATGAAGATGATAAAGAAAAGACAGCCTTTGTAACCGGCTTAGGAGGATTATGGCAATTCAAGGTTATGCCTTTTGGGTTATGCAACGCCCCTGCAACTTTTGAAAGAACAATGGAAACAATTCTAAGAGGAATTACAGAAAAGAAGTGTCTAGTATATCTGGACGATGTAATCGTTTTTGGAAGAACATTCGAAGAACAAGTAGAAAATCTTACTGAAGTCTTCTCTCGTCTTAGACAAGCAGGACTCAAAATGAGTCCGAAGAAATGTCATCTATTACAACGAGAGGTTCATTTCCTTGGACATATAGTCTCCGCAGAAGGAGTGAAGACGGACCCTACAAAAATAGAAAAAGTATCAGATTGGCCCCGTCCTGTAGATAAAGAAGGTGTTCAAAGTTTTATAGGGCTCTGTACTTATTATCGTCGTTTTGTTAAAGGGTTCGCCTCAATAGCTAAACCTCTTCATCATCTAACAGGGAGTAAGGTTCAATTCGAATGGTCTCAGGAATGTGAAGAAGCTTTTATCAAATTAAAGACTTATTTAACATCTTCTCCTATTCTTGCTTATCCCCAAGTAGAACAACCTTTTATTTTAGACTCAGACGCTTCTCTTTCGGGAATAGGTGGAGTTTTATCTCAAATCCATGACGGAAATGAAAGGGTAGTCAGTTATTACAGTCGAGTCCTTAGTAAGACGGAGAGGAATTATTGTGTCACTCGTAGAGAACTTTTAGCTGTGGTAAAAACAGTAATACATTTTCATCATTATTTATATGGGAGAAAGTTTTTGATTAGGACAGATCATGCTTCTCTTAAGTGGTTGCTTTCTTTTAAATCTCCAGAAGGACAAGTAGCTAGGTGGATAGAGAGACTGGGCCAATATGATTTTGATATTCAACACCGCGCTGGATTATTACATGGAAACGCAGACGCTCTATCCAGAAGACCTTGCGAAGGACCTGTCGAATGTAAACAATGCACCAGATTAGAAAAACAACTAGACGAACCCTATAAAATCCGATCAATCACTTTTGAAGGAGATCTGAACCCATGGAAAAAGGCTCAACAAGAAGATGAAGTTCTATTACAGATTAAAATATGGAAAGAATCTGAATTACGCCCTGAGTGGCAAGATGTTTCTGCTAAGAGTCAAGATTTAAAAATCTATTGGACTCAATGGGATTCTCTGTTTTTAATGAACGGAATATTATATAGAAAATGGGAATCTCCAGATTTGAAGATAATTAGATGGCAGTTATTAGTACCAAAGAACAAAATAGAAGACATCCTCAAGCAATATCACGATTCACCATCAGGTGGACATTTCGCTTCCAATAAAACTTTAGGTCGGATTAGGGAACGATTTTTCTGGGCTCGTAGCAGAATCGATGTGGATGATTGGTGTAGATTATGTAAAGTCTGCATTGCAAAAAAAGGTCCACGTGGTAAGGGTCGCAGTCCTCTCCAAATATATAACGTCGGAGCACCCTTCGAGAGAGTGGCTATGGATGTTCTCGGGCCACTCCCTCTTTCTAGATCTGGAAATAGATACGCCCTAGTTATTGCTGATTATTTTACTAAATGGCCCGAGGTCATCCCTATCCCTAATCAGGAAGCAAAGACAGTTGCTCAAGTATTTGTTCGAGATTTCGTTTGTAGATATGGGACTCCTCTAGAATTACATACTGATCAAGGTCGCAATTTTGAATCAATTTTAATAGAAGAAATATCAACAGTTTTAGGAATCAGAAAGACTCATACAACCCCCCTTCATCCTCAGTCTGATGGAATGGTAGAACGGCTAAATCGAACTCTTCTAAGTTATTTAGCTTCTTTCGTTGATAAAAGTCAACGAGATTGGGATGAGTGGATTCCTCTTTTTCTTCTATCTTATCGATCAGCTGTTCACGAGACGACTAAACAATCTCCAGCCTCTATGCTTATGGGAAGAGATCTTCGGTTACCTTCAGACTTAGACAAGGGACCTATTCCTTCGCCAGTTCCTCTTCAAACAGACTTCGTATCTAATTTAAGGGATAAATTAGAACAAATTCATGATTTTGCTAGGGGAAGAATTGAAATCGTTTCAGATAGGACAAAAGCTCATTATGATATTAGGGCTAGAAATCTTGAATTTAAAACTGGAGATTTAGTATGGCTCTTCCAACCTAGACGAGAAAAAGGACGTTGTCCTAAATTACAATCTAATTGGGAAGGCCCTTATTCAATAATTGACAAAATAAATAATGTAGTTTATCGAATACAAAGATCTACTCGTACGAAACCTAAGGTGGTACACTTGGACCGCCTGGCTCCTTATAATTCAGATAAACTTACTCACAATAATAAAATAAAGAATCTTCGTTCTTTAAATATAGATGAAGATCATTCTGTAAATAATAATTTCTCTCTTCTAAGAGATGATCAAGCTTTTACTTTGGATTCTTCCAGGTGGTCTGAGGAACTGCCTTATGGAATTAAACGAAGAGATTATAGACCTTTAACTATCCTCATTGAAGGAAATATTGGATGTGGTAAAACGACGTTTACTAAAAGATTTTTAAATGATAAAAATATTCTTACACTATTAGAACCTTTAGATGAGTACCGTAACGTAGCTGGTGAGAATCTCCTAGAGAAAATGTACAAGGATCCTAGCAAATATGCATACCATTTTCAGCATCACGCGGCTATGACAATGCGAATTAGACACTTAACTCAGACCGCGTTGCCTAATAAAATCATGGAAAGGTCTATTTATAGCTGCAATTGCTTCGTTGAGGCACGTAGGAGAATGGGAGATTTTGAAGATCTTGAAGCTCATCTGTTATTAGAAAATGTTAGGGTTTTGGTTAACGAGTCTCCTGCCTTCGAAGTAGACTTGATAGTTTATTTGAGGTTATCTCCTGAAGAATCATTTTCGCGTATAAATTCACGCGCTCGTTCAGAAGAAGACGGTATTCCTTTATCTTATTTAAAAGTTCTTCACGAGGTACACGAAGATTGGTTAGTTAGAAAGAAATTTGCGACTCTTCCAGCACCAGTCTTAATCCTAGACGCCGAAGCTTCCGCAGACGACGTTTATATGAATTTTTGTGAGGTTATGAAACCATATGACTTCTAAAATAAACTCAGACTCGGAGTGGACTCGGAACAACTCGTAACTATTCGAAATAGCCCGGAAGAAATCGGAACTAATAATAAAACAATTTAGATCAAGTCGATAAAGAAGACTATTAAAAGCAAATGGAGAATAATGAATATTATGAATACCATCTAATTAATGATTATAAAAAAAAAAAAAAAAAAAAATAATCAAGTCAATGAAAGACGCAGATATAATAGATAAGAGGATATTTATTTGATTAAATACATTAATATTTAAATTTTTATAAAGATGCCTAATAACGGTTGAAGAAGATTTTCTCAACGACGTGTTTTAGAAGAATTTTTATTTTATTGCAGTCCTCGCAATTATCTTTGTCTCCAATCGTGACCAGAGGAGTCTCACACGCGAAACAGGATATATACTAGGGTGGGTCGAAAAAAAAAATTTCTTAGCCTGGGGGTAGAATTTGTAGCTTATAAAAAAAGAAAATTTTTCCATGAAAAAAAAATTTTTTTTCTCAACGCTTTGAGGTAGCCCACTTGTGTTTTAAATAAATATTTAATCAAATTGGGTAGTTTCAACGGGAAATTCTTTTTTTGGTCCGAAATCGTGGAAAACATGTAAAAATTGTAGAATGTGATTTTTTTAACCCAACTTTTTTTTTTTTTTTTTTTTATTTATTTATTTAAAACACGAGTGGGCTACCTCGAAGCGTTGAGTAAAAAAATTTTTTTTTTATGGAAAAATTTTCTTTTTTTATAAGCTACAAATTCTACCCCCAGGCTAAGAAATTTTTTTTTTTCGACCCACCCTAATATATACCCTCCTCGCATTACAATTTCTCCAACGAAAGATCGATGTAAATCAATTATTCCGAGAGTTTCTTCCATTGGGATACTAAAAATAAATTATTACAGGATTTTGAAAAAGAGAACTTAAATTTAAAAAAAAAAAAAAAAAAAAAAAAATATATATATATATATAAGGAACAGATAAGATGATCATTCATAAAGGTTTACTTACTATTTCATATAGCAATCAACACAAGAATGAAACGGCAGTCCGGGAAGCTTGACTCCTTTTCCTTTAGCACACCGTATCTTTGTCCATTCAGCTTCAAAACGAACACTAGCTTCGGCTTGCGTCATATTTTCTATTCCTTCGAAGTTTAAGTTACTTATTAAAATTCCAAGAAGGATCGCTTCATCATTTAATGACGACATGACGACGAATGACGCTAACTTTATGTGCTCTCTTTCGTAATAATTATTTCTTTTGTTATAAACAATTTTGCATTTGTTTAAACAACTTTTCATTTATTAATAGATGTTTTAATTAAAAGGGTTCGTCATAGGTCGTTTAAAAGACCCTCGTTTATTTCAATCTCGAATCCCGCGAAAATATTACAAAAATATAACGCTAGGTGTCGTTACAATATACTTATATAATAATGGCGTCTAGATAAAAAGAGATCCGAGCGGAAAATCTAGATATAGGTTATGTTTTAGTTTACAAACATTAACCCAAGTTCTTCCAGCTCCCGATATTCCGATAGTAGGATATTCTATTTAAATGACGAAATGATATTCTGAGACGAGAAGAAGGAAGCCTAATTCATCCCATCCTGACCTATTATTCCGGTTTCCTCACTTCTATTCAGATAAGATCGTTCCAATTTATATTTATAACATTTATTTAATAGAATAATTTAATTTATTAATTTATTATATTTGAAATAATCTATCTAATATCAAAAAGTTTAATTTATCATTTGAAAGAAAATATTTAAAAAGGAATTTATAATTTTGATTTAAAAGAGATTTGAAAGGAATTTATAATTTTGAAGAGTTTTTAGAAGAGAAACTCATATTTATGACCTTATTATTTCGAGAGAATAACATTTGTCCTCCCATTTAGGTCGTTATGATTTATTTCGAAGAGGTTTGGAGTTGGATCTCCTGGAGTTCAGAATCGGACTTTCCGTTCCAGTCTTTGGTCCTTCTACCCCTCCAACCCCTTCCTGTTCCAGTATTCAGGACTTTCTTCATAATGACCAAGGAATTCTTCGCCTTGTTCCTGAGTTTCTACTCTTATTTCCTGATTCCTGTCTACTGATCCTGTATTCCTGAGTTTCTACTCTTGTTCCTGGTTCCTGTTCTTGAAGATTTTTGTAAAAACCCATGTTGTGAAATTAAGTTAGACTATCTTTTTAGAGGTTTTCTGTGGTTTCCCTACTAATAAGAAGACGAATGTCAGATAGTACTTAGGAAAATTTTTAATTATTTGAGCCACAGCTCCGATTTTCCTAAATAGAGCACATAGATATTATGATTCAAATATTGACTTGCTAATCCTTATGATGATTTTAAATAGACAATTTTTATTATATTTAAAATAGATAGATAGATAGTACTTAGGAAAATTTTTAATTATTTGAGCCACAGCTCCGATTTTCCCAAATAGAGCACATAAATATTATGATTCAAATATTGACTTGCTAATCCTTATGATGATTTTAAATAGACAATTTTTATTATATTTACCTTACGAGTCGGGTCGACTCTTTCACTAAGGGGGGAGTAGTGTTATATTTGATGAATTCACCCCTATATATTACTTTCATACGATCTAGATCAAGTAGTCTATATGATAAAAGACATCTCTCAAAATATATGAATCGCCGTTGCCGTATCAATAAGTATTATTGTAAAACAAATTAGTCTGTCTTTAGCCTCGTACTGAAGCAGACCTGTATTTTCTGAATACATAAACCTTTTGCCCAATTGATTATATTTCATCTGATTCACTTTATTTCCCTCGGGAATCCATAAATATTAACTTATTATTACAACAAATATTAAAAATATTACAATATATATGTTATTCAGGATACGGTCCGGCTAGGGTGACCTCGAAGTGTATTGCTACACTGCCGGCCGCGTTACCTGGATTTTAAAACAACAATGGGGTGGTCCTCTGGTAACTTATCCGTAGGTACCGATTCATCTTGTCCCGCCGGAATGATCGGGCTCCTGTATCTCCCAGATACAAGTTCAATACTGCTGTGTTTTCTCGTGCTCTGATGACCTCATAAGCACAATCGACTGTTGGTCGGCCTATGTTGTGACATCCTTCAGCGTTAATGATAACCATGGAGTTGACTCGTCTTATCAGCCCGCAGATATCCTCATCCGTGAATCCAGGATTATCTCGGCATTCCATATGCTTCAGGACCCTCATCGATTGTAGGAAATTTCCACCAACCGAAGGATGCATGTTGCAGACGTAAATATGAGTGCAGAGTCCCAATCCTCCTAGCGGATCTAAACAGAACTGTCTAGCAGCTTCCTTAGGGACAAAACGAGGTTAACAAAACAAGGTTACAAATATTGAGTTCGTTGATGTTAATATTGTCTTTGAAATTTGGAGGTTTAGTTTGGGTTGTTATTAAACTTATTTTAATTGTGGTTATTGTTAAGGTTGGTTGCAAGGAAGTTTAATTCGTTTGAGCCTCTTGGTTAGGCAGCACGCGAGGTTTGGTTCCTATTCTCCCGGAAGCTTCTGATTTGGCAGTTTCCTTTATTTCCGAGTATAAAGTCCCGTTATCTACATCTGGTGATTTTGCGTGGAATGATTTTTCCTCTTCGTCGTCGTTGATCTTGCTTCTTTGTTTTTCTAGATTTGCTGCCTTGCGGTTGCATTTCTTACGAAGTTTCTTGCGACAGCAGATAACGATGATCACCATTAACGTACCAATCTCTAGCAGATAACTTCCGTAAGCCAGGTGCTCTTGGTGCTGTTGTCCTTGACGTCGGTTACCCAATTCCTCCAGCTGGTTTTCCACTTCGTATAAGGATTTTCCTAGATCTATGTCCTCCTTATGCTGCTTGGGCTCATCCTTCAAATATTCCAAAAGGTGATAATTATTTATTATAGGTGAGATTTGGCTGAGATTCATGCGAAGTTCGGGTTGATAGAGATACTGTTGCTGTTGTGAGAAGATCTCAACTCCAGGCAAAGTTACATAGTGCGTCCTTCGCATACATTTTTCCTTCAGGTAGAGTATACCCGATCCTGTGAGCGAGATCAGCTGATCCCTGGTGTTAGTACAGATGACTTGGATATCTTCGGGCTCCTCTAATGAGTAGAGCCAAGCCCCTATCGAGTTTAAACGTGTCCAGAAGGGCTCATGTCCGTCCTTTATCCTTATGTCGCATTGTCGCAGTCTTTTCACGTCTGGCTTTATTAACAAAGATACCTCACAGGCTGTTGATGTTGCCGTTCCAAATAAGGCTAGCTGTAACGGGCACATATGACAATACCATGTTACTATACATTCTTTCAAGTAGTCTGCATCTGCAAGGAAATATGTATGGTGATCAGTGCTTAGCCCTATGTGGGATTTTTGTGGTATGATCTGAGCTGAAACCGTTATGTTGCCTGCTTTTTGTGGGATTGGCCATGTGTGCATTTGGTACAGGTGGTACGTCATTCTTTCTACTAGGGGAATTCGTAATATTATCATGATTTTTCCCCTATAATATCCTAATTCAGATATGGCCAATTTGGTAATTTCTTCACCGCGATACGAATGGTGCGGAAGCGGTAGCTCATATTTGTTAACACTTTCATGAATTTCCCTAATTATAGATTTAAATTGTTTATCTGTAACCAGCAATCGATCCACCTTTCCTTCTCGAGCTTTCTGTATCACTTGTATGAACTGCTCGGCACTCTCTATATAGTATTGAAGTGATTTATCCAATCTCCAGCTGTAGTCACGCAGCGCCATCCTGTAGTCGTTCCTTGTTTGACTGGTTCCCATCTCGTTAAGGGCTTTAATGATTTTGTTGATGTTGTTCTTGTTATTGATTATTTTCTCACGGTGATCCGCCATCTCATCATGTAAGTCATGTAGTTTACTCGTGACCAAATGAGTTTGATTTTTGAGGATTTTAGTTAATCTATTCTGGCCTT
Organism: Tenthredo mesomela; assembly: GCA_943736025.1. Taxonomy (NCBI): domain Eukaryota; kingdom Metazoa; phylum Arthropoda; class Insecta; order Hymenoptera; family Tenthredinidae; genus Tenthredo; species Tenthredo mesomela. The sequence continues at coordinate 22,884,468 of OX031013.1, read as the reverse complement.
GGTACAGCTTATCTATTTCGGAGACAAAATAGTCTCCATCTTCCTTTGTCAATGTTCCGAATAGAAACTTGCTTACTGTACCCATGAACTCGAACGGCGCTCCTCTTCGTACTATAGTGTGTGGCAGGTCATCTATGTCCGTTACTGCGATTCCTTCGCTGAGTTCGTTTATCTCTGCCCTTGATTCCTCTGCGGTTCGAGAAGCTTCATCGATATATTCCTTTCGCAGCATACCGTCACAGGATGTTCCTTCCGGCTCGATAGTCCTGCATTCGTTGTACGTCCGTGAGTATACTTCCAGTTCCTCCAGGGGTTGTCGCTTCATCCTTTCCACATCTAGGTGAAGTACCAGTCTCCATTCCGCTCGCTTGAAACGTATGTTATGTAATTTCTCAAAATATAATCCTGGGCTGGAATCGATTGGTGCCACCACGTAGTCCTTGTCTTCGGCGGTTGTCGAGATGATCTTCGAGAGGCAAACGATGATCCAGATGATCTTCATTGTGGTATTTATTATTTAACCGAAATTTAAATTTATTGATTTTCGAAATTATGAACTTTATTTGATCGCAAAGTAAAATTTATTGACTCGTAAGATGAAACTTATTAAACCGTATTGTAAGTTAAGTCTTCTTCTGATATCGAGAATCTACTTGAGGTAGGACCGTCTACCATTAACCTCTACCTTAGGATTCCGTTGGCCTGTATGGTAATTTCACGGAATCATGGGGACTCTGTGCTATGATTATGAATTGCCCGATATTCTCATGCAGTGCGGCTGTATCCGATACTACACCCAGAGTAACCTGTGTTGAATAAATATAACGTCCATCATTTAATTTTCCACTCCGAATTATAAAATCAACAATGTCTTTTTGCCACTTGAGTTAACGGGTCATTGTGTTTAACTACGGTTCCCGATTCCGCGGGACGGATGTCAAGAAATGATTCTGAATTATGTATAACTTTGATAAAAATAGTTCTAATATTGGCTTCTTCGTAGGTGAGCTTAGCTTGGCATTAAGAATGAAGGAAATGAGTTTACCTCTAGTTTGCCTACATTTGATCGAGTAGGGTGACCCCGAAGTATCTTCAATACTGTCGTTCAAATGTTAGGTTATAGTAGTGTAGTTGTTATTGTGTATAATCTAATACGCCAGTTCAACCTTGTCTACATGTTTCACAAATCGCTCACCACTCTCCTTCTGTAAAATAATGTTATTGTTTTCCAGAATTCCCACTATTTTATAAGGACCTTGGTATCTCCTATCAAACTTACCCTTTCGGACTTCCACTGCTACGCGTGCCATATCTCCAATTTTTCCTGTAAATGGGCGGGCCTTTCGGTCGTAAAACTCTTTAGACTTTTGTTTGGATAGCTTTAGTTGTTGTGCAGCTATGTCCTGCATCTCGCCTAACCTTGTTATTAGATCACCCAGGTAGGAGTTGTACGTGGTTAGATTATCATCTGTCGGGAAGGAGCTAGGTGTTCGTGCCATTTTGCCAAATACCAATTCATGTGGTGTGAAATTTGTGCCTTCGTGAACTGAAGTATTATACGAGAACATTGCAAAGGGTACTATCTCGTCCCAATCATCGAACTCTTCCATATAATGCTTTATATAATCGGCTAGCACTATATGGCTTCTTTCTAGGGCTCCGTTCGATTGTGGTCTATAGCTCGAGGTGGTAATATGTTTAGTTTTGAATATTTTCCCTAATTCCGCGAATAAGTTATTAACGAAACTAGTTCCTCTATCAGTGAGGATTACGCGTGGTGCGCCAAATTTCAATATAAAGTTCGTTACTAACGCGTGAGCTATAGTTTCTGCTTTGATATTCGGGACTGGTACCGCTATGCAGTATTTCGTCAAATTATCCTGAATAGTTAATATGTGTTTGTTGTTTCTAGGGGTAGTTGGTAAAGGACCTACTGTATCTAGAGCGATTTTTTCGAACGGTTCGGTTGCAGTATCCGTGATTAGCATCGGCTCTCTAGTTTTAACGCGGACTAGCTTATGTTCTTGGCAGCTTTTACACTTTCGTATAAAATCCTTAATGTCGTCGCGCATTTTTGGCCAGTAAAATCTTTCTCTAACTCTACGATACGTCTTTGTTACGCCTTTATGTCCTCCTACTAAACTACCATGCATCTCGGAAATAATGTCATCGCGAATTTCCAGCGGCGGAACTTCTGTTATTCCCGTACAAATAGTTATATTAGTATCGCTATCGTCAAAAGCTTCTTTTAGTAATTCAGGCCAGATTTGAGGAGATAGTTCATCCGTGAAATCTCCTTTCTTTGAGATTCTAAATTGTGATATTTGTAATTTTGCCAGAATGATTTTGAGATTTTCTAGACCGAGTTTTAAGTTTTCTATAGAAATTTTGTCAAAGTACTTATCTTTGACGACTACACTGAAAATTTTGTTTCTACCGCGGTTTGTAACTATTATCTGTCCGATTTTTGGTTTTGCTTTTATTTGCTCATCTACGTTTATTATCTCTAAATCCGATAATAATCTGCTGACGGGTGTTGCTGATTCTGCGTCAATTGAAGTAAAGTGAACATAATTATCTTTAAGATAGGTCAAATTTTCTCTAGTTGTTGTTACATTTTCTTGATAGATAACTTTCTGTCTAGGTAAATTTAAAGGCGAGGTCGCTTCTACATCAGGAAGTATGCCCTCGGTAATCTGTATACCGGTAGGTATAGTTGGTAATGTGAGACTCGGCTCTAAACGTCTCGGCAGTTTACTAGCCTTAGATCTACCTACAGTATTCTCTGTCCCCGGGTATGGAGTCGAAAGCGCTATAGGCCGTGGGGCTACTATAGGTGTCGGGAGCTCTACTCTCTCTCGGACCGGCTGACTGATAACCGATGTGTCTCGCATTACGCCAGCTGTAGTCGAGATATAGGGTCTCCCCGAAGTATTTTTAATACTGTCTCGACTAACGGCCTTGTCAGTTTCTGCTCTTTTAGTTTCATACCTCCCTAATAATCTTTCTATTCTAGAATTCAATTCCTCATCTTCTGTCTCATCATTGTACGGATCTTTTTTGGTAATTTCTTCGCGTACCGGTTCGTCAACTAGTCTATCCGCGGAAATCGCTCTAGGCAAGCTTACTTCTTCCGGGTCATCTGGGTCTTCTGCAACTAAGGTTCTTTCGTGCATTGATTTATCGAATCGACTAAAGGTTTCCTGCAACTCTTTGAGGTCTATCGGTGGTTTGAAGACTAGCTTGTTAGAGTTCTCCTGATATTTATCCTGATTAGGAGGAGATTGATTCAAAACTGTGGGTGACTCAAATGTGAACACGACATCGTCTACGTCGCTGTCTGCGTTTTGTACTGGTGGAGCTACTCCTATTGCTAGGTTGTCTTGGTCTGACTCGAATTCTTTATCTGTGGTTACGTCAGTTTGTTCGTCAGTCTGTACGTTTGACTCGACTCGCGGTACTGGTTGCGCATCGAAACCTAAACTTGGTAAAACGCTTTTACGTTTCCTATATTCCGGTGGCTCAGAAGCCTCGTCATCTGAGGAGTCTTCAATGGTTTTCTCTACGATTGGTTCTAATGGTTTTGTTGGTTTTACCGCGGATTGTACGTTAGCAGGCTTCGTTTTGGACCGTGTTCTCATCGATATTGCACTAGTGTTTAATGAGGGCATAGTTTTCAGCCTTGGTCTAGCTTTTTCAATACTTGATTTTGATTGATCTACTGAGATTGACCTACTTATAGTCTTTCCTTTGGGCGGTGGGGGTATTTTTGAAGGCTTAGTCGTTTTATTCCCTTTCCTGGTTATTGGATATACACAGAAAAAAAAGATAGCTTGAACCAAGATAGAAAATTTCTTCGAAATTTTTTTCTTGAACCCAAACAAAAATTTGTATTTGATTGGAGTGAAAAATTCTTTGGATCCAGAAATTATTTACTTCATGGAAGACATTATTTTCTTCGTCTGAAAAACTAATTCCTCAAACCAAGAAAAAACTTTCTTGGGACAAGGAATATTCTATTGGTTAGAGTTAGTTTTATTTTTGACTGAATAAATTTTTGTTTGGTAAAATAATATAATATAATATAATATAATGTATATTTTAATATTTGGTTAAATAATTTCCTTTTTTAAGGCTATTATTTTTATGGTTCCAGAATATTCACTAATAAATACAAAAAATGATTAGTTCTTTGCCCGTGCAGAAATTGAATTCTGGTGCGACCCAGCGCCTGCCCAGTTTGCCATGAATCTGGACTGGCTATGGCCAGACTAGCTGGCTTGAGCCATGCCTGGCCTGTAACAAAAGTCTCTGCAATGCCTAGCCAGCGGATCTGGCTAGGCGCTAGCCAGAGGATCTGACTGGGGTCTGGCCAAAATTCTTGAAATTCTTGAAAAAGAAAATGCAGTACAAGTATTTGGCAATGAATGCATGTTTTTATTATTATTAAATAATTTGTACAAATCCTCATCATGTATAATAAATATTATAATCAATTTCTAGTCATTATTTTCTTCATTTTATTAAAATGATTTATCATTTATCATCTGACGTATTAATAACCTTGGTGCTTTGACGAATTGCAGAGTCCTATATCGATGTGACGAAGCGGTGTCTAACACTGCGCTTCGTACTTTTGTACCCACGTACAATACAATCTTGGCCTTTCTTCATTTGCGTCAATGTATATTCGATAAATGTATTAAACCTACCTTACACAACTATCCCATAAGACGGTAAAAATGTAATCTTCATCTAGGCACCTCAAGATGTGGTCTCATAAAAAAATCCTTTGGTGTGGGTTTTCAGGATGTCAAGACGCAATTTTTGAGTGCTAAGGAGATAGCGATTTAAAAAAAGTGCATTTTTCACTCCACCCTAATATATATATATATATATATATATATATATGTGTATGACTTATTGAAAGACACCCTGTATACATACAGTATACAGTACATACCGAGCTTTTCCGTCCAAACAGAACGTCCCCTCCCTGCGGCAACGGCAACACCAACACAGGCGCGTAACGCGTCCGTGAGACTCGGCCGGGAGGGGAAAGCACCCCTCACATACCCGATACGCGCCTGTGTTGGTGTTGCCCCCCCCCCCCCCCCCCCCCCCCCCCTCCGCGCACTAGAATGGTTTGCTATTTCAAAATACAACGCGAGACAACGCAGTATAGTTAGACAATAATAAGCTATAACGTCTAATTGCCCAACATTTTGGAAAAAAATTCTTATTGGCGTATTTGTGTTTCAGGGTTACCGTAAAATGTTCATACACCAAAAGCAAATTTTTTTTTGCCTTGTTTTTGCTTGTTTAGTTATACAGATGGAAATGCACTCGTCGCTAATTCAGGTGCCATCCGGTACAAATGGATAGAATCGTATTCGAAACGATTGGTAACTGTGTAGAGAACACACTCACAGACGATAGACCCGGATACGCCACGATAGAAGTCACATCGCTAATCTAAGGCACCATTCGGATAAAAACGTATGGATATATGATACAAACTGATAGATGATATGCTCCTATAAGTAACCGACAACAGGGATATATCATAGTCACTGTAGGCCGAATGCATAGAATCACATTCAAAAAGATTAGTATCTGAATCATAGAAACACATAGGCGACGATGGGAGTATTTGGCGGATAGAATATTATAAAGCCGTATAAGATCACATTCAGATTTTGTGTATGAAAAAGGATGAAGCAATATTCTCTCTCTCTCTGATATAGAGCGGTATACAGTTCGTATCAACTATATTACATAGAAAACGATTCAATTATCATTATATCATATTCACATACGATTCGAATGAAAATACTCATAGGTTTTCATTCAGGTTCTATGTAAAGAAGCTGATAGTAAATATGAAAAGCAGGAATCAGAAACACGATAGAATCGGAGATTTTTTTGTTTTAATCATATCCTTTCGGACATTTTAAGCAGGGTTCTTTTTCATGTATGGTTATATCCTCTTGAGCCAGAGCTCGAGGAAAGTACCAAATTTCACAAGTCCACGTCAGCAATTCTATACGAAAAAAGTATGGCGACTAGAATCGGCGTCGTCTCGCGTCGTCCCCCACCCGTTGTCGGTGAACCATCAGCGCCCCCAGCCCTATAACCCAGTTTCAGTAGGAACTAAAACACAGGACCGACCGCCCCATATAAGGACGTTTCACCCCCTGGCCAGACCTGGTACTAGCCAGGGAACGCGGAATTGGCAAAACTAGCCAGCGCCGAGGCAGAGCCTGTAGAGATCACGCTAGGCAGTGAATCTCTTCAGGCGCTGGACAGTAGCCTGGCATTCCAGTTCAAATTTCTGCACGGGTGGAGACAAAAAGTTTATTACATCCAATTATAAAAATGAAATTGATAACAATATATTTTGCTTATTCTGATAAGAAAACTACATGCATTATTCTCACACATGAAAGTAAATAAACTTACAATTTTCCAAAAAGCTTACAGCATTTATTATTTATTGAATAATAAATAATAAATTATTATATATTATTATTGATTTTTGGAAATGACCCATACCGGATTTGACACTTCTCGGACTTGGCGCATACAATATTTTATGCGATCCGTTATTTGAAGGTTCACTTTTTGGAAAATCGGTGTTATACTCACTTTAGTTTCTAAAATTACTGGTGTTATTGCGTTTTTCTGTATCAAAACATTTTGACTCAGCCATTTGACATTTTCAGACATTTTGTTTTATAAAGTGTGAACGTAGTCAAAAGTAACCTGACTATGTTTATTTTAATGAAACATATTCGTATTAATATAATCAAGTTATTCTACCATTTGATCAAGTATCAAAGATTTATTGGCTTAAGAATTTTTTTTCTTGATTCAAAATCGAAAAATTCAAGAAATTATTCTACTCCGTTCAAGAAATTCTTGGTGTTCATTCCCTCCATTGAAAAATTTCTTAGATGAAGAAAAGTTATCTTCAGTCAAGTAAACCTTTTTTTCTGTGTAGGTTTTCCATAATCCTTAAAACCTTTATATCGTTGCCTGCATCTGTTCTAGTTCTAATATTTGTACAGACATAAATTTTTATCCTCGTTTCTTTAAAAAGGTAACGGAGCATCGTTCGTACTTTCCCCCAAGGTAGTCGATCTAAACCACAACCAATTATCGGAATTCGAACTGATTTGACCGAATCTTTTATCAAAGTGTCCCTAAGATTTACTAAACTCAAATACATGTCTTCACATGTCGGTTTATCCCAAAAGTTCTGTTTGGTCATGATATAGTAAATGTTCTGATCTTTGAAGGTTAGTTTACCAGTTGAATGTAATTTTGCCTGCTCCTCGAGTTCTTTCGGTACTCCGTATCTTTTCTTGAATTCTTCCGCTATTCCTGAACTCATCTCTAGATCTACTGAGACCGCATGTGCATAGTTGTCTATTTTCTCGAAAAGTTCTTCATGTACTTCCTCAACGTCAGAATTCTCTACAGTAATTGACTTGGTTAATTTTACAAAATCTGAATACTTTAATACCTCGGTTTCCTCTAACTCGACACAACCTTGTTCTGAACTATCTGAGCTCGAGTCATCTGAGTCACTTGACTGATCGCTAGTTATCGGATTCCTAGATAATGCATCTGCGTTGGTGTTTAATTTACCTGGCTTGTGTACGAACGTATATTCATAGTTTTGCAATTTTAACCTCCACCTTACTAGGCGTTGTCCTGGATCTTTGATAGAGTTGATCCAGCGCAATGGCTCATGGTCGCTAACTAAGGTGAATTTACGCCCGAATAAGTACGGTCGAAAATGCAAAACCGCACACAAGACTGCTAAGCATTCTTTTTCTGTCGTAAAATAATTTTGTTCCGCGCTTATCAATGCTCGGGATAAATAGGCTACAGGCATGTCGTGACCGTCCACCTCCTGACTCAGGACCGCACCTATCGCGTAGTCTGATGCGTCTGTAGTTAGGGTGAAAGGTTTGTTAAAATCTGGATATTGCAATATAGGTTTTCGGCATAGGGCCTTTCGTAAAATTTTGAAGCTATCACGTTGTTCTTTTTTCCAAACAAAAGGGGTGTTTTTCTTTAATAGATCGGTTAAGGGTTTAGCTTTAGCGGCAAAATTTTTGATGAATCTACGATAGTATCCGACTAATCCTAAAAATTGTCTAATATTCTTTTGAGTTTTTGGTCTTGGAAATTTCCTTACCGCTACAACCTTTTTGGGATCTGGTTTTACTCCCGTTCTACTGATTACATGACCCAAATAGGCTACTTCTGTTTTTAAGAACTCACATTTGTCAGGTTGTAGAGTTAAATTTGCATCAGATAATTTTTTGAATAATCTACGAATTTTCCTTTCGTGTTCTTCTAGATCTTTAGCGAATACTACTATATCATCTAGGTATACAAATACTTCAGATCCCTGCAAGCCTCGCAAGACTTGGTCCATGAGTCGCTGGAAGGTGGCCGGTGCATTTTTTAATCCTTCTGGCATTCTTAAACATTCATAATGCCCGTTCGGGGTTGTAAACGCAGTTTTCGCGCGGTCTTGTGGGTCCATTTCTATTTGTTGAAACCCACTAGCAAGATCAAAAGTCGAAAAATACACCGCTCCTCCTAGGTGATCCAATGTATCGGTTATGTTAGGCAATGGATATGCGTCGCCTATTGTCTTATCATTTAAAGCTCGAAAATCCATAACTATTCTCCACCTCGGATTTCCCTTAGAGTCAGGTTTCTTGGGGACTATCCAGAGTGGCGAATTATACGGTGAACTTGATGGAGTTATCATTCCGTTTTCTAATTTAGTTTTCATCTGTTTTTCAATTTCTTCCTTATGAACCGGCGGGAAGCGATATTGACGTGTGTTAATCGGGATATCATCTACTGTTGGAATTCGATGTTTGACTGCGGATGTTGCTTTTAATTTATTACCCGGTAGATGGAAAATATCAGGGTATTCCTCGATTAAATCTAACACGTGAATTCGCTCCTCGGCGTTCAAATGATCTAATCGTAATTTTGATTCTATTTCGGCAATCCTATCCGTGGACGTAAATTCTTGTTCCGAAAAATCTGAACTTGAATCATACCCTATTTCTTCAGGAAAATTATGATATTCAAATGGAGTGACTTCCTGCGGAGGGATCTCTACCTTGATATCCTTCTCTAGCGTATTAATGGCCATTACACGGCAGACGCCATTGCTTACGGTGACGGCAGCCTCGCCTATGTATAACCCTTCCGCGATCGGGATTCTCGGTAGGTACCCCTCCTTCAGGTCACGATCAACTACTTCCACGGGTATTATTTGCCTACTGCGTGCCTTAATGGTCCAGACACGTTTATAAGGTATTTTAGTTTCTGAATCAGAATTTTCTTCGTTAATGAATCTAAAAGGCCGGATCGGTTCTGTTTTTGTAACGAGTGTGTTATGTGAAAATGATATCTCTGCCTTTTCGCGCCTTAAATAATCCTTTCCTAGGATACCGTCGCATTTTAAAGGAAAATCTGATCTTACTACGTGTAATTTAGTGAGTTGATTCTGCAATGTTATTTCGGCTGTACCGAAGGTTTCAATTTTATCTGTAGTTATACCGGTAATTATCGCGGACTCATCGAGTGCAATCAACACATCTGGATGTAAAACGTTCGCTTTTATTAAACTTATGTCTGCTCCGGTATCGACTAAAAATATTCCTAATCCGGTCTTCAACTCTGGTGCCTTAATCTGTATTAACGGCGATTCTCTATTTCCCCCGCACGTGAAAACCCGCGACCCGGATCCTCGAATCGGACGCTCCGACGCTCGCGGCCCGCATGCCCCGTCGTCGCGTCTGGGCGACGGGACGCGTTCGCGTTTAAAGACTCCGTCGGTCTGGTTTTACTGTTATCCTGTGGGGATGGGGATCGAGATCTTGCCGTCGATCTTTGATCTGACTCTACTTGGTTAAATTGAATAGGGAGAGGCGAATTTGATCTAAAAGAATTGTTTGATGACCTATTCATTGGTGATGGTGACCGTTGTCTATCATCACGCGGTCTATGATTTCCGGTATCCATTGGTTGTGGAGGGTATCCAAAGGGTGGATAATAGGGATAACCCATCGGTGGATACATGTATGGGAATGGTGGATAATAAGGATACGGATTCCTACTCTGATGTTGCATAAATCTATCATCTTGTCGGTGACTAATTGAAGGGGAGAAATCTCGCCATGAGATGTCTCGTTGTTGTCTTCCTCGGTGTTCTGGGGTGGGTGAGTTGTGTAAAATACCTGTGCCTTGACCCTCTGTAGTAGGCGACGGACTCTTATCTTTACTTCCATTACCCTCCTTATGCTCGTTTACAACGAAGGTTGAGTGCCTTCGCTCCTGAGCAGTGTAGTAATCAAATACGTTGCCCGAATCAGGTGGCGGTGTTCTGTGTCTATCATCGCGTGTACCGGAGAACCTTACCAACTCGCCCGATGGTATGATTCCGCTTTTCATACGCGTTTCTATCTTAACCGCACTCTCATGAGCCGCCTCCAGATCCTTTGGATCCCGTGCATCTACCGCTCTTGACAATTCATCTGGTAGACCCAGTATAAATGCATCTAACGCGCACTCTTGTACCGGTTTCATCATTTCTTCCGCGGTTGCACCGTATTTATCTTTTAGACAAACCTTAGCCCCGCTGATGTTTAATCGATCGTAAAACCCGCTTACTGTTTCTTGCCTTTTCATCCGAATATTTTCTATCTCGTGGTGATAATACGGATAATTTTTTCCCGGAGTAAACCTACTCTTTAGATGTTTGGTAAGCTCATCTACAGTTTTAAAACTTTTTCCGTAAGTGCTATCGCGTGCTGGACCCTGTAATTTCCCGAGGACCGCTTTTACATAGGGTCCTTCCGAACCTGGTGATACATAGACGGATCCATTATGGACGTCTTGAAGAAAATCTTTTAAGGGGATGTTTTTCCCATCGAAATAGGGAACACTCAAGGTGCTGTGTTGCAGCGCGAGGCACTCGGCCATCGATGCGAGCATCGTTTCGCTGGCGGTCATGTTAACGGTGTCATCATTACCAGGCATTTTGTATAGAAATGTATATATGAACGTTAAGGGAGTCGATTACTTTAATTGGAAATTCCGAATTCCTCCGAATGGGGTTACGCTCGTAAAAACTATCAGACAATTAAAAATCCGGTGACTATGTATTATTAGGTTAGGGCTTTTTACTATTTTTTTTTTTTCTATAGAGAAAATTTGGAAGGACTGGTTTTACCAGTCAACAGGTTATCGTGGAAAATGTCAATATGTCAATATAGTACTTATATAATATATTATTCCATAGCGGGAAATTCCATATCCCGCTGAGGAAGTTTCCAGAGAGATAGAGAGCTATGATTTCATTTGTTTACGGAAATGAGAATTTTGAAAAATTTTAAAAATAATTTAAATTTTTTTTTTTTTTTTTTTAACAAATCTATTGTTTAACGGCAATATCCCACCGCTGCCACCAATTCGTATGTGACGGACGGTATGGGTAGAGTGTTATTAATCCCTATGGTTTTATCACAAGCGAGAACCCATCATTAACCAATGGAATTAATCATCCCGTCACATCCACATAGTAAATAATTATGTAAAAGATCTATTCTAAAATAGATCGGTAAATGGGAATCGTTGCCGCCTAGTCCTATACAGGTCTCAATAGATTTATTTAAATTATTGTGAGGCTAGTTGATATAGAAATAATAATAATATAATTGAGGTAAAATAAAATAAATGAATAAAAGGGTGGTTCAAATAATCATGAGGATTGACTGGTAAAATCAATAATGTATTCTTGAACGATTTTGAGAATAATAATGTGGTTCAAGCGACGGACAAATGATTGTCGGTTGAACAGAATTATATAAAATAATGTAATCACAAAATAATAAAAATAATGTAATAATATAAGGATATCCGACGTGGGGATCGTGGAGGCTTGTTACTATATAAAAATTATCAATGAAGGTAATGAAATAATAAAGGCCTCTTCACGATTCACACGCTGATACGAGTAATAAAATAAAAGAGGAAAAAAAAAAGAAATATAAATAAGAATGTAAATAAGAAATAAGAACTCTCTCTCTCTCTCGGATTGTATCGGAAATCTATTCTAATACCTATATAAAGATCTATAAGTAAAATTCCTCCAGGATTGAATCAAGATCTGTAAATGGGGGCTTAGTGCCTTAAAGTAGAACACCAGAATAAAAGTCTCTATTTGACATAAAAGAATTCCCGCACTGGTATCAGGGTAGAACCCGAAATTCTATGAATTATCCCAGGCGGTTTATTAGGTTTACAATCATTCAGATCTTGGTTCTATCGCGAGAATAATAAATGAATTCCTCGATAAGGAAATATATGCTTAGTATGTAAATTCTTCAGTTATAGTAATAAAGTAATAATATAATTCGAGATCGGTAGTTATTGGGCTTAATGTTATTGAGAATTTGATGAATAAAAGAAACAGACCCAACAGGATTAGGGTGAAACCCGGAATTCTATGAATTATCCTATTTGGTTATTAATTTTATGTCCATACCGATCTCGAGTTATTCAATTAAAGTAATATTTATAATTATATGAATAACAGGAAAAATAAAAAAAATATATAAATATTCGGATTGATGAATGAGTAGCAACGCAAGCTCGCCGGGTGGTCTCGTTATTAGGAAGGAATCGCTCCGAAATACTATTAGTATTGGCCTATAACGATATTCCCGTGGTTGTACTACACATCAGATGGAATTATATTTTATCATGCATAAGGTTAAAATTAAAGAATTCTGGAAAACAATATATCGATTTCCGAATATGAACGGTAAATTATAAAAGAGCGAATTTTGTGAGCGATCGTGGTTACTTAGCTTTGGATGAGATGGCGTAGCATGGGACTAATTTTCGATCCTTAGGTATTTGCCTCCCGTTTGCCGTTTTCCCTCACCTTAGGTACCTCGAAGCCTTCGATTTGCGTAGAATTTAGATAGCGGTTTAGGATGTATTAACTGTTTTGATGGATTTAAAATGTTTTGCACTGAAGCTAATTTTACGATCAAATGTCCATTGTTCGTGACTGATTCGATACACAGGTTTGAATGATTCTAGGTTTGTAGAAATATTAATGATGAAAATCGAGCTTGGTTTAATCTGAGATTAAATTTAATATAGGTTATATTAATAATACAAATACTCGAAATGAGTATAAGGCGGAAAGTGAAGTTATGATTTAATATTGAAAATATTTAATAGCTTGTGTCTCTGCACTGAATTTAAGAACTTAAACGGAACACTAAGTTTTTAGATTTATCACGTTTAATTGAATTTGTTAACGAGTGCTAAGTCCTTTATACTACCACCTTTATTATAAGAAATAAAAGATTGAGTATAACTCTTGGCTTGATTACTGCACACGGGTCCTTGCGACCACGCACTTCGCGACTTGACAGAAGAAAGACACTAATTCAAATTCAAAGGCGACGAGGTAGCCGCGGTTGCAACAATGCATATATTATTGCGCGCGTGGCTTAGCCAATTAGGGCCTTGCTTAGTGGCTAATTATCGCCTGATTGGTTTGAAGGACTACTTGCAGTTAAGCGTAGGAGTGGGGCCCTGGTGTCGTTCTGCGGTCCCATGCTATTCCATGCTTCACCTATAGTCTTTATTATTTAGCTTAGCTTTCCTATTTCCTGGGAATATTAGAGAGAGTAGAGACTACACCTACGTACACTAGCTTAGTAGTGTGAAATTGAGGGGTCAGCAATACTGGGGTTCCAGTCTTGCTTCGCCGTCGTCTACTGCTACGCGACTTATAGACGTTTCAAGAAAGGAAATATTGTATTACATTTCCGTTTTGCATTAAAAAGGAAATATTGTATTACCGATTTCTGAAGTAAAATGAGTAAACTATTGCGCGTTAAAAGAACGAATCCGATATTATTTATCCGACTTTATCGATGATGATTGAAGAATGAATCAATGAAATGAATGAAAAGAAATTTAGAGTTTTGAAGGTTTCCGAAATTACGCACGTAACACCAGCTACTGTATGAAAATATGTGATACACCTATTAATAGACCTCTAAGTTTATAGGCAGGCTGTTCTCTTTGAAGGGGTCAGTCACTATAAGAATAAGATAATTTAAAGTTACATTTAAAGTTCAAGTTTTTAGTTCCTATTTTCCGTTACTGTTCCGTTAATAATTATTATAATTACCATTGAAGCATCGGTGATAGTAGCTATATGAACAAATCGTTAGCCAAATACGAGACCTATATTAAGCACGTTAGGCAATATGTGAGACAATTGTATGTCTAGTTACCAACATGGAGGAAGGTTGATGAAATAAAATGTTCATGGTAATTTTTTTGAAATTTATTACGCCTAAACCTATCTGTACTGCACATTAAATCTATAAAATATGTATAACATATTGATACCCATGTTATTCTGAAGATCCTAATAAATATTTAATCTAAAAAACTTGAACAATCTTCAACAGCTTTACATTATGGAGGTATTCTGTAACTAACTGATCTAAAAATTTTCCCGTAGGTATCCAGTATATTCCAGTACCAATAGCAGCAGAATATGCTGTCACGCGTGTATTCATATCTCTCCCATCATAGGTAACGTAGCTACGATGTGCAACCTTTTCAGAAGAGTTTCTTGCCTTTCTATTCTTGGTCCATGGTGAGGTGGAATGGGGTCATCATTGTTGATGACAGGCATCGGTACATCCACGAGATCATTTTGTAAAATACAAACATTGTGGAGGGTACAACAAGCCAGAATCTAATTTGGAATTAAATCTGTTCGGGTCATGGGCAAGTGATCGAGTAGACTGCGAAGTCTTCCTTTGAGTAACCCTAAAGATCTCTCAACTACCATCCTTGTTGATGAGTGGCAATAATTGTAATTTTTTTGGCGTCGAGATAAGTGTCCATTATCTTTAAAAGGCACCATCATATATCTGTTGAGAGCATAGGCAGCATCACCAATGAGATGTGTATCTCCTGGGAATTTTTGTTCATTATAAAAGTCTTCCAGCCCAGATAATCGAAATACTCTCATATCATGTACTGATCCTACTTGGCCAGTATACGCGTGGATGAAGAGCATTTTAGAGTCGCAAACAACCTATCACAAAATTTATGTGACATTCATTGCCGAATTTTCAATAGGATGTTAATAAATATAGTCCATATAAAACAAATGGGTAATAAACATGTACATATATGGGGAAATCCACGGAACCTTTGATTTTTTTAAAAAGTGAAGATTGATTTTTTATTTTGAAGCACACTTCTTAAACCTTTTTAGGCATGTTCCTTGTAGACTATAAGTGAAGAATATACTCGCGTTACTCATTTTTATTGATCCCTCAAAAAGTTATGGTGAAAAAACTCGAAAAATCGGTTTTTTTGGACAAAACAGATTCATTTATTTCAATTTCATCGTTGTAACTTATAACATGTTTTTTTTTATCGATTTCATGATACATTAAATCCCCCCCCCCCCAAACCAAACCAAACATAATGTCGACTTTGAACTTATATTTTTCATCTATTTAATCACTAGTACAACAAAAAAATCTTTTTTTTCTCCAATTTGTCTAATACAACTCCCCCTGCCCCCCCCCCCCCCCCCCCCCCCTCCCCCAAGACTGGTTTCTAGTTACGCGCCTGTTTAATACGCTTGAAATGAAAAACTCCTGTAATCAAAGATAACATATTTATCAACAACGGTAAATGTAACACACAATGATTGGTATGACATTCATATACCTATTATATGATACCTAACGAAAGAACAGTTATTAGTCACTATTTTATTACATTCACAATAATAAAAAAACAAATATTTCTTATAACTCAGCCTCATACGTACTGAACATTTAGGAACTTGCTGATTTTTTGGTCTTTTTTGTTACTTTATTATTAGAATCAACATTCCGAGTAACTCTCACTACTTCATTAGTTGTTTTTGTTTTATTTTTTTTCAATATGGCACTACTTTTTTTACTTACATTACCACTCAGCCTTGTCTCTTTTCGTTTTGGTTCTTGTTTTCGAGAGTCATTTGTATTAGGTTCAGAAGGAACTTTGGGATCAGTTTTTTTCTTTTTACTAATAGGATTCTGCTTTGTGATAACTTTGGATCGTTTTCGAGAGTTTACCGAATCTATAAAGTTCCAACTGTTTGGTTGTAGTGGAAAGTGCTTACAAGGCGGATCATATAATTTGTTAGCTATGCAATATGAGCATTCAAAAATAATTCAAAAATAATTTGTTTATGTCAGTTTTCGACCATATGGTTTGAAAAATCTTTAAAGTATTAGGAGCTGGTTTTAGAGAATTAGGGATTTTAGAATCAATACTTTCAATATCAGACATTAATATTAGAAATGCTTGAATCTTGGAGTTGCTCGAATTGATAGTGTTATAATCAAATCATTGCTATTCAACGATAAATTCAAATTCATAAATTTATAGACAAGATCGGGATGTCTCGCCTTCTATACCGAAGACAAAACATCGCGATACCGATAATTCTCCATTTCGTTATTCTTATTAATCTCCAGTTTCTGCGAACTACAGTGGAGAGTAGTTCAAGATTAGACACCTTGCCTTTTGCGCTCATGCCTTTGAGACACTTTAACGGCGTCCTATACGCCTATGCTAAAACACCTTGCGTCAGCATCTCGCTGACGATGGGTAGCAACGTAAGTTGCCACATTCGGATTTTCACTCTTATTCTAAACGCCAAACAGCTTGTATCAATAATAAAGCTCATTCAAATTTGTCTTCAAAATTAATCAAATTGTTATAAACCCGTCCCCACACAACAGTGGTGTCAGAAGCGAGATATTGGATTGAAGACAATAATTAGAAAACAGAGGCCGTTGTAATAAATCAACGTTAACAAAAATCACTGTGCGTGGATTAACACATAATTCACCGTTGTACGAAATCAACGTTAACAAAACCCTATTCGTTAATCGTTGTTATACATCAACGCTAACAAAAATCACTGTGCGTGGATTAACACATAATACACCGTTGTACGAAATCAACGTTAACAAAACCCTATTCGTTGTTATACATCAACGTTAACAAAAATCACTGTGCGTGGATTAACACATAATTCACCGTTGTACGAAATCAACGTTACCAAAACCCTATTCGTTGTTATAAATCAACGTTAACAAAACCCTGTGAAGTGACCAACAAACCAAAGTATACCGAAGTTACATTACGTGCCCTATATGAAGAGGCGCTCAAGAAACCTCAAGATCCGTCAAGACATAAACGCAAGAGGATTCCAGTAAACCAACACCAAAGCAACCAACTACGGATCCGACGGTACAGCGAACTCGAGCTTTCAACACTGATAACGTTATGTATTGGCTCACCCTACTGTTACTGTAAGTCTTACGAACTAGCAATAGTAATTTGTAAATAATATTCGAAATTTGTAATTGAAATCCTAGAAAATGCCAGTATCAGCTGAAAAATTAGCCAAACTCCTTCCCGTATTTACTGGAAAAGATATTAGCGTCAGAGAATTTATTGACAAATGCGATCACGCGATCAAACAATGCATTACTACAGAATCAGAAGAACTTTACGAATATATACGTATCAAAATCACTGGTAAGGCATATGAAAGGATTCAAAATAGGGAAATTAAAGACTACGATACTCTGAAAAAGGAGTTACTACTGTTTTATGGAGCCAAGGGAACAAATAGACAATGGGAATTGGAACTAAGTATCTGTAGGCAACGCCCCGGGGAATCTGTCGATTCCTTCTATCAAAGAATAGAAAATCTGTGCATAAGAGTAGTAGAATCTGGGCCGGTAAGAACTAAGGCAGAGACTGTATTTTATGAGAAAAACATTACGACAAAAGCACGAGACTGTTTCATTTACGGACTTAACGAAAAACTACGTGACATCCTAAGATTAAAAGACCCTAAAGACTTACTTCAAGCTTACAATTGGGCCACAGAAGAAGAAAAATTGAGGGCAACCGAAAATCAAATAACCTACCTTACAAAAACCACTGCTACTAGTAGAACTGATCTCGTTTGCCAAAATTGCAATAAAATCGGGCACACAACAAAAACCTGTTTTAGGAAACAGAGATCCGAACCAATAAATACCATTGAAACAGGTTATAGTTCAGAACCCGATCAGTACGCAGACTTAGACCACCAATCAGAAAACAGCTGCTCACAAAACTGTTCCGAAATAATAAATGGCTATGACTCTATAACAGAAGAGATTACATGCGACGAATGCCAGCGAATCTATCCCATCGATAGTTCCAGAATTAGGTGCTTCTTTTGTAAAAAGCCTGGCCATATAGAAAACAAGTGTTTCAAAAAGAAAGCTATGTTAGCCGCGAAAACTAATCAAAACCATGTAGGAACTTCGAATTTTGGGGAACGGACTGCGTCGACGAGCGGAACGAAGTCCGTAATAGAAAACCGCTCAACACAAACGGCGGAAAAATAGAAATACCAGAACATAAGATAAATCTAATCAGCTCACCAAATAACGTAATTTTCTCAATACCCGAGTTGAACCAACCTAAAAGCTTGTTGATGTTAGACACTGGAGCCTACCCATGTTTGATCAAGAAGAAATTTATTATAAATTTATCACAGATAAACCCACAAGAGCGCATTAAATTAAAAGGTCTAGCAAGCGACTCAGAAGCATATACATTAGGAACCATTGAACTTACACTCGATGGCGGAGACGAAGTTAGGCCGATCAAATTTCACGTAGTAGACGATTCCTTAGACATAACGCAAGATGGTTTAATAGGCAACCACCTCTTAACCCAATTCAATAATGTGCTGATCAGTTATAGATGCAGAGGCATGGATAAGCCCGAGTTGCTATTAGGTAGCCTCAAATACAAATTGCAAAATCAAAAGCAATTCACTATTCCCGCCAGGACAGAAATTTTAGCAAACATCCCAACCATCGCCGAAGATTCCTTAAAAGAAGGCTCAATATATAGGGTCGAGTTACAACCGGGAGTCGTAATAAGCGAAAGCTACGTGACAATTAGACCCGATAACACAGCTATCACAAGCATCATCAATCTAACAGACACGGACCATACTATCCATATCGAACCACAAAGAGTTTACAGAATTCTAGATTCTGAAACTGACGAGATACATTCAGTTAATTGTATAAACGAAAATACTTCAGCTGACAGAATCAAAAAATTAAAAGACGCATTAAGATTAGACCATTTAAATTTAGAAGAAAGGGAAAGTATAGTAGAAGCTTGTACCAAGTTTAACGAACTCTTCTATTTAGATGGGGACACATTACCAGGTACGCAAGCCTGTACCCACAAAATTAAAACTACCGATGACACACCGGTTCATGTTAGACAATACCGGTACCCTGAAATCCACAAAACAGAAATAGATAGACAAATGGAAGATCTCCTAAATAAAGGAACAATTCGAAATTCAAACTCACCATGGAACTCACCCATCTGGGTGGTACCAAAGAAACTAGACTCATCAGGGATTAAGAAGTGGAGAATAGTCGTAGACTACCGAAAATTGAATGATAAAACAATAGGGGATGCTTACCCGCTACCGAATATAGTAGACATCCTAGACCAGTTAGGAAGCTCTAAATACTTTACCGTACTCGACATGGCCAGCGGGTTTCACCAAATTCCAATGAATCCCGACGATATGCATAAAACCGCGTTTTCCACCCATAAGGGACATTTCGAATTCGCATTCATGCCATTTGGGCTTAAAAACGCCCCAGCTACATTCCAGAGATTAGCGAATACCGTTCTATCGGGGTTACAAGGATTGAAATGTTTAGTGTACTTAGACGACCTGATAATTTACGCCGACTCACTTCAAACCCATACAGAAAAACTTTGGGGGTTACTACTGAAATTGAAAGAATATAACTTACGATTACAACCAAATAAATGTGAGTTCTTGAGAAAAGAGGTTGCTTACCTAGGACACATAATATCAAAGGACGGAGTTAAACCTGACCCAGACAAAGCCAGAGCAGTCAAGGAATTCCCTACACCCAACACACCTACGAAAATAAAATCATTTCTCGGGCTTGTAGGTTACTATAGACGTTTCATAAATAATTTCTCGATGATAGCTAAGCCATTAACAGAACTTTTACGGAAAAACGTACCATTCGAATGGACGTCATTACAGCAAAATTCTTTCGAAGAACTAAAGAATGCCCTAATATCCGACTCAGTCTTAATATACCCTGACTATACACAGACATTTAATCTAACGACAGATGCCAGTAACACTGCTCTAGGGGCCGTCTTATCTCAAGGTGTCCCAGGTGACGACAGGCCTGTTGCATATGCCTCGCGAACTCTAAACAAAGCAGAAAGTAACTACTCCACAATCGAACGCGAGTTGCTGGCAATAGTATGGGCGACCCAACATTTCAGACCATACCTGTTCGGGAGGAAATTCAAGATATTTACCGATCATAGGCCCCTGACTTGGCTGTTTAACATCAAAGATCCAAATAGTAAATTAGTCAGATGGCAATTAAAAATCTCGGAATTCGACTACGAGATTTGTTTCAAACCCGGAATGAAAAATCAGAACGCAGATGCGCTTAGTAGAAATCCTATTGATCCACCAACTAATCATGTGTTCAAAATATGTCCTATCAGAGTGACGAGCTCTCTTCCATCGTACCCTGAATACCTTAAACTCATAAAAACAACGATAGTGCAAAACTCAAACATCGTAGAAACCCACGATGACCTTTTCAATCAAATCGATAACTACGCACACACTGTTTCCACCGATCTGGAAATGAGTCAAGGAATAGCATTAGAATTCAAAACTAGATACGGCAATGTTGAGAACTTGAAGGAATCAGCTGAACTATACACGACTGGTAAACTCACCTTACGAGACCGTAACGTTTATTACATAATGACGAAGCAAAACTACTGGGATAAGCCTACATATGAGGATTTATACATAAGTTTGATAAAATTCAAGGAAAAATTAGAAGTAGACTCGATCAAAACAGTTTCTATACCCAGGATCGGTTGCGGGATCGATAATTTAAAATGGCATAAAGTTCGGACGATGTTACGATTCATATTTAAAGGATCGGGAATTAAAATAACTGTCTGTACGAACATAAAAACCGATCTCAATCGAAACCACATTCAAGACGTTATCAAAGAATTTCACGACAGCCCTTCAGGTGGACACCAAGGCGTGAGCCGTACTATGACGCGACTTAAAGAAAGATACCACTGGGATTCAATGAAAAACGATGTAAAAACATATATTCGTAATTGCACGACTTGCCAAAAGAATAAAACCGATCGACAAAAGACCAAAATGCCAATGAAGATTACGACCAGCAGTAGCAAACCATTTGAAAAGGTTTTCTTAGACATAGTTGGGCCCTTACCGACTACAAAGTCAGGTCATAGTTACATACTGACGCTACAAGACGACCTAACAAAATATTCCCAAGCCTATCCACTCCGAGCTGCCACCGCTGAACATACCGCAGAAGCTTTCATACGAAATTTCATATCTAACTACGGAGTACCACTATCAATCCTTACAGACCAAGGCACAAATTTTATGAGTGACCTGTTCACCCAAGTCACAAAAATACTAAAAATAAAAAAGTTAAATAGTACTGCATACCACCCGCAAACCAACGGGGCACTCGAACGCAGTCACGGCACGTTAAAAGATTACCTTAGGTGTATGTCTACTACAAACGACTGGAACGAAACACTCCCAATTTATATCCTCGCGTACAACACAACACCTCATACTACCACTAAAATATCACCTTACGAACTTATATTCGGACAAGTAGCCAGAGTACCTTGTAGTGTGCCTCACGATCCTAAGGACGAAACATATAAAGAATATGCTCAAAGACTCTCCGAAAAATTGATGAACAGCCAAGCCCTCGCGAAACAGAACATAGATAAATCCAAAGAAAAATCCAAGGCCTATTACGACCAAATTACTCGACCACAAAACTTCGAAATTGGGGACTTAGTACTAATGAGTAACGAAACTGCCGGACCATTAGATCCAAAATTTCTGGGGCCATACCCCATCACTGATCAAATTAATGAAGTGAATTATGAGGTAAAAATCAAAGGGAAGAATAAAATAGTGCATGCAAACAGATTAAAACCATACCACAAGTCAACTGACCCAATAGAACCGATTCAAATAGAATATGGATAGGGATCATAGAGAATAAACATACGTTACACACTCAAAGAAATTTACATGGAACTCAACAAAATATTGGTGTGCAACCATGGGAATTTCTTTCAGTGCACTCTATTTGTTCTTATTAGGAATAATTAATATTAAGAATAACTATATGTAATCAAATAAACGGCTGAGAAGAGCTTTTATAAATTCTCATCCGCACAGAATAATATTGTAACCGTTCGTATTAAGAATAATTATATGGCTATATAACAGTTGAGGAAAGGTTTGTAATCCTCACCTAAAATATTTATTTTAACCGATGAATATTTTGCTTCGCTTCACATTCATTCTTAAGGGGGAAGGTGTTATAATCAAATCATTGCTATTCAACGATAAATTCAAATTCATAAATTTATAGACAAGATCGGGATGTCTCGCCTTCTATACCGAAGACAAAACATCGCGATACCGATAATTCTCCATTTCGTTATTCTTATTAATCTCCAGTTTCTGCGAACTACAGTGGAGAGTAGTTCAAGATTAGACACCTTGCCTTTTGCGCTCATGCCTTTGAGACACTTTAACGGCGTCCTATACGCCTATGCTAAAACACCTTGCGTCAGCATCTCGCTGACGATGGGTAGCAACGTAAGTTGCCACATTCGGATTTTCACTCTTATTCTAAACGCCAAACAGCTTGTATCAATAATAAAGCTCATTCAAATTTGTCTTCAAAATTAATCAAATTGTTATAAACCCGTCCCCACACAACAATAGTATTGACCATGTCTTCGGCAGTAGTAATGTCCGATCCTCGCGCAACTACTCGATCACATAATCCTTTGACTGTCCCACCTATTCCATCTGCAACACTTTTACCATGTCCGGCGGACGTAAAATTCCAAGTGGCATGATGCAATTGTTCATTACGGCAATGTTCCATGAATAAATGTAAATTCGTCTTATTTTTGTACTGCGTAGAAGGGCCATCACTTTGGATGTGCACAGCTGTTACGTCTGGTACAGTATCTTTTATCAATTTGAAAATAGGATCTAGATGCGCCCACACTGATGCAGCATCATGTCGGAGACACTCAGATATAGAACAAAAAGATGTGCAAATGTTCAAATTGGTTGATTTGACTTTATAAAAGAAAGCTCCAGTGTGTAATGATAACTGCTTTTTTGATGCACCGAAATGTGCACTTTGGATTTCTTGATGGCACTTACAAACATAATTCTCTGAATAGTCGATTACAAGAGATACTTCATTTTCTTTTAAATCTTCATTTATACATTCGATTGCTTTATGTTGATGAGTAGTAATGTAAACATGCTTCAAAAACTCTGGTATGTTTGTATTGACCTCTGAAATCAATTGGTTAACTGTGCAGTCAACTTTAAGTTTTGACGTAATTTTAACATTATAAGTGAGCCCTTTTGCGCCAGGCCTGCTTATTTCCTGCGTTGACCATTTGTAGTACCATGTAGGTTCTTCACTGGATTGTGATATTACGCTTTTGTTCAGACATTTTTTACACTCTCCAAAGAAACATTCTTTACTAAACATATCACAAACTCGCGATTTCACAAATGAAGTGACAGAAAGGCTGGATAATATTTTAAATTGAAATAATTTTTGAAGGAAAAGATCCATATTGGCATGAGATTTGCAAAGACAAGTGTCTCTCCCAGTCACTTTTCTTTGTGAAATCTAAAAAGGCTTAATTGAATAAAATGTTGAACGTGAAATATTGAGCTTCTCCTCTTCTTTAAATTTCAAATACAAGTTATCCATCGAGTCACATAAATATCGCTTTCTTTCTTTAACACCATTCTTTGTTATTGTATCCTTAACCCCTGGAGCTATTGAAGAATTTTCATTTTTTTCTAAAAACTTTTGAACTCTGTGAGCAATTTTATCTTTGGCCAATTTTTTTTTAGTATTGCTCCTTTTAAATTTGATACATTCAGAATTTTCATACTTTTTTATAGAATAATTTGATACGAAAGGAGATATTCTACGCATTCCTTTATATTTTCTCACTACTTTCCCAGCTAAACATTGAGTAAATATTGACCTCTCTTTTTCATTTGTCAACAAAAGTTGTCTATCGCGGATTTGTTTCTGCAAAACTTCGAATTGCACTAAATTTTTATGTACTTCACGACGACCAGCACCTTCCACTTTTTTGACATTATCCAAAATTTCATCTGGTTTTGTGTGCTTACGCAATAGTCTAAAATATTTGTTTTTCCATTTCTTAACTGTATTATTTTGACTTCTTATTTCTTGTTTTAATTTACTCATTTTTCTACGTAATTTAGCTTCGCGTCTTCTTAAAGTATTGATTTTTTTCGTTTGTTTTGAAAATTGTTCATCATGCTTCTCAAATGCTCGTCCATCAGTTAGATCTTGTATATTTACAATCGATTCATCGGGTACACTTATATTCTCATTGTTATTAGTACTGGTAGTAGAAATTGGATTGCTTACAGACTTTGTTTTTTTATTTGACGCTGAATTATCTGTTATTTTACTCGTACTTGTATTCTCTCTATTTCTCAGTGAATAACTTACATTTTCTGAAGGAATTTTTGCTAACTGACACCTACAAAATATAAAAGAACGAATAACAATTTCGAAAAAAAAAAAAGATATTACAAATTTAGAAAATCATACACTGATGGTGATACACAATCTATAAAATACTTACGAAGTTTCATTCAAGTTTGATTGTAATTTTTTTTGTCGTCTTTTATTGTATTCAGCCTTTGTGCGCAAGTCAATGATACGGTTCTCAGCATTTCTCTCGCGCTTTTCTCTTATCTTTTGTCTTTTCGAAAGTAATTTTGCTTCTCTGATATTGTCAATACTACCTGTTCAGTACAAAAAGTTAATAAAGTCAAACTCATTTTCGTTTCAAAAATGAATTCCATTCAGAATTAAATTGGATTATGTAAACAATTCCTATTTAAGATAACAAATTGGTATTTGACAATATCAAAAAAAGCATTTTAGTATCATGTAATGTACAGGTACTTACTCATTTTCGTATTTTCGGTTTCATAAATGCACGAGGTGAAAACTGTGACCCACCCGGACGTAACAACTAATCGGATACTAAAACTGTTAGTGATCCCTGCCATCGTTAAACAAAAGATAGAAAAACAGACGAAAAACCTGGATTGTGGTGCCGAGTCGGCGGTGACTGAGTGTTAACTTTGGCGATAATTTGAAAAATGTACATTTGTGGCTCATTACGGTTCAGTACAGGGATCAATCACTTCCCGCACGCTCCACAGGCCTAGGAAAGCGCTCTTCCCGCATGCTGTGTCAAAAACAGAATTCTTCGAGTTTCAAAGTTAGCAGTGCGCACAACGCGTTTCATTCTAAAACTCGCGAACCGTCAACTTCACGACAAAATGTGTTGAAACCTTTTTTATACATTATTAAATTTCCCATATTTTTTTATTCATAACTTTTTTTGTAACATTAATATTTTCAAGTTATAACATTGACAAAACTATTTCTTCGAATATCTGCCTAACCGTTTATTATTTCACGAAAATACTTATGAAGAAATAGTTTTGTAAATGTTATAACTTTCAAAATAATAATGTTACAAAAAAAAGTTATGGATAAAAAAGATGAGAAATTTAATAATGTATAAAAAAGGTCTGAGCACATTTCGTCGTCAAGTGGACGGTTCGCGAGATATAGAATGAAACGCGTTGTCCAAGATGGCGGCGACCCTGATAACGATACGAAGTCGCCAAGCTAGATTGAGACTCAGAAGACGTTCCCCTACCAGCCCTGAAATTATCCCATGTGCCTTATTTTCTTCACCAAACACCACTTTCGTATCACCCTTTTACTGGGCCGAATGAAATCATGAAATTTCGATTTTTTTCGTCGACATAATTTTATTTACATCATTTCTCTACTCTAATTTCTTTTTTTACTTATTTACGATACAAATACGCGTTCATATTGATGAAATCTTAAAAATTGCACATTTCAATGCTATTTTTAACATTTCACGAAAAATTCGAATATTCATTGATCAAATAAAACTTCATAATATTAGAAGTACCGAAAGTTCAACGTGAGGATTTTTATAGTAGACTTCTACAATGAAGGTTTACGAATTACAGGACGTTTTGACGAGTAAGAAATAAAATTGGAGCTGTGCCAACGAAAAAACATGATTTAAAAAAATAGTTACGCGGGTACACGTTCAAATACTTCGATTTTTAGCTTCATCATTTTTGATGGCACATCAATTTTGGAACCACACTTTCTTTTGTTTTTTGTAAAGCTATCTGGACGTGAAATCAAAATTTCAACTTTTAGATTCCTCAAAAAGTTATAAACGAAAGAGTAAGAAAAATGTTAACGACCGAAAATGGAGTATCGCTACTTTGAGTGCGAATCATGGTGAAACGTTAAGAGGCACACTTATATAACATCAATCACTTCAAAAGTCTTAATTATAAGAAGATTTTACCAAATTTTCAAATTGATTCATCAACCCCCCAAAAAGACAGAGGCGGAAAACGAAAAAAAGAATTCAGAGTATCGCTTGAAAATGTGCAATTTTTCAGCAATTTTATTTTTCAAAGTCTCCCAGAAATACGTGGATCACTTTTCAACCGGTGAATATCATTGAGTTGGCTAGTAATATGATTGAACTGAAGGCCCACATACTTGATACCCACTTTAAATTCTTTTTTCATAGGTAGGCAACCGAGTATCAACAAATTTAAAGGTTCCGTGGATTTCCCCATATACCTGCAGTAGCATCGAATGAAATCCCTTGCGATTAACATATGCCTCAGGGTTAAGTGCAGATGCAGCGATTTTTATGAGTACCATCAATTGCCCCCAGCACATTCGGAAAACCTTTGTTTTGTAGAAATTCTCCCGATATTTCTGCGATTCGATTCCTTGAAGGCCATTTGATTATATCGGGAGTTAAGACATTAAGTGCACCAGTCACTCGCCTCACGATTCTCATTGCCGTTGCCCTCCCAATGTCAAATCGATCAGAAACAGATCTGCAAACTGCTTATCATAAATAACTGTCACTGACACATATGAAAGCTATACTTGCCTATATGAATCAGGTGTAGCGAAGGTCCAAATCGCCACCAGTAGTTGTTTTTCTGGATCTTTTGTCAGCCTGCCTATACCACGTCCCTCATTTTCTTGACGACTCTGTCTCATTATGAGAGGTGCAATCATTTACAAGATAATTTCAAACGTGGTGCAATTCATCCTATTAGCATAAATTATTTTCCTATATATATGCATTTTGCATACTACTTGTATCTGTTAAACATGAATTCGTAATCTCCACCTACCTGAAATTCATTTTGAACTCCACAGCATTATACCGGCTCACAACGTTTTCGACGTGCGCGGCCTTGCAATTTGTGGACCGCGTGTCGAGTGCTGCAAAATTATAATAGCTAGTCCGTCATCCTCGTCAGATGAGGAATCTGACGTATCGAGACTTGCAATCGCGGTATTAATTGCCAACTGACCAGTCAGTTAAGGGTAGGAGATACTGAAATTTGAGTGCGAAAATTTGAAAAAAATCGATTTTCGGTTTTTTACGGAAAAGTGTTATTTGAACCCTTATCTATACGTACACAAATCCTTGAACCGAAAAAAAAATTATTAAGCCTCGTTTACTCAATAAAACGTATAATGTTACAGTAGAGGTTCCTAATTTTCCTATATTTCGGTTATTGCCATTTCAATTTGTGAAAATAAGTAACTTGAGATGCATTTTTCACGTGAGATAACAAAATAATAAAAAAAAAATAATAAAATAATAAATATTTTTTTTCAAATCACTGCTACACTCTGAGAAAACATTCTAGTGACTCAGTCTTTTTACAGTTGATTAGTGCTATTTTGATACAAAGTTCATGATTTTTCCAGATTTCATGTGCTCCGCTGAACCAAAATGTAGTCCATCGAAGAAAAAGTAGTTGTCGTAAGGTACAGGTTGCTGCGTTGCATGAAATTTCTCAAAATTGGAGGAGATATTCTGTATGAATGTAATTTAGAGCCAAACCAATAATATTTCATGTATATTCAAGTTTTAGACATAGAAATTTTTGATTGTAAAATATTTTTTCCAAAACGATGGAAAAAAAAGTCTTACAATCAAAAATTTCTATGTCTGGAACTTGAATTCATGAAATATTATTGGTTTGTCCCTAAATTACATTCATACAGAATATTCACCCCAATTTGGAGAAATTTCATGCAACGCAGCATACTGTACCTTACGACAACTACTTTTTCTTCGGTGGACTACATTTTGGTTCAGCGGAGGACATAAAATCTGGGAAAATCATGAACTATGTATCAAAATAGCACTAATCAACTGTGGAAGAACTGAGTCACTAGAATGTTTTCTCAGAGCATAGCAGTGATTTGGAAAAAAATCATTTTCAAGGTGTGTATACTCCCATAAGACAACAACTCCAAAATATGTTTTTCTACGGTTGGAAATCTTATTGAAGTTTTTGGTCACACACTTCACTAGAGATAAGCATTGAAATTCATATAGCAAATCAATATTCTCCCAAATGTTTGTATTCATTTTACAGAACCAGATTTACAAGTCATCAACCGCACGATTCGCTGCCCGCAGATCAAATTGCTTAGACTTGACAAGACCAAGTTTATATCAACTGAACTGCTAAAATATAAACGTTGAAATTTTTTCAAGTTGTGATAATTTATATGCTTTATAATGCTTTCCAACTTCCTTGAAATCGTAATTTCTGAAATGCATGATGAAAATGTGAATTCCACTCAAATATTGTGCGAGCCGAGCTATTTTTTTTTTTTTTTTTTTTTAACGTCACATGCTTCAAAACTATTAGCAATCTCGTCTGAAACTAGTTTGGATCATGCAGTAATAAAAATCTTGAATTTTGTGAATAATTTGAAAAAAAACTTCAAAGCGATTTATCTCAGAACTATGGTTTTGCCTTTTGAAAAAGTCCCATGCGTCTTAGTTTTTGTCGAAGACTTCTGCAATTTTCAGGGTGCATTCCTACACAGACTAGCTACAAACCCACGTCGGATTTTGAAAATCGAGACAAAATTACAGATTTTAGAAAAAAAAATTGAAATTGTATTTTTTTTTTTTCATAAAAAAAAGTGTCAAAATCAAAGTATCGTAGCTATCTCTAAAAACCGACGTGGGTTTGTGGCTTGGGCAGCCTGAAATATGTGTGTGCAAGCCCAGCAAGATTCAAAAATAATTGAGACGCATGGAAGGTTTTCGAATAAAGGCTATTTCAGAAGCATTATGAGGAGTAACTCTGTACTTATTGTTTCAAATGACTTGAAATTTGCACAATGTCTATGTTTTGAGATGGCAAACATGTGTGTTAAACCTCATTTGCAAATAGCAATTGGTTCAGATGGGCAGTTTTCAGTATCTCCTACCCTTAACAGATTTCTCATCATATCAACATAACCATAGCAACATAATCATAACGTGTAGACTAGGCATCAGCTACACGCTGTATCCAAATATCGATAAATATCGATAGTCGCAAGTTGTTTGAACACGCCATATTGTCTTGTTATTCAAATTTATGAACTATGGACATTCAACTTGAGTTAATTCAAATCGCGTTCATGGCTTTGGAAGCCTATAAAAATTGGGTAAAGCTGCGATCTAATAATAGAAAACGAATTCAAGCAAAAATATCAATGATGTGTAGGGTAAAGCAAAGATGCTGTAGTCTCATAGCACTTCTTCTCCGACGACGTGAAATATACACTTTGATTTCGTAATCAGTTTTTGGTTCGCAATAGTGAACTTTCTGTAATCAACGTCAACAATTTTAAATTTGCGCTGCGCCGCGTAGTGTTCCAACCGCGATATTCGTCGCTGCATTTCACCCCCGACGCGCCCGTCGCAGACTCAATTGTTAAGGTGCGATTTCATGCTGACGCTTGACGCTAGTTTTGGGCGTCAAATTCGGAGACGAAATCTCAATTTTTTTTAATCAATTCGAAAATAACATAATTTGGTGATTCTGTGATAGAAATTTTTCTGAATACGTTAAGTTCCGTAAAATCTTGATAGTGAAAATTACGCCCTATTGGTTCAACAGAAGAAACTCCAGCGCGTTACTCCAATAATTGAAATTCATCGTCGAATTATTTGAACAAAAACGAGGCCGAACACCCTTCCACAAATTTCAGAGATCCTTAAATATTCAAAGGACTACCTTCAGTAAAATTTCCATCAGAAAAAATTATGGCCTCCGTTTCATAAAAAGTACAGTGTGCAACTAGGGGGGGATGGCCATTTCTACCTCGACCCCCGCTCGAAATGGCCATTTTCCCCCCCTAGATACACAATATACTATTTTCTTGTTTTAAACATCGAATAACTTCTAAACCACTTGATACTAAGGCGAATGGCTCTAGATTTTTTGTTGGGGATCGGTTAAGAGTCAACATCTCGCGTGGCACCAAAATCGGTGACCTATGCGCAGAAAAATATCCAGCTTGAGGGAGACCACCCCGTATATATTTATAAATTCATAGATCGAAGATCATTTTCTGACAAAAAATGGCCTACTGGCCGCCCCAATAACTTGGCCGCCGTGTGCCGGGGCATACGTCGCACACGCCTAGGGCCGGCGCTGCGGATCCATCTGATTTCAAAATTGGCACGATGGGCGTTGCCCACTCGCTAACCTCCACTTTTTCCAAGTGCCCTAATTCTGTTAGTCTCTTCAATTCCGCTTCTACCTTATCTCGCAATGCGAACGCTACATGTCTAACCTTGAGAGCCACGGGTTTTGCATTATCTTTCAGTGTTAACTTCAACGTACCTTTGTTAGACAATCTCGGGCATGGACCAAACAGAACCGGATTTTGCTTCGAGCTGCTCGCGAGTCTCGTCTGTGCTTATTTTATGCACCGCATGCTGTGCTTGACCTGCTATTCGTTTCCATGTTTCGCACGGCCACAGGCCAAACGCTGTTAGCCATTCCCTACCTACTTCCCTACCTATTGATACGCCGTTCCCCGGAACTACGTGGCAGCTTGACTTACATGTTTTTCCCTGAAAATTGACTTGCAAGTTTTCAAATCGACCTAATACGGGGAGTTTGATTTCAGCTACCGTACGCAAGTTCAAGGGGGTATGTACACCTTTGGAGTAGTTTAAATTTCCAAAAAGAAATTGATTTTTTTTCTGCCACACAAGGGCTCTGACAAAATCCAGAAAAATCATCATGTCTGAGGAGGGTTCGACCCTCATTAAGCATATTTTACATCATGTATTACTTTCAGTCTGATAGTGGCTACGCTAAAGATAAGAAATTACAAATTGACTCGGTTGTCGTAAAGAATCAAGACCACCGTTGGATCAATCTTGGAATGTTTGGTCCTCAATTGTTTATAGGAGATGCCTCTATGGTATGAACGTAGGAATTTTTGATATTGTAAGAATCACTTGAGTTATTCGATTTTTTTTTTTCAATTCTTAAATTCTTCTCACATTTTTTCCAGTTTCTTAATCAAAAATGGGTTTATCAAAAAATCCTACGTTCATACCATAAAGGCATCTCCTATGAACAATTGAGGACCAAGTATTCCAAGATTGATCCAACGATGCTCCTGATTCTTTACGACAACCGGTCAAAATATTCATTCTCCAGAAATCAACTTTTAAACTTTTTATTTTTTTATTTTTTTTTTTCATTTTCTACTTCTCCCAGAGAAGAAAATGTAGCTACAGAAAATCAAGTTCTAAGATTTTGCTAATGATTAATATGCTGGGTCCGCAGCTGCTCTCGTATCGATGTGTTATGAGTCGAGTTTAGACACATGTGCCAGGCGGAGGCTTGTAGTGAGTTTTGACCTGTTTTGTCCAACAACAGTGTCCGGTAGGTATCCAGTAAGACTGCTAGAAAAAGAATAAATTGCTTCAGGGACAATCTGGTGAAAATTTTTCAAAACATAAAAATTCTTCAGAATTCTTGATCTCCCTGCTAAAAAAAATCGATTCAAACTGATTGAAAACAATTGAATTGTAATCGGTTTTAATAGTTTTCAATGAGTCCAATTGTACAGGAAATTTTCTTCCTATTAAAATTGAATTGGATTCTATCAGTTTCAATGTAAAATGTTTTCGATAGTAAATTGCGAATTGATATTCAACTATTTTCAATTAATCTGAATTGTATGACAACTACACTGGCCATATATCAGATTTTACTGTCGAAATACAATATGTTGTGAATGAGTTCCAATCGTTCGCAACTATCCGAGAATATTAAAAGAGATTGAATTGGAAAACACAATTTGGATCTCAATAGTTTTCAATACGTACTGTTCACATACAGTCATATATTAATGCAAATTGAAAATTGTCAATTGGATACCAATTTGATCGAATGCGTGCCTTCCGAAAATCAATCCCAATCGGACTTGATGTGAACATGACTATTGATGCTACGATATAGCTATCGGAATGAATATGAATATCACTATTCGAGTTTCAATACAATTATTCGCGAGTAAGTTCCAATCGTTCGCAACTATCCAATAATATTGAAAGAGATTGAATCGGAAAACACGATTTGGATCTCAATAGTTTTCAATTCGTACTGTTCGCATACAGTCATGTATTAATGCAAATTGAAAATTGTCAATTGGATACCAATTGGATCGAATGCGTGCCTTCCGAAAATCAATCCCAATCGGATTTAATGTGAAAATGACTATTGATGCTACAAATAAAAAACTTGATAGCTATCGAAATGAATATGAACATCACTATTCGACCCATACAGCACGTAATATTGCAGCAATGTTGCAGCAATATTGCAACAGCTCCTTTTCATTACATTGCAGTTACAATATTGCTACAACCTTGCCACAACATTCATTTTCCCAATATTGTAATCGAAATATTGCTGCAATATTGTCATCTAAATTTTGCTGCAATATTGTCATCGAAATATTGCTGCAACATTGCAGCAATGAATTGTTGCAATGATACGATACAGTCGGAAAAGGAATTCATGTTATTTGAAAAAAAAAAAATTATCAACCCGCTTTTTAGCTGTGGCACTCTGAAATTTTCGCACATTTGGGAAATGCGTTGGGAAACCTTTTTTTTTTTACGAGGGGTGCAGAAGCATTTTTATCTCTCTTTTCTCTCTATTCTCTCAAGTGCTGGTCTAGGTATTGAGATGTACGTTGCACAAGGACGTATCGCAGAGTTAACATTGCGTGATGAAAAGAGACGAAAGCCATGAGAAAAAGTGGCGGATACATATTATGCGGTAGAAACCGCAGTTTGAACTCCCGCGCTTGGCGCCGCCATGATGCGCGTAGTCGTGGACGACGCCATATTGGCGTCGCATCGACACCGGTCGCAGATATCTATTCGAGCGGGACGAAAACACGTGCAACGAAAAGTAATAGTAATGAAAAACAAAAAGCATCAGAAAACAAATTGAAGTAAGTTTATAATCCCAATATAAACATGGAACAATGTGAATCATCAAATTCATTTTTGAAATGTTCCTTAAAGTTTAACTTGGATACTTGTTAACATTATAGGTTATAATATCGTGACCATATATTCTTTTTCCACAAACGTACCGTGGTTCCTCGAATTGGACGACTATTGGATAAGAAACGGTGAGTAATAGTATATTACTCACCTAGGGAGGGAAAGTAGGCTAACCCAAACTGCGTGTGAGATTGACACCCGAGCCGAAGGCGAGGGTGACAAAAACGCAGTTTAGGATGGCCTTTTTCACTCCCGTGTGAGGTATACTATTTTTCACCACCCCCTGCATCGGAAAGAACGACTTCCCGCTCACGCAAGGGAGCGAAAGTCATACTTTCCGTGCAGGTGTGGTGAAAACAAATTTTTCCATTACTCTGCTCACGATTTCCTCTAGATTGCACATTTTTCAATGCGTAAATCTTCACATAATTTTAGCGATGTATTTACCACTTTGAACATGGAAAATAGTATGAATGTCAAAATAACTATTCATCGCTTATTTTGATTATAATTTCAATACCTCAATTCTGAATATCTATATATGATTAGGACAAGATTTTTCATCAACAACACCAAAGTACTGATAATGTTTTGAGAATAAGGTATTCGATAAACTGACTATAATGTTCCAATCGTCAGATATAAGTCAACTAAGATTCATAAATAGCAGTACTCATTTAGAATTCATTTTAGGTGAACCGTTTTAAACAATTATGGGGTTCCAATGTACACAGCAGTACTCGTACCATACTAAAACGCCTCCTCAATGATGAGGTTGCTCAATATTACAGCTGGGTCGGCAGTGGGGCAAATAAGCGTGCCTTCAAAGACACAAAGCTCTGTCGATTAGTTATCAGTGAGCATAATTTGATCTATTTTGATTTGTGAATAAATTTATTAGTAATTATAATATAGTGAGACTTAATCTTGATTCTTCAGAGCGACTATATCATTGCATTCATTATTACCCAGTACATGCATGTAACAAGATTAATAATTGCGTAGATTGTGGGGGCTAACTATTCAGAGACGACAGAAAAAGTTATCGAAATCACTGTGTCGAAGTGGCTTGCACAATCAAACTTTAGGCTGACGAGAGCAGAGTGAGTGTCATTTACCTGCAGTTTCCATATTCACTCATATCTTTTGCTATTGTTATTTTTACAGTTATTATCCTATATTATACTCTTAGACAACGAAAACTTCCCAAACAACACAAGGTAGGCGCTGGCACAGAAAATGATAACCAAACATGATGACTGCAGCAAGACCGACCCCGAGGGATAAAAAATATATCAATAGAGCAATGATTTCAAGTTTCATTTCTCATTTGCATTAAAGTAGAGATTAAAATGTTATGGAACGGTTAACAACGGTGCCAATCTCTGCTAATCAATAAATAATGAACATTTTATCTTCATATATTTAGATATCTATTATATCATAGTGACTATAATATTATAATACGTACTTTTATTGTGTATTAAAGTTTTGTTGAAATATAATATAGTGTATATTACTGACAAATAATGACAACCTGCATATTCATTCTGGTGTCGAAAAAATAGCTTCTAACAATCATATTTTTGTAGTAAATATTTTAGCAAATATCTGCCAATATTGCTGCGATATTGGTACAATATTGCTGTAATATTGCTACAATATTACAAAAATGCGATAAAAGTGGACATAGCAACGTTGCTGCAATATTGCTAAACATTATTGCAATATTCAGCAATGTTGCCGAATATTGAAGATATTGCAGTGTAACATTGCAGCAACGTTGCAGCAACGTTGAAGTGCTGTATGGGTCGAGTTTCAATACAATTATTGGTGAATAAGTTCCAGTCGCCCACAATTGTCCGGGAATACCAGAGACACTCAATTTAAAAAAATATTCATTGCTCATCAAAAGTTGAGTACAATTGAGTCCGATTGAGTCTAAATCAGGAATTCCAAATAAAAAACAATTGAAAAGCCCAATTTCATGAGCACACATATACGTTACAATTGATTTCAAATACGAATTTTGCAATTAGGCTTCAGTTGAAAGTCCATCATTTGGTGAGCGTATTGAAAACTATTGAGTTTGGATGAATAATTTCTTATAAAAAACAATTCAAAAACCTAATTTCTTGTTTGATAATTTGAAACAATTAAATTCTAATGCTACAGTTACAATTGATTTCAATTCAGAAGCCCCCTTTATACGTTCAGTATTTAATACAGTTGAATTTCAATAAGGAACCGACAATTATTAACGATGAACCTTTTTTTCCACCGTTTGAATAAATATTCGGAACAATTACCTTGTAATATAGAACTTACAATAGAAAGCAATTGTACAACAGTATTAATCGTTTTGTATTCGAAATTTCGAAACAAAAAACGCGATTGGTTACAATTGGCGTTTTCCCAATCGTTTCCAATCGATTTTTTTTAGCAGGGCTTCAATATTTTGAGATTCAGAAGATGCTAGATATGGACAATTTTTGTCAATATTCCGAAAATTCTCTCATCATTCATCAATCATACCTTTTTTCTTATAATATTTATCAAACTTTCGCAATTAATATATGATAGAAATACTCATCTTTTTAGAAATCTGAATGTGTAGTCTCCTGGCATCGATTTCAAATGCACTTTTCGATGGATCATCTTCTTTCGATTCCGAAGTCTCATCTCAGACGTATATACACTGTGTTTGTTCAATATTGAAAATTACTATTGGTTTGAATTCATAATGAAAGCACGACATCTGACAAACAAGTGGACACCTAACCTCAAAAAAATGTAGATCGCAGCCATGTGTTCTGTCAATGATCACAACTGAAAAGAATATTGAAAATTAAATATGTATAAAAATCATAATTACAAAGAATTGAAAAATCACAGAATAAAATTCAAAAGCAAAATATATGAAAAAAAAAGCGAGACAGTGGTGTTGACGGTACTGTAGAATATTTACGAGACCAATGTGGGCGTCCGCGCGCCGCGCGGCGGCGCTTTTTCGCATTTCGGGACTGTCATGGCTATAACTTTTCAAATCCTCTAGATTTTCTGACGCCAATTTATTTGCAGGTAAAGTAGGTCACTAGCATTCCAAAAAAAAATATAAAAACAAAAACGATTTTTTGAAAATTCGAAGGTGTATTGAAACGTTATTTACTTTCTCGTAAGGAGTTTCCTTTAATTTTGAATTTTAATAAATCTCCGGGCTACTTAAGCAAAGGCATCTGCTCTATATTGATTCTATTGTTCTTTTTCTTAATTTAAGTGATGATAACCTTCGTGGTTTCTACTACCTAAGGCCTGCGGCTGTGGAGTTTTAACCCGTTAGCGTTAGGCGTATTCTTAAGGAGAGATAGCAGCTAATCGTGGCTGCGGAGTTTTAACCCGTTAGCGTTGATCATATCTTACTATGTGCGGAAAGGAATTATCATCAACTGCGGCTGCAGAGTCTTCACCCGTTAGCGTTAATCATGTATAGGATAATCAACAATTGTGGCTGCGGAGATTTCACCCGTTAGCGTTAATCATAAAATTGTACAAGGGATATTTATTAATTGCGGCTGCGGAGTTTTAACCCGTTAGCATTAATTAACCGAGGTAGGGTAATAATTTACGCTATGCACAATGATATTATGTTAATACTGTTCGTCCAAGCTCATCTTGTCTATTTCTTCTGATTATTATTTATTTTACTTTTATATTTGAATTTCGCAGTTTTCATTTTCTATTAGTTTTATTTCTCTATCTAGTAGATGTGATTTGTATTTGTGATTCTATGAATGAATAGCTCTGCTCGAGCACCCGTCTTATATAGTCCAAATTCCCACTCTAATTCTCAATTTCCCAGAATTTGTAAATACTTGAGAGGCTTCCTCAGTCTGTTCTAAAATGTTCTACGACGAGTAGGTCTGTTTGATGTTAACTCCTACGAACTCTTTTATTTTCAAATAATTTTACAACAATCATATTATTCTTAATCTAAATTAACATATTATTAATCATCATATTATTTATCATGTCTCTTCTTTATAGAACGTGATGTAACGCTTCATTGCCCCCCTAGATTCAGGGCGAATTAACTGGTACATGTTTATTTGTACTGAATTTCTATTATCTACTTCCTAATCCGAATACATTTATGCAATTTACAGTAATAGCCTAAAAAATAAAAAATTTTTTTTTTTTTTTCATATACATGGTGATTTTTTTTTTTTTTTTTTTTTTGTTGCATCGTCCTTTCGTATCCTGCTGGGTGATGGGACTCTTGCTTCATTTACTTCCGGTCATTGGTCAGTAACATCCCTCTTTTTCATCGTGACGCGTTAGTTTATGCGGGCCTTCATAAATAGCCATAAACTTATTTTGTCTGGATGTGGTTCAATTCCCTCCGTTGTTGACGTATATCCCAAAAACTCCACTTTTTGTCTACAAAACTTTGAATTCTCAAAGTCAATTGTGACATTGGGTTCGTCTAATTTACTAAATACATGGTTTAATCGTCCCATGTGATCCTCGAAATTCGTTGAAATGCGTAATAACTCGTCAACGAATGTGAGAATCTTATGGTTTATTTCTCTCATAGTGGGTATTGTTTCTAATTTTTCGTTTACTTTCTCTTCAATAATTTGATAGCCTTCATCATTCTCGCTTATCCGACTTGTGTTTATAATTTTATTCGGGGTGGTGTCTACTAATTTTGGTTTTTCCGAATCTGAACCCCCCTTAACTTTTACTGATATATTTTTCGCGTTATTTTTTATCGTGCGTTTCTCGACCCTTGCGTCAGGATTCTTTTTCTTGTCTAACAAAATTTCTTTTGGATTTTGAAATATTGAACTTATTTCATATAGATCATAATTATTTACCGGGACATGACGATTTTTAATAGTTCTATTTCTTTCTTTATGATCCCCCTGCATGCCCCTGTCTAGTTTTCCTGCTCATTATAGTCTTGTCAGTCTTCTGTTTGTCTATTGTTTTCCCTGTTTTGCGATCTTTGGTACTCTTCTTGATTCCCCGAGTTATTTCTATCGCTATTCTGATCCCTATTAGTACGGTCTCGATTTCCCTGATTGAATGTTTTCGAAGTCGTATCTCTATTTGACCGCGACGCGTCCTGACTATAGTTTGATTTACGTGAGTTGTCGAATTTTTCTAATAAGTTAATTAGTGCTGTGAGCGTTTCGACTCCTCGTGTCAGGATTGCATTATTAATCGTGTCGTCATAATGTCTCGACAAGCATTCAACTATTTCCTGTTCCGTCATTTTGTGTTTAAAGTCTTTCGCTGCATGATATTTTTGTATCGCGTATTCGACTCTGGTTAACGTACCGTCAGGTCGATATGATCCGAACTCTAAGTTACGCCGGACTTTTCGTTGAGTTTCGTCACTCCAAAACTTATTTTTGAATTTTCTTTTAAATGACTCGAAGTTATCGCTCGCCGGGTCTTCCATTATTTCCCACCATTCTCTAGCTATTCCTATTAAACTCTGTTTAATCATTACCATTTTTTCGCGATTAGCTAATCCTTGAGCTTCACAAAATGATTCTAACTGAGATAGATAACTTATAGGTTTTTCTCTAGCGCTCCCTTCATATTTTGGGATAATTAACTTTGTTCCCCAATTATTCGTTCGGCTCTGGCCAGGTTCGACTTGTCTATCTCCTTGAGCTTCGAGCCTATTCACTCTTTCTCTTTGTTCTGCAATATTTTCTTGCACCCTGGTAATCGTGGCTAATTGTCTAGCTAGAATCCCGTTCACTTCTTCATCTTGTGATGCTAATTTTGTATTAACTTCCTTTCTCAGGATCTCTAATTCTTTTTTATCAATTATTTCTGCTCTCAGTTTGTCCGTTTCTAGTGTAGTCTGATTTATTATCTCTTGAGTTTGCTTTTCTACTAGTGCTTCTAACTTACCTATTCTCGCCACTAATGATTTTTGGCAAGCCAATAAGTCTGTCTTAGCTTGTTGTTTAATATGTTCGTACCTATCGACGATCTTTTTTTCTAATGTTTCCTGTACTCCCTGAAGTCTACTTTCGATTTCTATCATCCAATCTACTCTTAATTTCTTTAACCTCTCTTCCATTTCCTTATTGATCTCCTCGATTCGTCTTGCTTCTGCCATTTTATTTTGTGTTAGTTAATCTTTTAATGCCAAAATTGCTTTATCGTGCCCCACGTTGGGCGCCAAATGAAACGTTATTTACTTTCTCGTAAGGAGTTTCCTTTAATTTTGAATTTTAATAAATCTCCGGGCTACTTAAGCAAAGGCATCTGCTCTATATTGATTCTATTGTTCTTTTTCTTAATTTAAGTGATGATAACCTTCGTGGTTTCTACTACCTAAGGCCTGCGGCTGTGGAGTTTTAACCCGTTAGCGTTAGGCGTATTCTTAAGGAGAGATAGCAGCTAATCGTGGCTGCGGAGTTTTAACCCGTTAGCGTTGATCATATCTTACTATGTGCGGAAAGGAATTATCATCAACTGCGGCTGCAGAGTCTTCACCCGTTAGCGTTAATCATGTATAGGATAATCAACAATTGTGGCTGCGGAGATTTCACCCGTTAGCGTTAATCATAAAATTGTACAAGGGATATTTATTAATTGCGGCTGCGGAGTTTTAACCCGTTAGCATTAATTAACCGAGGTAGGGTAATAATTTACGCTATGCACAATGATATTATGTTAATACTGTTCGTCCAAGCTCATCTTGTCTATTTCTTCTGATTATTATTTATTTTACTTTTATATTTGAATTTTGCAGTTTTCATTTTCTATTAGTTTTATTTCTCTATCTAGTAGATGTGATTTGTATTTGTGATTCTATGAATGAATAGCTCTGCTCGAGCACCCGTCTTATATAGTCCAAATTCCCACTCTAATTCTCAATTTCCCAGAATTTGTAAATACTTGAGAGGCTTCCTCAGTCTGTTCTAAAATGTTCTACGACGAGTAGGTCTGTTTGATGTTAACTCCTACGAACTCTTTTATTTTCAAATAATTTTACAACAATCATATTATTCTTAATCTAAATTAACATATTATTAATCATCATATTATTTATCATGTCTCTTCTTTATAGAACGTGATGTAACGCTTCATTGCCCCCCTAGATTCAGGGCGAATTAACTGGTACATGTTTATTTGTACTGAATTTCTATTATCTACTTCCTAATCCGAATACATTTATGCAATTTACAGTAATAGCCTAAAAAATAAAAAATTTTTTTTTTTTTTTCATATACATGGTGATTTTTTTTTTTTTTTTTTTTTTGTTGCATCGTCCTTTCGTATCCTGCTGGGTGATGGGACTCTTGCTTCATTTACTTCCGGTCATTGGTCAGTAACATCCCTCTTTTTCATCGTGACGCGTTAGTTTATGCGGGCCTTCATAAATAGCCATAAACTTATTTTGTCTGGATGTGGTTCAATTCCCTCCGTTGTTGACGTATATCCCAAAAACTCCACTTTTTGTCTACAAAACTTTGAATTCTCAAAGTCAATTGTGACATTGGGTTCGTCTAATTTACTAAATACATGGTTTAATCGTCCCATGTGATCCTCGAAATTCGTTGAAATGCGTAATAACTCGTCAACGAATGTGAGAATCTTATGGTTTATTTCTCTCATAGTGGGTATTGTTTCTAATTTTTCGTTTACTTTCTCTTCAATAATTTGATAGCCTTCATCATTCTCGCTTATCCGACTTGTGTTTATAATTTTATTCGGGGTGGTGTCTACTAATTTTGGTTTTTCCGAATCTGAACCCCCCTTAACTTTTACTGATATATTTTTCGCGTTATTTTTTATCGTGCGTTTCTCGACCCTTGCGTCAGGATTCTTTTTCTTGTCTAACAAAATTTCTTTTGGATTTTGAAATATTGAACTTATTTCATATAGATCATAATTATTTACCGGGACATGACGATTTTTAATAGTTCTATTTCTTTCTTTATGATCCCCCTGCATGCCCCTGTCTAGTTTTCCTGCTCATTATAGTCTTGTCAGTCTTCTGTTTGTCTATTGTTTTCCCTGTTTTGCGATCTTTGGTACTCTTCTTGATTCCCCGAGTTATTTCTATCGCTATTCTGATCCCTATTAGTACGGTCTCGATTTCCCTGATTGAATGTTTTCGAAGTCGTATCTCTATTTGACCGCGACGCGTCCTGACTATAGTTTGATTTACGTGAGTTGTCGAATTTTTCTAATAAGTTAATTAGTGCTGTGAGCGTTTCGACTCCTCGTGTCAGGATTGCATTATTAATCGTGTCGTCATAATGTCTCGACAAGCATTCAACTATTTCCTGTTCCGTCATTTTGTGTTTAAAGTCTTTCGCTGCATGATATTTTTGTATCGCGTATTCGACTCTGGTTAACGTACCGTCAGGTCGATATGATCCGAACTCTAAGTTACGCCGGACTTTTCGTTGAGTTTCGTCACTCCAAAACTTATTTTTGAATTTTCTTTTAAATGACTCGAAGTTATCGCTCGCCGGGTCTTCCATTATTTCCCACCATTCTCTAGCTATTCCTATTAAACTCTGTTTAATCATTACCATTTTTTCGCGATTAGCTAATCCTTGAGCTTCACAAAATGATTCTAACTGAGATAGATAACTTATAGGTTTTTCTCTAGCGCTCCCTTCATATTTTGGGATAATTAACTTTGTTCCCCAATTATTCGTTCGGCTCTGGCCAGGTTCGACTTGTCTATCTCCTTGAGCTTCGAGCCTATTCACTCTTTCTCTTTGTTCTGCAATATTTTCTTGCACCCTGGTAATCGTGGCTAATTGTCTAGCTAGAATCCCGTTCACTTCTTCATCTTGTGATGCTAATTTTGTATTAACTTCCTTTCTCAGGATCTCTAATTCTTTTTTATCAATTATTTCTGCTCTCAGTTTGTCCGTTTCTAGTGTAGTCTGATTTATTATCTCTTGAGTTTGCTTTTCTACTAGTGCTTCTAACTTACCTATTCTCGCCACTAATGATTTTTGGCAAGCCAATAAGTCTGTCTTAGCTTGTTGTTTAATATGTTCGTACCTATCGACGATCTTTTTTTCTAATGTTTCCTGTACTCCCTGAAGTCTACTTTCGATTTCTATCATCCAATCTACTCTTAATTTCTTTAACCTCTCTTCCATTTCCTTATTGATCTCCTCGATTCGTCTTGCTTCTGCCATTTTATTTTGTGTTAGTTAATCTTTTAATGCCAAAATTGCTTTATCGTGCCCCACGTTGGGCGCCAAATGAAACGTTATTTACTTTCTCGTAAGGAGTTTCCTTTAATTTTGAATTTTAATAAATCTCCGGGCTACTTAAGCAAAGGCATCTGCTCTATATTGATTCTATTGTTCTTTTTCTTAATTTAAGTGATGATAACCTTCGTGGTTTCTACTACCTAAGGCCTGCGGCTGTGGAGTTTTAACCCGTTAGCGTTAGGCGTATTCTTAAGGAGAGATAGCAGCTAATCGTGGCTGCGGAGTTTTAACCCGTTAGCGTTGATCATATCTTACTATGTGCGGAAAGGAATTATCATCAACTGCGGCTGCAGAGTCTTCACCCGTTAGCGTTAATCATGTATAGGATAATCAACAATTGTGGCTGCGGAGATTTCACCCGTTAGCGTTAATCATAAAATTGTACAAGGGATATTTATTAATTGCGGCTGCGGAGTTTTAACCCGTTAGCATTAATTAACCGAGGTAGGGTAATAATTTACGCTATGCACAATGATATTATGTTAATACTGTTCGTCCAAGCTCATCTTGTCTATTTCTTCTGATTATTATTTATTTTACTTTTATATTTGAATTTTGCAGTTTTCATTTTCTATTAGTTTTATTTCTCTATCTAGTAGATGTGATTTGTATTTGTGATTCTATGAATGAATAGCTCTGCTCGAGCACCCGTCTTATATAGTCCAAATTCCCACTCTAATTCTCAATTTCCCAGAATTTGTAAATACTTGAGAGGCTTCCTCAGTCTGTTCTAAAATGTTCTACGACGAGTAGGTCTGTTTGATGTTAACTCCTACGAACTCTTTTATTTTCAAATAATTTTACAACAATCATATTATTCTTAATCTAAATTAACATATTATTAATCATCATATTATTTATCATGTCTCTTCTTTATAGAAGGTGATGTAACGCTTCAGTATATACCCCTTCAAGTTCGGCGAAAATTATTCTTTGTCTCTTCGTGAATTACCGTTGCAAAAGACCCTGAATCGGCTTCCATTGACAATTTCAGCTTACCAATAATAACGAATTCAAAAAATTGCGGATCGGTGCCTCGTTGCTCGCTCATTACATGATCCATACAATTTTGGTCACTCTCTACAGTCTCTATCATG
This sequence comes from Tenthredo mesomela, assembly GCA_943736025.1. Taxonomy (NCBI): domain Eukaryota; kingdom Metazoa; phylum Arthropoda; class Insecta; order Hymenoptera; family Tenthredinidae; genus Tenthredo; species Tenthredo mesomela. Next base: position 22,840,214 of record OX031013.1, on the reverse strand, counting down.
AAGAAATCTTCCTGGCTGCCTACTTCCGCATCTTGTTCTTCTTCTTCATGCACATGTTGTACCTTACGACGGTCTGCTGTTTTAGTTCGGCATGCCCCTTCGACGTGTTCCCTCCGTTGACAAAATTGCAGCTCTGGAAACGCAGACGACAATTTCTTGATATTAGTAGGGGAGCCCAGAGTGCTAAATGAGGATTGACTTTGTCGTCGTGGAAACCTATTAGATTTGGAAGATAAGATGGTAGAAAGAAAAAAAGGTTATATAATGTTTACCCTTTCAGCGGTGGGGGAAGCTTCTACAGGTTCTCAAAAATGTAAAAAAAAAAAAACAGTTACATGGAAATACTCTAACGCATCAGATATTGATAGCGTATACGCCCCACATGTCTCTGATATTGAAAGTATGTTAATCTGCCGGTTTGCATGGTGGGGGGTAGCTGTACGGAAGGGTTGAAAATAGGAAAAAAAAAAAATTACGCGAGCGCGTCAGATTCTCAGAGGGGATGTTAAGTGAAGCCAAAACAAGCTCCCATTCAAAAGACTGACGATTTGGACATGACGCAGACTCATGGCGGCTTCTTGATAATGCAAAAAAAAATCGCCATTTTGAAATACTCAAGCGCGTCAGATCTTTATACAGGTGATTCAGCTTGATGTCCTAGTCGTGTTGACCTATAATCTGACGATTATTTGGAGGGATTTTTTTAGTCTGACAAATTGAAAAAAAAAATTAAAATTTTTTTTATTTCTTTTTTTTTTTTTATCATTAAATGTGACAAACAAAAATCTTAGAAAATAACATGCAAATAAGAAAATCTATTTCATTCAATTATGACAATTGTTTTACAGAAAAAAAAATAGTGAAATATTAAAAAAGCTTTAAAAATATTTTTTCTTTAATCCTCGTCTTTATCCGTGGAATTGTCGTACTGCAAATCTGGCTGGATTTCTTCGTGGATCATTTATTTTTTATTTTTTTATTTTTTATTTTTTATTATTTATTTATTTTTTTATTTATTTATTTGTTAATTTTTTTATTATTTATTTATTTATTTATTTTTTTTATTTATTTTATTATTTATTTTATTTATTTTACGGAAAGTAGTGTGGAGGGTGCGAGAGAGTACGAGATCGAGAAAAAGTGATAGGGAAATAGAGGCGCGGAGTGGGGAATACAGGCTTCACTGCAGCTGCACGCGCTAAGCTTTTCTGACGATTTGTGCTACTTCGGCTTGTGGAAATCGGCAGATTATATTTTTTCCGTTATTCTTGAATTATTTCCTTCAAGATAAAAAAAAAAATTTGACCGCGCTCGAGAATTTTAAGATAACGATTTTTTTTTTGCAAGTTTGTGACCTTCCCACGACCTTACGTCACGCTCAAATCGTCAGATTATTATTCTGCACACTTTTCAGCATGTAATTGACCCACCTTACCTTAATCTGACGCGCTCGAGTATTTCGAACGATCGATTTTCTTTTTACTATTCTGATCGGCTGCCCTAGACGCGCGTTCCTATATCAAGGGCTAATATATGGTGGAGGTACTCAACAGTATACAAGGCATCCCCCTATATGTTAATCTGCGGCGCTCGAGTAAATCCCGAAATCCCCTATTGGGCTCCCCTACTATATGTGATCCGGTTTGTTGCAGCAATAGCACATAATTCGAGAATTATTCGTTTTGGTTTCTTCTGCTCGTGGGTTCTCTCGTTTTTGTCCACTGCCGTTCTTTTTGTGCTGACTTTGCTTGCTAAACGCTTGTTTCTTTCGCGATGAGAACATTGCATGCGTGTCCTCTACCGATGAGTTACCGGAAATCATTTTTTTTTTTGTGTTCGTTGCGTTCTTGCTTGCTTCTTCTCGCGCTGCCGCCAGCTTATACGCATCATCATAAGAGGGCTGAGAGACTCGGAACAACTCGGTCTACGTCTCTTGATCCTTCAGGCCGCAGATAAACTGATCGCGCAGCGCAGATGTAAGTCTGTGAAGTTACAGTTCAATGCTAGCTTTTTTAACCTTGCACCGAAATTTGCTACCTTCTCCGTCTCGCTCTGGTTTGCTAGATGGAATTTGCATCTTTCCATTGTTTCCGACGGCTTCGGACACAAATGTTTGCCAACAATATCGACTGGCTCCTTGAAAGACTTGTCTTTTGGTTTCGTCGGTGCACACAGGTCTCGCACCAATGTGTACGTATCAGCGCTTATCTTTGTGAGTAGTACAGCTGTTTTCGTACTATCCGCCGTGTCATTTGCCACGAAATATAGTTGTAAACGTTCGATATACGCTTCCAAGCCATCTTGTCCGAGTACAAATTCGAGTTTACTCGCTTTTGCCATTATGTTTCGCTGTATATTGCCCGAAATATCCGATGCTGTAGATCTATCGTCACGCTTACACGGTTCTACTACTGCCGAACCCTCAGCCGCTACACTCTCACTCGACGATGCTGTCGAACTATTGTCACTCTCCGAGTTAATGTTTACCTCGTCTTGTTTGGGTTCTCTTTTCTCACTCGTTGCCAATTGTAAGGAATGAGACACTTAGGTGGTTCTTAACTATAGATTTATTCAGCGACGTACATAAGGTCTTACCTGATATTTAATTTGTAAATAATTCTTTAAATGAGAAAAATTAACGGACGATCCGGGAGTCGAACCCAGGATCTACGGACGCCTATCCGGGGATACGCTATAGTGTATATGACTTTGCCTTGCGTACTACTACACAGTAAACAGTGCTACATACCCAAGAATCAACATTACATATACATACGGAGCACAAGAATATGAAGATGAGAAAAATTGCGGTGATCCGTGGGCGAGCTAGGTGGTCTCGGGTGTAAGTCCCCGGATAGGCGTCCGTAGATCCTGGGTTCGATTCCCGGATCGTCCGTTAATTTTTCTCATTTAAAGAATTATTTACAAATTAAATATCAGGGATAAAATAAGTTAAGTAATTGATTAAAAATATTTAATTAATTACTTAATAAAAATAATACGCACATTAAAAGGCCGCTATATACAATAAACTCACACAGCCTGCTCGTGACACATCCGTCATACAGGTGCTATAGTGTATTTGACTTTGCCTTGCGTACTACTACACAGTAAACAGTGCTACATACCCAAGAATCAACATTACATAAGGTCTTACCAGTTAGGTCTATTATATCTTACTGACTACTCTTGCTTTTCTCAAATCTATGATTCCCTGTCGCTCGAGGGCAGCACCTGCCGGTCTCGCATTTGCGAGATATTACAAACTGAAATTGTGTCCAGGAGTGCAGTTTAAAGGTCAAAGGATAAGGTGTGTCATTGAAATTTGTTACCTGTGTCTCAAAGTAGCTTCATCCGCTGTAATACAATTCTTGTTCAGATCAGAATTCTGCACGCCCGAGTCGAAATTTTAGCCCTCCTTTGAATGCACTAGAACCTATTTTTCTTTGTAATGCATGGGCCGCCACTCTCCGTTGAACCTACTAGGCCTCCTTTCGCTCTACTTCACCCTCCGATGACCCTCCTAGACCTCTTTTAGATAGCAAATATCTCGCGGACATGAACCTACGTAGCCTCATTTGAATCCGAAGACCCCTGACTTCACCCTACGTAACCTCCTTTGGATCCGAAGTCTCCTACTCTGACCCTCCATAGCCTACTTTGGATCCAATGCTGGCCAAGAACATAACCAGGACCAAAAACTTTGGATCCAAAGGAGGGTCTATGTAGGGTCAAGGCAGGTGACTGGATTCAAAAGAGGTTACGTAGGGTCAAGGCAGGAAACTGGATTCAAAGGAGGTTACGTAGGGTCAAGGCAGTAGTCTGGATTCTGGGATATGTTTTTTTGAAACTCTACTACTTTCAACGTCAGGTCTTAGTTTATTATATCCATAACTCTGTAGTTTACACAAAAATACGTAATCCACACATATTGATAACGCATATCTCGCTAAATTTAAGTGCAATGGAACCTCGTAGGCGTGCGCCCAACGCTAAAGCCTTGACAACACAAAGGCCCCTATCAGGATCAGTTGTGGATTCCACAATAATAGATCTCTATATCACTGCTCGATCGGTTTACCGGATTTGTAAAATATGGAATATAAAGGTATACACTATTACTTATTAGAGAAAAAAATGTTCCACGAGATCCACTAAAAGTTTTACGGTAATTTCAACACTGTTTTTAGTTCTTCGGACAGAAGTGGAATTTTCCACTTTAAGTAAATTTATGTTTTAACTAAAAAAAAAGTGTCGAAATAAACAGAAAAATTTTAGTGGACCTCCTGGACCATTTTTTTTTTTTCTTACAAAATGTCATATTTTATTCGGATAAACAGATAACCGCGTAAACGAAAGATGCATGATATAATATTTAGTAATTAATCGTAATAATATATGCAAGAACTTCAATCTAGTCAAATTTCAAATGCCAATACTCAAATGCAAAATTTTGATGACATTGAAATATTTCGAGTAATAACTTGACACTTTGATGGGCCTCGAACAAGTAGAAGAGTATATAACAAAAGTTTACAACAGAAGAACAGAAAACTGAATAGTCTTGTATCGTTCACTCGCTACGCTCGCTCACTCGATTGGCTCTTGATAATTACAGGGAAAAATATCAGTAAAAAAAAAAAATTTAGTACGTGGTACTTGCGGGCCATTTATGAGTAAGTAAAAGAGTTTTCACTTAGGTCTATGTATCATTTGTTTGATACATATTGATATAATGGCCCGCCAAGTACCACTTCCTAAATTTTTTTTTACTGATATTTTTCCCTGTAATTATCAAGAGCCAATCGAGTGAGCGAGCGTAGCGAGTGAACGATACAAGACTATTCAGTTTTCTGTTCTTCTGTTGTAAACTTTTGTTATACAGAAGACATGTACTTGGCAATTGTATTTGATTTCAATCGTTTTGTAAGTAGACATTTTCATAGTACCAATTTTGTTGAGAAGGAATTTTGGTTGGTGGATTTTTTGGGGGGTAGTGACCACATTAATGTACTTGGCGAAAGGCTTTTGCACCAGGGGTGCTTTTTGGGGTTGATATCACCACTTTTTGTACAATTTTGCTCGACTATCTAATAATTGTGCTCGCTCGCTACGCTCGCTCGATTGGGTTTTCCTGTATATTCGTTCGCGAGGCTTGCTCAGTTGTCAGCATTCTGTCAATTGTTCCTATGAAAATCTCAATGCATGTATACGGTGATGCCTTTTGTATCATCCGAATCCTCAAAAAGCAGCAATGTTAAAAGTAGTAGTATAATTTTAAATGAAGTAAAATAGTGTTATAATATACACGTATGCTCATACTCTTCTGTGAGCCTTGAATTTTTGTGGACAGATGTAACATGTGTTCTTTTATTAAGTTCCACGAATTGTTTTGTTAAAATCCGGTATAATTCTATATGCCTGAACGTGTAACCCTGCGCGCAGCCCTCTTCCTGTCTCATCTGGGTCTGGGACCGGCAATGGCGGAGTCACTTGCACGCAGGGTTATAGTTGCTGCTCATGATTAAATATATATAAATATGAGATATATGTATTGCAATTCTTAGGTAGTTTTTTTTTTTTTAATGGAACTAGGTCCTCTGCAGAAAGAACATGTACTTGTCCCGTACTCATAACGTCAACTTTGAATTCGGATCTGAACAGAAGGTATCGAAATATATAGAATTAAGCCGATTGAGCCTATTGATGCAAGACTGGCGTAAAGCATAAAATGAAAGTTTTTGAAGTCAAACACTTGCATTCTGCTCTATTCGTCTGACTCTATTCGTTTCTTGTATCAAATCACACTGCCTCGTTATTTTGCAACTTCAACGTTTTCTCTCATCATACTCTCTTCTCATACGGCGACCCGCTACAAAATTAAACAATCCGTAAAAAAGGTTGTGCAATGAATAAATAAATATAAATGAGAAATAAATGGTTTTTATAATTTTCATGAATAAATACAAATCTCTATCATCTGAGAAAGAGGAAGTCTATCGATCATTTCTTTAATATTGAATAAGTATTTTCATTCTAACCATTTGTCGTGATAGCACTAATCTGAATTTGATTGAGATCGTTCCGAGCAGAGAGTCTAAGCTGTTTGTAAAAAATGTATTAAAAAATTATCTTCACCGAAGGTCAAAGCACTACGTTGTCGTGGAGTGTAGAATAAAGCCTATCGGAGTCCAACGCACAACGTCAACTTACAGTCTCGTTTGGACTAGAGGATACCGAGATAGAATATAGAACTCGTCGGAATCCAACGCATAACGTTGACGCACAATTTGGGTCTGAGCAGACGAGCCTTTAAAGATGAGCCTAACATAGAGCTTAAAGTGGAATTCGTAGCAATGCAACGCTTGAACTCGGCTTTCTTGGTCTGGCTCCATGCCGTCCTTATATCAAATTATGCTATCCTGATATTTTTCAACTTCAACATTTTCTCTTGATTTTCTATTGTCAGACTTTCTCAGGCGGCAACGTGCTAAATAATTGGAATCCCTAAAAAAAAACGTTTCCTCCGATAATTGCATTCATAAATGAAAATAGGCCAAATCTACAATGTATAAGTGAACAAAATTTAGAGGTAATAGTCAGTTAATAATAGTCATCTGACAGTCTTGTGTCATGCAAGGTAAACCTAATCGTAAAATTATCCGTTCACGATTGTTATTTTATTTATCACCATGAATTTTACACGTCAGTCGATTCGCATAACGTCAAAAGCTCAAGATCGTAGGATTTAAGATAATAATTAACCTATCGAAACATTTTTGTTGGTGGCTATCACTTAAATGTACTTGGCGTAAGGTTTTCGCACCTGAGGGGCTTTTGGTGGGTATTCACTAGTTTTCGTACCTTCATATTTCATATTATTATTAATCATTGCTTGTACTTTCTTTTATTTTCTTTATTTGATTTGAATTCGAAAACATGAAATGAAATGACAACACGCGTCTGCTAGTGTTGCAGACGGTTTCTGTCTGCGATACCAGCGCTGACTACGTTGTGACTGTCGAACTAACGCCATTCTATACAACTTTTGTGTGGATTTTCCCTTCTACTGTGTGATTTTATGTTTGAATTCGAAAACATGAAATGAAATGACAACACGCGTTGTCCGACTACATGCCTGTATAAGGCGATTAGTCGTTAAAGGATAACTAACTAACTAATGACAACACGCGTCTGCTAGTGTTGCAGACGGTTTCTGTCTACGATACCAGCGCTGACTACGTTGTGACTGTCGAACTAACGCCATTCTATACAACTTTTGTGTGGATTTTCCCTTCTACTGTGTGATTTTATGGGAATGGTTTGAATGGGATGAATCTTGGTCTGAATTTTTGTGTGGATTTTCCCTTCTATGTCATGTTCCCAGATGTGTAAGGACGTATGTTCTATGTATAAACATAGGACATACGCCCTGCGGTTAGCGACGAAATGTGATTTTATGGGAATGGTTTTAGTGTTAACGAATCTTGGTCTGAAGACGACGAAGGAGAAACATTGTACGAGGAAACGGGGTATCAGAATCTGTAGTTAATTATATCTCAGCCCTCCGGACACCGATTTAATCGATCTAAGGCTCAAATGAAAGCTTTTCATGCCCACATCCTGGATTAAATTAGTTTTAATTCGTGTATGTTGTGAGGTGAAAGAAACCAAAGATACTAATTCGTGGTATAGGTTAGGGTAGTTGCCTCTCAGGTATATAGACTCGTTGAGTCTCGCGCTTGAAAATTTTTTTTTTTTAATGTACTTGGCGCGAGACTCTACCGAGTCTCTTGATTGAGTCTAATGCCATATGATAGATGACTTTGCCTTGCGTACTACTACAGTGCTACATACCCAAGAATCATAACAACAGACGTATACATAGTATTGCAGTCCCGGTATACACTACCGGTATACAGTGGCGGCGCACACACAGAAGCGGAAAAATGTAAACAGCGGCAACGTTCTCTGTATACGGTGTCACCGGTAGACGGCTACACGTAGGGAACCAATCACAGGCTTCGCATTCGTCAACAATACCCGAACACGTTGAATACCACCTCCGCGTACACTCTTATTCTCCACTACTGACTACACGGAGAGACAGTGACCGAGCACTAAATTTCCCCGTGTAGGGGCAGACGCTATGCAGCAAGTTGGGTGTACGAATATTTGTTGCTAAGAATCAAAAGTCGTAAACTGTACGAACATCTCCGATCCACTGACAGTAGTAGCGTAGTGCTAGCACTCGAGACTACGGAGCGGGAGGACCTGAGTTCAAATCCCCAAGCGAGTCAAGGAAGGCCTGAGCGGCAGCCTGCAAAAAATGTAAGACGGGTCACGCCGTCCAGGCGCTAACTTGACTCACGGTGGTTTGAGCTCGGATCCGGCTACATCTGGACAAGGTTTTTCCGGCGGTTTCCCTTGTCCCTCGTGCGAATGCGGGTGTTTCTATACATGTAGGTATATAAATATACCTGCATATCGACGTGTCCCGTTCAGAAAGAAGTAACTCAGAAAATCTGTGAAGAAGGAAATAACTCAGGAAATCTGTGAAGAAGGAAGTAACTCGCGCTAGCGGTTAAAAAGGAAGTAACTCGCAATAGCGGTTTAAAAAGAAGTATCTCGTGATTAAAATTATTAAACAAATTTGAGTGACTGAGAAATAGGTGATCATATTTAAGTAGGTCTGCCAAGTTGTCGATTATATTCCTTTTTGCCTCATAGCTCTGCCTGTTTAGAATAGTAGAATGTATAAAATGGGTATAGTGAAGATACAAAAAGGAAAATTTGCTCATTTCTTTTCATTTTTTTTTTTTTTTTCTCATTTTTTAGTATATATAATTCGGACTTGGGAGTGTCAGAAGCAAAATTAAAGGATCGTTTATGGCTATGCCCGACTAACGCGATTCCCCCTCAACATCACAACTATTATAAATCGTTGAAGCCAATAAGGCAGACTGTATGATATAGACCGTAGAATATGTTATGAAAATAACATAAAAAAAAAGGGGGAAAAAAAAAAAAGGAAAATTCGCTCATTTCTTTTCTAGTTCTTTTATCCTATTATTTTGCTACCGACCAGTCTTTCCGAGAAAACCAATAGATAAATGCAAATAAATATACGAATAATATACAAATTAATAGCACCTCAATTGTATTTATTAAATTATTATTTTCACTGTCAATTTTTCAGGCAAATCATAACATATTCTACGGTCTATATCATACAGTCTGCCTTATTGGCTTCAACGATTTATAATAGTTGTGATGTTGAGGGGGAATCGCGTTAGTCGAGCATAGCCATAAACGATCCTTTGATTTTGCTTCTGACACTCCCAAGTCCGAATTATATACTAAAAAATGAGAAAAAAAAAAAAATTAGAAGAAATGAGCAAATTTTGCTTTTTGTATTTTCACTATACCCATTTTATACATTCTACTATTCTAAACAGGCAGAGCTATGAAGCAAAAAGGAATATAATCGACAACTTGGCGGACCTACTTATGATCACCCATTTCTCAGTCACTCAAATTTGTTTTAGTATATTATGTGGCATGCCCGTAAACCAAGTGTTTTTCGGCGAGAATAATGATTTCAGGACGAGCTAAAGGCGAGCCGGAGGCGAGTTCTGAAATCATTATTCGAGTCAAAAACGGTTTACGGGTGCGCCCCATACTGTATTTTTTTCGAAATAAGCATGAAAAATAATTTTAATCACGAGATACTACTTTTTAAACCGCTATTGCGAGTTACTTCCTTTTTAACCGCTAGCGCGAGTTACTTCCTTCTTCACAGATTTCCTGAGTTACTTCCTTCTTCACAGATTTTCTGAGTTACTTCTTTCTGAACGGGACACGTCGATATACAACCTGTCTGCTTACTCTGTACGCCATGTACTCATCTCTCTCTCTCTTAACCTATACATAGTTTTAAGTTAGGTTAAGATTTCTCTCTTCGCCTACCCTGCATACAATATTGTAAATGCAGGGTAGGATTGTCCAATATTGTTATGGTCAAATAAACATCTATATATATATATATATATAATTGGTAAATTGGTTTGCTTTGGGCTCTCCCAGGTACTCCCCTCGGGGTTCGACCTTTTTTCGTTATCTTTTTTCCCTATAGTCAAGGTGCTCCTCCCCCTCTCCCTCTTTCTCCGTTTTTGCCTCCTTCTTCCAACTTTGCACCTTGACTGGCTCTACTGTTTTAGGTGGGATCCAAACCACCAGAGCCGCGGTTGAGGCATATGAGTATTTTTCTATTTAAAAATCTCAGTGGTGCCAGGGGGGATTCGAACCCGCGATCTACGTGTTCGTAGTCGGGGCTCTTGTCCACGAGCCACCGCGGCTCTTTATATATATATATATATATACTAGGGGGGCTTCGCCCCCCTGCGCGCTACGCGCGCCAACCCCCCATATTCTAATTTGTATCAGTTGTTTCTAAAATTCAAATAATCCGTGGATTTTATGTTCTTCGTATTCCTCGTTGTCCAGGTCGTTTGCCAAGTATTTCTAGTAGTCCAGGTCCTCGGCTTCGTAGTTCTCGTTGTCCAGGTCGTTCAGTGAGTATATCTCGTAGTCCAGGTCCTGGGCTTCGTAGATTTCTTAGTCCAGGTCACTCACTAAGTATTTCTTGTAGTCCAGGTCCTCGGCCTCGTAGTTCTCGTTGCCCAGGTCCTTCGTTTCGTATTCCTCGTTGTCCAAGTATTTCGATAAGTATTTCCAGTGTCCAGGTCTTCGGCTTCGTAGTTCTCGTAGTCCAGGTCATTCACTGAGTATTTCTCGTAGTCCAGGTCCTCGGATTCGTATCTCTTGAAGTCGTGTGTAGAGACTATTAGGATATATCGCCGCCGCCGTGTCAGACATTTTATGCTCTCCTCGGCTATCCACGGCTATCTTCGGTTATCCTCGGCTATCTTCGGCTATCCTCGGCTATCTTCGGCTATCCTCGGCCATCCTCGGCTATCCCCGGCCATCCTCGGCTATCCCCGGCTATCTTCGGCTATCCTCGGCTCTCTCTGGTTCTCTCACCATCTGCTGCTCTAGTCTTACTGCCGCTTACTCAAGTCTTGCTCGGCTTCTCACTCTCTCGCCTCCTCGCTCCGTCTCACTATATTCCTCTCGCACTCTCGCCCTAGACATATAGCTATAATGCACCTATATATAATGAACTTGTATGTATGTATTTGTATGTTTAGTGATGCCCAATATTGCCATGGGCATTTTCAATAAAATATCTATCTATCTATCTATCTTCGGCTCTCCTCGGCTGCCTTGGCTCTGCTTCCCCCTTTCCCTTTCCTGGGCCCGTGGACCGAGGGGAGGACCGGGTTCGGCTCCCCTTGGCTCTCCCCGGCTATCCTCGACTATCTTCGGCTATCTTCGGCTATCCTCGGCTATCTTCGGCTGTCTTCGGCCATCCTCGGCTCTCTTCGGTTCTCTTCGACTCTCCTCGGTTCTGCTTCCCCCTTTCCCTTTCCTGGGCCCTCAGACTGAGGGAAGGACCGGGTTCAGCTCCCCTTGGCTCTCCTCGGCTGTCCTCGGCTATCTTCGGCTATTCAGGATAGTTTTCGATAGGGAAGCCGAATGGGCTGGGGGGAGGGGGAGGGATAAACAAAAGCCGAGCGGAGCCGAGATCGCTGGGATACTGACAAAGGTTAGGTTAGATTACCTAACCTAAGCTAACCCAACCCGACCCAACCCAACGCACTCTATCCTGACCATGGCAACCTAACCCAACCTGACCTAACCTAACCTCACCTCAAAGGTCAGGTCAGGTAAGGTTAGGGGTCAGGTACGGTTAGGTTAGGTTAGGTTACCAGCGTAACCTACTCTATCCTGACCAAGGCAACCCAACCCAACCTGACACAACCTAACCCATCCTAACCTAACCTAGCCCACTCTATCCTGACCATGGCAACCTAACCCAACCTGACCTGACCTAACCTAGCCTAGTTAGGTTAGGTTACCTAACACCTCAAAGGTCAGGTCAGGTAAGGTTAGGTTAGGTTACCAACCTAACCTACTCTATCCTGATCAAGGCAACCCAACCTAACCTGACCTAACCCACTCTATCTTGACCATGGCAACCTAACCCAACCTGACCTGACCTAACCTAGCCGAGTTAGGTTAGGTTACCTTACACCTCAAAGGTCAGGTCAGGTTAGGTTAGGTTACAGACCTAACCTACTCTATCCTGACCAAGGCAACCTAACCTAACCTGACACGACCTAACCCATCCTAAGGATTAGGGGGAGGGGAGGGGCGAAAAGAGCCGAGCGGGGTCGAAGAGGCCATGGAAAGGGGGGGAGGGGGGGGGGGGGGTAGCGAGCGAGGTCGAGGAGGCCATGGAAAGTCTGACGATATATCGCCGCCGCCGCCGCCGCCGCCGCCGCCGATATATCTTTATAATATAGAGAGATATATATGGGGGTTTCCAGCTCATCTCGACCACCTTCCAGACCTGACCTCCTCGGATTTGAGTGAAACTTTTTTTTCGCTTCACTCAAGGCCCAAATTGAAACCTCAATTTTTTTCAGAATTTTTCGAGCTCCCGTCCCGGAGGCATAGATAGTGGAAATTTGCCATTTTATGAAATTCCAGAATTTTTGAACGATGATATCTTGGGATTGAAGAGTCATATCAATAAAAACGGGGTGGTCAATAGATTTGTCTTGAATTGAACTTTCTGAAAAAAAATATTTCGCAATTTGGCGATACCGTCCCGGCCGCTAGAAATTCATTTTAGAGCGAAAAATGGATTTTTAGATGATTTGGGCATTTTTGATTTTTTTAATTTTTTTTTCTAAAATTCTTTGAAGAAAGACAAATTTTTGAGGCCCATAACGAAAATGGAGACTTTAATGGTTTAGAAGTTATGATTTTTTCAGTTTTTAAAAGTGTGCGAAACTGAGAATTTCAAGCGACAAATACCCGTCTCATCGGCTGTTTTATTTTTTTTTCGTTTCATTCGACTAGAATTGACTTCTCATTCAAAGAACCGTACCGCATCAATTGAATAAAAATGAAAAAGCCGATGAGACGGGTATTTGTCACTTGAAATTCTCAGTTTCGCACACTTTTAAAAACTAAAAAAATCATAACTTCTAAACCATTAGAGTCTCCATCTTCGTTATGGGCCTCAAAAATTTGTCTTTCTTCAAAGAATTTTAGAAAAAAAAATCAAAAAAATCAAAAATGCCCAAATCATCGAAAAATCCATTTTTCGCTTTAAAATGAATTTCTAGCGGCCGGGACGCTATCGCCAAATTGCGAAATATTTTTTTTCAGAAATTTCAATTCAAGACAAATCTATTGACCACCCCGCTTTTATTGATATGACTCTTCAATCCCAAGATATCATCTTTCAAAAATTCTGGGATTTCATAAAATGGCAAATTTCCACTATCTATGCCTCCGGGACGGGAGCTCGCAAAATTCTGAAAAAAATTAAGGTTTCAATTTGGGCCTTGAGTGAAGCGAAAAAAAAGTTTCACTCAAATCCGAGGGGGTCAGGTCTGGAAGGTGGTCGAGATGAGCTGGAAACCCCCATATATATATATATTGTAACGGATCAGACAACATAGGCCTGACCGTTAGCAATTCAAACATCAGCCGTTGCTAGCATCGAACGTTCTAGAACATTCGACGAGAGCGACAAGTCGCGTGACGTCATAGCAAGTATATAAGTCGAGACACAGCTCTCATCACCAGCAATTCTACGGTATAGCACCGGGTTGACTCGCAACGCTCTTATTCATCGGTCACAATAGGCAGAGCGCCTTGTGAACTAATAGCTTCATTTCAATATAAATTCTATTCTATTCAAATAGCAAATTTCAACAGAAATCAAATAAAATCCAAAATATCAATAAAAGAAATTATCATAAAAGAAAATATATTATTTAATCAAAATATCGAAAATCAGATTATAGAATAAAGTAACGGAAATTTTCTTTAAAAACGACGAACCTGTCAAACATCGCTTAGCGATACAAATAGTCTACAATATAGAAAGTTAGCAAGTAAGGAACACTGTAAATATAGGATAAGTAATTGGTAGCAACCGCAAGGTTTGGAAAAATTAAAATAAATCGAAATTCTTGGTTATTTAAAAAGTAAGTTACTCTATGCAGATCCCTTATCCGCCATTTCCAGGTTCTTCTTCATTGGTATAACCAACCAAAGCTACATACAGCCTTAGTGTGTCTCTGACGCACTCAGGTCTGGCACAGCAGGTTGTATTGTTTAGAAAATTTGGGGATAAACTAACTTTAACATAACTAAAATCAAAAGGTTAGGTGGGTAAAGTGCAGCCTTAGCGCGTTTACGTGTTCAGGTCTGTGGGGAGGCGGCTTTAGTTGCACGGCGACTCGAGTCCGTAATAGGGAACATTAAATTATTGATTTAAAGGTCTAGAAAACATAATTCGAGCAAAGAACTCACAATTACACTCGGTTCGCGATACCGGTGGTATCGCTCAAGAACCGAAACGTAACAATATATATCCCATCAAATTTTAGTTCTTCCATGTTCCCCCGAGTAAAAATGATTTTATGTGTCTAGGCCCAAAAAACCGCGATTCTAACCTCGCTCTGCTCGGTTTAAATGCGGTTTTTGGCCTAGACACATAAAATGATATATGCCATACGGCCCATAAAGTATTTTCTGACGAATTTCTGACGAACTCCGTAAAAGCGTTGAGGTGTGCCGAAATTTGTCAAATTGATGATTAAAGATGAACCAGATAACACGATGCTTGTGATATTTCTGGATTTCGTTCTTGATGCTTCTGGCAACCTCGTGGCAGGTATCGATGGAACGTTGCCGTAGCAAATTACGTAGTTTTATTAATTTGGTTATTCGATGATATTTACTTGTATCTCACTTGCTATATTTATATTTGTTGATACTTCAAACGTTGAAACTTGTTTCTGATATATGATGAAATTGATAATATACTTTGAAATTGTCTTTTATGAAGAAATGCGAAACTACGAGGAATTAAAATATATGTACAACTACTCAGTCAGGCGTCTTCTCGTAGAGTGAACGAGTCACGTTACTGCGGAAGCTAGGTACAGGTAATTTGACTAGTGTCCTGATTTATTGTATATCGATGACCTATTTAGTGAGTCGGTAAAGAGACTTTCCTATATCCTAGTGACATAATTAGATCATATTAATATACGACAGGTGGCCGTAGCGCCGTCTCTCACATGCACACTCATTTTTAGGTGCAGCTTGCAAGCATCAAAAATCTCAAAAAAAAAAATTACATCTCAAGCAACAATATGTTGTATAGACACTATTAACTGGTCTTTAACTTAATCTATTGATAACACTAGAATTTCCTACTATCATTCATCCTTCATCTCATTCATACTTTTGACATTGGTTTTTCTTATTACTACAGCCCTGCGATTACAGTTAATACTTAAGATTATTTCATTAAAATACTATGTGCAATGAATATATACATAAACGAGAAAACAATAGCGAGCTAGAGCGACTCTAATGAGATGGTCAAGTCAAGCCTGGTTGTGTGACACAGGAACTATTCGTTATTGACCACTTTGGGTAGGTTGCCAGTACTTGCGCAGACTCAGACGATTATATGTACCAATGATCTTCGTAGGATCAGTAGGATTAACCAATTTAAATGCATTTTCTCCTATTATTTTGGAAATTTTATATGGACCTTTATACAAGTGGAAAAATTTATGCGTTACTTTGTCTATTGCAGAAGAAGGGTATGGAACACGCAATAAAACTAAATCATTTATATTCAATATAACATTGGATTTTGATTTTTGTGTCTTTCCACGCTGAGTGAATGCTTTATCCAGCATGCGGCGAGCTAAAAGGATTTTGGTATCATAATCGATAGGCAGTGTTTCTGGGAATTGAATTATCTCCTTAATTTTCGTGGACGCTTCTTTATTGTAATGCAACTCAAAAGGTATGCATCCGGTGCTATGATGGGTGGTAAGATTGAAAAGTTTTTCGATTTCTTTAACATGTTTTGCCCACGTGGTATGGCGATCTGAACACAACGTCCGAAAACAACGCCCAAGCTCTCGCATTACCCGCTCGGTAGGGTTAGATTGGGGGTGACGTATTGAGGAATAGCAAACTTGTACATCTAATTTTTCTAATTCAATTTTCCAGCGCGCTGCGGTGAATTGCGTGCCATTGTTAGATAATAAGCGGGTAGGTTTTCCCACAGATACGAAATAGTCTTGAATCATTTTATTGAGGGCGACGATGGTCGTCGCACGTTTGATAGGATAAAGTTTGACGAGCTTCGAAAAAGCATCTATAGCGACTAATAGATGCTTCACGCCACCAGTAGACGTCGGTAATGGACCATAAAAATCAATGGTGACCAGTTCATTTGGGTGATCGGCGGATACACGCTGAAACTCACCTTGCATACTATAGGTTAGAGTTTTCACGCGCTGACATAAGTCACATGATCGTAATTGGTTTTTTATGAAATCTCTCATTTTTTTCCAGTAAAAATATTTACTAATATACTCAAAGGTTTTATAAGTACCCATATGTCCCAATTTTTCGTGGATAGATTGTACCAACGTGTGAATT
The DNA here is from genome assembly GCA_943736025.1 of Tenthredo mesomela. Lineage (NCBI taxonomy): Eukaryota > Metazoa > Arthropoda > Insecta > Hymenoptera > Tenthredinidae > Tenthredo > Tenthredo mesomela. The sequence goes on along the minus strand of OX031013.1, from coordinate 22,823,597 downwards.
AAACTGAATGGAACTACTACACGCCACTGTTCATCACGTGCTCCTTTATGAAATAGCACTTCGTCATGTAGTTTATAAAAAAGGATACTAGGATCACGGACACAATTTAATCTCAAAGCGTGCACCTCAACATCATCAATTTGTAATTCTTTTAAATTTTTTAGATTTTTCTCTAAACCGGGATCTAAATTTATGGTAAGACTATCAAGTTTGTTGGTATGTACTACGAGCTCATTTATTAAAAATTTATTAACAATTGGAATGACAAGTTTGTCACTCTCTGACTTCGCCTGTTTATCATCAATGTTTCTACTGAAGAAGTCAGCAACAAGATTATCTTTACCTTTACAATGCCGAATATCAAAGTCATACTGCTGTAATAATAAACTCCACCGCATTAATCGAGCACTCTGAAATTGTGTGCTGTGCAAAAAAGTTAACGCCTTATGATCAGTAATTATCTCAAATTTACTACCAATTAGGTAAATTCTAAATTTTGTGATTGCAAAAACAATTGCGAGTAACTCTTTTTCCGTGGTATTGTAATTTATTTCTGCTTGTTTCAAACATCGACTAACTAGAGAGATGATACGATGATTTCCTTCCGAATCAATTTGATAAAGGACGCCGCTAATGCCTAAATCACTCGCGTCGGTTTGGACCCTGAAGATCGTGTTAGGCAAATAGTGATTTAAGGTTACACAATTCATGAACTTAATTTTGAGCACTTCAAAAGCTACGCGGTGTTCCTCGGTCCGCCATCGGGTTGCAATTATATAGATCTAGTAGAGGATCTCAGTGGTGATGTCTCCACGAATCAGGAGATACCTAGCGATTTGAAACGCAACTTGTCTGAAGGGTTGCACCTGCATATAAATTTACTAGGTAATAATATATCGGCTCTGGTTGATTCAGGTAGTCAGATCACCTGTATCTCGGAGAATCTCTATAAATTTCTTAGTAGTAAATATTGTTTAAATGAATTGCCGGTTAATAATGTTTTAGTGTTGTCAGCGATTGGCCGAAAGACCACTCCGGTCAGACGTCAAATATTAATCGATTTGTACTTAGGGAATATTGGAATTAGAACGGTCTTTTTAATTATTCCGCATTTGACGAATGACGTTATACTGGGTAATGATTGGTTATTTTTGAATAAGGTGCTTTTAGATTATGGTTTAAGAACCGTGCGTGTAAATGATCTATTCGTTGATTCCTCGTTATTCTCGTTCGGTCGGGGTTCCTCAGAACAATTGAAGTCTATTGAATGGAAGCAAAAAACATATGTTCAAATCATTAAAATACAGGACGGGTTTGCTACTGAGTGTGCAAATATAGAACAACACACGCCGTTGAAAGATTAACATGATGAAACGACAAGCATTGACAAAAGTGCATTGGAAATTGTCAAAAAATCTGATGGATCTCAACCTAAAGAGAGTGTAAATAGTTTAACAGATATGAATCTTTGCAAAGAGAACTTAGTATTAGAAACTCGTTTGATTAGTGCAGCAAACCATGATGCACGAATTGAAGTTATTAGTGATGATTTAAAGTTGATGTATGGGAATGAAGAAATTATATTGAACAAAAATTTACATGAAGAAAATCATAATGATAATATTGAAATTGCTAGTTTAGGTATAGATGATAAGGAAATTGTGATAGATGATAATGAAATTTTGATAGATGATAAGAATCCTACCGTGAATTGTGATTTATCTCTTATGAATATAAATAAGTGTGCTTATGGAACTGGTGTAGATGTCACTCATGAAAGTAGATCGGAGCTTTCAAGCAATTCTTTGATAATCAATGATCAACTCTCTAACGATCATAATTTTTATAAAGACACTGAAAATCAATATTTGTATAACGAAGATCACAATTTTTATGAGGATTTAACGCATTATAGGCAACTTTGTCAATTAGATGTGGAAAGAGAAGACCACAATTTTTTTGAGGAGGTTCGAACGATCGCGATTAATCTAACGGGAGTAACTGAGGATCAGCGGAATGGTCTAAGACAATTATTATACCGGTATGAATCACTTTTTTCAAATAAGGCCGGTTGCACTAGTATTTACGAACATTCGATAAAGCTTATAAAAGACAGACCATATGTTAGAAAATCTTATCCAGTGCCGCTTAAATTGAGGGAATCCGTGGATCGGGAAATTGAAACAATGTTAAAAGAAGGAATCATTGAAAGGTCGAACAGCTCGTATTGTAATCCTCTCCGTATAGTCATGAAAAAGGACGGGGGAGTTCGATTGTGTCTTGATGCTCGTCATCTTAACGATGTGATAGAATCTGATAATGAATCACCACCACCAATAGAAGAACTACTCTGTAAATATGATGGTGTGCAATACATGAGTACCACTGACTTGACTCACGGATACTGGCAAATTCCCTTAGAATCACAATCACGCCAATACACTGCCTTTCTGCACGGTGGCACGCTCTATCAGTTTCGTAGAATCCCTTTCGGTTTAAAGACAGCAGGAAGCGGGTTCATACGCGCTTTAAATTTAGCCTTAGGCAATGAGCTTTCTTCTTTTTTAACTTGTTACGTAGACGATCTTTTGATAACGTCAACTGATTTCGATTCGCATATTAGGCATTTCGATGCGGTTTTCAAACGGTTGAGTCAACATAATTTCACTATTCGTTTGAGTAAATCAAAGTTTTTTCGCAAATCTGTGCCATTTCTTGGATTTGTTCTCACGCCAGAAGGTGTCAGTCCAAATCCTGACAAATTAGCAGTAATACGAGATTTTCCAACACCATTAAATAAGCGTCAGCTTCAACAGTTTTTAGGAGTTTGTAATTATTACCGGCAGTTCAGCATTCAGTATTCGAACCAAATTACACCATTACGTTCGTTACTGCAAGATAAGACCCCATGGTTATGGACCGAGGAACGTTGCCGTAGCAATTTGTCAAATTGATGATTAAAGATGAACCAGATAACACGATGCTTGTGATATTTCTGGATTTCGTTCTTGATGCTTCTGGCAACCTCGTGGCAGGTATCGATGGAACGTTGCCGTAGCAAATTACGTAGTTTTATTAATTTGGTTATTCGATGATATTTACTTGTATCTCACTTGCTATATTTATATTTGTTGATACTTCAAACGTTGAAACTTGTTTCTGATATATAATGAAATTGATAATATACTTTGAAATTGTCTTTTATGAAGAAATGCGAAACTACGAGGAATTAAAATATATGTACAACTACTCAGTCAGGCGTCTTCTCGTAGAGTGAACGAGTCACGTTACTGCGGAAGCTAGGTACAGGTAATTTGACTAGTGTCCTGATTTATTGTATATCGACGACCTATTTAGTGAGTCGGTAAAGAGACTTTCCTATATCCTAGTGACATAATTAGATCATATTAATATACGACAGGTGGCCGTAGCGCCGTCTCTCACAGTACCCATGCTTTGTTATTCTTTTCAATTCAAATTTAGGAAAGAGTCCGGCTTCAGTATAATATTATAGAATTATATAGAATTTTACAGAATTATATATAATCTTATAGAAGTATATATAATTCTATCGGGCCAATATTTCTATAGAATTATATAGAACAATTCTATATAATTCTATATAATTCTATAAAATCATTTTTACTCGGGCCGCCACCTTGAACAAATATGTAAAGCGAATGAACAGTTCTTACGGTTTCCAACAAGCGACGTTTGACCTGTTTAAAAAAAATCATCATTATTACAACCTGAGGTAAGAAGAGGTACGTTGACATATACTCACGCAATATTACAAAGGATGACGTCATGATCCAAAGTATTTCAAACATATATGATTTGAATTACTTGTGAAATAACCATATACAGTAGGGTGACCCTTATTTAGGGCTCGGTGGAACTTTGACCATGACACCCCCTAGATCAGTTCCAAATAAATAAATAATAATCTGGGTGAAATTCGAGCTCTGTAGCTCATTGGGAAAGGGTGCCTGTAAGCCCATATTTTCGCCCATTTAATTAACATAGGATTTTTCATCGAAAAAATTCATTTTTTTTTTCACGTGCCTGTAGTGCGCTGGAAAAGTCCACTATTCCGTCATTTTAGAGTGTCATAGTTAGTAAGTATGTACAAATTTTTCCAGTCCTCTAAAACCATATTTCACAGAGTAGCCGCTGCCGATAGATTCTGGTTTTGGAAAAGAATCAAATTTCTTATAACAATGAAAAGATAATATCATATACCCAAGCTTTTTGGGATAGAAAGAAGTATAGTTTTTCCAAAACTAGAATCTGTCGGCAGCGGCTACTCTGTGAAATATGATTGTAGATGGCTGAAAATAGTATTTTTCGATACTAGAGCGAAAGTGTTTTCGCACGTGTATCGAACTTCATTTTTCAACACAGCGCGCGTTAAGTTGAATTTTATGCACGCAGAGCGTGCGCAAAATCGAACTTCGCGCACGCCGTGTGGAAATAGTAGATTACGATACAAGTGCGCGAAGTACGTGATTCTTGCACGAGTCTAGCTTGTCGCCCGAGCGAAGCGAGGGTGACAAGAAGACGAGTGCGAGGATCAGGTACGCGCACTTGTGTCGTATGCTATTTTTTGTAACGAGTCGTGAGAAGTTCGACCCAAAGATAGTGTTTTTGTGTCGATATTCGAAACCATAACCAACTCACCACTTGTTCCGTTCGATGGCGCTAGTTATGCTCGTTTCGCTCGGATTAGCGTTAGGTAATGAACATTACCTAACGCTAACGTACATTACCGCACGCTCTCCGCCCGGTTTGGCAATCGGCAATTTCGCGCACCCTCTACAGTGCGCGAAGTCGAACTTCCCATGCAAGTGTTACAAAAAAATATGTACACACTCACTAGCTATGACACTCTAAAGTGACGGAATAGTGGATTTTTCCAGTGCACTACAGGCACGGAAAAAAAATAATAAGGTAAACGCACCAATAGTGAAACACTAACCAATAGTGAAACAGCGGGGTTATTTCTCTTTCTGCAAATTCTATATATAACTTTTTTTTGGGGAATTCATTGCTTTAGTTAAGAAATATATTTACAAAGTGAAAGAAAATTTTTTTTTCGCCGAAAATGTTTGGAAGAATTCTAAAATGTCATATTTCTGTTTCCCCTTCCGACGAGCAGGCTCTTTAGCCTCCGTCTAGCCGTCGCCGGGGTGCTGACGCTCTGCATCGAAAAGAGAGCTAGCACGTAATTTCTTTCAATCAAGTGCTGAAAAACTCCAACAACGGTAGCAGTGACACTTTATTCATCGTTGAAGAGCAGATAAATAGAATAAATTACAGTTTTTCCTATAAAAAAAGCGGCGTTTCACTCAAGGTTGCCTCGGAAGAGCGATACAACTAGAAGTGAAACAGCTGCTTTTTGTGGTTTTTTCTTCAATTTTCTGTGCCCAGACAATGTTAAACTGTGAATTTCTTTATCAGATTGATTTTTTCAATAGTTATACATAAATTTTAGGTATGAAATTCAAAGAATTTCGAGGTTCAAGGGCAGCAAATGGAGGAATCATTTTCAGGTTAGGTATATGCTGTTTGACAGGTGATAGCGTTTCACAATTGGTAATTTAGCTGTTTCACTACTGGTTCCCCACTCATTTGGCTGTTTCACTTCTGTTCCGAAAATCTCGAGTCTTTGAAATTCTTTTAAAAATTCATTATGAGCTAATATAGACCTAATATATGGTTAGTTTACAGCCCCAAAACTTGACTGTGAGCCCAGAATAAAAATTTCTCCAGAACTTTCAAATTTATTATTTTTATTGCCGTTAATAATCGAGACACAGCGGTGGGCGTTTCACTATTGGTGCGCTTACCTTAATTTTTTCGATGAGAAATCCTATGTTAAGGTTGTTGGCCTGTAACTTTTTTTTTCGACGATGTTTTTTTGAATTTTTTATCGTAAATAGCTCCAATAATTAGCTACAAAATAAGCCTAGGATGATCGCAATTGACCGTCTCAAACTCGAGATAAAAAGTTTTGAATTTTTTCGAATTTTAATGTGTTTAAATGCAAATTCACCGGTTTTAATTATTAAAAAACGAACAACTCGAAATTTTTTGATAAAAAAAATATCTAGTGGTAAATTGTCATCTTCTGAATCGTTTGATTCATCATTCAGCATTTTCGACCGTCTCGTTTGGATTTTATAGTTAAAACTGAAACATGAAGCGGCGCGTATCTCTCTTGCTCTCGAGTGGATATCTCCTGGCTCTCACTCTCACAGAGCCATACATTGTCGCTGACTAGTCCGAATATTATGGGTTTTAAGTTTTGGGTCGGACTGTCGCACGACAACAACCTTAATCAAATGGGCGAAAATACGGGCTTACAGGCACCCTTTCCCATTGAGCTACAGAGCTCAAATTTCACGCAGATTATTATTTATTTATTGTGTAGTGACTCTATCGTTCGAATCCGCCGGGCTGAAGGAATTTTTACTTGAAAAAATAATTATGATGCACTTCCGTTTTTTTCGGTCTATCTGGAGATTGCACGCTCTATATAGAGGTGAGCTTCAGTTAGAAGACTTAAAAATTTGGTTCGACTGGTCCGATAAATTCACATATGGTATATTATTTATTTATTTGGAACTGATCTAGGGGGTGTCATGGTCAAAGTTCCACCGACCCCCAAATAAGGGTCACCTTAATATACCGAGAATATTCGGTAAAAGTAGACAGTCCCCTTCTGCGCCAAAACCAACACAGGCGCGCACCGCGTGCGTGAGGCTCGGCGGGCGGGGCTATTCGGCCAGTGATGCTTCTACCGAATCTTCCACGCTATGCCGACTACGCATAGCCCATCCGCGCTAACTCGATAAATACTTAAATTAAAAAGCAATCATCACACTGAACACGGAAAAGAATGAACGCGAATAAAAGGAATTCGCCTGATGTGAACATTCATTTTCAAAATTTATCAACGAATTTAAAATCAAATAATAATTAAGGGGACCAGTACAGTTTGAACCAATGAATTCAACATACTCCAAAAATCATTTATAACTTAACCAAAGTTCATTACATATCAAAAAAATCATGTTGCCCAAATCAGTTGTCGTAAGGTTTCAGCCACACGGTTGGTCCAATTTCACATTTTGACGTCTCATTTTCTTCGGAGCGCAATCCTACATCGTGTGAACGCGGGGATCTGTAAAAAAAAAAATCATGTGAAAAGTTATAGCGAGTTATCAAAATTCACCCAAAATGTGGCCACTCTTTTGCAGATAACTTGGTCCAAAAATTTTATTTCCAAATTTCCCTCGTTCATACGATGAGGATTGGTTTTCTGAAAAAAATGAGCCCTAGCCGAGCCAAATCGGTCCAACGGTACTCCTAAAACCTTACGACACAGCTCCAAAAACATAGTTTTGAGATAAACGCGTTTTAAGTTTTCACTAAAAAATCGGAAATAACTACTAGAAAAGTTCAAGATATCAAAAATTGTTACAAACAAAAGTTGTTTGGAAAAAAATTTTGACTCAAGTGACCATTTTTTATTTCGACGAAAAAAATTGTTCTTTTCCTTTCCAACTTTCAAAGTAATATTTCTAACGTACCATCTTCAAAAAGCTCCGGCAGCGTATGACGGTCCTTCCCTAGCTTCTGCAGCCTCATTTTGACCTAGCCGCAGTCTTCTGATAGCGATTCGAGCTTCTCGAGTACTATCAGCTGCCTGTCGTCGAGCCTGTTCCAAGCGTATTTGGTTAGTCTGAATCATTTGAGCTCTTGCGTGAGATCCTGGGGTCACTCCAAGTGCAGTCATGACCTTCAGGATCCCAGTGGCTCCTTCGGAGAAAGTTATTGCTGCGAGATTTGCTGCTATAGACACTATTTTCCGTCCTGTGTACACTCTCTTGGGGCAGAATTTCCAAATCACGTTGTTCAGTGACTCATTAGCGTTCTGAGTTTTACCACCAACGCAGCGGGTGAGTAGTTCTGGAGCTGTGAGATTTTCGAAGACAGGCTTGATCGCGTCCATCACGACTTGGGGGAGAGAATTATTATTATTAATAATAATAATAATAATAATGATGACGATGATGATGATGATGAAGATGATGACGATGATGACGATGATGACGACGACGACGACGACGACGACGACGACGACGACGACGACGACGACGACGACGACAACAACAATTTTTTTTTTTTTTTTTTTTTTTTTTTCAGGTAGGTGGAGAATGCGCTACGCACCATAGGGAAGCTTTCTGCCTCCCCGTGTGTAGGACTCCCCAGGTATGGTATACCCACTAAACTCCACCCCCGCGCCGGCATTCATCCACTCTGGTACTAAGTTTTCACAATACTTCAGAGTGGTGCCCTTATCTCTGCCTTCTCGGCCTCTTTCTAGTCTTGTTTCAGTGTTTTTACATTTTTTTTTTTTAAGGTCTACGTTTGGATTCGTTGATCCGGTCCGTCTTTTGTTGGTCGCCGGAATGGCTGTGCGGGTTCAGGTAAGGCTTCGCCGTTTCCCGTCCCGGAGTCTTTTCTAATTTCGATCGGTTTCAATTTTTCTCTATTTCTTCTTTTCCAGGTCGACGTTTGGATTCTTCTGATCCGGTTCGTCTCAGGTTCGTAATTGTTCGTTAACTATGGCTGTGCGGTGTCGGGTGAGGCTAAGCCGTTCCGGTTCGAACAGTCTTCGTCGTTCTTTTTTTTTCGCAGGATCGCTTCGGCGTACCCCGCGACGGCGTTCCAGTTCTCTGTGCTCTGTAACATCTTCGCGACGATATTATCTGGGTGGATGGGCCCGGTGATGTTCTGCAGCCTGCTTCTGTCTTCTTTCCACTTGTCGCAGAGGAAGAACGTGTGCAGGGCGTTATCGTCGGTCTCCTGGCAATACAGGCAGGTGGGGCTGCCAACCTTTCCCATCTTGTACAGGTACGTCTGAAAAAGGCCGTGCCCGGTCAGGAATTGCGTCACGTAGTAATTTACTTCTCCGTGTGCGCGGTTTATCCATGCTTCTAGGTCTTTGATGAGCCTCGCCGTTCATCTTCCCGTCGCGTCGCTCGACCATCTATCTCGCCAGTTCGTCATTGTGGATGTTCTTTCCTCTGCTTTGACTCGTGCCTTGTCGGGCTCGTTCTTCCGTTGTCCGATCCTTTTTTTTTCGAAAGCTAGTAGGTCGATTGGTATGATACCTGCAATCACAAGGACCGCCGATTCCGATACGGTACGATACGAGCAGGCAACTCTCAATGCGCCCATTCTTTGCACTGATGCCATACGTTTTCTGTATTTTTTAGCTTTCAGCGCGTCCGCCCAGATTTCCGCTCCGTACAGCATGATTGACTGCGTGATTGACATCAGCAGCTTCCGCTTGCACGGCTTCGGTCCTCCGATATTCGCCATGAGTCTGCTAAGCCTAGCTGTTACGCTCGCCGCTTTGTCCGCTGCTTTCCTTATCTGTTCCCAGAAGGTGAGTTTCTTGTCGATCATCACTCCCAGGTATTTTACGGTGTCCTTGACGGCTATTCGGCCTTCGCCTACCATCATTTCCGGGCTGATAGGTGACAGTCTCTTTGTGATAAGTACTATCTCGGTCTTTTCCACTGCCAGCTGTAGTCCGTGGTCCCTCATCCAGTTGTTAACTCGCCGCATGACCTGGTTCAGTTGGAGCTGTGCCAGCTGTTGGTCTCTCGCTACGATTACCGCTGCGATATCGTCGGCGTATCCTACCAGGAACGACCCTTCGGGCATTTCCATCGTCAGGATGCCGTTATACGAGGCGTTCCAGAGGTCTGGTCCGAGGATCGATCCCTGTGCAGCCCCAGCTGTTACTTCTTTCTGTCCGGGTCCATCGCTCGAGTCGTACACGAACAGCCGGTCGTCCAGATAGTCTCCAATTATGCGAAGGAGGTACTCGGGCACTTTAAAGGTTTCATCCAGGGCTTCTGTCATGTCGCTCCATTTTGCCGTGTTGAAGGCATTTCTGACGTCCAGTGTTACGAGGAGGCATACCGGTCGCGAGTAGTGGTTTCCTCGTTCCGTCGCTCTTGAGGCTTCTACTATCATGTTAATAGCGTCGACCGTCGATTTGCCTTTTTTAAATCCGAACTGTCTATTCGAGAGATCCCCCGCTTTCTGAATCGCGGCTAAGAGCCGTGGTTTGATCAATTTCTCGAGGAGCTTGCCGGCGGTGTCCAGCATGCATAAGGGGCGGTACGAGGACGAGGAGTCCACTTTTCCTTTTCCTTTGCTGATCAGTACAAGCTTACTTTTTTTCCAGCGCGCGCTAAATACCCCGGCGCTGAGGCAGTGATTGTACGTGTTGAGAAGTATGTCGGGGTGGCTTTCAACTATCGCTTTCAGCACTTCTGCTGGGATTCCGTCCGGGCCCGGCGCCTTCTTGTTTTACAGTGACTTGACGGCAGTCCGTAGCTCTTCCTCGCTGAACAGCGGTATTTCCCGTGTTGTTGTCTCTTCTTCAGCCTTTGGTCTCGCGGGGTGTGTTAGGAAGAGATCGTCCACGATCTTTTTCATTTGCTCGGAGTCAAGCTGCCCTGTGGTTGCTAGTGCGCCCAGCTTTCTCATCGCGATTTTGTACCCAAGCCCCCAAGGGTCCTTGTTGAGTTCCTCCCGCAGAGCTTCCCAGGCACGGGTCTGACTTCGTTTGATGGCCTTGCGCAATTCCTTTTTAGCCGCCTTGCTCTCCTCTGTTTCTCCGAGGGCTGTAGGACTTCCCTTTTTTCTTGCGCGCTGCGCCAGGCGTCTCGTGCGGAGGCACCTTTTTCGCAGAGTTGCTATCTCTTCCGACCACCAGTACACCGGTCTTTTGTTATTCCGTGGGGCAGCTTTCTGTGGAATCGCTTCTTTGCAGGCACGGATAATCAGACGCATGGCCGCATCCACTACCGCCTCCGCGCTTTCCCGGCTGGGTGTCTCCTTTAGGGCATTGTTCAGCTCCTGTTGGTGGTTCTGTAGGGCGGACGAGAGTTTCTCCCTGTCCATTTTTTCCACGTTCCATCTTGGTGTTTTGGGTGTGGCGGTGGAGTGCCTCGTATTTTTCGTCGGGTCGACAGTAAACGTGATGTACTGATGGTAACTTGCCGTGTAATCTTCGATCACTTGCCAGTCCTGGATTTTTGCCGCTAGTCTGTCCGAGGCTAGCGAAATGTCGATGATCGTTCCTCTGCACCCCGGGCGCCTGAACGTTGGCGTTTTCCCTTTGTTCAAGACGGTGAGACCTAGTCTGGCTGTCATCTCTGTGACACGTTTTCCTCGAGAGTCAGGAGCGTCGGCACCCCATTCTATTGCCTTGGCGTTGAAGTCGCCGGCTACGATGTAGTCCCCGTTCATAGTGCGCAGGGTGTCTTCTAGTTCGTCCATTTTTGCGCGAAAAATGGCGATCGGTTCGTTCGGTGTCAGGTAACAGCTCACATACGTGATGTTCGCGATTTTCACCCATGCGTATCCATTTCCCGAGCCGTGGCTCTCTATGGCGAGGCGTCTGTCTGGCACCCAGATAGCTGCGGTGCCAAGTTTGTCGGAGAACCACGTCGGTTCTTCCCTATTCTTATATTGTTCGCTGATAAATATCACGTCGGCTTTAAGTTCGAACCGCAGTTGCGACAGTAGATCATTTGCCAGCCTTCCCCTATCTATGTTGCCTTGTAGGATTCGCTTAGCCATGTTCCTTGGACCTTTGCTGTTCTAAGGCGCGTCGGAACACCGCGCAGCCTCCTGAGCCGGGTACGTGTTTGGTGTTTTCGCTGCTTGTACCAGAGTCACCGCACAGTACGCAGTGCGCTTCTCCCCGGCAGTCTTTCAGCTTGTGTTCGTGGCTGCCGCACCTGTAGCAGAGGTCGTGCCTGTCCGGTCCTTTGCAGGTTTTTGTGTGGTGTCCGTAACCGAGACATCTCCAGCAGCGAAGGACCTCGGTTCTTCGCCTGACTCTACAGTTGGTATACCCGACCTTGATCCTGGTGTTCTTAAGTATGGCAGTCGCTTCCGCTTCGTTCAGGGTGACAATTGCCATTCTAAGGCCTCGACTGTTTTCCTTGGTGACCGTGATCTTTTTCTCTGTCATGCTGTTTGGCAGGGCGAGGGTGATTGCGGCCCGTACTTCGATTTCGTCCGTCACGGAGTCGAGATCCCTTATCTCGATGGTCATTTTGGGCACGAGGTGTTGTGTTTTACCGGCACTACCGATGGCGCAGTTGATAGCGTCCCTTATATCCTCTGTGTCCTCCCGGTTTTTCCCCATTTCTAGGAGCACGTCCCCGGCCTTTGTTTTCCTAATGACTCTGATGTCCGCCTTGAGATTCTCAGGTTTGATCTGTTCTCTCATCGTTCGCAGTACGTCGGCGAACGTCTTTCCCGCCGCTGGTTTTATCAGAATGGCCTCTGACCGTTTCTGAACCTTTTGTTTCCGCTTCTTTGTTTTTTCTGTTTCCGGACCTTCTATTTTCGCTTTATCCTCTTCCTCTGTGTTTTGTTTTGGTTCACGCCTTCTGCGCGCAACTTTTGTCCATCCGTCAGTATTCTCATCGGTTTTCTTTTTCTTTTCAGATTCTTTGGCTATTGGGCTGGTGGCGGTTCTCTTCTTGGAGTCCGGGTCAGCCGTGCGGGTTTGATCTGTGACCTCGGGTGTCCGGCCCTGCCCGTGCGGTTTCAGGTTCTGCGTGGTGGTCTGCCAGACGGTCCTCAGCGAGTCCATGATGTCGATGGACTCCCCAAGCTCAGCAAGGCCATTTTTAATGTCCATGCTGATGTTCCGCTGCCTGTCAGTAGCTGCTTTCATTCTTTTAATGATTTCTTTACATTTTTCTAGCTCTGATGTCATGGTGTCTCCTGCCGCCTCGGTATCGCCTGTCGCTTGGGAGAGCAGGTTGCTATCCGTTGCGAAGTCGTTTGCGGGAGCTTCGGGGGCTTTTGCACCTGTTCCTTCAGCGTCCAGCGTAAGTATTTCTTTCTCTGTTGCAGTCTTCTGCGGAGCTGTGTCTCCTCTCTCCGTTTTTTTTTTTAGGTTCGGGCGATCTCCGCAGCATCGAACTCCTTCTGAAGGGGTTGTGTGGTTGGCTTACCCCGAAATCCATGAAGCCGGCACCGAACACCGGGGCTTTCACCGTATGTCCGTCTGTCGTCTTGTCCTTTTGCTGTGAGGTTGGGGGCCCCGAATTTTGTGATGCGTTCGAATCGTTTGCTTTATTTTGTACATTCATTTTTTTTTTTTTTTTTTTTTTTTTTTTAACCTCCCGTTCTTCCCTTTGTGAGTGTATGTGTAGTTTGAGGATGGACTGCTTTGTACCCTTCCGCCGCCCTGGCTCCGCCGCAGACGCCCCCACCACGGAGCACCAGTGGCCTCACCAAGGCCCCCCCGCTGCTGCTGCATGGCCCTGTCCGGGCGCCACCCGGCACTACAACAGCATGGGGATTTTTCGCTGGCTGATAGGGCAGCCAGGTCCACCTGGCTAAGGGGACCCGGGCCCCTGTACTATCCAGCGGCCCAGGAGCATCAAGCCTGGTTTTCTTGGGGTACCCTCTGCCGCCCCGCACCAAGGCCGCCCACAACGAAGGGCGACGGTCGAGTTTTACAGCCATCACTCGGTGTTGAGTAGACCCTCGGGCGTGTCTGCGTAGGTGTTTGTGAGGAGTGTATGTGTGTGTGTGTACTGGTTTTGGTCCGCCCCGAACAAGTCGGTACTCTTCATATCTGAAAAGCGTTCCCCTATCCGCCACCTGGGGAGGCGCCCGATGCGGGACCAGCATCCTGGCACGGGAATAATAATAATAATAACAACAACAACGACAACGACAACGACAACGACAACGACAACGACAACGACAACGACAACGACAACGACAACGACAACGACAACGACAACGACAACGACAACGACAACGACAACGACAACGACAACGACAACAATAATAATAATCCACAGTGGGAGGTGACACCCATACGTGGCGCGTCCTCGGGTCGTGGATAGAGGAATGCTCGCTGTCCGTGGCAACACGGGCAGAGGGTAGGAGTGAAATAAAATAGCTCCCGCGAGCCAAAACACTAAGGGAAGGTAACCCACCCGTAAAATCCACCAAACATGGAAGATGTGCTTAAGAACAAAGTACCCCAAGCGAGTACCCCTGACGGGGGGAATCTCGCCGCCGATTCCGACCGGGTGCAAGCCCCGGTGGTCGGTGCCGGCCTCAAGGATTTTGGGGGAGGCCAAACGCACATTACACCAAATGCAACGGAGGCAATCGAAAACGAAATAGATACTGCTGAACTCAAAAAGCGGATCGCAGAAGCTGAGAAAGCCGAAGAAGAACAGCTGGCAGCCATGAGTAAAGTCCTGGAAACCATGCGACAGGCCATCACCAAGCAAAGAAACGTCAGCATGGATATTAAGAACGGCCTGCAACAACTGGAAGAATGCCTAGATGCCATTCGTGAGAGCAAGGCCATACGCGGGAGAGCCACGGAGTGCCTCAAGACTCAGGTAACGCCGCGAGCCCCAACATCCACGCCTCAGCCAGGACAGACGCGAAAGCGCCCGAGAACAGCACTCTCCAGCCCAGGGACGGAAGATGAGACCGACAGGGAAGACGCACAACCGCAGGCGGCCCAGGCTCCGTGGATCACGGTGAAAAGAACCAAGGAACGCAAGAAGAAGGAATCCAACTACGCTACGGTCTCAAAGACCCCAGCTGCACAACCCAAGGATGCAGAACGAACAAAGGAGCGAAAGCAACGCCGCCCGAAGGCAAGAAGGAACGCCCTAATAATTAAGCCGGCACCGGGGAAATCGTTTGCCGAAGTGCTCGGCAGTATACGCAAGCAGATCGACCCGGAGAAACTGGGAACAGAGGTCCGGCAAATCAGAAAAACGCAAGACGGCGCCGTTCTGCTTGAATTGGAGCGATGCAATGATCAAGACGCGTTGCAGGGGGCAATCCAAAAGGCCCTGGGCCAGACAGGAGTAGTACGAGGCTTGACACCATGCCAAAAGCTCGAAATCCTAGACCTGGACAGCTACACGACTCGGGAAGAAGTCGAGGAAGCCACCAGACGCGAATCGAAGGAGGAATCAAAAACGGACATCAAGGTTACTGTTTTCGCGCCCAACTCTCGAGAGCAACGAATGGCTGTTATAGAGGTACAAGAGAAACTGGCAATAAAACTGGTCGCAAAAGGTCGCATCAGGATCGGCTGGGTGTCCTGTCGCGTGAGACGCAGAGTGGAGGTCCAACGCTGCTACAAGTGCCTAGACTACGGCCACACGAGGAGGGAATGCAAGGGCCCCGACAGAACCGATTGCTGTTGGAAATGCGGCGAGAAAAGCCACAAGGCAGCGACGTGCACATCCGACCCCCGATGCCCCCTTTGCTCAGACAGGAAAGACGAGCAACCGACGAACCACATCCCAGGAGCGGGGGCGTGCAGAAACTACAGGGAGGCCCTAGCCCGGAGGAAGAACAAACTCCAAAAATGACGAAGATCCTACAAGGAAATATGAACCGGAGCAGGACTGCTCACGAACTCCTGACTCAGATTATCCACGAATTGGAGATCGACGTCGCGATCATCAGCGAGCAATACCGAGACAGAGACGACCTAACATGGTTCAAAAACACCGCAAATACCGCCGCAATCTGGGTTACTAACACCAGCAAGGCCCGGATAGAAGGACACGGAGCCGGAGAGGACTACACCTGGGTCAAGGTGAACGGCGTTACTTACCTGAGCACATACTTCTCCCCAAACTGCAACGCGCACGAATATCGCGCCAAGGTGGAAGCGCTGGAGGATGCACTGAGGGAATTGCCAAATGATCTGATCGTCGCTGGCGACTTTAACGCCAGAGCACCCGAATGGGGTATGCCTCAAACGAACACCAGAGGGCGGTTGCTCCTGGAGATGGCAGCCAGGCTCCACCTGGTGATACTAAATACGGGCGAGGCACCCACATACAGAAGACCCGGATGGGGAGACTCTACCCCAGACGTCACCTTCGGGACCGAAATGGTAGCAGCGAAAGTCAAAGACTGGAAGGTAACCGAGGAGTACACCGGCACCGACCACCAGTACATCGTCTTTAGCATCCAGCAGCGAACTGAAGGTAAACCGACCACTGACGACAGGCCCCGCTGGAATGTTCAGAAAATGGATAGGGCGAGACTCGACGATGTCCTTCGGAACAACCCGGACCCGGCTACGGAACTCCCCAGCGATCAGGAGGGACGGGAGAGAGCAGAGGCCCTTGTGGATGCCACGATGAGCTTGCTGGAGAGAGCTTGTGATGCGTCCATGCCGCGAACGAAGCGAAGAAACGTGAGACGACCCGCGTACTGGTGGACGGAGGAGATCGCCGAGCTCAGAAGGCTGTCACTCCGAGCCAGACGGAGAGCGCAGCGAGCCCGCGACAGAAGCGAGGCGGCCGCCCTCTCAGCAGAGCACAAAGTGGCGAAAAAAGCCCTCCGAAACGCGATCAAGAAGAGCAAGCACCGCTGCTGGAAAAAACTCTGCAACGAAGTGGACACAGACCCCTGGGGACTGGGATACCAAATTGTCACCAAAAAACTAGGCGCACGTGGCCCAGCCGAGGCACTAGATGCCCGCGCGATGGAAACAATCATCGACGGACTTTTTCCATCACACCCACCTAGGGAAGAGACAAGCGGCGCTACTGATACAGGCGATGTACCGGCCTTCAGCAAGAAGGAACTACAGGCAGCCACCTCCCGCCTCAAAACCAGGAAGGCCCCAGGACCAGATGGAATACCGACAGAGGCGCTCAAAGCAGCTGTACAGACATCCCCAGAGCTCCTTCTGAGAATGTACAACGGGTGCCTGCAGACAGGCATCTTCAGTAGTCGCTGGAAGAGAGCAAGACTAGTGCTCATCAGCAAGGGCAAAGGAGACCCGAACTCACCCTCGGCATACAGACCGCTCAGTATGCTTGATACGGCGGGAAAGCTACTGGAACAAATGCTGAGGCCCCGACTACTGGCCGCCATCCGAGAGGCAGGAGACTTTTCTGACAGGCAGCACGGCTTTCGCCCGAAGCACTCCACCACCGGAGCCATACGCGAAGTCGTGGAAGCCGTCCAGAAAACGAGAACAGTATGCCACAAAGCACGCCCCATAGCTCTTCTCGCTACACTAGATGTGAAGAACGCCTTCAATTCGGCCAGGTGGGTGGATATCCTGCAGGCCCTAAAGCAAGACTTCAGAGTCCCGACGTACCTCCTCCGAATCGTGGAGGATTACTTCAGAGATCGCCTCCTGCTATACGAAACGCGAAAGGGGCAGAAGAGTAAGAAAATCACGGCCGGGGTCGCACAGGGGTCCATCCTGGGACCGGACTTCTGGAACGCCCTTTACGACGGCCTGCTACGGGTGGAAATGCCAGAGGACGCCTTTCTTGTCGGATACGCGGACGACGTCGCGGCAGTAATAGTGTCCCGCAACGGAGAGCTGGCCCAGCTTAGACTGAACCAGGTCATGAGACGGGTGAACGAGTGGATGCTCGAGCGCGGACTGCAACTTGCCCTCGCAAAAACGGAAATCGTGCTCCTCACCCGAAAAAGGATCGACACGATCATACCAATGAAGGTGGATACCGAAGAAGTGCAGACGAAAGCAACTGCGAAATACCTAGGCGTCACCCTAGACACGAAGCTGACCCACTGGGCCCACATAAAGAACGCAGCAGACAGGGCTGCAGAAAGAACAAACGCCCTCAGCAGGCTCATGGCAAACATCGGCGGGCCGAAGCCCGGAAAGCGAAGGCTGCTCATGGCAACGACCCACTCAATCCTCCTGTACGGGGCGGAAATCTGGGCCGATGCACTGCAGGTCAGGAAGCACAAGAAGCGCATGGCCGCGGTGCAACGGAGGGGAGCACTGAGAATCGCGTGCTCTTACCGCACGGTCTCCGAGGCTGCAATCCTTGTGATAGCGAGCGTGATCCCTATAGACCTCCTCGCACTCGAACGAAAGAAGATCTACGAGGGGGCCCCCGAAACAGAAAGAGGGAGGGTCGCCAAAGAGGAGAGAAATCTCACAATGGACAAATGGCAGGATCGCTGGACCACCGGCAGTAACGGCAGGTGGACGCACAGGTTGATCGGACAGCTCACGCCCTGGGTGGAGAGAAAACACGGCGAGGTTGACTTCTACCTAACCCAACTACTCACCGGACACGGCTACTTTCGCCACTACCTCCACAAAATGGGCAAAACGACGACACCCAGTTGTACGTACTGCGGATATGGCCGAGACGACGCGGAACACACTTTCTTCGTATGCACCCGCTGGAATGAGGACAGAAGACAGCTGGAGGAATCTCAGCGATTCACCCCCGACAACGTCATCCCGATGATGCTGGCGGAGCCCGAAAGATGGGACGCAGTGGCCACGTACGCGGAGGCCGTGTTGCGTCAAAAAAAGGAAGACAAGTGCCTGGACAATTGACACGATGCGAACAGCAGGAACGAACAAGTAGCTAGCGAGTGAAACAAGAACAGTAACAAAGAGGAGGACACTCATACGGGTGCAATAAAACCGGCCCCAGTCTGAAGTAATGCGAAAGCGGTTCCATACTGGGGAACCAAGCGGTAAAGAGGTGGGTTTTTAGTCGGTACGCCAAGACGGCAAGCCCGACACACGAGGCGGCGACAGCCCCTTACGGTGCGTAAAGCATTTTCCCCCTCTATAAAAAAAAAAAAAAAAAAAATAATAATAATAATAATAATAATAATAATAATAATAATAATAATGACAGTAACAGTAACAGTAACAGTAACAGTAACAGTAACAGTAACAGTAACAGTAACAGTAACAGTAACAGTAACAGTAACAGTAACAGTAACAGTAACAGTAACAGTAACAGTAACAGTAACAGTAACAGTAACAGTAACAGTAACAGTAACAGTAACAGTAACAGTAACAGTAACAGTAACAGTAACAGTAACAGTAACAGTAACAGTAACAGTAACAGTAACAGTAACAGTAACAGTAACAGTAACAGTAACAGTAACAGTAACAGTAACAGTAACAGTAACAGTAACAGTAACAGTAACAGTAACAGTAACAGTAACAGTAACAGTAACAGTAACAGTAACAGTAACAGTAACAGTAACAGTAACAGTAACAGTAACAGTAACAGTAACAGTAACAGTAACAGTAACAGTAACAGTAACAGTAACAGTAACAGTAACAGTAACAGTAACAGTAACAGTAACAGTAACAGTAACAGTAACAGTAACAGTAACAGTAACAGTAACAGTAACAGTAACAGTAACAGTAACAGTAACAGTAACAGTAACAGTAACAGTAACAGTAACAGTAACAGTAACAGTAACAGTAACAGTAACAGTAACAGTAACAGTAACAGTAACAGTAACAGTAACAGTAACAGTAACAGTAACAGTAACAGTAACAGTAACAGTAACAGTAACAGTAACAGTAACAGTAACAGTAACAGTAACAGTAACAGTAACAGTAACAGTAACAGTAACAGTAACAGTAACAGTAACAGTAACAGTAACAGTAACAGTAACAGTAACAGTAACAGTAACAGTAACAGTAACAGTAACAGTAACAGTAACAGTAACAGTAATAATAATAATATTAATATTAATGATATTATTATTATTTATTATTATTATTTATTATTATTATTATGATTATACGATACTTACTTTGAGGTTAGTCGGTGGTTTCCCACAAATAAACCTCACACACACTGTAACTTGATGTCACACACACAAGTAGCAGAAGTAGATTTTAGCACGATTGAATCGCGGATTTTTTAGTACTGAAAAGTACTGTTTTTTTATTTATTGTAATCGGAACAGATTTAAAAAGCGGGAACGTTGACACGATTTCAGAAAGCGTTCAGAAAACAATGGCCGGTCACAAAACATGTGAGCGACATGTAAATAAGGCGACAGCGCCAATTGCGCCAGTTCGCCAAAGCTCAATTATGAATCTCGGTCGATAACTCTGTCACTTTTACGAATTCGTCGACGCCAATTTTTTTAGAGATAGATATGACCCTGAGATAGCATATCCCGCAAAAAACGAAAAAACGATTTTTGCAAAATTTCAAACTGTACGGGTCCCCTTAAGGTAAACGGCCCGGTTTCCGACCCCGGACCTGTTTCCGACCCCCCCTACTCGTTCTTCGCTTTATTCTATAATATCTCGCTTTGCTGACGAAGGAGAGGTGTCACTGAAGAAAGTTTAGCCAAACTTTCGTCGGTGACACCTCTTCTCCGTCAGCAAAGCAAGATATTATAGAATAAAGCGAAGAACGAGTAGGGGGGGTCGGAAACAGGTCCGGGGTCGGAAACCGGGCCGTTTACCTTAATTCGATTTAAGTATTGATTATTATCAGTGTTTAGGATCGATATTTGAGACCAAGTTGAACAGGTAAGTGGAGGGTGGATCATTGAAGGCAACATGATCAAAAATTGATTTATTGATTTATTTATTTATTCAATTATTTTCAGAACTCGATTTTATTCAAAACATCTGTTTGGAATACCAGTATTCAATCTAATGAAAATTAAGAATTCGTGAGAAAGTTTTCAGTGTTTGTGTCAACTTCAGTTTAATAATAACATAATGAATCATTTGATCAGACTTTCAGAGAGGCCGGAGAAAGCCGAAAAAGGTTGAACACCCCTGTGCGCCTAGTGCGCGAAAATGATGTTTCGAATTGCGGGCCCGTGATTGGTTCGCAATTATTGCAATTGACGTCGGGGCCTTTTCCCCCATATTCTTATCGAAGCCATTGTCACATTCAAGTGTCTTAGCGAATTGCGTGAAGAAAGTGCCGTGTGATAAGCGATTTTTTGAGAATTTCTTGGTAAAGTTATTATTTATTATTAAATAAACTTCTTTGTGGTGAACAGACACGTTTTAGTAATAAGGAAAAACTATCATGTGGTGAACAGACACCAAAAATCGTAGCCTGTCAGAAGAAGCCAAGCTAAACATTTTCCTGACGGTCGAAGAGGGGCTCGATAAACCTCTCTCTCAAATTGCTCAAGAGAGCGACGTAGCAAAGTCGAAGGCACAAGGTGCTACGTTCAAATAAATACAAGAATTTTAAATTTCAACCGCACCAGCAGCTGAGTGAGCTCGATACTGAGAGTCACATGGTTTTCTGCGAAAACATGATCGACCGTCTAAATGCAGACCCGGGCCTCATCGATAGGATCTGCTTCTCAGACGAGGCGACAGTGGTGCGTGTCGGTGCGCCAAACAGGCAGAATAGTAGAACTTGGTCACAGGAGAACCCCCATCGTTTGGTACAATCCCGTACCCAGTACCAAGAAAAAGTAAACGTGTGGGCTGGAACCTACCGCAGCAGAGTAATCGGACCATTCTTCGTAGTTGGAAATCTCAACGGAGGGAAATACCTAAGAATGCTGCGAGAGCAGATAGTACCCGCTTTAAGAGCGCTCGAAGTGGATGTAAGTACATCTTTGTTGAAAATTCTTCGTTATTCAATAACATGCTTTAAATTCTAATACTTTTGTTTGGTATAGGGCCCGATATGGTTCCAACAAGATGGGGTGCCACCACATTGCACCGTTGCCGTCAGAAAATATCTGGACGAGGCGTTTCCGGGACGTTGGATTGGGAGAGGTGGTCCGGTTCAGTGGCCTCCGCGCTCGCCAGATTTATCACCCCTCGACTATTCTCTGTGGAGCTACGTGAAGAACAGCGTGCACGCAGACCAGACGATAGAGAACGTCACTGCGCTGCGGGCTCGTATATTGGACATCCTGGACAACGTAGATCCTCAGGCTATCCGCAATATGAACCGTGCCTTTTACGACTGCCTGGGTCATTGCAGCGCAGCAGGAGGTGGTCATTTCGAACATATCCTCCATCGACTAGTCGAATGAATTTTATTATCGACCATCGAAAGATGCTGGATCTGATATGATACTGCGGTTCTTCTTTGCACTCTGCAAAGCCTTGCCGCATGAAAATTTGATAAAAAATGCTCGCCGGAGGTTGCTGACGCACTGCGAACTTTCACCATGAAGCTCCTCTGTACGCTACCAGCGCACTACAAACACCTGTGACGGAGCTCCTCCGCAAGGTGCGAAACATAAACGTTGAATGCTCGTCAGTCAAGTAAAAAATGTTCGATGAATATCTTCGACGGGCTACGAACCCTTGCAACGAAGCTGCTCGTACGCTGCCTCGTAGCACTACAAACTCTTGCGGCAAAGCAACTTCGCACGCTATGAAGCCTCGCTGAGGTACGTGTCAGCATTCGGGTCTCCGATAGAAGTAGTCGTTGAGAGACAAAAATGGTTTGAGTAAAAGTGTAGTACGTTCGACAGTGGCTCATCGGTAGCTTTTCTTCGATTCCCAATCACTCAATCTCTGATAAGTTTGTGCGTACACCATAATTCAACAGCAATGGATCCCTCAATTAACCAATAATCGTTAATAAATTTGATTTTTCTGTTTCAGACCTAAGGACGTGGCCTGTGGGTGGCAGCTTTATCCTCGATGACTCCATTCTCTGCATTGTAGTCTGATCAAATGATTAATTATGTTACTATTAAACTAATGTTGACACAAACACTGAAAACTTTCTCACGAATTCTTAATTTTCATTAGATTGAATACTGGTATTCCGAACACATGTTTTGTATAAAATCGAGTTCTGAAAATAATTGAATAAATAAATAAATCAATAAATAAACCAATTTTTGATCATCCCTAGTAGCATGGTGAAATCGCAAGCAAAGTGAAGGCCTAGCTGATGCAGGCTACATAATAAAGAAACCGTTCAGATTTGCGCAAGAACACGTTCAAACTGACATCTGTTGAAAATCTGATCCAATTCTTGCGTTTTGAGTCTTGCAAGATCCATCCGCAGAGCGATAATAGTCTGCTTCCGCTTATTTCTGTGGATCTTGCACCCGAAAGATTTTCAAGCACCTATACGCGGGGAATGCGAATAGCTTGTTCAATGTCGTCCTTAGTTATTTGTGCAAGATGCATGGCAGACTTGCGCAAGCCGTCTTGCGACCCCCCCCCCCCCCCCCCCCCCCCCCCTCAAACGTGTATACCTACCGCGAAGTTCTCTGTATGCGGAACGCTAGGGGTACCAACCCGAAATTTTTGCTATTTCC
This sequence comes from Tenthredo mesomela, assembly GCA_943736025.1. Taxonomy (NCBI): domain Eukaryota; kingdom Metazoa; phylum Arthropoda; class Insecta; order Hymenoptera; family Tenthredinidae; genus Tenthredo; species Tenthredo mesomela. The sequence goes on along the minus strand of OX031013.1, from coordinate 22,800,440 downwards.
ATAGGCGTAGGTCATACAGTAAACTGCAGCAGCAGTTTGGTAACGTACTAGATGTTTTTAGTAAGATCACTGGAAATCACTGGAAATCTAGTCACTAGATTTCTAGTCCAGAAAGCTAGTGACCAATGAACGTTCCGCATACAGAGAACTTCGCGGTATAGCCATTTCCAATTCTAGTCTCCCAACTGTTTCGTTATTACATTTGGTAGGCCCCGTCTCGCAGTAAAAATATACCGACTGCCGGTAACTATATTTCCTAATTTCATTCGAAGACTCCTTCACCAATAACACTGGAAAATAGCCACAGAAATAGCTATAGGTTGTAACGAGGCAGCTTATTAGGCCTCGTAAATGAACCATCTCCTCTTTTCCCAGACCAAAGTGACCACCTTAATATAGAATACTGAAATCAAAGCGAGAAGTCCCAGCTCAAGTTCCCAAGGTCCATTGTAGTAATTATAAGTTCAAGTACTAATACTTTTTCCCGTTCCCTATATCTCATATCGAGGGTTTACTAACGCAACCTCGTAACTCAGAAATGCTGGTTTACAGAAGAGACGAAAAATATTTTATTGGGACAAACCAAATCAAAAACCTTTGATTATTTGTTGCCGATTTGAAAGTTTTATCGATTTTTTACAGATGTAAATAATAATTATACTATGGAAAATATTTTAAGCTTAGTTTTTTAGTGAATTTCTGAGATACGAGTTAACTTTGGAAATCGAGTTACGAGGTTGCGTTAGCAAACCCTCGATATGTCCCGTACCGTTCCGAGAAAACAACGAGCACGATCATCCCTTCGGATCATCCGGCCTGGCGGGCCACCCGGCTTTCGAGTGATTAACCGTGGGAATCCTGCCGTCGTATCCAGAGATATGCCTGGAAGAGCGCTGCATAAAGAATCAATCGCATGGAGTAGCCTTCTCGCTTCCTCTACCTGTCCCGTACCGGCTTGGTCCACCGGTCCAAACTGCAGTAACTCCGCCTTCCAGGATATCGACAATTAAGAACATGACGAGCCATCTAACAACCCCGTGGCGAAAGCTTGAAATGCCAAAAGGCCCTGTCAGGCCCGCGACAAAACTCAGCGGAAAGAAGATACGCCCATTAATGAGATACGTAGACCCCCCACCACCCCCCAAAATTGCATCTGCATAGAGATAGAGCTAGACGCTTCACTTCTTGCTTGGATATCGTATCGTAGAGTCCTGTTTTGTTTGAAAAGCCTGAATTGTTTCATTTGTTCCGAAGATATAATTGAAAAAGCCTAAGATCTTGTAGATTCAGTAACGTCTGTTAGTGAGTGCTAAAGAGCCTTAATTAAGGTAAGATTCCAACTCTAGACAACCCTTCGATTGATAATAGATTGATAAAATAAAAAGAGATTCATTTCTTATTGCGTACTTGGGTCAAGCCTCAAAAAGGGTGACGCCATTAACATATCATCGAATTGTTGTGCTTTAGTTTCGTTTAATTATTGATTGTTGATTATATTATCGATTATTGTGTTCTCAATTATATGTAATATTGTCTTATTGATCGATCTTTCGAGAAAGTACCGTCATTAATTATCGTATCGTCATTTATTATTGTGTAAGGATATGGTACACCAGGAACTATTCAAAATAACCCGCGCACAACGCTGACCAGTGTAGTGTCCTAATAACACCTGCAAATCCATTTTGACTAATATAGTATTGACACAGGTACTAAGACGAGGACGAATCGGTCTTGGTTCGTGGATCGTAGAGAAGAGTAGACGTGCTCAAAAGTTACTCCTATAAAATTTGATTTGAAATATCACGTTGGTTAAAATTATTTATACTTACGATTGAGGCTCAGTTTCGACTATTCTGTAATAATCATTGTATACAATATAAACTTCCAAATCTAATGATGTACGCTGCTGACGAGGAAATTGAAGCTAATCGACATAATTAATAAGTATCGCCACGTGCATTTATAATAGTACTCTCACGACCATGCGATCAAGCATATTTCATTTTGTTTAATATATTCAAATGAATTAAAATCTACGTATTAAATGTTGTATCTGTAAATTTCATGTTATCACACGTTTTGTCCCCACTCGCCCTTTGTGGTAACATTATTTTATTTTCTCCAAATGCGCAAGCGTTTGTATAGAGTATTGTGCTGTCTTGTTCTGTCTTTTTAATTTATACAAGAAATCTCATTCATGTTTTGACGACATTTTCATTTATCTACCAGACCTGTTTCTACATTTAAGTACATTCTGTTCATGTCGTTCAAATAAATTCGATATATCCAAACCGTAACGAGCTTCTCTAAAAAAGAAGTAAAAAGGCTATTGACATTCTTTGAAACCTAATATTGAATTATTAAATTAATCCTGAATAAACGAATTAATTCCATGCCTACCCGTACGGAAATATATATATGCGAAAAATATATGCGACATATTTGTTTTTTGCGCTAAAATATAAGTAACATTTATTTTTTATAAGTTTGATATAAATGTCAACATACATGTAGTGACATGTATGTCGACATAGATGTCAACACTATGTAAAATTCATCTAACATGTGAGCGGATCCACGTCACTTCACTCAAAAAAAAACCGTCAAGTCACGGATCTTTGCGCCATTCGACATATCTTTAGTACTAAGGGAAAAAAAAAAATATGACTTCAGGGATTTTGAAAAATTTTCAAAAATGGCGGAGTTAGAGCTATTTGAATGTTGGTAAGTCGCTGTTGCACCGCTATGTTTGAAAATTCATATCTCCGAAAGTATTTACCGGAGCGGACTGATCCTGGAATCATTTTGTTCGTAAAAAAATGCGCTTTCATAGAAAAAAATTTGTTTTCAAAAAAAAAAAAAAATTCTTTCTATTTTTTTTCGTCGTTTTTATTTTTAATTTCGCTGCCATTTCCGCGGGACCTACAGGAATTCATGGAGATATTTTTTTTCGGATAGCCGAATCCTTTCCCTTCAACCCTAAAAAAAAAAAATTTATGGAGAACCTACCTGGGCCGGAGAAAAAAAATAAAACGTCTTGTCGCGCGTCGCCCCGCGCCGATCTTTTGCAATATTTTGGTGGCTGTGAAAAGGGCCGATGTTTCTAGCGATGATTTGCTCGATGGCACTTAGTGTAGGACACCTCTGTTTGAAATTAATTCATAATTTTCATGGACTCAGAATTTTCTGATGCGGAAAATAATTTTGTTTTTACGAGTTTATGAGATATTGGAATGACCGCATGTAATTTCAGAGTGCCACGAACTGTCAAGGCTTTATCAAATCGATTTTGTAGAATAGATTCTTCCGGTTGATGTTCTGCAGCCGTACAGTACGCAAAGGATATGCTTCGAAAATAAGAACATGCCCAATTATATAGATCCAGCGGTGTTTGAATAGGATCAGAATTGCCAATCAGTTGTAAACTCGCACGTGAAGCTAATCTCTTAACAGTTCCACCTACCCCATCACACGGCCCTTTTCCATGTGATGTAGCAAAGAAATGCCATTCGGCGTGGCATTGAAAGTCTTCAAAGTGATGTGTTAAATTTATAAAATTCTCTTTGTTCTTATATTGGGAAGCTGTTCCATCAGAGAAATAAATTATTTTGTCTATGGGAATTGAATCTTGGAACTTCTCTTTCATAAAGTTAACTAATTTTTTTTGAAATATGAACCGCAACTGTATTATGTTTCAGATGCTCTGAAATTATCACAAAACTAAAATGTCTCAACTGGTCGTCACCGTAACTTTTATAGTAACCCTGGATTGGATGAATAGTCGCCTGATTATTGCTCCAGTGAAACCCTTGCGTGGAATCTTGTACAACAAATGCATAATTCTCAGCGAAATCGCATACCACTAAAAATTCGCCAACTTTCGAACTCTCTTTCATCTTCTGCGAATAACTACTTTGCTGCTTCGCAATGAAATCATGTGCAACCAATTTTGACAATTGATCACAGAAGCTATCCACAAAATTGCTGAGCCTTTTATTTCAGGTCAGTTCAAAAGATGCCTTACACCAGGTGCAGGCAACTTGGTGCAATTGTTGCACTTGGTAAATGCGGCAAGAAGGGATTAAGTTGATCCTTACACGTGGGTCAAGCATAAAGGACCAATTTGACCGCGCTCGACTGTTCCGGTCCGCTTGGGCCATACGAAACGATGGATTCTTCGAAACCTATAGTGTTTCCTGTCACAGACATTGATGCTTCAATGATTCCCCTTTTCAAAACAACCCCGTAGATTGAGGGATTATATTCCGATACAAGTAAAGGGATTAGTTACTTTTAGATATTTAACACAAAACGATCAGAGTTTGTGCAATTGGTGACTTCGAATTTCCAGAACAGGTATAGGTATATGTAACTCCGAGAAAACATGACCAGTAGACGGATAAGCGAAGACTAAGGTGGTTAAACAACTATTTTCGGAGAATGAATAACCCGGGTAAGTAGAGAAGCATCAAATGTAATTTAACTCCACTACGCAACACAAGGAGCTCGCCGCGCGGACGTGGATTGACGCCCGCGGCGACGCGCGACAAGACGTTTTATTTTTTTTCTCCGGCCCAGGTAGGTTCTCCATAAATTTTTTTTTTCTAGGTTTGAAGGGGAAGGATTCGACTATCCGAAAAAAATTATCTCCATGGATTCCTGTAGGTCCCGCGGAAATGGCAGCGAAATTAAAAATAAAAACGACGAAAAAAATAGAAAGAATTTTTTTTTTTGAAAACAAAATTTTTTCTATGAAAGCGCATTCTTTTACGAACAAAATGATTCCAAGATCAGTCTGCTCCGGTAAATACTTTCGGAGATATGAATTTTCAAACATAGCGGTGCAACAGCGACTTACCAACATTCAAATAGCTCTAACTCCGCCATTTTTGAAAATTTTTCAAAATCCCTCAAGTCGTATTTTTTCTTCCCTTAGTACTAAAGATATGTCGAATGGCGCAAAGATCCGTGACTTGACGGTTTTTTTTTGAGTGAAGTGACGTGGATCCGCTCATATAGGATACATATATGTAAATGCGTACATATATGTTATAATATATGCGAACATCTTTGGATTTTGCGCACATATATGTTATAAGTGCGACATATATGTTGCATATATTTTTCGCATATATATATTTCCGTGCGGGTAATTTAATTGTTGTCTATGTCTTATGATTTATTTCCATACCTTCCTGTAGTTAAGAATTATTGCTTTAAAATATAATATATAAATTCTCTCTATATATCCGTGAATCATTACAATTGTATCGTCATTCATTACAGTATCGTTATTATCGTCATTTATTATAGTATCGTCATTATCGTCATTTATTATCGTATCGTCATTGTCGTCATTTATTACTATATCGTCATTTAATTATCTTACTGTTATTTCTTTGTCTTTTGGTTGCCTATTTCCGTACCTATTCTCTGGTAAACGTTATTAATTGATAGTCTGAGTTCCGGTAATTATTATTTTGTCAAGTCCCTGAAATAAGAATCCCCACGTGGAAAAATTAGTTGCGTAGTAAAATACGATAATTGATCTCGACGGCTTGTTGAGCCATGTGTTTCTGGAAGAATCGATCTACTGGTTGTAGATCTGATATCGTGTTAGTATTCCGATTAATCTAGTCCCTTTCCGATTAAAATTAGCTTTAAGACCTTAGTAAAACCTTGAGCTGGTATAATTATTATGTTTCGGATTATTATTTGTAATAGATTTTAGCGTCCCTTTTGTTAGCTTGTTACTGTGTAACCGACGTAGTCCAGTCGGAATGTACATAAGGTCTATTCTTGAAAGTGTCCGAGTTGCCAATTTTTTTACAGTCTCATTGGATACCCAGGAACATATCCTGAAAAACTCGGTGTATGATAGGTCCGGGTTTGGGAGATAAACAATCATTAACAATTGAAAGCGCGTGATTTTGACGCGATCTTTTTATTTATCGAGTTTAGAGAAAAAAGTTTCAGACAAAAATTATAGATCTCTTTATCCTCTACCAAATCTGTCTTATAAAAAAATCACGTAGCGTTGATTGTTTGGCTGTAAATTGCAACGGAAGACTAAGGTCCGCGAAAACTCGGTTCTTTTGTTTATTGCATGCAGGTGAGTGGATTATCAACGCTCACTATTGGAACTCATCGCCAGTACAGAACCATCTTTTCTTGAAATTAACGCGCAAAGTTTGCCCGGCTATGTCATACAGTTTAGCAACAATGAATTTTCGCCTGAAATCCGCCCTTCCCCTATAACTTCTAGCTGAATGACCCCACAGAGTGCAACCAAAATTCTAGCGGTAGGTTTTACCACGTTCTTTCGGGATCCGGTGAAAAAAATTTTTTTTTCATGTGAAGAAGGCCGTTAAAAAAGAAATAAAATTTTCGCTCATAAACAAATGGTAATAACTTCGTCAATTTTCAAGTCACCGGAAACATTCTTCGAGGATCTGATAGGTCTTCTCGAGACGCTTTTTTTGGAAAAAAAATCATCCCTTAATCTCTATTAGAACCGGAGATACAGAGAGGTTTACCTATTAATTCATAATTGTTAATCTAATTAACATTTTATAATGATTCAAGTTTGTGCGTAATTTGGAGACATTCGAGTATGATATGCAATTTGTCTCATATTTCCCGAATCATTCATCTCATTGCAACGACTGGTTTAATAGAGCGGCGCGGGTGACATCGCACCGTCCGCCGAGTGAGTCCCGCCGGGCCGCGCGGTGGGGAGCGACTCGACCAATCGCGTTCGACCCCGCGCCGCTTAGTTAACAATTAGATTATCTCCCTTAATAATTGTCGTACAAACTTCATTTTTTTTTCAATCCGGGCTACTTTTTTCTCACCTGTCCGATTATGTTGTCCAAAATGGGCGTCGACCGATACTCGTCGAACTAAATGACGTTTTATTTAGAAATAAAAATGTAGAAATAATTTTTATGTAGAAATAAAAAATACATCGAATGCACACCAAATCTCATTTTTTTTTTTTTTTTTGTACTTACGCGGTATTGCAAATGTTAGTTACTCGGTATTGCATTATCACCGACGATAAGATAGTCGATAAATAGAAAAAGGATAAGTTTTGGAAAATGAGTAGAGAGAGAGATGATGAGATGAGAGGCTATATATAGAGACGAATTAAAGAAAGCGCAAAGAGAAATCGAGATGAGAAATGATGATATAGTTTATCATCAAGATGAGATGAGGTACGGAGCACAAATATATAGGAAACGAATGGCATACGGAGTAGAAAGTAAAAAGACAGCAAGTAACATAGGTGTAGCAAGTAAGTGTAGTGTAAGTAGTCTAAGGTCGTTGTGAAGAATTGTAAGAATGTACGTATAAGAAATGTAAAAGAAATGTAAAATGGATCGGAAATTATGTAACCCTAAGGGCAATCATTGAAAATACATACAAATACACTTCACGTTATATATACAACCCAATCAAAATGTCTTTTCATTAACATCATCTTATAACGAAGAAACAACGTCATTTAGTTCGACGAGTATCGGTCGACGCCCATTTTGGACAACATAATCGGACAGGTGAGAAAAAAGTAGCCCGGATTGAAAAAAAAATGAAGTTTGTACGACAATTATTAAGGGAGATAATCTAATTGTTAACTAAGCGGCGCGGGGTCGAACGCGATTGGTCGAGTCGCTCCCCACCGCGCGGCCCGGCGGGACTCACTCGGCGGACGGTGCGATGTCACCCGCGCCGCTCTATTAAACCAGTCGTTGCAATGAGATGAATGATTCGGGAAATATGAGACAAATTGCATATCATACTCGAATGTCTCCAAATTACGCACAAACTTGAATCATTATAAAATGTTAATTAGATTAACAATTATGAATTAACAGGTAAACCTCTCTGTATCTCCGGTTCTAATAGAGATTAAGGGATGATTTTTTTTCCAAAAAAAGCGTCTCGAGAAGACCTATCAGATCCTCGAAGAATGTTTCCGGTGACTTGAAAATTGACGAAGTTATTACCATTTGTTTATGAGCGAAAATTTTATTTCTTTTTTAACGGCCTTCTTTACATGAAAAAAAAATTTTTTTCACCGGATCCCGAAAGAACGTGGTAAAACCTACCGCTAGAATTTTGGTTGCACTCTGTGGGGTCATTCAGCTAGAAGTTATAGGGGAAGGGCGGATTTCAGGCGAAAATTCATTGTTGCTAAACTGTATGACATAGCCGGGCAAACTTTGCGCGTTAATTTCAAGAAAAGATGGTTCTGTACTGGCGATGAGTTCCAATAGTGAGCGTTGATAATCCACTCACCTGCATGCAATAAACAAAAGAACCGAGTTTTCGCGGACCTTAGTCTTCCGTTGCAATTTACAGCCAAACAATCAACGCTACGTGATTTTTTTATAAGACGGATTTGGTAGAGGATAAAGAGATCTATAATTTTTGTCTGAAACTTTTTTCTCTAAACTCGATAAATAAAAAGATCGCGTCAAAATCACGCGCTTTCAATTGTTAATGATTGTTTATCTCCCAAACCCGGACCTATCATACACCGAGTTTTTCAGGATATGTTCCTGGGTATCCAATGAGACTGTAAAAAAATTGGCAACTCGGACACTTTCAAGAATAGAACTAGGCGAAATTTCTGTACATTCCGACTGGACTAACGCCTGTATCTCGTGTAACGTTGCCTTTGGCCATCTTTGTGTGAACTTATTTGAATTAGATTCCGACGCCTTGCCCTTGTCTAGGGAAATATTCTGTAATACCGACTTGTTCATTAGTTACTAGAAGTTCCCAAATTATTGATTCCGGACTTTTGATCTCTCTACGTTATTGACCTATTTGTTATAACTAATACCCTCCTATTATTTATTTCTACCGTACCATAAGATATTTGTTTCCTTTCTTGTTCTGTTATTTTATTTGTTCTACATTACCTATACCTTGTTTATATTATCTTGTGTCCTACCTTACCTTATGTTCTATATTGTCTAATGTCCTACTCTTTCGTTGGTGACCTAGTCAGTCAGCTGTTACCGATTATTTTAGTTTAAGGGGGGGGTTTACCCAATCAGTTACCGATTTGTCTATTTTCTCCTGAACGGGGTAATCAATCGACTTGTCCTTTCGGCAGCCGATCTTTGACGAGTAATGAGTTCGAACTGGTACGTTTGATCGGATGAATTCGGGATTTTTTTATTTTTTTCGATCGAAAAGTGTTGGCGTGCCATTTATTGCGACTTATATCAAAGCCCACGCATCAAACATGCAAAATCGAGCTCTGTCACCCGATTCTGTGAGGAATTCTGAACAGAACCATCCCCAAACATCTTTGTTTATGACAACGATGAAGGTGACGCTTGTATTTCACGTTTTTGTGGTAATTTTCGCGATTGTCAGAGGCTGGGGGCGGCCATTGCCGCTACAGCTGCTACAGCTGCTGATATAACGCGGTGGTCCCCAGAACACCCGTGAGATGTCACCGTAAAAGTATACTATACTATAGTAAAAGGATGAAGTTCAGATGGGCGCGTGGCGACATCTCACGGGCGTTCTGGGAACCACCGCGTTATATCAGCAGCTGAAGCGGCGATGGCCGCCCCCAGCCTCTGACAATCGCAAAAATTACCACAAAAACGTGGAATACAAGCGTCGCCTTCATCGTTGTCGAAAACAAAAATGTTATGGAATGGTTCTGTTCAGAATTCCTCACAGAATCGGGCGACAGAGCTCGATTTTGCATGTTTGATGCGTGGGCTTTGATATAAGTCGCAATAAATGGCACGCCAACACTTTTCGATCGAAAAAAATAAAAAAATCCCGAATTCATCCGATCAAACGTACCAGTTCGAACTCATTACTCGTCAAACATCGGCTGCCGAAAGGACAAGTCGATTGATTACCCCGTTTAGGAGAAAATAGACAAATCGGTAACTGATTGGGTAAACCCCCCCCCCCCCCCCCCCCCCTTAAGTTGTTTAACTTGCGTTAGTTCCGACCTAAGCGACCGGCTTTGATTGTTTCATTAGTTTATCGTGTGTTTGATTACTCGGATTAATTGTTGTTACCGATATTTTAATAAAAGGGTTTCTTTGTGACTTGATCCATAAACCATAAAAATATATCAGTCTTCCCCTATATTATTTCGCCCCCATGTTCCCCTTACGCTGAGCTTACCGTGTAATACTGTACTCGTTTCATTTACCTAACCTTTTAGTTTTATTTCATTGATTACCTTTAATTAATTTCGTTCCGTTTATTTTATTTAATTCATTTCGTTTATTATTATTATTATAATTATTATTATTCTTTCATTTTGAGTTTTTGGAGTTTCGTTTTCGTACCGCGGTACCTGAAGGTACCTGGCGCCCAACATACCGTAAATTCAGTTAGACTAAGCTAGATTGTAAGAAGTAGTATTTGATAGCCAAACTCTAATCGAAATAGAACGTTGGAAGTGAACGATTTTTGTAGTCGCGTAGCTGCCCGGAATAAATCCCCCACCGTCGGCGGTGCCCGTCACAAGGTATACACGGTTCTGACGGGGGGGGGGGGGGGGGGGGGGGGGGGGGGGGGGGGGAATCGCAAGATAGCTTGCGCAAGTCTGCTGTGAGTCTTGCACAAATAACTAGGGACGACATTGAACAAGCTATTCGCAATTTCCACGTATAGGTGCTTGAAAATCTTTCGGGTGCAAGCTCCACAGAAATAAGCGGAAGCAGACCATTATTGCTCTGCGGATGGATCTTGCAAGACTAAAAACGCAAGAATTGGATCAGATATAATAAAGCATGCTACTAGGGATGTTGTCTTTAATGATCCACCCTCCACTTACCTGTTCCACTTGGTCTCAAATATCGATCCTAAACACTGATAATCAATACAGTAGACTCTAGATATATGGCCGCTCGGTATATGGCCGCACGAGCGAATTCCCCGTCACACGTACTTGGACGCACACAAATAGTGCTCCTCCACCACAATTGCGCACGCCGCTGCCGGTAAGCACTGCGCAGTGACACTAACCTCCCGGCGCTCACTCTCACACGCACTTGTAAGCGTTTATGCCAAAATCAAAACAAATGCAGGCCGCTATAGGCGTTACGTCGGCACTGAACTGCTGCGTGGAGGGGGCTCTCCACTTATGGCCGTTTTCCTCTCCTACAGCCCTATACCGCGGCCATATATCTAGAGTCTACTGTACTTAAATCCAATTAATTGTTATTTGATTTTAAATTCGTTGATAAATTTTGAAAATGAATGTTCACATCAGGCGAATTTATTTTATTCGCGTTCATTCTTTTCCGTGTTCAGTGTAATGATTGCTTTTTAAGTTAAGTATTTATCGAGTTAGCGCGGATGGGCTATGCGGAGTCGGCATAGCGCGGAAGATTCGATAGAAGGATCACTGGCCGAATAGCCCCGCCCGCCGAGCCACACGCACGCGCACGCGCCTGTGTTGGTTTTGGCGTAGAAAGGGGACTGTCTACTTACACCGACTATTCTCGGTAGGTACGCTTCTGATCGATGAAATGAAGCTTACTGAAAATCTCAGTTTCAATCGGCGCACTTTAACCGTAAATGGCTTCACTGATCTTGGAGACCACACACCTCTACACCAGCAATCACTGAAGGGAGACCACGCCTTGGTCATGATTCTTCAGCCGTTCCGTAGATCTTGGATTCAGTCTTTGGCAGCTTTTTTGAGCAGAGGATGTGCAACATCGAAGGTTCTCCATCACCTAATAATGGAATGCATAATTTTATTGAAAAAAGCTGGCTTTCATGTAGACGTCCCAGGCAGCAAACTTAGCATATTTACGTTACCGTGATATCACACTGTAAAATTGCTGGTACATACCAAAGTTTATGTAAGTTTTATGTAACATTCATGTATCAGTAATCTTTTGATATAACAGAGATGCGCTTGACATATAACACTGCAATATGGCAAAGACAGTACATTGTTATGTAGCGTTGACATCACCCAGTTCTCTCTTTGAGCAGTGCCCAAGTTTAATGTAGCTGTAGTATACCAATGATGTTGCAGTGTTATATCACTCAAAAAGCACAACCAATATGTAACGTTGATATTTTGATATTACCAAGTACTATATCTTTGAACATTGCTCAAGTGTGATGTAGCTGTAATATAATTAGGATGTTGCAGTGTTATATCACCCAGAAAGCACAACTGATATGTGACGTTGATATCGCAAACTTCTATCTCTGTGCTTTCCATGAGTTTGCAACTAATTTGGAGGTTATGTGTATACTGGATGTCTGGAAATCTGTGGCAAGTCATTTATGCTCGTGATCAATGAATATATTATATACTTCTACTCATAGTTATATGCATGCATGTGAAAGTGAAACTTGATGAGTAATTTGAAAAATTGATCAGGTCTATAATAATGTGAATTGCACAACCCGATACCAGCGAGAAAAACTCTGTATCTGTTCTAACCCAACTTAACCTAACAAATCTTAATCTTAATCTTAATCTTAATCTTCACCATCCACGTGAGTTTCGACGTTGCCGTATTTGACACCCTAAGTAGTTCTGATACTTCGACCATAATATTTGAAACTTAGTTACTGTAATAAAATACTAATAACCAACGATCATCGCCTGAATTATCGTTAATTATTTGAGCTTCAAACTAAAAACTCAACTGTGTTATTCGTATAACGAGAAAAGATATTAAGATAAAAGATTAAGATAAAAGATTATTTTCACGTGAAATTGTGAATAAATAAAAATAAATAAATAAATAAATGATAATAAATAAAAATAAAAATAAAAAAAAATAAAAAGAAACAAAATAAAAAAAAAATAAATAAATAAATAAAAAATGATAATAATAATAATAATAAATAACCAATATTCTGATGAATTTCTGTTGAACATGATAGAGTTCTGAATGCTTATTTGGAAATGTATCGTGGTGTCGAGGCAGCGTGCCTGACTACGAATAGGTAGGTCGTGCGTTCAAAACTCGGGGGTGGGCGCGTGCGACTTTTCGCGAATTATAATATGTCCATAAATTTAGCTAGCGTGAAAATTTTCAGCAGAACGCGTTCATATAGTATTCAGCACCACATTCTTACAATAAAAAAAGGATAATTGCTCATAATAAGCAATAATAAAATCTTATTTTATTTTTTATTGACTCGTAAATTCGTACCACTGGAATGTTGCCGTTACGTCACTGCTGCATGTACCAGGTACGTAACTATGTGATGTATCTGTCGTGATTCTGACCCATAGCTGATACGTAACTATTATGTAACTTTGATCTGTAACTGTGACATATTAGCCATGGCGGCCTGTGGCGGACATTTTGATATCCTCGGACTATCTCATTTACAGTCCCGGTGATGTAGTAGTGATAACGGAAGGAACGAAGTGACGTATCTGTGATATCAGAGTGACATGATTTTGCTGCCTGGGGTAGTTATCACTGATGGTGCAACATGGAATCGATCAATGTGGAAGATGTTTGGCATCACTGAAGATAACATCAGTTGCGAATATGTTTTCGATGAGTCCAGAAGACTCTGGTTTTGCTCGGATTTTCCGTATCTAGTAAATACTCTGCGTAACTTCGTGACAAAAACATGCACGACATGGGTAATAAGAATTATGGATATACAATACATACCGTGAGGGTTATTCTAACTTTGCCTTATTATGTCCCCTGAAATTCTATCTCGCGATGATGTTCGTCCCCAAGGATACCAAAAGATGAATGTAGCACGGGCTTATCGAGTACGAGTGCTGATTTAAGTTAATCCATTAATGTTATTTCAATTGTAACCAACGCATAATAACATTTCTAGTTCTTTAGGAGGCAAACTGCTATAGGCATGTTAGTGTACCAGGGTGACCACGACGACTTAGCTAATTGCGCTCCCAATGTCCCGGTTGAAATTGGACTTGGCATTCCCGATTCCTAGCTACTAGCTAGTGAGGAATAACCGGGCGTGCCCGGATTGGCAAGTCTGGACGGGCACCCGATCAGCGGCTAGCCAGACCGAAATTTGTTAAATTTGTTTTTTTAACAAATGACCAGAGTAACGAATGAATGCGGAATAAATATAGTGAATCATAGTGTGCAACGGGCCTGTTGTGTATAACTTCATTACGCAAATATAAACAAGACATTAGAAGAGCTCTTGGTTACGCAGTAGCCTTGTACCAGGGCACGGTACATCCACTCGTATATGGCTTGGTGAAACTCGTTAAGGCACCAAACCACGGTGCGCGCGCGGTACGAGGGTGTATTTTTAATAATTTTTTTCGAGCAAACGATGAATGGTTTTTTTTTTTAGTGATACTAATATTCAATACATACTAGACCGGTTCAAAAAAATCGACTATTCTTTTTGCTTCAATTTTCGCATTGAAATACTTTCGGGGGGGAAGAAAGATGCCTGTTAAAAGCGGAGCTCTTAATATTAAGATTTAGAGGTCGCTCATCGCGGATTTCTATTTTCCATTTAAATAGCATAGGATTTTTTTTTTTTTTTCTTCAGAATTTCGTAGCTCACAAACCAATGAACGAATCCAAATGACTCTTACATATTTTAATAGGGGATTGAACACTCTAAAAAATGTATCTATCATTGTGGTAAAAAAATCACAGAAAAAAAATAGTTAACTCAACTATAAATTGAAATTTGAGCTTGAATAACTTTGGAAGGAGTCAATTTATCAAAAAATGATAACAGAAGCTTTTTGTAGAGTGTTCAATTTCCTATGAAAATATGTAAGAGTCATTTGGATTTGTTCATTGGTTTGTGAGCTACAAAATTAAAGAAAAAAAAAAAAAAAAATTCCTATGCTATTCAAATGGAAAATCGAAATCCGCGATGAGCGACCTCTAAATCTTAATATTAAGAGCTCCGCTTTTAACAGGCATCTTTCTTCAGCCCCCCGAAAGTATTTCAATGCGAAAATTGAAAAAAAAAGAATAGTCGATTTTTTTGAACCGGTCTAATATATACATGAAGGATTCTTTCTCAAGTGGGCCACCCATTTTCGTCGTGGTCTCGAATTAATTTGATTATTTCCTCCAATGATTACCCTACTTTTCAGGAGTTTTGCTGAATTTTTGCAGATTTTTAGCACTGAGATATACGAAATATCAGGATAATCTGTTTATTTTACGTATTTATAAATTACTGATACAGTAGAACCTCGTTTATCCGAGGTAATGTGGGGAGGTGGTACCTCGGATGAGCGAAAACTCGGATAACACAATATCAGTGAAAAATTCGAAAATTTCCATCATTTCTTATGTATATGAAGCTGTAGAATGAAATTTAATCACAAAAGTATATACATATGTATAAGCACCATAGTAGCGATCGCAAAATACTTCGCGCGTACAGCATAGGCATAGCAGGTCCATCCATTTTATTCGAGTTTTTCCGTATTACCCGAGTATACACTTCGATTAATGTGGAGTGCTCGGATGAGTCCGTTGCCTCGGATAACGCGGAGACTCGGTTAATCGAAGGCCGGATAAACGAGGTTCTACTGTAATGAAAGAAAAATCAAAATACATCAAAGTTATGTTTTTTCATCAGCTTTCCAGTAAAAATATTTTCAATTTTTATAGAATGACAGTTAGGGCTAAAAATGCCAAAAGACCCAGAAAAAATGCGAAAAAAGGTGGTTTTAAGTTTTCGGGCCGCTTTGATTTAGATGAAAAAATTCGAAAAAAACTCTCTCATTGCTCAGAGTTTACTGTGTAAATTTTATTATGGGACCGCCACTCCTTCCTAAGAAGAAAACATCCGAAGATAGCCCAATGATTGTTTTTGTTCGTATGACAACTTGGAACGCTTTAGGAAGGATGGTGGTCCCATAATAAGATTTACACAGTAAACTCTGAGCAATGAGAGAGTCTTTCTCGAATTTTTTCATCAAAATCAAAGCGGCCCGAAAACTTAAAACCACCTTTTGTCGCATTTTTTCTGGGTTTTTTGGCATTTTTAGCCCTAACTGTCATTCTATTAAAATTGAAAATATTTTTACTGGAAAGCTGATGAAAAAACATAACTTTCATGTATTTTTATTTTTCTTTCATTATCAGTCATTTATAAATACGTAAAATAAATAGATTATCCAGATATTTCATATATATCTACGCTCCTGCCAGTGCTAAAAATCTGCAAAAAATCAGCAAAACTCCTGAAAAGGAGGGTAATCATTGGAGGAAGTAACGAAATTAATTCGAGACCACGACGAAAATGGGTGGCCCACTTGAGAAAGAATCCTTCACATATAGAAAACATCACACAATTTTTTTTATCCGAATCTTAAGAATAGCTTGCGGTGTACGCCGCTTCCAAAAGGACACTCCGACGAAGATGCTTCTTACTAGTTGACAGCAATTAAGGGGACCAGTACAGCGAATTTTCGAGAAATTATCATAGTCCGAAATCAATTCATTTCATGACCAAAGTTCATTTCACATCAAAATATTTTTCTTTTTCAAAATCATGTGTCGTAAGGATTTTAGAGCACCGTTGGACCGATTCAGGTCATCTTGGATTCATTTTCTTCAGAAAACAAATCCTCATCATGTGAATGTAGGAATTTTAAAATAAAAAATTATGTCACAAGTTATGATCAATTTACCAAATTTGCAAAAATTATTATCACTCATTTCTTAAATAACTTGGCCAAAACGAAAATTTTTCAAAATTCCTATATTCACATGATGAGGATTTGTTTTCTGAAGAAAATGAACCCAAGATGACCTGATCGGTCCAACGGTGCTCTGAAATCCTTACGGCACATGATTTTGAAAAAAGAAAAATATTTTAATGTAAAATGAACTTTGGTTATGAAATAAATTGATTTCGGTCTATGATAATTTTTCGAAAAGTCGCTGTATTGGTCCCCTTAAGCCATACGGTTCATCCGAAAAATACCAAAAAAATATATTTATAAACTAGACATATAGTTTGGGAATTTCGATATCTAAAAAGAAAAAAAAAAATGGTGGACCAGCGTATTTTATTTCCCATTTTCACAGAAAATTTCCATCGTTCATGGAAAAAAAAAAAAAAAAAAATAGAAGAGGGCCCTTTATAAAAAAATCCCTACGTGGTGCCATAGAAATTGGATTTGCGAACATTTTGAAACTCGGGACATGCAAATCGGATAAATAGTTTTTTGAATATGTTGTCAACACCCATGTGAAGTTGGCACCCCACTTTTGCAAAATCGACTTCTTTATCAGAGTTCCGAAACTCTTTCAAAGAGTTCTGGAGTTCCTGATAGGTTCGGAAAATAGTTCTGGCTCGCAGCAATCCAAAAAATCGATTTTGAAAAATGGGGTGCCAACTTCACGGCGCACCCCATTTTCGAATTTTTTTTTTTTTTTTTTGTAGTTCCCGATAGTATCCGAAGAGTTCTACAGTTCTAGGTCAATTTCAGCAATAGTTCCGGTCGATAACCATGAAAAAATTAAAAAAAAAAACAAAAAATTGATAGCACCCCATTTTTGTGTTTTTTTTTTGTTTTTTTCCATGGTTTTGAATAGTCTTTGAATAGTTCTATAGTTCCTGCTGAAAAAACTTTTGATATCGTTTTCGAGTGACGAGATATTATGTAACTTTATAATCGCCGTGCTTTGCTTATGAACAAAAATTGATTGCTGAGTTCCGGGAGTTCTGCACGCAGTTCTAAGTAGTCGAGCGAAACTTATATCGATAATCCCGAAGAAATTATTCTATCCGATTGAAAATGAAAATTTGACGAGGATTTTTCGATTTGAAATATTAAAGGATTTTTTTTTTTTAAGACAGTTCCAGGAGTTCTGATCAGAGTTCTGAACAGTTCCGCAATAGTTCCAACGATAATCCCCATGAAATTATTCTGTACGATTGAAAACGAAAATTTAAAACGGATTTTTCGATTCGAAAAATCAGGTCATTTTTTTTTTCAGAGTTCCAGGAGTTCTGATCAGAGTTCTGAACAGTTCCGCAATAGTTCCAACGATAATCCCCATGAAATTATTCTGTACGATTGAAAACGAAAACTTGACACGAATTTTTCGATTCGAAAAATCAGGTCATTTTTTTTTCAGAGTTCCAGGAGTTCTGATCAGAGTTCTGAACAGTTCCGCAATAGTTCCAACGATAATCCCCATGAAATTATTTTATACGATGGAAAACGAAAATTTAAAACGGATTTTTCAATTCGAAAAATTAGGTCATTTTTTTTTTTTTTAGAGTTCCAGGAGTTCTGATCAGAGTTCTGAATAGTTTCGCTAGAGTTCTAACGATGATTCGAATACCTTGTCTCGATGCGAGCTGAAATAAAATAGTTGCGTCATTTTTTTAATCCGAATTTTCGAGGGTGAATATTTTTTCGGAAGTTCCACGAGTTCTGCGATGAGTTGTGGGTAGCTTTGCAAGAGTTCTAACGATCCAATCCAATCCGTGTAAAGAATGGCTGTCGTGTATTTTTTCGATCACCGATCTCGAACCTAACTTAAATGAATGTTAAATTCAGAACGGCAGATCTAATACGGCAGACCTGAATTGACAGAACATAGTCAAATTCGCATGAAACTCAGTACCTATCCGGATCAATTTTCGGGATCCATGATTTCAAAATCAAGGTCAACAACTTCTAATTCAAAAAAGTCACGATGATTTTTTAGATATAGCTCGGATATAGCATTTCGAAATTTCAGAAAGTATTTATGTTTGCATCACCCTTGCGGCTAGGATTAGCTGCACAGACAGTATGTACACCCAGGGTGCGCCACGAGGAGGCTTCCTAGTCCGATTTTGCACCCCGTTTTTTATTTATTTTTTCATTTTTTTTTTTTTTTTCTATTTTTCTAACCAAATTTTTTTTTTCTTGCAATTTTTTTTTAATTTTTTCAACTTTTTTTCCATATTTTATTTTATTTTTTTTTTATTATTTATTTTTTTTTATTTATCATCACGGTATATTTTTTTTCTTACGTCATGATGTTTTATGTTCCTGTGTTAATTTTTTCCATTCCAACATACATCCAGCATTTTTTTTTCCTTGCTTTGATACTTTCGGTAATTTTGTTTTGTATGCCGTTTTCGAAGACTGATATGAGAAAATGACAGAGTGGTTGCCACAACTAACACAACATACAGCAAAGGCATGCCATAACAACTGACAAATACTGCAACTCAAATAGCAATAATAGTAATCAATAAATCTCTTATCAAATATAGATTATAGGGTAAATAATAGTGATAATATTGATTAAATTCAAACATAGATCATATGAAAAGAATAATGGTTAAATTTTCAGAATCACAACGCCAGACCTTGCTTTCCTACATAGCATATTTAGTACACATAATCATAACAGCGTAACGTTGAAAAATATCAAATATAGATTATAGAGTAAATAATAGTGATAATATCAATTAAATTAAAACACAGATCATACGAAAACAATAATAGTTAAATTTTCAGAATCACAACGCCAGACCTACATAGCATATTTAGTACACATAATCATAACAGCGTAAGGTTAAATATTGATTTTTTATATATATATATTTTTAGAATATTTCACATGAACATTTTCATTGTGTCTTTCTTTGGATTGATCATTCATAGGAGGTTTGACCGAGATCTGTGGTAACACGAAGTATCCAATGATGAGCACGATTTATTTTAGTACGTACATTATCACATGTGGTACTATTTTAACACTTGCCTCTAATTGAGTTCGTTTCACTGTCAAATCATCATACTGATACCAATTTGAATTAGCATGGACTACAGCCACATAGTGTTCGATAGCCTGCTTATACCATGCTATCCCAGCTAATTCATAATTGCTGTTACCCACTGTCAACTGCTTCATTATAGAATTCAATTCATAAGTTCGCGGTTCCATTTGCATACCCATCAAATAATTTGGGTCGGTTAGAACACTCGTGTCTATAATGAGATGTGGACCATACGTTTCAGTCACAATGCAAGGAGATGTACAACCCTTGCATGTTATACGTGACCCATTTAATATGTCATCCACTGCGTTTTGAACGAAGCCAAGACCACGCTTAAGGAGGATATCGACGTTAACGGAAATAGTAGAAAACGAACGGGTAATTTCCGACTTGCATGTTATACAATTCTTACGTCTGTACAAGCTCGGCGGATTCTTTAAGAGATTTTCAGCTAGCTGAGCAACATTACAGTGTGTATCCATTGACTTAACACTTCGCGTAAAGGTTATAATCTTGAAAATTCCAACGTTATAGAGGATATCCGCTCTTTTTACGTAATCTTGCGCGTATATTTTACCACGCGACAAGATTGTATGCGCTAATTGCATGATTGGATTCTCGACTTTTACTACGATGGCCTTATACGAATCATACATCGCAGCTGCGTGAGCTATAATCTGGCAAAGGGAATCAAAGGCACAAGTTTTTCGGACCATCACTTTTGAGCCATTCAGTGTCACAGCGTCGCATAAACTGCCGTTACGCAAGATTGGTATACCGACCGTGTTTTTAATGTGAAATGAGTCCCAGTCAGGGCAATCATCTAAATACGTTCTTTTTTTGAACGATTTTACGGAATTTTTAGTTGCAATCGGAACAGTTTTCTTTTTTACCCGTTCACTTTCAAGACCACGCCAATTTTCCTTAAAGTTTAACGGATTTGTCTCGTCCTCGCAATAGTTATCATCGCAACCACTAATTTCTTCAAAGGTTAATCCAGCGACAACTTCATTGGACACGTTGTCTTGCTTATCTAAACTAGTTTCTAAAGTCACGTCATCTTGCTTATCTAAACTAATTTTTGAAGACACCTTATCCAGCTCATCCAAAGAAATTTCAAGAGAATTATGTGTTTCTAAAGTCACGTCATCTTGCTTATCTAAAATAATTTTTGAAGACACCTTATCCAGCTCATCCAAAGAAATTTCAAGAGAATTATGTGTTTCATAGAAATGTGAATCATGGTTGTCGTCATACGATTCGGCCTTAGTTATTATTTTAGTTCCAGACCCCTCACAGTCTGTGTCCTCGATTTTCGCATCAATCTCGCAGGGTGTCTCTGATTTGTAGCTGTTAGTTAAAGGATTTTTTGTGTCCGTTTGCCCGCATGCTAACAACATCTTGCCATTCACGTAATCGAGATGTTGTATTACGAATTTGTCGATCCTCATTGGTAGGTTGCCCGTACCTTCAAATCCGAGAATTCTGCTTCCGCAGAAGATGACGTGGCAATTTCACCGCCAATTTTAAAATATTGGCGCATCACGCCGGTCCAAAGAGGCAAATGAGCCATTAATTTGGTTATTTTATCAGCTGCATCCGGATTATAAAACGCATTCACGACGTCACCAACTTCGGAAATTGAAGCCGCGATTTTCGCTTGGGTTAAAATGGAAAGGCTCCATTCTTTCCAGGATCGGGATGTCTGAACTACCTCAGATTCGTCATTATCATCACTGTCTATATTGTCGTCAATCATTACACCTTTAATAACATTGTTCGCCTCTTGCAAACAAAGCTCCGAAGGAACGCGCTCGCCTTTTCCGTCTAGTCCAACTTCTTCACTTAGGGCCACGGTAAGAAGAGACTGCAGAAAAGTGGTCAATTCTTCACAATCCTGCATTTTATAAGCATGCGCTAGACTTCTAATATAGAATTGACGAACTTTGCCATGTTTCTTTCGGAGGCAGTCCCACCTGGCAATCATTGCGATGAAATGACTTACATCAAGTCGCAAAAAGCATTTTGGTGCGATGGTTTGGGTTTGCGCGACAATCAAGTCATAGCAAACTTGCATGTAATGCTTTAAATCCGTACAGTTGGAAAATGCTCGTGCTAACGCTACTAATAGAGCGCTCCCAAAATCTGTGACAACCATACGTGGTACAGGCGCACCATTTCGGCGTACTTCTAACAAGAAGTGCTCTATAAAAGCAGAGTCCTGCCTTGCCGAAACCATCTGGAAGACGGGAATACTTCTATGATCAGTGATTGACAAACACTGGTACAGAAATATATGGGGTGACTTCTCTCCATTGGGAAGTTTAATTTTTTTTCCTATACCACCGGTTGCATCTAATGCCATGTACCACGTACTTTTACCAGCTACTTTTTGATCTTGTTTGCAGATTGCCATTTGCTCTTTAGTCCAGTACATACAATAAAACGGGTCTTTGCCTATGCCATGGATGCTACCTACACATCGATCATATTTCGCTAGCTGCAGATTATCAATTGGATCGCTATTTGATAATCCCCAGCGATGATCGAGTTCCTGCTGTTTCGCTTTGCGTAAAACTGTCGCATCGTACAAAATAGAGGGGACTTTATCGCCAAATTCCATAAGGCGAGTTGCCTCCTCAATACGCCACACCGCGGCTTTCTTACCGTCCGCTAAGGTACCTGCAACTTGTTCCCTGAGATATCCCTTTAATTGTCGTTTTCGGCGGTGTGGGAATTTGGTATTAATTCCCGTCGTTGTACATTCGAACACTGCATCCCTTCGTTTACGTGGCTTTTCGTATAAATAGCCTTTTAGGTTTCCGCCGCACTCTTTACATGTGGCGTTGAATCGTGCAAAGCAACTAGCATCCGAGCGAGTATACACCCTACATGTTTTAAATAAAAAGCAGCAAGGCAATCTCGTCTGGTCCCATATTCTAGCGGCCAGAACATGTGGCCATGCAAACGATTTCAAACCGACGTATCTTCGGCCGCCATAGTTTTTTACTTCT
Organism: Tenthredo mesomela; assembly: GCA_943736025.1. NCBI lineage: Eukaryota > Metazoa > Arthropoda > Insecta > Hymenoptera > Tenthredinidae > Tenthredo > Tenthredo mesomela. The sequence goes on along the minus strand of OX031013.1, from coordinate 22,777,677 downwards.
GGTCTAACTTCAGCCCATTGATCTGCAGAAAGTATCAACCGGAAATTCTGAATATCACGAACGCCTGTGGGATCTACAGATTCATTTAAGGAGTCGTTTTTTGAAACATTTCCATCACATGTGAAAGATGTGTTCACTGAAAATGCCTTCTGAACGGCAGTAAGTATTCCCGAACGGTCATTTTTCAAAATTGTGTATATATGTTTGGGGGTTATAGTACAACCATTTTCTGCCATTTTATTTGAAATTTCTCCGTATAGAGGATTTGACGGTGGAAAAGGGCTGCCATTAGAATCTAATGCCCTAAAGTTTTCGTCTGAAAGAATAGACAGAAGCTGAACTTTATCATACATCTTGACGTAGTTTTGCTTGTGGCTGGTTTCATTCGCGTTGCAACATTGTAAGAGAGTCGAAAATGCCCAAGATATTAGCGAGAGGAGCTGACTCGTGACCAAACCCAGTTATATACTACCAGCGCCCCACTACCTACGACATGCGCGCGCTGCTGTATCTCCCTACTTCATACGAGAGCCCGACTCACTCAACTTCTGCCGAGAGTATTTGGCGAATTCGTCCACCCCCTTCCTACGGGAAAACCAACACAGGCCTGCACCGCGTGCATGAGGCCCGTTCGGGAATGGGCTACCAGTGGCATTGCCTATCCCCTCCCGAACGGGCCTCACGCACGCAGTGCATGCCTGTGTTGGTTTTTCCGTAGGAAGAGGGCGGACGAATTCACCGAATATTCTCGGTATGGGCAATTCCACCTCAAATCGGCCAATATTGGGTGTTTTCTGACCTCGTATTTTTTTAATCGTTTTAAACTTCTTTCTACGTGAAATCTACGGCAAAAAAGTAGACCCGTACTATTTTTTCGTTGGTCCAAAAGTTTTTTTTCTACGCTAGTATTATGAATTATCGCATTTCACTGTAAAAGTGGCGCGCGGGCGGCTTTGAGAATTAATATCTCCGGGTCCCCGTCATCGTAGAGAGATGTTCCAAAACGCGTTTTGGAGCCGATGAAAGACACTTAATAAAATTTTAACTTTATTATATATAGCGATAAAATTTTTCAACTTTCCGAAAAACATAGTTTAGTTATTTTTATGAGCAATCAAAATTTTTATCGATTTTTTTCGCAAACTAAGGCCATTTTTCAAATTCTAAAAAAAATATGATCGCATTCCTTATTCAATTCTGAAAATGTCGAATTTTTTAAATTGATGGAGCGATTTTTCTACATATTTTTTTACAATTATTCGTCCGGCGCTGCGTCAGGTTCCCGCGCCGCGCCTCTCGCTACCACCGCGTAGTACAGGGCTCGGCCAATGGCGTGGCGCGCGGCTTTCCATACATGGAATGACGCGGTAGTAGCGAGGCGCGCGGCGCGGCAACCTTATGCAGCGCCGAACAAAAAATTGTATAAAATATATGTAGAAAAATCGCTCCATCAATTTAAAAAATTCGCCATCCTCAGAATTGAATGAGAAATGCGATCATATTTTTTTTTAGAATTTTAAAAATGCTGGCCTTAGTTTGCGAAAAAAATCGATAAACATTTTTGCTCATAAAAATAACAAAACTAGCGTAGAAAAAAAACTTTTGGACCAACGAAAAAATACGGGTATACTTTTTTGCCGTAGATTTCACGTAAAAAAAGTTTGAAACGATTCAAAAAATATGAGGTCATTTCTCAGCCGATTTGAGGTGACATCGCCCGTATACTTACCATCAACTCTACACGCCTCCACTCACGATATGAAGCGCGAGAATTTTAGACATCTCTGTCGACGTCGCTCGCATGCAATGACTGCGTTCGACTGACATAACTTAATCCAACCAAACACAATTTCCTCAGCTGTAGATTGAAAATACAGGAAAGACTTATGTTATATAACGATAGGGATACCTAGAATTCTTCGTATCTGTCAGCTTGGGTACGTACTACGAATATAATATCGGTACCGTGAACGTCCCAATCGCCGCACAGATCCCATCAGTTACCGGACAGAAAGTGTGTGCAAAAGAGACAGAAATACGCTTTCGCATGGATGTCCGACCATTGGGACGTCAGCCTTAACTGTCCGGTAACTGGGACGTTGACGGTAATAGTTTCAGTTCGGTTTCAGTAGGCGTTCAAGTTCAGTGGCCCAATTGCGACGGGAGAATAGTCACAAACTGCATATCTCCCAAAGTCAGAATATGCTCAGGTATGGAAGCCGTTCAAATTTACACGACAAGAATTTGATTTCCGTGAATTTACTGGATATTGTGGTTGGTTTTGAATTGCGATATCAGTACTCTAGCATTGAATAAAAACTTCCGGAAAATACATAGCTCAACTAGTCACTATAAAAGAATCGAGGCTCCGTATGATTCAACAGGTTATGACTCCAGTTTGCCGAGTTGAAAAGTCTCTATTCACTAAACTGAAACATTTTCAGAATTTAAACTTGAAAAATGTTTCTTTCGGAAGGTATATAATATATAATATATAACTAAATATAACTTTCGAGAAAATATCTACCCTCGAAACTTGCAATTCAAAGATAGACGGAAGTATTTCATTTTTGATCGCGTTGAGAGAAAGTATTGTGATAATCGTTGGAACTCTTGCAAAGCTACCCAAAACTCATCGCAAAACTTGTGGAACTTCCGAAAAAATATTCACCCTCGAAAATTCGGATTGAAAAAATTACGCAACTATTTTATTTCAGCTCACATCGAGAAAAGGTATTCGAATCATCGTTAGAACTCTAGCGAAACTATTCAAAACTCTGGTCGGAACTGCTAGAACTCTAAAAAAAAAAATATGACCTAATTTTTCGAATCGAAAAATCCGTTTTAAATTTTCGTTTTCAATCGTACAAAATAATTTCATGGGGATTATCGTTGGAACTATTGCGGAACTGTTCAGAACTCTGATCAGAACTCCTGGAACTCTAAAAAAAAAATGACCTAATTTTTCGAATCGAAAAATCCGTTTTAAATTTTCGTTTTCCATCGTACAAAATAATTTCATGGGGATTATCGTTGGAACTATTGCGGAACTGTTCAGAACTCTGATCAGAACTCCTGGAACTCTGAAAAAAAAAATGACCTGATTTTTCGAATCGAAAAATCCGTTTTAAATTTTCGTTTTCAATCGTACAAAATAATTTCATGGGGATTATCGTTGGAACTATTGCGGAACTGTTCAGAACTCTGATCAGAACTCCTGGAACTGTCTTAAAAAAAAAAAATCCTTTAATATTTCAAATCGAAAAATCCTCGTCAAATTTTCATTTTCAATCGGATAGAATAATTTCTTCGGGATTATCGATATAAGTTTCGCTCGACTACTTAGAACTGCGTGCAGAACTCCCGGAACTCAGCAATCAATTTTTGTTCATAAGCAAAGCACGGCGAATATAAAGTTACATAATATCTCGTCACTCGAAAACGATATCAAAAGTTTTTTCAGCAGGAACTGTAGAACTATTCAAAGACTATTCAAAACCATGGAAAAAAACAAAAAAACACAAAAATGGGGTGCTATCAATTTTTTGTTTTTTTTAATTTTTTCATGGTTATCGACCGGAACTATTGCTGAAATTGACCTAGAACTGTAGAACTCTTCGGATACTATCGGGAACTCCAAAAAAAAAAAAAAAATCGAAAATGGGGTGCGCCGTGAAGTTGGCACCCCATTTTTCAAAATCGATTTTTTGGATTGCTGCGAGCCAGAACTATTTTCCAAACCTATCAGGAACTCCAGAACTCTTTGAAAGAGTTTCGGAACTCTGATAAAAAAGTCGATTTTGCAAAAGTGGGGTGCCAACTTCACATGGGTCCGGTGCTGGGCCAAGCCTGGCCCCTTTGTCCAACTCTGGGGACTCCTGCATGAGTGTATACACATCTACACCGAAGCTGTCTCTACCCAATATTTGTTGTTTCTATTCTGAAAAGGAAAAATATCAAAATATCAGATAAGGAAGAAGTTTGGTATACAGTAGAGTCTCCGTAGATTCTCAGGCTCGGGGCTGTGGATTCTCAGAATTGAGAATCTACGGAGTACTCCCACTCTGCGAGAAGCGGCGGAGCTACACACATACTACACATTCGCTGCGCGCGCACCGCCATTCCAAAGATCAAGGAGAGAGAGAACGTTCTCCTCTTGCGTTCGTGACCATCGAGGGGAAGCGAGAATTTAGAGAGTAGCCAAATTACGGAGACTCTACTGTATAGTAGATTGTTTAATAGCAAATGATAATTATCAAATGGTTGCAACCTGTTGATTATAAAATATTTACAAAAAGAAAAATAACAAAAAGAAAAATGTTTGATTTGAGATCTCAATTTTAATTATATCTAACTTAATGACTACCGATTCGCGTGCTTCTATTTTATTTAGTTTTTTGGTTGATTTTGTTTGTGGAAAAGTAGATTTTCAATGTTTATATTTTTATATCTCACGGAAGCAATTTTAGTCGACCTGATAATTTTATTTGTCAGAATTTAATTGACGCAATCCCAATTTTAGTGAATTGATCGAAAGATAGGAAATGACTAAGTCGGATGGACTTGTGTCAGTGGATGCGATTGGCGCTCTGCCACGGATCGTCCTCGAGTGACGCTCCTGGTCCTTCATATATGGCGTGTGACGTCATCTCGTTCTTCGACGATTTGTGGATCGCTCGATATTATTCGAACGGTTACAACCTCGATTAAAGCGTCGTATAAAATAACGAAATTATGGTTATTTCAGCGACAAATAATGATCGTCATATCAGTTACCATCTTAGTTTCGACTATCAGTAATTGGGACAACGAGCCGAAATACTGTCCCAGTTGCGGGACTCCGTAATAGGGACAGACGGCCATAGTCAGTACCGATTGCGGTCCCCACTATTATTATCACGATAAATGGTTGAATTGCATATTTTTTCGTTAGTTTGTCAAATATTATTGTTACAATATCATTCTCTATAAGTTTCATACCGTATTTCGTGAAAATATTCCATATATTTCCGTTTCACTGAGTGCGATTCATTAACACTTTTTTTAAGAGAGGTACGACAATTGCGACGAATTCGTCGGCCCGAGATCAAAATTAAATTATTGACAGATAATTGAAAGCCTTAATATCTGAAGCTTGTCGTTTTAGACCCTTTATAAGTCGAAATTCATAAGAAAAACTCGTTGAACTTTCTATTTAGTACAGGTTTTCCTTAAATCAAAGAAAACGAAGATGGGCACCTTAATTGGGACACCCTCCGTAACTGGGACACCTACCCTATAGCCTCTTTTATGCGGCGCTTCTTCTTAGCTTGTGAAGCCCGTGTGCGTTCCACCTCTCTGATCGCCTCTTTTAGGATGTCGTCTATCTTTTTCGTGGTATCTGGGTTGATGTGAGCAGGAGCCCTTTTTAATCTAGGTTTCTTGTTCATCGATCCAGCCCACAGGGTTCGGAACCTCTTTCTCAGGGCCGGGTCACAGTCGGGCGTGTTGTCGTCGGTCGGGGCTGCGTCATCAGCCGGTCTGCTATCGGCAGTCCGGGGGTTGTCGGGGGCCGGTGCATTACCGACAGGTGGTAGTTCAGGTCTTATCCTTACCGCTGTGCCGTCGCCCTCCCGTTCCTCAACGTCCTCGGGCGCGGCGCGGTGGTCTCTGATGTTGATGTTGATGTTAGCGCGTGCCGCTTCTTCGTTGTTGTTATTGTCTACCTCTTCTTCGCTGCCGCTGTCAGAGCCGTCGATGTTATGATTCGCGCGCTCCTCGTCCGGTGCCTGTCTCCATATATGTATACCTACTTATATATTAATGAAAATGTGTATGGATTTTGTGAGCGAAGCTGGGTGGATGGAATAACAAGGGGAGAGTGTAGTAACCGACCGTAGCAAGTATATTAGGCCCAATAAACCATAACGTAGAAAAAATAGGGCTGATGTCCGGCCGTAATCACGTTTAATACACGTGTTGCGGCCGGACATCAGCCCTATTTTTTCTACGTTATGGTTTATTGGGGGTGTACAGGTATTTCCCCCACTATTAAGCACGACAGACACAACACGATTTGATCAAACTTAATTTGAGGAAGTGGCTTTGTAAACAAGTCAGCTATTTGTTCTTCTGACTTAAAACTTCAATTCAATAATACCTTCTTCAATCTTTTGTTTAATGAAGTTAAACTTTATGTCTATGTGTTTAATTCGCTTATTGTTCTCTGGGTTATTTTCCAAGTTTAAAGTTGCCTGGTTGTCTACATGAATTACTGCTGGATTTGAGTTGACTAACCTAAAGTCTTTTATTATCTTCAATAACCAGCAGGTTTCAACGACTGCTGCACTCATGCCCGGTTTCATAAAGGTGGGTTACCCAAAAATTTCAATAACCTCCGCAGATACTACTCGTTCAACCTACATGACTGTCAGAAGTTAACAGCGATTCATGACAGCTGTCAGATGAAAAAACGGTTGAACGGGTAGTATCTGCGGGGTTACCTACGGGGTATTTGAAGGTTCGGGTAACCCACGTTTATGCAACCGGCCATCAGTGCTATACAGTATACACTCAGCTTCTGTCGATGACAAACTAATTGTTCGCTGTTTCCTAGACGACCAAGCAACTGTCCAATTAAATAGTTTGAATATATACCCTGATGTTGACTTTCTATCGTTTACCCCAGTCGGAGTCTACATATCCGCATAGGGCTTCAACATCTGGGCTCTTCATAAAAACTAACTTCATATCTAATGTATGCCTCACATATCTTAGTACGCGCTTCAAAGCCTTGTATAACTCTTCATTTGCGTGATTTTGATGCCTACTTAAATACGCTACGCTTGTACATAAATCTGGCCTTGTTCCCAAAACAACGTACATAAGACATCCTACTATTTTGCGACACTTTGACTCTAATGTTAGATCAGTGCCGAACTTAGCAGTAGGCTGAGCAGGCGCCAGCCTACAGGCCCCCACCAAATAAAGGCCCCCACCAAATTAGATTAATTCAGGCTTCAAGTGAAAATCCATCATTTATAACCATAATAAGCACTTCGTACTGCATAATAATTAAAATACATGTAGGTATCGATTATAGAAAGATGACTAAACTTTTTTTTTTTTATTACAAAAAGAAATAATAATGTAGTAATCAATTTGACTAGCCTGCGTCACTATATCAGCGAAAATAATATTGTTTTGTGAATAGCAGACGGTTTTCATATACCGTCTACCGAGAATATTTGGTGAGAGTAAACGATCCCCTTCCTACGTCAAAACCAACACAGGCGCGCACCGCATGCGTGAGGTTCGTTCAGGAGGGGATAAGATGCTAGTAGCATTGCATCCCCTCCCGACCCAGCCTCACGCACGCAGTGCGCGCCTGTGTTGATTTTGCCGTAGGAAGGGGATCGGTTAGTCTCACCGAATATTGTCGGTAGGTGCGATTCAGGTGCTGTCACTGTGACATCACATGGCTATCGGGGTACATAGATATATTTGTGCATGCATCAATTCTAACCTTACCAACTTTATACGGTTTACATTATCAACTGTTGAGTGAAAGTTGAGCTGTGAGAATTCTTGTGAGTCAGAAATATTTTCATAACCTCACTTCGTACTTTTGGTTTTTAGAACTTGGTAAGTAAATATTTACGTTTAATGGGTACTTACAGCTGACAAAAGGATGGATAGAAAATCTGATAGGCATAAAACTCCGAGATCATATGAATCTGGGTATGAAAGAGCAAAAAAAAGAAAAGCTAAAGAGAAACTGCAGAATCAAATTATTTCAAAAACACCCAAATTAAAGACATATTGTAGAGAAATTCCTACTCCTGAGATATCTCCTTCAACTTCATATCCCAATCAAAATCTGGTAAGCTTTTGATGTTCCTTAATTAAATGATAGTGCACTGAGAGGAATCAACGGTTGTATTAATTAAAATTTGAATTGATTTCTTAAATATATGTACCTAGCCAGACAATGTTCTAAGAATTTTATTCCAAGTACAGGATCTAGAAGAACAAGTTGTTTCTATCAATAATCAAGATGGCAGTTCTGAAGTCTGTCACCTGTCTGTTGAATTATGCAGCTCTGATATTGGCAAATGGCCTAAAGATATGAAAGATCACATTGATTTCTGGGTAAAAATTGGAAGTGAGAGTATCCAAAATTGTGATCCTATGATTTTAAAAGAAAAGTCTTCCAAACAGTCTGATGGCAACTTCCAAAGACAGTGTTCGCCATCTATGTTTGAAATTCAATACAAAGATGGCTCTAGCAGTAAGCGCAAATGGCTATGTTTTTCGCCTACCACTGGAAAATTATATTGCTTCTTTTGCAAATAGTTTAATACGGGAAAGCCTAATCAGTTTCATCAAGATGGCTTCTCTGACTGGAAAAATAGTCAATTTCGCTTAAGAAGTCATGAAATCTCTGCAGATCATACACAATCCTTAATTTTATTTGAATCACGCTCCTCTGAAATAGGGCGTATTGATAACGAGTTAAGGCAGCAACTTACAAAGGAAAGAGAATATTGGCGAGAAGTTTTGACGAAATTAATCTCAGTAATAAGATACATTTGTGAGAGAGGATTGGCCTTTCGAGGAGATGATCAGACCATAGGTTCCCAGCACAATGGTCATTATCTAGGTTTGATAGAATTAGTTGCCAAACATAATGATTTTTTGAAAGACCATCTACAAAAGCACGCTAACAAAGGCATAGGACATGCCAATTACTTATCTTCTGGTATATGCACTGAGTTAACAGCAATAATGTCTGGAAAAGTATTCAATGAGATAATTAGCCAAATCAAGAAAGCAAAATACTTTTCAATAAGCCTCGATTCAACTACTGATGAAGCTCATATTGACCAGCTCGTCATTATAATCCGTTATGTTGAAGAGAGTGGACATCCTGTTGATAGATTTGTACAATTCGTTCCAAATGCGGGGCATAAATCTGAAGACATGTTTAAAGCTCTTATGAATTTTCTTGATAGTAACGATTTGAACATTAAAAACATTCGGAGTCAATCGTATGACAATGCAGCAAATATGAGTGGTAAATTCGAGGGTCTGCAGTCTCTAGTACGGAAAAAAAATCCTCTAGCTATTTGGGTTCCTTGTACAGGTCACTCTTTAAATTTAGTGGGTGTTGATGCAATGAACTGTTGTAAAGAGGCCAAACTATTTTTCAGTTTTTTGGAGCAAATTTATGTATTTTTCTCAAGTTCGACAAGTCGGTACGCTGTTCTAGAAAAATGTTTATCTGAAGCGTCCACTGCTAATAATCGGCTGCTTGTACCTAAACGCGTAAGTACTACTCGATGGTCATCGCGAGCAGACGCTGCAAAAGCACTGGCATTCGGCTATACACACATACATTCAACTCTTTGGGACCTTTCATCTGAAAGTTCTGAAGCATTAGGGCTCTATTTAAACATGTCTAAATTAGAAACATGTATCTATGCTCTTGTGTGGCATGAAATCCTTCAAAGAGTTGATGCAGTTAGTACATGCTTACAAAGCTCATCCATAGATTTGAATACTGCAATAGCAGAATTAAAATCACTGCGGGAATTTATTACAGAGAAGCGTAACGATTTTGATCGTTACGAGGCTGAAGCAAAATGCATCTGCGTAAATGATGAATATGGCCAATTAAATAAACGGATATCGAAAAGATCCACTCGATTGCAACATCAAGATTATGGAAATGCTCCAGACACTGAGTTTAATGCAAGGCAAGACTTTTACAATAATTCATTCATTCCAGTTATGGACCAGTTTATTGCTTCGCTAGTTAAGAGGATTGATGCATATAAGGAGACCTATGGGCGATTTTCATTTTTGTGAAAGCTCGATATTCTCACATCTGAGAAGATAAAGATGCATGCGAAAGAATTGTGTGATTTTTACGAAGAAGACTTGGATGAAAGCCTAGGCGATGAATTGATACAATTTGGAACATTTTATAAAAGTTTTCTCCATGAAAAACCGAAGGAAATAAGTATCGAATTCTTTATGTTAAGACTGTTGATTTCGAAAAAACTCAATAATTATAAAAATATATTTATTTTGCTCAAAATGTATCATACTATTTTAACGACAAATACGAGCGGGGAAAGAGCATTATCAAAGCTGAAGCTTATTAAGAATAGATTGTGCACTTCGATGTCAGATAAAAGTTTGAATAATCGAACTATTCTGAATACAGAATCTGACCTTATAGATAACTTAGATGTATCTGATATTATCGACCAATTTTCTAAAGCGAAAACAAGAAGAGTCAAAATTTAGATGCATTATTACTTTTAAGATGATTGAAAAAGCTTTCGATGTAATTTTATTGTAAAAATTATCGACGTTTTCTTATTATATTAAATAAGCTATGAAAAAAATAATTCTACAATCTACATATTCATTTCCGATTTTTTCTGCCCACTAGTATAAGGCCCCCACCATTTCACTGCCTACAAGCCCCCACCAGTCATAGTTCGGCGCTGTGTTAGATCATTCGTGTCAGGCAGATGTCAGACAAATTGGTATTTATTCTCCATGGGAGTTGTGATCGGCTTTGAGTCCTCCATACCGAACTTCTGTAACACCTGCTTCAAATACGCAGTCTGGGGGTCGATTCTGTAGCGGAAATAACGGCAAAATAGTACTGAAATCATGAAAAACAATAGGCGGCTGCCAATGAGCTACTTCTATTTCATGGATTGACATTGTTTTCTGCAGCTATTCTGCAGTTATGAAGTTACAGAATCACCCCCCTGATTTAACTTGGTTACACCTCTTTCTATATCTTGCGTGACACGAATGTCTAGATAGTTTGACACACATCCCAAATCTTTCATGTTAAATATATTCCCTAGATACCTCTTCAAGTCAAGAACCTCTGTGTTGTGATCACCTAATATCAGTATGTCGTCTACAAAGAATAGTAGATATATCTTAGAGACAGAATTACACTTGGAATACAAACAGTAATCATTCTGTGATCTGACAAAACCTTTCCTCGTTATGACTTTATCGAATTTTAAATTCCAATATTTAGGAGATTTTTTTAATCCATAAACTGACTTATTCAACTTGCACACTGAATTTTTACCCTCTTGTGCATTCTTCGGTAGCTTCATATAAACTTCCTCTTCTATTTCTCCGTATGAGAACGCACTCTTTACATCCATCTGGTGCACAATTAATCTTAACCTGGTTGCCACAGCTAATAAAATTCTAAAAGTAGTTATTTTTGCTACAGGGGCATATACTTCATACATCTTTTGGCTCTCTCTCTTTGCTGTGAGTATCACAAGTCGTGTTGTATTTCGCTCTCTCTATTTGAAGTCATTTTTCTGCCGCAAAGTGCCTTCGGGCTTTTATTTTTTGCAGATCCTAGCATGCCATATTGTGCTCTCTACTTACCTGCTGATCAATCTCTTACTTGCATCTGGATTTTCGGAGGTGGCACGGTTTTATTCACAAACGGTTCCAAACCTATTATACTGACAGTTGTGCCTTATCATCATCTGTACCGTTGCCGACGCATGCGCTGTTAACTGCTTTCGACCTGCTTGGCCCTCTCTCTTCACCGCCTGCCTTGTTTGTTGTGGCGACTGACCAGATCTTCGTCCCCCGCTTCGTCTCGCCCAGTGCTTCGTTGTGACTCACCTGTCATAGGATTCTTACGTTCTGCTTCTGCCGTCGCTGGATTTCGTATGTCACCTATATGCTTTAGGTGTCAGCGGAGTATTGCAGGTTCGTTGCTATCCTGTCCTGCGTGCAAACGTCAATTCCATCCTGGCTGCGGTGCAGCCTATGTTTCTTATAAACGCGGCAATCCGTGCTGTATATCTTATCTTCGAGACTGCAGTGGTAGTAGTAGCACTAGCGGTAGTAATAGTAGCAGTATTAGTGACTCTGACGTTCCACGTTTATCCACTATGGATAAGTCTCTTATCGATAAAATGATTAGTGCTATGGAACAGACTAACAAAACTAATTTAGACCTTGCCGCTACTATTTCCATACAAACCAAGATTAATGAGGATATTGCCAATAAACTCAATTGTTTGCCTGAACTGATCGCGAGAGTAGATAAACACGACGATGTCATCACTCGTTTAGAAGCTAACTCCGCCCGCCTTGAGGCTTCCAATGCTCGTATTCTGCGTGAACTTGAGCTAATGAGAACCTCCTCCATCTCGACTACGTCACCTACTACTGCCCAGGCTGAGGTTATTCTAGCGGGCGTACCTGTCACCGTTGACGACGCACCTCGATCTATTGTCCAAAAAGTCTTCGCTGCTCTCGGAATCCCGGAATTGCTTGGTGAAGTCTTGAATATCCGCGCCCTGACTAGACGCGCGATTAACTCGGTAGGCAGTAATCCTGGTCCGTCGTCCTCGGCTTCACCTAGTACGAAGTCTCTCATTGTGACCCTCAAGTCGGCGATGGTACGTGACCATATCATTTCTACTAAGCGCACCAAAAAGGACCTACCTGTACGGGAGGTCTTCAATTCTAATCAATCGGGCATGATCTATGTTAATGAGTTTGTCCCCTCCGATGTGTACGAGTTGCTTCGTCGGACTAAGGCAAGAGCAGCTGAATTGGGGTACAAATACGTGTGGATTAAGTCTGGCTCTATACGGGTGCGCAGAACTGACGGAGCTGCCGTTGTTTTAATTAAGTCCGATGATGACATCGGCAAATTGGCGTGACACCCGCGTGCAGCGGTCCTTCCGGTATCGCGATCACACTCACACATCAAAATCGCGCAGTTCAATGCCACTTCACTGCTAGGGCATCTTAGCCTTGTCAAAGCTCATCTTGCCTCTAATTTTTACCATATCATATCTATTTCGGAAACATGGCTTAGCTCTAATTGCCCTGATGATCTAGTGCGCTTGGATGACTACGTATTAATCCGCAATGATAGACAGGGTAAGAAGGGTGGAGGGGTAGCCTGTTATATACACGTGTCTCTTAACATCAGAGTGTTGTCTACCTCGCCTGGTCCGTTCTCCAATGCACCTGAATATATCATCTTGGAGGTTCGCAGTGTAAATGCCCAACCACTTCTGCTTGCCAGTGTGTACAGGCGCCCCAAGGGCTTACTTTTTAATGACTTTATTGCTTCATTCACTAGACTTGCTTTCGCTTATCCTAATGTTATTATTTGTGGCGATCTTAACTGTAATTTACTAAGTAACAATGTGAAGTCAACGTTCCTTCGGGATTTTACACTCTCTCAAGCCCTTCATATTGTCGACTCGGGGGCCACCCATCACACATCTACCTCCGACTCGTGGCTTGATGTTTTTATCGTTGACAGTCTGCACAAAGTTTTAGCCTTCAACAAATCTTGTGCTCCTTTTATAGCCGGTCACGACTTCATTGAATTAACTTACATGTTCAATACTGCGCTTCCCCTGCGGCGTGAGATTACGTGTCGTAATTATACGCGTCTTGATGCGGTCGCCTTTGGTGTCACACTCAACAACGAACTTATGGCCAACTGTCCTGAACTACCGTCCTTACGCTCGTCGTGTGATGAGCTAGACTCCTTCATGGATGCCTTCAACGGCTCCCTAGTGTCATCTTTAGATCAACATGCGCCCATGTCTACGTTTTCGGTCAGCAAGCTTCGTGTTCCGTGGCTTACGGAGCTCTTGAAGTCCCGTATCAAGAAGCGCAACACTCTGTACAAACAGGCTAAGCGATCCGGTAGTGTTCTCGCTCTTGCGATATTTAGGCGGTACCGCGACCAGCTCTCAGCTGACTTGCGACAGGCGGCTGATGATTACAATTGGCGTTCTCTCTCGGGCATAACTGATAGTGCGAAACTGTGGAGGGTGCTGGCTAATCTGGGGCTAGTCAAACCGCGTTTAACCTCTCCGTTTACTTTTTATTCTCCTGACGAACTCAACGATGCGTTTGTTGGCTTCTCCAGCGCCCCAGCCACGGCTCCAACCGATGCTTTTAACTCTAACGACTCCAACTCTTTTAATTATTTTACTGCTTTGACCGGTATGGCTCACTTGGACAGAGTGCTCTTTGAATTCTCGCCAGTAACACCCGAGAGGGTTACTTTTATCATCATTAACACCACTTCACCTCAGCGTGGTGCCGGTCCCGATGGCATCTCACTCTTATCCGTGCACCTGTCTCTGCAGAGTGTTTCGATTGCCTTGGCTTCGCTTGCCAATCATTGTTTCAGGCTTGGCTACTACCCGTCGTGTTGGAAGCGTGCCTTCATCCGTCCGTTGCTTAAGGTCAACCCTCCGCGGACTGTGTCAGACACCCGTCCTATTGCCAATCTGTGCGAGCTCTCCAAAATCTTTGAGCGAATCGTTCATGCGCAAATCATGCAGTACGTCAATGATCACAACCTTCTAGACCCTTATCAGTCTGGTTATAGAATCGGATTTAGCACACAAACTACATTGCTTAGGCTTTCCCATGACATCAGACGAGCTGTTGATGACCGACTCCTCACGATTCTAGTCTTATTTGATTTTAGTAAGGCGTTTGATACGGTAAATCACCATCTGCTACTGACCAAGCTTGCTAAGTTAGGTTTTTCCGCTATTGCGTTGCGGTGGGTACACTCCTACCTATCGGGCCGGTCCCAGGCAGTTATTGACGAGCGCGGCTCCTGCTCGCGCTGGCTACGTACAGGTGCCGGGGTCCCGCAAGGGTCAGTATTGGGTCCTCTACTGTTCTCCTTGTTCATAAATGATATAAGTGCTGATCTGCGATACTCACGACATCTGGTATTTGCCGATGATACCCAGATTTATCTCACTTGCCCACCTGCTGACCTGGCGGACGGCATTGCGAAGCTTGCATTTGATGTTAGCGTTATCGCCAATTATGCGGCTGAAAATGGCCTTAAGCTCAATCTTGCCAAATCCAAGGTTCTCATTTCTGGTAGTGGCGCTTACATCAATCGCCTGGACTTATCGAGCCTCCCTCCTATCGTTGTCAACGGCATTGCGCTCCCTTACGTAGACGAAGTGCGTAATCTTGGCGTGATAATGCGGTCTAATCTTTCGTGGCGCGGCCATGTCCTTTCCGTGTCTAACAAAGTTAATTTTGCAATTTTTAGGCTTAAGCATCACCGGAACGCTCTGTCTCGCGAGTTGAAGGCCAGGCTCATTGTAGCACTAGTCTTTCCCTTGTTTGACTATTGTTGCCTGGTTTATAATGATCTCTCTGGCGAGCTTAATACCTTGCTGCAGCGCCTGCTGAATACCGCGATTAGATTTGTCTATGGTTTACGACGCGATGAACATATTACTCCCTACCGTAGGCAGCTGCGTTGGCTCACTGTTCGCTCGAGGCGCCTCTACTTTCTAGGCATCACTGTTTTTAACCTCCTCCAGGGAACCTTACCTGCTTACATGTCTGATCTATTTGTCCGTTTCGTTCCGTTTGACCGTCGACCGTCTCGACAGCAGAACACCACCGTGTTCAGGGTGCCGGTCCATCGAACTGCGGTTTATCACGGCTCGTTTGCCCTTGCTGCCGTCTATTTCTGGCATTCTCTGCCTGAAGGTGTGACCTCTATGCGAACGTTGCGATCGTTTAAGCTCAAACTTTTTAGCCATCTGTTTGAATTGGATACAGGGTCCTCCTAGGCTGGCGTTTGCGGTTTATCAATCTACCTAGCTTTTAAGTCCTTCTTTTCGTTAGCTTAAGTTTAGTTCTAAGTACTTGTTAGTCCTGTTTGTTCTACTGTTACATTCTTTTATTCTACCTCTACATGTCAGCTTTCTTGTCAATTCAAACCTTTTATATCTTCTATCTTATTATATATTCTACTTTAAATTATGTATTCTGCTTTTTGATTATCACGTTTCTGCTTTTAGATATTATGTATTCTGCTTTTAGATTTTATGTAAGCACTGGTCTCTTACAATTAAGTTAATTTTACTTCTGCCTGTATTTTTATGTTACTCTTATTTGCCCCATGGATTGTCCAGGGCATGAATAAACACTATCTATCTATCTATCTATCTCAAACAATCATCTGTCTGCTAAAAGCCCCTTGCTACTAGTCGTGCTTTAAATTGGAATGGATCTCCGTCATTATCTCCATTAATTTTATATACCCATTTAATATCAATAATTTTTTTATTTTCAGGCATTTTTACGACCGTCCACGTTTTATTTTCACACAATACCTCTAATTCTTTATTCATAGCATCCTTCCACTCATCAGCATGAACGCTTTGAACTGCTTCTTCGTACGTGGTAAGCTCGTCAAGTATACTAACGTAAGATTAAGATAGCCTGTTTCATACTCATTATATCTTTTAGGTTTTACAATTTTTCGCTTTCCCGGCTCACGTACAATCGTAGCATTTAAATCTATTTGCGAATCACTCGAATCACTTAGCTCACTTAACTCGTCACGACACTCTTCAAACACACTACTTCCTGATTGACGATCTGATTGATCCTCTTGTTCCTCATCGCCCTCGTCTTGATTGTTGCGTCGTTCTTCATCTTCCTCAGAGTGATCCAGTAGAATAACCTTTTCTTCCTGTACAGGTTGATGCTGCTCAGGCCACAATACAACATCCCTCTTAACTTCCACCATACCTGTTGCTGGAGAGTACACCCGTACCCCTGTATCCCTTTGTGTTTTCCCCATATCCAACAAACAGTACTTCCTTACTTTTTGGATTCCATTTCAACCTTCGTTGATCTGGGATATGAGGTGTATTAAGTTGACGCTACCAAGTAGGCATATGAGGATTTGACCTAATGGATAATTTGCCGTTTATTAGCCGCTAATTAGTCGTGACAACTTTAATTTTGCCGTTTTTGAAATTTAAAAAAAAAAAAACGGCTGCCACGCTATCTCAACAAATAGTTAGCATGGCCCTACTCAACTATCCAGGAGGGAAGAGTCGCAGAAGACTCGGACCGGGCTTATAATTTGCCGCGTTTTAGCCGCGACTCAAATCTGACGTCAAAAACTCGAAAATATTTTTTTTACTCGAAATTCGTCAAAGTAATCCGTTGGCAGCCAACTCAGGGTCACCAGATCCGGGCCAAGCGCGAATGAAGAGTCGCAGAAGACTCGGACCGGGCTTATAATTTGCCGCGTTTTAGCCGCGACTCGAATCTGACGTCAAAAACTCGAAAATATTTTTCTTACTCGAAATTCGTCAAAGTAATCCGTTGGCAGCCAACTCAGCGTCACCAGATCCGGGCCAAGCGCGAATGAAGAGTCGCAGAAGACTCGGACCGGGCTTATAATTTGCCGCGTTTTAGCCGCGACTCGAATCTGACGTCAAAAACTCGAAAATATTTTTTTTACTCGAAATTCGTCAAAGTAATCCGTTGGCAGCCAACTCAGCGTCACCAGATCCGGGCCAAGCGCGAATGAAGAGTCGCAGAAGACTCAGACCGGGCTTATGATTTGCCGCGTTTTAGCCGCGACTCGAATCTGACGTCAAAAACTCAAAAATATTTTTTTTACTCGAAATTCGTCAAAGTAATCTGTTGGCAGCCAACTCAGGGTCACCAGATCCGGGCCAAGCGCGAATGAAGAGTCGCAGAAGACTCGGACCGGGCTTATAATTTGCCGCGTTTTAGCCGCGACTCGAATCTGACGTCAAAAACTCGAAAATATTTTTCTTACTCGAAATTCGTCAAAGTAATCCGTTGGCAGCCAACTCAGCGTCACCAGATCCGGGCCAAGCGCGAATGAAGAGTCGCAGAAGACTTGGACCGGGCTTATAATTTGCCGCGTATTAGCCGTGACTCGAATCTGACGTCAAAAACTCGAAAACATTTTTCTTACTCGAAATTCGTCAAAGTAATCCGTTGGCATAGTCGCCACATTGAGTATTCATCGAATTATTATATTCGTAAACTGATGATTTCCCTGAAATGTCCAGAAACAAAATAATACCCAAATTATGAACAAATGGCTAGATATCGATTTTTCATTTTTAATTGCTTCAAAATCGAAAAAAATCTAGTAGATTGGTTCGATCACAGTCTACGATGGCTTATTTTCTTCAGGAAACCAGGTTGAAAAACGTAGTGGTCAAAAAAAATTTAGTGAGAGCATTTTTAACAAATGCATCTTTCAGAAAATGAAAAAAAAAAAAAAAATGAAAAAAAAAAATTTTTTTACCGTGGTCTGGTGCCTTAATTAAGCTTATTTCTTTGAGGGCTCCCTAGATGGCGCTAGCGCGCTGACACTCACACAGACTTACGACACTCGTAAATACACACACACACACTACTATGTTCATGTATACGCGCAATAATCAAACATATTATCTGTGAACCAAACCTTAAAAAATGTCCCAGATGATATTGTGTCAAAAATTAAGCGTTTAGCGCGTAATCTTTCAGGATTCAGTGTGTAAATACACAGGTATGTATGAATTTAGTCTGCACTACGTATGCCGTCGATAATTCCAACCCGTTGCTACGTATTCTCTTTTGGTTCTTCGGTTTTTGGTTTTGGAAGATATTGTATTTTTATTCACATAGTAGTTCAAAACGATGTAGACATTTAGAACCCTTCAATTGACGCCAAAAGTATGGACAAACAACGATGTATTGTTCCTGCATGCATATCAAAACGTTCAGCGAAGAGCCATGTTTTTGCAAAAGACATTTTTCGGGGCAGTCAGTGGATACAAGCGGTGCGGAATCCAGAGCTTAGTCACCTCAATTACGACGAAATCCGAAGATGTCGGTACTGCGTTTGTTATCGGCATTTCGAGTTGTAACGATAAAACTTCAATTTATATTCAGCGCCAAAGCACAGATGACTCAAGCAGTCATCGAACACCAAACTAACTACTAGACCGAGAGCCAGCAAGAAAAACGACGTATGATTTGCGAAACTTTGAAACTTCTTGAGAAGTTAGCCAGTGTTATAAAGAACAGGGAAACGCAAGTATGGCGGCCCGTAGGTGTCGGCGTTGCGCTGCGCAATTTTTTGGATGTGTCAAAAAAAACTATGCACTTGGGGAATGAGCTAAAAGGTAATTCTTGTTTTATATCATTCATTCGATAGCCAGAGTATGAAGGAGTCGTATGCCATACCGATGCGGCGTCTCAAACTGTCCGCCATACTGAATTAAACGTGTCATTTTTTTTATGTTCTCTTGAAATACTAGCGAAAAGCTAATTTTTTAACCAAGGATTCAAAAAGATGTCTCATCACCGATTATGACCATGCCATACCGTTCCGGTGTCCCTAAGTACACGCCATACTGATTCAAAGATGTCGAATATATGTATATGATACATATGATACATGGACTAGTGTAAAATTCGACATCTTTGAATCAGTATGGCGTGTACTTAGGGACACCGGAACGGTATGGCATGGTCATAATCGGTGATGAGACATCTTTTTGAATCGTTGGTTAAAAAATTAGCTTTTCGCTAGTATTTCAAGAGAACATAAAAAAAATGACACGTTTAATTCAGTATGGCGGACAGTTTGAGACGCCGCATCGGTATGGCATACGACTCCTTCATACTCTGGCTATCGAATGAATGATATAAAACAAGAATTACCTTTTAGCTCATTCCCCAAGTGCATAGTTTTTTTTGACACATCCAAAAAATTGCGCAGCGCAACGCCGACACCTACGGGCCGCCATACTTGCGTTTCCCTGTTCTTTATAACACTGGCTAACTTCTCAAAAAGTTTCAAAGTTTCGCAAATCATACGTCGTATTTCTTGCTGGCTCTCGGTCTATACTACTAATTCACATTTGAGTACCTGGGTGCAAGAACAACCTAAGTCGACTTCGGTCGTTTTTGCTCCCACCATCATTTTCGCGTTGTACAACATCCCAACTACCTACCCTGTGAGTTTCAGGTTTGTGGGATGTCTCATTTTGGTGAAAAGTAGTTTTTAAGTACGGAGCGTCAACGCCGCCACGCGCGATCTATGCAAGAACAACCTAACGCTACTACTTACGTTGTTATTACATAGAGCGCGTGAGTCCGATGAAGTATAGTGCTCGCTCATTCGCCAGCCTGGTAAAATCAGGTCTGTGGCAGTTACTGAGTTACTGAATATAATACTTTTCTGAAGTTTAAATATCCATTAAGAGGGGGGGGGGGGGGGGGGGGGGGGGGGGGTTTACCCAATCAGTTACCGATTTGTCTATTTTCTCCTAAACGGGGTAATCAATTGACTTGTCCTTTCGGCAGCCGATGTTTGACGAGTAATGAGTTCGAACTGGTACGTTTGATCGGATGAAATCGGGATTTTTTTATTTTTTTCGATCGAAAAGTATTGGCGTGCCATGTATTGCGACTTATATCAAAGCCCACGCATCAAAAATGCAAAATCG
Organism: Tenthredo mesomela; assembly: GCA_943736025.1. Classification (NCBI taxonomy): domain Eukaryota; kingdom Metazoa; phylum Arthropoda; class Insecta; order Hymenoptera; family Tenthredinidae; genus Tenthredo; species Tenthredo mesomela. The sequence continues at coordinate 22,757,326 of OX031013.1, read as the reverse complement.
ACTCCCTGAGCCCGATTCTGTGAGAAATTCTGAACATAACCATCCCAAAACATCTTTGTTTTCGACAACGATGAAGGTGGAAGTTGTATTCCACGTTTTTGTGGTAATTTTCGCGATTGTCAGAGACTGGGGGCGGCCATTGCCGCTACAGCTGCTGATATAACGCGGTGGTTCCCAGAACGCCCGTGAGATGTCGCCACGCGCCCATCTGAACTTCATCCTTTTACTATAGTATAGTATACTTTCACGGTGACATCTCACGGGTGTTCTGGGAACCACCGCATTAAATCAGCAGCTGTAGCAGCTGTAGCGGCAATGGCCGCCCCCCAGCCTCTGACAATCGCGAAAATTACCACAAAAACGTGGAATACAACTTCCACCTTCATCGTTGTCGGAAACAAAGATGTTTTGGGATGGTTATGTTCGGAATTTCTCACAAAATCGGGCTCAGGGAGTCGATTTTGCATTTTTGATGCGTGGGCTTTGTTATAAGTCGCAATAAATGGCACGCCAATACTTTTCGATCGAAAAAAATAAAAAAATCCCGATTTCATCCGATCAAACGTACCAGTTCGAACTCATTACTCGTCAAACATCGGCTGCCGAAAGGACAAGTCGATTGATTACCCCGTGTAGGAGAAAATAGACAAATAGGTAACTGATTGGGTAAACCCCCCCCCCCCCCCCCCCCCTTAAGAGATTTGAAGTTTCCCGTTTAAATAACATACGATCTTGCGATTTCTTTTCGACATTCGATTGTTGGGTCTAATATCGGGGACAAGTTTTTTTTTTTCATACCATATGTGAATTTATCGGACCAGTCGAACCAAATTTTTAAGTCTTCTAACTGAAGCTCACCTCTATATAGAGCGTGCAATCTTCAGATAGACCGAAAAAAAGTTTTTTTTTTTATTTTTGTCTGAAGATTGCCATACTTCACTCCTCAAGTTCTTATTTAGGGTGGGGCAAAATGGACCCCTTAGGGCGAAAAAGTTCATATTATTCATATTCAAGTTTTTTAATCGTCAATAGTTTGTTTTCGGTGGTCCATTTTGCCCCAACCTCCCCTATATATATTGAGATCTCATCAATCCCTTTTTATATATTTCCGAAAATATGCCTTACGTAATATTATTTATTTAATTAATTAATTAATTGCAAAGATTGGTGTATTGTTCGAAAAAAAAAACATTATTCTAATTTCCTGTCTTATTTATTATTTCACTGGTTGATTCAAATTCTTGAAGACTGCATAAAATATGTGTTTCGACATGAAAAGTAACAAAATTCAAGTCGTAAGTGTCGAGACGGACCGAATATTCGCAAGAAATTTCGTTTTTAGCAAGAACGACCTAAGCCGGCGCGCGTGTCTTATTTATTATAGAGATTCCTATTTATTTGAGGGCAAAAACAAAACGGGCTTCGTATTCCGGAAGAATCGCCATTCAAAATGAGTAATCAACAAAGTCTATTGTGGTTTCGTTCATGGATGTAATTCCGTTTTTAAATTTCAATCAACGGTTTTGGTGTCAAAACCTAAGTCGACTTAGGTTGTTCTTGCACCCAGCTACTCAATTGATCCGCCATGGCGATAAGGGCACGTAATTATACTATTATAATTACTCAATAAAATGAACCATGTTTCATTTATACATAGCACATGAGAACATTCGCTCGTGTCTATGGAGTTTTCTAATAATTAAAAATGTATATGTATTACCATACATATTAGGGTGGCCCTTAATATGGGTCTGGTGACAAATTGTTCGGGCCGCCCCCCAAATCGGTTCCAAATAAATAAAGAATGATCTACCTAAATTTTCAGCTACGTCGATTAAGAGGAAGGCGTGCCTGTAAGCATGAACTTGTCCTGATTTAAATAAAATGACTTATCGTTTTATGATTGGTGACATAATTTTTTTTTTTCAATTTCTGTTGATGTAAATCAAGATTCACGGCAGCGAATCGCCGCCAAGTACCCGTAGGCAGGCGAGAGCTAGCCGCGAGACTATTTTCTCGGGGGAACTCTTTATACCTGTAAGCACGGGGTCATAACTTTGGAACGCGTGGATATTTTTCGATAAAATTTACAACACAGATATTCCCCCACCACACGACTTCGCTGTATAAATTAGATCGAAATCGGTACGCTGGTTTCCGACTTATTAGTCACCAAAGTTGATGAAAAAGCATCTTCTCCTTCTTCTCCTTCCTGATTTTTCGCTAGACGCTTGCTTGTCCTCACGTTTCTGAACGAACGGCGTCACGGATCGACTTGAAATTCGAAACGTGGTTACAAGCCATTGAATTCTCGCCCCCTATTGATTTTGGCATGAATCGGAATCCGCACTCGGTCGATATGTGATAATAAAGTTACCAAGTGAACTACAAAGGGTCGACGAAATCAAAATGGCCGTCGGATAGCTGTCAGATCGCGTTATTGACAGTTAAAATATTCATAATTGTGTATATAATCATATTATATAGTTATATATTTATATTATATAATAATGTAATGTGTTATCGGACATGCTAATAGTTTTATATCAGTGAATCAGTGATCAGTGAATAATATAAGAGTGAAATAATGCGACGACCGTGGTTTCATGCCGATGACTGTCATTACTCATTATTAATAATTATTGACTGCATGATGGCATCTCGCAATTGTACGGAACAGATCCTCTGAGCTGGGTTCAAATATAGAGAATAAACCAACGAACCTGGCAAAATATTATTTTACTACTGACCGGAGGAAGTGAAAAAAAGGTTATGATGAAAAGGTTATGATTTTCACTAGATTTGACATTTGTTCACACAATAATAGATGAATAGAACAGCCTCAACTTCTTTAGTTCCACTAAATGCATGACTGGTTATTTGTTTATTGATTTGTATGTTTCCTACCATCTCAAAGGGACAATTCTGGATCTCTTGACGTTAACATACCGCCGACGTTGACTTTTAGCGCCCGTGCTATCTTCTTGTTTCTTTGCTACCCCCGTTCACCTCCGCCGGCCCCTATATATTTTGACAATCAACAATTGAAGACGAGGAAATCCTTACTCTACGATAACGCTACCCACCAATCAGGCACTATCGACAGGAGTCTTCAGGAGTCGTTACCGCCCACGGTAACGCCAGCCATTCGTTTTGGGCTCAGGCCGTGATTCCATTTGCTAGTCAGCGTCATCACAGCGTTGAGTTTTGCCTGAGTTCAATTGGTGATTGTCGTTGATAAACGTTCAAGTTGCTTAGCGACCTTGTATTTGCCAATGGAAAACAAAGCATATAGACGGTAACGGAGGTGAAAGGGGACTCACGGAGCAGCGCAACGACAGCACGGGCGCTCAAAGTTACCGTTGGGCGCTATGTTAATTAGCTCAAGCTTTCAATCCAGAATCGCGGTACTGAAATATTTTCCAATTACCAAACCGATAGACTGGACGAACGTGAAGCTTTATGTAAACCGACAACGAACGACCTGATCAGGAACAAAGTCTGCTGTTTACTCCGAACCTTACAATTGATATAGTCCCTTGTGATGATACATGCTAAAAAAATTAGTGGCAATATACTGAAACCTCTGCTTCAATTATTTGTTATTTTGTATCTTTTACAGCCACCTGGACCATTCCTATCCTATTATCAATCTATTAAAATGGACGAAGATAACACTTTGACAAAACGACGTCCCAAACGAAGGTTCCGATTATTAATCCGTTGGAATAGACGAACATAATACTTTGGCAAAACAGCGTCCCACGACAAAGGTAGCCCACAGCCCATAGCTCCGAAATGATAACAATGCTAGGAAAATTAGTAATAATATACTGAAATCTCTCCTTCAATTCTTTGTTATTTTATATCTTTCACAGTTACCTGGACCATTCCTATCCTATTATCAATCTATTGAAATGGACGAAGATAACACTTTGACAAAACGACGTCCCTGAACGAAGGTTCCGATTATCAATCCATTGAAAAAGACGAACATAACACTTCAGCAAAACAGCCTCCCAAGACAAAGGTAGCCTACGTGGAGAGTTGGAGAGCCCAAAGCTCCAAAATAATAACAAGCTACACTGAAAACTCTCTAGCGCAGTCGGCGATATAGTCAAGAGTGGTAGCCGCTCTTAGGCCAGCGCAGCTAGCGCGCTCGCTAGTGCAGCTACTATACTCGAATCGAGTTTAGTCGCTACACTCAACTCCTAGCACTGTAGTCAAATCACCTCAGCGCGCTAGCTACTCTTTCAGCGCCAGCTACTACTCTCAAACTCGCATTAGCCACTGTAACAAGATTCAGCCTAATAGCCTTGCCGCGATATTGCTGGCTGCGCCAGGGAGTTTTCAGTGTAGGAAAATTAATAATAATATACTGAAATCTGTGCTTCAATTCTTTGTAATTTTCTATCTTTCACAGTCACCTGGACCATTCCTATCCTATTATCAATCTATTGAAATGGACGAAGATAACACTTTGACAAAACAACGTCCCATAACACAGGTTCCGATTATCAATCTGTTGAAATAGACGGACGTAACACTTCGGCAAAACAGCATCCCAAGACAAAGGTAGCCTACAGCCCATAGCTCCAAAATGATAACAATGCTACACTGAAAACTCTCTGGCGCAGTCAGCAATATAGTCGAGAGTGGTAGCCGTTCTAAGGCCAGCGCAGCTAGCGTGCTCGCAAGTGCGGCTACTATACTCGAATCGAGTTTAGTCACTACACTCAACTCCTGGCGCTGTAGTCAAATCACCTCAGCGTGCTAGCTACTCTTTCAGCGCCAGCTATTACTCTGAAAATATCATTAGCTACTGTAACAAGACTCAGCCTGATAGCCGAGCTGCGATATTGCTGGCTGCGCCAGGGAGTTTTCAGTGTAGGAAAATTAGTAGTAATATACTGAAATCTCTCCTTAAATTCTTTGTTATTTTATATCTTTTACAGTCACCTGGACCATTCCTATTTTATTATCAATCCATTGGAATAGACGAAGATAACACTTTGAAAAAACAACGTCCCAAGACAAAGGTAGCCCACAGCCCATAGCTCCAAAATAATAAAAATGCTAGGAAAATTAGTAGTAATATACTGAGATCGCTCCTTCAATTCTTTGTTATTTTATATCTTTTACAGTCACCTGGACCATTCCTATCCTATTATTAATCCATTGGAAGAGACGAGCATAACATTTCGGCAAGACGATGTCCCAAAACAGAGGTAGCCCCCACAGCTGCTCCAAAGTTATAACACTCTACATATCTTCTTCAAATGAACCAACTTCTACCAGCCTACCAATCACTAACTTCATCTACCTATACATCAGCACCGCAAACTGATTACCAAACAGACTAATATATTTGAAATTGCTGATCATTGAAAGTGTTATAATAGTACAGTACGACACAAGTACGCACACACGTGTCGTATAATATTTTTTTAAACTCAGTGTGCGAAATTCTTGACCTGTAAAAAACTCTAGAAAATAGGGAAGTATAGTATATACAGGGTGAATTGCTAACGTCTGAACACTCAGAGCAGCGTAGAGGTGGCCACCACAAAATTGTCAATTGTTATATTGGTTTCGGGCTTTCTCATTAGTTGAAATTGGGAAACAATTGCTGACGCTGGACTCTTGGCAAAGCCCCCCCATTAGAAACAAAATACTTTCAGTAATGATTTTCAATAGCATAAAATTTTATTAGTCTTCGTAACTAAAGAAATAAAGAAATCAGAGAAAAAAAAACTCGTTTTTTAGGCTTCTATATAATATCCCTTTTCGTAGTCTATCGATGGAAACGCAACTTGCACAGTTATATCAGACAAGCAAGTCTCATTTGATTTTGATAGAATTATATTATTTTTCACATAAATTTTATTATTTATAAATAATATGTCATGTTAATTTAACATTTGGTAACGCGATCATTCAATCAGTCATATGTATGTCAACACAACTTGACACGAAATTGAGAAAGTTGGATAGAAAAAATTATCTTAGAAATTATTTTTAAACGAAGAGAACTTAATTATTGTTACATAGGTAAGTGTGTGAATCGGGCACTCCGCACACTTCCAATAGGCATGAGGAATCGAGTTTCGCACACTGAGTTTAAAATGAGTACATTACGATACGAGTGCGGTAAAACTGTTTCTGACCAGTGTGAGGTTGCAGCACGAGCCGAAGGCGAGTGCTGTAATCACACGAGATCAGAAGACTATAACTATAACTGGGTCGGGTGATGTACAAAATTTACTTTATGAGGAGTGAAAATGTGAGTGTTACCCATGCTTAGCATTCTGACACTGAGTAAAGTAAAATTATTTAAAGATCTATAAAATGAGTCAGAATATTTAATATCTTTCAAAATCTAGTTATATCGTTTGATAGCTTGAAATATGCTATCCATTAGATTGTTGGTGAAATTACATTAGTTCTTTGAAATCATTTGAAATTATTCACCTTTCGATTTTCCGGAAAATTAGCTGTAGTATTTAACCATCTAGGCTATTATGTGTCATTTCAAGCTCATATACACTTCAAATAACAAGTAGTTGACCAATCACTTCAAACCGTACACACTGACCTGTATCTGTATGAAACAACCTCCGCTGTAAATCCAACCACTGACTCAACCTACCTATTCCATACTACATGTCATTTCTTGTTGGTGTAATATGCTAACCAATTGTGATTATTTAAGTCAAAGGCAACACAGTCTTCCATGCTATGGCGCAAAAATTACTGATTAAGTTCTAAATTAAGTTAAAACTGTATAAGACAACATTGAGTTCCATTTAATAAATTATTTATGTTTGTCACAGTTGACAATTGAAGTGAATGTGTTCTTCTCTCACTGAATGTTTCTCTCCTTGCCCAAATTCCAAATGTATTTCTTGTGATGATCATAGACTATAATAAGTAATAACGTGTAACCCCGCTGAAATTGAATGAGTAATTCCGCGTATGAAGAACGTCCACTTACATGTACGTACACACAGAGAGCGATTCTGTGTATAATAAGGAGCCTAAAAGGTAGGTCAACGTGAAACGCCTGCAATAGGCCACCGACGATGCACCCATAAGAAATAGCATGAGGTGCGTCGTCGGTCGCCTATTCCGCGAATCCTAGTCGCGGCAGATTAACCCTGGGCGAAAATACGTATAACTCCTGTACATACAACATGTATTGCGTGAATGATCGGGGGTTTGTTGAGATTGTCGGCTGTATGGGATAGCGGTATCAATGCTCCGTACTTGCAAAAAGTAGTGAAATCCCACGAAAAACATCCAAAGATGTAAAAACAGCCGCCAAGTACCCACACGAAAATCACAATTGCTTTATAAGCAAAACTTTTCGCCAGTCTCTGTCGTGAAATCAAGAAAAAAGCCAAGCACCGAACGTATCCCTGCGATCTTTCAGCAAGTCTACGTCGTGAAGTCGGAGTTTCGTGTGAGGATATCGAAACATCATTCCAAGAGCTACGTACTTGGCGGGCACATTCAGTTCCTTAGCGCTATACGGACAACCGGCGTCTTTTTACGCGAAAATTGAGTTTTTAATGCGACAGCAATTAAATACACTGAAACTTTAGTCATTCCAACCAATAATCGTATCAGAAAATACTTCTACGTGTCCCTAATTATGTGTATGACTTCACAGACGTGAATACCGTATATAATAAATAAAAATCGTGGACGATTCACTGTCATTGAATTATCAGATCAGACTCGGAACTCTGGAATCACGTACCTCACTATGGAGCCAATGAGCGATGTTACTACAGTAAGTTCTCCCATGATAGGTGACATACCGCAGAGCTCGAGTACATAAGTAGTATTAATTATGGAAGAATGAACTTATTCACTTGCGAAACTATCGAATTAAGAAAACTCTACTTTGCTATTTCGGTATGGAACCTAAAACTTGCAGCTATACGGATATACGTGTATGCTCTAAGTAGCATAGAGTGTGATAGTTTGATATAATGATGAACATAAAATTCAGTTGATAATTGCTTTGGTGTACTTATACTATGTCATAAAATATTGTTCACGATGCATGCGTATGTGCAGGTGCACGACCGTATACACGTAGTGGAAATGATCAATTTCAATACCTGAAACCCATCCTCATAACAGTTCAGCCTCACTTGAGTGCAAAAATATTTTGTTGCTTATTCGATTGTGAAGAATAATCATTCGCAACTACACATTCGTGGCAGTTGCGAGATTAGCGCGTGCGAGTTTACGGGAGTGGTGTAGTGCGGGCGCCGAAGGTCGCCCGCACTACAGCACTCCCGTAAACTCGCACGCGCTAATCTTCCAACTGCCACGACAAAGTCGTACCACAAGATCGGAAGATGCATTTTAAACAAGTGTGTATGGAACCAATGTTATCTGCAAATCAGACATTCATCAGTCGATGCAAAATTCATTATGTGTATGTATTCAGCGACCGGAAACATGTTACTTGGAGACATCCATTCGCCGCCAAGTACCGATACAAGCAACTGTTCACAGTTCGGAAGAACTGTAAGATAAACAGCCAAACACAAAATAAAACTGCAAGGAGTCGTGTCTTATCAATCGATGTATTTTAGATGCCAGATTTGATGGATAGACAATATGGAAAACAGTCGCAAAAAAAATGTTTCACAAAACACGATGAAGTACTATCAATCCGAAGCGAAAGCAACAAACACAAAGAAAAAAAACTGAATGTGCCCGCCAAGTACGTAGCTCTTGGAATGATGTTTCGGTATCCTCACACGAAACTCCGACTTCACGACGTAGACTTGCTGAAAGATCGCAGGGATACGTTCGGTGCTTGGCTTTTTTCTTGATTTCACGACAGAGACTGGCGAAACGTTTTGCTTATAAAGCAATTATTGCTTTATAAGCAATTATTGCTTTAAAGCAATAATTGCTTTATAAGCAAAACGTTTCGCCAGTCTCTGTCGTGAAATCAAGAAAAAAGCCAAGCACCGAACGTATCCCTGCGATCTTTCAGCAAGTCTACGTCGTGAAGTCGGAGTTTCGTGTGAGGATACCGAAACATCATTCCAAGAGCTACGTACTTGGCGGGCACATTCAGTTTTTTTTCTTTGTGTTTGTTGCTTTCGCTTCGGATTGATAGTACTTCATCGTGTTTTGTGAAACATTTTTTTTGCGACTGTTTTCCATATTGTCTATCCATCAAATCTGGCATCTAAAATACATCGATTGATAAGACACGACTCCTTGCAGTTTTATTTTGTGTTTGGCTGTTTATCTTACAGTTCTTCCGAACTGTGAACAGTTGCTTGTATCGGTACTTGGCGGCGAATGGATGTCTCCAAGTAACATGTTTCCGGTCGCTGAATACATACACATAATGAATTTTGCATCGACTGATGAATGTCTGATTTGCAGATAACATTGGTTCCATACACACTTGAGCCGCTCTCTGCAACAACAACTTAAGTCGACTTAAGTGATTTTTTTAGGGACGCTTACCTCGGTGTTCCGTACACTATTAGCTATATTCCCTGTAAATTTCGGATGTTTCTGTCGACTTTTGACGCTACGATGACCATAACCAGCGACGCGCCCACCGTGATCGAGCTCGTCAGTGGTCGCTCCGGCGTGGTTCAGTACGCGAAGTACATGCAACGGCAATGATTCGGCTGAATCGGACGAAATAAACTCGGACTGAGTCTGAAAGATACCATTTTCTAAAACTGATTTGGAGATGTAACTTTTTTTTTTATACGATAATAGCGAAAACACACTTTCTTTGTATGAACTAATTTAGTTATAACATTTTTTTACCCTTAGTACATTATTAAAAGTCAAAAATGTGTTTCTATAAATAACAAGCAGATTCAAGCTACCTATGTACCAGCCTTTGAACTTCCCGTTTTTTTTTGTGCTGAAAGAGATATCATCAGGAGTTTAGGTTCGTTATCAGAAACCCAAAAAACCTCCAGGTACCAATTTCATTCAAGATCAAAATATTTTCAATTTTTTTTTTTTTCACCAGGATATTGGATTTTCCATGATGAATTTTGAAATTCTGACTTCAGATTCGTGATCAGCGACCCAAAAAACCATCGAGGACCAATTTTTTTGAAATTTGATTATCTGTCATCGGGATATCGTCTGAAATCAGAGACTCGGGAAGTGAAAAAGCTGTTCTATGGAAAAACCCCTTAAGTCTCACTCCAAACCTTCATGTATCTCACCGTACTGCAAACTATATTCGATTGTTTTATATTCCTATATGACTTTAGGGTACCCCACCTACGTAAAAAAAAATTGGTTTCTTTTGAAATGCCTCCGTAAAATTGAAATACCAACCGTCGAATCTTTAATCGCCTATTTTCGACCAAAACTTAAGTCGACTTAAGATGTTGTTGCAGAGAACGGCTCAATTGTGATTTTCGTGTGGGTACTTGGCGGCTGTTTTTACATCTTTGGATGTTTTTCGTGGGATCTTCCTTTTACTTCACTCACAAGGGGACCTTACAGGCTGTCACTCACGGATTTTGATGGGTCTCAGATATGTTGTAGAGGGACCCATCCTGAGTACCTGAGTAACGGGATTTCTTTCAACGGCTCATAGTTTTCGAGACGGTCGTTCGGAAATTTAAGTCGTACCTATTACACCCGTAAAATTACATCTTTTTCAAGCAAGCGAGCGTAGCCCAGTCAGTAAGGTTCACGGCTCCCACTCTGGCGGTCCTGGGTTCAAGTCCCTTTTACTTTATATACTTTTTTTTTTTTTTTTCTCACAAAATATTAATAAATAAATAGACGATTTTGCACAGTCCATTCAATTTATTAATATTTTGTGAGAAAAAAAAAAAAAAAGTATATAAAGTAAAAGGGACTTGAACCCGGGACCGCCAGAGTGGGAGCCGTGAACCTTACTGACTGGGCTACGCTCGCTTGCTTGAAAAAGATGTAATTTTACGGGTGTAATAGGTACGACTTAAATTTCCAAACGACCGTCTCGAAAACTATGAGCCGTTGAAAGAAATCCCGTTACTCAGGTACTCAGGATGGGTCCCTCTACAACATATCTGAGACCCATCAAAATCCGTGAGTGACAGCCTGTAAAGTCCCCTTGTCAGTGTGATAATGGCTGTTATACGCCGCACTTGTATCTTAATGTACTATTTTTAAATATAATGTTCTTTCCTGACCAACTGAATGGCTTTGTGTGAATAAAGGATTTTGTTGTTCTCAATGAAAAAGAAGAAGAAAGAAGTTTTACTTCACTCAGTGTGATTTTGGACGTTTTACCCACGCATCGCGTGGCTAAAACCCCCATTTTCACACCTCCTGAAGTAAAATTTTGCACAGTACTCGACGGAAAAACTTCTTCTGATCACGTGTGATTGCCAAAGTCGCCTTCGGCTCGTGCTGCAACCTCAACCGAAATTGAAAATAGTACATCATGTCACTAGGCCAATGAAGTATTTTCCGACGAATTTGAGATTATAATCCGAGCCGAAGGCGAGGATTCTAATGAAATTCGTAAAAAAAATACTTTATGTGCCATATGGCATATACGATTTTATGTGTCTGGGCCAAAAACCGCGTTAAAACTGAGCGAAGAGAGGTTAGAATCGCGATTTTTCGGGCCTAGACACATAAAAAAAATTATCACACCGATCATAAAAAGATAAGTCATTTTATTTCAATCAGGGTAAGTTCATGCTTACAGGCACGCCTTCCTCTTAATCGACGTAGCTGAAAATTTAGGCAGATTATTTTTTATTTATTTGGAACCGATTTGGGGGGCGGCCCGAACAATTTGTCACCAGACCCATATTAAGGGCCACCCTAATACATATATATGTGTTGGAATGCCGCGAGTTTCAAATCTATCTAAATATCACACGACACAAGAAAAAGTAAACAAATGCAGATGACAAGAGAAGTTGGAAGGTAGCATACGTTGGGCGGCTAGGTGGTCTAGTGGATTAAGTCCCCGGTTAGGCTTCCAGAGATCCGGGTTCGATTCCCGGTCTGCCTGATAATTTTTCTTGTCAATAAAAATTGAGTTTGTTTAATTCACAAACTAACTACGTAAAACGACACAAGCGGCTGAAATGACTACCGATAGCTCTCTTAGCCTCGAGCACTCGACCTGATCAGTCGTGTTATCTACTTGTTCTTAATTACTATATATACATATCTATTGGACCGGTTCAAAAAAATCGACTATTCTTTTTCTTTCAATTTTCGCATTGAAATACTTTCGGGGGGAGGGGGGGGGGGGGGGGGGGGGGAAGATGTCTGTTAAAAGCGGAGCTCTTAATATTAAGATTTAGAGGTCGCTCATCGCGGATTTCTATTTTCCATTTGAATAGCATAGGAAATTTTTTTTTTTTATAATTTTGTAGCTCACAAACCGGTGAACAAATCCAAATGACTCATACATATTTTCATAGGAAATTGAACACTCTACAAAAAGTTTCTCTTATCATTTTTTGATAAATTGACACCTTCCACAGTTATTCAAGCTCAAAGTTCAATTTATAGTTGAGTCAACTATTTTTTTTTTTGTGATTTTTTTTCCACAATGATACATACATTTTTTAGAGTGTTCAATCCCCTATCAAAATATGTAAGAGTCGTTTGGATTTGTTCATTGGTTTGTGAGCTACGAAATTCTGAAGAAAAAAAAAATAAAATTCCAATGCTATTTAAATGGAAAATAGAAATCCGCGATGAGCGACCTCTAAATCTTAATATTAAGAGCTCCGCTTTCAACAGGCATCTTTTTTTACCCCTCCGAAAGTACTTCAATGCGAAAATTGAAAAAAAAAAGAATAGTCGATTTTTTTGAACCGGTCTAATATCTATATTTCAACGTTGTGTGAAAAACCATATACTTTATTTCTTGTGTTATATTTATTCACTTATTAATCTTGATGATCAATGTGACTACGATAAGCTGACGAGCTCCAACGGAACGACTACTAGACGAAACAAGGAAATATAAAATATAAGTGCACACACGTGACGATTGCCAAATCAAGTTTAATATATCTATTCTATTATATTCAATTGGTAGTTAAGAACAATTTCATTTGAACCGATATAGCAGAATTATCTGTGGTTCCACTTCATTATATAAATCGATATCGATGATAAAGTTCGAGGTTAAGATCAAGTTTTAAATGTGCTGTCTCTAATGTAAAAACGTTATACTATCTATAGGTAGAGCTACTCAAAAAAGGTCTCATTTCGAAATACATCTTTGTTACATTCTCTTTATATCTTTTCATAAATCAGTAATACTTTTATATCTCATCTAGACGTGTTGCTGCAATTTCATTACCTATTGTGCGTGTTACTGATTTCTATATTCTGTGATAAATATATATCGATCACAATGCGTCACAAGATTTCCAGCAGGGCTTTCCAAACTTTGTGCACGAAGGTGGATACAAGTTGGAAAACATTTACAATGCGAATGAAACTGGACTTAATTGGAGAAATTTGCCAAGAAAAACACTGGTTTCAGCAACAGAACGAGAATGTCCTGGTGATAAACTTAGAAAAGAGCGCATAACGGTTATGGTGTGTGCCAATGCAAGTGGCTCTCATCGCTTGCCATTACTCGTCATTGGCAAATCCAAAAACCCAAGATCTTTTGAAAAAGTGGTACTGCCTGTTATTTATAAATCGCAGTCATCGGCATGGATGGACCGGAGCCTTTTCTTGGACTGCCCTGTTGGAGGTTTCGGATAGATTCGGATAGGGCAACTTTTCTATCCGTTTGAATCCATTTCATTCCGAAATCTGTCCACGAACGAATTGGTTTTATTCCGAATGAATCAGTTAAAAATCCGGATTGTATCCACTTGAATCCGTTCGGATCCGACCGAATCCTAAATCGCGGAGATTCCAATCCGTTCGAATCCGACCGAATCCGAATCGATCTGAAATCGCGGACATTCGAATCCGACCGAATCCGAGTCAATCTGAAAGAGCGGAGATTCCAATCCGTTTGAATCCGACCGAATCCGAATCGATCTGAAATCGCGGACATTCGAATCCGACCGAATCCGAGTCAATCTGAAATCGCGGAGATTCCAATCCGTTCGAATCCGAGTCAATCTGAAAGAGCGGAGATTCCAATCCGTTTGAATCCGACCGAATCCGAGTCAATTTGAAAAAGCGGAGATTCCAATCTGCTTGAATCCGACCGAATCCGAGTCAATCTGAAAAAAGCGGAGATTCCAATCCGCTTGAATCCGACCGAATCCGAGTCAATCTGAAAAAGCGGAGATTCCAATCTGTTTGAATCCAAGTCAATCTGAAAAACCAGACAACCAGACTGATAAATTGAGAAAAAGTTCTTTCAATCACTTTCGAATGCATATATGAAGGGTTCAGAGCCAGAGTAGCCTAGCCCACATTATCGATAAGGCCGATTTCAAATGGCTAATGACAGTTGAAATGAGCTTGATCAACAATGTGGGTTAGGCTACACTGGTGCTCAACCCTTCATATAGGAACTGAACTATATAGAGATAACGTACAGACGAAAGGAGATTATAAATGTTGTCCTTATCAGCAGACTCATTCCGAATGGACTTTTGAATTGATGAGGCGATGAAATAGTATATTATGTGGCATGCCCGTAGACCAAGGGTTTTTCGGCGAGGATAATGATTTCAGGACGAGCTAAGGGCGAGCCGTAAGCGAGTTCTGAAATTATTGTTCGAGTCAAAAACGGTATACGGGTGCGCTCCATACCATATTTTTTTCGGAATAGGGATGAAAAGTCACTTTGACGCCTATTGAGATTCACACTTGTAACCACGAAGAGTGAGGTTATGGCGCGATCTGTCGCGCACTTCGAACTGCGCATCAAAACTGCCGTACAAAGACTTCATACGGCAGCTTTGGAATGCGCACTTCGAACTGCGCGTCCAGACTGCACAGAGAAAAGAGTTTCTTTATAGTTAAAGAACGTATATATATTTGTATATAAGGAAATAAATATTTATTCATAGTTAACGAATATCAGTTGATCTGAATGACGTTGAGTTTAGTGAACTCATCTTGTATAGTCATTGTTTGACTCAACCGAATATCATTTGGATCAACTGATAATTTGTTAACTATGAATAAATATTTATTTGCTTTTTTTAAATTTATTTATTTATTTATTTATTTTATTTATCATGGAAGTGATTTCCGGATTCGTGTCAGATTCGCTCGGATTGGATGTATACGGATTGAATAGAATTGAAGTGAGTTCCGGATTAGTGTCGGATTCGCTCGGATTGGTTGTACGGATTGAATAGGATTGAAAGTGAGTTCCAGATTGGTGTCGGATTCGCTCGGATTAGTTGTACGGATTGAATAGGATTGAAAGTGAGTTCCGGATTGATGTCGGATTCGCTCGGATTGGTTGTACGGATGGAATAGGATTGAAAGTGAGTTCCGGATTGATGTCGGATTCGCGCGGATTGGTTATACGGATTGAATAGGATTGAAAGTGAGTTCCGGATTGGTATCGGATTCGCTCGGACTAGTTATGCGGATTGAATAGGATTGACAGTGAGTTCCGGATTGATGTCGGATTCGCTCGGATTGAACGGACGAATTAGAAAGGACTCGACGTACGGATTGAATAGGACTGCACGTGAACTTCGGATTGGTGTCGGATTCATTTGGATTGAACTCGAAGTCGATGCACGGATTGAGATGGATTAAAAACCTGCTTCGGAATGACTCGGATGATTCCGTATTGTTAAGGTGACAGATTTCGCAATGGATCGGAATAATTCGGATGAGACTGGATTGAAGTCCTATCCGAAACCTCCACCAGGGTGGTATGAAAACAATTGTATACCCAGCGTCAAGGCAAGACAAGTGTCGGATAGGATTGTAAGAAAAGTTATTCGCTGCTGTTGGATAATGCTCCATCTCATCCCAGCGCTGAAATCTTGAACGCCGTAGATACAAATTTTTCTGTCAAGTATTTTCCAGCCAACACAACTTCGTTGATCCAGCCAATGGATCAGGGAATCATTGAAAAAATGAAAAGAATCTACCGAAAAAATCTCCTGTCCCGGATACTTCTCAGCGGGGAGTTGGAAAGTCTCGAAATGTTTCTCAAGCGATATGATTTGCGAGATTGCTGTGAATTATTGGCATCAGCTTTTAATTCTTTGACACCTGCAAATTTGCAAGCAGCCTGGCGCAAGTTGATTCAAAATTTAATTCACATACCAAACCAGGGTGACGTTGCTGATAGGATTGTCTTGGAAAGTATCAACATTGCTAATCAAATTCCAGGTAAATGTTGTGGAATCTGTTATAAGCAGTAAAGTAAAATTTATGGCTAATGTGATTCAACTAATGGTCAAATGCGGTTTAATATCTATTGCTTCTTGATTTTCCCACAGTTGTATGTCTTTAGATTTCAGTGACCATTCTGAAGATCACTTTAGAAGCTGGTTCAACCAAGATACAGAGGACCAAGGTTGGCAAGTTCAGACAATTGAAGATATTGTCAGCAATATAGCTCCTAAGAACACCGATGTGGCTCGAACCATGGAGACTCAAAACGAAGAACCACATCTAATAGCAAAAGGAAATAGTTCAAGTGGGCATGATGCCCTCACCGCTGTGAATACTCTATTAGAGTGGTGTTCAGAAAATCCAGATCATGATACGAACAGCGCCGGATTTAACTTGGAACCTCCTGTAGGCCCGAACTTATCTGCCGCTCCCTACGGCCTACCCAGTCATCTTTTCACTAATGAGATTTTTTTCGATCAGGACATAGGTATCAATATTTAATAATTTGTATTACACATGCTCATAAACAATCGTTTTATTCAATATTTTTAGATATAGCTGCATAGATATGATAATAATAATAATAATAATAATTCTGTTATATAATAATTATAGTACATTTGGTCAGTGACTAGCAATGTGTAGCATTATGCTCACTTCTTTAAGGGGAGGGGTAACCCTTGCCGGGGTCATTTTAATGTACTTGTTAAAGAGGCTGGGATGAGTGCGGTGGGCAATTGATGTAAATGACGTTATACACTATTGAAAGGTACAGTATTCTTCTTTATTTTGATTGGTGAAACATTGAAAAAGTTGATAAATACGTGAGATATAGGGGACTGAAGTTGAGGCTGCGATTTACGCCTGCCTGCACGGATCACAAGATTTTGTCGGAGTACGTTATCTGAAACACAAAAACGACATATCTTCACACTGAGTACACTTGCAGTTCTCGCCTGAACCAAAATTATGTTTGTATATGCCGTAGTTCGGAAGAAATGAATTTTCGAAGCGGTTTTTTCAGTTTTGGTTCATTTTTATCATTATTTTCGGCTATAAGTCCGAAAGTCTGGTTTAGAAGTTGGCGGTTCTGGTTCAGGACATAGCCACATACCAGGAGAGAATGTGTACCGAAGGGGAACGCAATCGGATAACTGGTTCAGAAAATATCTTGTGATCCGTGCAGGCAAGCGTAAATCGCAGCCTCAACTTCAGTCCCCTATATCTCACGTATTTATCAACTTTTTCAATGTTTCACCAATCAAAATAAAGAAGAATACTGTACCTTTCAATAGTGTATAACGTCATTTACATCAATTACCCACCGCACTCATCCCAGCCTCTTTAACAAGTACATTAAAATGACCCCGGCAAGGGTTACCCCTCCCCTTAATGCACATATTTTTTTCTTGCTTTTCGTGCCGCAAAGTCATTTATGATTTCCTCACAGTCCATATCTCTAAGAAGATTTTTTTCAATGCACAAAAGTGCAAGAGCATTGAGCCGCTCTTGAGAAACAGAAGCCCGTAAATACGATTTCACTCTTTTTAAAGTTGAAAAGGAACGTTCGCCTGAACAATTGGTTGCCGGAGAGCAAAGAAATATACGCATGGCAATTTCCACATTTGGATAAATGTCTTGGAACCCCGCTTCCCGAAGACGGCTATTCAGTGTGATGATGGGAATGTGATCTTGTCCTGAAATTAGGTACTCTAGATGAGAGCGAAGGTGTAAGCATTCTTCCACTATAGCATCCTCTAAATCCTCGTTGAAGAATGCCAGTAATTTTTCTGCAGATTCTCTTACTTCCTTCACTTCCAAAACCTTTAGCCGTTCCAGAAAACTGAATTTTCCGTGAAGCTCTGCATATATCTGACCGCGCCGTTGCAATTCTGTGCTGAGACTATCAATAATCACATTAAACGTGTTTATTCGAAAGTTATCGCGCCCGCTCTCGCTGTGTGGCGCTTCAGTACTCGGACTTTCATCTATTCTGAGTTTCCTCTTCTTCGTCCACTTTTTGTTGGTTTCATATTCTGGAACAGTTGATGCAGCCTTAGCCGCCTCTTCAAAGTGGTCAAAGTCATCTCTAATAGTTTGGACGAAATCAGCCAGCGAATGATATAATTCCACAACAGTTCCAATGTCAATATTCACGCTCTGTAACTTTAAATTCACGAGGTTGAATCTCTTCAAAATTGAACCCCATAAGTTGGCCATAATTGCTGTTTCTAAGCGCTCAAGCTGGCGAACAATACCAAGTGCCTCGCACTGTGTAGTTTTTTTCTCTGTTTCATCACTAGCGATACTTTTCAGAGCAGTCAAAATTTGTGGTAGTCCTTTCCAAAGTGCTTCACAGGCTTCGTGTCTAGCTGACCAGCGAGTCGAAGATAAACTCTTCAGTACTTGTGACTGTGGATCTTTGCATGATTGCAGAATTTCCCATCGATGAGTCGATGCAGAAAAATAATTGAAGACTTCTTGTATCAGGCGAAAGAAATTTACTGCTTCAGAGCAGCAATCAGCAGCACATGATCCCACTAAATTTAACGAATGCGCTGCACACGGAACATAACAAGCGAGATTGTTCTTCTCTTTGATTCTTGCTTGAACTCCAGAATACGCGCCGGACATATTACTGGCATTGTCATACGATTGCCCTCGACAGTCCTGTACATCAAGTCCATAGTTTTCCAATGTTTTGAAAATTGTGTTTGCGATCTGCTCAGATTTATGTCCGGAGTTTGGTATAAAAGTCAAAAACCTTTCAACCGGTGAGTCATCATTTGAAACATACCTGATAATAAAAGTGAG
The DNA here is from genome assembly GCA_943736025.1 of Tenthredo mesomela. Taxonomy (NCBI): domain Eukaryota; kingdom Metazoa; phylum Arthropoda; class Insecta; order Hymenoptera; family Tenthredinidae; genus Tenthredo; species Tenthredo mesomela. The sequence goes on along the minus strand of OX031013.1, from coordinate 22,738,186 downwards.
TTGATCCACATGCGAAATGTCAGGAGTAGAGTCAACACTAATTCCGTAATATTTCGCTGTTTTAGCTTCATTGATTATAACAGTGGCCAGTTTCGATTGCATCAATTCGATAAACTCGTTGAATATTGTCTTTGAGAGGTACGACGTATGTCCACTACCTATCTTCACCGATCGTTGTATGTGTTGACGTAGGAAAGGATCGAACTCAGCTATCAATTCCAACGTGCTGAGATAATTGCCGTTATTCAAACTACCAAAATTTTCATCGCTGCCACGGAATGGTAAGCCCCGCATTGCAAGAGATTTCACTGTGGCAGCCACACGTCTCAAAACATTTCTCCAGTAATCAATCTCTTCGTCCAACTGTTTTAGAAGGGTCTGTTCAATTCTTCCTTTCGTGGCTCCTCTTTGCTTCAAATCAGCAACGCTAGATTTATGCAGATCTGAGTTTTCGTGACTTTGAACAAGGGCCATAGAATTTTTCCAATCACAAAATCCTGTCGCAAAATCAGATGCAGATTTGGGAAAAAGTAGGCACGGTGCGCAAAATACACACTTTTTGGATTCTGAATATACTAACCAATTCCTGCATTTAATCTCACCGTTCTTCAATGTCTTCTTGAAAAGATCAGCAGATAAATACCTGGTCTTATCACTGTATACCTTCGCCGTGTCCTTAAAATTTAAATGAGTGTTTTGTTTAACACCGTGAGTAGCAACATAATCCCTAATTTCTTCACCAATTTTCCATAATGCCGGATCATCACAGATAATTGTTGGCGAATTCTCAATTATATTACAAGTTTTTGTTTTTTCTTTTGTATCATCGTTCCCTGCATCCTCTATCAACTCCTCAATATAATCACATTTTTGGTCGCCGTCTGCATTTTTACGATCATCTATATTCATAACGGTATATTTTTCGTGACCTTGGAGTGTGTAGTTTATGAATATTTTTTCGTCGGAGGAGGTCATAAGAAAAGGAAACCAAAACGATTTTTTTTATGTTAGTTTTCGACGTTTCGGCTGGGCCCAGCCAGCCATCTTCAGGCTACATTTATTAAAAAAAAAAACAAAAAAAACATAGTTATATTTATTTATATAATGATATTAAAACACCACGTGCATGTGGTCTAACTAGTTTCGATTTTACTTTTAGATTTGAATAAATAACTTATATGTATCGAAACAGTTGAACTATTTGAGCGAACATTTATTATCTAAAGTTATTGTTTACATTTATATGACTATCCTTGCGCGCAAGATGTTAGCAGTACGGCGGTCTCCGAGGAAGTGAGTTGCCTCGCTATAATCCCGATAATCGATCATACAGTTGATGTTGTCGGACATTATACTTTCAAGATGGACGCTGATTCAAATTCACATAGAACACTAAATGATGTCTGAGTATAAATGACTTAAGTTTTGAATGTCAGTGCGCTTGTTAACAGTATTATTTTTGGAGATGTGGATCATCTCTTTTACTAGCCTCTTTTTCCAGTTATTTTCTGTCTCCAAAACATGCACATTGTCAAAGTCAAACTTATGAGCGTTCTCTAGAGCGTGTGAAGCTAAGGCAGATTTCTCTGGATCACCAGCTTTGATGTCGTATTTATGCCCACTCATACGTTTCTTCAGGTGTTGTGTGGACTGACCCACGTAGCATTTTGAGCAGTCTTTACAATCAGCCTTATATACGGTGTTGATTTTGTCTAATGTGGGTGTATTGGACTTGAGCCTAGTAAAAAGACTTTTTGTAGTATTTATGATTTTATCGGTGACATTAATATTCTCATTGTGCAATATGTGCTTAATGGTATGCGACAGTCCTTCTACATAAGGGATAGATCCAGTGATCTTTTTGTTTTCCGCTGTATCATTCACATTCCAATTTATACTGTTATAAACTTTGTCTACACGTTTTTTTCTGATATGTGAAATCAGAGACAATGGGTATCCGTTGTTTAATAATGTGTTTTGTACAAGCTTTAAGTTTTTTTCCCTAAATCTAGGGTATGCTAATAGTAGAGCTCTATCAAATAATCCAATAGCTACGCTTCTTTTATATTGCAATGGATGATGAGAGTTGTAATTCACATATCTGCCTGACCACGTGTCCTTACGATACCAATCAGTTACAATGCGATTGTTATCATTGATTATAGATACATCCAAAAAGCTGATACGTTTATTATTCTCCACCTCATGCGTAAACCTAAGTTTGGGGTGAAAATTATTGAAAGCCTGTACAAGCGCATTAACATTGTCTTTGTGGACACAGGTGAGGATGTCATCAACGTAACGTTTATAAAAAGTGAGTTTAAAAGGTAGTGCTTTGATTACTTTTTGCTCCAAGCATTCCATGACATAATTCGCCACTGCAGGGCTGATGGGAGATCCCATGGCCACACCAAATATTTGTTTATAAAATTTATCATTATGTATAATTAGTAAAAACTGGTCGGAAATCAAAAACCATACAACAATAACTAAGAAAGAGTTCTTAGAATCAATTAGGATCTGCCTAGACTCAACCTTCTTTATACATAATGATAAATTTTATAAACAAATATTTGGTGTGGCCATGGGATCTCCCATCAGCCCTGCAGTGGCGAATTATGTCATGGAATGCTTGGAGCAAAAAGTAATCAAAGCACTACCTTTTAAACTCACTTTTTATAAACGTTACGTTGATGACATCCTCACCTGTGTCCACAAAGACAATGTTAATGCGCTTGTACAGGCTTTCAATAATTTTCACCCCAAACTTAGGTTTACGCATGAGGTGGAGAATAATAAACGTATCAGCTTTTTGGATGTATCTATAATCAATGATAACAATCGCATTGTAACTGATTGGTATCGTAAGGACACGTGGTCAGGCAGATATGTGAATTACAACTCTCATCATCCATTGCAATATAAAAGAAGCGTAGCTATTGGATTATTTGATAGAGCTCTACTATTAGCACACCCTAGATTTAGGGAAAAAAACTTAAAGCTTGTACAAAACACATTATTAAACAACGGATACCCATTGTCTCTGATTTCACATATCAGAAAAAAACGTGTAGACAAAGTTTATAACAGTATAAATTGGAATGTGAATGATACAGCGGAAAACAAAAAGATCACTGGATCTATCCCTTATGTAGAAGGACTGTCGCATACCATTAAGCACATATTGCACAATGAGAATATTAATGTCACCGATAAAATCATAAATATTACAAAAAGTCTTTTTACTAGGCTCAAGTCCAATACACCCACATTAGACAAAATCAACACCGTATATAAGGTGGATTGTAAAGACTGCTCGAAATGCTACGTGGGTCAGTCCACACAACACCTGAAGAAACGTATGAGTGGGCATAAATACGACATCAAAGCTGGTGATCCAGAGAAATCTGCCTTAGCTTCACACGCTCTAGAGAACACTCATAAGTTTGACTTTGACAATGTGCATGTTTTGGAGACAGAAGATAACTGGAAAAAGAGGCTAGTAAAAGAGATGATCCACATCTCCAAAAATAATACTGTTAACAAGCGCACTGACATTCAAAACTTAAGTCATTTATACTCAGACATCATTTAGTGTTCTATGTGAATTTGAATCAGCGTCCATCTTGAAAGTATAATGTCCGACAACATCAACTGTATGATCGATTATCGGGATTATAGCGAGGCAACTCACTTCCTCCGAGACCGCCGTACTGCTAACATCTTGCGCGCAAGGATAGTCATATAAATGTAAACAATAACTTTAGATAATAAATGTTCGCTCAAATAGTTCAACTGTTTCGATACATATAAGTTATTTATTCAAATCTAAAAGTAAAATCGAAACTAGTTAGACCACATGCACGTGGTGTTTTAATATCATTATATAAATAAATATAACTATGTTTTTTTTGTTTTTTTTTAATAAATGTAGCCTGAAGATGGCTGGCTGGGCCCAGCCGAAACGTCGAAAACTAAAATAAAGAAATCGTTTTGGTTTCCTTTTCTTATGACCTCCTCCGACGAAAAAATATTCATAAACTATATTCATAACATCTTGTTTCGAACTCGCTTCAGGCTTTGAACATTGAGCGTTCCCGAAAAGTGTTACGATTTTCGGCACTTTTGACAGTATCTCTTTATGTTTATCCTGTTTATCTAATCGTTGCTGTTTATATTTTGCCCCACTCAATCTTTTCCTGCCGTCGCTCATGATGACCAATTGACCAATCACCAAATTACAATTCACAGTACGAAAATATTGTTGACACTCTCACGAAGTTAGAAAACAGAACAGAATAAAATATCTCGTCTAACTCGCTATGTACGAGCGTGAATACGATCTAGTTGGAACTCGCAGCAATAAATATGTTACATTGTCGCGCCCTGCAGCGCCACTCTGGACAATAATTAAGACATCTTTTTATAGGTACATTTTTTTAACGTTAGGACTTCTTCATTTGTAGAAAAAAAAATTTCATCATATGATTTGGATTCTAAAAAAAAAAAAAAAATCATATTCACAAACCCAATTTTTGCCGCCCCTAGATAATGCCGCTCTAGGCCCGGGCCTCGCGGGCCTATAGGTAAATCCGGCGCTGGATACGAACGTTCAAAACGTCGGATTAGGCTTTTTGAACAACATTAGAGCTCGGATTCAGACTGATTCATTGAATCCAGACAGTTAAATTCATACATCACATCCAGTATCGATTTTTTTTTCTTTCAGAAGAACATATTTTGTTTTTTAATCCCTCAAATTAGATCAAGTTTTGTGTTTTTCTGTTGATCAGATCAAATATTGAATTTTTTTGTTTCTCCAAAAAGAACAGATTCTGTTTTATTCTCCTCAATTCATCAGATTTTGAGTTTTTCTGTTTGTGAGATAAGATTTTAAATTTTTTCGTTTTTCAGATCAGTTTTTTTTTATCTGGACAAAACAGATTTTTTATTGTTATTCGTAAGACTGAAGCTAACCTAATTTTAAAACTTAGCAATGCAAGAATAAAAGAAGAAGAATTAAAGGAAATTTGGAAAAAAATAGTTTTTCATTTTTCAAAGGTCCCAGATAACAATCGTGCGTGCCAGGTGCGCGCATGGTGACGGCACACGTGCGGATTATTCCGCACGGTGTGCGCGCATCTGAGCAGACAACTGCGACCGCAATTGATGTGCACATGTCGCACGCCCAGAACAACACTGTAACATCTCAAAAAAATGTATTTTTAGGGGATTGCATTCAACTGAATGTGAATGCTATTAGATGAAGTCTCATGGCAATTTTGAAGAAACAAGATTTTTTTGAGATGTTACAGTGTGGTTTTAGGGGTACGATGAGTCGCACGTCGTGCGACTAATTGCAAATTCAATACGTACGATTTTTTTGAAATTATGTCTAGGAAAAACCTTAAAAAATGAATGACCAAAAAGGGTCATTCTAGATTTGGTCTGAGGTTTCACAATCATAATGGTGAGCTATAAAAAAAAAAAAAAAAAAAAAAAAATAAGATGCGGTGGTCTTTTTCCTGAGTTTAATTAATCGCACCGGGCACCCATCCATTTCTTGACCGCGGGCAATGTCCCTTAACTTCCTTGATCTTGTGAGCTGTAGTGTCCGACCGGCCCCACTTCTCTGCTATGACCATCATAAGCTTTTTAGATGTATAACCTATCCGCCCCATCTAGACTTTGAAAACAGATTTGTAGCAGAATTTTTGCGGTTGTATATTTGGCGGTGGAGAATTCATATTAGTTATGAGTTTTTATAGAATCCCAGATAACAATCGTGCGTCGCAGGTTACCCGCACGCCGTGCGACGCACGCTATGCGGGCGAAAACGCAGCATTTTCGCATGCACGACATGAGGCACATCTCAATGCGAGCGTAATGCGACGCTTTGAGATGCGTCTCATGTCGTGCGACGCATTACGCTCGCACCGAGATACGCCTCATGTCGTGCGTGCGAAAATGCTGCGTTTTCGCACGCACAGCGTGCGTCGCACGGCGTGCGGGTAACGTGCGACGCACGATTGTTATCTGGGGTGTAGAAAAGGTCCAAATGAAAAAAGCCTACTTCACTTTGTATATATGATGCCAGTATCTATGTGGGAAATTCCAGGAGTGCGATTCTGGATCTTTTGGCCATAGCTATGGCCTGGCGGTAGCTAACGTCTTGTTTATAACAATCGAACAGCGTCTGACGAGCCCAGTCGATTTGGCCAATAAGAACACTGCATCTGTGCCTTAGCTACCGCCAGGCCATAGCTATGGCCGGCCATAGCTATCGCCAAAAGATCCGGAATCGCACCCCAGGAGAAACCGACCAAGAACTTGACGCCGTATTTTTCAAAACTATTGAAACTTTTTTTACGTGAAATAGACGTGAAAAAAGCCGACACGTATTTCATTGTTCGTCCGGAATATTTTTTTTTCCCCAAGTTATAAATTATCGAATTTCGTGCGAAATTAGCGTTTTGGTAACTTCAGGAATTGATATCTCCGGTTATATTTATGACGGAGAGATGAACCAGCGCTCTTTCGAAAGCTGAAAGAATAACCTATAAGAGGATATGTCGAAAGTTGTAAAGAAATAAAAATTTCTGTTTGTTATGAGCAATTCAATCGTTCAAAGATTTTTCGGCAGAAATCGGCCATTTTTTAAATTTTGAAAAAAATATGATGGGATGCTTCATTCAATTCTGCTTCATAAAAAATTTTGTTTTTGATGGACATTTCATGGAGTCTATTTTTTTTTCTAATTTTGAACATGGCGTTGTAGCGCCGCGCGTGTCCCATTACCCGCGGCAGACCCCCACGGAAAAATATATATGTGGAAAATAGATGTCGAAATACATGAATCATATATGTCCTATATAATTAATATATGACACATATAGGAAATATATGACACATATATGAAATTGGCCCATTTTTGTATATGTATCATGTATAAAAATTATATATGAATCATCTATGAGAATTATATATGAATCGTATATGAGTATTATATGGTGACCATATACGATTACTATAATATATATGATTTATATATGATTCATGTATATGATATATATTTTTCCATATACTTTTCACATATATAAAGACATATAGAACTTTTTTTATCGGACTCATATATGGGGAAATATAGTAAATATATTAAATATATGTCTGATATATTTTTGACATATATTTTTTTCCGTGGGGGGAGGCCCACGCATCGGCCCTCCGCATGACGTAGTGCGTCCAGCACTTCAGAATCATTTTTGCGGGACGAATATATTACATAATTATAGTATATAAAAATGGTATGTAATCGGAGAAGGGTCTCAATCAATCAAGTCGAGTCAATTTATGAAATGTGATGGCCTGACGTTTCGGCAGTGTTATGCTGCCCTCATCAGAGGCTATTTATTGGAAAAATTACAAGTTTGTGATTCTAAACTTGTAATTTTTCCAATAATTAGCCTCTGATGAGGGCAGCATAACACTGCCGAAACGTCAGGCCATCACATTTCATAAATTGACTCGACTTGATTGATTGAGACCCTTCTCCGATTACTTCTACTTCGAGTGATACATTCATGATGAATAAAAATGGTATGTATTTTGGATTTTTGAAATGAAACGCTTACTTCTGCAAGTCAAATTTTATTTATACTTATGTGCACTCGGGATTATTGTAAGAAACGTTCCCAATTATCAAAAGTATATTATCTATTTTATCAATAATTAGAATCTATTTCTAATCTATTAGAGTCTATTTCATTACCGTACATACACAATATTTCTTTGAAAACGAGTACTCGCGTACTTCGATCTGCTTCGTACTAATTGGTACGAAGGAATGGAACTTTTTGGTTTCAGTTATGGGCTTAGCACATTCAAAACGTGGCCCTAAGACTTTTTCGTGTTCGCTATACTCCTTCTTATCGAAATATAAACATTCTACACTGGGAATGTTCGTTTTCGCCCAGTTGAACAAGTCTTTTGGCGTCTTTATAATTAGATTAGGTCGTTGCAGACTAGCTCTTGCTGCTAATCTTTTAATCGTTCCGCCTATTCCGTCGCATGGTCCTTTCCCATGTGATGTGGCAAAAAAGTTCCATTCTGCAGCACAACCGAAATCATCGTAATGGTGGGAAAGATTAATGAAATTTTTTTTATTTTTGTATTGTGCAGCAGCACCGTCAGTGAAATAAATTAGTTTTTTGACGCCTTGAATCATGTTTTTGATTATGTCGATGATTTTTTCTTGAAATAAGTGAACCGCGATTGTGTCATGTTTCAAGCAATTGGAAATCGCAGCAAAGCTTTTATGCTTTAATGTCGACTCTTCTTTATAGTAAATGACAAAAGGATGTATCGTTGCCTGGTCATTATTCCAATGCACTCCTTGAATAGCATCTTGAAATGTGAACTCATAATTTTCGGAAAAGTCACCAGTGATAATGCATTCTTCGTTTGTTAAATTCTCTTTTGTCTTTTTCAAAAACTCTGATTGTTGCTCAGCAATAAAAGCATGGGGCAACAATTTTTGTAAGGCAGAAGAAAATTTTTGCAAAAAATCTGGAACCGAATTTACCATCGTTTCCAGTGCTGCTCGATCGACTGTCACCCATTGTCTGTATGTGATTGATTCAATTATTTCTTCATTGTAGAGATTTTCCAAAGATTCGATGAGACTAGTTACCCCTGGGCATTTTTTGCGATTATTCAGATAACAATCTTCAGTTGGAACATCACAAATAATATGCTGTAGACAGTCACGATAAGATTTAATAGGTTCTGGCAAGATTTAATAGATTCTGCCCCCCCCCCCCCCCCCCCCCCCCCCCCAACCGACGTCTATGCCACACCGCCTAGCTGCACCCCGATTATTTACCAGTCCCCTCCACAAGTGGTAGAAAATCGAGGTCCCACTGTATATGTAAACGTTATCTGTTACCAAATTTTTCTTGCATTAAACAATATCTATTAATTTTTATGACAAAATATTCTTAACAAATATACATTAATCAAATACCTTAACAATAAATAGAATATTTATAAACATAGATTATCAACATTTTCATAAATAATTGCAATATTTAAGCAGTTTTTTAAGACTTTAAGGTTAAAGATAAACTTTTTTTCTACGTTCTCAAAGTTTCTACAGTAGTCCATACGCAATTGGGAACTAACAAATTGAGTCACGACGTCTGGTGGTTAAAATTTTAACTATTAATAGCTTACAAATCTATTGTGTTTGCATAAGTATTTGTAGTCACTAATACTATTTCATATGTGTACATACATAAAAGTGTAAGCTACTTTCCGCCATTTTTTCCTAAGCCACTCCCACGTGTTAGTTCCCAATACCCCCTTTCTGTATGCAATGGTAGGTCCGGAGCCGTTTAGGGTGTTTTTATATGTTTTCGGGGGTGAGGAATCCGAATCCGTCGGTGGTTTTTTCAAAAAGTTGGGCAAACACATTGTTATTAACAATTTTCAGTGTTCTTCCGACAAAAATGACGTTTTCCCAACCCAAACGTAGAAATAGGCGAGTTTGTCGCTTGTTGAAAATGAACAAAACACGGTATTTCTCAATGAAGACGTGCGCGTTGGGAAACGGCGTTTCCCAACTTGCACGTCATTCATTGAGAAATATCGTGTTTTGTTTATTTTTAGCAGGCGACAAAATCGCCTAATTCTACGTTTTTGTTGGGAAAAATAGTATGTGGAACTTGTGGGCAATGACGATTTGAGGTGAGTGTGATATCCGCACTCGCCTTCGGCTCGTGCAGATAACTTCACACTCACTCAGAATCGTCATTTTTGCCCACTCGTTGCACAATATACTATTTTCGCAAAAACTATCATATTTACGAGAATAGTACATTTCAGTATGAGTATGGAAAGGCTTTTTTGACAAAACAAGAGGTTTACGGCACGAGCCGAAGGCTAATGCTGTAACTCGTTTCGTCAAAAAGTCTTTACGTACAAGTAACGATTATTATTTCTCATCAGGAAAGCCTCAAAATCGCAACTTCGTCGCGACGAAGTTGCGATTTTGAGGCTAGAATGATTAAAAAATTGTTCTAAGCATTTTTATTCCTGAATGTTTCAATGAACAAATTCGTCTTTTGTTTTTCCAAATCGGATGATTAGTTCCGGAGTTACGCGCATTTGTTTATGAAAATCGCTGGCTCCGATGTCATCCACGGCTCGCGCGCGCTTCTGTCCGCCGAGAGAATTCTTATTTCTCACCGACTTGGAAGCTATTACCAGAATAATGAGACGATTCGATTTATTGTTAGCTTTTTTCTCATGCTGTAAGTAAATTGTTTACTTACCGGGTTCACACCGTCAGTATTTACTTATATCTGCAACCTTATATCATAAAGTACAGTATCTTTGAGGAATGACAACAAAAAGATATGAAAAGGAGGAGACTTTGCACATTGGTAGTCGATATTAGTACATTTTTTTATTTTATATTTAAGTATATTTTTTTTATTAGTTTTTTTTTTCTTTTTTTCTTTTTTTTTACCGATGGATTTGGATTCCACACCCCCGAAGACATATAAGGAAAACCAATTTGGAATCCATTTGATTTCAAGCGCGCGCGAGCCGTGGATGACGTCGGAGCCAGCGATTTTCATAAACAAATGCGCGCAACTCCGGAACTAATCATCCGATTTGGAAAAACAAAAAACGAATTTGTTCATTGAAACATCAGGAATAAAAATGCTGAGAACAATTTTTCTCGTAAATATGATAGTTTTTGCGAAGAACGTCATTTTTGTCGTAAGTTCACTGAAAATTGTTAATAACAATGTGTTCGCCGAACTTTTTGAAAAAACCACCGATGGATTCGGATTCCTCACCCCCGAAAACATATAAAAACACCCTAAACGGCTCCGGACCTACCATTGCATACAGAAAGGGGGTATTGCGTATGGACAATTAATGTTGAGCCGTATAAATTATAAAGTTTTTTGATAGTCAATTTCGTGAGCTGCTGAATATCTATACATTGAATATAATCATTATTGTACATCAGATTGATGAAATTCTTCATCCCGCAGGTATAGAGAATGACTTTATTCTGCGCCTATTAACACATTGCTTCTCTTTGTTTATCCCTCGTGCAACATTCATTCGGTGAATTTGAAGCCTTCTTCCCACTTGAAAAATGTTGAATGCGTAGTCAGTCTTAATACTTCCACTGGCAGGATATAAGATTCTGTAATTCGCCATAAAGTATCAATTTCATCGCAATATTATATTCATTATTTCAGAAGAATATGTATAGGTATACCTATATAATATATACTTATCTCATGGAATGGCATTGTGGCACAATAGGTGAGGTTAAGTTGTCCGATTAATCGTTTATGGGCGACACCCTAGCGAAAATATTTCTCTGAAAAAACTCTTCAAAAGTTTCGTGAAAAACTCTGCAAAATTTCTCTACATTTTTCATTGTTATGGAACACGTGCGGAGTTTTGTAGACTACTTTTGTGTAGTTTTTCAGGAATATTTTGCAGAGTCTTGCGGAAAAAAATTCTCAATATTTCTACAACACGTCGAGTTTCTCTGGTAGACTCGACATATCATTCTTAAAGTCGACGCCGCTCGTATCACGAATGCTGGATTTCTCTGAATATCTCGACAGTTTGCGAAATTTATCTGTAAATCTGTGCAAGTTTTACTGGAAATTGACTTCAAGTTGGTTTGAAATCTAGACGACATAATATGCTCCGGCGATAAATTAACGATCTGCTCTGACAAATTATAAAAAATATGTGAATTGACGTTCTCTGAAAAAAAAAAAAAAAAAACCAACAAAGCTGATTTATGCAGCGCCGTGGCTAAGGCTTGTGGCGCCTAGTGCAACCTTCCATGGGAGCGCCTATTTACTGGACTATTCACTTAGTGGAGGACGCATGGGCGCTTTGACGCTGTGGTGAAATTTTTCAAGACTAGATCACTTTTGCACTTTGGCACTGGATCATTTACGGCCTGAGCAGATGACGTTCTCTGAAAAAACCAAACGAAGCTGACTTACCGCCTAAGCATATGTCGTTTGATGCTCTTGGATTTCCAAAAAGCGAAAATGTTTCGGGTGTTTTTATATTTATCAAGTACAACGTCAGCAATAACGATTATTCATTACAGAGCACTCTTGATATAAAACTGTACATTTTATTTTCGCTTTTTGAAAATCCAAGAGCATCATGCCCTCCGTGCACTTCATCTGCGTCACTGATATCAATTTCACATCGATCGGATGTGTTTTAGCTGGGAAATGGGCTGCCAAAAATTCGAGGTGTATAATTCACCTTTCATATCCCCTCAAAGACAAATAAAAACAACGTGTATGTACGGTTGCTCGATCACGTCATACACGGCGCTTCAGGTTCATTTTCCTCGACTGTACAGAACAGATCAGTATCATTTCGCAAAAAAATACTCGCGGAGAATTTCAGAGATTTTAAATTAAGGGGGTATAAACACCTTTAAATGGGTTGAATTTCTGAAAATCAATTTTCCTTTTTTTTTCAACTTGAAGACTCTGATAAAGTTTTAAAAAATCATCATGTTTGGGGAGGGTTTGACCTTCATCATCCATATCTTACATCATGTATTACTTCCAGTCTAATAGTGGCTGCGCTGAAGACAGGAAAATACAAAATCACTCGGTTGCCGCAAAGAATCAGACCCAGCTTTGGACCGATCTTGGAATTTTTGGTTCTCAATTGTTCATAAGACATGCCTCTATCAGATGAACATAGAACTTTTTGATAAACCCATTTTTAGTTGAAATATTAGAAAAATAAACGAAATTTTTTTTCAAATTCAGAAAAAAAATCGAAAAAATTCAATAACTCAAGTAATTCTTGCAATATCAAAAAGTTCTATGTTCATCTGATAGAGGCATGTCTTATGAACAATTGAGAACCAAAAATTCCAAGATCGGTCCAACGCTGGGTCTGATTCTTTGCGGCAACCGAGTGATTTTGTATTTTCCTGTCTTCAGCGCAGCCACTATTAGACTGGAAGTAATACATGATGTAAGATATGGATAATGAAGGTCAAACCCTCCCCAAACATGATGATTTTTTTAAATTTTATCAGAGTCTTCAAGTTGAAAAAAAAAAGGAAAATCGTTTTTCAGAAATTCAACCCATTTAAAGGTGTATATACCCCCTTAAGGTCAGTCAATATTCAATTGCCTCCAAAAAGTGCAGAAGTTTCCAAAATTTGCGAGTTGATTTAATAAAATTTTAGAGAAACCAAGAGAAACTTGGCGAAGAAATGCAAAGAATTTCAGTCAGAGTCAGCCCGTCAATATCTGATTAACGTCATGGATTTCGGGAGCGTTTCGTACAATTGTGTAAAACATTGGAGGAATTCAGAGAAATCCCGAGAAATTTGGTCGAGAAATTAAGAAAAATTCAGTCAGAGTTAGCTGGTAAGTATCCAAATGACGTCAGAAATTTGCGGAGATTATAAGATAATTGTGTCAAACATTGGAGGGACTCGGAGAAATCCCGACAAATTTGGCGGAAAAATTAAGGAAAATTCAGTCAGAGTTAGCTGGTAAGTATCCAAATAACGTCAGAAATTTGCGGAGATTATAAGATAATTGCGTAGAACATTGAAAAAAATCAGAGAAATTCCGAGAAATCTGACGGAGAAATGCAGAAAAATTCAAGGAATGTATTGCGGACTTTTGCATTGTAACAATTTTCTGAAATACTATGCATTTTCACTAAATTCTCCAGATTTTTCTTGATTTAGATGAATATTTTTGAGAATCTCTGAACGTGTGTGCAGAGTTTTGTAGAGAAATTTTGCGGAATTTTTCACAGAAATATTTTCGTCAGGGCAACCCGATTTAGGAACAAACTGCTACGAAAAAACCTTTCCTAATAATAATTGGCAATTACTCTTCACTGCACAATATTTTTGGATTTCTTTGATTTAGGTAAATATTTTCTGTATGGATTGAAGTAGAGTCCCTAGAATAAACAGAGTCTAGCAAACGCATGACTCTTTTTGATTGGTCAGTTTGAACTCGCTCAAACATGGCTGCCGATCTAGTGACTTTTGTCTAGTAACAAGCTCGAACCTGGCATTCTAACCTCGACTTCCACAGTCCTCAACCTCATGTCGTGGAGTATGGACTTGCTGTTAATGTAAGTTTACATTCAATATACCATGCTGATTAGCACAATAAAGCACAATAATTATTTAATACAAGAAAATTTAGTACAAGAAAATTCGGAATAAGTGGTTTCGTGTTCAATATTTATTTCTACAATACCCCACTCGCAATGCGCACGAACATTCAAACTTCGCGCGTACAACTCGCTCAAACATGGCGTCGCGTTTGCTAGACTCTGTTTATTCTAGGGACTCTAGATTGAAGTATTGACGTCGATCGTCGCGCACGCTAGCCATGCTCGAAACTGCCCTTGTAAAAGAGTCGTCTGCTAGGAGCAAAGACATGTTCGAACGAGCAAAGACGTGTTTCTAAGCGATCGAGCAGACGACCCTTTTACAAGGGCAGTTTCGAGTATGGCTAGCGTGCGCGACGAGCGACGTCAATACTTCAATCCATACAGAAAATATTTAAATCAAAGAAATCCAAAAATATTGTGCAGTGAAGAGTAATTGCCAATTATTATTAGGAAAGGTTTTTTCGTAGCAGTTTGTTCCTAAATCGGGCTGTCGCCCATAAACGATTAATCGGACAACTTAACCTCACCTATTGTGCCACAATGCCATTCCATGAGATAAGTATATATTATATAGGTATACCTGTACATATTCTTCTGAAATAATGAATATAATATTGCGATGAAATTGATACTTTATGGCGAAATACAGAATCTTGTATCCTGCCAGTGGAAGTATTAAGACTGACTACGCATTCAACATTTTTCAAGTGGGAAAAAGTCTTCAAATTCACCGAATGAATGTTGCACGAGCGATAAACAAAGAGAAGCAATGTGTCAATAGGCACAGAATAAAGTCATTCTCTATACCTGCGGGATGAAGAATTCATCATCAATCTGATGTACAATAATGACTATATTCAATGTATAGATATTTAGTAGCTCACGAAATTGACTATCAAAAAACTTTATAATTGATACGGCTCAACATTAATTACTATAGAAACTTTGAGAACGCGGGATGAAGAATACATCATCAATCTGATGTACAATAATGACTATATTCAATGTATAGATATTTAGTAGCTCACGAAATTGACTATCAAAAAACTTTATAATTGATACGGCTCAACATTAATTACTATAGAAACTTTGAGAACGCGGGATGAAGAATACATCATCAATCTGATGTACAATAATGACTATATTCAATGTATAGATATTTAGTAGCTCACGAAATTGACTATCAAAAAACTTTATAATTGATACGGCTCAACATTAATTACTATAGAAACTTTGAGAACGTAGAAAAAAAGTTTATCTTTAACCTTAAAGTCTTAAAAAACTGCTTAAATATTGCAATTATTTATGAAAATGTTGATAATCTATGTTTATAAATATTCTATTTATTGTTAAGGTATTTGATTAATGTATATGGGGAGTTCCATATGAAATGTACAATTGGTTGTCCACACCCCTTTCGATTTGTCTCAAACTTAGTTAAGTTGAGTAATGGGTTGAAAAAAAAATTCCTCTAAATAATGAAAATTCTACCTTTTACAGGTCGCGAGTAACAGCGATTCACAAATTTTGAATTATTTTTTTCAAATCGCTGTAGCTCCCAAACTACATGTCCGCGCCTAAAAATAAAGTGGGTCAAAAGTTTTGTAAGTTGATGTACTTTTCGATGTTGCCACGAGACAAAGTCGATTTTCAGTTAATGGTGAAAAAAACGCGAAAAACGCGATAACGATCTCGTTCCCCAAACTTTTTTGTGGTCCATTTTTCATCATAAAATGCGGCTATTTTTCCCGCAAATTTTCGTTTCAAGAAAAGTCACGGGACTCAACTGGTTAAAGAGATATGAGGGAAATTCCAGGAAAAACCGACCGGATTTGGACATTTTCTGACTTTAAATTTTTCAAAACTATTGAAACTTTTTTTTAAGTGAAACAAATGTGAAAAAGGTCGATAGTGTTGGCTCTTTTCGCGTCTATTTCACGTAAAAAAAAGTTTCAATAGTTTTGAAAAATTTAAAATCAGAAAATGTCCAAATCCGGTCGGTTTTTCCTGGAATTTCCCTCATATCTCTTTAACCAGTTGAGTCCCGTGACTTTTCTTGAGACGAAAATTTGCGGGAAAAATAGCCGCATTTTATGATGAAAAATGGACCCCAAAAAAGTTTGGGGAACGAGATCAATATCGCGTTTTTCGCGTTTTTTTCACCATTAACTGAAAATTGACTTTGTCTCGCGGCAACATCGAAAAGTACATCAAATTACAAAACTTTTGACCCACTTGATTTTTAGGCGCGGACATGTAGTTAGGGAGTTACAGCGATTTGAAAAAAATAATTCAAAATTTGTGATTCGGTGTTACTCGCGACCTGTAAAAGGTAGAATTTTCATTATTTAGAGGAATTTTTTTTTCAACCCATTACTCAACTTGACTAAGTTTGAGACAAATCGAAAGGGGTGTGGACAACCAATTGTACATTTCATATGGAACTCCCCATATTTGTTAAGAATATTTTGTCATAAAAATTAATAGATATTGTAAATAATTCTTGATGAGAAAAATTAACGTACGGTCCGGGAATCGAACCCAGGATCTACGGACGCCTATCCGGGGACTTACACCCGAGACCACCTAGCTCGCCCACGGATCACCGCAACTTTT
This sequence comes from Tenthredo mesomela, assembly GCA_943736025.1. Classification (NCBI taxonomy): domain Eukaryota; kingdom Metazoa; phylum Arthropoda; class Insecta; order Hymenoptera; family Tenthredinidae; genus Tenthredo; species Tenthredo mesomela. The sequence continues at coordinate 22,721,341 of OX031013.1, read as the reverse complement.
CTCATCATTTGAACCACCTTTTAATAGATATTGTTTAATGCAAGAAAAATTTTGATAATAGATAAAGTTTACATATACGAAGAATGTACTAAAAAATATTTATAATTTATGTGTCTAAATAAACAAATGATTAATATTTGCCCCTCCGTAACTTATAGATTCTATTTATTTAAATAATAATTTTCCTACCGTTGCAGCAATTCTACGCAATATTTTAATATTCAAGAAAATCTCAGAATAATTATTTTTAAGATGAATCAATAAACTCTTCAAATTACTGACAATCGCAGAAAAACTCTGAAAAACTGTTATTCTTTGTTCTATTAGTTCTCTGAAAAACTTTTTCAAAACTCTGAATAACTCTTCTAACAGAGTCTCAATATATTAGCGTTTTCTGTCTTTTAAGGATGTTCTGGCGTTAGTGTTCTAACGTTAGGAATACGATGAAAATTCGACAGATTATTAATTTTTTCTATTCAAGTACGTGTGTAAAGTTTGCAGTTGATCTACTTACCGGTTCAATAGTTATTCAACATTCAAGATTCATCAATTTTGCATGGATTCTTATGGAAAAGCAGCACAACTTATCTCCAAAAGCGAAACGATTGTACTTGATCGCTAAGGACTTGAAAAAAACGCAATACAGAAGCAGCAGAAAATTAAAAAGGCACGACATTCGAGCATACTCTGTTTTATATATACTTACTATACTTATCTACGTATGACATTCATACACGTATAGAATGAAAGACATGTCGATGGCTCCTATCGAAAAGAGCGTAACTCAGCGGTGCAGAAAACAAGAGCGTATCTCAGCAAAACAAATCAGATGAGCATATGGGCAATTCCACCTCAAATCGGCCGAGAAATGACCTCGTATTTTTTGAATCGACTTAAACTTTCTTCACGTGAAATCTACGTCAAAAAAGTACACCCGTACTTAAAAAAATACTTTAAAAAATAGCTCCATCTTTTTTAAAAAATCGTCATCTTCAGAATTGAATAAGGAATGCGATCATATTTTTTTTAGAATTTTAAAAATGGCCTTAGATTGTGAAAAAAATCGATAAACATTTTGATTGCTCATAAAAATAACAAAACTATATTTTTTGAAAAGTTGAAAAATTTTATCGAAAAGTGTCTTTCATCGCCTTTAAAACGCGTTTTTAAACATCTCTCTACGGTGAAAGGGACCCGAGATATTAATTCTCAAAGCCGCCCTCGCGCTACTTTCACAGTAAAATTCGATAATTCATAACTGGCGTAAAATAGTACTTTTCGATACTAGTGCGAAAGTGTTGATTCTCGGACGAGTGTGAAGTTTTTCGCCCGAGCGAAGCGAGGGTGATAATCACACGAGTCGAGAATCATCTTTCGCACGTGTATCGAACTTTATTTTTTAACACAACGCGCGTTAAGTCGAATTTTATGCACGCGAAGGGTGCGCAAAATCGAACTTTGCGCACGCAGTGTGAAAAAAAACTTTTTGGACCAACAAAAAAATACGGGTCTACTTTTTTGACGTAGATTTCACGTAAAAAAAGTTTCAGGCGATTCAAAAAATACGAGGTCAAAGAACACCCAAAATCGGCCGATTTGAGGTGGAATTGCCCATATCTCGGTAGTGCAGGAAAGAAAGGTGTATCTCAGCAAAACAGGAAAAAAGAGCGTATCTCGACGATCCAAGAAAGAAAAGCGTATTTCACGAGATCGCCGATTTAATTAATATGAACGTTAACTATGTCAGACAATAATTGCTGTTCGGAATTCATATTATATGTTTCTCAGTACCACATTTTATACAGCATACGCTTCTGCCTCATCGTCCTGACCTCAGATTCATAGTTCGTCGTTCATGTCCTCCACTCTGTAATTCTCGTAGTCCAGGTCCTCCGCTTCGTAGTTTTAGTCGTCCAAGTCCTCCGCTTCGTAGTTCTCGTAGTTCAGGTCCTCCGCTCCGTAGTTTTAATCGTTCAGGTCGTCCGCTCCGTAGTTTCAGTCGTCCAGTTCCTCCGCTTCGTCGTTTCAGTTGTTCAGGTCCTCGGCTTCGTAGTTCTCGTAGTTCAGGTCCTCCGCTCCGTAGTTTCAGTCGTCCAGGTCCTGCCCTCCGTAGTTTCAATAGTTCAGGTCGTCCGCTCCGTGATTTCAGTCGTCCAGGTCCTCCGCTCCGTAGTTTTAGTCGTCCAGGTCCTGGACTACGAGAATTACGGAGTGGAGGACCTGGACGACAAACTATGAATCTGAGGTTAGGACGACGAGACAGAAGCTTATGCCAAGTTACCAACTATCACCTTTGACGAAGCATATTTTGGGTACAAGCAAATTGACCTCAAATCTGCAATATATTTTATCAATGGAGTAGAGATTTTTCTATTCAGAAAAAAAATTGAAAAAAAATTTTTTTTTAAAAATATAACTCAGTTAAATTAAATGGTTTATAACATAAAAAACACATTTTTTATTTCAATGAGTTATCCTTGTATATTATGATATTCAACTAGAAAATTTTTGGCCGAGCGCGAGATACTGCGATATTCGACTGAGCCATCGTTATGGTGATGTGGATTGTTTATTTTAAAACGTGTAACTTTTTGCAATCATGATTCAAATATCATAATCCAGTTGATACAGTGAATTACATTATGGATTTAGAAGCGGGACCTTCACATGGTATGTTTTACCATGTTATATCCATAATACAAAAGAAAATGATAATAATAATAATTACTATTTGATTACGATCGTACATATTATTTTTACTTTGATATGATAGGTTCAATGATTGACGCACAAGACTTTCTTGACGATGATATTACTTTGCATGATATAGAAAGCAGTGCTCCCACTCACGACGTTCTGAGGAAAAAAAGAGCTTATAACCCACCTGAAAAGTTGACTCGAAAAAGACTACGTACTCCTAGCAAATGGATAAAGAACAAGTCGAAAGAGCTTTTAAATAGAGGACTGGAGCACGTTTCTGTAAAGTCGAAGAAAATTATACCTGCAAAAGAGATGCTAGAATCATGCGGTCCACGTTGCCGGTTCAAGTGCGACACAAAAGTCACTGAGGAAGAACGAAAAATAATTCACAAAGATTTTTGGAGTATAAGAGATCACAATAAGCAATATGACTACATTCTTAGACACGTTTGTATGGCAGATAAAGAATCTAATGCTGATGCCGAAACAAGAAGAAAATTCAGTAGAAGATATAGCTTTACCATAACTGCTGGAAAAAAAATTAAAGTGTGCCAGACAAGGTTTCTTAACACCTTGAATAAAAGTGAAACCTGGATCAGTACTGCACTATCAAAGTTTATTAATGGGGATGCAGCTATTATTGATAAAAGAGGCAAAAATTCCAAGCCACGTACAATCGATCGCGATAAAATAAAAAGTATCGTCCAACACATATATAGCTTCCCGAGACTAGAATCGCATTATGCACGCAAGGATACAAAAAAAGAATACTTAGAAGGAGGGTTGAGAAGCATAACTCAATTGTATGAATTGTACGTTAAGTGGGCAAACAAAAATAATTATCAAAAAATTGCAACAAAACGGCAATATTCTGACGTTTTCCAAACTCAATTTAATATCGCATTTTATAGACCAAAAAAGGACCAATGTGATTTCTGCCAACAGTACAAAAATTTAAATGAAAGAGAGAGAAAAGAGATAGAAGATGCGTATACTCAACATATGGACGATAAAAAGGCTGTTCGCGAATTAAAAGATATTGATAAAGTAGAAGCAAAAGATAACGACAAAATAAGTTTGTGTTGTTTTGACTTGGAAAAAGTTTTACAAACACCAAAAGCAAGCGCAAGTGCTTTTTATTATAAACGGAAACTGAATGTCTACAATTTCACAATCTACGATCTTTCGCGTCATGAGGGATTCTGTTATGTTTGGACCGAACATACAGCGCTTCCAGGATCGAATGAGATTGCTACCTGTCTACTCAACTACATATCAAAGAAATCTTCAGAAGGTGTTAAAGATTTCAGGTTTTATTCCGACAATTGCGCTGGTCAAAACCGAAATAAGTTTGTATTTTCCATGTATGGCTACGCTTCAGCTAAATTCAATATCAACATAAGACACCGATTCCTAGAAAAAGGTCACACACAGAATAAAGGCGACTCTGTCCATGCTGCTATTGAAAGAAGAAGTGAAGGCCGTGATGTATATACACTAGGGTGGTCGTTAGAACGGGAAAAAACATAAATATCCCTCTACGCCCCCCAAATCGACTACAAATAAATCAAAACTCATCCTGTAATTTTTTCAGATTTTTATGTCAACGCTTGACCCTTGACCACAGAGGATGAACTTCTCCATTTGAAATACACGGGGTTTCGCGGTCCTTTCAGTTATTATTCCACTGTGGGTCTAATTATGAATATAAAAATCTGAAATTCTCACAGATTGGTCCACGAGAATGCTTCTCTGTGAAGAAAAAATGGCCACCCCCGTGCCCTCCCAATTTTGTATGGTTCATCCCATGCCAATGTGATCATTTTTTTTTTTCTCCAATTTCATCGAATGTTGCTCAAAAACATTGGAAATATATGTTTCCCAATGTTTTTCGGTTTTTTCAAATTCCGTATGGGATATTCCGACATTATTTTCCGAAAGTTTTTTTTTTCATGTTTTTACAATTCCATCGAATGTTTTCCAAAAACATTAAAAATATGTTTTCCGATGTTTCTCGGTTTTCCCACATTTTGTACGGAAGTGGTTTTCGGGGTGTTTTTTGCATTTTCGTTTTTCTTTTTTTTTTTTTTTTTTAGCAAATTTTTTTGTTAACGTCATCCATGTAATTTTTGAATGAAGTCAACTCTTTTGTTATAGATTTTTTTTTCGCAAAAGAAATCAACAAGGAATTACAAAGTCAACTTTGGCATTATAATCGATTATTCCTTTTACCTCAAGTCCGTGTGATATTGGATAATGTCGGAAAATCCCGTACGAAATGTGAAAAAACCGAAAGACATCGGAAAACATATATTTCCAATGTTTTTGAGCAACATTCCATGAAATTAGAGAGAAAAAAAATCACCACATTGGCATGGGAGGAACCATATAAAATTTTTAGGGCAGGGGGGTGGCGATTTTTTTCCACACAGCAGCATTTCCGTAGACCAATCTGTGAGAATTTCAGATTTTTATGTCCATAATTAGACCCACAGTGAAATAATGACTGAAAAGATCACGAAACCCCGTGTATTTTAAATGGAGAAGTTTATCCTCTGTGGTCAAGGGTCAAGCGTTGAAATAAAAATCTGAAAAAATTACAGGATGAGTTTTGATTTATTTGGAGTCGATTTGGGGGGGGGGGGGGGGGGGGGTAGCGGAATTTTTTTTTCTAACGACCACCCTAATATACACCAAGTCAATGGTACGACATTATTTCATCCGCTAAAAAAAATGGCAAACCGTATACGGTAATAAACGTTACTTCCGATACGATCTGTAACTTCAAAGACTTCGCCAACAAACAATATTAGCTGAAAAATATAAGGAAAGAGAATTACATGGTATCATTAGTCAAAGAAGTATTAACTGAAGGACACTTAACAGACACAATCAAGTACAAAACTTCTTTTGGAAGCAGTCATGAAACCCTTGTGACAAGAAAGAATAATCAACAGGTCAATATTGAAGATCATGTATTATTGAAGGCTTATTCGTCAGATACCGGAATCTCCAAATAAAAAATCTGGAAGATTTTTCCATCAAAGCTGGAAAGCAGGAAGATTTATTAGAGCTTTGCAAGAAAAAAGCAATACCGGTTGAATTTCACAGTTTTTATGAATCGCTGCAGATAACAGAATAAAATGAAAAGCCGCTGAAAGTACGAAGACGCTTTAGGAGAATAAGTGGATGAAAATGGTTATGTTTGATATTTGATATAATCTGTTATCTGTAGCGATTATTAATACCTGTACCATAATATATACATGATATGTCATGATTTGAGCAATTGGTCAATATTCTTTTGGTTCGAAACTGAATCTGACGATTAACCCTCCGTGGTCACACACCCTAGCTGTGAAACGCCGGTCACACGGGGTCACAGTGACCCCACCCGTGTTTGAAGGGCTGCCGCATTGAGCCTATCATTCCGAATGACTTATATAAAATCAGGGTATCAGTTTGAACCTTCTAGAATGTGGAAATATCAATATTATATCGAAACCGAATTTTAAGATGACGGAAAAAAATCAGCAAGGGTTCAATGCGTAAAAAATGTCTTGTTTTACTAAAAAAATCATAACTCTGGTAATTTTCCATTTTTTTTCATGAAATTTCAGGGTGGTACTCCTGAGATATGATAGTTTGAGAAAAAAAATAGTTTCATTCATAGTGGGCGTTTCAAAAACGGTATTTATTCTCATATCTGAAGAGGGTCAATTTTGGAGTGAAATAAAGAACGATAATTATGAAAAATGAGCGATTAATTATAAAAAGTATCTTGGAAAATGGTTGAATAATTGTATACACATTGAAGTTATTAACAGAGAAATGTAATTTCGTGATTTTTTCGTAATTTTCTTTTTATTCTGATTTAATGATAATAGAAATTTCGAAGTAATCAAACATATGCACTTGATAGAAAAAAATTTTACGATTCTCATAGTCACACTGGCATCACGTAAATTGATCCCAAAGTAAAAAAAAAATTGAAAAAAAATTACTATTTTTCACAAAAAAATTCACACGCCGGTCACACTGTGGGTCCAGGTGACCCCAGCTCGCGCACGATGTTGTTTTTTCGACTGCCACGGGGTGACTATTGCCTCGATTCATCTACACCTTGTCTGTACTTACAAAGGGAACCCCAAAGCACTGTTAGGGAGCAGGCCAATCATCTTGACTGCCAACAACTTATAGTAATTTTGACTTAAAGTTGCGCGTGGGGTCATCTGGACCCCAGGTGACCGCGGAGGGTTAATAATATTTAGTCCATAACCGCATTGGGGTGTTTCTCAGATATTTAATCACGGCAGGTATTTAAAATGTCTGATATATTGTTGTAAGTTCTGTTTTGTACAAAATAATATTATTAATAAAGAAATGAATATTATCAAATCCTTAATGTTTCATGTTTCTTATGTATTTTTTATTATTACAATGAACAAAAAATGTGTTTTTTATGTTATAATTAATTATAATCTATTTAATTTAACTGAGTTATATTGTTTTTTTCATTTTTTTTTTTCATTTTTTTTTTCTGAATAGAAAAATCTCTACTCCATTGATAAAATATATTGCAGATTTGAGGTCAATTTGCTTGAACCCAAAATATGCTTCGTCAAATGTGATACTTGGTAACTTGGCATAAGCTTCTGCCTCGTCGTCCTGACCTCAGATTCATAGTTTGTCGTCCAAGTCCTCCACTCCGTAATTCTCGTAGTTCAGGACCTGGACGACTAAAACTACGGAGCGGAGGACCTGGACGACTGATATCACGGAGCGGACGACCTGAACTATTGAAACTACGGAGGGCAGGACCTGGATGACTGAAACTACGAAGCGCAGAACCTGGACGATTAAAACTACGAAGCGGACGACCTGAACGATTGAAACTACGGAGCGGAGGACCGGGATGACTGAAACTACGAAGCGCAGAACCTGAACGACTAAAACTACGGAGCGGAGGACCTGAACTACGAGAACTACGAACCCGCGAACCTGAACGACTGAAACGACGAAGCGGAGGACCTGGACGACTGAAACTACGGAGCGGACGACCTGAACGATTGAAACTACGGAGCGGAGGACCTGAACTACGAGAACTACGAAGCGGAGGACCTGGACGACTAAAACTACGAAGCGGAGGACCTGGACTACGAGAATTACGGAGTGGAGACGAGTGGAGAGTGGAGAGTGAAGACGATGAGGCAGAAGCGTATGCTGTATAAAATGTGGTACTGAGAAGCATGTAATATGAATTCCGAACAGCAATTATTGTCTGACATAGTTAACGTTCATATTAATTAAATCGGCGATCTCGTGAAATACGCTTTTCTTTCTTGGATCGTCGAGATACGCTCTTTTTTCCTGTTTTGCTGAGATACACCTTTCTTTCCTGCACTACCGAGATATGCTCATCCGATTTGTTTTGCTGAGATACGCTCTTGTTTTCTGCACCGCTGAGTTACGCTCTTTTCGATAGGAGCCATCGATGTATACATTTTTCATCTGCTCAATCAATTACCATTTATTTATTTTTTCCCATCCTATCCATCTATACACCATTATGGCGTACGTACTAAGGTGTAACATTTGATACATAGTAGAGGTGTTCGAAAATTTTTGATGTTCGAATTTTTCACTTTTCAAGGTCTTAAAAGTTGGTTTATAATTTGAGAATGACTGTCTCCAAATGTGCCTGTCGACGGACAATTCACCACGCGGCTCATCACTTGTTTGTATTTTCCATTTAAATAGCACATGAAATTTTTTTCATGTCTAATTACACGATTTCCGGACATGTATAAGACCTAACAAGTGACGGAAGAGCGAGATTAAAGATGAGAACTGTAAGCGAGGTTGATAAAGGCGAAAACTGCCTTTTCCAATTAATTCATTTCTATAAGCAGAATTTTTTTTTCTTTTTCTGCTCATTTTTCAGGTTTTATATATACGTCCTGAAATCGTGCAACATTCATCTCGAGAAAGACATTATTTATGATTGAATTTTCGATGCGATTAGATATGAAAAAATTTCATTTGCTATTTAAATGGAAAATACAAACAAGTGATGAGCCGCGTGGTGAATTGTCCGTCGACAGGCACATTTGGAGACCGTCATTCTCAAATTATAAACCAACTTTTTAGACCCTGAGGAGTGAAAAATTCTAACATCGAAAATTTTTGAACACCTCTAATACATAGGTATGAAATGCGGCTGAAAGATGCTGAAAAGCTTTGTAGAAACGATTGTCTCGATGGAATTGCTAGCTTGTCGCGAGCTCAAAGAACTTTCTTAGAAATGCAACTACGCAATACTAAGTACAAGACAAGGGGTCGACGATTTACCATACAACAAAAAGTATTGGCATTATCCCTCCTCAAACGCTCTCCCCGCACGAAAAGACAAACTGCGCTCCCAGCGTACCAACCTATCGTGTAATAGCAGTACCACTCGTGTGGTCGGTGTACTGTCTCCCGCTGAACGCGCGGTGGCGCAAGTGAGGGACGCTCGAGTGCCAACGGACCCAGGGTTGCCAGATTAGTCGCTAAGATAGTCGCGCACAGATGGCGCTCAAGTCGCCCAAAATCGCAATCACGAGATGGCGCTTGAGATCGCCCAAAATCGCACAAATCGACGCACCAACAATTCGAAAAGAATGAGACACAAAAACGCCATAGATAAGATTTTACTCGGATGAAAAGAATTTTTTGAAACTATTATATTATATGCGTATTATATTTAGAAGTACAAATTGCACAAAGCGTCCATGTACGGCACCATAATAGTCGGTAGAAAACGGACCTGCTTATCAGGGACGTTTGATATAATCAAAAGAGAGGTTGGGATTGTACTTTTTTGATTGCACGGCTTAAAATGTTATTAATTTGTTATTAATTTCATCAAATCAATAAGTCGCCCAAATATCGCTTGAAAAAAATCTAAATCGCCCAAATTGCGACAGTCGCAATACCTCCAAATTTGGTCGCAAAGTGGCGCTCCAAGTCACCCAAACTGCGATATATCGCCCAATCTGGCAACCCTGAACGGACCTGGGACGCCAGGCCTCCCAATCGAGAGAGACGATTGCGATCCCGTCGTGGCGTGCCCATGCGCCTTTTTGTGTTGCGAGTTAGGGATAGGTATCAAGGTTTTCTCTGTAAATTTTACTCTTCATAAATGAATTCTGTATTTTTGCAGTAAAGTAAATTACTACTAGATAACATATTTATCCTATGATCTCCGATTACTGTTATTTAAAAAAAAAAATTATAATTAGAAAAATATTAAGATATTTAGTATCGTTAATCGTAACTTCTTTTTCTATCCTTTGTTTTGGCTATCGGTGCGTTTCAGCACCATGCATGTGCCACTTAATCGTAACTTGGGAATCGTCTTTCAAATTTTGATGGTAGTCTGGAAAACATTTCTTTTTTGAGTGTGGAAAATATTTCTCTTTAATATCACGTTTGTGAAAAAAAAAACAAGAAAATTTTATAATTCCAAATTTTTAATTCTTGATATTTTTTTAGCTTTACGTAGAAAAAAATATGTGTTTGAATGAACTTTGTTTCAAATATCAGAAATAAAAATATCTCCAGAATTTTTTATTGATAACGTATCACGTTTGTCGTTTATTATTCCTGTATTGAATTACAAAAATGAACAATTTCATGATCTATCAATCACATCTTAATAAGCAGATTGATATGTATGAAAAAAAATTTCCATGGTATAGATCGATCGTCCAAATTCGGAAGGAGAAAATAATTCAATATACGATGGTTTTGGACGGCGTGCGGCGAGCTCTCAAACTCACAGCGACTGGGAGCTCTGCCGTCCCAGTCGAGTGAGACCATGAGAGTCCACGCAAGCTGGTACCCTGCTAAAAATTTCGTATAGAGACGGATAGAATTGCGGAAAACGCTATAGAAACGGATAGCTCGCGTATCCGTTTCCATCCGTTTCTATCTGTTTCTTTAGCGTTTTCTGCACATTCTATCCGTCTCTATATGAAATTTTTAACAGAGTAGCGTCATCCGCCAACCAGCGGGAAGTGTATTCATCCTTGTACTATGAGCGGCTGACGCTCTCAGTCTCGAGAGGTTAGGAGCGCAGTTTGTCTTTCCGTGCGACAGCGCCGGTGCTAGCTTACGGCCGGTCCCGGGCGAGTCTTGGAAATCGGGCCCCTTATCAGAAATTTGCTGACTATTGAAATTTTAAAGTGGGACTCTGCGAGATTTTTCGTTGGCAAAAGTCGCGATAATAACGCCAAAACTCAACTCGTTGCAAATTTCATGCTCAATCGACATGAAAGGGGAGTCCCCGATGTTATCGGTATATGGCGCACATCTTTGTACTCTCGTCTGCTGCAACTTTGCAGCGGCTACTGAGAAGAATACCCTCGGATACTGGGCTAAATCGTACGGTTATTCAACACTTAGAGGATACTGCACGGAAAATGAAGAACGACAAAGACAAATTTTTTGTATTAATGTGGGATGAAATGTACTTGAGGCCACATATTCAATTTGATCAGACGAAGGATAAGATTATAGGATTTGAAGACTACGCCGACAGAAGAACTCATCATTTTGCTGACCATGTGTTAGTTTTCATGCTGCGAGGTATCGCCAGAGGGTGGAAAATCACGTTGTCATATTACTATCGTGAAAGCCAGACCAAAGGTCCGCAATTAATGAAGCTAATCAAAAACAATGTCTTGGCTGTTACGAAGACTGGCTTAAATATCATAGCGACCATCTGCGATCAAGGTTCATCAAACGTTGCAGCAATAAATAAATTAAAAACCGAGCACTGCATGAGATCAAGAACATCAGAGAGTAAATGATTACACACGTATCGAACGTATCATTAAATCCGTAAATTGATGTTTTTATGATTATGTAATCCTTTCAGATAGAGAGATCGAGATCGAAGGCTGCAAATTTGTTCCAATATATGATCCACCGCATTTGTTGAAGGGGATTCGTAACCATTTGCTCACCAAGAACCTGGAAATTGCTGCTGAGCGTGGAAAGCCTGAATTGGATCGGAAATATGCCAAATGGGAGCACATTCAGTTGGCATACGACATGGACATTTATTCCTGCACAATGAACAGAGGGCGATGCCGAAGCTTACAGATGAACACATCAAACTTGATAAGCTCAGAAAAATGAAAGTGAAGATTTCTGCTTAAGTACTGAGCCGAAGCATGTCAGTATTCATTGAACTGTGCTGCAAGTTTGATGGTAAATTTGAATAAAGCTACTTTATAATCAGAAATCAAATAATTTGAAATTTTTCTGAAAATTTCCATACAGCATTTCTACAGACACCAAATGGCCAGTTACATATGCCACTTGATGCTGTCCATACTGCGTACATCTGCGATTTTTTTAACAAGTTATTTGATTCTACAAATGGCAACTCGTTAAAACCGGAGACGCCGTACCGTGTGGTCCTTAATGACAAAAGCCGGCATGTTGATTTCTGGAACGAAGTTCGAAAAGTTCTAAGTAAAATGCAGTTCATCGATGTTGAAACGAAAAAACCTGCTTCTGTTCCATCATTGCGCAACTGGGTAGTAACTATAGGTGGACTGCAAAAATTGAGGACGCGAATGAAAACGATTGGCTTCAAATACCTAAAACCGCGAATGATAAACCAGGACCCGCTGGAGAATTTCTTCGGAACGATTCGTAGTCACGGGCAGCGGTACAACTCTCCAACTTGCTGGCAATTTGATGGTTTGTTCAAAAGTTTGCTTGTCACCAATCTTTCATCGCAGCATTCAATTGGAGCAAATTGCGAAAAGGATGACGGAGACTTCGCTCTCACATCGGTCGAAACGCTGTTCGAAAATGCAGCCTGCGATTCTGAAAAACAACTAGATCTCGACGTGCAGCATCCAGATTTGCCCGAGATTCCTCAAAGATATGAGCCAGTCACTGTTTTGGCCAATGCAACTAGAATGTACAGTGCAGGATGGTTGGCTAGAAAGCTGTTGAGGTGTGTCAAGGAAATTGAGAACTGCGCATCGTGCAAGAATAGTTTACTGGTTGGCAATAATAATAATAATACAATTGAGTATGAGGCTATTCGACTGAGAAAATTCATCAAAAACAAGCAATCACTCGCGTATGCGAATCTAGATTTTTTCGAGAGAGGTTTCGTTCGCGCCGACAATATTCTCCGACGAACTCTTCCTCGGGAATGTTTCAAAACAAAGTTAGGTGCGAGGTTGAGGCAAAAACTTGCTAAAGATATGGACTTTGAATGGTTAGCATGCAATGACCATAGAAATATCGTTGCGAAGAAATTTCGTAACTTAAATGTCAGAGTAAGGTAAACGGCCCGGTTTCCGACCCCGGACCTGTTTCCGACCCCCCCTACTCGTTCTTCGCTTTATTCTATAATATCTCGCTTTGCTGACGGAGAAGAGGTGTCACCGATGAAAGTTTGGCTACATTTTCTTCGGTGACACCTCTCCTTCGTCAGAAAAGCGAGATATTATAGAATAAAGCGGAGAACGAGTGGGGGGGGGGGGGGGGGGGGGGCGGAAACAGGTCCGTTTACCTTACATATATTCCATTGGACCATTCTAATCAATAGAATATTGACTGGCCGAGATACCAGACAACGGGCTGAGAATGCAATTATCTCCGAGGCTAAGAAAAAATATCAGTCTTCTTGCGCCCGAAGTAAGCGGAAACAGAAACGTTTTACCTAGCTGAGAATAATTAATCACATTTTTATTAAACCTTTTCAAATAATTTGACTCACCATTCCTAAACCATTCCTCCAATAAATCCGATTGTAAAACTAGCGCAACACTCTATTCACCGTTTTTTGGATACCGTTCATAATCTCTGGAAATTAATAAAAAATGATCCAACATGCTCATAGAATTTCCTGTGATGATGAATGTTGTTTATATAACGCAAGCATGTTTTCCTCGCTTTTTGATGCCTTTGTATAGGACCAAAAGTACCACTTTTAGGTCCTATACAGAGGCATCAAATAGCGAGGAAAACATGCTTGCGTTATATAAAGTATCGTGTGCACCATGGAGGTGGGCCTTTTAAGGCCGAGTGCGATGTTTTCAGTACAAGTCGTAGACGAGCGCGCGAAGCGTGCGTTCCACTTTACGACCTTGGTGCACAATGTACTATTTAAGCAGAAAACTGTTCGCTTGAGTAATGTTCTTTGCCTCAGATATATCATGATAGCACTATATTCAAGAGTGGAATGGATTGGCGAACTACATTTTTCTAGATTCAATATTAAAATGAAACGTATGACTAATTTTTACTTCATTAACAATTTTAGTTTCATATCGAGTCTCCAAAAACATTCGTCAATTCATTTCTATTACGTAAATCGCCGCCGTAGTCATCGGTGGGGGAGCGGACTGCGGGGAATTTTAGTTATAGGAGTTCTCCCTAGGTGACGCTGTTCGGCCAAATAGACCTCCCTCCCTCAACTTAGGAGTGAAGCATCTATTTTAATATTTTATCTGTGTACCAGGGGCTAGCCATTCAAAGCGTGACAGTTCTCGCCAGCGCGGTGTTGAGGCGAGAGCATCTTGGGTCGTTAGATTTAGCGCGTGGCCAAAATACGGAAGATGCTTATGCGATCCAAACATATCACAGACTGCTTTTTTTAAATTTGCCGCATTGTCTGTAACTACAGCACGTACACTGGTTACTTCTATGCCCCACTTTTGACAAACATCTTTCAGAATTCGGGAAATGTATGCTGAGTCATGTTTGTGCTCAAGATCCTGCATTCCAAGATCTATGGATTCTAGTCTCATGTTATCTTTGTCAATGAAGTGTGTAGTTACACACATGAAACCTTTTGTATTGTATGGCTCGGTCCATATATCTGACGTGAGTGAAATGTTATCAATATTTGACAGAATAGTTTTCACTTTATTTTGAAGCAGATGGTATTTAGCATCCAATCGAGTTGTGATGGTTTTTCTGCATGGCATTTTGTATAAAGGTACAGCAATATTCATGAGTTTTCTGAATCCTTTATCTTCAACTACTGAAAGTGGTTGGCGATCTTTGGCAATCATATATACAATGCCGTCAGTGAGTTTACCAGCCATGGTTCTTCCATCTAGAAATAAAGAATCACTCTCAATAACTAATAATTTCAATAGTAAAAACAATAGTAAGTCTCTTCGCTATGAGAAATGAAAGTTCTCAATACATCAAAGTTTTATGAAAGTGAAGTTCGTAACGTTACTGTAATACAGGTAGACTCCATTCGTCAGGAGGACTTATTATTTGCAATCTCTATCTACCCAGACAGCACAGAACTGAAAGTTGTCTAAAAGACAACCATCTTATAGACCCGTCTTATAGACGGGTAAATAATGAGTAAAAAATTCCTAAAAAGTAAATGATGCGCTGAGGTTGCCTGTGTAAAGTTTCAAAGTGGCTAAAGCCTCTTTTGTTTTTTTTTTAATTTCGTGTTACAGTAACGTTATGAACTTCAGCTTCATAAAGTTTTAGCTATCATTAATGAGGACCAAAGAATATCAAATATACCCAGGTAACAATTTACATGGCCAGCCCACAAGCCACATTAATGCCATGTGGCATGAGCACGGCAATGCTGTCGGCCAGCCACATAGCAGGCCAATGTTCGATAACCATGCGGCGGCTATATGGTTTCAACATGGCCTTTTCACATGGCGATAATATGGCTAACTAAGCTAGGCTACCAATGTTGCACTATCCTGGCCGCCACCTTGCGCCACGACATCGATTTTATGTGGGCCAAGCTGGCACTGCGATGTCCCGTCACTACCTAGCATTGACCTGGCCGCCACCTCGCAATGCCATATGGCTTTCATACGGGCAAACCTGGCACTGCCATATCTTTACGTTAACTGGCGACTACCTGGCCGCCACCTCGCGATGCCATATGGCTTTGATGTGGGCCAACCTGGTACTGTCGTGTCTTAGCGTTAACTGGCGACTACCTGACCGCCACCTCGCGATGCCATATGGCTTTTATGTTGGCTAACCTGGTACTGTTGTGTCTTAACGTTAACTGGCGACCGCTGGCGACTACCTGGCCGCCACCTCGCGATGCCATATGGCTTTTATGTGGGCCAACCTGGTACTGCCGTGTCTTGACGTTAACTGGCAACTACTCGGCCGCCACCTCGCGATGCCATATGGCTTTCATGTGGGCTAACCTGGTACTGCTGTGTCTTAACGTTAACTGGTGACCGCTGGCAACTACCTGGCCGCCACCTCGCATTGCCATATAGCTTTTACGTGGGGCAAGCTGGCACGGCCATGTCTTAAGGTAGCCTGGCATTTACCTGGTCTATACAATGCGTCGCCACCTACCTTAGTACCTTGCTATGCCGGTAGATGAGCGACAACGCTCGCAAGTAAAGGAACGTTGGCTTGACTACACCTACCCGTTGCCGGCCGACCACAATCATAATTCACCTACGAGTCAAGTGACTCATACCGCCTACCCGGTAGTATAGTTCATAACAGTTCTTTTGGAATGACTACTGTGTGAATGAAATATATACTTAAAAGTAAAATAGAACTCAAGGAGCGGTGCTGGTTCCAAAATAGGGTGACTGTCACATGACAGCTAACTGGGGAAATTTCACGGTTACTTCATGGCTTTCATGTTTCAGAGAGGTATCAAAATTGCTGGCAACCAGATGGCCCACACATAGCAACGAGTAAGCGCTGCCATGTCGCTGCCAGGTCAAAACCATAAATAAACTATATTGTTTATCGACTTAGTTGCCATCAAGGAGCGACATAGTTTGGTCGTCGTTGCCAGGTAAAAGCCATGATAAAATCGACCACTGCCGACATAGCGGCCACATTGGTTAGGTGGGTTGGCCATGTAGCGGCCGTATGGTTGCCGCGTTGGATTGTTACTTGGCAACTAGTTGGCCTCCACATGGCAGCGAGATAGCGCCGCCATATCGCTGCCAGGTCGAAACCATAAGTAAACCATGCTGTTTATCCACCTAGCTGCCATCAAGGAGCGACATAGTTTGGTCGTCGTTGCCAGGTACTAGCCATGATAAAACAGGGGTCGGCTGACATGGCGGCCACATTGGTTTGGTCGGTTGGCCATATAGCGGCCATACGGCTGCCACTTCAAATTGTTACCCGGGTACCTGTGTAGGACTTCATTTTGGTGAAGGTTACAGTAATTGAAGGGTTCTTCATTGTTGGATTCTCTGTAGCACGAGAGGAAACGGTTTTATTGTTACACAGATTTATCGTCGGTGTCGAAGAACGCAGCATAGGCTCTTCATTTTCATGCATACGGAAAGCAGCCCGAGAATATCATGTCTGTGAATCTTTTCTGATACCAGTAGAAGTAGAAGGCAGATTTTCGGAGTCAGAGTCATCGATGAGTTCTTCTTCAATCGTAGATGAGGTTCTCGGTTGGACGGATTGTATTGTATTGTATTGTATTGTATTTATTTCCCATAAAAAGATATACAAAGTTTATACTAGGATATATCTACCTATAGAGATAAAGATTTATCTGTACATAGGTCGGGAAAAGAAAAGAAAAAAAGAAAAAGAAAATGAGACATGTATGCCCATTCCGCTTATTAACTAAAACTTATAGCTAGATTAAAAAACATCAAGTTTACATTTTTACTGACAAAAACCTTAATTGGATTGGGACAAACCATTTTTTTTTTTGTCCTTGTAGTGGGTCCTGTACTTCGTCAATTTCGAACGGATGCTTTCGAATTATATGATTTACTAAATTTGTAGTATTGCCACAGTGTTTGTAAACGTTATGACACAAACGGCATCGAGCCGAAACCGCGTCAATTTTCTCGAAATATTTTTCTTTGAGAAATTTATTTTTGGTTGATTTTCTCTTCAACATTTATGACGCGGGTACATTAATCTGAAACAATTACGTCGACATTTCAGTTCTGATTACGGTATACATTTTAAGGGGACTAGGCAGCGAAAATAGGTCGAAAATGGGATAAAATTCAAATGGCATTTGTGAAGAACCGAAACAACATACAAACTTTTTTTTTTCTTAATTTTCACTAGAGTTTTGGCTATTAAATTAGTTGGTTGCGATTTCAAAAATATGAATATTTGAGGGAGATATGGGTGGATAAAGAGGACCGCGCGTGTCATGCACTGCTCCCTCATTGCCACGATTCCGAGTGGCCGGTTAAAGTTTTCGGCAATTTCCGAACGCCGTTCTCTTCAGGGGATGTTCCTCTACAGATTGAACCGACATTTTTTGAAAAAACATGAAAATCCAAAGAATGGCGGCCTAAATTTGAAAATCATCGAAAAATGGACGACATTTGTTGGAATAACAATGATGAAAAATTGATTTTTTTACATAGTCGTTGGTTCACTGTGTAGAGGAACATCCCCTGAAGAGAACGGCGTTCGGAAATTGCCGAAAACTTCAACCGGTCACTCGGAATCGTGGCAATGAGGGAGCAGTGCATGAGACGTGCGGTCCTCTTTATCCACCCATGTCTCCCTCAAATATTTATGTTTTTGAAATCGCAACCAATTAATTTAATAGCTAAAACTCTAATGGAAATTAAGAAAAAAAAAAAAGTTTGTATGTTGTTTCGGTTCTTCACAAATGCCATTTGAATTTTATCCCATTTTCGACCTATTTTCGCTGCCTAGTCCCCTTAATTACCATTATAAACTTCGTTATGTCGATTGTTTTGATTCCAAAAATAATGAGCTTATGATAAACCGCGCACGTATCCTAACCCTAACCTTACTTTGTAAATAAGTCATTTCTTCCACAAGAAAAAATGAATCAAATTCCAGAATTCATTTAGTACAAAAAAACTATTGCGATGTTACCAATTATTCTTGAGAAATATTATTATGATACGTGAGTTAATCGCTGTAAAATTTAGATCGCTTACCTTTTTTTATCTTTGTGAACTGCAGGCAGTTATGCTGGGTCTAGACGCTGTGATTATGTTGGTATGATGAGAAATCTGTTAACTGACTGGTCACTTCTGTTGTGGAAATTCAGTGATTGGCTAATCATACCAACATAATCATAGCGTGTAGACCCAGCATTAGTCAGTCAAAGCATGTAAGAATCGATTCATGTAAAAAAAGAATCAATTCGACAATAAACGAAACTCTGTAAAATCAATTATTAATTGATGAATCTAACGCCACGAAGATCGATTCTTCAAGAATCGTCAAAGAATTTCGCATCACTACAACAGCAGTCTATGGCATAGCGCTTAGAGCTGGCTCATCGCAATTATTCTAGAGCAATTCATGAACAGATAGCCTGATTGACTCACTGTCTTATTTGATTAGACACTAAAGGCATAGCGCCTGGTGATCTATTAACTTCACTTTATTAAATTTCTAGATATTCATTAAAATACTATAATCGTCAGTAAATTTAGATTCAAACATTCATATACAAAAATTCATACCAGAATAATTAAAATATTAAAATAAAAGAATAGCTAGGTACGAAATTATCTAAGAATAAAAACAAAACTTCGAGACACGAAACGTAAAAACCTGTACAAAGAAATTAGCTTTAAGCAACTTGTAAATAGTCTAAATAAACGTTCTTGATTAAACTAAAAGTAAGTGAATTGATGCAAGCTCCTTTATCCGCTATTTCCAGGTCTCAGTAGAATCAAATCTTAACAGTTAGCTAGGTACAACCTTGGTGGATCTCCGATTCACCCAGGTCTGATACAGCCTTAGTTGCATAGCGACTCAGGTCTGAGATTAGGAAGAAATAACTCTAACTAGACTAAAGTTAAGAGTTAGGTGGGTAAAGTGCAGCCTTAGTGCGTTCAATGTACTCAGGTCTGTGGGGAGGCGCCTTTAGCTACACGGTAGTTCGCAATAGGCATTACTAAACATCTTGAATAGCAGAGGTCTCTAAAAAATATAAATAGAGCAAAAGACTCACAATAACTGACCGGTACGTGACACCTCCGGTGCCGCACATCACCCGTAAAGTTATAATATAAGTATGCGGAAGCCACGAACATTGAAACCAAAGATTGTCATGTTAGGTACGATACACCCGCGGTTTATTGGGAAATACGTTCGGACAGTAACTTCACGTCAACAACAAACGTGACCAACCCGGACGCTGACGGGAACGGCGAGAAACGCGATTTCCAATTAGAATCTTCTGATAGCGCACGGGAGACACCAGGAATTCATAATTGTGAAGATGAGTTTATTGCTCTCCCTGTCCATTTTTTGAAGAAATATTGGACCGGGAAGTCGTCTCTCCAAAATGACTGGTGCGACGATTTCAACAAATGTTTTGAAGATCGGTACCCAAATTGTGTGCTTAAATTTGATTCTCATAAATGTAGAAAAACGCGCGTCAGGAACGGTAAATATTTTGTTGTTTCTGCTCAGTGCCAAAATACCTTCTGCACAAAATTTAAGTTCACTGTAGATCACGAGATAAAGGTATTCAGGATTCGTGTTAACGTATTCAGAGAGAAATCTATATGTCAGAATCCTGGAGAATCATATAGGCGTAATGTCAGAGGTGCCAGAAGAGAGGAAATCGGCAAGAATTTCGTCCACTGTTTGCCAAGCAAGTTCAAATTAAAACAGTTAAGGGGTAACATCACTGTAAAAGCTTAAAAAAAAAGACATTCTTTACCATTTCTTTTTGGATGGAAGAAAAGGTGATAAGAAAATAATATTCAAGGAAGTTATTAGGCATACTATATCAAGAGACTCGGTAGAGTCTCGCGCCAAGTACAATAAAAAAAAATTAAATTATCATAAGGTAAATATATCTGTATACGCCGCGCGAGATTCGACGAGTCTATATACCCGTACGGGAGCTATTCGTAGGAGTGGGGAGACCGTATTTTCCTAATTTCTTCTGTTTCGCGATATCCCGGGGATTGAAATAATTATCACAGAATGTAGAAACAAAGAGCCCTTCATTCGAGTCCAACTTCAATTGAATCAGTACACGGAAAGCTGAGATATGATTAATTTGAGTTTCCGAGTACCCATTTCGTCTGAAAATTTTTTCGTCTCCTTCTTCAGACCAAATAATCCTTAAACCTATGTGTCTGAGAATTAGGAAAGAGCGGCCACCACTAAATGGCAGAGATATACTAAGTACTCGACATTAGCTGCCAGGTGGCGCTCTTGTCGACGCTGTTGACGTCATGATCGCGAATAGATTGCAGACCTTAGACCACGGAGTACAGACAGACAGACTCCAGAGACACAGCTGAGAGCTGTCAGTTCTGTTCATATTCGTACATCTAAACATTTTGTAAATTTCATTCTCTTTTATGCTTCCTATACTTACTTGTTATGATAAAATTCACATTTAAAGTAGAGGGCGAAATTATAACAATCTCTCATGAAATGACGAAGCGCGCAATTTTGAGGTTAGGTTATAGGTACGGTTATTGAATCGCATGAAGTTTAGTCTACAGCATGAATTAATAAGTGGCAAAGCTTTCAATCAACGTGGCAGGTCTTCAATATATAATTATTAATTTCCAAATATTTTCGTATTTATTCAATGGATCAAATATATCATATTTAGTACATGCATATAAGAACTTATCTTTACAGGGCTTGGAAAGCAACGAATGATAGCGTGTGTCATATTTCAGGCCTTTGTGCTTGCAACATATTTATTCTATACTACAACATTCAACATTACTGCTTATCGAGGGATTTAGATGATATAAAATGCATTAGTGTATATATGCATTGAGATACCCATAGAAACAATTGGCAGAATGCTGACAACCAAGCGAGCCTAGCGAGCTAGGATATAGGAAGACCCAATTGAGCGAGCACAATTATTAGGTAGCCAAGCAAAATTTGACATAAAGTATTTATATTATACTACCACATTTAACATTACTGCTTATCGGAGGATTTAGATGATATAAAATGCATCAGTGTATACATGCATTGAGATACCCATAGAAACAATTGGCAGAATGCTGACAACCAAGCGAGCCTAGCGAGCTAGGAACAGGAAGACCCAATCGAGCGAGCGTAGCGAGCGAGTACAGCGAGCGAGCACAATTATTAGGTAGCTAAGCAAAATTTGACGTAAAGTATTTATTCATACCATATGTGAATTTATCGGACCAGTCGAACCAAATTTTTAAGTCTTCTAACTGAAGCTCACCTCTATATAGAGCGTGCAATCTCCAGATAGACCGAAAAAAACGGAAGTGCATCATAATTATTTTTTCAAGTAAAAATTCCTTCAGCCCGGGTTCGAACCGGGACCTCCGCATTTGTACTGCGACGCCTTGTCCAATTAGACCACTGAAGGACTGAAGGAATCTTTACTTGAATTTTATGTTATTGTCATTGACCTCTTAGTCCACAGGTCTGTGTTTATTTCATTGTGTAGTGACTCTATCGTTCGAAACCTATTAATTCATACCATATGTGAATTTATCGGACCAGTCGAACCAAATTTTTAAGTCTTCTAACTGAAGCTCACCTCTATATAGAGCGTGCAATCTCCAGATAAACCGAAAAAAACGGAAGTGCATCATAATTATTGTTTCAAGTAAAAATTCCTTCAGCCCGGGTTTGAACCGGGACCTCCGCATTTGTACTGCGACGCCTTGTCCAATTAGACCACTGAAGGACTGAAGGAATCTTTACTTGAATTTTATGTTATTGTCATTGACCTCTTAGTCCACAGGTCTGTGTTTATTTCATCTGGAGATTGCACGCTCTATATAGAGGTGAGCTTCAGTTAGAAGACTTAAAAATTTGGTTCGACTGGTCCGATAAATTCACATATGGTATGAATTAATAGGTTTCGAACGATAGAGTCACTACACAAGTAAAGTATTTATATTAATATTACCACATTTAACATTACTGTTTATCAAGGGAGTCAGATGGTATGAAATGCATCACCGTACGTGCATTGAGATACCCATAGAAACAATTTGCAGAATGCTGACAATCAAGCGAGCCTAGCGAGCTAGGGTATAGGGAAACCTAATCGAGCGAGCGTAGCGAGCGAGCACAATTATTAGGTAGTCAAGCAAAATGTTAGAAAAAGTATTTATTTATATTATACTGCCACAATTAACATTATACTGCTTATCAAGGGATTTAGATTGTATGAAATGTATAGTGCTCGTGCATTGAGCTTCTCATAGACAGAATTGGCAGAATGTTGACAAGCGAGCGAGGATATAGGAATACCCAAACGAGCGAGCGTAGCGAGCGAGCACAATTATTAGTCGATCAAGCAAAATTGTACAAAAAGTGGTGATATCAACCCCAAAAGCACCTCTGGTGCAAAAACCCTTCGCCAAGTACAATAATGTGATCACTACCCCCAAAATAATCTACCAACGAGAATTTCTCCTTAACAAAAGTGTTACTATAAAAATGTCAACTTACAAAATGAATGAAATCAGATACAATTGCCAAGTACGTGTCTTCTGTACAACAAAGTTTATAACAGAAGAATAGAACATCGACTAGTCTTGTACTCGTTCACACGCTCGCTCGATTGGCTTCTGATAATTACAGAAAAAAAAATCAGAAAAAAAATTAGGAAGTGGTACTTGGCGGGCCATTATAGCAATATGCATCGAACAAATGATAGGGGAAAGGTGGGTAGCCCCGGACAGCGGGTACCCCCGGTCATCTCAAGTTTTGGACACTTACGCACAAATAAATTTGAAAAATAAAACGTGAAAATAAGAGCAACGATCTTGGTCACATTTTCGCATTTTATTTTCCAAATTTATTTGTTCGTGAGTGTCCAAAACTTGAGATGACCGGGAGTACCCGCTGTCCGGGGCTACCCACCTTTCCCCTATATAGACCTATAAGAGAATACTCTCATATTGGTACTTAGCCTCTGGAAGGAAGTGATATCCAAAATTTAGTGGAACAAGAACAAGAAGAGAATACTCTTTTATAATTACTTACTCATACTTGGCCCGCCAAGTACCACTTCCTAATTTTTTTTTTCTGATTTTTTTTCTGTAATTATCAGAAGCCAATCGAGCGAGCGTGTGAACGAGTACAAGACTGGTCGATTTTCTATTCTTCTATTATAAACTTTGTTATACAGAAGACACGTACTTGGCAATTGTATCTGATTTCATTCATTTTGTAAGTTGACATTTTTATAGTAACACTTTTGTTAAGGAGAAATTTTCGTTGGTAGATTATTTTGGGGGTAGTGATCACATTATTGTACTTGGCGAAGGGTTTTTGCACCAGAGGTGCTTTTGGGGTTTTCAACTATACTACAAAAATATTTGATAAAAAAATATTCAAATATGGCGACACTGAAGTCATTCTCGCGAGACGTGTTAGATCTGAGGCACTCTGCGGCACGCAGTGTAACTGGTGCAAATTTGAATCTGGAAAAAAAAAAAAAACCTCCTAATCTACATGTCTATAGCTAGAGAAATACGTACGGGATTTTGAAAATATTAATTTTTGTGTGATTGACGAGTATCTATATAAAAAACGTTGAATTTTTGACAAAAAAAAGGGCAATCATTTGTCAATAAAAAATGTTTAAATCAACTTATCAAAAATCCCGTACGTATTTCTTTAGCGATAGACATGTAGATTAAGAGGGTTTTTTTTTTTTTTTTTTTATAGATTCAAATTTGCACCAGTTACACTGCGTGCCGCAGAGCGCCGCAAATCCAACACGTCTCGCGAGAATGACTCCGGTGTCACCATATTTGAATACTTTTTGATCAAACTTTTTTGGGGTATAGTTGAATATAGTATGCCTAATAACTTCCTTGAATATCATTTTCTTATCACCTTTTCTTCCATCAAAAAAAAAAAATGGTAAAGAATGGGCTTTTTTTTAAGCTTCTACAGTGGTGTTACCCCTTAAGCTCCGTTGATGAAGATCAACTAGAAAATGGAAATATGAACAATGCGTTGAGTTTATCGGTTTTACAAAAAATTTCACTTCAAAATCAACTTGATCATGACTTAGATCGAGACTTTACAACGTTTTTGTTGAAATTATTCGATAAGCAACGGGTAAAATGGTCCGGTGCGTTTGTCCAAGGATATATATTCAAAGCCTTGAATATATTCATCACCTTGCGACTATTTTCCATTATTCTGTTCACAGAAGAACAGCTGAAGCTAGTGACATCGACATAATCACGAGTGTTCCTTCATTTATGGCCGGATTCACCAACGTCGAATAACTTTTTATTCATAGAATAACGCTATTCATCGAATAAAAGTAGCAAATACAATGTAAAATAGTCTTTTG
This sequence comes from Tenthredo mesomela, assembly GCA_943736025.1. Classification (NCBI taxonomy): domain Eukaryota; kingdom Metazoa; phylum Arthropoda; class Insecta; order Hymenoptera; family Tenthredinidae; genus Tenthredo; species Tenthredo mesomela. Next base: position 22,696,320 of record OX031013.1, on the reverse strand, counting down.
TTTTCAATGAATAAGAGTTTAATCTATGAATAACATTATTCGACGTTGGTGAAACCGGCCATTAGACAGTACAGGGTCTATCATTACGCGTCCCCAAGGATCAGAGAAACAAGTATATCTCTATTCATTGATTTTACCTGGCAATAGCGAATCCGGTGCATTTCCGGTTGCAGAGTACATCAGTACACTGTACAGACCCTTGCGTACCAAGTATAAGCACCCAGATAGCCAAATGTCCGTTTAATTGCGTGTAAATGCTGCAAATCAATTGCAAATGATGACGACAAATTTACCGTCGTTAGCGTCCGCGTCAAGTGTTGTTCTTGCTGGCAACATAGTACGGCAATTGATTGCAGCAAAATGCTAGCAATATGCCGTCAACTAATTCGCATATTTCAAGTAAATCTAGGCTAAACTTGTCGTAGTCATTTAATGCTGGCTGAATTGCAGCATTTTTACGTAACCTAATTACCGGCAAACGAGTGCAATTGGTTGATAGTAACGTTTGTCTGTTTGGGTACATGATATTGCTGTATATTCGATTGCAGTAATTTAATACTGGCCGATCGCAGCATTTTCATGTAACTAAATGACCGGCAAGCGAGTGCAATTGGTTGATGGTCACATTTGGCTATCTGGGCAATTATATCTATCCTGGGTTGACTATTGTTTGAAAAAATTAACATCGCGCTGACCAGTAATCAATAAGATCGAGACTGCCTTTAGTCTGGCGTTGCTACAGTCTGCCTCATTAGCTTTCAATAAAATGTCAATTCATGGGTACCTGAAGTATGTGTTTGACGTTCACGAGAAGTGTAGCGAGACTTGAGTGACGATTTTGCATGTATGCTCGGCACATTTGATCGATACGGCTATCAGAAAAGCCAAAACTTTGTTTACAACGTTCAGCTGTCAACTGAAGGTGGCCATCATGGGAGTTACCAAATTGATTCATTGTGGAACCTTGGACCAAGCTTGCACAGTATTTCGGTCAATGGTATTTATATTTGGCACAAAGAGCGAAGTAACCAATTTTCAGACATATCTCCAAGAACTGGTTTGCACAGATGCTTTGCCAAAGTATACCTATGAAGACAATCTTGTAGATACTCATGAGCCAAGCAAGGAAGACGATAATCTCATACGCGATACAGTACGTGATCAATCTTCGTATTATAAGGTTTTCAAAAAAGTTTATGACGTGGCGGTGTCAAACGTGGATGAGAGAACTGCTCAATCAAATGAGTACGAGCTTCATCATTTTATAGTGTACCTACTAAACTATCTACTGCCATACCATCCGTTGTGGTCAGCACTAGACATCAAACGTTTTGGCATTCTTCGAGACTCAAACGCTTCAGTGGAAAACTGGCAAAAACAAATTAAATGCCACATGTTTTACGGAAAGAAAAAAATACCAGGTACAAGGTTCATCCAAGTGCAAGAAACTCACATGAAACCTCGTTTGACCGAAAGAAAGTACTCGCTTAAAACAACTCGGCAAACGGCGGGAAAGTTGGTAAAAAAGCGTCTCTGAGTTGTCGTTGCAGAGCCCGATTCTGAACCTGTCGCACCTGTCGAAGAATAAGATCCCGACCATTTCAGAGAATTTTGGCTTTCTAAGCAAAGGCAGAAGTCAAACTTCTATTTCAAATTGCCTAAGTTTGTTTCAAAGGGTGGAAATGATAATTCAGGCAACGGAGCAATAGAAGAGTCGCACAGCGAAGATGCGACGGACGAAAAGATGGATGAAGTTCCAACTGGTGGTGACGAAGAATCAGATATACACGATGGGAGATTGAGCGCATACTCACAAGTAAGCTCCACAACAGACGCTGTCAGCGCCGGCCTTGAGGTATCTTCGCGGGTGTGCGGAGTACTCTCGGGCCGCCCCTCATATGGAGAAGCGTACCTAACGTACCCCTGAAAGCACACTGTAACATCTCAAAAAAATCTTGTTTCTTCAAAATACCCATGAGACTCGATCCAATAGCATTTACATTCATTTGAACGCAAATCCCCTAAAATATATTTCTTGAGATGTTATAGTGTTGTTCTGGGCATACGATGAGTAGAATTAACAATTAGGGCAAAGAATGTTCCAGTCACTACTGTCGGTGTAAAAAGGTTTGGCACCTCTGTTTGAGTGATTATAACTTCTGCAGAAAAATTGATAGAGCATCGAGTCAGGAAAGATTGTAACGCGTCAAGTTTTCTGCGGCGATAGTTAATCACAAATTTCTGTGTAAAAATCGTGAAAACCGTTATGATCTCCGAAAAGTTGAAAAATGTAGTTTCTGCGGAGTCCATTGCCGTACGTCAATTTCAACTCGTCACCGTTTGTCTAAGATAAGTGTAAAAAATCGGGATGAATTCATAAATATTCCCTGAAAATTAACGAACATGATAGCGCTTGGTAATTTCGAAGATATTTAAATACTTGGACGCCAGGTGCAAAAAGGTCCGACGTCGACGCAGATCATTCAAAAGATCATGTTGGATCTAAAGTGAATTGAGTCTTAACGGTCATGGAAGATTTTGGGAAACACGTGTCTCTCAATATTCAGGTAAGTCCGGATTTACCAATTAACCAGCATTAACCCTTCGTTGTCACACTTTTGGGAAATCCCGCCGTTGTCACACTGGGTCAGATAGACGCCGACGGATTTAAAAAGGCTCTTGCATGCAAACTATCAGTCTGATTTCAATCAAAAAAATTTGGAACATATTTTGAACTATCTAGAATAAGAATCCATCGTTGTTTTTTGAAAAATAAAATGTCGACATGGTAAAAAAAAAAAATCAGAAAGCCATCAATTTGCAAAAAAGACCCTTTTGAACGTGAAAAATTATAACTCTTTCAATTTTCAATATTTATTCACAAAATTTATGGACGACGCTCTCGAAATAGGGTACTTTGTGGAAAAAAAAATAGCTCGGTGGTGTACGTTTCAAAAAGTATATTCATTCCGACACATAGATAAGGTCGATTTTGAAGTGTAACAACATGGCTATTTAGAGTCAAATACTGACAGTATAATAGTATTATGGTTTATTAAGATAAAATAAAACGATGAAAGGTCAACAGAAAAAGTATTCAATCTGCTACAGTGCAGTCGACACACATAAAAGCTTGATGTTGGCTGCACATTGGACGCTGACAAGAGGAGCATTGCTCCTTCGACTTCCGATCCTGTTGTGGGGTGCACAGTCTGTACTGGACCCCTTTTTCCAAGTATTGTCTTTCTTTTGGTGGTGTGGAACCCTCGTACTTGAGAATTGCTAATATTCCCTGTCTTATGTAGTAATGTCGCGTCGGAGAGTTGGCACTTGCGACCGAGTCCGCAAGTAGGGCGCAACGAGGTGAAAAATCAGTTCATAAATGCACTGCTTTTTGCTTTTTGTTTCTTTTTACTCGAATATTCGACAAAAGAATAAAATAACGATTGCCACAATTATACTTACGGCTTGTACGAAATATTAAAAAAAAAAAAAAATTATTTTCCCAGAAAACTGTGGAATTATATTAATGGTAAGATGGGTAATAAAAGGAAGGAGAGATGTATCTGAGCAAACTGAAAATACATGGAGAAATAACAAATGTTAAGCACAAAATTGCAAACCATCTTAACCACGTCTATAGCACCATTGCACAAAAGCTCGCCTCAAACATTCAAAAGTACAAAACATTTGTTCCACAAATAAATGCCATCGGAAACTCAATCTTCCTCGAACCTACGACTTCGGAAGAGATACTGGATATAATAGGAACCCTTAAGAAAAAAGCAGCCGGTGGAGTTGACCAAATTAGTGTGCCAATCTTACAGAGGATAGGGAAGTATGTTGCACAACCACTCTCAGATATCATAAACAGCTGCTTTGATAGAGGTGTTTGCCCCAAGCACTTCAAACAAGCAGAAATTACGCCGATTTATAAAGCTGGAGATAAGCTAGAGGCCACCAACTACACACCAATCTCACTTATTTCTAACGTAGCAAAGATCTTCGAGAAAGCAGTCAAGAACAGGCTAGCTAAGTTCATCAAGAAGTATAATATCATTCACGGCCTACAGTTTGGATTCCTAAAAAACGCCTCAACGAGTAATGCACTGGCCAGTTTTTCAGAATACATATATGCAAACCTTGATAAAAGCAAACCAATCGCAGCAATTTTCCTGGACCTGGCCAAGGCATTTGACACGGTTAAGCATGATACACTCCTACAGAAACTCAAGAACTACGGAATAAGAGGGAGTACAAATGATTTGTTACGCAGCTACCTAACAAATAGAAAGCAGGTAGTTAAAATTGGTGAAGTGAGAAGCAATCAAATGGGCGTCACATGTGGAGTTCCACAAGGCTCCATTTTGGGACCTTTCCTATTTGTTGTGTATATCAATGATATGCTACACCTATTGGATAATGGGAGAATGATTGCCTACGCCGATGACACCGTGATAATATGTGAAGCTGACAGCTGGGAAGAAGTGCAATAAGGACTTAATTGTAATCTTGGCATAGTGTATAAGTGGCTGTGCCATTACGAGTTATCACTCAATGTCAAAAAGACTGTATATATGACTTTTGCAACTTATAATGATAAGTTGCCATCTGATCTTAAAATAGAAGTTTCCAGTAATAACACGTCATATGCACTCTCTAGAGCAACAACGACAAAGTACCTAGGGGTCTATATTGACCAAAACTTTAGATGGTGTGAGCATATAAAAATAATTATAAAGGAATGGTTAATTAAATTAGAATATATATAAACTTTTGATCCAAACTGTATCAGGATTTCCACGCAATATGCAGACACTGCACTCATTATGTATTTCTAGTCACGATTTATATCTATATTTATATTTTGTATCTCTTTAGTGTTAGTTTCTCCATTGTATGTTTCATATTTTATTCTTTTAACGCGTATTCATAAGCAAACTAGGGCTGCACACAGACTTCTATAAGTCTCGCAGAAATTTTATGTTAAAACCCTCTCTTCAGCGTAAAATCTGTATCCTTACACCTGGTTGATAAATTATTATTATTATTATTTTGTCTCAATTTTTCACAAAAGTCGACGCCATTGTGACACTTGGGTCGCAATGACCCACACCTCGCGCACGATTTTCTTTAAACAGCTGTCACACTAACACTGACCCCTCTACTGAAGGGCTCTCTGTGTCTCTCGACTGGGGATAGTCCAAACTAACAGTAGATAGTAAAAAAGGGCCCATTTGTACCCTTTCAGTTACAGATATTTAGCTACAAAGTTAGACCTTGGGTCCGGTGGACCCAGTGTGACAACGAAGGGTTAAGTCAACACATACCAGCACTATCTTTCCCTCTCAAAACCCTTCAAGTTTTGTATGAAACTTTTTCTTGTATAACCCTTAGTTTTTTATATATTCGCCTTTAATTCTTACTTCATTACAATATTTCTAGATTGTAGGTTTCAAAAAAAGTTTCGCTTATGAAGAAAGTCATTTCGGTATTTATGTTGTAACGTGGTGCACGTTAGACCTCCGCCTAACCGACCTACGGACGTGCCTAAGCCCAGCCGCACGATTTAAATCGCGCCGCTCTCGCTCAGCGAAGCCTATTGGCCGCAGATCCTCGCACATGGCGATCGGGTCGCCCCCAGCGCTCGCTCAACCGGGCGATGCCGGTTGGTACTAGAGATAACGGAAGAGAAGCTCATTCCATTTTATGGGATAATAAAGTATACCTCGTGCGATACAAAACGTCTATAAAGTGCGAATAAAGAGTGAGAGAGTTTTTGTAGAGAGTTGAGAGAGAGTCTGTGTGGAGTTTTGTGTGTGATTTTCTGTGACTTATAACGAACTGTGCTGTGAATTGGATATTGAGTTGGATACGGATTATTGGACTACTACTTTGGCATAAGACGACCCACGCACAACCCCGGCTCTCCAACCGTCTAATTAATTATTACCGTCGCAACCGAGGCCATACCATCGTCCGTACCAGGCAGGATCCATCTGATTCAAACTAAAATCTATCCCTAGTAGAACTCGCCTCCCCCGAATTAATACCCCGAGCCTCGAGAAGCCTCGTGTCTCAATCTCAACCGTTCCCCGCGAGCCGTTGGATTCAAATGTAGACACCGGGCACCTTGTTCACGCTGCGCGTAGCCGTGCCAGCCTTGGTCACCGCTGCGCAGAAAACAGCAGAAAGCGAGTAGACGCCATCTTGCGCCAGACCTCCGACGTCACGCACCGCGCTCAGCTGATGCACGTCAGAGCTCGACCGCTTCCTCCTAGTTAGAGCGAGCGAGCAATAGACCGTAGGTAGAGTCGACTCTGTCCTCCCTACCATCCAACTAGATCTAGGACACTCCGTAGAGAAGAGTATCAAGAGAGAGAGTACTCGTTAGTCGTAATTTCATAGTGTTTATATTTTCTTACTTATTCATTTCATTAGCTTCGTTTATTTGATTGTGATATTTGGTTAATTGTCTGTGATATTTAATATTAGAGTAGAGTCATTGCTAAAAAGAAAGTCGAGTCAGTAGAGTAGCAGTAACTTCAGTATTTTAATTTAGCCTTTTGTAAATACGCCAGGTAGCGGGCGTGGTACCAAATTCGCCACCTTTTCTTTTTTTCTTCTTTTCTAATAAATAATAATAATCATAATTCGGCATAGGGTAAAACGTCCAGTGAATGACCGATTTGTTTCATCGATAGATATATTGATTTGAAAAAATAATTAACGAATCAATAAATCCAAAACAACCGTTACTATTGGGTTGAGAATTTATTTTCTTTGAAATATTCATCATAATATTATCGGAATTTGATCATAAGCTTTTCAAAATTAACTATAAAGAGTAAAAAAACCAGAGGTCCAGTGAATGACCAGTCGCGTCTAATGAATGACCGGGTATGGTCCAATGAATGACCGATTCATCTGTTACGTGCGCAACTTTCAGTATACCTAAATCTCTAAAAATCTTTTTCATTAATTCACTAATTTCATTAATTCACTCTTTCTGTTATAATTAATTCTTTCATTCTCCTATCATATTTTTGAAACCGAATAAATATTAATTTCATTTCTAAACAGCGAGCAGTAGAGCTCTCGTTTACTTCCAAACGTGATTTAGAGCCCAAGAGCGAGTCGCAGTAGAAACATAATATTAAATTGTAACTAATATTTATTCCTTCTTGAAATGGCTTATAAGTCACGTAGGTGTCGATGAGAGCGAAGCAGCGCTGGAGCACCCAGTATTGCTGACCTCTCATCATCACACTACCTTATTAGTACGTAAATTAGTTTCTATCTCTCTCTCTCCTTTTAGAAGAATAGGGAGAACTAAGTTAATATGAGTGAGACTATATGTGAGGCATGGAGTAACATGGGACCACATAACGTCACCAGGCCCCCGCTCCTACACCTAACTGCAAGTACATTGTTGCAACCGCGTGCACCTCGTTGCCTTTGAACTTGAACTAGTGTATTTCATCTGGTAAATCGCGAAGTGCGTGGACGCATCGACCCGTGTGCAATATCGAGCTACGAGTTATACTCAATCTTTTCTTTGTCTTAAATTAAAGTGGTAGTATAAAAGACTCTGTACCCGTTAATAAATTCATACAAACGTGATATAATCTAGAAGTCTAGTGATCCGTTTAGACTTACATTAAATCCCTTCAAGATTTATGTATTTTAGGACATCGTTCAATACTTTGAAATATATTACTTTAATATATTCGATTTAGTGATCTTTCTTCCGTCAAATCGCGAGGCGCGTGGCTGTAAAGATCCGTGTGCTAATTAGAGCCAAGAGTTGGTGTTCAATCTTTTATAAGTGTCGACCCAAAGGACTCAGTACTCGTCAATAAATTCAGTTAAACGCGATTTAATCTAATAACTTAGTGATCCGTTTTCGTAAATCTAAAATCTCTACTTAACGTATAGATTCAGTGCAGAGACACAATCAGACTATAATAAACTTTGCCTCACGCCTTATATCCTCCTGGATATAAGTAGTTCTAAGAACAATCATTCAATTCAAATCCAAACCGTTTCCTTTATTATATCTTAGAATCAGTGTAAAGACTATTCCAAATTCCGGCTTAATACATATACTTAACTCAATTTTTATCAATCATCAGAGTCAGTTTTAAAGAATTAACATTCGTTGTGGAATAGAACATTTAATACGATTTTAAACAACTCCTAATTCTTCCGTTAAATAAAATCAACCGTCGAATCAAAGGCTACGAGGTTCCTACGAAGGTGAGGGCGGCTAATTATCCCACATCCAAAAATTAGTCCCATGCTACAACAGGTCAACCAACATAAGTCTCTACGAATAGCTCACATGCAATAGCTCATTCTATTATATTTTATATTATATTACTCGTTGTTCTCCAGAATTCTTTAATTTTATAATAGTAATTATTCATTCGTCCAACTACAATTTTTCTTAAATGTGTAAATTAACAATGGGAATATCGTCAGGCCAATACTAACGGTATTTAGGGTAAAACCCTAGCCAAGTACGAGACCACCCATTGAGCAGTATTATTCTTTATAACCATAGTTGGGCGACAATATACCACACACTAAATTAGTGACTGCATGTATAACATACTACCTAAAGTACGTATTATTTAGAACTATACCATAATAGATATAAATTCGATATCATATAATCAGATAGAGAGAGAGAGAGCTCCAATGCCTATTATTCTTTATTATTCTTTCAAATTCACTCGTTATATTACACCTTAGACCAAATATTATTTCTTATCATTAACGTGAGAATCGTGAACAGGCTTTTCTTCATTTACAAGAATAGTTTAATAACAGTTCTTTTCTAAAGTAACAAGCCTCTACGATCCCCACGTCGGTGACCGATATTGTATCTTTATATTTTATTTTATTGTTTTGATATTTTATTATTTTATGTTATTCATTTCCTTCAAGCGACGGTTGATGTTAGTCGCTTGAACATATATCATTCATTTACCAATCGTTCAAGAATATATTATCGTTTAACCAGTCAATTCTCATTATCATTTGAATCACCTTTAGCATTCATTATCCTTATTATTATTGTTATTTTATTATTATTATTATTCGATATTATTTAGCCTCTATAACTATAACTATTTAAACAATTCAATTGAGACCTGTATAGGACTAAACGGCAACGAATCCTATTTACCGGTCTATCGAAAGGTAGATCTTTTTCTTAGTATTTTTTTTATTACTATTATTATTGTGTATGCGACGGACGGCCGAATTCTAATAGTTGACAGGTTCTCGCTTGTCGATCAAACCGTTAGGACTCAAACCACACTACCTATACCGACCGTCACACATCTATCCACCTATTAAAAATAAATATTCAATAAAATGTTGATAAATTCATTCTAGTTTATTTTTAACACGATTAAATAATAATATATGTATAAGAAAAAGCTTTAAACTTGAAAATTTCAACCTTCATGGACTGTTGGAGGTTAACAGCGATTCATGACAGCTGTCAGATGAAAACTGACATGTTCTTATTTTAGTCGGTCATTTACTGGCTGAATATTATAATTAGGCATACCACTGAATGACCGACATAAAATTAATCAAAACTAATTATTTAATAACGTTACAACTATTTAAAGTCAATGTAAATAATCATTTTTTCGGCATAGGCATTGAAAAGTCACTTTTTGACGCCTGTTTTCGATCCACAAAGTGTCACTTTATACGGTTGATCTCAGAACTGCCCTATAAAGTCTTTATACAACGCAAGCATGTTTTACGCGTTTTTCATGCTCGATTTCGGTACACAAAGTTGGCGTTTGTGAGACAGTTGAGCGGGTCTGTGAATGCGCATGCAAACAGTTCACTTTTAGCTTTTTTTTAAGTCCTAGGAGTCAGAAGTTGTCGAAAGTGGTCTCTGCCGTACGCGTTGTTATGCGTAACAACGCGTTATTATACGTTGCTATGCGTGTATGGAGTCCGTCGGCTTTGTGTACCGGATCGAGCATGAACTTGTAAAACATGCTTTTGTTGTATAAAGCATCGTGTCGACCATGGAGGCAAAAGGTCTTTTATGCCGAGCGTCTTTGCAATACTCGTCTACGACTCGTATTGCAAATATACGCTCGGCATTAAAAGACCTATTTTGCCTCCTTGATACACAATATACTATTATACGGCAGTTTGGATGCGCAGTTCGAAGTGCGCATTTCAAAGCTGCCGTATAAAGTCTTTATACGGCAGTTTCGATGCGCGGTTCGAAGTGCGCGACAGATCGCACCGTAACCTCACTCTCCGTCTAGTGAATCTCAACAGGCGTCAAAGTGACTTTTCATGCCTATTTCGAAAAAAATACAGTATGGGGCGCACCCGTAAACCGTTTTTGACTCGAATAATGATTTCAGGACGAGCTAAAGGCGAGCCGAAGGCGAGCCGTAAGCGAGTTCTGAAATCATTATTCTCGTCGAAAAACACTTGGTTTACGGGCATGCCATATAATATACTATTACTCAATTGAATCATTATAAATCAAGTGATTCATGAAAAAAAACAATACGAGCGTCAAAATACATAGTTTATAAAATGTTAATATTTCATGATTTTAGTTAAAATTCAGCAAAAATCGTGTAACAAGCAAACCGTCAATATAAATTTAATTATTTTCGATATCCACGTTTTTTAATTCGTTTATTTGTTGCATTTTAATAAGAAAAGAGACATATAAGATTGCAGAAATAGATGTGTCATGAATATCTATCAATTTTCTGAATTGTTATAAATATTATTTCTCGTGCCGGTCATTCACTGGTAGATGGTCACGGACTGGACTGTTTACCCTATACAGTTGGGAAAATCACGGCAGTAAAATTTTGCGAAGACTTTGAAGAGGCGGTCTGTATGATAACTGTCCCAGTGCAAAGCCACTATTAGAAGATGAGAAGAGAGATATTTTCTTCGGTGCAATCGAAAATGCTGCTCCAGGAATTAAGGTAGAACGATCGCAGTAGCTAGTCAATGAAAGGACTATGATTATAAAAATCGCAAAAAGCGATATAATAATGAATTTAGGTATGATAATAATAAAAGTAGGAAACGATACGATTTTAGCAATATGTATCATGCCCATGTCGACGGGTCCTAAGGAAACAGACGTATCTCGGCGCGCAGTCTAGAACGGACGTAACTCGCCGCGCCGGCTAGAACGGACGTAAACTCGCCGGGCCAGCTAGAACAGACGTAATTCGCCGGGCCAGCTAGAACGGACGTATCTCGCAATAAATAAACCAAGTCTTTTTCAAACAGATGCGACATAGATTTGGTATGAAGATGAAACTTTTTAATAATCAGGAAGAGGAACTTCGCTATCAGGTAAGAATGTTAATTAATCTTTTTAACAAGGTTCTTTATTAAGCATATGCAGAAACTGAAAAAAATGAAACTTATTTAGGTACGTACGAATCCCAGTAAACGAACACGAATTGGAACGAATTGAGTATCTGCAAAACAGAATTAACACGAATTAAATAGAATTAAAAAAAATTGCTAAGAATTGACACACAGGTCTTTTTAATTCCATCTAATTCGTATTAATTCTGTTTTCCACATACTCAATTCCTTTTCGTTTACTGGGATATGTATTATGATTTATTCATTGAAGTTCATGTTCGTTACATTGGTAATTGGTGAATAAATTTGTGGGTATTACGATCAAGGATGAAAAACTTTTATTTGTATCGACGTTTCGGCCATATAATATTATATAATATAATTACCCGAAATTAGTACCTAATAGATTTTATAGATAGGAATTGACTTTTGGTTAATGTGCATGATTTCTATAACTAAACAAAATGAAACTATACTAACAAAATTCATTATAATCGTCACCTCAGGTTAACGTATAGGAATCCTTAATATTACAATAATTCTTCACTTTAGACTAGGAGCCATCCAAATCTCCTAGTCTAAAGTGTAATAATGGCTCCCAGTCTAAAGTGAAGAATTATTGCATTTGTACCGAAATTAATCGCTTTCGCATTCCGTATCGCTTGACTTTGATTTCCCCGTGACGTTTGTCCTCAAAGTACTTGGCATCGAAACTAAAGATTTATAAAACATGTGATACGCAGGTGGAATAGCATTTCTAGAGCACAAGAAGAGAAGGTCCGTTCATTTTTCTTTCGAGATACCCAGTTTATCAGAATAGGCTCTGTGTAGATTGTACTGTGTCAAATCTAACAGGTGATGAGATTTCTCCAAGTGTATTGATTTGTAAGCCTCTTCAAAATTGGTTTTAAATTGCAATACATTCACGACTGCACCGTCCGCACGCAGCTCTTTAACTTTCGACCAAAAAACTTTCCTTTTCTCTGTATCTACTTGCCAGTTTTGTTTATGAACGAGCTCTTTGAAATCGAAAATCATATTTTGATCGATTTCGATCACCGTATACGGATTTATCTGCTTCGCTGTTCTTATAATATCAAACCACTCAGCGGGAGTATGAATATCCCGGCCAGCACTTCGTCGTTCGATGCAGGCATGAACCGAATCTCCCTCATTTTGCGTGTGCCCCTTCTCTAAGAATCTATGAGTTATTTTTTACATCATATTTTTGAGCTGCCAGAACATACATCGAGAACAAAAATCGGTTTCGATTTTGACCCGAGCAATTATCAGAGTAAAAAATTAATTCTTCAACGCCTTTACTTTTAGCTATTCCGATGTAATGCAATACAAAACTTGCCACCTCGTTCGATCCTTTTTTACCCATATCCTCTGTCCATACGTAACAATACCCCTCGTGGCGGCCCACGTCGTAAATGGTAAAATTGTACACGGCTAATTTCCTGCGGTAATAAAAAACGCTACTTTTACCTTGAGGAGTGTGTAAAACTTTCTGCAAATCAAAACAACACATACTTATGTGTGTGTTGTTTTTTTTTTTTTGATTCAATTGCATCAGCAGTTTTCAATTCGCGAGCTTTATTCTTATTCAATAAGTGTAAATCGTATTCTTTCTGCAGTAACTTCTTTGCTTCGGTTTCGGAATTTTCATACTCCATACAAACGTCACATTGGTCTTTTTTTGGTTTAAAGAATCCAATATTGAATTGAGTATTAAAAATATCACGGTACTGTCTCATGGTAGCCAATTTGTGTGACCTGTCTTTTCCCCACTCTAAATACAATTTATGCATACTAGGGATGGATGAATTTTCTTCTAGGTACTCTCGTTGAGAGTCTTTGCGTACGTAATGAGATTCAACACGCGGAAAAAGATCTATGTGCTCAATTACGCTATCCTTAATATTAGGGTCGAGCTTGCCAGGAGGTCGTGAATTTTTCCCTCGCTGATCACGTACAATTCCTTCCGGTGTATTATTTTTATTAATAGCAGTTTGCACGAATTTGTCGGAGATCGCCAGTGTCTGAAGAAACATGGTTTTGCAGATGAGAATTTCTTTTCCATCAATCTTAAAAAAATATTTCCTAGAATGTTGTCTTCTCGATCCCGAACAGGCCTTATCTTCTTTTTCGTAAACAATGACGTGCCTAGCAATAAAATCCCATTGACGTGTGTGATCACCCATACCCCAGAATTGCGAGAAAATTTCTTTTCGTTTTGACTGACTCAGTCTTTTGTCACATTTGTACCGACATACGGGACCACAGGATTCGCCAAGTCTCTTTGCTGGATTTATTTTTATGTCATCACTGGCAACGTGCTCGATTCCGCGATTCAATGCAGTTTTTCGCATCACCGACTTCCATTTTAGTGGATTAAGCGATCTCTTACGCGTCAATTTCTCAGTTCTATGCGGCGTTCTTCGGTGTCTAAGTCCTGCAGTGTTCGTCTCCCTAGATGTCCCCGTATTACCCGCCGAATCGGCATCCCTCGTCGTATTACAATCTGATAAAATTTTTAAAAGCTTGTAAATTTGTATACTTATTTTTATTTCACTCAGTGTGATAATGGACATTATACGCACGCTTCGCGTGCATAAAACCGCATTTTCACACCTCATGAAGTAAAATTTTGTACAATACTCGACGGAAAAACTTCTTCTGATCTCGTGTAATTGCAACCCTCCACCGTCGTATCGTAATGTACTATTTTAACTCACCTGACAAATCCATTTCGTGTAATTCACTTGATAATATTAATATGTATAAATATTAATATTATTAAGGTTATTCATCCACTCTCTAGCAACAGCAAAAACATTTGAACTCACACCGCCTACTCATTACCGAGGTCAAGACGTTTACAATCATAAAACCTAATCCCAGTAAACCAAAACGAATTGAGTATGTGGAAAACGGAATTACTACGAATTAAATGGAACTAAAAAGACCCGTGTGTCAATTCTTTGTAATTCAAAAGAATTGGCACACAATTTGTTTGAATTCTATTTAATTTGGGTTAATTTCGTTTTTCACATACTTAATTAATTATTTAATTAATTAATTAATTATTAATTCGTGTTGATTTACTGGGGTATGAACTATGAATTTTACGATCTTGACGACGAAAACCACGAAGCTAACGACCTAGAAACGTCGATGCACCTGACTTTGGAGAAATAAAAAAATGTCCATCCTGTATTTTATGTAAAGCAGTGTGCAAAGTAATGACTGTAATATCAAGTAATTATTGTAATATTAAGGATTCCTATACGTTAACCTGAGGTGACGATTATAATGAATTTTGTTAGTATAGTTTCATTTTGTTTAGTTATAGAAATCATGCACATTAACCAAAAGTCAATTCCTATCTATAAAATCTATTGGTACTAATTTCGGGTAATTATATTATATAATATTATATGGCCGAAACGTCGATACAAATAAAAGTTTTTCATCCTTGATCGTAATACCCACAAATTTATTCACCAATTACCAATGTAACGAACATGAACTTCAATGAATAAATCATAATACATATTCGTACGTACCTAAATAAGTTTCATTTTTTTCAGTTTCTGCATATGCTTAATAAAGAACCTTGTTAAAAAGATTAATTAACATTCTTACCTGATAGCGAAGTTCCTCTTCCTGATTATTAAAAAGTTTCATCTTCATACCAAATCTATGTCGCATCTGTTTGAAAAAGACTTGGTTTATTTATTGCGAGATACGTCCGTTCTAGCTGGCCCGGCGAGTTACGTCTGTTCTAGCTGGCCCGGCGAGTTTACGTCCGTTCTAGCCGGCGCGGCGAGTTACGTCCGTTCTAGACTGCGCGCCGAGATACGTCTGTTTCCTTAGGACCCGTCGATGTGTGAAATTATACGACACGAAATGTGTTATTTTAATAGTCAGATTTGACTCACATTTTCTTACCGGCCACGAAATCGGCCGATGCACGCGATAATTAGTCAATACAATCGACGATTTCTGATCGGAATATCCCGTGACCCTTATTTTTTTATGGGAAGTACGTAATCGTGACATCTTTTTGAACATTTAACACTTTTATTTTTCATCGTATCTAATCGCGAAAGGTCTATATTTCTGTCTCAACCTCGTGTCAACGCAGATTTCTGATATGGCGTAGGGCTAAATATCTTAATTTCACACATTAATTATTATTATATTATTCATCATGAATGTATCTGTTAAATAATTGAATGAGATCTTCTGTATCTTTATTATACTTTATTTATTATACATCAATATACTTATATTAATTCATAATAATTGTACATCTCTGCGAGGCAGTTGCTTCTTTTGCACATGTTCTTCTACTCACTCGTCCCTATACTAGTTTACTTCTTCTGCGCAACTCTAAAGCCTAGTACGTATTGGTACATGCGTGTGGTTATGCGCGGTACAATAGAACATGTATAAATGTACACATATTTAACAGTATCACTCGAAGTAGAAGTAATCGGAGAAGGGTCTCAATCAATCAAGTCGAGTCAATTTATGAAATGTGATGGCCTGACGTTTCGGCAGTGTTATGCTGCCCTCATCAGAGGCTATTTATTGGAAAAATTACAAGTTTGAATTTACAAAGGTCAAAATAATAAAATAATATAATATAATAAAACAGTTCAGTTAACTAGAGTCGAAAAACTAATACATGAAAGATTACGATCCTAGGTCAGTAAATTGACTCATATACAAACTGATAATATTTAGTCAAGGACGTTATATAAGAATTGTAGACGAAACAAATATAATGGTAGTCAAAAGAAGTCACATAAATACAAGGATTAACTTATACTATGGTAGTCAGAAGGAACTTTAATTACCTTATTATCTTATTCTAGTTGGTGATACGTGAAAAAACTAGGTGTCAAAGATCACCATAATCCCACTATGAGACGAGCTATGTGTCGTCCTATGCTAGTGGAAACGTTAAATGAGCAAGGTGGTGTGACGACGCACTTTATATACGTTGTTAACTAAGGCTCGTCTAATGTTGACACTCTACGAATGACGTCAATGACTGACGTCAGTACCTATGACTGACGTCAATGACTGACGTCAGTACCTATGACTGACGTCAATGAATGTTTATGTTGAGGTAGTCTCTGAGGCCAACGTTTTTTCACGTAAACACCTGTGATAGAAATTGAATTTGAATGCATTTAAGAACAGCTTTTTGATCTTAGCCTATGTAGCATGTTAGAGTAAGGTAAGTGTAATTTTTTCGTGTCTTCTTTCTTATTAAGACTGTTAGGTTGTAAATCAATCTGTAACATCTCTGAGGTGATGCGCTTAGACCAAACTGATTTTCTATCAAGTACAACCGCATTATCCCAGTCGAAAGTGTGGTTAAATTCAATTTGGTGTGCAGAAACGACGGAGTGTGCTTCTGAGTTTTTCTTTATATTCTCTTTATGTTCTTTCAATCTGGTCTTAAGCTGACGTTTCGTTTCACCTACATATGACGCTGAACAATCATTACACTGAATCTTATATACTACATTACATTTATCATGCTCGTCAATGCGGTCTTTCCCTTTAGTAACCACTGATCTTAAGTTACTGTTAACACTAAACACAGGTGTCAAGTCAAATTTCCTCAGTGCACAGCCTAGTCTCTCTGAGAAGTCCTTAATGTAAGGTAAGGATACTATCCTACGTTTTGATGCAGATAGACCGTTGACTACCATGATGACAGAGGTATTTCCTTCTGGGTCAGTCACCGTAATAACAATGTTAGTGCTATTGGTATGAGTGTTCTTTGATTTAAGATATTTTAACCTTTTAGTAATTAATCTTTCTGAGAAGTCGTCAGGGTAGTTGTTATCACGTAACAATGATCTTACTAAACTCAGGTTCTCAGCATGAAATTTCGATTATTTTTATATTATTTTATTATTTTGACCTTTGTAAATTCAAACTTGTAATTTTTCCAATAAATAGCCTCTGATGAGGGCAGCATAACACTGCCGAAACGTCAGGCCATCACATTTCATAAATTGACTCGACTTGATTGATTGAGACCCTTCTCCAATTATTATTATAATTGGTCGGTGACGCGCTCTGAAATTTTGCAGGCGTTATCCTACATGCTTCTGCTACAGCATAAAAGAAAAATAGATAATAGTGAGGTACGTGGTCGTACTACCTTAAGAATCTTGAATTCATATCTCAACAAAGCAATGGCAAAGGGTTTTCATATGACAAATTAAAAACCAATCTCATACAGAAAGAAGCAGCACGCAAACAAACACCTGGTGAAGAAAATTCAGTGAACGCTGTAAACATGGTGTGCAAAGTCAGAGATCGTTGTTATGAGTATGGCGATAGTGGGCATCATGGCCTACATTGTTCAAATAAAGGAAAGGGTCCAAAATGGTACAAATGCAACAGATTTGGGCATATAGCAAATGACTGTACCCAATTTAAAGAGACTGGAGCAACAACAAGTAGAAATGATCAAACACGAAGGTACAACGATCGGAATGATTTCCAAAGGTTTTCTGGTGGGACAGGCAAGACGAGAAAATTCTTCAAAGGAAAGACACAAGACACATATACCAAGAGTGCAAAGAGGTGGAAAATACAACTTTAAGAAAAATAACAATACTCATAAGAGTGATAAGGGTAACGCCAACAACAACACTAACAATCAACAAAATAGGAAAAAGGTAAGCAAGTCATGAATGCACAAACTAATGAAGGTAATGATAAAATAAGAAGTGGGCAAAAAGACGCCCAGATAACCAAGTGTGAATGTGCAAACAGTCCATTACGCTTGCTGCAAATTTTGTTGTCATTTTATCAACTACTTGCTGAAAATACTTTTCACACATTAGAATTTACAGCAAATGTACAGCAATAACTGCTGTCATTTATTATGTCAGCAAATGTTGCTGCAAATATGCTAGCAACCAGAAACAACTATATTTTGACAGCAAGTTGGAAGCAAATTGTTGGCAATACATACAGGGTGTCACAGAATTCGCGACGGGGTTTTCACAGCGTAAATCTTGATCAAAAATGCGGTCGAAATTTTCTTAGCCGTTTTTTCCGGAAATGCTTAGATTTCTCGCCATAATTATTTTAAGTCCAGCCAGTGACGCGCGGCTTATGAACGGTCGTTTGTCTCTGCGCATCTCTCACCCTATGGTCGCCGCAAAAAAAAGTGCACACAACCAAGCGGTAAGCACACCGACAAATGGCCGTTCATAAGCCGCACGTCATTGACTGAAATTAAAATAATTATATCGGGAAATCTTTTTATGGTTACATCGTAATGCAGGACTAGACTTTTAAAATCTTGACGTTTACGCTAATTTCGTGTAAAATTTACGATGTACATACAATGCACATCGTAATTTACATGCTATTTACATTGTATGTACATCGTAAATTTTACACGAAATCAGCGTAAACGTCAAGATTTTAAAAGTCTAGTCCTGCATTACGATGTAACCATAGCATTTTTTCGTGGAATTTTCTTTCCGTGTACCCAGTGAAATCCCCGTCACGAATTCTGTAACTCCCTGTATACGTATATGGGAACTTTAATTCGCCTAACATTTTGTTTTATAGTTATTATCACTGTGAATGGAATCTTGGATTAAAAAAAAAAATTTATTAGCAGTCCCTCTCAATTACTTTTTGTTTAGTTCAATTAAAAAATTTGTAACTTTATCTGAACAAATTCTCAGATAACCAAGTGTGACTGTACAATAGACTGTTTCAAAAAAAGCGATTATTTTATTTTTCTCGAAGAACATTGAAAAATCGTCAAGGTATGTCTAAACAAAGACCCTGTTCAAATGTGAGCCCTTAATATTAATATTTAGAGGTGGCGCTTTTCAATTTTCTATTTCCGTTTAAATAACATGGGAAAAAATTTTTCTGAACTTTCGAATTTTATTACTCAGAAACGAACTACCTTACAATAATAACTCAGATAGCTTTTTGTATGAAATTTGACGCTCTATAAGAAAGGTCTGAATGAAAATTTGCGTGAGGCGAGCCGTTTCGGAGTTATCAAGCCTCAACCATTGAACTGTTCAAAATTAAAATCAAAATTAAAATTAAATTGAAATGAATTATTGATGCATTGTAAATAAAATTTATGATGAAATTTCATCATTTATTTGTGATATACCCGTATTTTTGATTATTGATCAAAAAAATTAATCACTTATTGTTGATTAATAAAATTTTTTGATCAACAATGAATTGAAAATTTATGGATATTGGTTTTAAAGTTGATAATAGTGGGTATTTAAGTTAAATGAGTCGATTTTGTCGCGTATAAGTAGAAATTATCATTATTTTGAACAGTTCAATGGTTGAGGCTTGATAACTCCGAAACGGCTCGCCTCATGCAAATTTTCATTCAAACCTTTTTTATAGAGCGTCAAATTTGCTACAAAAAGCTATCTTAGTTATTATTGTAAGATAGTTCGTTTCTGAGTAATAAAATTCGGAAGTTCAGAAAAAAATTTTCCCATGTTATTTAAATGGAAATAGAAAAATGAAAAGCGCCACCTCTAAATATTAATATTAAGGGCTCACATTTGAACAGGGTCTTTGTTTACACATACTCTGACGATTTTTCAATGTTCTTTGAAAATTTTTTTTTTTGAAACAGTCTACTGTACAAGCAGTTTATTCCACTTGCTCCCCAAACCTTTTTGACAAATACTAGCTGAGAATACTTTCTGTGCATTATAATTTCCAGCGAACACACATAGGATGACACTTTGACATAATAATCATCAAATAGGTAGGTGAATCTAGTTCATTATCAATATAAGAACTCCCTCAGCCGTACTATATAAGCACAATTAGTCTCCACCATATGACAACGATGTCGTGGGTGAGTGGACAGCATGCCGGATTCACAGCAGGAGAGATTCTAGAAACCAGGTTCGTGCCCCGGTCCGGAACAGAAGATTTTTTCGGGAATAAATTCGAATGTGATGGTTCCCAAACTCAGTCACGAGATGATTCCGTACATTAAGTACCCATATAAACTTCTTTTTTTCTTTTTTTTTATTGCTCAGAACTCAATCGGGAATAAATTCGAATGTGATGGTTCCCAAACTCAGTCACGAGATGATTCCGTACATTAAGTACCCATATAAACTTCTTTTTTTCTTTTTTTTTATTGCTCAGAACTCAATCCCGACCAGTTTTGGGGATTCACATTTTGCTGATGTTTTGCTGACAATTCGTGTTGAAATAATCTTGCTCTCATTTCTACGGCAATAGAGGA
This sequence comes from Tenthredo mesomela, assembly GCA_943736025.1. Taxonomy (NCBI): domain Eukaryota; kingdom Metazoa; phylum Arthropoda; class Insecta; order Hymenoptera; family Tenthredinidae; genus Tenthredo; species Tenthredo mesomela. Next base: position 22,675,616 of record OX031013.1, on the reverse strand, counting down.
CGCACCTTGCTCTGATATTGCTAACAATATTCTGCACGAATTACTGTCCTATTGCTGTAAAATTTGTACGCACGTGGTTATCTGGGCGTGTGTGGAGATGCTATGTTTACAGGTACAACTCAAATAACAGAAAATAAATTTATCTCAGAATTCATAGCAGACTTGGGTGCTACTGAACACCTAACTAACTCTAAATTAATGTTCAAAATGTTTGGCGATTCATGTAAAGGAGTGATCAGATGTGCAAACAAAGATGAGTCAGCAAATTTAAAGACAGAAGGAGACAGTGGCGTAGCTATGTCTTCGTGGACCCGTGTGCAATTGATGATTCTGGGCCCCCCCACCCCATCTTCCTCAGTACTTATCCACATTTTTATACGAAATTATATTCTTTGCACTCAAACTACGGATTTTAATTGGCGCTAAACCGCTAATAAACGTAAAATGGGGGAAAAAAAAGTGAAAAAAACAAAAAAAAAAAAAAAAACACGTATTCAAAGGTCATTCAATAATTAGAATCATTAACTTATTATCGTAATCAATCAAAGAAATTAATTAATTTCATTAGTTTTATAAGACTCGCAATTTTTCGAACGGAAACTTATCGCCTGTTTATCTTAAACAGAAACTTTCCCTAGTAGTGAACTAAACGGCTTGCAGATACTGGTTCCATGCATCGTAGCCGATGATCAAATGCTTAGACTGAAAGCTATAGTAATGAACATGATCGGGTCTGGTTCGTTATCCTGAGCTGCGTTCCAAAATGTCACCTGGGTGCTCTCGGGTATGTTGTATCTTTCTCTATTGTCATGGGTGAAGAAAGGATAAAGACACACCCGAGAGCACCCGGGTGACGTTTTGGAACACAGCCTTGGACCAGACGCTTCGTTTTGAGCCCGAGAGTGGAAGAGCTTTGCATTTGAACTCACTGTTTTACACAGTTTCTTGATCCGTCTATCGAACAGTTACGATACTTTTGTCTCCGCATGTTCATTTTATTACAGAAACTTGTTTGAGACCATGGACCTGCGTTTATTCGGTAGACGCGCTTTTAAGTCAGTTTGTTCTAGTACAGCGATCATACATTTTTTTTGTCTCCCTAGTGCGTGGACCCCTGGACCCTATAGGCCCGTGTTTTTCGCACCCCTAAAACCCCTGGTTGTTACGCCACTGGAAGGAGAGGGAAAGATAGAGGTGGAGCTGGCTAATGGTAGATAGATAGATAGATAGATAGTGTAACGTGGTGCACGTTAGACTTCCGCCTAACCGACCTACGGACGTGTCTAAGCCCAGCCGCCCGATTTAAATCGCGCCGCTCTCCCTCAGCGACGCCATATTGGCCGCAGATCCTCGCACATGGCGACCGGGTCGCCGCCAGCGCTCGCTTACCGGGCGACGCCGGTTGGTACTATAGATAACGGAAGAGAACTTCATTCCATTTTTGGGAGCTATCCAGTCAACCTCGTGTTTGCTGCTAAAATCCTAAAGTGTGAATAAAAGAGTGAGAGAGCGTGAGAGAGTTTTGCAGAGAGTTGTGAGAGAGTTTTGTGCGAGTTTGTGTAGAGTTTTGTGTGATTTCTGTGTGTTATAACGACCCGGCTATTGATTTGGACGATTGATTGTGGACTCTGGATTATTGGACTACCGACTGGCTTTTGACGACCTACGCTAAACCCCGGCTCTCCGACCGTTTAATTGCTCGATACCGTCGCACCCGAGGCCGTACACTCGTCAACCCCAGGTAGGATCCATCTGATTCACTTTAATCTTCCTCCGTAGTATCAACCCGCCCCGAGTTAAATCCCTGAGCCTCGTGAAGCCTCGTGTCTGAATCTCAACCGTTTCCCGCGAACCGTTGGGTTCAAAAGTAGACACCGGGCGCCTTGTTTACGCTGCGCGTAGCCGTGCCAGCATTGGTCACCGCTGCGCAGAAAACTAGTAGACGCCATTTTGCCACCGACCTCTGACGTCACGCGCGACGCTCAGCTGTCACCCATCAGAGCTCGTCTGCTTCCTCCTCGTTAGAGCGAGCGAGCACTAGACCGTAGGTAGAGTCGACTCTGTCCTCCCTACCGTCTAACTAGATCTAGGATACTCTGGATAGAGTATAGAGAGAGAGAGGGTGTCAATAGTTAGTTGTAATTTAATAGAGTTTATATTTTCATATTTAATTATTTTATTAGTTTCATTTATTTTGCTTGTGATATTTAGTTTGTTTGATGATAATAATAACTTAGTGAACTGTCTGTGATATTTAATAGTAGAGTGGAGTCCTTGCTAAAAGAAAGTCGAGTCATTAGAGTAACGTAGAGCCCGTATTTTAATTTATTCTTTTGTAAATACGCCAGGCAGCGGGCGACAGACAGACAGACAGACAGACAGACAGACAGACAGACAGACAGACAGACAGACAGACAGACAGACAGACAGACAGACAGACAGACAGACAGACAGACAGACAGACAGACAGACAGACAGACAGACAGACAGACAGACAGACAGACAGACAGACAGACAGACAGACAGACAGACAGACAGACAGACAGACAGACAGACAGACAGACAGACAGACAGACAGACAGACAGACAGACAGACAGACAGACAGACAGACAGACAGACAGACAGACAGACAGACAGACAGACAGACAGACAGACAGACAGACAGACAGACAGACAGACAGACAGACAGACAGACAGACAGACAGACAGACAGACAGACAGACAGACAGACAGACAGACAGACAGACAGACAGACAGACAGACAGACAGACAGACAGACAGACAGACAGACAGACAGACAGACAGACAGACAGACAGACAGACAGACAGACAGACAGACAGACAGACAGACAGACAGACAGACAGACAGACAGACAGACAGACAGACAGACAGACAGACAGACAGACAGACAGACAGACAGACAGACAGACAGACAGACAGACAGACAGACAGACAGACAGACAGACAGACAGACAGACAGACAGACAGACAGACAGACAGACAGACAGACAGACAGACAGACAGACAGACAGACAGACAGACAGACAGACAGACAGACAGACAGACAGACAGACAGACAGACAGACAGACAGACAGACAGACAGACAGACAGACAGACAGACAGACAGACAGACAGACAGACAGACAGACAGACAGACAGACAGACAGACAGACAGACAGACAGACAGACAGACAGACAGACAGACAGACAGACAGACAGACAGACAGACAGACAGACAGACAGACAGACAGACAGACAGACAGACAGACAGACAGACAGACAGACAGACAGACAGACAGACAGACAGACAGACAGACAGACAGACAGACAGACAGACAGACAGACAGACAGACAGACAGACAGACAGACAGACAGACAGACAGACAGACAGACAGACAGACAGACAGACAGACAGACAGACAGACAGACAGACAGACAGACAGACAGACAGACAGACAGACAGACAGACAGACAGACAGACAGACAGACAGACAGACAGACAGACAGACAGACAGACAGACAGACAGACAGACAGACAGACAGACAGACAGACAGACAGACAGACAGACAGACAGACAGACAGACAGACAGACAGACAGACAGACAGACAGACAGACAGACAGACAGACAGACAGACAGACAGACAGACAGACAGACAGACAGACAGACAGACAGACAGACAGACAGACAGACAGACAGACAGACAGACAGACAGACAGACAGACAGACAGACAGACAGACAGACAGACAGACAGACAGACAGACAGACAGACAGACAGACAGACAGACAGACAGACAGACAGACAGACAGACAGACAGACAGACAGACACGTAGACAGACAGACAGACAGACACGTAGACAGACACGTAGACAGACACGTAGACAGACACGTAGACAGACACGTAGACAGACACGTAGACAGACACGTAGACAGACACGTAGACAGACACGTAGACAGACACGTAGACAGACACGTAGACAGACACGTAGACAGACACGTAGACAGACACGTAGACAGACACGTAGACAGACACGTAGACAGACACGTAGACAGACACGTAGACAGACACGTAGACAGACACGTAGACAGACACGTAGACAGACACGTAGACAGACACGTAGACAGACACGTAGACAGACACGTAGACAGACACGTAGACAGACACGTAGACAGACACGTAGACAGACACGTAGACAGACACGTAGACAGACACGTAGACAGACACGTAGACAGACACGTAGACAGACACGTAGACAGACACGTAGACAGACACGTAGACAGACACGTAGACAGACACGTAGACAGACACGTAGACAGACACGTAGACAGACACGTAGACAGACACGTAGACAGACACGTAGACAGACACGTAGACAGACACGTAGACAGACACGTAGACAGACACGTAGACAGACACGTAGACAGACACGTAGACAGACACGTAGACAGACACGTAGACAGACACGTAGACAGACACGTAGACAGACACGTAGACAGACACGTAGACAGACACGTAGACAGACACGTAGACAGACACGTAGACAGACACGTAGACAGACACGTAGACAGACACGTAGACAGACACGTAGACAGACACGTAGACAGACACGTAGACAGACACGTAGACAGACACGTAGACAGACACGTAGACAGACACGTAGACAGACACGTAGACAGACACGTAGACAGACACGTAGACAGACACGTAGACAGACACGTAGACAGACACGTAGACAGACACGTAGACAGACACGTAGACAGACACGTAGACAGACACGTAGACAGACACGTAGACAGACACGTAGACAGACACGTAGACAGACACGTAGACAGACACGTAGACAGACACGTAGACAGACACGTAGACAGACACGTAGACAGACACGTAGACAGACAGACACGTAGACAGACACGTAGACAGACACGTAGACAGACAGACACGTAGACAGACACGTAGACAGACACGTAGACAGACAGACACGTAGACAGACACGTAGACAGACACGTAGACAGACACGTAGACAGACACGTAGACAGACAGACACGTAGACAGACACGTAGACAGACACGTAGACAGACACGTAGACAGACAGACACGTAGACAGACAGACACGTAGACAGACAGACACGTAGACAGACAGACACGTAGACAGACAGACACGTAGACAGACAGACACGTAGACAGACAGACACGTAGACAGACAGACACGTAGACAGACAGACACGTAGACAGACAGACACGTAGACAGACAGACACGTAGACAGACACGTAGACAGACACGTAGACAGACAGACACGTAGACAGACAGACACGTAGACAGACACGTAGACAGACACGTAGACAGACAGACACGTAGACAGACAGACACGTAGACAGACACGTAGACAGACACGTAGACAGACACGTAGACAGACACGTAGACAGACACGTAGACAGACACGTAGACAGACACGTAGACAGACACGTAGACAGACACGTAGACAGACACGTAGACAGACACGTAGACAGACACGTAGACAGACACGTAGACAGACACGTAGACAGACACGTAGACAGACACGTAGACAGACACGTAGACAGACACGTAGACAGACACGTAGACAGACACGTAGACAGACACGTAGACAGACACGTAGACAGACACGTAGACAGACACGTAGACAGACACGTAGACAGACACGTAGACAGACACGTAGACAGACACGTAGACAGACACGTAGACAGACACGTAGACAGACACGTAGACAGACACGTAGACAGACACGTAGACAGACACGTAGACAGACACGTAGACAGACACGTAGACAGACACGTAGACAGACACGTAGACAGACACGTAGACAGACACGTAGACAGACACGTAGACAGACACGTAGACAGACAGACAGACAGACAGACAGACAGACAGACAGACAGACAGACAGACAGACAGACAGACAGACAGACAGACAGACAGACAGACAGACAGACACGTAGACAGACACGTAGACAGACACGTAGACAGACACGTAGACAGACACGTAGACAGACACGTAGACAGACACGTAGACAGACACGTAGACAGACACGTAGACAGACACGTAGACAGACACGTAGACAGACACGTAGACAGACACGTAGACAGACACGTAGACAGACACGTAGACAGACACGTAGACAGACACGTAGACAGACACGTAGACAGACACGTAGACAGACACGTAGACAGACACGTAGACAGACACGTAGACAGACACGTAGACAGACACGTAGACAGACACGTAGACAGACACGTAGACAGACACGTAGACAGACACGTAGACAGACACGTAGACAGACACGTAGACAGACACGTAGACAGACACGTAGACAGACACGTAGACAGACACGTAGACAGACACGTAGACAGACACGTAGACAGACACGTAGACAGACACGTAGACAGACACGTAGACAGACACGTAGACAGACACGTAGACAGACACGTAGACAGACACGTAGACAGACACGTAGACAGACACGTAGACAGACACGTAGACAGACACGTAGACAGACACGTAGACAGACACGTAGACAGACACGTAGACAGACACGTAGACAGACACGTAGACAGACAGACACGTAGACAGACACGTAGACAGACACGTAGACAGACAGACACGTAGACAGACACGTAGACAGACACGTAGACAGACACGTAGACAGACACGTAGACAGACAGACACGTAGACAGACACGTAGACAGACACGTAGACAGACACGTAGACAGACAGACACGTAGACAGACAGACACGTAGACAGACAGACACGTAGACAGACAGACACGTAGACAGACAGACACGTAGACAGACAGACACGTAGACAGACAGACACGTAGACAGACAGACACGTAGACAGACAGACACGTAGACAGACAGACACGTAGACAGACACGTAGACAGACACGTAGACAGACAGACACGTAGACAGACAGACACGTAGACAGACACGTAGACAGACACGTAGACAGACAGACACGTAGACAGACAGACACGTAGACAGACACGTAGACAGACACGTAGACAGACACGTAGACAGACACGTAGACAGACACGTAGACAGACACGTAGACAGACACGTAGACAGACACGTAGACAGACACGTAGACAGACACGTAGACAGACACGTAGACAGACACGTAGACAGACACGTAGACAGACACGTAGACAGACACGTAGACAGACACGTAGACAGACACGTAGACAGACACGTAGACAGACACGTAGACAGACACGTAGACAGACACGTAGACAGACACGTAGACAGACACGTAGACAGACACGTAGACAGACACGTAGACAGACACGTAGACAGACACGTAGACAGACACGTAGACAGACACGTAGACAGACACGTAGACAGACACGTAGACAGACACGTAGACAGACACGTAGACAGACACGTAGACAGACACGTAGACAGACACGTAGACAGACACGTAGACAGACACGTAGACAGACACGTAGACAGACACGTAGACAGACACGTAGACAGACACGTAGACAGACACGTAGACAGACACGTAGACAGACACGTAGACAGACACGTAGACAGACACGTAGACAGACACGTAGACAGACACGTAGACAGACACGTAGACAGACACGTAGACAGACACGTAGACAGACACGTAGACAGACACGTAGACAGACACGTAGACAGACACGTAGACAGACACGTAGACAGACACGTAGACAGACACGTAGACAGACACGTAGACAGACACGTAGACAGACACGTAGACAGACACGTAGACAGACACGTAGACAGACACGTAGACAGACACGTAGACAGACACGTAGACAGACACGTAGACAGACACGTAGACAGACACGTAGACAGACACGTAGACAGACACGTAGACAGACACGTAGACAGACACGTAGACAGACACGTAGACAGACACGTAGACAGACAGACACGTAGACAGACACGTAGACAGACACGTAGACAGACAGACACGTAGACAGACACGTAGACAGACACGTAGACAGACAGACACGTAGACAGACACGTAGACAGACACGTAGACAGACACGTAGACAGACACGTAGACAGACAGACACGTAGACAGACACGTAGACAGACACGTAGACAGACACGTAGACAGACAGACACGTAGACAGACAGACACGTAGACAGACAGACACGTAGACAGACAGACACGTAGACAGACAGACACGTAGACAGACAGACACGTAGACAGACAGACACGTAGACAGACAGACACGTAGACAGACAGACACGTAGACAGACAGACACGTAGACAGACACGTAGACAGACACGTAGACAGACAGACACGTAGACAGACAGACACGTAGACAGACACGTAGACAGACACGTAGACAGACAGACACGTAGACAGACAGACACGTAGACAGACACGTAGACAGACACGTAGACAGACACGTAGACAGACACGTAGACAGACACGTAGACAGACACGTAGACAGACACGTAGACAGACACGTAGACAGACACGTAGACAGACACGTAGACAGACACGTAGACAGACACGTAGACAGACACGTAGACAGACACGTAGACAGACACGTAGACAGACACGTAGACAGACACGTAGACAGACACGTAGACAGACACGTAGACAGACACGTAGACAGACACGTAGACAGACACGTAGACAGACACGTAGACAGACACGTAGACAGACACGTAGACAGACACGTAGACAGACACGTAGACAGACACGTAGACAGACACGTAGACAGACACGTAGACAGACACGTAGACAGACACGTAGACAGACACGTAGACAGACACGTAGACAGACACGTAGACAGACACGTAGACAGACACGTAGACAGACACGTAGACAGACACGTAGACAGACACGTAGACAGACACGTAGACAGACACGTAGACAGACAGACAGACAGACAGACAGACAGACAGACAGACAGACAGACAGACAGACAGACAGACAGACAGACAGACAGACAGACAGACAGACAGACAGACACGTAGACAGACACGTAGACAGACACGTAGACAGACACGTAGACAGACACGTAGACAGACACGTAGACAGACACGTAGACAGACACGTAGACAGACACGTAGACAGACACGTAGACAGACACGTAGACAGACACGTAGACAGACACGTAGACAGACACGTAGACAGACACGTAGACAGACACGTAGACAGACACGTAGACAGACACGTAGACAGACACGTAGACAGACACGTAGACAGACACGTAGACAGACACGTAGACAGACACGTAGACAGACACGTAGACAGACACGTAGACAGACACGTAGACAGACACGTAGACAGACACGTAGACAGACACGTAGACAGACACGTAGACAGACACGTAGACAGACACGTAGACAGACACGTAGACAGACACGTAGACAGACACGTAGACAGACACGTAGACAGACACGTAGACAGACACGTAGACAGACACGTAGACAGACACGTAGACAGACACGTAGACAGACACGTAGACAGACACGTAGACAGACACGTAGACAGACACGTAGACAGACACGTAGACAGACACGTAGACAGACACGTAGACAGACACGTAGACAGACACGTAGACAGACACGTAGACAGACACGTAGACAGACAGACACGTAGACAGACACGTAGACAGACACGTAGACAGACAGACACGTAGACAGACACGTAGACAGACACGTAGACAGACACGTAGACAGACACGTAGACAGACAGACACGTAGACAGACACGTAGACAGACACGTAGACAGACACGTAGACAGACAGACACGTAGACAGACAGACACGTAGACAGACAGACACGTAGACAGACAGACACGTAGACAGACAGACACGTAGACAGACAGACACGTAGACAGACAGACACGTAGACAGACAGACACGTAGACAGACAGACACGTAGACAGACAGACACGTAGACAGACACGTAGACAGACACGTAGACAGACAGACACGTAGACAGACAGACACGTAGACAGACACGTAGACAGACACGTAGACAGACAGACACGTAGACAGACAGACACGTAGACAGACACGTAGACAGACACGTAGACAGACACGTAGACAGACACGTAGACAGACACGTAGACAGACACGTAGACAGACACGTAGACAGACACGTAGACAGACACGTAGACAGACACGTAGACAGACACGTAGACAGACACGTAGACAGACACGTAGACAGACACGTAGACAGACACGTAGACAGACACGTAGACAGACACGTAGACAGACACGTAGACAGACACGTAGACAGACACGTAGACAGACACGTAGACAGACACGTAGACAGACACGTAGACAGACACGTAGACAGACACGTAGACAGACACGTAGACAGACACGTAGACAGACACGTAGACAGACACGTAGACAGACACGTAGACAGACACGTAGACAGACACGTAGACAGACACGTAGACAGACACGTAGACAGACACGTAGACAGACACGTAGACAGACACGTAGACAGACACGTAGACAGACACGTAGACAGACACGTAGACAGACACGTAGACAGACACGTAGACAGACACGTAGACAGACAGACAGACAGACAGACAGACAGACAGACAGACAGACAGACAGACAGACAGACAGACAGACAGACAGACAGACAGACACGTAGACAGACACGTAGACAGACACGTAGACAGACACGTAGACAGACACGTAGACAGACACGTAGACAGACACGTAGACAGACACGTAGACAGACACGTAGACAGACACGTAGACAGACACGTAGACAGACACGTAGACAGACACGTAGACAGACACGTAGACAGACACGTAGACAGACACGTAGACAGACACGTAGACAGACACGTAGACAGACAGACACGTAGACAGACACGTAGACAGACACGTAGACAGACACGTAGACAGACAGACACGAAGACAGACAGACACGTAGACAGACAGACACGTAGACAGACAGACACGTAGACAGACAGACACGTAGACAGACAGACACGTAGACAGACAGACACGTAGACAGACAGACACGTAGACAGACAGACACGTAGACAGACACGTAGACAGACACGTAGACAGACAGACACGTAGACAGACAGACACGTAGACAGACACGTAGACAGACACGTAGACAGACAGACACGTAGACAGACAGACACGTAGACAGACACGTAGACAGACACGTAGACAGACACGTAGACAGACACGTAGACAGACACGTAGACAGACACGTAGACAGACACGTAGACAGACACGTAGACAGACACGTAGACAGACACGTAGACAGACACGTAGACAGACACGTAGACAGACACGTAGACAGACACGTAGACAGACACGTAGACAGACACGTAGACAGACACGTAGACAGACACGTAGACAGACACGTAGACAGACACGTAGACAGACACGTAGACAGACACGTAGACAGACACGTAGACAGACACGTAGACAGACACGTAGACAGACACGTAGACAGACACGTAGACAGACACGTAGACAGACAGACAGACAGACAGACAGACAGACAGACAGACAGACAGACAGACAGACAGACAGACAGACAGACAGACAGACAGACAGACAGACAGACAGACAGACACGTAGACAGACACGTAGACAGACACGTAGACAGACACGTAGACAGACACGTAGACAGACACGTAGACAGACACGTAGACAGACACGTAGACAGACACGTAGACAGACACGTAGACAGACACGTAGACAGACACGTAGACAGACACGTAGACAGACACGTAGACAGACACGTAGACAGACACGTAGACAGACACGTAGACAGACACGTAGACAGACACGTAGACAGACACGTAGACAGACAGACACGTAGACAGACACGTAGACAGACACGTAGACAGACACGTAGACAGACAGACACGTAGACAGACAGACACGTAGACAGACAGACACGTAGACAGACAGACACGTAGACAGACAGACACGTAGACAGACAGACACGTAGACAGACACGTAGACAGACACGTAGACAGACAGACACGTAGACAGACAGACACGTAGACAGACACGTAGACAGACACGTAGACAGACAGACACGTAGACAGACAGACACGTAGACAGACACGTAGACAGACACGTAGACAGACACGTAGACAGACACGTAGACAGACACGTAGACAGACACGTAGACAGACACGTAGACAGACACGTAGACAGACACGTAGACAGACACGTAGACAGACACGTAGACAGACACGTAGACAGACACGTAGACAGACACGTAGACAGACACGTAGACAGACACGTAGACAGACACGTAGACAGACACGTAGACAGACACGTAGACAGACACGTAGACAGACACGTAGACAGACACGTAGACAGACACGTAGACAGACAGACACGTAGACAGACACGTAGACAGACACGTAGACAGACACGTAGACAGACAGACACGTAGACAGACAGACACGTAGACAGACAGACACGTAGACAGACAGACACGTAGACAGACAGACACGTAGACAGACAGACACGTAGACAGACAGACACGTAGACAGACAGACACGTAGACAGACACGTAGACAGACACGTAGACAGACAGACACGTAGACAGACAGACACGTAGACAGACACGTAGACAGACACGTAGACAGACAGACACGTAGACAGACAGACACGTAGACAGACACGTAGACAGACACGTAGACAGACACGTAGACAGACACGTAGACAGACACGTAGACAGACACGTAGACAGACACGTAGACAGACACGTAGACAGACACGTAGACAGACACGTAGACAGACACGTAGACAGACACGTAGACAGACACGTAGACAGACACGTAGACAGACACGTAGACAGACACGTAGACAGACACGTAGACAGACACGTAGACAGACACGTAGACAGACACGTAGACAGACACGTAGACAGACACGTAGACAGACACGTAGACAGACACGTAGACAGACACGTAGACAGACACGTAGACAGACACGTAGACAGACACGTAGACAGACAGACAGACAGACAGACAGACAGACAGACAGACAGACAGACAGACAGACAGACAGACAGACAGACAGACAGACAGACAGACAGACAGACAGACAGACAGACAGACACGTAGACAGACACGTAGACAGACACGTAGACAGACACGTAGACAGACACGTAGACAGACACGTAGACAGACACGTAGACAGACACGTAGACAGACACGTAGACAGACACGTAGACAGACACGTAGACAGACACGTAGACAGACACGTAGACAGACACGTAGACAGACACGTAGACAGACACGTAGACAGACACGTAGACAGACACGTAGACAGACACGTAGACAGACACGTAGACAGACACGTAGACAGACAGACACGTAGACAGACACGTAGACAGACACGTAGACAGACACGTAGACAGACAGACACGTAGACAGACAGACACGTAGACAGACAGACACGTAGACAGACAGACACGTAGACAGACAGACACGTAGACAGACAGACACGTAGACAGACACGTAGACAGACACGTAGACAGACAGACACGTAGACAGACAGACACGTAGACAGACACGTAGACAGACACGTAGACAGACAGACACGTAGACAGACAGACACGTAGACAGACACGTAGACAGACACGTAGACAGACACGTAGACAGACACGTAGACAGACACGTAGACAGACACGTAGACAGACACGTAGACAGACACGTAGACAGACACGTAGACAGACACGTAGACAGACACGTAGACAGACACGTAGACAGACACGTAGACAGACACGTAGACAGACACGTAGACAGACACGTAGACAGACACGTAGACAGACACGTAGACAGACACGTAGACAGACACGTAGACAGACACGTAGACAGACACGTAGACAGACACGTAGACAGACACGTAGACAGACACGTAGACAGACACGTAGACAGACACGTAGACAGACACGTAGACAGACACGTAGACAGACACGTAGACAGACACGTAGACAGACACGTAGACAGACACGTAGACAGACACGTAGACAGACACGTAGACAGACACGTAGACAGACACGTAGACAGACACGTAGACAGACACGTAGACAGACACGTAGACAGACACGTAGACAGACACGTAGACAGACACGTAGACAGACACGTAGACAGACACGTAGACAGACACGTAGACAGACACGTAGACAGACACGTAGACAGACACGTAGACAGACACGTAGACAGACACGTAGACAGACACGTAGACAGACACGTAGACAGACACGTAGACAGACACGTAGACAGACACGTAGACAGACACGTAGACAGACACGTAGACAGACACGTAGACAGACACGTAGACAGACACGTAGACAGACACGTAGACAGACACGTAGACAGACACGTAGACAGACACGTAGACAGACACGTAGACAGACACGTAGACAGACACGTAGACAGACACGTAGACAGACACGTAGACAGACACGTAGACAGACACGTAGACAGACACGTAGACAGACACGTAGACAGACACGTAGACAGACACGTAGACAGACACGTAGACAGACACGTAGACAGACACGTAGACAGACACGTAGACAGACACGTAGACAGACACGTAGACAGATAGATAGACAGATACGTAGACAGATAGATAGATAGATACGTAGATAGATAGATAGACAGATACGTAGACAGATACGTAGACAGATACGTAGATAGATAGATAGATAGATAGATAGATAGATAGAAGAAAATTTATTTGATCGTGGAGTAATCACTCCTTAACGACCACAGATAATACATAAAGTGTACAAAATTCACAAGTTCGGGCATTTTTAAATCAACTAGTACAGGAAGGTTTGCATGAGTTAAGCTTTACAATAGTGAAAATAGAACAGAAATATACTTACAACAGAAAACACAATAATAAGTAGTCCTAAGGAAGTCGCTATTATATAGATAAGTAAATAGTATGAATGGCAATTACAATTACAACCACATTGATCCTAGCTAGTAACACGCAGCTCGGCTCGAACGCACGCTCCAACCAGGCAGACCTGCCTCAGACCTTTCTCGATCTACGAGATAGTTATTACAGAGCCGCCGAAAGTCACCGAGGGTTGTAGCCATAGTGACAGCCGGAGGCAACGCGTTCCAGAATGCAATCCCAGCAAAGAATGGTAGAGTCCTAGAGATAGATAACGTAGTCTACGCAGAATCTCTAAAAGAAAACTTATTATCTTTGAGTAAGTTTGCCGAAAAGGGCTTAGGAATATACTTTGACGACGAAAAAATTGATATACAGTAGACTCCCGCGCTAGGCCACGGCTCGGGACTGAAAAAACGGGGATCTGGCCTAGCGCCGGTGCCCCCACCACAAGCTCTCGCCGTCTGGTAGTACAGCTCTCGCAACGCGACCAAATGAAACAAAATCTGTTGAACGCGAAGAACAGATCTTGATGGATCTGTTGACAGGATAAAAACAAGAAACTAAACTTCTTCTATTCAATTGTTAAAAAATATCAATGCACTCTTCGTTAGTATAATAAAACGACGATATATTTTGTATCAGTGCGTATTCCTACTTGCATAGTTCAACAGTTTTTAAACTTTCAAATCGTGAACGACAACAGAGGAAACTTTAACGATTTCTTGCCAATTCTAATCTCCTACATCAATTTACCTTAAATCCGACGAAGCTCGCGCAATACCGACAGATGCTCGGGATTCACCTTTTTTTGTTCACAATAAATAGTAACTGTTTCTAAACACTCTTGAAACTTTGACGCATCTACGTGCTGCTCGAGATTTTCTTGTTGGTTGCTAGTTCTTTCCTCGTCTTCACTTTCTGAAGTTTTCTCGGCGACGACTCCAATTATTTCGTCGTCCGAAAGATACTCTACCTCAGGGGTGTCGTGTCGAATCCACGAGGACAAGGCTTCTTCCGTTACATCTTCTAAGCCCGCGACGTGGTTGGTGAGATCGGTCAAATGAGCATTTGAAAGAGTTTCATCCTCGTGGCTATCATTCGTTACGAAGGTATTAGATGGCAACGTTTTGTTCCACGAGTTCTGTATAGCTGATGATGAAACATCTTCCCATGCTTCATACACCCAGTAAATGACATCGAGGACGTTGATTTTTTTTAAATGTTCAACCAACGCCAGACCATCGTTTTGGGCTTTCAGAATCGAAGTTGGCAGCCGAAACCTGTAACGCCGTTTCAAATTTTCCAAAACCCCTTGGTCCACAGGTTGAAGCACGGAAGTAACATTAGGTGGGAAGAACATCAGACTTATATCACCCTTTTGAAAACATTTCCCTTCCGAATGAGACGGGGCATTATCAACGATCAGCAAGGCTTTCGGCGGCCATTTTTGTTCTTTTAAAAATGCCATCACTTTCGGGATAAATTGAAGCATGCACCATTCTTCGAATAAAGCAGCAGTCATCCACGCGCTGGTTTGATTTCGGTAATAAACTGGAAGTTTCTCCGGATCAATATTTTTGAACGCTCGTGGTTTTTTAGATTTACCGATGACCATTAACGGCAACTTGAGAGATCCCGAAACATTGCTACATGCCATCACAGTTAGGCGTTCTTTATTCTTCTTGAACCCCGGCGCTGATTTTTCGCTACCCCTGACAAAAGTTCTTGTCGGCAACATCTTGAAGTTTAGGCCAGTTTCGTCGCAATTGAAAATTTGATCCCGACATAAACGTTTTTCTTCGATTACCAATCGGAACTTTTCGATGAACTCGTCTATAACTGAGATATCAGCCGATGATTTTTCTCCGCAGATCGATATCCGTTGTATACCATATCGGCGTTTCCAGCGAGAAAGCCAGCCTTCACTGGCTTTAAAAGTTTCACTTCCGCCCATCTTTTCGTTCATCAATAACGCTTTGTGCTTCATGATAGGACCACTTATTGGTACACCGTGATTCCTGTATTGCGAAAACCACAAAAAAAGAGCTTCTTCCAAATTTTCGTTTTTCGCTGCGAGCATCTGTCGCCAACCACTTTTGTCACCTTGTAGTGGGGTAGTGGCATAGCGCGGAGTGGCCTAGTGCGGGAGTCTACTGTAATGGACAAACATATTTGAAAAGAATCATTCATTACCGGTGTATATAAACGTTCTTACTGGATGATAGAATCAGAAATAAATACCTTAGGAAATGAGACCTCAGAACACAAAATAGCAAGGAGGATGATAGCTCACTTAGCAGAAGGACAACAAGAAGTAAAAAGATACTTAACAAGAAGTGCAACTAAGAAGTTGAATTCACAAGAAAGTACAAATGAGAGCAATGAAGAGACCAAAACCGAAACTAGTGAGACTCGAGATAAAGACGAGGTTACAGACGAAAGCAATAAAGACGAGAACGAAAATACAAAAAGAAAGGTTCCATACGAACAGTCGGACTTTTATTTCACAATCTGGGATCGAAAATTTCAAGATTTGGACGAATTGCCGTATACTGAGATGAGCGAAGAAGTGTCGCCGTTCAGTACTGAAAATGAGTATTTTAACCCTAGAACGGTACACTTCTCTAGCCGATCATTAACGGTACACTAGGGGTCTAGCGGACCCCAGTCGACTTTGAGCACGTGCCATTTCCATTGTAATCGATATTTTTCAATGCGGCTTGCAGCATTTGAAACTTTGAACAATGTCAAAATTACTGGCGAAGGCTTTTTCTAAATTCACCGGACCATTTTTTTTAGGCCGCTATCCGAAATTCGACCGACATCGAACCTTTCTACGCAGCCGACATATTGGCTGGGGTTTACTGGACCCCAGTGTACCGTTCTAGGGTTAAGAAAAACAATAGAGCCTTGCTGTAGCATGTAAGATTCGGTCATGCATCTGTTGCGTATCTCAAAGCTCTACAAGCTAAGTTTCCTGAAAATAAAAAATTAAATGAAGCAGTATTTGATAATTCAATTCTAGATCGTGAAGTATGTAAGATTGCTTATAAGTTTAATAAGCTACCATTCCCAACTACGAGAAGACGAGCTACTCAACCCCTCCAAATCATTCATTCTGACACAATTGGTGTAATAAATCCAAGTTCTCACCCCAAAGGCCCCCAAAGATTTATATCTGTATTTATAGACGACTATTCCAGGTTTGCCATGGCATATCCAATGAGAGCAAAGAGTGATACAAGAAAATGCTTAGCACTGTTTGTCAGAAGTGCGCATAACTTATTAGGAAATGATTCGAAAGTTAATTGCTATCTTCGCTCTGACCAGGGTACAGAGCACACTGATGGCTACATTGTAGAAGTTCTGTGGAATTTAGGTGCTGAATCACAAGTATCTAGTCCAGACACCCCTGAGCATAATGGAGTCTCTGAGAGATTCAACCAAACGATACAGAAAAAGGTGAGAGCTTACATATTGGGAACCTTAGAACCTCGATACGCCAACTAGTGGCAGAAAATAGAACTACTCAAAGAAGGCTACAGTAACCAATGAGAGGGCTTAGAACCTCGATACGCCAACTAGTGACGAAAATAGAACTACTCAAAGAAGGCTAAAATTTCAAAGCCACGCCCATTCCAAGGATCCCAATATCATGCGAAATTACCACAAACTATGTGGGACCTGGCAGTAACAGCAGCAGTGTACGCAAACATCCGTACTCCTCACAAATCTAATGATATAATTACTCCACTTCAGAAATTTGCACCAGCGCATAATTTTAAGGAGGTTCGATACCGAAATGCAAATGATAAGAAATCTTTGAAAGTTTTATCATCGAAAGATAGATAAGGGAAATGCGTATTCCCAAAATTTCAAGTCGATTCACTACACTGTTTTTGATAAATTAATGTTTGAATTGGCCTCTTATACACGCAGAGGTATGGAGAGCCGATAAGGTTAGTATGAAATCTACTCTTACCGCGCGGGCGATACGAAAGATTTCATACTAACTTTATCGGCTCTCCATACCTCTGCGTGTATAAGAAGCAAATTCAAACATTAATTTATCAAAAACGGTGTAGTGAATCGACTGGAAATTTTGGGGTTACGCATTTCCCTTATCTATCTTTCGATGATAAAACTTTCAAAGATTTCTTATCATTTGCATTTCGGTATCGAACCTCCTTAATATAAATCAAATAAAGAGATTTGGGTGTCTAGCATACATTAGAGTCCAAAGAAAAGTGGGTCCGACATTCAGAGCCGTAGAGCAGCGAGTAATCCTCGTAGGGTTCACTCCAACTGGGTATCAATTTTTGAAACCAGAAAATGGAAAATATTATGAGAGCAGACATGCAAGATTTAATGAAAAATTGATCTATGGAGACAAGTATCAGAAAGACAGTATCAAAGACATGCCAAAGGAAGATGAAGAGATCGATGAAGGGAAGTAGTTTGTGAATTTGGAACAAGACGAGAAGTGTCAAACACTAAAACCGGAGGGAGAGATATTCGTACCGGAGGGAAAAACAAAAAGAAAGAGAGGAAGGCCGAAAAAGAAGGCTGGGAGTGAAACCAAGAATAAAGAGGAAATAGTTGACTCAAGCTTCACTAAATTACCCATCGATGAGGGTTTGAAAGAAATTGCCTCAACAAATTGTCACATGACCAATGAACATAAGATCAGAGTGAATAAGTTAAATGATGAGATAAGCCATGCGCTTTTAGCCAGTAGTAGCATCGACCCTGTAAATTATGAAGAGGCCATGAATTCTAAAGACAAAGAGGAGTGGAAACGAGCGATTAACGAAGAGTTGAAATCAATGGAGAAAAATCAAGTTTGGAAGCTAATAAAGAAACCAATGAAAAGTGGTAATGGACAAAAACTAAACATTATCGATTCGAGATGGATATTCAAGCGCAAAAGGGAACCAAATGGTAATATGCGCCACAAGGCAAGACTAGTAATACGAGGGTTTAAAGACAATAATGTGTATGAGTTAAGCGAAACCTATGCCCCTGTTTCGAGGTTAACGCTAGTCAGGGCTGTAATATCAATAATTAATAAGTACGATCTAGACGTGTGCCAATTAGATGTGAAAACAGCCTTCCTTAACGGTGAGCAGTGTTGCGAGTCACTAATTACATTTGTAATGGAATTACTCATTTAATTACCCATTACTTCGGTAATTCGTAATTAAACCGAGTTTAGTTACCCATTACTTTGGTAATGTGTAATTAAATCGAGTTTAATTACACATTACAAAGTAATGTGTAAATACACATTACAAAGTAATGTGTAATTAAATGAAGTTTAATTACACATTACTTTGGTAATGTGTAATTAAATAAAGTTTAATTACACATTACTTTGGTAATGTGTAATTAAATCGAGTTTAATTACACAAGCGGAAGCGGAGCCTGGTGGCTCAATTTTAAAAGGTTCCGCAGTCGGTCTGAAATTTTCCCATTTGATTAACATAGGATTCTTGCTACACAAACACTCTTATCAAAATATCTCGAAAACTATGCAAGCTATTGAGCTGTTCTTGGTCTCATTTTGTAGATAATTGAATATACAAGAGGTCTGATTTATGTTGGAGCATGACATTGAAGTCTGCATCGTTGGAACGCAACGAAATAAAAAAAAAAAAAAATTATTCAAATATATTAATTTACGGAAAATAATCCTGCTATGTTTGAAAAGTTACTACTAAGTTACTTAGTTTTCTACTGTTGTTACTGCTGTTTTTTTGTTTTGTTTTTTCCTTTTGCTAATACCATATCGCATTGTGTTATACTTTCTTATGAATTATTATTAACTCACTATGCCATTTCGATTTGATTTGCTTTAATTTAATTAACTCTACTTCATGCTTACACTGTATGTTGTGGGCTGTTATGTAAAATAATGCCCACCCCTCGTTTGACTAGTGATTGACATTCTATACATGATAAGACCTAGTGTTATCTCGTGCAACATACCTATATGTGAAATTATGTTCTGCCTAATAATGTATCCTGCCTGTGGTCCTTAAGGAGTTATACTCCAGGATCAATAAAATATTCGTTCTCTCTCTCTCTCTCTCTCTCTTTCTCACTGCTTTACGGGTGGTTTGGAGTGAAAAATCAAAAGTCGAGTTTATATTTCGGGATTGGTCCGAGTGGTTTTATTCATTGAAATTTTTTTTATCACAAGTCGGATATTTTTTTCGGTGATCGTACACAATTTGCAGAACGAACTGTTTTTGTTCTTCATCTTTAGTCAGATGATTGTTGAATTCGTTCATCAATGCGACTCCTCTCTCCGCAATGTCATTTACGACTTTTAAATTTTTGAAAAATGTTGCGCAGACTCGATAGCTTTCACTTGTTTCCCACAATTCAGGATCAATCTCAATGAAATCGTGTGGTAATTCGAATTGTTCGAAAAGAAACAGTGATTTTTTATTAATGAAATCGCTCAAGTCTAGCAAATGCAGGGATTCGCGATTAATTTCGTTTATCTGAGCACGTTTACTATTTATCGCATCACTCTCTCGATGATTTATAGCATAGACCATCTTACGTTTGACATCAATTGATGTGTTATTGTCAAAAAAAGACAATGCAACTAACTCCTCCGATAAATACCACAAATGGTTACTTAACTTAGCGCAAGCGGCATTCGAAATTTGAGTGTTTATATCGCGATGCTGATACAAATTTTTCAATAAATTCAAGTCATGGTGAGGGGCTTGAATTGCACATGGAGCGGTGAACCACGATCTAACGTAATACTTCACGATAAAAATACAAATATGTCGCAGTTCGCGAACTTCGCGAGCATTCAATTTGAATTGGTTTTTAAACATGAATATTTTTAAACAATAAATAGCCTTCGATAGCCATCGGGCATGATGCATTGCGCCGGGTGTTTTGAATTTGATACCCCTAGGGGGGACTCCGTTGAGAAAAATATATGCCAATTCCAGGAATTCGCGATAATCATCCCTCGGCTGCGTTATCTGAAATATTCACATTAAGAAGAATTGAAAAGAATTAAAGAATAATAGTTCCGTTGGGTTACAAAGAAAATTGAGTATTTAAATGGCATATTATTCCAGTTTCCCTGAGATAATTGAAAAAAATACTTTTTTATCAAAATGAACCTCGATTTATCGCATCATTCTACTCAAATACGTTAATAAAATTATATTATGTAATACCTCAAACTGATCCAAAATGAAACTTTTAATTTCGTTTGATGCAGATTCTAATATTTCAGATACTGTGGGATCATCCAGGCCAGTTTCATACTGATTTGTATCAATTTTTTCCTAACTTAGTTTAAATCTTTTAAAAATTGGAACGTCAGGGCCAGTTGTTGCAGGCCAACAAGTTTCGACAACACTACGAAACATAGTTTCATTGACATGATGGCGGCAAGCGAGATATATTAAACTCCTTTCAAGTTTTTGCTCCAGCAAAATACACGTTCCCTTCTTACGACCTAAAAGTCAAATAATCGATACGTAGAATAATTTCAATGCCAACGTTTGTTAGGACTATAAAATTCAGCACGAGTTTATTGAGCTGTGTTATGTCACTTAACTATTGAATTTACCTGTGTTGGTACTGGTTGTATCAAAGCACATGGCTTTAATTTTATTCGCGATATTCCATTCATTCATCGTATCAATAACAGCATTAGCTTGATTTATCCCTGTTCCGTTCTCAATTTTGGGCACACCCAGTAATTGTTCCTGTCCGTTTCCGGATATGACTATGGGTAATCTCTCAACTTTTTGTGAACCGTCTAAATCCGGAAGCAACTTTCCATCCCAGTGGATTACCAAACACTGTTCAGATCGAAAATCCTCCTTCAACCGTTCAGCCATTTGTGCTCTGAATTTGATTCGTTGTTTGTAGATAGTGCTTCTACTTAGATTGGTGTTCCTTACATCGACACCAAGACTATAAACTGCGGCGAACAAAATATGTGCAGCATTTCTAGTACTGATTTTCGATCTATCAAGCGTTGCAACGAGTGTGGAGTCATGACATTGATCTTAGGTGTTGATTTATCTTGTACGAGCTGGTCCGAAAAATTCGAACCGGTCGATTGTGAGGCAGTTAAACCAGATGATTCTCTGCTTCCGTGTGTTACGGTAATCGAACCTGAAGCCTGACTCAAACCTATTGATAGATTTTTTAAAATGAATAATAATAAATAACATCGAGAAACAAAAATCAGCGGTTAAGTGAAACAGGGAGATAAGTGTCTGCAATCGAAATACAGGGTGTTATGCCGACTACATCGCAGTACTGCAGGTCTCGGACTGTCAGGTATAGTCGAATAGTCGAAAAGCCGATAAACATGAGCGCGAAAGAAATATCTGGATCGGCCGCTCGACTTTAGACAGTCGAAATTCGATCAACGCGATCGTAGCCACAGATCGTAGCCGTGGATTTCGATGCCTAAAAGTCGAGCGGCGAACCAGATATTTCGCGCTCATGTTTATCGGCCAATTTTCGACTATACCTGACAGGTCCCTGACAGTCCGAGACCTGCAGTACTGCGATGTAGTCGGCATAACACCCTGTATATTAATTCCAATTATCTCAGAATGACGAAATACATAGTGATTAATTATGAATCTATGAGAAAGTCAGGGAAATTTCCGGTTCCAGCTGCTATGAACGAAATTTTGTTTCATCCATTCGTTTTTGAAATATTGAAAGAATCATTTTTTTGCTGTGAAAAACAAAAGAAAAAAAATTACGTTTATCTGCTCATTTGCGAGTTAGGCAAACGAATTAAAACTATACTCATCTCTCTACTCCATTTGTTCGCTCAAATAATACACTATAAAACTATTACTTGAATGATGTTGCTCTATTTCCGCATCACTAATTTCGATTGGATCACCATTTTCGTACAAAATTTCGTTTGATCCATTGACCATTGTTGAGATTGAATCACGACGACAAGAACGTTGATTTTCCAAAAATACTCGCTGATCCTCAGTTATCAATTTCTGGACATCTTGCCGTGCGATATCAAACAAACGTTTCAAACGAATTCGAAAATTGCGCTCGTTTAAAATTTGAGTCAATGATTTCTTTCTAAGTCGACTTCTTTGTAAGTTTTGCCAATCTTAATGGAGCTTCACTAGTTGACATGTAGCATGTACGGCATGACGAACTGGAATACCACTTCCATTCCAAAGCTTAATAATTTCTTTTACCACAAGTGTCGCACTTTTCCGGATGGTAAGCTTGAGCAAGTTGTGTTTATAGAAAAATGACTGCAGCACTTGGTGATTAGTTGGTAATTTGCGGCCAGAAAGTTTGTTGGTGGGATAGCCAACTAAATAAATAGATTTATTTTTCACATTCACTGACGCCATTGGAAATATAAATGGTTTCAACACATTTATAGTCGAAACATTGGATTCATAATCACTTTTAATCAAGAAGCAATTGTGTATTCCGAATTTTAATCCTTTTTATTCATGAATAAAACACGTATCGCTGAAGTCGAGCTTGACTGCAGAGTTTTCGAACTCAAACCGAGTCAATGAATTGATATGAAGCGAAACTCAGCCTCGAGCGCAGAAAAAGTGGTTGAGAAAATATCCACGACGCGTCGCTGCAGTAGAGCACGAATTTACCGACCGAACTACCATTATTGCAGTATTATTATATTCGCACACTATAGATATACTGCAATGCTATTTCGGTCGGTAACTTCGAGCACTTTTCAAGCCCCAAGCCCACTTCAAGCCCACTTTGCCAGCTCACGCTTTCCGATTAGGTAAACCGTATTTAGAATACTCAGTCAACGCATTCGGGTATGATATAAAAGATTATTCTTCGATATCATTCTTTTGTCTCTCTTACGACATGAAATTGGGAAATTATAACATCGAGCAATTTTTCATTTTCTTAATTTTCATTTCAAACCATCCGTAGAACAGTGAGAAAGGGAGGGAAAGCCAAAAGATATTAGAGGTGTGCGGGTACCCGATTTAGTCGGGTACCCGAGTCGGATAGTGGCGTTGAGCGAATATCGGTCGGGTATTGCTGTTCCCGAGATGAAGTCGGGTACCCGAATCAAAGTCGGGTACCCGGTTTAACTCGGGTAAAGTCGGGCTTTTGGGTACCCGAGATAAGACCGGATACCCGGTTTAACTCGGGTCTTCGAGTTAGGGCTGGGTCCCCGGTTTAACTCGGGTAAACTCGGGCTTATTGTTATTATTATTCTTAAAAAGTTTTTGTCTCTACTGTGTAGTTTTTATCATAAGATTTGGTAACTTTAACTACTTTTGATGGTGAATGTAACCATCTAGATTGTAAATCGTACGATCGCTCGATTTTAGGAATTATCATCTTATATTGTATTGACTATAATATTTAAATTATTATATTTATCATCTTAACTTTTACAAATTTAATTACCATCTAAGATAGTAGGATCTACAAAACAAGTCTTGTTAGCGCTAATATAAAATTCTCTCCGTGCAGGAACAGCGATACCGAACCGATATTCGCTCGACGCCACTATGCAAACACTTCGATAAAATATCGGATATACTCAGATATAAGCTCGGGTATCCGAAAACCCGACTTCACCCGAGTTAAACCGGGTACCCGGTTATGACTCGGTTACCCGAAAACCTGACTTTACCCGAGTTAAACCGGGTACCCGGTCTTGAGTCGGGTACCCGAAAACCCGGGTACCCGCCCGGGTTTCGCCCTCGGGTACCCGAACCGACCCGACCCGACAAAATAGACTACCCGCACACCTCTAAAAGATATATTGAATGTATGATTAGATTTCCCATAAAATGGTTGACGTGTTTTCAAGCTTTATTAGTTTAGAATACGAGTAAAATCAATAGTGAGACGATTATAAGCATTTACATTTATTCGTCAAATAAAGTTCGAGTTCAAGCGTCCGTAACGAGTACAAGTTCAAATTCTAGCTCCAACATGACATTAAAGTTTGCATCGTTGGAACGCAACGAAATTCAACGTAAATTTCAAAAAAATAAACACAGCATAAAAATGATCCTACTAGGTTTATGAACATTTTCAAGTTATTTCTAATCGTTTTCACTTTTCAAACATAGCAGGATTATTTTCCGTAAATTAATATATTTGAATAATTTTTTTTTTTTTTGATTTCGTTGCGTTCCAACGATGCAGACTTCAATGTCATGCTCCAACATAAATCAGACCTCTTGTATATTCAATTATCTACAAAATGAGACCAAGAACAGCTCAATAGCTTGCATAGTTTTCGAGATATTTTGATAAGAGTGTTTGTGTAGCAAGAATCCTATGTTAATCAAATGGGAAAATTTCAGACCGACTGCGGAACCTTTTAAAATTGAGCCACCAGGCTCCGCTTCCACGAGGCTTCGTTTTACACTAGAAACTCACTTTTCCAAGGGTGTACGAGGTAAAAAAAAAAAAGTTAAAAAAAAAACCACCCTAATATACATGTATATATATATATATATATATATATATATAAGGGTGGCCCTTATTTGGTGAAAAAAAAATATTTGGTTTACCGCCCCCTCAATCGGTTCCAAATTGAACAAAAAAAAATTCGGACCAAATTTTAGGTGATTTGGCCAATGGGAACACGTGCCCCAAGGACGTTAATTTTTTTAATTCTTTTTCTTCTGTTCCTTCCTTCACAGGACATAGTATGACAGAAAAGGAAGAGAAAATGTTGTAACAAATTTTTTTTCAACTTTCGGTTTGGTAGGAAAAGTAATATTTTGGAATTCCGTTAGCAAAAATCGATTAATACGTGTAAAATTACAATCAAAATGATATGAATTCCTCTTAATGGAAGAAAAATTTGCTACAACCTTTTCTCTTCCTTTTCTGTCATACTATGTCCTGTGAAGGAAGAAAAAGAAGAAAAAAAATTAAAAAAATTAACGTCCTTGGGGCGCGTGTTCCCATTGGCCGAATCACCTAAAATTTGGTCCGAATTTTTTTTTGTTTAATTTGGAACCGATTGAGGGGACGGCAAACCAAATATTTTTTTTTCACCAAATAAGGGCCACCCTAATATATATATATATATTGTAACGTGGCAAACGTTCGGACCTCCTCCATACCAGCCTAAACGAGCGTACACATTTCCTAGAGTACCGAGTCGGTATAGCTAGTTTGAATATCTGCCGCCCTTCGTCCTAGCGCAGCCATATCGATCGTAGATCAGCGGATTGGTCTATCGATAACGGCTAGCGCTAACAGGACGAACGGCGAGGATAAGCAATTAGCAAAGCGGAAACGAAGAGGCATTCATTGTCTAGCCATTGAGTAAAATCGTGTGCCATAATTTCAGTGAATCGAGAGAGAGAGAGTATTTTGTAGAGTTTGTGGAGTTAAATAGTTGTGAGTGAACCTAGTTATTGCTGTGACCTGTGCTTATTCTTTTGGACTTTGATTTTGGATTTTGGACTTGACTGTTATATTGATTGGGATACTATACGACCCTCGCCTGTCCCCGGACTTGAGCTGACCACGAGGCAGAGACATCGTAGCCTACCAGGTAGGATCTTTCCGACTTAGAGTCAGATTTATGTACAATCCTTTTCCTAAAATCATATAAATTACAGAGTCTCGAGTTATCGCTAGGAATTGCTTTTCGTTTCCCCTGTACCGTCAGAGTCCCGCTTCATATTATCGTCTTCATAGTATCGCATGGTCGTTGAGAGCCGGCAAGTTTCGAACTTGTTGTTGTTCTCCGAGCCTGTCGACTCTGCGCATCCGCGTGCCGGTATCCTACCGTGCTGCGCAGGATTTTACGAAGCCAGAGTCGGCGCCATATTGCCCGAGTTCTCTGACGTCACGCGTCGCAATCGTCTGCTGCGTGTCAGAGAGCTCTAGCGGCTGAGTACGGAATTATTGGGTTCCGAATCCCTTCCCCTCCTAGCCGTAGAGCGACCAGCTGTCAGTCGGAGACTAGAGACCTCGCGTAGAGCGTGAGGTACTCGAAATCGACTTGACAGCCGGATCTCCAGCTGGTGATAGCGAGGAAGGCGAGCTACCAAATACACCTGTGATAATTGTCAACTGTACCTTTCTTTTTTTCTAGCTTCTTATTATTAGTTTAACTCATAATTATTAATTTAGAGTCAATATTACTACTGTTGTTTTGAGATATTTAGAGTAGAGTCCTTTTTCACCTATTTGCTATAGTAGAGTCCTTTATTTATTTTATTTCTTTCGTCTAGCCTAGTCTTTTCTTTCATTTAATAGTTCTAACATAAAGTAGCGGTGAGCAAGCCGAAGCCAGATGACAGGCTGTACAAATTAATGTCATCTTTTCTTTTTTTTTTTTAATCAATAAATAATCAGTTCAAATATATTTCTAGTGTGTTGGTATTTTTATTCCTCGCCCCCACGAATATCCCTCTACCGACAGGCTAGCTGTGGCGAGAGAGAGAGCGAGAGAGAGGACTTCTCTCAGAAGTCTGGCGCCCAACATCTACGTTGCTAGTCGGAGGAGGTTCAGCGTTGGTGTTCCAATTTTTTTTTGATAATAGACCGTAGTTCCTGCGGGTAATACCCGAACTCGTAGGAATCGCTGTTACAATATATGGGGATTTCCACGCCAACTTGACCAATGAATTTCCCTCACCATTTTCGATTTGCTTCAAAAAAATTTCTACAATTGTTCAAGTACTAAAACGGTCCCCTGAATTTTTTCAGATGTTTCGATCGACCCGTTTTTTTTTAATGATTTTTCAATCTACCAAATACATTGATACTTTTTAAAAATCTCAAAAAATCCTTAAAAATCTCTTTTTCCACTACGAACATCACGCTACCAAGGCCATGATGGTGCAAATTTTCCTTCTATTTTTTTTTCAACGTTTCTCATACAAACATGACTAACACGACCAAGGATTTCCCCACACCATTTCCGATCGACTTCAAAATGTTTTCTACAATTTTCCCAACTCCAAATCGGTCTGCTGAATTTTTCCCAATTTTTGGATTGACCCGTTATTTTTTTATGAATTTTCGATCTACCAAATATTTCCACCTTTTTTAAAAATCTCAAAAAATTCTCAAAAATTATAGGATTCACTACAAACATTAGGTCACTAATCCTAGAATCTATCTAGAATTTCACCCTGTTGATCTACTCAACTCAACATATCTCAGTATCCATTGTATGATATAGATATTCAAGCATGTAAATCAAAGTCAATTAACATATAAATGTTGCTGTGATGATAAAAAATAACCGATTTTCAAGAGAGTGCAAATGGCACAAGGTGCCCCATGCGTGGGGTACCTTGTGCCACGGTGTGGGGTAGAATGTGACATATACTGGGCACTGTGTGCCACGTAGGAAAAACAGGCACCTAACCTATCGAGTTTCACTAATTTCACAAGCCCCATGAAAGCTTGTCACAATGTACCCCACTGCTCGTTGATAATGTTTTCAATTATTATTTGACAGACGAATCATTTTCAGGTAATGTTACTCACACTCGCACTCACCTTTATGAATAGTTAATGATATATGAGGAGACTTTCAACAAGAACTCCACGGTAATGGATAAAAAAAAACAAATTATACAAGGCACAAAAACCAGCTTTCGGAATGCCCGAATCTATTTCGTTGTTTTTCTACATGATGTCAACCTTTCAATGCATGAAAATAGGATAGAATTGATAGATCTTAGACCACGAATGATAGGTTAATTCTACAAAATTCTGCCACGAGAGGCAAACGAGATATAGGTAGTGGAACCGGGTGCCCCGTGTCACAGAAAACCCCACTCTCCCCTACATCATTCTAACATGTTTGTTATAGATTTAAAATCGATTGAGATATGTACGAGGATTCGGAATGTTGAACACATTCCCGATGATAAAAATGTTAGAAACGTTGAAAAAAGAAGGAAAAAATCGCACCATCATGGGATTAGTGACGTAAAGTTTGTAGTGAATCCTATAATTTTTGAGAATTTTTTTGAGAATTTTAAAAAAGGTGGAAACATTTGGGAATCAAATTAAGACGACCTCCGAGTCGGTAGGCCGCCACCAGTGTCTCACGTCATAATAGAGTTTTGAGTTTCAGTTTTGCGTAATATTTTCAAGCTTTGTGTCGCGTATTAGTCATTCTAGAGAGCCGTAGGCTTCGCACCTGAGTGCGAGAAAGACAGTCATAGTACGTCACTGTCGCGCTCTCTTCCTCTCACGAGGAGATACAGATCATTGTTATATTTTGAATTTCGTTTAGTCTTTTTGTTTCACCTACGATGGCAGAGTTAGTTTGAGTTAATTTTTAAGTAATAATTCTGGGATTTAGTTTTGTTAAGCCTTGCGGGCATATTCCGATCTTTTAGTTGTAATTTTTGTTCCGCGAGGGACGTATTTGTCGAGTTATTTATTTTTGCTTTATTTTTGTTTGTTATTGCTCTCCTACGTGGAAGCTATTAGTTTATTTATTATTGTAAAACTCGTCATTTCTATTTTTCTATTCTATTTTTCTTTAATAAATTTTATTTTCTTTATTACATTCAAATCATCGAGTCGTTAATACGCCACGCTAATCCTTCATTAATCCCGACCCCTCTCCGCGGTACTGACGCTAGCCGGCGCTCAAGTATCTGTAGTTTGTATTTTCTTTATTCTTTAGATTTTCAGAAAGTGGCGGTTATACGCCTGGCGCCCAACATTTGGTTTTATTATTAATTTTTCGTTGGCCAATTGTCGAGTGGACGGTTCTCAGATTAGCTTTCCGGTCTGGTCTGAGGACCAGGAAAAATCCGCGTCACAATATATATATATATATATATATATATACAATATATATATATATATATATATTAGGGTGTCCGTTAAAAAACCCAATTTTGAATCGGACTCGACGCACCCCCTACAATGATTGGAAAAAAAATAAAAAAATTTTTGGTCGCAATTTGAGCCTTCTATCTCAATTGGAAGGCGTGGCTAAATGATGAAATAATTTCACATTTCAATAACATTGATTTTTATTCATCATGAAGGTAACACTCGAACTTCTTAATTTTTAGAGGAGGGTCTCAATCAATCAAGTCGAGTCACTTTTTCGTTTTGTTAAAAATGCCTGACGTTTCGGCAGTCATGTTCTGCCCTCATCAGAGGCTGTTTATTAAAGAAAAAATTACAGAAAATTATTAGATGTCTAACAATGTGTACAAACTATTAAAATTATGTTGAAAGTCAATATGATTAAAAACAAGCTTATCGCAAATAATACAAAGGAAGTCAAACATTAAATGGAAATCACATGTAGTACAAAGTAGAGAGACGGATAAGACCTAATCGTAAACAAAATCTAATTACCTTAATCGGTTGGTGTTAGGTGAAAAAACTTGGCATCCTTAATATAGCCATTGTCACACAACAGGATGAGCAGTCTGTCATCCTGTGATCGTGAAACGTTTAATGAACAAGAGGGGTGTGACAACTCTTATTATATACGGACTCAGCTGAGGCTCGTCTTGTTGACATACATCACAGGTAATAATGTGAATATTTCAAACTTTGTGACGTTAGCGAATGACGTCAATGACTGACGTCAATGGTTGTTTATATTTTTTTCCCGAATAGAGCCCACTCTCATAGTCAAGTTTTTTTCACCATTAACAACATCTAATAAAACTAGGAGCAACTTTTTGATCTAAATCTGTGTAGCATGTTGGAATAAGGTAAATGTAATTTTTTAGTGTCCTCTTTCTTGTTGAGGCTATTAGGTTGCAAATTTATTCGTAACATCTCCGAGGTGATGCGCTTGGACCAAACTGCTTCCCTATCAAGTATAACTGTCTTATCCCAATCAAAAACATGGTTGTATTCAATTTGGTGAGAGGAGACTACAGAATGTGATTCTGGATTTTTCTTAAGATTGTCTTGGTGTTCTTTCAATCTAGTTCTCAGTTCACGTTTGGTCTCACCTACATAAGATGCCGAGCAATCTTCGCATTGAATCTTATAAACTACATTACATTTATCTAGTTTGTCCGTGAGGTCTTTACCTTTGGTAACGACCGACCTAAGATTACTGTTCACACACATGACGGGTGTTAAGTCATATTTCCTAAGCGAGCTACCTAATCTTTCAGAAAAACCTTTGACGTAGGGTATCGGTACTAGTTTACGTTTCGACCGGACTGGACCACTGACCACTGTGATAACGGACGTGTTCTGTTCTGGGTCGGTTAACAAATAAACTGAATAGTAGTTTCACACGTAAATTCAATGGCTTATCACACAGACCAATAGTTAAACACACACACACACAAGGCACAACAGCTGTCTCGACTAAGCCTAATGAACGTTGGTTTGTGAATCTAACTGATACGACGATTCCGGAGGATGTCATTGCTACGGTGTCCTTGGGTCCTAAATTTTCTCCACCAACTAACTTAGACCAGGAAACTATAATTAAAGGTATAAAAAACGTTGAACATGCCGTTAACGCACCGTCTTTTCCGGAAGAACATAAAAAAGAGTTAAGAAGTAAATTAATTAAGAATGTTGAACATTTTTCTCGTAATAATAGGCATATTAGCATTGAAGACCGAGTGGCTGCACAGAGACTTAACACTACTCGTCAATTTCTGAAAAATAACAATAACATCTTCTTCACTAACGCGGATAAAGGCAACGTCACAGTAGCGGTTGACAAAAACAGTTACACACACAAAATGAGGACTTTATTCGCTGACACCACTACTTATAGATTAGTAAACAGGAACCCACTAGCCTCGTTACGTAAGACTGCACAGAGAATTTTA
The DNA here is from genome assembly GCA_943736025.1 of Tenthredo mesomela. Classification (NCBI taxonomy): domain Eukaryota; kingdom Metazoa; phylum Arthropoda; class Insecta; order Hymenoptera; family Tenthredinidae; genus Tenthredo; species Tenthredo mesomela. The sequence goes on along the minus strand of OX031013.1, from coordinate 22,642,887 downwards.
GACAGATGGAACACCAATTGTTTCCTATCTCATCAATACCATAAAAACGAGTTAACGCAAACTAACACTTGTTTAGCTAAAGGGTATGGACTACCGAAAATACATAAAAAAGACATACCACTGAGACCCATCATCTCAGCCATAGGTAGTCCGACGTATTCGATCTCCAAGTTTCTGAGTAATTTACTAATCAAGAGCATTCCTAAACCTGAGTCGTACATTAAACATAGTTGGGACCTTATTGAAAAGCTTAGCAATATCCAGGTACCTGATGATTTTGTTTTAGTCTCCTTAGATGTAACGTCCTTGTTTACGAATGTACCTAGTGAATTAGTCAAGTCAGCGATAGTAAATAGATACTCCTTTAAAGCGCAACATTCCACCATGCCTTTAAGTGAAGTATTAGCGGGTGTAACATATTTACTTGATAACGTCTATTTCCAGTTTGATAAGCAATACTATAAACAAATTTTCGGGTCACCCATGGGTTCCCCAATTTCACCGGTTTTAGCGGACATCGTAATGGTAGATCTGGAACGGGAGTGTTTGTCTAAACTGAACTTTAAACCATTGTTTTATTATCGGTACGTCGACGATATCATCATGTGCATACCTAGGGCTAACGTTGAATATGTAACTGATATTTTTAACGGTTTTCATGACCGCCTCCAGTTTACGCATGAACTGGAGGATGAACGTAGGCTTAGTTTTCTAGACATTCATGTAATTCGGGATGATGCTAACATGATAATTACTAATTGGTACCGTAAACCAACGTTTTCTGGTAGGTTTTTAAATTTCAACTCATCACACCCTCAGGCTCAAAAGCGTGGTATGGTTTTCAACTTAGTGGATAGAGCGATATCACTATCCCACCCAAAATTCCACACTGAGAATTTGTATTTGGTCAGAACCTTGCTACGTGATAATAATTATCCTGACTCCTTCTTTGAAAAGTTAATAATCGATAGGGTTAAACATTTGAAATTTAAGAGCCTACATAATAAGAATACCAACATAATGATCACGTTAACCGACCCAGAACAGAACACGTCCGTTATCACAGTGGTCAGTGGTCCAGTCCGGTCGAAACGTAAACTAGTACCGATACCCTACGTCAAAGGTTTTTCTGAAAGATTAGGTAGCTCGCTTAGGAAATATGACTTAACACCCGTCATGAGTGTGAACAGTAATCTTAGGTCGGTCGTTACCAAAGGTAAAGACCTCACGGACAAACTAGATAAATGTAATGTAGTTTATAAGATTCAATGCGAAGATTGCTCGGCATCTTATGTAGGTGAGACCAAACGTGAACTGAGAACTAGATTGAAAGAACACCAAGACAATCTTAAGAAAAATCCAGAATCACATTCTGTAGTCTCCTCTCACCAAATTGAATACAACCATGTTTTTGATTGGGATAAGACAGTTATACTTGATAGGGAAGCAGTTTAGTCCAAGCGCATCACCTCGGAGATGTTACGAATAAATTTGCAACCGAATAGCCTCAACAAGAAAGAGGACACTAAAAAATTACATTTACCTTATTCCAACATGCTACACAGATTTAGATCAAAAAGTTGCTCCTAGTTTTATTAGATGTTGTTAATGGTGAAAAAAACTTGACTATGAGAGTGGGCTCTATTCGGGAAAAAAATATAAACAACCATTGACGTCAGTCATTGACGTCATTCGCTAACGTCACAAAGTTTGAAATATTCACATTATTACCTGTGATGTATGTCAACAAGACGAGCCTCAGCTGAGTCCGTATATAATAAGAGTTGTCACACCCCTCTTGTTCATTAAACGTTTCACGATCACAGGATGACAGACTGCTCATCCTGTTGTGTGACAATGGCTATATTAAGGATGCCAAGTTTTTTCACCTAACACCAACCGATTAAGGTAATTAGATTTTGTTTACGATTAGGTCTTATCCGTCTCTCTACTTTGTACTACATGTGATTTCCATTTAATGTTTGACTTCCTTTGTATTATTTGCGATAAGCTTGTTTTTAATCATATTGACTTTCAACATAATTTTAATAGTTTGTACACATTGTTAGACATCTAATAATTTTCTGTAATTTTTTCTTTAATAAACAGCCTCTGATGAGGGCAGAACATGACTGCCGAAACGTCAGGCATTTTTAACAAAACGAAAAAGTGACTCGACTTGATTGATTGAGACCCTCCTCTAAACATTGATTTTTGTCATTTCTTTTCAATTCCAATTTTTTACGTAGACAAGAGAAGGTAGAAAGAATCATTCGATAGTTGAAATCTCCGTCATATAAGTGGAAGTACATAGAAAAAAATTCTCCTTGCCGATTGTCGTGTATGTACGGAAAAATAAATTTTTAAATAAAATGAAGAACTGATCCTTTCAATAACGCAATGGACAAGAAAGTACTGATTCCATCAGGCTGGTGTTGCACGTCACGGTTTGCACGTAAAAAATTGGAATTGAAAAGAAATGACAAAAATCAATGTTATTGAAATGTGAAATTATTTCGTCATTTAGGCACGCCTTCCAATTGAGATAGAAGGCTCAAATTGCGACCAAAATTTTTTTTATTTTTTTTCCAATCATTGTAGGGGGTGCGTCTAGTCCGATTCAAAATTGGGTTTTTTAACGGACACCCTTATATTATATATGGGGAGTTCCATATGAAATGTACAATTGGTTGTCCACACCCCTTTCGATTTGTCTCAAACTTAGTCAAGTTGAGTAATCGGTTGAAAAAAAAATTCCTCTAAATAATGAAAATTCTACCATTTACAGGTCGCGAGTAACAGCGATTCACAAATTTTGAATAATTTTTTTCAAATCGCTGTAACTCCCTAACTACATGTCCGCGCCTAAAGATCAAGTAGGTCAAAAGTTTTGTAATTTGATGTACTTTTCGATGTTGCCGCGAGACAAAGTCGATTTTCAGTTAATGGTGAAAAAAACGCGAAAAACGCGATATTGATCTCGTTCCCCAAACTTTTTTGGGGTCCATTTTTCATCATAAAATGCGGCTATTTTTTCCGCAAATTTTCGTGTAAAGAAAAGTTACGGGACTCAACTGGTTAAAGAGATATGAGGGAAATTCCAGGAAAAACCGACCGGATTTGGACATTTTCTGATTTTAAATTTTTCAAAACTATTGAAACTTTTTTTTACGTGAAATAGACGTAAAAACAGCCAACACTATCGGTTTTTTTCACATCTATTTCACGTAAAAAAAAAGTTTCAATAGTTTTGAAAAATTTAAAGTCAGAAAATGTCCAAATCCGGTCGGTTTTTCCTGGAATTTCCCTCATATCTCTTTAACCAGTTGAGTCCCGTGACTTTTCTTTACACGAAAATTTGCGGAAAAAATAGCCGCATTTTATGATGAAAAATGGACCGCAAAAAAGTTTGGGGAACGAAATCAATATCGCGTTTTTCGCGTTTTTTTCACCATTAACTGAAAATCGACTTTGTCTCGCGGCAACATCGAAAAGTACATCAAATTACAAAACTTTTGACCTACTTGATCTTTAGGCGCGGACATGTAGTTAGGGAGTTACGGCGATTTGAAAAAAATTAGGGGAGCTAGGGGCTAGTTGTAACAGGGGTAAGTAGTAACAGCTCAATTACTCGGTAGATTGCAAATATTTTCATGGGGTTACACATCATACGCAATACATATGAGGGGGGCTATTACGTAAGTACAGTAAGTGCCATGCGGGACGTTGCAGCGAGCGGTCGTGAGTGGGCGTGTCATTTTGGCAAGGTAGCGAAAAAAAATGTGTCTTGTAAACTTTGATTTTTGATGTATTAATTGATTTTTTTTTCATATATGTTTGATTTTTCATTTAGTCAATGTATTCAGCTTTCACGTGATATCTTAATTTTTTTTGATAATTACTTTGGTTTTTGTTTAATTAATCAAAATATCCTAAATCATGCGACGGGGCAAGTTGTAACGAAATCGCGGGGCATGTTGTAACGCGTGTTACAACCTGCAACTTGCGATTTTCTTCGAGCGGCTAGACTTTCTGCCTCAAATGTTAATGCGCTGATTACTTTACGGAATCTATAGAATGAAAGAAAAGAAAAAAAATTTCAAATCTAAAAAAATAAAAATTAATAAAAAAAATGAAAAATAATTAAAAAAAAAAAAAAAATAAGTATAAAAAATAAAAAAAAAGATGAATAAAAAAAAAATTGTAAAAGAAAAAATAATGATAAAAGAAAAGAAAAATAATAATAAAAGAAGAAAACTCAAAATACTTCCAAATGAAGTGTTTTTTTTTTAGTGTTACTACCTGCCCCACGCCAGTTACAACTTGCCCCAAGTACGAGGCAAATTGTAACAGGCGACTTGTTTTGGAAATATGTCTATTGTGCTGAAGTCAACCAACTTTCGATTGATATATTCTTGCATATGATGAATGAATAGGTACGCTTTCCATAAAATCAGTCATAATCAAGAAATGTTGAGAATATCTCAAAATATGAGCATTTTACCAAAAATTGTTACAACTAGCCCCTAGCTCCCCTATTCAAAATTTGTGAATCGCTGTTACTCGCGACCTGTAAAAGGTAGAATTTTCATTATTTAGAGGAATTTTTTTTTCAACCGATTACTCAACTTGACTAAGTTTGAGACAAATCGAAAGGGGTGTGGACAACCAATTGTACATTTCATATGGAACTCCCCATATATATACCCGACTCAGTTATTTGTTATCCCGTACCATCCTCACATATATATATTTACAACATCTGCATGTATAGCAAGTACACGGGAGGTAGGGGGGATACGGTAAGATCTGGTATATAAGCGGTAGGGTATTATATCTTAAATATATATATATGGGGTATTCCACCTCAACTCGACGTGTCTCCAGACCTTGACAATTCCGATATCGCCAATTTTTTTTGTGCATGTTGCACCATCAGATACGACTACTCTCACCGAAGCTTTTGGGGGTCGGTCTCATCGTTTCGATGAGGCAGAATATTGAAATTTCGTTGTTTTTGTTGACACGAAGATTTCAAACGTATGTAACTCGGAATCTATCAGTCTTATCGAAAAAATCAAAAGCATTAAATTTCTTGTTTTTGAATGTTCTATTTGAAAATCATTTTTTCAGAATTCTTTAACCCTTGTGTCAGTTGTTATTCGCGAATAAAAATTTAAATGCTGTTTTTCGAAGAATAGGCCACCTTCGATTTTACTGAAATTTTTACACGATATTCTATGAAAAATTACGCGAATTTAAAGACCTTGTTTGAGATGGCACGATTTTTGGTTTGAAAGTTATAATCATTTGAAAATCTGTAAAATCCTATAACGGAACGAAGGAAGGATTGGAAATTAAAACAGTCATACCTAGTTTGCGTAATAACTTGATGGCGTGAAAAGACTGATTATTTATTCTGTTCTTAGTAGTTAGTACAGTATTGACAGGTTCAGTAACTCATATTCATTAAAGTATGAATTCCAATTTGCTGTGTACGGTCACAACCCTACATTTGTCCTTTTATTTTTAAGGATGTTTGGGAGATATATTCAAATAGTGAGAAATCTTCGAAATTTTTATCTTTGAAAGATAGATAAATGAAATGCTCACTGCCAAAATTTCAAGTCGATTCACTACACCGATTTGAGAAATTAATTTTTCAATTTGCTTCTCATACATGTAGAGTAGGGTGGTCCTTATTTGGGGGTCGGTGGAATTTTGTGCGTGCCGCCCCCTAGATTGGTTCGAAATAAATTCAAAAAAACCTTGGAATAACTTGAGCTTTCTGGCTCAGCGGGAAAGTGTGCCAGTAAGCCCGTACTTTTTTCCCGTTTGAATAACATGGGATTTTGAACCAACTGAATACATTTTTCTTTTATGAGCCCATCGTTGATTGGAAAAATCTGTTACTCCGTCACTTTATAGTGTTATAGTGTGTAAGTTGATGCACATTTTTTAGGTCACCTCAAATCATATTTCACAGCCGACGATTTCGAAAAATTACAACTTTATCCACCTAAAAGGGCTCGTATCGGCTCGTATGATCTTTTGATCATGATTTCCTATAGTTTGTGAAAAATTTGTACCAACTTACACACTATGATACTATACAATGACGAAGTGACAGATTTTTCCGATGAACGATGGGCTCGTAAAAAAAAATGTATTCAGTTGGTTCAAAATCCCATGTTATTCGAATGGGAAAAAAGTACGGGCACACTTTCCCGTTGAGCCAGAAAGCTCAAGTTTGTCCAAGGTTTTTTTGAATTTATTTCGAAACAATCTAGGGGGCGGCACGGACAAAATTCCACCGACCCCCACATAAGGACCACCTTAATGTAAAGGTATGGAGAGCCGATAAGGTTAGTATGAAATCTAACTTACCGCACGGGTGATGCGAGAGATTTCATACCAACCTTATCGGCTCTCCATACCTCTACTTTCGGCGCAAAAAGGTTTGGCCCCTCTGTTTGAGTGATCATAACTTCTACAGGAAAATTGGTAGAGCATCGAGTCTGGAAAGATCGGAAAGCGCCAAGTTTTCTGCGTCTAATGGTTGTTCGCAAATTTCCGTGTAAAAATCGTGAAAGCCGTTATGATCTCCGAAAAGTTGAAAAACGTAGTTCCAACGGTGCGATTTGGGGAACGGATCGGTACGGACGAACCTGAGCCAGCTCAAAATTATCGTCAGGATATACACTTTTTGATTCCGTAATCAGTTTTTGGTTCGCAATAGCGGACTTCCAGTAATCGACGTCAACAATTTTTCAAATTTTCGCGGGGCCGCCTGTGTCCCCTAGCTGCTTTCACGATTTTTACACGGAAATCTGCGAACAACCATTAGACGCAGAAAACTTGGCGCTTTCCGATCTTTCTAGACTCGATGCTCTACCAATTTTCCTGTAGAAGTTATGATCACTCAAATAGAGGGGCCAAACCTTTTTGCGCCGACAGTATGTGTATAAGAAGCAAATTGAAAAATTTATTTCTCTAAATCGGTGTAGTGAATCGACTTGAAATTTTGACAGTGAGCATTTCATTTATCTATCTTTCAAAGATAAAAATTTCGAAGATTTCTCACTATTTGAATATATTTCCCAAACATCCTTAAAAATAAAAAGACAAATGTAGGGTTGTGACCGTACACAGCAAATTGAAATTCATACTATAGGCCTCTTGGATAACATACAGACAGAGTAAACTAAGCGTGTGTGGCGTATACATGCATAACATTGACGTCCAAGTTTTGCAGACGTCCACGTTAGGCGGCGCTGTCGGCCGTATATGTACACAGCTCTCACGCACACTAGTAGCGTGTCTGTATTTTATCCAAGAGGCCTACAACGAATATGAGTTACTGAACCTGTCAATACTGTACTAACTACTAAGAACAGAATAAATAATCAGTCTTTTCACGCCATCAAGTTATTACGCAAACTAGGTATGACTGTTTTAATTTCCAATCCTTCCTTCGTTCCGTTATAGCATTTTACAGATTTTCAAATGATTATAACTTTTAAACCAAAAATCGTGCCATCTCAAACAAGGTCTTGAAATTCGCGTAATTTTTCGTAGAATATCGTGTAAAAATTTCAGTGAAATCGAAGGTGTCCTATTCTTCGAAAAACAGCATTTAAATTTTTATTCGCGAATAACAACTGACACAAGGGTTAAAGAATTCTGAAAAAATGATTTAAAAATAGAACATTCAAAAACAAGAAATTTAGTGATTTTGATTTTTTCGATAAGACTGATAGATTCCGAGTTACATACGTTTGAAATCTTCGTGTCAACGAAAACAAGGAAATTTCAATATTCTGCCTCATCGAAACGATGAGACCGATCCCCAAAAGCTTCGGTGAGAGTAGTCATATCTTATGGTGCAACATGAACAAAAAAAATAAGCGATATCAGAATTGTCAAGGTCTGGAGACACGTCGAGTTGAGGTGGAATACCCCATATATATATATTGTAATATTTTTAATATTTGTTGTAATAATAAGTTAATATTTATGGATTCCCGAGGGAAATAAAGTGAATCAGATGAAATATAATCAATTGGGCAAAAGGTTTATGTATTCAGAAAATACAGGTCTGCTTCAGTACGAGGCTAAAGACAGACTAATTTGTTTTACAATAATACTTATTGATACGGCAACGGCGATTCATATATTTTGAGAGATGTCTTTTATCATATAGACTACTTGATCTAGATCGTATGAAAGTAATATATAGGGGTGAATTCATCAAATATAACACTACTCCCCCCTTAGTGAAAGAGTCGACCCGACTCGTAAGGTAAATATAATAAAAATTGTCTATTTAAAATCATCATAAGGATTAGCAAGTCAATATTTGAATCATAAAATCTATGTGCTCTATTTAGGAAAATCGGAGCTGTGGCTCAAATAATTAAAAATTTTCCTAAGTACTATCTGACATTCGTCTTCTTATTAGTAGGGAAACCACAGAAAACCTCTAAAAAGATAGTCTAACTTAATTTCACAACATGGGTTTTTACAAAAATCTTCAAGAACAGGAACCAGGAACAAGAGTAGAAACTCAGGAATACAGGATCAGTAGACAGGAATCAGGAAATAAAAGTAGAAACTCAGGAACAAGGCGAAGAATTCCTTGGTCATTATGAAGAAAGTCCTGAATACTGGAACAGGAAGGGGTTGGAGGGGTAGAAGGACCAAAGACTGGAACGGAAAGTCCGATTCTGAACTCCAGGAGATCCAACTCCAAACCTCTTCGAAATAAATCATAACGACCTAAATGGGAGGACAAATGTTATTCTCTCGAAATAATAAGGTCATAAATATGAGTTTCTCTTCTAAAAACTCTTCAAAATTATAGATTCCTTTCAAATCTCTTTTAAATCAAAATTATAAATTCCTTTTTAAATATTTTCTTTCAAATGATAAATTAAACTTTTTGATATTAGATAGATTATTTCAAATATAATAAATTAATAAATTAAATTATTCAAATCAAAATTATAAATTCCTTTTTAAATATTTTTTTTTTTTAAATGATAAATTAAACTTTTTGATATTAGATAGATTATTTCAAATATAATAAATTAATAAATTAAATTATTCTATTAAATAAATGTTATAAATATAAATTGGAACGATCTTATCTGAATAGAAGTGAGGAAACCGGAATAATAGGTCAGGATGGGATGAATTAGGCTTCCTTCTTCTCGTCTCAGAATATCATTTCGTCATTTAAATAGAATATCCTACTATCGGAATATCGGGAGCTGGAAAAACTTGGGTTAATGTTTGTAAACTAAAACATAACCTATATGCAGATTTTCCGCTCAGATCTCTTATATAGCTATCACGCTAATGAAATAAAAGAAAAGTTAGATCGATTGAAAATAAATAATGAATTGGAAGATAAACGATCGTAGTCGCATTTAAAACATTTACGTAACACTTTTTCTATTAAAAATTGGATAGAACTAGGACTATTAATAAAAAGTTTTAAGTTCCGTTGAATCATTAGAACCTACTCTTTTGAGGTTATTGGTTGTGAATCTGAAGAGGGATCTCTATCCCTCCAGGAAGTCTGATTTGAATAATTATTTTTCTCGTCGTCTTTTCGCCAAGACGTCCGAGAATCCGAAAGATTATCATTAATTGAATTATTCCTTTTTTCTAATGAGAAACATTTATCTGTTACATGACCTATCTTATGGCAGAATTTACACACGGGTGGAGATCTGCCTCCGTTATTTACGTTGTAATTATTATTATTATTTCTGTTATAATTATTTTGCTGCCTGGGAGTAGTTTTCTCAGAATCGTTTGATTTTATAGGGATAATAGGAATTTTATCTGTTTCAATTTGTCTAATTTTTCCTACTCCTAAATGATGTTTAGTCAATGCCTCAATTTCTAGACCCTTAATGACCGCTTCTTGTACAGAAGAAGGTCCTGTCAGGCTAAGAGTATGTCTCAACTCTGGGTCTGTTATTGCATTAATGAATTTATTACAGGCTAACATGTCTCTAGTAGGTTCATCACAATTGGGTAAAGCTATTCTAGCTAATCTTTCTATTTCTACTCCGAGTGAGGCAAGACCTTCTTTCTTAGCTTGTCTTTTAAGGTCTAATTGAGTTAAAGATAGTTTTGATATAAGTTGATTTCCGAATCTCAAACGTAAGGCTGCGCTGAGTTTATCGTAATTTTCAATATCTGAATCAGCAAGAGCTGATAGAACAGCCAAGGCAGGACCTCTTAAGCTACCTGCAAGTTGTCCGGCCTTAGTAATAGAAGACCAAGAGTTTACTTTTGCAATTATTTGAAATTGTCGTTCATAATCAGCCCAAGGAATTGATCCGTCGAAGAAATTTACTTTAAGGTTTGACGATTTTTTTGTTGACTCAGTACAACCTTCATTACGAGTAATAATTGTATCGTTGATCTGTTTATCGCGACTACTCCCGGCGCGAGATAAATTGAGAGGAAGATTATTGGTTGTATTATCTACGTTTTGGTCACCAGCCATATAATTAGTATTTTCTACGCCTCGTGCATCCCGAATTGTACCTCCAATTCGGTCGCTTTGAGCTACAGTACGGGTGTGTGGCGTAAAAGTTGCCGCTCCACCCGTACGAGGTCTACGTATTGTTGGGGAAGGTTCTTCTTCCCCATAGTTTTGTACAGACCGTATATTTGTGGGTTCAATTATTTCCTCGATTCTCACTGGGGATCGTCGGGGAGTCGAAGTTTGTGAGACTACGTCTTGAGGTTCAAGACGTCTCATAAGGAGGGACATGGTGGTTTGTTGGGCTGCCATATTAGCTTCCCTGTCAGCTCGTTGAGCTGCTAAATTCGCCTCTCTTTCAGCTCGGCGTTCTTCTCTCTCCTCTTTCTGTGCTGATAGAATAGCTTCTCTTTCTTCTCTTTTAGCCAATAGTTCAGCTTCTCTTTCTTCTCTTTTTGCTAATAATTCAGCTTCTCTTTCCTCTCTTTTTGCTAATAGTTCAGCTTCTCTTTCCTCTCGTTTAGCCTCTCTTTCTTCGCGTTTTGTTATAATTTCGCGTTCTTCACGGGCTGTTTGTGCTGCTAAATTAGCTTCAAGTTGAGCAGTTTGAGCAGCTAGGCTTGCTTGTTGTTGTGCAGCCATAACTTGTAATAAACGTTCCATCATATCAACCTGGGGCTGAGGTGCTGGAGCTTGTTGAGGTTCTCGTCGACGAGACATTTCGTTTCTTTTTTTAAATTCTTTTTTTTAAATCCTTTCACAATCACGAACTCTCTTTCAAAAATTCACTTTATCGATCCCGGTAAGATCCCGATTCTGACACCAATGTAATATTTTTAATATTTGTTGTAATAATAAGTTAATATTTATGGATTCCCGAGGGAAATAAAGTGAATCAGATGAAATATAATCAATTGGGCAAAAGGTTTATGTATTCAGAAAATACAGGTCTGCTTCAGTACGAGGCTAAAGACAGACTAATTTGTTTTACAATAATACTTATTGATACGGCAACGGCGATTCATATATTTTGAGAGATGTCTTTTATCATATAGACTACTTGATCTAGATCGTATGAAAGTAATATATAGGGGTGAATTCATCAAATATAACAATATATATGGGGCTTTTCATGCCAACTTGACGAACGTCTGACCCTGACCATCTCGGATTTCATCGACTCTTTTTTAAATAGTGGTCTGCAGGTTCAGGATCTCAAAAATATTTTTTTTCAATTTTTCATAATGACCGTTATTTATTTATAATTTTTGAAATGGACTCAAAGTTCGACCCATTTTAAAATTCTGAAAAAATTCTGAAAATTTCTTTCAAATTTGAGGATCATTTTAAGCCCTTATATAGAGTGGTCAGTATAATAGAATCCTTGGGAAAAATCAAAGAAAATACTTGAGATTTTTTTTTTTTTTTTTTTTTTTTTAACGTCATTTTGTATCAAAACAACTCGTAGCTCATAATTGGAGAAAAACCAAACAAAAAAATGGAGAATTTGATGAACTTTCTCATGAGCTGGCAAAAATTGATCAGGGTACACGACATAAAACTGCGAAACGTATACCCGATACCCAGAAACTCCACTGCCTAATTCCTCGCACAAATAATAAAGTCGAAGTCAAAAATTTCTCTCAATCTGAAATATCCAAATTGTATACAATTGTTAAATAAGAGAAAAAGTGAATATTTTTGTATACACGCATCGGAATAAAATCTTTGGACAATATTGTCATCTATGTCGTCATTATTTGTAGGTTTTGAAATCCATACCTACTTTTTCTGGAAATTGATACGTTAATGAGTTCAGATATATACAAATGTGATCCAGTTACAAACTCCAATATAAGTACATTTTTCAGACTTTAAGTAAAAGTTATTTATCTTCCACGATATTTGACATAGGAAGGTCAAATTATTTCTGCATTTTGAACCTCATTAATCAACTGAAAAGGATTTTTCTACATCATGATGTTGGGTTGAGATAAAAAAATGAAAAATTCTCCATTTTTTTGTTTGGCTTTTCTCCAATTATGAGCTACGAGTTGTTTTGATACGAAATGACGTTAAAAAAAAAAAAAAAAAAAATCTCAAGTATTTTCTTTGATTTTTCCCAAGGATTCTATTATACTGACCACTCTATATAAGGGCTTAAAATGATCCTCAAATTTGAAAGAAATTTTCAGAATTTTTTCAGAATTTTAAAATGGGTCGAACTTTGAGTTCATTTCAAAAATTATAAATAAATAACGGCCATTATGAAAAATTGAAAAAAAATATTTTTGAGATCCTGAACCTGCAGACCACTATTTAAAAAAGAGTCGATGAAATCCGAGATGGTCAGGGTCAGACGTTCGTCAAGTTGGCGTGGAAAGCCCCATATATATATATATATATATATATATATATATATATATATATATATATTGTTACGTTTCGGTTCTTGAGCGATACCACCGGTATCGCGAACCGAGTGTAATTGTGAGTTCTTTGCTCGAATTATGTTTTCTAGACCTTTAAATCAATAATTTAATGTTCCCTATTACGGACTTGAGTCGCCGTGCAACTAAAGCCGCCTCCCCACAGACCTGAACACGTAAACGCGCTAAGGCTGCACTTTACCCACCTAACCTTTTGATTTTAGTTATGTTAAAGTTAGTTTATCCCCAAATTTTCTAAACAATACAACCTGCTGTGCCAGACCTGAGTGCGTCAGAGACACACTAAGGCTGTATGTAGCTTTGGTTGGTTATACCAATGAAGAAGAACCTGGAAATGGCGGATAAGGGATCTGCATAGAGTAACTTACTTTTTAAATAACCAAGAATTTCGATTTATTTTAATTTTTCCAAACCTTGCGGTTGCTACCAATTACTTATCCTATATTTACAGTGTTCCTTACTTGCTAACTTTCTATATTGTAGACTATTTGTATCGCTAAGCGGTGTTTGACAGGTTCGTCGTTTTTAAAGGAAATTTCCGTTACTTTACTTTATAATTTGATTTTCTATATTTTGATTAAATAATATATTTTCTTTTATGATAATTTCTTTTATTGATATTTTGGATTTTATTTGATTTCTGTTGAAATTTGCTATTTGAATAGAATAGAATTTATATTGAAATGAAGCTATTAGTTCACAAGGCGCTCTGCCTATTGTGACTGATGAATAAGAGCGTTGCGAGTCAACCCGGTGCTATACCGTAGAATTGCTGGTGATGAGAGCTGTGTCTCGACTTATATACTTGCTATGACGTCACGCGACTTGTCGCTCTCGTCGAATGTTCTAGAGCGTTCGATGCTAGCAACGGCTGATGTTTGAATTGCTAACGGTCAGGCCTATGTTGTCTGATCCGTTACATTGCCCCCTTCGATCATCTGATGGTCGGATGATCTCTGATGATACGTCTCGGCTGATGATCGATTCTTGATGCGGATGTGGTTTTTTGATGAACTTGACGATTTTTGTTTTATCCCCTCTTCAGACCAAGTGGGTCTGTGGGATCCATGAGTACGGGTATCTCCACAGTATCGTTAGTCGATGATTGATGGAGTTTTCTGCGCTTGTCAGCTGATGATTTTATTGCTGATTTCGCCCACTGTTCTTGTCGTTGCCGTAGTGTCATTTCTTCTCCCTCGTCATCTGATAAATCTAGTGTCCCAAAATTTCGGAGCATATTTATCAGTTCCTCCGGCTTACGGTTCTTTCGCCGATCGTAGTCCGCAATGCGGTTTCGTTTTGAGCCGGTTGTCGAAATGGTTTCAGTGACAGTGTGGATAGCTGTTCGTCCATTTTTCGCTGCGGTCGTTGAAACGTCACAGGATCTGTCAGTTACCCGGGGTATTTTAAATCTTCTGATGTCCGGCTGATTGGGTTCTAACGCCTCAATCTTCCTGATGGTAGGTGGAATTTTGTTTTTATCTTTGGTTTCGGATGTTAATGTTTTTTCTTTCAGTTCTTTTATTTCAGATAACTTCAAGCGTGGAATGCAGATCTTTAACACCAGATTGTTGTTCTGGTCTGCCGTAATTGGTTGATCTACCTGGGTCTCCTGCACAACTATCGTTGGATCGACGCTGGTGGTCGGCGCATCCGTGATTGCATTCACCTGCTCAACATTAGCTGGTCGGCTAGGTTGAATTACTTTTCGCCGGCGATTCAAGCGTGATGGATCCATGAGGTGGCTTGCTGTTTGATATCCTCTCCCAATTACATATCTTCCAGATCCTGATTTAAATTTTCCCGAACTAATGATGCCTTTATCCTTTTCAGATATACGATCGTCATCGTCAACGGCTTGGGTTTGCGTACCCTTATCTTACACACTGATGTATCCGTACTCGAACATGATAAGTGAATGTGATGACAGTAGATAGGGGCAGCTATGGGGAGACAGATATTCCCCCTTTCCCCCCCCCCGACTCATCCTGATAAGGGATGATAAGGGGTATGTGGGTCAGTGTGTTATCTTATCAGTCTGGCCCACATCCGGTCTGGTGTGTACGGGGACCTTCTAATCAGCTCCCCCCCTCCCCCTCCCCCTGTCTGCGGTCACTGGCCCTGACCATGCTACCCCTTACCCCACCTCCCCCCGGGTCAGTTGTGGGGTGAGTGCATCGCTCTGTCTCTCTCTAGTCTGGGTCTGTCTCTCTCTAGTCTGGGTCAGCTATGGGGACGATGACGCGTTCTACCGCCCACACACACACGCGCTTACCTCACCGTGTCCGTGTGTTCTAGAATGTTCTAGAATGTTCTAGAAGCTTCTGGAAAGCGATAACGATGATATCCCTACTCCAAAATTTTTGTACTTGGAAATATTTCAGCGGCATCCCCTGTTTACTATATCTACGCTTAAAACTACAGGAGGCGGGGGTGAAGGAAAGAGATTTGATGACGCGACAAATACATATCGTACGTTTCGTGTCCGTGTGTTCTAGAATGTTCTAGAATGTTCTAGAAGCTTCTGGAAAGCGATGACGCGTTATCCCTACTCCAAAATTTTTGTACTTGTAAATATTTCAGCGGCATCCCCTGTTTACTATATCTACGCTTAAAACTACAGGAGGGGTGAAGGATAGAGATTCGATGACGCGACAAATACATATCATACGTTTATTCAAAAATCTTAATGCTACGTACAATTATGCGATTATTCATTAGCGATACAAAAATGAAGGGCAATATAGAAAAATGACATACAATCAAAACTATAACTACGATTAGATTAAACGAAATCAAAATGAGAAGAGTAAAATATATAGAGTAGTATAATATTATAAGCAAAGAAAAATGACATGCAATTAAAGCTAGGTATACAGTGAAAGCTATTACTAGGATTAGATTAGGTGAAATCAAATGAGAAGAGAAAGAAAAACTTAAAAATATTGTGTAATGTGATTTTAAAAGCAAAGAAGAATTATAATCAATTAAAGCTAAGTATACAATCAAAACTATTACTACGTTTAGATCAAGTGAAAACAAAGGAAAATAAAAGAACTTAAATCTAATTATACCTAACAAATCCGTACAAACTATGAGATATTACATTTTTTTCTAGAAGTACAACACTGTAGGTGACAACCGATCAAATCTAGGTCTTCGCGGGACTTGCAATTTCGGAATGAGGTAAGTTGTTTGTAAAATGAAGCAGCTATCGAATCATTTTTTTCATAATTATCGGTAAACATATCAAGAAACTGATGCAAATCAAATCCGGCAGCCATGAACCACACAAACATAACACAGTATTGCCCGCACACGTTTGACGAGAAACTTTGCAACCGTACGATGTTCCAGGTGTACCGTTCGGAATTTCTGCGTAAAGTCCTATTGTGATGAGGCACGAGCGGTGGTATGCCAAAACTGTCAAAGTATATTCCATGTCCGGCTGCGTTGATGTAAAACGCCACCCAGTGTGTACCGGGTTGTGTGTGGTCATCCGTGTTAGCAACAAAAGCCATCGGTCGTGTCCATACCAACGGTATCCGATCTGCGGGGAAAACCTGGATCTTCTTTTGCTTGAGAAATCTCCGCAACGCTTTCCGTATCTGTAGACTGTCCATTTTTCTCGTCGACAATATTCAGAGACGATGGTGTGATAGATAATTCCGTCGTGACTGTGGAGAGACTCGTGTCCTGGAACTCTGTACCCACTATAGTTTCTGTGGAATCGGACATTGACCGATCAGGTAGATGAGAGGAACTGTCACACGTGTGGGCCGTATGATATCCACCGGAGCTGTTGCTGTCAACACTGGTACAGGTTGAACTCTCATCCGGGTTCGAACGACGACTGCCAATTATCGTATTCGCATGAGCTTCATAATCATACTTGTCGAGGATGTTCTTCTCGTTGACCCAATGTTTTAACTTGAGGGCATTGTTTAACGCACAGGCGAAATATTCTTCTTTCCTGACTCCGTGATGAATACAATATTCAGTATTTGGCTCCAGATCGGGAAGTGCAGGACAGTCATACTCTTCGAGGTTGACAACTTGGCGTGACGTAATAACCTGCAGATACTGGGCTTCGTATTTCCCTCGTGTTACAATACGGTACGCGCTTCGAGCTATGTCCCGTAAATTGAGTTCCAGCTTTTTCACAGAAGTATCCCCCTCGAACCACTCGATACCGTGCTGGTAACACGTGTTATGATTATTAGCTTTGCGTTCTCTTTGAGTCAGGCTGGTAAACGGATAAGGTGGCTCGATAATCCAATGGGCGTGGAACGACTTATCCAGGCAGACTACGGCCACCTCTTTCGGTAGCAAATTTCCAAACACATCACTAAATCCTTGAATATCTACAACGTAGTCCATATTTGTGAGTAGGTGGTTAACACTGAGTATATAAGTTCCGATCGCGGTGAGGTTTGTAGAACAACTGACTCTATCGTCGAATGTATAATCGTCCTTTTCCCCCAAAACCTTACAATCACCCCGTTTCCTCCTCCATCTTCGTCTTCTACAGTTTTCCGAGGGTTGGTGTTTCCAGCGATAAAGTTGTCGGTTGGACCACACGATGATAAAGGTTGCCGGTTTCTGACGAAAAACAGGAAACTCCGCCTCCCGCCCACCTTCTAACCGCCAAAGTCTGTGATAACTTGCCTCGCTGCGTCTATTTCTATGAGATTGTCGAACTCTGCGTAAACTATGCAATTTATGGTTTCATCCAGAGCCTTGTCGAATCGCATTTCGATCCTGAGAGTACCGTGTTTAATTAGCGACCAATGCGAGGGACAGTTGGCCGAGAGGTCAGGTGTGAGATCGAAGGCCATCAAACAGTTGCCTTTTTTGTACTGCGAACGGCTAATTCCGTTGCCTTCGTTGAGAAAATGAATACCGGTGCCGGAGAACAGGGTGTGATACGCGTCGACGTACAGATTATCTTTACCGAAGTTTGTTTGCAGAGGTTTTGAGGGGATTTGCACACCGTCCACGTACAGCGACAGGTAGTTCAGCAAGAAACTTTGGAAATTGAACGGGTTGCGTAGTCTGTCTCCGTTGAATGCCTTGTTACTGACGAAGCCAAGAATCACACGTTTTGGCAGTTGACCCAGTACCACGTTGTCCAACGTCTCCGCTTGTACCCCAGCGTGAATGGTGAAAGCTTTCACTTCCACTCTTGTAACGGGATACTTGGCCGTTCCTTGGGCCAGGGTTCGTGCATGTGCCAGTAGGATACCTGGGCTGATCTTTACGCGGCGAACCATTAGAGAAGTGTCAACAATGTGCAGCGTGTGAAGGGGATTTTTTTCCATTAGACAAAAGCTGTCTCTTGACCTTACGAGGCGTAGTCGTAACTCCACACCGTTGAGCAAAAACTTCTCTTGATTAAATACGTCGCAGTGGAGATGTCCAATTAGATCGACTATACGGGCGTTTTGCATCATACGTTTTCGCGTAGTGAATCCTTCGTCGGCATCTTCGCTGTCGGCATCGCAGACGTCCGATACGGTTTCTTCGCTGTCGTACCACATGGCGCACGAGAGATGCGAACGTTTTGCGGGCGGGGCGTAATTCAATAGAGTCTCAACGTAGGCACGATAAGCGTAGGAGTTGTTGGCTGGTGAAACAAGTTTTTGATTGAAGAATATGTCCACTTGGTTGAACATCGAGTGTAGAAGGTTGTTCACAGGTGTAGCGTACCGGGTGGTCACAGCTTCCGCCGTTGCTGCTGTTGGGTTATTCTCAGGTTTAATCAATTGCACCTGCACGCGTACGCTTAACATGGTGTGGGCCAAATCAATGTACTCGTCACCTTGGCCCGGTACCGCGAATTCGATTGGCGAATCATCGGTTAGCGAAGAGACAGGTTTGTAGTGCACCCACTGACCACCCTCAATAGATGTTTGCGTAGGAGGGATAGTGAACAAATCTAGCTCAGACTTCATACACTCGCCAGAGTGTGCGTGTAGGAACGCCATTATCCGTATATGCGTGTGTGTGTGTGTGTGTATGGGAGATAAACTTATCGGGGTCCAAATATGTCGGTCAAAGCTCGTTTTTTAGAGGTCTTCTTTTTATTTCCTTTTTTTCTGGACGCACTTACTTTCTTCTTGTTCTTGCTCTTTGTCTTCTTCTTCTTTTTCTTCTTAACTGATTTCTTCGGTCGTCTTTTGTTAATTCTCCCCTTTTTGGCAGAAGCTCCAGCGTCGACTAGTCTGTTTACGCGTGCGAGCATCGACTGATGTCTCGTTCCTCCCACACCGCTCATATACCCCGAGCCCTTCATCAATTCCCCAATTTTTTCTTCAGCTCTTCGTTTCAGATTCCGAGTCGATTCGTTGATGCGCGTCTGCAGAGACTTTTTGAGCGGTGTGTCGCTCTGCATATCCGTCCTAACGTTCTTCCCCGTGCGTAGAATCTCTTTTCCGACAGCCCTAGCCCCACTTTTGAACAATGGTAATATCCTACGGAATAATCCTCCCAAGAAGCTACCGATACCGTGACCCCGCTGGTGAGGGTGGCCTCGGTAGAAAATCTCCATACCTCCTCCCAGCTGACTCTCGTAGTGTTCGGTGTAATGGTCCATGGTCTTTTCCCCTACGATATGATGACAACGACGACGATGATGTTGATGATGACGATGAAAGGGTTCTTAAATCAGCGAACGCGTCTAAAGTGAAGTGTGACGGTCAGCGTCCCACCTTCGAATGGCACGGGTCTGCCAAGATGATCCCTTATATTGATTTCGACGGTTCGGAAACTTGTAAGCAACAGTGGTAAGTAGTACGGCGGTGATAGGGTCTTTATTTCCGATTCTCCGCGAGTCGAATGCGAGTTTCCACAGGCATGAATAACGCGTAACAAAGGTGCGTAAACATCACCGACGATGCGAGGCTCGACAAGATCACAGTAGACAAACATCTGACACGACGGTATTACCGGAAAGGGGTTCTCAGTTTGGGGATCCCGGGACAATATATCCGTTCGAGTGACGTCATCGGACCCATGAGCATTTCTCCATGATTTAGGTCTTGCGGTGATAGTCTCGGTTCGTTGCGACGACGATGACGACGGCGATGAAAATGTGAGCGGATAATGGATCTCTGCGAGACCCACCTCCCACTCACCGTCCAATTCGATAGCACGCGGTAACTGTGTCATGTAGCAGCAGGTACGGTTATCGGGAAAAAACTGCATTGAACTGTCGCTCGGTAGAGTGATGTAAAATTGATTAGCCCTCATAATGAGTTGAGAACGTACGCTGGTGTGTATAGTTCAATCAACGTGCACACGCCTACTGACCGTCTCCTCCTCCTCCTCGTCAGTTCTGAGTAAGCGTGTCTCCTATTTTTCCCCCTCCGCCACCCTCTGAAGCTCGGCTTCGTAGAACGCACCGTCGATTTCCTCTCCCTCTAAATCCACCAACACGTAGACTACCGGTGAACGCGCGAGTACGCGGTGAATCTTGAACAATTCCTCGCTCCAGTTTGCCACGTATCCCTTCTCGAACGTACCCTTGGTTCTGCTGATTCGTACAGTGTCACCCTCGTGAAATCTTGGTTTACCCTTTGACCGCTGTGGATATCGTCTCTGCATGAAGGCACGAGCCTCGGCGGCGTTGCGCAACGTCACCGACGACGGAGCCATTCCGATACTCGAGTGTACGGTATCATTGTACGCCTGTACGATTTGCGGAAGGATATCCACGTAGCGACGCGTCTTCTTGTGCGTAAAGTATCGCCATAGGCGTTCCTTGAGCGTACGATTAAATCTTTCAACGATTGCCGCTTTTATGTCAGGGTTTCGAGTGACCCGATACCGTATCTCGTTAGCGTTTAGCAGGTTCTGAAAGACAGAGCCGACAAATTCCTTACCCTTGTCTGTCTGTAGTAGTACGGGCCTGCGACTGGTTGTGTTCAACACATGTTCGAATCCCTCGGCAACAGCTGTTGCTGTCTTACGCTTCAACGGAACTACCCACGCATACTTGCTCAGAACGTCAATGACCACCAGCAGATAGCGATACCCATTGTTATGTTTCTTTTCAGCGTTCAAATCGGCCAGGTCAGCCTCCCACACATCGTCGATGTTGGAAACGTTGTATCTTGCCCGCGGAAATCTTCTTCTCACTGATTTGTGTAACGTATAGGCATCTTGACCGGATAGCCAGTTTCTGACCGTTTTACGCGAAGTATCCCCCCGTGAGACACGTTCGAGGTTCCGTGCTCCCGTGTAGCCAGCCGGATGTGAGGGGTCGTAATATATTTCTTCAAGACTCGACATCTTTATTTCTTCAAGCGGAGTTCCATCCACCCACTGCGCCTCTGCCTCTTCTTATCGCTGCTGCTGCTGTTGATGCTGTGTTCTTCGCGTAGAATGTTTCGCTGGCTTTTACGTTTAGTCGGTACAGGTGTTTCGGTTATACCACCGTCCTCTATTTCACTGTTGCTGCTGCTGCTGCTGCCGATATTTTGACTGCGATGATTACCGTCAACACCCCTACCGCGTGAAAAACCCTGAGCGCTTGCGAACGATCCCTGACTACCGTTACCCGTGCGTCGGACCGTGGACGATGACGACGACGGTTGATGTGCAATAGCCGAAGAAGCGGCATCCGCCAGCTTATCGTTGTCGAAAAGGCGTATGTCTTGCCAAAAAGCCTCGTTACCCACGTAATCTCGCGGTACGTTGACCGCGTGGAGAAAACGAGCGAACTGAGACCTCCCCACAGGATCGAAACTTTTTCTCGAACGCGTGGCAAGATTAGTCAGATCGATAATATTTGCTCCGGGTACCGTTACACCGTCGATCGCTATTGCCCCGTCACTATTCCACGTGAAGCGTGTCGGCATATCGCCCAACATTTTTACCAAAAGTTTCGCTTTAGTTAGAAACTTTTTCGGAATGGTTCCCAGTATTCGCCCCAGATCCATTTGTCCCTCGTTAGAAGACGTGGCTCCGATCTCCTGTTTCAGCGGTACCCCCTCAGCATTTTTACCCGTGTCCTCCTCGCGAATGAGCATCTGTAACGGTTTTCTAGACTCCTTGATAAAATACAGATATCGTTGCAGCACTTGTTGATACAGCTTCCATTTTTCGGCATCCGTCGTTGTTTCTGATTTCAAAATGTTTCTCATCTCGTTATCTAGACTGGTGATGGGATCA
Organism: Tenthredo mesomela; assembly: GCA_943736025.1. Classification (NCBI taxonomy): domain Eukaryota; kingdom Metazoa; phylum Arthropoda; class Insecta; order Hymenoptera; family Tenthredinidae; genus Tenthredo; species Tenthredo mesomela. Next base: position 22,620,759 of record OX031013.1, on the reverse strand, counting down.
GCGTGGCCAGAATTGGGAGTATCCGTAGCAGCAGCAGCAGCAGCAGACGATATGCCGGCAGCTACACCATCCGTGACTCGTCTTTGGAATCTCTCCATACTTTCCATTGGAATTAAAACCATTTTCTTTGCCCGTTCCATCGTACTCACCACACACACACACACACACACACACACACACACAGTTATTTCGAAAACAGTCTAGAAATCAGGCTTCCAAGTATCGGGGCCAACAGCAGAGCAAAGAATCCACTTCCCTGTTGAACGAGAATTTTTTTCTTGGTCTTCCAGCTACCTTGATTACGGGCCAATCGACGAAGCGTCTGTCTGTGACGACGGAGCCGTGTCTTCTGCGAGTGGGAAAGCACGACGTTGCCCTCCAAGGTGTTGAGCGCGCACTCGCAGATATTCTTAATCAAAGTATTATCGGCTGTACGTAGCAGAGCTGTTCGCTGACTCGGTTTTAATTTCTGCAGAACGTGCAGCAGTAGAGTGTTTATTTTACTAAAGTTGGCCCGGCACTCCTGCTCACACGTGCGACGAGGTGTCTCAGCCATTATATCCGTGCTACTGGTATTGTGTGAGCACTGCTCGTCTTTATATCCTTCCGTGGAACGTAGACGTAATGATGTACGTCGGTGGGAAAGATACTGGTACGAAAACGGCAATTTTCAGGCGTTGATTGCTTCAGATCCAGCAAGAGATAACCGTGTGGCGCGGAGGTAGCCTCGTGATAGGCCTCCTGAAGGAATCGTGAATCTTCGGGGTAGACTTGTCGCGCGAGGTGTTGAATCTGACCACGATCGCGGGGATTCTTAAAGAAAACGATATAATTAGCGTTCAGAGAGATGTCTCGTTGACCGTGTCCCTGGTGAAACAAATTCTGCGTGATGTAGAAAACACTGAGATTCTTGTGATGACAGACTTTGGTGAACAGATCGACGACCACATTGTTTGACGCCTCGCGCATCAGATCGTCGATCACCAACAGCTTGGGCTTCGTGTCACCGTCGTAGTCGGCGTGCTGCGGTAATCCCTCTCGGTATTCTATTCCGTTACCCGATTCGTACAGCGGCTGCCACTCGTCGTAGTACCAAATCACGCGACTGAATTCCGTATCGCACATACTCCTGCTGTGTCCCAAGAAATTCTTTACAAAATTGGATTTTCCGCAACCCGAAGGACCGGCTACGATCGCAGAGAACGGATGCTTCCATCGTGTGTCCATCATCCTCGATATAGGTTCAGTTTTCCCCTTCTCTATACACAGAGAGTATATATATCTTCGTCCGAACGTGTAATCTGTATACAGACGTAGAAAAATCAGAATCAAAAACGTCCGGGGTAACTGTATATGTTCCGCGGGGATCAGCTTTTCACGGGGCGGCGGCGGCGGCGGCGGCGGCGGCGGCGGAGCGCGCTGAGCTATGAGCCTTATATCAGCGCGCGCGCGTACGCGTCGAGGGTATCAGCTAGTACCCTCGCACGCCCGCGGTACCAGCCTCATGCCGCGGAATGGATTCAGATCGCGGGGACGAGCTTGTCCACGCGCGTGCCCCTTGAATCAGCTTATTGCATCCCCGCGCGTGATAATTGTTTCTATTACTTTTTTATTTTTTATTTTTATTTTTATTTTTTCAGAAACACAGATAACGTATATATATATATATATATATACTGACCTTATACTGCGTAAACGTATATCCGTTATCTTCTATATTTATCTTCTGCGGTAGTGTGGCCGAGAGGTTTGAGTCGGAGAGAGATAGATAGATAGATAGATTCATTTATTATGCCCTGGTCAGTTGTCCGTGGGGCAAATGCAAAATACAATAACAAGCAAGATAAAAATAATACAACATAAAGCACTTAAGCTAGGCAACTTAACTAAATATAAGCATATAATTAAAAGTAAAGAACAGTATAACATGAAGCAGAGGAAACAATGTGCTAGAAAAATTTAGTACACAGCAGCTAAGCAGACTCAGTGGCCAGTTTAAACATAAGCAGTTAAGCTAGGCAACATAACTAAATCTAAGTATATAAAACTAAAGTATAGAACAATTAAACTTAAAGCAGAAAGAAACAATATGCAAGTAAAAAAGAAGAAAATATAATAACACAATAACACAATAACACAGCAGCTAGGCAGACTCAGTGTCCAATTCAAACAAATACTTAAAGAGCAAGGGCTTGAACAACCTGAGAGTTTGCACACCGGTTACCTCATCCGGAAGCGAATGCCAAAAATAAATGGCAGATAAAAAGAACGAATCACGATACGTCACGGTACGATGCTGAGGCACACGAAAAACAAAAGCGCTCGATTGACGAGTGGGGCGGCCTTCTGGCGGAACATGGTGAGCAAAAAGCTCAGACAAATAAGCCGGCAAGGTCCCCTGGAGGAGATTGAAAACCGAAATACCCAAAAAATAAAGACGCCTCGAACGGACAGTGAGCCAGCCTAGCTGCCTGCGATAGGGTGTGATATGCTCATCACGTCTAAGATTAAAAACAAACCTAATCGCAGTGTTCAAAAGGCGCTGCAAGGTAGTATTAAGTTCGCCAGAAAGATCGTTATAAACTAGACAACAGTAGTCAAACTGAGGAAAGATGAGGGAAACAACAAGCCGGGCCCTCAACTCACGCGACAAGGCATTCCGATGATGCTTTAGTTTATAGATCGAAAAATGAACTTTATTTGATACAGCTAGGACATGACCCCGCCAAGAGAGATTGGACATCATTACGACACCTAGATTACGCACTTCGTGAACATACGGAAGTACAACTTCATTCACAACAATAGGAGGAAGACACGCGAGATCAAGACGATTAATGTAAGCACCACTACCCGATAGAGAGAGAGAGAGAGATAGAGAGAGAAAACAAGAGACAGAAAGTGCGATAAAGTTAGAAAATAGAGAGTTTTGCCGAGTGAATGTAAGAGATTATGTAGAGATTATAGATTACCCCGGTACCGGGTGCGTTGGGAGCTAATCCCTGTTGCACGGATTACTTTTGGAGCGTTCAATGTTTGACGGGAATTCCCTGTAGCCGTAGGGTAAAGTCTGAAAGTTATCGGGGCAACGACGCCTCTTGACAATTACCGGTCTGCAGGTCTTAGACTCTGTACGCGTCACCACCTGGTGCAACACTGTCCGACGGATGGCGCGATACTGTAGTTGTATCGGCTCGGTGTTATCCACTACCATTCGCCGTATCGAGTCAAAGTTGACTCTGAGACGATTCGAGTAATTTAATGTAATACCCTCGACTTTGCATACCTCCGTCTCCTCACCGCTAGCATGTCGAACGATGTACGCGTAAAACTTTGCTCCTCCTGAAACGAACGCCCGTATGTAGCTACCTTTTCCGTAAACCTCTAATTCGTCTGTAAGATCACCCAAAAAGTTTCCCGTCTCTGGCTCGTATTCGTCAGGACGGTTCGCACAGCGTGTGTAGATAACCGAGTATGTATCATAGTACAACACCCTCCGATCGAGTTTCTCGAGATACGAGTATAACTTGAGGCGTGCTTGGGCGGTTGTATATGCCGCTATAGCTACATTTGCCAGGGGTGTCGGTTTAACACTCGCCTCGGAGTGAACCCATCGTATGTATAACAGTTTCTCGTTGACGGGTAGGAGATCTGTAACTTCGATCTCCGGATCGGTTAATATTCTTAACAATTGTCTACGGGAATTTACAACCTCGGTCTTTGACATATTCTCACGCTGACCAAACTTTCCCCAAAACGAGTTGAGACAGAGTTTTGAGACGGAACGTAGGCCTGGATTCTTTGATATCTTATCGCGGTCTAGTCGTATGCCCTCAATTCTCTCATATTCGGACAAGTAACGACCCCGCGATTCCTCGTCTACGCACCCGGCCGGCCATCCGCTAGCCTCCTGTTTAATCTTCAAAAAGGTGTCTATATAACCCGCAAAGTGACCACCCTTCCGAGTATGAGGGTCAAATCGTGTCATTGTATATTGCCAGATTTCGCGTACGTTCACCACCGTGTAACCTTTTTCCACTGCCTTTTTCAATTCATCGGACACCCAAGTACCCTCGAACCAACGCTCGAAATCGTTCTCGTGCGGACAGTCTGTTTGGAGCATTTCCTCACAGCAAGTACGGCACAACGCAAACATTAGTTTACCGTGCATGCGAATCGGTAATACGGGATGAAAGAGATCTCGCGGCGGTAGAACGCAACACTTGACCAATCCGTCGATTCGCTGGATATCGGTACCCCTGCCTCCTGTTAAGAATTTACAATCGTCGCCGACATAAACTGTCGGGTGTCCCATGGGAAACCGTCCGTTCTTACATATGTAGGGGTACAGAGAGCATACGTCCACGTAGCGTATTTCCTCGCGTACACCCTCATCCACGTTTGTGTTCACTTCGCGATAGCAAGACGTGTTACCCGTACGGCCACCGTAGAACGCGTCACGCGGATTTAACGCCTTGTACGAACCCGTGTTTGCAATTAATGACTGATTCGAAATATATTCACGCATTTCTTCGCTTTCATTTCTGAGTAGATCCCATTCGCATTCCCAAATCTCTGTAACGATGTATCCCAACCCTGTCATTTTAGCAGTCTTTGAGCGTGTTTCTTCGAGCCGCCTATCCATCGTGTCACCGGCGGTCAGTTTATTATCTCTGTTTATCTTGTAGCACAGCGGGCAGCCGTGCCAATAACACCCCTGAAACTCAAACACGTGACGTACGCCCGTTTGTTTATTTTCATAGTAACCGTCAACAGGACGACCCGTTTCAGGTATACGGAACTCGCGTGCCCGTGCCGCATGGGTGATTACTATATCCAATTCATGCTCCTTCCAGACAAGCCATTCGAGTGCCTTCTGGGATTGATTATCGACACGCCTATAACCCCCGCTGGGGATAATACCTATTTGCGACGGCTGTAAGAAATTTTTCCTAAATACCGTCATGCAGGCCGACGCTATGGTCGTACTCTCTGTGAACGGACACACACACCCACACTCGAGAAAGATGTCCCTAAACGCGATACACGCGCGTCGAAGAATATCTACATCTGCCTTGCAGTAAGTCATCAACTCTTCGTCAAAGTCAAATTGACGATTTTGTGCAACCTCGCTATTGTACCAGTTGTAAAAATCATCTCGAGCACTCACACTCATACTATCCGGTATGTAAAATTTAGCCGCAGGAAGTGGCCCCACGTAACCGCTATTATCGGGTGTGTTGAAAAGATGAGGAAAGAATCCCTTGACAGTGCTCGGAGGCAGACCGAAAGCTTTGGGTAGAGCAGATAACGCCATGGGCATATAGGCTAACGAGTCAAGGAAGCGAGTATGTCCCGTCTCTAACATTATGATTTTACTTCCGTTCAAGATTACTTGCGGTGGTTCGTTGCCTCGCTCGACTAAAAATCGCAATATGAACTGAGCGTCGAACCCTTTTGCGTTGTGAGCTATACAAATAATTTTAGTGAAATCACGGATCGGTCGCGTGACAAAGTCAACAAATTGTTTGATAGGATCGAACTTGAAGACATACTCGCGCGTGAGACCACAAGAGTCGCAACCGTTTTTTATTTCCAAATCGTGAATGCACTCGCTACAAACCTGATGAGCTACGCACAGATTAGGCACATGTATGTTCGTTCTTTCATCTCCCTCAACAGTCTCGCACTGCTGTGTCTCAAGATCGTAAAACACGAAGATATACCGGGACTGCTTCTTATCGCGTTTGATAGTGGGCATGTGACAGTTATGATTATACGGCTGCTGAGAACAACAGGTGGCACAGTACCGTGTCTCGCACGAGTGTACACCTTTGGTACGATCCGTAAAACGCGTACAGTTACCACAGATCTGAAGAGTTTCGCACACGCTGCGACGTGGACTGAACGACCCCGTTTTCCGATGCCTCGCCAGACATTCGTTACCGCGAAAAAAACGTCCGCAGAATCGGCAGTCTAGACTCTCGTTAGCTGAATCGCAGGCGGGAACCGAAAGACATTGAGGACATTTGCGCGAACATCGGTGCTCGTTACCGGTCCTGTACCCTTTGTTACAGGATTCGCAGAAATATCTCGCTGCCGCTGCAGCCGTCAGACTCAGAACAGGTTTGTAATGCCGTTTAGTGGGAAAGTAGAGGATATTCAGTTTATACGTAACACCGGGGCGTCCGCTCGCCGTAACCACATCCGTTCCGTCATAGAGCGTCTCTCCGCCGTTCCCCAGTTTCCCATTTTCATACACCACGATCGCTATACCTTCGCGAGCCAAATAAGTTTGAAACAGATTGATCTCGGGTACGCCGCAACCCTCGATCGGAATTTTTACACCCGCGTCTTCTATCAACTTACAGGCGGCGATGCGTTGAGACGACGATGCTTTATGTCTAATCAAACCCCAACGCGCGTGTAACGCCCCGCTACGGATGGATCCCCTCTCGGCATGAGCTCTGGCTACAACAAGAGCACGCGGAAGACACATATTGTCAGAGTTTCCAATTTCCAAAACAGAGCGTTTTCCTACACCGTCGTGCGTCAATCTCATTGCCTTACCCCGCCCCGACGGAACTCTAACGGTATTCACGGTCACGGTGATCGTCTGATCTACGGTAAACTCGGACGCGCTTTGTGTCACACCGTACACAATTTTCCACAAATCTTCGTAGCGCAAATCTTTAACAGGTCGAAACGAAAGACCAGCGGCTCCAAGATTGAAAGACCCTGCATTGAAACTGATTCCAATGTAGTCTGATTCGCGACACGAACCGGTGGCATAGGCATGAATATTCCTGAACGCCCCCTCTAACCATTCGACGGGATTTGCACCTTCTGCAACCGGTTTTATCTTGATAACAATCTGACGACCGTTAATTTCGAATCGTTTGTAATATTTTCTAAGCTCGCTAATCACTTGGAAACGATCTTCCGTCAAAGATGACCCATTCTCGAAACTTCCCACCCCATTCACCCCACCAGGCTGTTCTACCAACGAAGAATTTTCCCTAGCTATTCTCTCTGAACTCTCCTCGCTATCATCCTCGCTATCATCCTCGACAGTACTTCCGTCCTCGTCAGTATTATCTGTGACAGGTCTGTTTACGTGTCCGCCGTGTTGAATCCCCGAGGTACTGGCTCCTTCGTTAACACGAAATTTACGAAATCCCACGGCTGTGGTCTTTCCATCTGTTTGTATTTAAGATAGAGTTGGTCAAGAGTGAAAGTAAATAAAGGATGTTATATTGGATGTATTTATAACTTATTTAAAATTTATTTGAAAAATTGTTCATTTATCTGGTTTACAAGCCTTACAAGTAGAGTTAGGATAGTGCTCGTTTGGTAAATTTTCAGCTACAGGGTCCTGATGATGATGATCATGATGACGAGGTTCTTCGTCCGCTTCGTCACGACGTTGGGTGCTTGATCCGCGTGCGTCACCCCCTGTTACCGCGTAGTCGGAAGAATCACCGGATGAAGCCGCATTGCTGCCCCAAGTTGGCATAGGTCGAAGGACCCAATTTTTATTTGGGATTTTCAAAACAGTCGATAACCAGGGATGACGAGATTCTTCGCTGTCGATCGAGGAGCTGGGTATAATTTCATACATTTCCGTATCACTGTCGACTGTCGCCTGTTCACCAGCTGTCCGGGCCTCGTATTGTTCCACCACTGCACACAGCATCTCATCGGTGATACTGTTATCTTCAAACATATCCGTGTCATTTGAAACCGGCACGGGATTCGGCCGAGTTTTCGGACCCCGTTCTTGCACCCCGTTATCGTCGTCTTCAGCGGTAGCCACCCTAGCCTTTCTCTCGTTTCTCCCAAGTCTTGACACCTGACGTCGCCGCGGGGTTTCATGAATGTTATTCTTACTACGTGCACGGATCACATTCAGACACTCGTAATACTCTGTCATCAGTCCCCGCAATATCCAGAAGGTAGAAGTACCACGCGAAATCACCGTTTCGGCAGCGATTCGCAAACATTCCCACGACTCCGCGAAAACGCCTTGATTATACAGACGAGAAATAGACCTCTCATCGCACTTAGCAATCATTCGTCGCACCTGACGCAACAAATTTTTCCGAGTCATTCGGCCAAGCGATCGTGTCCATCGTATACCGCAGGACCTATCAATAGCGCTACTCTTACGTCTGGCATAAGAGACCGCCTTTAGCACTATAGCGCGATACTTGTTGTTCTGCGTATCAGGCATGATTTAAATTGAACGTGGTTATTCTTGGGAGATCACACAAATCGACGTCAACTCCGACACATGTACCGTGCACTTACTCACACACACATACAGACATTATACAGAGTGTAAGATTGGAACTTGTATACAAAAAATTTCCTACTGAAAAAATATCCCTTGTGACAAGCTATATATCGGTTTCCCAAGGGACCACGTGATTTGAATGACCAATGAACTAAACCTCAGAACACAGCATTTGCGGCTGCTTAGCTGACTGATATGCTGGAAATTTCGGGAAAATAACCTATCTCTCGTTCTGTTTCCGAATTTCATCTTTCTATCTCTATCTCCGACTCTATACCCTGTTTCTCGCCGTTGAAAAAAGTTCATTTCATGCGATCTGAAAAAAGTTGAGATGCGATAAACGATTACCGTAGTCTCTCAGCGTTTTACACTCTGGACCAAATTACCGTACGCCGTCATCAAATTGCTACCGACGACGCCCCTAGTCAATATCGCAGGACTTGACCCTCCTACCGTTAACGAGTACCGATGCTTGGATTTAGCAAGTAAAGTTACACAGTAATCTCTTAACCACATCCGCTCATCAGCGATTAAGAACGTTTCAAAATTTTGGTATTTCCCATTCATTAGTCTGTTGTTTTTGTTCCCCGGACACACCGCTTCAACAATGGAGAGTGGGTGTAGGTCTGACTTTTCGTATATGTGTTTGAAAAATTTGGAGAGGGGTGCAGAGCTGGCTTTTCGTATATGTCTTTGAAAATTTTGGAGGGGGTGCAGAACTGGGTTTTCGTATATGAGTTTGAAAATTTTGGAGAGGGGTGCAAGTCTGGCTTTTCGTATATAACGACGTGCAGTTTTCACCAGACTACTCACAACCATCAGCTAGCCTGAAAAACGTTTTCAAACAACCAGCGAGAAAAAATATATATACAACTTTCATCATGGCCGGAGAATCGGGACTTTACTGCACATCGGCAGGATACACGCACGAAATGGGTAAGTTATACTAAATTTTATTAACTTACTTGTAATACTATCACGCTGCATTACAACTCTAAACAACATTTCCGAGACTGTCATTTTTTATTATTTTCTCGAAACATTGCCTCATACACACCAGGTGTTTTTCCTCAATATTATACAAATAACTTATTTAATTGTTATCCTAAATTTCATCAGATTACCGGTAATACGTAGCATCATAACTTTAAACTACATTTCCGAAACTGTGATTTTTATTTATTTTTCTCGAAACATCACGTAATACACAACCGACGTTTTCCTCAATATAACAGAAATAACTCATTCAATTTCGTAATTTGCAGGTACTGCTTTGTGGAGGCAGAAGGTGGCGGAGGTGACGCGGGCCCTGGACCCGCAGGAGGCCCGAATGTATTCTGTGAACGAGGTGGAGTTCGCGGCGGATATTTTCCGCCAGTGGGCGTTAATTCGCAAAGTCCGCGGCATGACGATGTTGCGACGGCGCTGGGTCGCCGAACCGTGCGAGACGTGCCGCTCGATGGTGAAGGAGGCCATCGAGAAGCTGTTGGGGGCGGGCGAATTTCGTCCGTTCCCCAAAAATTTCCCGGCACGCCGGTGACATCAATGTTTTTAATATTATTATAATTTGATTTAATATGTGAAATCTTCAAATTTTGAATAAATAAGTTTAGTTTCGTTTATGTAACTGTTGCGTCATCAAATTTCTAACCTTCCCCAATACTCTAGTGTAAATATAAGTATATATATAAGATTAGTTTAAAAATAATATTATTCAAATAATATTCGTTGCTCAGTTTCCGTTAGTGATATCAGTCTGTCGTTGAAATGTTCGAGCTAAGCTTATCACCTTGACCGGAAATATCTCTACAACTAACACATGGGAATGGTAAAACAAGAAGGAAGTGGAGGGGGAAATCGGAGGGTCCAGAGGGTTGTGTCGTCTAGATTTTAATCAGTATTATTGTAGCCGCGATCAAACCGAGTCGTAGTACAATGTCGACACCTAAATCGAAAGTACCCATGGGTAACGCAAGTAGAATTTTTAAGAGTTTTACAAAGCCAATGAAAAAATCTCAAAGAAATCTTATTCTCGCGACTACGTACGGCTTGAACAATTCTATAACTAAAAAGATTGTTGTCGGTCTCGGACTTGGTGCAGACGAGTCATTTGTGCCAGTGATCAAACTCGAGAGCAATGCCTCGTGCTGCATATATTTCAACGCATCGGAGTGGTCTTTACTGGCAGACGAGTTGGACACCATCAGTGAATATCTGGATTCGAGCGGCTATTCAGCTGCAGATTGGTATTTCGAACATCTTACGCTAGGCGGTTGTACCATAACTTTCACCACCTCTCACGGTTCGAAAAGTATCAGTTTTGAAGCAAATAATATCGCCGAAGAGACGGATGGTGCTGATCCTGAAGAAGAAGAAGAAAACTCCGAGACGAGCAATGGGGGTGTCAAGCGGAAGCTGTCTTATCGTCCCACGATAGTGATGCAGAAGACTACGTTTGACGGGTTGAAGACGGTGTTTGTGTGTGTAGAAGAACAGTTGCACCGCCTTCAACGACTTGCCCACAGTGTCAATCAGTGTAAGAAACTGTACATCGAGCATATAGCGGAGAAGGTGAAACTACAAGGCCCTCGAGAGCCATCTCTTCATCGAATAAATCTGCTCTCCACAAGGGAGTTTGATTTTGCAAGGGCACACGTCAGGTTACAACTAGAGGAAGAATTTGTGAATAATTATTGCGACATCGTTCTGCTGGAATTGACAAAATTATTCCCGCATTATCTCGCAGTAGGAATCAAACAGAAGGTGGAAGAGGAATCGAGCTGATCGTCGTTTGCAAATTATCGTATACGCAATGTCGATTTACGTTCCTATACGTTCTGGTTCTCGCTCTGCAGAAGAAACTCTCGACGCAACGGCAACGGTGACATTATTGGATTCTGATAACCAGCAGTCGTGTATGACATCACACCACTCAGGTGAAGAAACACCCTGTGTTAATTACCGTGTAACAAACATCGATTCTGAAGTTTTGGAGACCTACACCTTGTTGTTTGTGTCGGTGATGATGTTAATGCTGTTATCTTTTATATTACCTTTCATTTTGTATCGCTCATTTGAATGTCATGAATGATCGCATAATTGTACGTAGCATTAAGATTTTTGAATAAACGTATGATATGTATTTGTCGCGTCATCAAATCTCTATCCTTCACCCCTCCTGTAGTTTTAAGCGTAGATATAGTAAACAGGGGATGCCGCTGAAATATTTCCAAGTACATAAATTTTGGAGTAGGGATAACGCGTCATCGCTTTCCAGAAGCTTCTAGAACATTCTCGAACATTCTAGAACACACGGACACGAAACGTACGATATGTATTTGTCGCGTCATCATATCTCTTTCCTTCACCCCCGCCTCCTGTAGTTTTAAGCGTACATATAGTAAACAGGGGATGCCGCTGAAATATTTCCAAGTACAAAAATTTTGGAGTAGGGATATCATCGTTATCGCTTTCCAGAAGCTTCTAGAACATTCTCGAACATTCTAGAACACACGGACACGGTGAGGTAAGCGCGTGTGTGTGTGGGCGGTAGAACGCGTCATCGTCCCCATAGCTGACCCAGACTAGAGAGAGACAGACCCAGACTAGAGAGAGACAGAGCGATGCACTCACACCACAACTGACCCGGGGGGAGGTGGGGTAAGGGGTAGCATGGTCAGGGCCAGTGACCGCAGACAGGGGGAGGGGGAGGGGGGAGCTGATTAGAAGGTCCCCGTACACACGAGACCGGATGTGGGCCAGACTGATAAGATAACACACTGACCCACATACCCCTTATCATCCCTTATCAGGATGAGTCGGGGGGGAAAGGGGGAATATCTGTCTCCCCATAGCTGCCCCTATCTACTGATGACTCATACTCGACCTCGAGCTTTTATATCGTCCTCTTCGTCTCATCGAACCAAGGTACGTTAGCAATTCAAACACAACCGCTGCCAACGATGACAGTCAGCTCCCCTAGGTGCTAGCTTCGTTAAATTTTCAAATTTCAGGTAACACATAGTGCTTCAGCATGTTTGTATGAAAACGACCTCGCTCTTTTCGCGTGTTTACATTTTCTAGAATAAATGTAGCTTCGCCAATTCGGTTACAAATACGGTAAGGTCCCTCATATAAAGCTAGAAATTTTGCCATTGTTTTATTTTTTGAATCAGAGACATTTAAAGCTCTTACCAAAACCAAATCATTTACTTTGAATTCTGTCATTTTATGACTTTCATTGAACCTTTTGGCTCTGCTACTTCCATTCTTCCTAATATTACTCTTAACTAAACTTAATTTTAATTCTAATGGTATATCTTCTTTATCTAATTTGAACCATTTTTTCCAGAAACGAGTAGGCGGTTCACCGAGCTGGATTTCGCACGGGCAAAATCCAGTCGATTCATGGTACACCTCGTTCACGCAGCTTTCGATAACTTTCAACCAATCAATCCATGAGGTATGTTTTCCTGTCAAGAAAGTTCTAAAAAACCTTCCCAATTCACGATTTACTCTTTCGACCATATTTCCCTGAGGATGTCTAATTGATGAGAATATAGGTGTTATATTTTCCTCTTTCAGTTTCTTTAACCATAGCGCTGACGTGAACTGTGTTCCATGATCGAACTGGATCTTGCTCGGCTTCCCAAGCTCCGGTATGTATTTCTCAAAGATGCATCGGATTGTGGAGCGCGCGTCTGCAGTTTTCAACGGATACAATCGCACAAACTTGCTGAATGTGTCAATGGCCACTAACAACCATTTGTAATTTCCTTTACTCGCGGGTAACGGGCCTAAAAAGTCAATAGAAACCAATTCCCCGACCTCACTCGGTGTGATGTTCTGCATCCGAGCGTAGCTGTATCGGTTCGGTACTTTACATAGCTGACACCGCTCGCAGCTAGCTAGAATTCGTCGAATGCACCGCGCGAATTTCGGAAAGTAGAAGTTTTCATTCAACAATTTGTAACATTTTCTAGCCCCAACATGTCCGTATGCCTCATGTGTCTCTGTTACTAATTCTTTTATCAAATCCGACGGAAGATAAGCTCTCTTGGAGCCCCCTGGTTCCCAGTGGTACCAAATCCCTTGTTCCAATTTTAATCGTTTTTTATCCCTTGTTAAATCCTCATCGACGAGGCGTTTAATATGCGGATCATCAGCTTGAAGCTGTTCGAAAATTTTCAATTTATTTTCTAAATTTTGGTTTATATTTCTTGCTAACGGCGCAATTATTTGTAGTTTGTTTATTCGTGGCATTTCGTTGATCTTGTCAGGTGGATATCGGCTAAGCGTGTCTGCAACGATATTGTCCTTGCCTTTAACGTATTCAATCTCGAAATCGTATGTTTGAACAAACAATATCCAACGCGCCAACCTTGAACTGACTAACTTGCATGTCGTCATGAATGTAAGCGCATGATGATCGGTCCGAATTGTTAACTGAGCACCGATAATAAATGTCCGGAACTTCTCCAGCGCAAAGACTATCGCCAAAAGCTCTTTTTCCGATGTAAAATAGTTAAGCTCCGCCCCCTTTAGCGTACGACTAGCAAAACCTACAATCAATTCCTCGTGTTTGTCGGATAACTGATACAACACGGCACCGATCGCAAAGTTGCTTGCATCACACTGCAGATAATACCGTTTTTTCGGGTTTGGATGATGAATGATCATCTCTTTACAAAATAATTGTTTTACTTTATTGAAATGCGCTATCATTTCTTCGTTCCAATCCCACTTGACATCCTTTCGTACTAATTTTAGCAATGGAGCTGTTGCATCTGAGTAATGTCTTGCAAATTTTCCATAATAATTCGTCAGACCTAAAAATCCTTTCAATTGTTTAACGTTCTTTGGATCGGGAAAGTTTGTTATTGCCTCTATTTTTTCTGGTTGTGGCAAAATTCCATTCTTGGTAATCCGATGCCCTAAGAAATCGATTTGTTCCCGAAAAAACTTTGATTTATTGAAATTTATGGTCATGTTGTGCTTCCTAAAAACTTTAAATAATAACTCCAGGTGTGCCAAGTGAGATGGGAATGAGTCAGATAGACACAGTATGTCATCAACGAAGTTGATGGTAAATTCCTCTGTTTCCTTCAAGACTAAATCAAGAGTGCGGATGAGACTTGCCAAGCTGGTGCTTAATCCGTAGGGTGTCACCGCGAATTGATATGTCTTCCCCTCGTACATGAACGCCGTATATTTTCGTGAATCCTTATGTAACGGTACTTGCCAAAAACTCGCAGTTAGATCAAGGCTGGACATAACGGAATTGTTTCCGCACTTTTGAAACAAAACCTCAGTAGATTGCGCACAATCATGGTCAGGTACTATTAGCTTGTTAATGTAACGCGCATCTAATACCAGACGAATGTCGCCTGATTTTTTAGCTACCACCACTATAGGGTTTATATATTCGCTGTATGAGCGCTCAATGATACCAAGATTTAACATTTTATCAATCTCTTCTCTGACTTTATCTCTGTGCATAATCGGCACAGGGTATGCTCGTCTTATAAAGGGTCGATCCTCATATATTTTAATCTTATGTTCGTAAATAGTAACTCTACCAGGTATTTTCGAGAAAATGTCGCGATACTTTTTTAACAAGTTTGAAAAGGCGTTAATCTCACAAGCTTCTAGTATCTGACATTCTGATAATTTGCTATTAATCTCATCATCGGTTAATCCCGGATTATGTTCAGACTGATGACTATTAATTGCTTCGATGTTTGAAATTGTCTCTTTATCCCAGTTCGCGTTTTTATTTTCTTTCATTGTATTTATCTCAACTTGATCATGTCTTGTATTTATTTGAAATTGTAATTTATTTGAGTCTAAATCTAAGTCGGCTTTCCATTTATGTAAGGTGTCAATCCCTATTATGGCATCTTGCTTTAATCCGTGTACGATGAGAAAACATATCTCATCGGATGACGAACCGATCTTGATTCTTGCTAATATTTGCTCTTTTATCCGAGTAGGTTTGCCCCCTAGCACTCCTGATATCTGAAAGTTCACTACAGGAAATTTTGCGCAGTCTGCTAAAGATGTTTTATGTCGATTGTACCAGCTACCCGACACGCACGTTACATGACTACCTGTGTCTATTAGCGCTTTTACTTAGACATTCTCAATGCGCAGAAGAACCTCCGGACATTGTACTAACGGTTGACCTTCTCCTGTATCCTCTTTAATAAGATAATTAAGGTGGTTCTCCACCTACAGTCCCACCAAACGTGGGTTCCAGAGCAGATTTCGAGTACTTCTCGATGGGGAAAAAATCTGAAAAAAATCAAGCATGTGGAAGATCTTCGGGAGATTGATTTTGCATAATAATAATTTAAAAAAGTTATTAACAAATTGATGGAAAAAAAAACTGTTCAAGAAATTAGCCGATGACCCAACTTTTTTTTTAGGTGAGAATTATTTTTTAATTTTTCTGAATATCTATAAATTTTTTCAGAATTTTGGTAAATCTTTGAAAATCGCGTTTTGTCAAGTATGAAAAAACGCAATTTTCAAAGATTTACCAAAATTCTGAAAAAATTCATAGATATTCAGAAAAATTAAAAAATAATTCTCACCTAAAAAAAAAGTTGGGTCATCGGCTAATTTCTTGAACAGTTTTTTTTTTCCATCAATTTGTTAATAACTTTTTTGAATTATTATTATGCAAAATCAATCTCCCGAAGATCTTCTACATGCTTGATTTTTTTCGGATTTTTTCCCCATCAAGAAGTACTCAAAATCTGCTCTGAAACCCACGTTTGGTGGGACTGTAGGTGGAGAACCACCTTAAATGGGTTCTCGAATAAATTATTTTCTGTGTTATTTTTATTTAATTCTACCGCCGAAATGCTTTGAACACGCTGTACTGGTGTCGGTAAGAATTCTTCTTCCAGTACAGCGCCTTCTAGTTTCCCGCAATAGTTGAATTTGAATCGTTTACCGACTGTTCATTCTCCGTGTTTACAACGGTCGCTTTTATTTGTCGATTTGTCCAATTTGACCTATTGTTGTCATGCTCGCCTTGTCCCTGTTGATTTCGCGTTTCATGCTCGTTGTTTGTCGGTTTGAAACTCTGACTAGCGATCTCATTCCGCCATGACACTTGTTTGTCTCGGTTTTCATGTTGACGGTTGACGGTTTGATATTGTTTGTTCGCATACGTAGTTCTCGGTCTTGGTGCGTTAGATCTACCACCGAATTGCATTTCGTCTAAAAATTCTAGTAGTGCGTCGATGTCAACTATGTTGCGGCACCTAGCAGCTTCTACTATCGGTTCGTCGAAATGTCGCGTAAGGTTACGAACAATCTCCGTTTCTGACATGCACGGATCTAAACCCACGGCTGATGCGAACTTCCTATTTGCATATTCAGACCACGTTACCCTCGCGTCTGGAATATAATAACCGAATTCTATATCTTTTCTTAATTCACGCTGTGTTTCGATTCCCCAGTATCTTTTTAGAAATCGTTTTTTAAATTCGTCCCATGAATTGATTACTTCGCGACGCGCGATCCACCAATCCTTCGCATCCAACGTGAGACTCTGCCCCAACAGTTTTAGACAAATGTCATCGTGCCGAGCATCAATGACGGTAAAATACTCCTCAATTTCTTTTATATAGTTTGCCGGTCTTTCCCAGCTTTTTCCGGAGAATTGCGGCAGTCTAATATGTTTGGAAATGAAGCTATTGTATTCACTTCCTTGACATGAATTATTCGATTTTACTCGTCTAATTTCAGCGTTCACGCTAGTCCGGAAATTTTCATGTTTCCTCTCGATTTCTGTCAACTTTTTTACATTTATTTCTTGATGTTTCTCTATCTTTGTTTCCAAACAATTTAGACCGTCGCCAAACTCTTCTCTTATCGTATTATGCTCTTTATTATATTGTTTTTGACTTTCTTCTATTTTTTCGTTGAATATTTCGCTATTTATATCTAGTTTCTTATCTAATGCTTCTAATTGTTTTCTATATTTTAACGATTGCTCTTCGAGCCTTTTTCTGAAATTTTCCTCGCACGATATTATATTATCGGTATTTACTGCTTTTGATTCGACGATTGTTTTTTCTAACTTAGCATATTTTTCATCTATCTTTTTATGAATTTTTTCCAGTGCCTCTATCACCGAAGACTGCTCGACGACCACCGGCCTTCGACGCTCTGTTTCTTTATCTTTTTCTGTATCAATAAATGCCTTATCTAAATTTGCTGCGTCTTTTTCTTTATTATGCCGTCCTTGATTTCTGTCACCTAACCCTAGCTCTGTAGCCGAGTTGATGCTAGATCCCTTGTCCGCCATTTGCCTGGTTGTGACACCGGACTTTGACATAATCCGCAAAAATGACTCTACCAGCAATGAAGTTAAGTTAATTAGTGCAACGAAGTTAAGTTAAATTGAATAAATGACTCTAGATATTTTTTAAGTAAGTTTTTTATTAAATATTGATTATAAAAGCCCCACGTTGGGCGCCAAATGTTATGATAGCCCCACGTTGGGCGCCAAATGTTACGTTTCGGTTCTTGAGCGATACCACCGGTATCGCGAACCGAGTGTAATTGTGAGTTCTTTGCTCGAATTATGTTTTCTAGACCTTTAAATCAATAATTTAATGTTCCCTATTACGGACTTGAGTCGCCGTGCAACTAAAGCCGCCTCCCCACAGACCTGAACACGTAAACGCGCTAAGGCTGCACTTTACCCACCTAACCTTTTGATTTTAGTTATGTTAAAGTTAGTTTATCCCCAAATTTTCTAAACAATACAACCTGCTGTGCCAGACCTGAGTGCGTCAGAGACACACTAAGGCTGTATGTAGCTTTGGTTGGTTATACCAATGAAGAAGAACCTGGAAATGGCGGATAAGGGATCTGCATAGAGTAACTTACTTTTTAAATAACCAAGAATTTCGATTTATTTTAATTTTTCCAAACCTTGCGGTTGCTACCAATTACTTATCCTATATTTACAGTGTTCCTTACTTGCTAACTTTCTATATTGTAGACTATTTGTATCGCTAAGCGGTGTTTGACAGGTTCGTCGTTTTTAAAGGAAATTTCCGTTACTTTACTTTATAATTTGATTTTCTATATTTTGATTAAATAATATATTTTCTTTTATGATAATTTCTTTTATTGATATTTTGGATTTTATTTGATTTCTGTTGAAATTTGCTATTTGAATAGAATAGAATTTATATTGAAATGAAGCTATTAGTTCACAAGGCGCTCTGCCTATTGTGACTGATGAATAAGAGCGTTGCGAGTCAACCCGGTGCTATACCGTAGAATTGCTGGTGATGAGAGCTGTGTCTCGACTTATATACTTGCTATGACGTCACGCGACTTGTCGCTCTCGTCGAATGTTCTAGAGCGTTCGATGCTAGCAACGGCTGATGTTTGAATTGCTAACGGTCAGGCCTATGTTGTCTGATCCGTTACAATATATATATATTGATATATATTAGGGTGGGCCAAAAAAAACTTTTAATTTTTTTTTCTTTAGTTACCATGAAAATATTGCTCAAGATGATGAAAAAAAAGTCCTCTGAAAATTTGAGCTCTTAATATCAATATTAAGAGGTGCCGAATCGCGATTTTTGATTTCCCATTTAAATAACACAGGAAATTTTTTTTTTTTTATTTGGAATTTTATTCCGTTCCAACGAATCATCGTGTTATAAAAATCAATACATATTCTTGTAGGAAATTAAACGATCTCCAAAAAAGGTCTGATGTGATTTTTCGCTAAGTCGAAAAAAAAGTCGTCATATACCGTTTGAGGTTGAACTTTAACCTTGAATAACTTTGAAACGAGTGAACTTAGCGAAAAATTACATCAGACCTTTTTTGGAGATCGTTTAATTTCCTACAAGAATATGTATTGATTTTTATAACACGATGATTCGTTGGAACGGAATAAAATTCCAAATAAAAAAAAAAAAATTTCCTGTGTTATTTAAATGGGAAATCAAAAATCGCGATTCGGCACCTCTTAATATTGATATTAAGAGCTCAAATTTTCAGAGGACTTTTTTTTCATCATCTTGAGCAATATTTTCATGGTAACTAAAGAAAAAAAAATTAAAAGTTTTTTTTGGCCCACCCTAATATATATATATATATATACAGTTGTCTCTCTTTCTCATTTATAGTCCAGTCGGAATGTACATAAGGTCTATTCTTGAAAGTGTCCAAGTTGCCAATTTTTTTACGGTCTCATTGGATACCCAGGAACATATCCTGAAAAACTCGGTGTATGATAGGTCCGGGTTTGGGAGATAAACAATCATTAACAATTGAAAGCGCGTGATTTTGACGCGATCTTTTTATTTATCGAGTTTAGAGAAAAAAGTTTCAGACAAAAATTGTAGATCTCTTTATTCTCTACCAAATCCGTCTTAAAAAAAATCGCGTAGCGTTGATTGTTTGGCTGTAAATTGCAACGGAAGACTAAGGTCCGCGAAAACTCGGTTCTTTTGTTTATTGCATGCAGGTGAGTGGATTATTAACGCTCACTATTGGAACTCATCGCCAGTACAGAACCATCTTTTCTTGAAATTAACGCGCAAAGTTTGCCCGGCTATGTCATACAGTTTAGCAACAATGAATTTTCGCCTGAAATCCGCCCTTCCCCTATAACTTCTAGCTGAATGACCCCACAGAGTGCAACCAAAATTCTAGCGGTACGTTTTACCACGTTCTTTCGGGATCCGGTGAAAAAAAATTTTTTTTCATGTAAAGAAGGCCGTTAAAAAAGAAATAAAATTTTCGCTCATAAACAAATGGTAATAACTTCGTCAATTTTCAAGTCACCGGAAACATTCTTCGAGGATCTGATAGGTCTTCTTGAGACGCTTTTTTTGGAAAAAAAATCATCCCTTAATCTCTATTAGAACCGGAGATACAGAGAGGTTTAGCTATTAATTCATAATTGTTAATCTAATTAACATTTTATAATGATTCAAGTTTGTGCGTAATTTGGAGACATTCGAGTATGATATGCAATTTGTCTCATATTTCCCGAATCATTCATCTCATTGCAACGACTGGTTTAATAGAGCGGCGCGGGTGACATCGCACCGTCCGCCGAGTGAGTCCCGCCGGGCCGCGCGGTGGGGAGCGACTCGACCAATCGCGTTCGACGCCGCGCCGCTTAGTTAACAATTAGATTATCTCCCTTAATAATTGTCGTACAAACTTCATTTTTTTTTCAATCCGGGCTACTTTTTTCTCACCTGTCCGATTATGCTGTCCAAAATGGGCGTCGACCGATGCTCGTCGAACTAAATGACGTTGTTTCTTCGTTATAAGATGATGTTAATGAAAAGACATTTTGATTGGGTTGTATATATATAACGTGAAGTGTATTTGTATGTATTTTCAATGATTGCCCTTAGGGTTACATAATTTCCGATCCATTTTACATTTCTTTTACATTTCTTATACGTACATTCTTACAATTCTTCACAACGACCTTAGACTAATCACACTATACTTACTTGCTACACCTATGTTACTTGCTGTCTTTTTACTTTCTACTCCGTATGCCATTCGTTTCCTATATATTTGTGCTCCGTACCTCATCTCATCTTGATGATAAACTATATCATCATTTCTCATCTCGATTTCTCTTTGCGCTTTCTTTAATTCGTCTCTATATATAGCCTCTCATCTCATCATCTCTCTCTCTACTCATTTTCCAAAACTTATCCTTTTTCTATTTATCGACTATCCTATCGTCGGTGATAATGCAATACCGAGTAACTAACATTTGCAATACCGCGTGAGTACAAAAAAAAAAAAAAAACGAGATTTGGTGTGCATTCGATGTAGAAATAAAAAATACATTGAATGCACACCAAATCTCATTTTTTTTTTTTTTTTTTTGTACTTACGCGGTATTGCAAATGTTAGTTACTCGGTATTGCATTATCACCGACGATAAGATAGTCGATAAATAGAAAAAGGATAAGTTTTGGAAAATGAGTAGAGAGAGAGATCATGAGATGAGAGGCTATATATAGAGACGAATTAAAGAGAGCGCAAAGAGAAATCGAGATGAGAAATGATGATATAGTTTATCATCAAGATGAGATGAGGTACGGAGCACAAATATATAGGAAACGAATGGCATACGGAGTAGAAAGTAAAAAGACAGCAAGTAACATAGGTGTAGCAAGTAAGTGTAGTGTAAGTAGTCTAAGGTCGTTGTGAAGAATTGTAAGAATGTACGTATAAGAAATGTAAAAGAAATATAAAATGGATCCGAAATTATGTAACCCTAAGGGCAATCATTGAAAATACATACAAATACACTTCACGTTATATATACAACCCAATCAAAATGTCTTTTCATTAACATCATCTTATAACGAAGAAACAACGTCATTTAGTTCGACGAGTACCGGTCGACGCCCATTTTGGACAGCATAATCGGACAGGTGAGAAAAAAGTAGCCCGGATTGAAAAAAAAATGAAGTTTGTACGACAATTATTAAGGGAGATAATCTAATTGTTAACTAAGCGGCGCGGCGTCGAACGCGATTGGTCGAGTCGCTCCCCACCGCGCGGCCCGGCGGGACTCACTCGGCGGACGGTGCGATGTCACCCGCGCCGCTCTATTAAACCAGTCGTTGCAATGAGATGAATGATTCGGGAAATATGAGACAAATTGCATATCATACTCGAATGTCTCCAAATTACGCACAAACTTGAATCATTATAAAATGTTAATTAGATTAACAATTATGAATTAATAGGTAAACCTCTCTGTATCTCCGGTTCTAATAAAGATTAAGGGATGATTTTTTTTTCCAAAAAAAGCGTCTCAAGAAGACCTATCAGATCCTCGAAGAATGTTTCCGGTGACTTGAAAATTGACGAAGTTATTACCATTTGTTTATGAGCGAAAATTTTATTTCTTTTTTAACGGCCTTCTTTACATGAAAAAAAAATTTTTTTCACCGGATCCCGAAAGAACGTGGTAAAACGTACCGCTAGAATTTTGGTTGCACTCTGTAGGGTCATTCAGCTAGAAGTTATAGGGGAAGGGCGGATTTCAGGCGAAAATTCATTGTTGCTAAACTGTATGACATAGCCGGGCAAACTTTGCGCGTTAATTTCAAGAAAAGATGGTTCTGTACTGGCGATGAGTTCCAATAGTGAGCGTTGATAATCCACTCACCTGCATGCAATAAACAAAAGAACCGAGTTTTCGCGGACCTTAGTCTTCCGTTGCAATTTACAGCCAAACAATCAACGCTACGTGATTTTTTTATAAGACAGATTTGGTAGAGGATAAAGAGATCTATAATTTTTGTCTGAAACTTTTTTCTCTAAACTCGATAAATAAAAAGATCGCGTCAAAATCACGCGCTTTCAATTGTTAATGATTGTTTATCTCCCAAACCCGGACCTATCATACACCGAGTTTTTCAGGATATGTTCCTGGGTATCCAATGAGACTGTAAAAAAATTGGCAACTCGGACACTTTCAAGAATAGAACTAGGCGAAATTTCTGTACATTCCGACTGGACTATTATACACAGACACTCGTACGACTTGACGAGGGAGGGGATTGAAATTATTGCGCTATACTGTAGGATCTGCTATAGGTGTGTGTGTGTGTGTGTGTGTGTGATACCTCGGATGTAGAAAATTTTTATGAAAACTACACCGGCCATCAGAGCATATATATATTGTAATACATACCATATGTGAATTTATCGGACCAGTCGAACCAAATTTTTAAGTCTTCTAACTGAAGCTCACCTCTATATAGAGCGTGCAATCTCCAGATAGACCGAAAAAAACGGAAGTGCATCATAATTATTTTTTCAAGTAAAAATTCCTTCAGCCCGGGTTTGAACCGGGACCTCCGCATTTGTACTGCGACGCCTTGTCCAATTAGACCACTGAAGGACTGAAGGAATCTTTACTTGAATTTCATGTTATTGTCATTGTAAAGATTCCTTCAGTCCTTCAGTGGTCTAATTGGACAAGGCGTCGCAGTACAAATGCGGAGGTCCCGGTTCAAACCCGGGCTGAAGGAATTTTTACTTGAAAAAATAATTATGATGCACTTCCGTTTTTTTCGGTCTATCTGGAGATTGCACGCTCTATATAGAGGTGAGCTTCAGTTAGAAGACTTAAAAATTTGGTTCGACTGGTCCGATAAATTCACATATGGTATGAATTAATAGGTTTCGAACGATAGAGTCACTACACAATGTATATATTGTAATATTTTTAATATTTGTTGTAATAATAAGTTAATATTTATGGATTCCCGAGGGAAATAAAGTGAATCAGATGAAATATAATCAATTGGGCAAAAGGTTTATGTATTCAGAAAATACAGGTCTGCTTCAGTACGAGGCTAAAGACAGACTAATTTGTTTTACAATAATACTTATTGATACGGCAACGGCGATTCATATATTTTGAGAGATGTCTTTTATCATATAGACTACTTGATCTAGATCGTATGAAAGTAATATATAGGGGTGAATTCATCAAATATAACACTACTCCCCCCTTAGTGAAAGAGTCGACCCGACTCGTAAGGTAAGTATAATAAAAATTGTCTATTTAAAATCATCATAAGGATTAGCAAGTCGATATTTGAATCATAAAATCTATGTGCTCTATTTAGGAAAATCGGAGCTGTGGCTCAAATAATTAAAAATTTTCCTAAGTACTATCTGACATTCGTCTCTTATTAGTAGGGAAACCACAGAAAACCTCTAAAAAGATAGTCTAACTTAATATCACAACATGGGTTTTTACAAAAATCTTCAAGAACAGGAACCAGGAACAATAGTAGAAACTCAGGAATACAGGAATAGTAGACAGGAATCAGGAAATAAGAGTAGAAACTCAGGAACAAGGTGAAGAATTCCTTGGTCGTTATGAAGAAAGTCCTGAATACTGGAACAGGAAGGGGATGGAGGGGTAGAAGGACCAAAGGCTGGAACGGAAAGTCCGATTCTAAACTCCAGGAGATCCAACTCCAAACCTCTTCGAAATAAATCATATACGACCTAAATGGGAGGACAAATGTTATTCTCTCGAAATAATAAGGTCATAAATATGAGTTTCTCTTCTAAAAACTCTTCAAAATTATAGATTCCTTTCAAATCTCTTTTAAATCAAAATTATAAATTCCTTTCTAAATATTTTCTTTCAAATGATAAATTAAACTTTTTGATATTAGATAGATTATTTCAAATATAATAAATTAATAAATTAAATTATTCTATTAAATAAATGTTATAAATATAAATTGGAACGATCTTATCTGAATAGAAGTGAGGAAACCGGAATAATAGGTCAGGATGGGATGAATTAGGCTTCCTTCTTCTCGTCTCAGAATATCATTTCGTCATTTAAATAGAATATCCTACTATCGGAATATCGGGAGCTGGAAAAACTTGGGTTAATGTTTGTAAACTAAAACATAACCTATTATATCTAGATTTTCCGCTCAGATCTCTTTTCATCTAGACGCTATTATTATATAAGTCTATTGTAACGACACCTAGCGTTATATTTTTGCAATATTTCCGCGGGATTCAAGATTGAAATAAACGAGGGTCTTTTAAACGACCTATAACGAACCCTTTTATGAAAATCGTCTATAAATAAATGAAAAGTTGTTTAAACAAATGCAAAATTGTTTATGTTACGTATCCCACTCTATTCAATACCTCTCTCACTCTCAACACCCAAGACATAATATCCTGCATGCATCCAGTCTCACCACCTCTAATCAGAGGAAGTCTCACCCTTACATTCCAAGAAGTCCATCCCTACCTATGCTCCCATAAAACTGCACCTGCACGAACGCGCCCATGCCCGGGACAATGGAAATGATGACCTAACGATTCAGCTCATCATCAGCTCATCAGTAGCGAAGATTGACAAAGGCACTTGCAAGTAAATCGTCAATCAGAGCAGTCGCATATAATCTAGCTCGCATTATAAATTCACTCACCCATCATTTAATCTTACAATTATAACTCATATATATATATATATACAATCTTACTACAAATCAAACGCTATCAATAAAAATATACTAATTCACTGTGACTACCTGTCTCCTAAAACCCCGGTTACCCCACGGTGTAAAAACGAGGAACGAACTCATCTAAATACATAACAATGGTGGCAGCTCTCTCTCTATCTCCCCCTTATTCATAACAATGGTGGCAGCGGAACTACCTCGTTTACCGGAAAATACAGTGACAAAATAAGTGAATTCTACAAAGCGACATATATGTGACACGAGTGATTACTGATTACCAATTTTCAAACGCACGATTTCTAGTGGAAAATCTTCCATACCTTAAATCATTGCAACAAGTCATACTAAATCTACCAAATCACTAAATCACAAAATCCACTAAATCTACAAAATCACGAAGTCTACGAAATCTACCAAATCACTAAATCACAAAATCTACTAAATCTACAAAATCACGAAATCTACCAAATCTACCAAATCACTAAATCACAAAATCTACTAAATCTACCAAATCACTAATTCTACAAAATCTACCAAATCCACAAAATCTACGAAATCTACTAAATCACTAAATCAACAAAATCTACCAAATCCACATAATATAAAGTGCATATATTATATACGTAGATATCAAAGTGAGAACGTAATACAGTGTTCTTCAAAATCAAAGAAAATAACTCAGCAATAAAATCAAAGTTGCTAAAAGAAAAGAAGTCCGACATCATCCTCAAAGGCACCTAGCCCCACAAAGATTCATCTGAATCCAACAATTAGCGATCTCGCTACAACGAAGTGCAGATTCCTGAGCCGTGACATCTATACTCTCATCGACGACTTCTCGACATCCGACATCCAACGCAGTCCAACACAACAGCTTCATCTCCAATATCAACTCAGATCCGTATTAAACATGAAATTTTTCCTAACCCTGATCATCAGCTTGTAAGTTATCTTTAATTATAATAAGTACACACATACCTCAAACGAAATAATCTAATTCACAAATCGCAAAATGCCTGACGAAAACGCAGAAACCTCATACTGGTCTCTTAAAGACTTATTAGATACAATCCCCTACTTTAATGGGAAAAACTTGAATATTAATAACTTCATAAGAAGCTGTGAAAATGCCAAAACTCTTGTGAAACCAACTCAACGCCCTATTTTGACGCGAATGATCAGAACTAAAATCTATGGAACAGCTGAATCATATTTAGGAAGTAAAGAATACGACACTATTGACGAAATCCTAACGGTCTTAAAACAAGCCTTCTTACCAAAGAAAACAATTTTCGAATGGCAAGCACAGTTGAACAATATCAAACAAAAAAGCGGCCAACGTGTTTTAGATTATAGCGCTAAGGTCGAAGACTTACACCACAACACAACACAAGCGATCAATAATTCAGGCACACGTGATACTGCTGGAATGATTGCAGCAGTTGAAACAAATGTACTTAAATGCTTCGTTAGAGGCTTGATCCCGGAAATTGAAATTCGAGTAGCCGGCTCAAACCCGACCACTCTGGCTAAAGCCATCGAAACGGCACTAACAGAAGAACAAGAACTCCTAAATCGAACAGCTCATAACACAGACTATAACAGACGCCCTCCTAATCGACCAAATTCACAACACCCCCCTAGATTTTGCAATCATTGTAATCGACAGGGACATTCAATAGACGATTGTAGACAACGCGCCCGCGAAAACCAACCACAACCTCCAGACAGACGCCCTCCCAACCAACCAAACTCACAATACCCCCCTAGATTTTGCAATCATTGTAACCAACAAGGACATTCGATAGAAAATTGCAGGCGACGCGCCTACAATAACCAACAACCTCCTAACCAACAGCGACAGTCTAGCCAACAAAATACACAACATTATTCTTTATCCTGCAACTATTGCAAGCGCCAAGGACACTCAATAGAGAATTGCCGAAAACGCGCCTATAATAACGCACAGAGACAACAAAATCAGAGTCCTTTAAACTCGAACTCAGTCCGCCGGGAGAACGTGCCGACGGACCCAACACAAACTCAGCCGCGTTCAACGATACAATAAATCACGTCCTCGAAATAGAATCAGAAGCAACACATGGATTATTGCCGGTCGTCGAAATCGATATAAAAGAATTAGAAACAAAATCAAAATTCATAATAGACACCGGTGCGGACTTAAATATCGTTAAAATCAATTCCCTAAAAGGAGATACCGAACGTGACAGAACTAAAATACGGAAAATGACAGGAATAACAGACGGATTTACTAATACTTTAGCGGAAACAAAATTAAAAATCAACAATAAAGAACACGAATTTCACGTCGTCCGCGAAGATTTCCCGATAGCTCAAGACGGTATTATCGGACAACCCTTGTTACATAAAGAAAAAGCTACCATTTCCTATAAAAATAATACATTAACTTTGACAGATACTGTAATTCCCTTCAAACTCCAAAAACACAAACCACAAATCGCAACTCTCATTACAATACCAGGTCGTACCGCTCAAGTAATTCCTCTTAAAATCTCAAATTCAGAAATTAACGAAGGCTATGTAGATACGATTAACTTAGGTCACAATATTCACTGCGGTAAAGCATTAGTTACAAACAGTAACGGTCAAGCATGTATACTCGCGATAAACTCAAACGAATCAGCTCTTGAAATAAGTGTGCCAATCGTAACCCTAGAACCTGTCAACGAATCTCTGAGTACACTCGATCCAAAAAGTTCCATAAACCAATCTGGTGCCGTACAAATTTCAAAAATTAACAGTGATATACGAAAATCTTCAGATACAATCCTTCATTTCATACCACAAAAAATTCAAATATTACGAGGAATCTCAGTTGAATTACTAAAAGCTTTTAATCTAAACGAGTACGAGCTAATTACCTACGCAAAAAATGATATAATCGGAGATACCATAAAAGACACAATCCCTAACAGCTCACAAGTAATATACCACTCAATTATCATGGAAACATATTCCAGTGATATAGACGATACGATCATTACTAATACGCTAAATTCTCTAAAAAATCATCTAAAATCAAATAACACAAAATCAATCTCAATTCCTGACCTATCCGACGAACTAGGCAGACAGAAATGGGATAAAATCTTACAATCAATAACCACAACTTTCAACAACTCAGATATCTCAATACAAATCTATGATACTAAATCTAACAATCAAACTCAAAACACAAAAACTAACCCAAACGTGCTGACAATAAACGACACGATCGAAACTAATAAACCTCATATACCCGTCGACGATAATAATAACAATCGTTCTGAAAGATTAACAGTCCTTAAAAACTCAATGCATCTGGACCATCTTAATGACGAAGAAAAAGAATCTATACTCGCTCTGACAACGGAATTCAACCACCTATTTTTTCTACCAGGTGACAAGCTATCAAACACATCCTTAACTAAACATTCAATCCTAACGACAGACGATAACCCAATCAACGTAAAACAATACCGATACCCTACGGTCCACAAAGACGAGATACAGAAACAAGTTTCCGAATTATTAGACCAAAATATCATCAAACCATCATCCTCACCCTACAATTCCCCCCTTTGGGTTGTACCCAAAAAACCAGACGCAGAAGGCAACAAAAAATGGAGAATGGTCATAGATTTCAGAAAACTTAATGATAAAACAATAGGTGACGCGTACCCCCTACCAAATATAAACGACATACTTGATCAACTAGGAAACGCAAAATATTTCTCAACTTTTGACCTCGCCTCAGGTTTCCACCAAATCCCCATGGACCCGACTGACGCTCACAAAACAGCATTCTCAACCCCCCACGGCCATTATGAATTCAATAACATGCCATACGGACTGACGAACGCTCCTGCAACATTCCAAAGATTAATGGACCAAGTTTTATCCGGTTTAGAAGGAAACATAGCATTCGTATATTTAGACGACATCGTTATCTACGCACACTCTCTAGAAGAACACGAAATTAAATTCAGAAAACTAGCTAACCGATTACAATCAGCAAATTTAAGCTTACAAGTCTCCAAATGCGAATTCCTAAGAAAAGAAGTTATCTATTTAGGACATATCATTACAGAAAACGGTGTAAAACCAGACCCGAAGAAAATAACAGCAGTCAAAGCATACCCAGTTCCTAAAACAGCTAAACAGATTAAACAATTTCTTGGACTAATCGGTTATTACAGACGCTTTATCGAAAACTTTTCAAAAACATCGAGACCACTAACTACACTACTAAAAAAAGACGTTAAATTCCTTTGGACATCCGAACATCAAATGGCTTTCGAAACCTTACGAGATTCGATATGCACATCTCCTATATTACAATACCCTAAGTTCGATCAACCATTCATACTAACAACTGACGCATCTAAATACGCGATTGGCGCCGTACTCAGCCAAGGCGAAATAGGAGAAGATCTACCGATAGCCTATACCTCACGAACACTAAACAAAGCAGAATTAAATTACTCTGTAATCGAAAAAGAATTACTAGCAATCGTATATTCAGTCCATCATTTCAGACCTTATCTATACGGACATAAATTTACACTTGTTACCGATCACAAACCTCTTGTCTGGGTCAGCAACGTCAAAGACCCAACCTCGCGATTACTCAGATGGAGATTCAAACTCGAAGAATATGACTATAACGTTGTATACAAGAAAGGCCAAATTAACTGTAATGCAGACGCACTATCACGCAATCCACCAGTAGAAGCTGACGTACTATTACCAATAAACGCAAAACGTAACCGAAATTCTAGTTCAGACAATATATCAAAACCCGACGCAAAACAAAGAAAAGAAACTCATCAATTCCCAACCCGTGCACGACAAAGTACAGATGACTCACCAAACCCTGCTCCTATGAAGAAACATAAGGACGACGTCGACTCAAATACCGAAAAAGATAAACTCAAACAAATTCCTATGGACTGCTTACCGACAGGAAAAGAAACAATACATTTTCAAAATATACCTTTAACAAACTATTCATTAACTGATAGTTCGACAGACAACCCAATACCCACGAAAAGATTAATACACCCATTAGAAGAAGACATAGAAATGAACTCACTGACCGACACCGAAACGGACAGTCTCTCAGATAACTCGATACAAGATCTATCGACAGATGACTCAACAGACAGTTTTCCAATGCCAAAGAACCCAATTAACGTTTCAAAATCTACTAAACCAATAAAAATTGACTCATCTACTGACACTTCTGTCGACGACCAACCACTGTCCAAAAGAATCGATCAAAAACGAAACGCTACATACACCGATATCTCTCCAGACAACCTACCCGTAAATAAAAAATCACGTAAACTCGTAAATACTTCGACACTAACCCCGTTCGAAATTAATCAAGAACAAAACCAAGATTCGAACCCTATCACAAATCAGCCTAGCGATAATCCAGACTCAAGTGGCATGCATAATAATAAAACAGAACACAGCGAACGTAAGAGCGCGCAATCTCCAACACACGAATACAAATACAAACTACGACCACGAAAGCGTAAACCTCCTTCACCACCACCTACTTCGTCATCATCCGATGATGACCACGTGCCTTACTATAAACAAAAACTCCCTACCTCCAGTGGATCGGGAACCCCAAGCTCTAAAACACCTTATTACAAACGAAAACTTCCTACCTCCAACGAATCATGGACCTCGAATTCCAAAGACCCCCCTTATAAAGAAATACCTCCAACTTCCAGTGAAAAACAGATTTCTAAACCTAATCCACGAAAACTATACTCAGACGTTGTCAAAGAAAAACAAGTGACAATACCTAAATTCACCACCCCACCACAACACAATATACCACCAATCACAAAATCAATCTATCATAAACCATCCTATAAACAATTCCGAGAACTCCTAAAAATATTACCAGACCCGATAAACGAACTTATAAAGGAAACTACTGAAAACCTATTCGTACAAGACGACAATATAGCACATTGCATCCCAGCCGACTGTTTAATCGGACAAGGCATAGCACAAGTAATGATCGAACGAAACATTATAAATTACGATGTATTAAAATCAAAGAGTCCCCAAGTAGGTGACATCATAGTAACACCATACGATAATAACAACGTATACAATCTAATCACCAAAACTGAATTCCACGGCAAACCAACGTACGAAACTATGTACCTAATTCTATGTAAACTCAGACGAAAACTAGAATCAAATAACGTACAATCAATATCCATGCCAAAAATTGGTTGCGGACTCGACAAACTGAACTGGAAAACCGTTCGATCAATGATTTATTTCATTTTCCAAAATTCTAACGTAAAAATAACTATTTGCGATTTTAAACCGACCCCAACGACTATACAAAATCAAGACGATAGCGTTGCAAATCCTAACTCAAATAACGAGAATCCCATGCAACCTGACTACTCAGACGTACCGGGAAACCTCGAAAACAACCATACAGACAATATCCCAGAAAATAATGTGCCCCCCTTTAACGAAAACCAAGAGTTACACAATATCGAAAATACTAATTTTGACAAAGAACGACAAGATCCACCACAAAATCTACCACCTATAAACCCACAACCTCAAGATCCAATTCCACATTACAGTCACACAGACCCAACACCAATAGCAACTAATATCAAAGAAACGAATGACGATATCCTTATGAAAAAAGATAACTACGTACACTGCATGTCAGCCGACTGCGTTATAAAGAAAGGAGTTGCTAAACAATTAATCGACATCGGAAGTCTAGATACAAATTTTCTAAAATCTCAAAACCCTGAAATAAATAGCGTGATCATAACACCAAATAAAAAAAAATTTATCTTCAGCTTGGTAACACAAAAGAAATACTACCAAAAATCAACAACGGAAGGAATATATAACACATTAACTATCCTTCGCGACATACTACGAACAAAACACATCAAATCTTTTTCAATTTCCAAATTAGGAAGCGGATTTGACAAATTAAACTGGTTCGCAATAGAAAACATCCTCAGAAAAGTCTTTAACTACACAGATATCACAGTTAACATTTGCTTAAACGAGATCAACGTTCCTAAACCTGAACTAATTCAGGATATAATTCGCGAAAACCATGAATCCGTAATAGCCGGCCACAAAGGAATAACTAAAACTTTTAAACGAATCCGAGCAATATACTTCTGGCCAAATATGAAAATCGATATAGAAAATTTTATAAAATCATGCGAAAGCTGTCAAAGACGAAAACTCGTGAGAAATAAAGTTAAACTCCCAATGGTAATAACAGACACGCCAACAACTGGTTTTGAAAAAGTATCCTTAGACATTGTTGGACCCTTACCAACCTCAAATTCACAAAACAAATATTTGCTTACAATTCAAGATAATTTAACTAAATACTTAGAAGCAATACCACTAAAAAACCAGACGGCAATAACAATCGCTAAAGCATTCGCAGAAAATTTCATTTGCCGCTACGGAGCACCTGAATCAATCCTAACAGATCAAGGTCCAAACTTTCTCAGCCCTGTTATGAAACAATTAGCTAAAATCTTCAGAATTAAACAAATAAAAACCACAGCTTACCATCCTCAATCCAACGGCTCCCTCGAACGCAGCCATCAGGTCTTAATCGAATACTTAAAACACTACATCAACAACAAAAACAACTGGGACAAATGGATACGATACGCAACTTTCTCCTACAACACATCGGTACACGAAGGTACCGGTTACACACCACATGAACTGATATTCGGAAAACTAGCACGTCAACTATCAAATATACGTACAGACAAAAACATTCCGAACAGATACGAAGACTACCTACACGAAATTATAACCCGACTGAAAGAAACCAGACAGGACGCATTAAAGAATCTTAACAATGCAAAATCAAAATCAAAAATACGATACGACAAACACATAAACACACAAATTTTTCAACCAGGGCAGTATGTCTACCTGATCAACGAAACAAAGAAAAAATTAGATGACCACTATAAAGGTCCGTACGAAATAACCAATATAATTAATGACGTTAATGCAGAAATCAAAATAAATGACCATAGAACGAAAATAGTACACATAAATAAAATCAAACTAGCTAAATAAACAAAACATACTAATTCAGCACCCGGACACATCAACATTATAACGACGTACATTTTCAGAGCTGCACTCGCCGACCCAGACGTCACCGACAGCCTGTACGAAATAACAACGTTCACAGATAACCCAGGAATCTACTACGAGCACATACAAAACCTCAAGACCTACAACGACGAATGGAAGCTAATAAACTTTATTGACTTAGACACACTAAACGAAAAATTCGAAAAACTAAAAAACTATTTACAAATACTAACAGAAAAATGCGATTCTTACACAGATAGATGTACAATGCGTGGACACATAGAAATGCTCCACAACCGAATATCAATAATTTCAGAACAACAAAACCAGATAGGCACCCTCATAGGCCAACACGACGAGACAAACATACAACAATACCTCGGAAAATACCTCAATTACAGACCAAAAAGGTCAGCCCCTTTTGACTTTATAAGTAAAATAAGCAAGACGCTATTCGGAACTTTAGATTCAGAAGACGCGGAACATTACAATGCAGAAATCGAAAAACTATACGCAAATACCAACCACCTAGCCTTCCTATTAAAAGAACAAACACATATTATACAATCCACACTGGGAGAACACAGAGCGCAACTCCAGGAACTCACAGAACAAATTCAAAAAATTAGAACTATAGAATTTCAAGAACTACTAGATAGTATGACTAGACATACGAGAACCAACGCCGGAAACATCATTTTTCTCAACCACATTCTAAAACTTGACCAATACACTAACGAATACGAACTTGACCTGAACAATTTAATCGACGCAATCCTATTTGCCAGACAGGGAATACTGCACCCCAAAATTCTCACACCTGAACAAATCATGTCAACAATAAGACAAATACAAAGCCACAACCCCATGAAACACTTCCCAGTCCCTCTAGAAAACCAATACGCACAAGAACTAATAAGACTCTCAAGACTCGAAATAATCTATATAGACGCCAAGATCATTTACATTATCTCAATACCACTACTTAATACTTACACCTTTAACATATACCGATTAATACCTATACCGGTGAAGCAACATTACGACGCAACAGACGACAAATTTGCATATATAAAACCAAGTAGCGACTATATAGCAATCACTAGGGACAGAAGTTTATACTTTAAACTAACCGAACTAAAATTCAGCAAATGTATGCTATCACTGGAAACATACATATGTAGACAGAATCAACCATTATTCCATTCAAACAACCACGCCATCTGCGAAGTGGGACTATTCATTCGACCAACAGAAACAAACAAAAAGACATGTGACATCAGACTAGGAACCTTCGAAGGAATGTATTGGACGGAATTAACTACATCAAACTCTTGGATTTACTCCCTCACCAAATCAGAAATTATGCATATCGTTTGCGAAGACGAAGAACCAATACAAATAACACTACGCGATTCCGGAATACTGAAACTCAATAACAAATGCACCGCAAATTCACATACAATCTCACTATCAACAACTAAACACTACCAAACCATAGAAACACATTCATACGCACCAAAATTTAACTTGAACATTTCGACCATCTATGAGGAACCCAAAAACCTATCGTTCATCCCAACATCAATACTAAATAAAACTCCATTCTTAACGTCCAAAGACCTATCCGCAAACGGACTAACTTTAGATGACATTATCAAAAGAACAGACGAAATGACTCAGAACCAAAGAGCCGCAGAAAACGATAACCGTATCGAAAACATGCTCTATTATATCTCTTCCCTATTCGGCTCAGTATCACTGGTATACATAGCGCAAAAATTTGCAACAGCAGAAAGAATACTTAAGATATTCAGAAGATTTAGAAGTCCTGACGGAAATCAAGACTCTACCGAACAAAATAATCCTCCAGCAGTCACATGTGCACCAACTACAACTACACCGACTACACTAAACATAGAAGCAGCTCAGACAGCTCAAACATCTTTTTATACCTAAATAAGACATTTATAACTGATTTTATTGCCAATAAGTAATATTAACTATACTATAATCTATACTATAACTATTTCCAACATACCAGTTGTACTATCCATCTCATTGTAAGACAAATTGTAACAAAACCATACACCTAAACAAGGTAGATTCACTAACGTGAATCTACGCGTAAATGAATCTACTGACGTAGATCCACGTACATAAATACATTCACTAACGTGAATGTATACCTAGATCTATTCACTAACGTAAATATAAGTATACTTACTGTCGTAAATACACAGCCTTATACCTAAATTATATTATTATATACATTTTAACTTAAAAAAAAAAAAAAAAAAAATTTCCCTCCTGCTTCACAGGAGCAATATTTTTTTCCCCTGGGGATGGGCGTGTTACGTATCCCACTCTATTCAATACCTCTCTCACTCTCAACACCCAAGACATAATATCCTGCATGCATCCAGTCTCACCACCTCTAATCAGAGGAAGTCTCACCCTTACATTCCAAGAAGTCCATCCCTACCTATGCTCCCATAAAACTGCACCTGCACGAACGCGCCCATGCCCGGGACAATGGAAATGATGACCTAACGATTCAGCTCATCATCAGCTCATCAGTAGCGAAGATTGACAAAGGCACTTGCAAGTAAATCGTCAATCAGAGCAGTCGCATATAATCTAGCTCGCATTATAAATTCACTCACCCATCATTTAATCTTACAATTATAACTCATATATATATATATATACAATCTTACTACAAATCAAACGCTATCAATAAAAATATACTAATTCACTGTGACTACCTGTCTCCTAAAACCCCGGTTACCCCACGGTGTAAAAACGAGGAACGAACTCATCTAAATACATAACATTTATAATAAAAGAAAAGAAATAAAAGATAGAAAGGGGTGAGAAAATTAGAAGAAGCTTCATTCGTAATCATGGAGCCATTGAACGAAGAAGCAATCATCTCTGGTATTCTGGTTTCCGAGTTAAATTGGGGCAGTTTATCGGGAATAAATAATATTCCCGATACTAAAATATGGTTTGAGAGTCAATGGGGAAGAGTTAAGTGTGCGAGAGGACGTGCAGTCTTATTGAAAAATTCTCCGTTGAGGACTTGTGTGGACTGCTATGTGGCGAGGTATGTTTAATAAATATAAATCTCGATTTTCATGAATATTTCCTGACTCTTTCTCTTTTATTCTCTTTTTCAAAGCATCCCGAAGGAGAGGGTAAACAAGCTACTTCCTCTCCATCGTTCTTTCGTAGAGCCCTTAATAACGTTGGGGAGTTTTAATACATGTTACCTCTGCCAGATTCCTCTAATGACCGAAGTAGAAGACTCGTCTAACTGCGAGGAATGTGGAAAATTAAAGATAATAGTGAAACATGTAGTAGAAAAGAAACTGTTAAATCACTATTAAACAATCTGCCAACCCCCTTGTCATAAAAATAAATTGATTACTTTTATTAATTAATATGTTTGTGTTTTTATTTATTGGATGTTATTCGTAATGTTCGTTATCTTCTATTTGCTTTTAATAATCTTCATTACCGACTTGACTTGAATTATTTTACTATTAGTTCCGATTTCTTCCGAGTTATCCCGAATAGTTCCGAGTTGTTCCGAGTCTATTCCGAGTCTATGCTAGAAATCATAAGGTTTCATAACCTCGCAAAAATTCATATAAACGTCGTCTGCGGAAGCTTCGGCGTCTAAGATCAAGACTGGTGCTGGAAGAGTCGCAAATTTCTTTCTAATTAACCAATCTTCGTGTACTTCATGAAGAACTTTTAAATAATCTAATGGAATACCATCTTCTTCTGAACGAGCGCGTGAATTTATACGCGAAAATGACTCTTCGGGAGATAACCTCAAATAAACTATCAGATCTACTTCGAAGGCTGGGGACTCGCTAACCAAAACCCTAACATTTTCTAATAAAAGATGAGCTTCAAGGTCCTCAAAATCTCCCATTCGTCTACGTGCCTCAACGAAGCAATTACAACTATATATTGACCTTTCCATGATTTTATTAGGTAACGCGGTCTGAGTTAAGTGTCTAATTCGCATTGTCATAGCCGCGTGATGCTGAAAATGGTATGCATATTTGCTAGGATCCTTGTACATTTTCTCTAGGAGATTCTCACCAGCTACGTTACGGTACTCATCTAAAGGTTCTAATAGTGTAAGAATATTTTTATCATTTAAAAATCTTTTAGTAAACGTCGTTTTACCACATCCAATATTTCCTTCAATGAGGATAGTTAAAGGTCTATAATCTCTTCGTTTAATTCCATAAGGCAGTTTCTCAGACCACCTGGAAGAATCCAAAGTAAAAGCTTGATCATCTCTTAGAAGAGAGAAATTATTATTTACAGAATGATCTTCATCTATATTTAAAGAACGAAGATTCTTTATTTTATTATTGTGAGTAAGTTTATCTGAATTATAAGGAGTCAGGCGGTCCAAGTGTACCACCTTAGGTTTCGTACGAGTAGATCTTTGTATTCGATAAACTACATTATTTATTTTGTCAATTATTGAATAAGGACCTTCCCAATTAGATTGTAATTTAGGACAACGTCCTTTTTCTCGTCTAGGTTGGAAGAGCCATACTAAATCTCCAGTTTTAAATTCAAGATTTCTAGCCCTAATATCATAATGAGCTTTTGTCCTATCTGAAACGATTTCAATTCTTCCCCTAGCAAAATCATGAATTTGTTCTAATTTATCTCTTAAATTAGATACGAAATCCGTTTGAAGAGGATCTGGCGAAGGAATAGGTCCCTTATCTAAGTCTGAAGGTAACCGAAGATCTCTTCCCATAAGCATAGAAGCTGGAGATTGTTTAGTCGTCTCGTGAACAGCTGACCGATAAGATAGAAGAAAAAGAGGAATCCACTCATCCCAATCTCGTTGACTTTTGTCAATGAAAGAAGCTAAATAACTTAGAAGAGTTCGATTTAGCCGTTCTACCATTCCATCAGACTGAGGATGAAGGGGGGTTGTATGAGTCTTTCTGATTCCTAAAACTGTTGATATTTCTTCTATTAAAATTGATTCAAAATTACGACCTTGATCAGTATGTAATTCTAGAGGAGTCCCATATCTACAAACAAAATCTCGAACAAATACTTGGGCAACTGTCTTTGCTTCCTGATTAGGGATAGGGATGACCTCGGGCCATTTAGTAAAATAATCAGCAATAACTAAGGCGTATCTATTTCCAGATCTAGAAAGAGGGAGTGGCCCGAGAACATCCATAGCCACTCTCTCGAAGGGTGCTCCGACGTTATATATTTGAAGAGGACTGCGACCCTTACCACGTGGACCTTTTTTTGCAATGCAGACTTTACATAATCTACACCAATCATCCACATCGATTCTGCTACGAGCCCAGAAAAATCGTTCCCTAATCCGACCTAAAGTTTTATTGGAAGCGAAATGTCCACCTGATGGTGAATCGTGATATTGCTTGAGGATGTCTTCTATTTTGTTCTTTGGTACTAATAACTGCCATCTAATTATCTTCAAATCTGGAGATTCCCATTTTCTATATAATATTCCGTTCATTAAAAACAGAGAATCCCATTGAGTCCAATAGATTTTTAGATCTTGACTCTTAGCAGAAACATCTTGCCACTCAGGGCGTAATTCAGATTCTTTCCATGTTTTAATCTGTAATAGAACTTCATCTTCTTGTTGAGCCTTTTTCCATGGGTTCAGATCTCCTTCAAAAGTGATTGATCGGATTTTATAGGGTTCGTCTAGTTGTTTTTCTAATATGGTGCATTGTTTACATTCGACAGGTCCTTCGCAAGGTCTTCTGGATAGAGCGTCTGCGTTTCCATGTAATAATCCAGCGCGGTGTTGAATATCAAAATCATATTGGCCCAGTCTCTCTATCCACCTAGCTACCTGTCCTTCTGGAGATTTAAAAGAAAGCAACCACTTAAGAGAAGCATGATCTGTCCTAATCAAAAACTTTCTCCCATATAAATAATGATGAAAATGTATTACTGTTTTTACCACAGCTAAAAGTTCTCTACGAGTGACACAATAATTCCTCTCCGTCTTACTAAGGACTCGACTGTAATAACTGACTACCCTTTCATTTCCGTCATGGATTTGAGACAAAACTCCACCTATTCCTGAAAGAGAAGCGTCTGAGTCTAAAATAAAAGGTTGTTCTACTTGGGGATAAGCAAGAATAGGAGAAGATGTTAAATAAGTTTTTAATTTGATAAAAGCTTCTTCACATTCCTGAGACCATTCGAATTGAACCTTACTCCCTGTTAGATGATGAAGAGGTTTAGCTATTGAGGCGAACCCTTTAACAAAACGACGATAATAAGTACAGAGCCCTATAAAACTTTGAACACCTTCTTTATCTACAGGACGGGGCCAATCTGATACTTTTTCTATTTTTGTAGGGTCCGTCTTCACTCCTTCTGCGGAGACTATGTGTCCAAGGAAATGAACCTCTCGTTGTAATAGATGACATTTCTTCGGACTCATTTTGAGTCCTGCTTGTCTAAGGCGAGAGAAGACTTCAGTAAGATTTTCTACTTGTTCTTCAAATGTTCTTCCAAAAACGATTATATCGTCTAGATATACCAGACACTTCTTTTCTGTAATTCCTCTTAGTATCGTTTCCATTGTTCTTTCAAAAGTTGCAGGAGCGTTGCATAACCCAAAAGGCATAACCTTGAATTGCCATAATCCTCCTAAGCCGGTTACAAAGGCTGTCTTTTCTTTATCGTCTTTATTCATTTCTACTTGCCAATATCCACTCTGCAAGTCTATAGTGCTGAACCATTCTGCTCCAGCTATTAAATCAAGGGTTTCTTCTATCCTCGGCAAGGGGTAAGAATCTTTTTTGGTTATGTCATTTAACCTCCTATAATCGATGCAAAATCTCTTCGTTCCATCTTTCTTTGAAACAAAAACAATTGGTGAAGCCCAAGGACTTGAAGATGGTTCTATTACGTTGATGGCTAGCATTTCGTTGACCATCTTCTCTACTTCTTCTCGACCATTTAATGGAAGTCTTCGGGCAGCTTGTTTTATAGGTGCGTTACTTCCTACATCAATGGTATGAGTCGTTATGGTACTTCTTCCTTTATCGTTGCTATTTTTAGCAAAAGCATCTTGATATTCTTCAATTAATGTCTTGAATTTCTCTTTTTGTATGGGATTTAAACCAACAGATGACTTTTCTAAGAGATTTTCTAAATGAACTGGAAAAGAAATTAATTCTTCTGTGGAAAGATCTATTACTTGAATATGAGGAAAATCAGATGTTTTATTCCTATTAGTTAAAAGAGCGATCTCGTGTCGACCTGACGTTAATAAATTCCCTTCTGTAGAAATAACACAATTATGCGCTGCAAGAAAGTCAATCCCTAAGATCCCTTCATCCTCAATATCTGCTACGTAAACTTTATGTGAAGAATCGATACACCCTATCACGTTAATCTGAACTAAAACTTCTTTTAAAACTGGAGTTATTTCTCCTGTAGCAGTTCGAAGGGAAGCAGAATTGTGAGAATGGTTAATAGATTTCAAGAGATCCGAACGGACTACTGTGACCTCTGCCCCAGTGTCTATCACCCAGAGGCAGTTAATTCCATTGACAGTCCCTCGCGCATATAAGCCTGTTTGTCTTAGGCTTCTTAATAAAAATTGTGTTAAAATAGGGCTTTCGTTGGATCGAACACTTGATGACTTTCGCCCTTCTAAATCATCAATAATTAGTTTTTTTGGTTAGAAGAACTCTGAGGTTTTTCCGAAGTTTTATGAGAATTGTCTGTATTATTTTCACTATCTTTCCTCCACGACATTTTTTTATCTGAAGAATTTTCGTTATTGGCTTGATTTAATTTTTCTAATGAAAAACAACGATTGGCATCATGGCCAATCTTTTGACAATATTTACATTTTAACGGGGGTCTGTCTCCGTAATTTGGTCTTTTATAATTATTATTACTATTATTTCTATTATAGTTATTATTATTATATCCGTTATTATAATTATTTTGCTGCCTGGGAGTAGTTTTTTCGGAATCATTGATTTTACTAGGAAAAGTAGGAGTTTTATCTGTTTCGATACGTCGAACTTTTCCTACTCCTAGATGGTGTTTTGTTAATGCTTCAATTTCCATACCTTTAATGACCGCTTCTTGTACAGAAGAAGGTCCTGTCAGGCTAAGAGTATGTCTCAACTCTGGGTCTGTTATTGCATTAATGAATTTATTACAGGCTAACATGTCTCTAGTAGGTTCATCACAATTGGGTAAAGCTATTCTAGCTAATCTTTCTATTTCTACTCCGAGTGAGGCAAGACCTTCTTCCTTAGTTTGTCTTTTAAGGTCTAATTGAGTTAAAGATAGTTTTGATATAAGTTGATTTCCGAATCTCAAACGTAAGGCTGCGCTGAGTTTATCGTAATTTTCAATATCTGAATCAGCAAGAGCTGATAGAACAGCTAAGGCAGGACCTCTTAAGCTACCTGCAAGTTGTCCGGCCTTAGTAATAGAAGACCAGGAGTTTACTTTTGCAATTAATTTGAAATTGTCGCTCATAGTCAGCCCAAGGAATTGATCCGTCAAAGAAATTTACTTTAAGATTCGACGATTTTTTTGTTGACTCAGCACAACCTTCGTTACGAGTAATAATTGTATCGTTAATCTGTTTATCGCGACTACTCCCGGCGCGAGATAAATTGAGAGGAAGATTATTATCTATATTTTGGTCACCAGCCATGTAATTAGTATGTTCTACGCCTCGTGCGTCCCGAATTGTACCTCCAATTCGGTCGCTTTGAGCATTTGTACGAGTGTGCGGCGTGAAAGTCGCCGCTCCACCCGTACGAGGTCTACGTATGGTTGGGGAAGGTTCTTCTTCCCCATAGTTTTGTACAGACCGTATATTTGTGGGTTCAATTATTTCCTCGATTCTCACTGGGGATCGTCGGGGAGTCGAAGTTTGAGACATTGTTTCCTGTGGTTCCAGGCGTCTCATCAGTAGGGACATGGTGGTTTGTTGGGCTGTCATATTAGCTTCCCGGTCAGCTCGTTGAGCTGCTAAATTTGCCTCTCTTTCTTCCCTCAATCGAACAGCTTCGCGCTCCTCGCGTTCTCGTTGAGCTGTCAAATTTGCCTCGCGTTCAGCTCGGCGCTCTTCTCTTTCCTCTTTCTGTGCTGATAAAATAGCTTCTCTTTCTTCTCGTTTAGCTAATAGTTCAGCTTCTCTTTCTTCACGTCTAGCCAATAATTCGGCTTCTCTTGCTTCACGTTTAGCTTCTCTTTCTTCGCGTTTTGCTATAATTTCGCGTTCTTCACGAGCTGTTTGAGCATCTAGGCTTGCCTGTTGTTGTGCAGCCATAACTTGTAATAAACGTTTCATCATATCAACCTGGGGTTGAGGTGCTGGAGCTTGTTGAGGTTCTCGTCGACGAGACGACATTTCGTTTCTTTTTCAAATTCTTTTTTTTAAATCCTTTCACTATCACGAACTCTCTTTCAAAAATTCACTTTATCGATCCCGGTAAGATCCCGATTCTGACACCAATGTAATATTTTTAATATTTGTTGTAATAATAAGTTAATATTTATGGATTCCCGAGGGAAATAAAGTGAATCAGATGAAATATAATCAATTGGGCAAAAGGTTTATGTATTCAGAAAATACAGGTCTGCTTCAGTACGAGGCTAAAGACAGACTAATTTGTTTTACAATAATACTTATTGATACGGCAACGGCGATTCATATATTTTGAGAGATGTCTTTTATCATATAGACTACTTGATCTAGATCGTATGAAAGTAATATATAGGGGTGAATTCATCAAATATGACAATGTATATATATATATATATATATATATATATATATATATATGGGGCTTTCCACGCCAACTTGACGAACGTCTGACCCTGACCATCTCGGATTTCATCGACTCTTTTTTAAATAGTGGTCTGCAGGTTCAGGATCTCAAAAATATTTTTTTTCAATTTTTCATAATGGCCGTTATTTATTTATAATTTTTGAAATCAACTCAAAGTTCGACCCATTTTAAAATTCTGAAAAAATTCTGAAAATTTCTTTCAAATTTGAGGATCATTTTAAGCCTTTATATAGAGTGGTCAGTATAATAGAATCCTTGGGAAAAATCAAAGAAAATACTTGAGATTTTTTTTTTTTTTTTTTTTTAACGTCATTTCGTATCAAAACAACTCGTAGCTCATAATTGGAGAAAAGCCAAACAAAAAAATGGAGAATTTTTCATTTTTTTATCTCAACCCAACATCATGATGTAGAAAAATCCTTTTCAGTTAATTAATGAGGTTCAAAATGCAGAAATAATTTGACCTTCCTATGTCAAATATCGTGGAAGATAAATAACTTTTACTTAAAGTCTGAAAAATGTACTTATATTGGAGTTTGTAACTGGATCACATTGGTATATATCTGAACTCATTAACGTATCAATTTCCAGAAAAAGTAGGTATGGATTTCAAAACCTACAAATAATGACGACATAGA
This sequence comes from Tenthredo mesomela, assembly GCA_943736025.1. NCBI lineage: Eukaryota > Metazoa > Arthropoda > Insecta > Hymenoptera > Tenthredinidae > Tenthredo > Tenthredo mesomela. The sequence goes on along the minus strand of OX031013.1, from coordinate 22,576,721 downwards.
TGACAATATTGTCCAAAGATTTTATTCCGATGCGTGTATACAAAAATATTCACTTTTTCTCTTATTTAACAATTGTATACAATTTGGATATTTCAGATTGAGAGAAATTTTTGACTTCGACTTTATTATTTGTGCGAGGAATTAGGCAGTGGAGTTTCTGGGTATCGGGTATACGTTTCGCAGTTTTATGTCGTGTACCCTGATCAATTTTTGCCAGCTCATGAGAAAGTTCATCAAATTCTCCATTTTTTTGTTTGGTTTTTCTCCAATTATGAGCTACGAGTTGTTTTGATACAAAATGACGTTAAAAAAAAAAAAAAAAAAAAAAAAAAAAATCTCAAGTATTTTCTTTGATTTTTCCCAAGGATTCTATTATACTGACCACTCTATATAAGGGCTTAAAATGATCCTCAAATTTGAAAGAAATTTTCAGAATTTTTTCAGAATTTTAAAATGGGTCGAACTTTGAGTCCATTTCAAAAATTATAAATAAATAACGGTCATTATGAAAAATTGAAAAAAAATATTTTTGAGATCCTGAACCTGCAGACCACTATTTAAAAAAGAGTCGATGAAATCCGAGATGGTCAGGGTCAGACGTTCGTCAAGTTGGCGTGGAAAGCCCCATATATATGAGGTATTCCACGCCGTTTCGAACGGTCAAAAAAATCACCGCTTCCGAAAAAATCGTAATTTGGTCCTCGAACACAACTATATCGAAAGAATTTTTGTGAATTTTTTCAGATTTTTCGGATTGCATTTGTGGATTTTTCTAAATTCCAACTTTTTTTACAAACTTCCGTATCTCAAAAGTATAAGATCCTACAAGAAAATTTATAAGACACAAAAGTTGCAATTTCGAATCAACTTTCTGAAAAAAATTTTTTGGGAATTTCTTGAATCCCAAAAATAGCAATTTTTATCAAAAATACACAAAAATCGATTTTTCAATCAATACGTCACCTTCGATTTGCCTCGATAAATCACAGAAAATACTCTCAAGTGTGGAGAACAACCCCGTATTTTTTTTGAGATGGGCGGCGCAATCGTTTAGAAGATATGCTTTATTATTTTTTTTTTTTTTTCGAGAAAAAAAATTAAAAAATTGTTATCTAAAAACTTGTTATCAAATTGTCAAAAAAATCAATTCTTCAATAAAAAAAGTCAGTAAACCTTTTTTTTCTCAGTTCAAATGAATTCGTTGTTTTTTGGAAGCCATATGAATTTTTTCAGAGTATTCTTACATTGAAAATTTTTGATTCCAAAGTATTCTTACATTGAAATTTTTGGTTTAAAATTTCGGAAAATGAACGTAAAGTCACGAATTTTGGATATCATGTTTTCGTATAGGCAAGTTCCACATTACACTTTGGAAGTTTGGGAGTGGTCGTACAAAAAGTTTCGTTGCTATACCTCCTATGAAATAATTAAAAAATATAAATTTCAAAACTGTAAGAGAATTCAGAAAAAAGTCATATGGTTTCTAAAAAATCAACAAATATTGGTTTGAAATAAGAAAAAACACGGTTCTGCAATTTTTTTTTGTTGGATATTTAATTACTGAAATGATTTGTTAATAACTTTTTGTCATTATTATTGTCGAGCGCGATACACGCTTTTAGCTGGGAGCAAGGTGACCGTGCGCCCTTCCACGCCTCGTACATCCGATGTACGAGCTCGAGTTTGTCAACATTACTTCTCCAGGCCATGATACTATCGTAGCTTCCATCGTTTCTAGATTCTTATTAGTTTACACTGTTGATGCCGAGTAGTGAAGTCGTGTGCTATTCAGTGGCAAACGGTTTCATGGAGCCGCCGAGATTTTTCTACATGATTTTTGGAATGCACTGTACGAAAATAATTCATACTTAATTATATCGACAATGGCATCAACTGACAAAATGACCGCGCAATTTGGTCGATGTTGCGACCCACTAAGAAACCATCCCGGACACGTTAAAAGACAAGGTTTACGGAACCCATCGGCCGTTACATTACAGAAAATTCCATCGCTAAACGCGACAGATTATTTGTGTAATGTGTGCAGGGAAACGATTGAATCAATGAAAGTGGATGATGATATCGTTGAAACGAGTACAGGTAAATATTCAATACATATGACAATTAAAATTTATGAGCCCCAACAAACAGATTACTTTTTTTTTACCTTACCGATTTTTTTACTAGATTACCGTTCTCTACTATTTATTTGTGGCTTGCATTTATACTCGTGGACCATCTAGATACGAGCTTTGTAAAATTTACTTACGCCGTATATTACCGGTACTTCACAACGAGCATCAGCTCATAGGTCACTCGAACAGAGTTGTAAATAATGCATTAAATTTTTTAATGCATTGACATTTTCATTAACCATTAAATTTAATTTTTTAATGGAAAATATTTCCATTAACCATTAAATTTAATTTTTTAATGGAAAATATTTCCATTAACCATTAAATTCAATTTTTTAATGGAAAATATTTCCACTAACCATTAAATTTAATTTTTTTAATGGAAAATATTTCCATTAACCATTAAATTTAATTTTTTAATGGAAAATATTTCCATTAACCATTAAATTTAATTTTTTAATGGAAAATATTTCCATTAACCATCAAATTTAATTTTTTAATGGGCAATATTTTCACTCACCATTAAATTCATTTTTTTATTGGAAAATGTTTTCATTAAAAAATTAAATTCAATGAGTTAATGGAAATATTTTCCATTCAAAATTTTACAACCCTGCACTCGAATAATTCAGAATTTGTCACGCTTTTGGTTTTGAAAATTACATTGCAGCCTCTCGTATTTCGTAGACTTCGCGTATATTTTTGTAGACGTGTCACATCTCCCTGAACAAGTCTGATTGTGATTGTCTTAATACCATGGCAAAATCTTCAGCAGATTCAGCTGTACTCAAGGATGGCGAAGCGTTGACGTCGAGAAGCCAAGAGTCATCAACATCAGCTGATCATGAATCAGATTTCTTGGTGTCCCAAGAATCGGGAGTTTTATCTAGTGAACCTCGGTCTTTAAGTAGCCAAGAATCGGCTCCGGACATCAATTCGGAATTGCTAAAAACAAATACTGCTTTGGAAATGCTACAACAATCTTCGATTCCTTCCTGGAAAGTGGGACACAGTCGTTGGATTTCGAACAAAATCGATTGTGTTTGCGCTCTGAAAGGGAAGTTAGGCTGTCATGACGAACCTCCGGACAAAGTTGCCTTCAACGAAGTGATCACTGGATTAAAAAGAAAGTATCAAGATGACGATACAACACGAACAGAAAAAATACAGATTTTGACTGTGTTGCCTGACTGTTGGTCAAACGCAAAAATATCAAACGAATTCGATGCTCCATTGTATACGGTCCGCAAAGCCAAACGATTGAAGGCAGAAAAAGGCGTCCTAGCTCTACCCAACCCGCCAGTTGGTGGTTCGTTACTATTTTTTTTACACGAATTCATTATTCATCCAATTGGTACCTTCAATTTATTGGTAAAATTGATTTCAAAATTAACTATCGACTGACTTATTTGAAGGTTCTACGCTACCAGGAAATATTGTTGACGAAGTAGAATCGTTCTACAATGATGACACAGTAAGTGTCAATATGCCCGGCATGAAAGACTTCGTATCGGTGCGAGACGCCGATGGAAAGAGGACACATAAGCAAAAACGTCTGCTACTGGCTAATTTGAAGGAGCTTTACGCACATTTCAAATCATCTCATCCTGATTTTTCCGTTGGCTTCTCTAAATTCGCGTCGCTGAGACCGAAACATTGCGTTTCAGCGGGCGCTAGTGGCACGCACACGAGCTGCGTATGTATAACGCATCAGAACATGAAGCTGATGCTCCTAGGTAATTAAAAAATTTCCATAAATCGTCCCTAATCGGTCACACCATATTTCAATCATTCATGTCTGACGCACATTTGTCTATATCTGAATGCTGAGGAAATTTCGTATCATATTTGAAATGCATTCGAAATGCTGACTACAAGATTTAATTTTTGTTTAATTTAAAAAATTTCGGAATATAATTTTTTCTCAAATTTTTAAACAGAATCCAGACACAAAAGACGCTAAATGATCGTATACGGTCACAATGGTATTATAGTTTTAATGGTTTGGTTGTGGTTCGAGCAGCATAAACTATATGTGTGAAAGCTTCCCTTTGCAAATGGTTATTGAATGTTTATAACAACACAACTAAACTAATATTTCAGGCTGTGATATTCGCCAATTGTTGAAGGATTCGGAGCTCTCGATAAATGGCTACGAAGATTGCGTGAATATGATCATATGCGCTGAGCCAGATGTGAAATGTTATTTCGGTGACTGCGTCGTTTGTCCCGGAGTAGAAAAACTTCGCCAGGCTCTTGAGAAAGCTATCGATGATCGTGATATTGAAAGCATCACGTATAAACAGTGGGTTTCCAAGCCGAGAATGACGCTTGAAACGATGTTAAAAAGCGCTGACGAGTTCATCGACGAACTTTGTGATTCGGCTAAAAAGTTATTAGATCACGCGTTTATTGCGAAAAAACAAGCTCAATATTTCAAGTATTTGAGAGATAACTTGAAGGAAGGTGAATTTCTTGAAGTATGTGATTTTGCTGAAAATTGCTCCTTCATCGTACAATAAGCGGTTTCCGGTTTTCACTGGAATAATAACCAAGCTACAGTATATCCAGTTGTTGTATATTTTAACGAAAATCAATCAGTCGTTCACAAAAGTTTTGTAATAACATCAGATTGTCTTCACCACGATGCGATTGCCGTTCACGTTTTCAATAAAATTATTCAAGAGTTTGTTACGAACGAGCCGGAGGGTGTCGCAATTCGCCACGCGACACGGAAGAACGCGCTGGAGGGTGTCGCAATACACCTCGCGACACAGAAGAATTTAGGCTGCCGGTTCAGCGATTTCGTCATAGACATGAGCTAGTGGATGAGTGAACCAAACTGCGCGGGTGAATCAAAGGTTGGTTGCCCAAGAGGCTGACCAAGGAAATTCCATCCCCCGCCAAAGCCAATCGGTAAGGGATAAAAAGACCCCGTATCCCTTACACGTCAGTCAGAACTATCGCCGAAAGTGACCGTGCAACCGGGACCGTCACACCTTGTCGCTGGAGGTTATCCGACTGGAGAAGACCGGCTTGGTATAGGAGCACATCTGCAACCGCCAAGACACCCTCAGGGGCTATACGTAATCTTCAACCATCGGCCTCCTTGGTGACAGGTTGTAGAAGCTGACGAACCGCGCAGTCAGGTATCACATTTCCACTGGCTCATACCCTTCTTAATCCCCCCCCTACCTTCGTAACTATCACTATTACTACAACTGTTATTACGAACAAATATCACTATTATTGTCATTACTATTACGAACATAACTTTAACCATTACAACAAACAAATATCACTACTATTACAAAACTATTACTATTACTATTCTAAACTATTACTATTCATGATACGATTGCTATTCTAATTAGTGACGAGAATATATATATATCTTTGAACGTGTCAAAAGGGCATCATCAAGTTTGAATTATTATCCTTTCATCTTCCATTCAATCCTTCAGGTCCACTTTAGTGGTTTAATAAAGCAAAGACCCACAACGGGAGTCACTTTACCGCTCAGGTGACTTCCGCATTCTAAATTACGATCAAGAGTAGCCGGCAATCTCGCCAATGCTCGCTTGCACGTAACAAGTTCATCAGATCAATCTGTGAGAATCCGATACGAACATATTACTTTTCGGATGGAGCTCCGCAACAATTCAAAAACTTCAAGAATTTCGGAAATCTGTCTTTTCACGAGAAAGATTTTGGCGTTCCAGCGGAATGGCATTTCTTTGCGAGTGCTCATGGCAAGGGGCCATGTGACGGGGTGGGAGGTACGTTGAAAAGACTCGCGGCTCGAGCCGGAATACAGTTGCCTTTAGACCGACAGATTTTAACGCCCCGAGATCTTTACGAATGGGCATCTCAGCCCACGAATGTTCCGGCTATCACCGCTCGCTATTCGTCTACTGATGATTACAATGCCCAGAAAGAAATGTTGGAATCGAGATTTAAGCAAATTAAAGCTGTACCGAAGACCTAAAAACAGCATTGCGTTATACCAGGACCCGATGGCACTCTGAAATGTAAAAGGCATTCGTTGGCCACAAACTTCGTAGCTCACCCAGTCTGGAAAAATAAATAACTTGAACCAATCTGTTTATGCTTTACTTATTCCTGTTTCCAACATCGTGAATTAGTGATCATAATTTCAAAAAATTTATGTGCAAGAAAAGAATATCATTCATGTAATAATTTAATTTCTTTCGAAACAACAGATCAAGGTAAACCGGGTGAATACAGACTTGTCCACATTTCATTGATTGACGTGCTAATCGCGATGCTCCATATATATAAATAATTAAGTATGAATTATTTTCGTGCAGTGTATTCCAAAACTCATGTAGAAAAATCTCGGCGGCTCCATGAAACCGTTTGCCACTGAATAGCACACGACTTCACTACTCGGCATCAACAGTGTAAACTAATAAGAATCTAGAAACGATGGAAGCTACGATAGTATCATGGCCTGGAGAGGTAATGTTGACAAACTCGAGCTCGTACATCGGATGTACGAGGCGTGGAAGGGCGCACGGTCACCTTGCTCCCAGCTAAAAGCGTGTATCGCGCTCGACAATAATAATGACAAAAAGTTATTAACAAATCATTTCAGTAATTAAATATCCAACAAAAAAAAATTGCAGAACCGTGTTTTTTCTTATTTCAAACCAATATTTGTTGATTTTTTAGAAACCATATGACTTTTTTCTGAATTCTCTTACAGTTTTGAAATTTATATTTTTTAATTATTTCATAGGAGGTATAGCAACGAAACTTTTTGTACGACCAGTCCCAAACTTCCAAAGTGTAATGTGGAACTTGCCTATACGAAAACATGATATCCAAAATTCGTGACTTTACGTTCATTTTCCGAAATTTTAAACCAAAAATTTCAATGTAAGAATACTTTGGAATCAAAAATTTTCAATGTAAGAATACTCTGAAAAAATTCATATGGCTTCCAAAAAACAACGAATTCATTTGAACTGAGAAAAAAAAGGTTTACTGACTTTTTTTATTGAAGAATTAATTTTTTTGACAATTTGATAACAAGTTTTTAGATAACAATTTTTTAATTTTTTTTCTCGAAAAAAAAAAAAAATAATAAAGCATATCTTCTAAACGATTGCGCCGCCCATCTCAAAAAAAATACGGGGTTGTTCTCCACACTTGAGAGTATTTTCTGTGATTTATCGAGGCAAATCGAAGGTGACGTATTGATTGAAAAATCGACTTTTGTGTATTTTTGATAAAAATTGCTATTTTTGGGATTCGAGAAATTCCCAAAAAATTTTTGTCAGAAAGTTGATTTGAAACTGCAACTTTTGTGTCTTATAAATTTTCTTGTAGGATCTTATACTTTTGAGATACGGAAGTTTGTAAAAAAAAGTTGGAATTTGGAAAAAATCCACAAATGCAATTCGAAAAATCTGAAAGAATTCACAAAAATTCTTTCGATGTAGTTGTGTTCGAGGACCAAATTACGATTTTTTCGGAAGCGGTGATTTTTTTGACCGTTCGAAACGGCGTGGAATACCTCATATATATTCACACTGTCTCACACACGTGCACGGGAGGGATTATGATTCACACACACACACGAGACGGATCCGTAGTAGATGTGTAATATCAGCGAAATCTATAAATTCGGCTGCACCTGTGCAATTTGCTCAGTTTGAGTATAAACAGGCTAAAAAATGGAAGATAATAAATTTCAACGCGAATTAACGGGCGCTAACAGGGCGATTTACCGGAGCAGCGTGATTCGACCGTGATACGCGATGTGCTGTATTGCGCCAGGAGGTTCGCCCCTCGATTCGTGCGAGAGTTTGACGAAAATTGGTTTCTCGAGCTGGTGGACCTTCCGGCACCCGCGCTCCTCTTTCGCCTAAGAAGTCTTTTATGGAGTTGCGCCGTGCCGGATATCGGTCGTATGTACGATCGGCATGTGTTTGACGAGTCTTGGGAAAGTACGAAAATTGCTGTCGACGTGGTGCGCCAACGCGGTGGTCAGTCATACCCCGAAGTCACCAGAATGGTACGGGCGTACACGGATCACGAGGGTAAGTAACAACTCTGTTCTACGGACTCTTTATCAACGGCTCGCTTCATAGTATTGCCGGGTGTTTTTTCGCACCAGACAACGCGAGTAGCGAACCCGAGACGGAGTGGTTGAACGGAAAGGAGGATGAGTTCGACGACGAAGATCAACTTCTGTACGACGCTGCGGCTCGTTACGAGCTTGCCGCGCGGGAGGAAGAGGAAGAAGAGCTAGAATTGATAAGGGTGACGGAGCAAGCCGAGGCTGTCGCAGATACACCTCTGCTCCAAGATGACCCTTCTGTTGGGAGCGATAAAACGACTGCCATCGCGGTGGAATCACTACCACGGTGTCCCGACTCCTCCGGTGAATACCAGCGAGTATGCATTTTTGAGACGCCTCGTGTAACCCGGTCTTTAACTCTTGGTTATCAGAGCGACGCCGACCCGTCTACGTCGGTGGTATCAACGAGGGTGCCGGTACATCGGGCATACAGTATGGTGGGGGGTATGGTGGGGGTAAGAGACAGAGAGCACCGCCACCGTCTCCCGAAAATTCCTCGACAGACGATGAGATGGAGGTGGTGTTTTCCGACGAATCTTCCGGTGAGTACGCCCCCCCGAGCACGCATTCTCCTTTTTCTAATTTTCAAGACGACTCATGTAACCGGGACCTTGGCCGTCAGAGCGGCGCCACGCTGTCTACGCTGCGTTGAAACGAGCCGGAGGTATCAACGAAGACGCCGGTATACAGCAGGGCGGGGGGAAGAGAGAGAGAGTCGCTAGCACAGCTGCGGAGGACCACATCGCGCGTCCTCCGGGTGTCAGATTTCTGATTGTAGACGAGAGTCGTAAATATTATCGTAGATTTGCCGTAACGGGGAGCGTCTTGACGTTGAAAATCATCACACCCCCGGAAACCGTAGACCCTGTTACCTGGCTCGAAGAAGCCGTCAGGGATATTCACAATTACGCCACGACCACTGCCCCGGACTCTGTAGATGATCCCGCTAACGATTATATAGGATTCGGCCTAGACACCCCCTCGTTTGCTCTGGGCACGGCCGGTTTGTCGTTTCGACCGGTCAGGGACTCTCGCTACGAGGATCTCTGGCGGCTCGTGTTCAGTCTCAGTCAAAGCGCCTCCGAATTTCGAGGTGAGCAAAAGATCGCTTCTCGAGGTCGAACGCGACAATCTTTGTCTACCGCGCGCTATAATTTCTGCTCGCGCCTACCTGAACAGAGAGGGTATCGGGGGTAACGCAGCTGACCCCGCGCTTCGATGGTCCGACGTGCGTGACGCGAAATCTAGACTTCAGAGGGAGGCTGCCCTGGCTTTGTGCAGAGAGGCGCGCGTAGAAGTCCCCCCAGAGGGCTGTGGTATGCGAGAGATCGTCAGATTTCAAGAATATCTGGCTCCTCTGGGTCTAGCCGTCGTAATATACGATTTCAATACCTTTGGACGCGGAGGCGAGGCCGTTTACAACGGGGCGCGCGTACTGGCCGAGCGGGGTGAATGCTCCGGCGGCACATTGAACATACTGTACTTTCCACGCGGCGGTCATTACAAACCTATATTAAATCTTACCGCCGCAGCAGCCAACAGACGCTTCTGCGAGCCCTGCAACGTCGCCTATCGTTATACAGGCGATCACAGGTGCTCCAACAGATGTCCCGGCTGCAACACCGTTCCGCAGTGCGACAGAGCGGGGGTACGTATGCCATGCGTTGCCTGCGGCCGGTGGTTCTTTGGGGAGGAATGTCTGCGGAGACATCGCGTCGCGGGGTCGTTCGATCCTCGCAGAAGCGTCTGCGATACCCTGCAGATGTGCAGCGGGTGCGGTCTGTTCGTCGATCGTACTAAAAAGGGTCACTCCTGCGGCAACGCGTACTGCAACACGTGTGGATCCGTGCAGGCGGTAAACCACGAGTGTTACATGCAGCCTCTGAAGCCGCCCACCGGAAACGCGGAGCATATATTCGTGTTTTATGACTTTGAGACCCAGCAGTGCGCCCCGGTGGCCGGCAGCGGAGATGTCAATCTGCACGTGCCGAATCTGTGCGTGGCGCAGCAGGCGTGCACCAGCTGCATACACGAGCCGGACATAAGTACACCCTGTCCTAGTTGCGGCCTCGTGCGCGAGTTCGTATTCCGAGAGAACCCCGTTAAACAGCTGGTGGAGTTTGTCACGCGGGACGTTTGTCGGTTCAAAAAGATCTTCTGTATAGCGCATAACGCCAGCGGCTTTGATTCTCAATTTATACTGCGTTACCTGGTAGAAAATAACAGAGATCCGCCGCAGGTGATCCTGAACGGTACCAAGATCATACTGATGGAGACGGGTCACACGCGTTTCCTGGACTCTTTGGCCTACATGCCTATGGCTCTAGCCGCGCTGCCCAAGGCATTCGGCCTACCTGTGGAATCGCGCAAGGGTATCTTTCCGCATCTGTCCAATACACCGGAGAATCGGGATTACATAGGTCCGTTGCCAGACGCGGAATTCTACTCCCCCGACAGTATGAAGACCTCGGACAGGGACGCTTTCTACAAATGATACGGGGAAGCCACAGCCGGCGGGTACGTGTTCGATTTTAACCGCGAGCTGGTGGAATACTGCCGCACAGTGTTGGGCAGCATCTAATTACATTTGTAATTAATTACATTTTAATTACAAATTACAATTGTAATTTGTAATTGAAAGTCAAATCAATTACAAATTACAATTGTAATTTGTAATTGAAAATCGAATCAATTACAAATTACAAGTGTAATTTGTAATTGAAAGTCAATCAATTACAAATTACAATTGTAATTTGTAATTGAAAGTCAACTCAATTACAAATTACAATTGTAATTGAAATGTTTCTTCGAATCAATTACAAATTACAAATGTAATTGACATCTTTTTTCGAATCAATTACAAAATACAAATGTAATTGAAATGTTTTTTCGAATCAATTACAAATTACAAATGTAATTGACACCTTTTTCCGAATTAATTACAAATTATAAATGTAATTGACACGTTTTTTCGAATCGATTACAAAATACAAATGTAATTGAAATGTTTTTTCGAATCAATTACAAATTACGAATGTAATTGAAACAGTTTTTCGAATCAATTAAAAGTTACAACATTTAAAAGTTGTAATTGATCTGAAAAAAGGTGTCAATTACATTTGTAATTTGTAATTGATTCGGAAAAACGTTTCAATTACATTTGTAATTTGTAATTGATTACGAAAGACATTTCAATTACATTTGTAATTTGTAATTGAATACGAAAAACATTTCAATTACATTGGTAATTTGTAATTGATTCGAAAAAACATTTCAATTACATTTGTATTTTGTAATTGATTCGAAAAAAGGTGTCAATTACATTTGTAATTTGTAATTGATTCGAAGAAACATTTCAATTACAATTGTAATTTGTAATTGAGTTTACTTTCAATTACAAATTACAACTGTAATTTGTAATTGATTGACTTTCAATTACAAATTACAACTGTAATTTGTAATTGATTGACTTTCAATTACAAATTACAATTGTAATTTGTAATTACAATTGTAATTTGTAATTGATTCGACTTTCAATTACAAATTACAATTGTAATTTGTAATTGGTTCGACTTCCAATTACAAATTACAATTGTAATTTGTAATTGATTCGACTTTCAATTGAAAATTACAATTGTAATTTGTAATTTGTAATTAATTAATTACAAATCTGCCCAACACTGCTGCCGCAGCGACGTAGACATCCTTCGTCGAGCATGCGTCGCGTTTAGAGATATTTTTCTGAATTGCGGCGGTGTTTGCCCGTTCTCGCGAAGCACCACCATAGCGTCGGCCTGTTCCGTCGTGTTTCGACAAAATTTCCTCAGGCCCCGCACCATAGGAGTGTTGCCGGCCGGAGGGTACAGGTTGGCCAACAATCAATCGGTGAAAGCGATCAAATGGCTCGTTTGGATGGAGAGGGAGCTGGGTACAGAGGTGAGGCACGCCGGACGAGGTCGCGAGTACAGGATTCCCGAGACGAGGCGGGTTGTCGACGGGTATTACACAGACGCGGCTGGGGAGCGACACGTGTTGGAATTTCACGGATGCTACTGGCACGGGTGTATGAGATGTCACACGATCAATCGCGACGAAGAGTTATCGGGCGGGGATACGATGGACAGACGCTGGCAAGAGACTGGGACAAAAACGGCGCGCATGATCGAGCTGGGTTACAGGGTCACGGAGATGTGGGAGTGCGCGTTCGACCAGATGATGGATGCCGATCCTGAAATGCGCGATTACGTCGAACAGCATCGGCTGGTCCTCTCCCGCGACTCGTTGAATCCTCGAGAGGCGTTTTTCGGAGGGCGTACGGGAAACACGAAGCGTTATCACGAGGCTGCCCCGGGGGAGGAGATCCGATACGTAGACGTATGCTCTCTGTACCCTTGAGTGTGCAAAACCGGTCGCTACCCCGTGGGCCACCCGCGAGTCTACGTAGGTAGGGAGTGCAGAGCGTTGACCAGTCCCTACAACACGGACATCTCCGGCCTCGAGGGTCTCGTGAAATGCGTTATCCTGCCACCCAGGAATATCTATCATCCTGTGTTGCCGGTCCGTATGCGCGGAAAACTCATGTTTCCCCTGTGTCGCTCCTGCTGCGAGGCTTCTCTGCAGATCGATTGTCCGCACGAGTCGGAGGCCGATCGGTGGTTCACAGGTACCCGGGTGTCTGCCGAGCTGCAGAAAGCCGTGGCTGTGGGCTACAGCGTGATCGACGTATCGGAGATCTGGCAATACGAGAGTACGGTGTACGATCCGGCCAGCGGTCAGGGGGGACTCTTTGCTCCGTATATAGACACTTTTCTGAAAATAAAGCAAGAAGCCAGCGGGTGGCCCGGCGAGTGCACCGACGAGGCTTCCCGCGACGGTTATCTCGCGGAGTACAAGCGAGTGGAGGGTATCAGGTTGCAGCGGGAGAAAATAACAAAGAACGCCGGCCTTCGTTCCGTATCCAAGCTCTGCCTGAACTCGTTCTGGGGTAAATTTGGCAAAACCTCCCGCGTACCGAGGTGATCAGAGAGCGTCAACGTCTGCTGGAACTGTTGGCATATCCCGAGAACGAGGTGGTCGATATCTTGCCGGTGACGGATCAAATACTCTACGCGCGGTGGATTAATACGGAAGAGAGCATCGTACCGTCCCCCCTGGCCAACGTTGTGCTGGCCGCCTACACCACCGCTCAGGCTCGCCTCAAGCTGTACAGCTATCTTTAGAGGCTCGGACGCCGGGTGTTGTATTACGATACGGACTCTGTTATTTACGTGAGGAGAAGCGGGGAGTGGGAGCCGGCTACGGGTAACTTTTTAGGCGATCTGACGGACGAGCTGGCGGAATACGGCGAGGGGAGTTACATAAAAGCCTTTGTTTCCGGTGGTCCGAAATTTTACGCGTTCCTGGTACAAAAGGGAGACGGGGAGGTGGTTGAGGTTTGCAAAGTGAAGGGGGTCACTCTAAATTATCAGACTCGAATGAGGATAAATTTTAATTCGATCCGGGGCATGGTGGTCGAGGCTGACGAACCTATTCGCGTCGAGCGAAGAGCTATACAGCGTACGGCGTTGCATCGGGTCGTCACCCGCAGCGTGAACAAGATATGCCGTCCCGTTCAAACGAAAAGACGCCTCTGCGACACGGGCTACGACACTCTTCCTTTTGGCTACAAATCGCACAGCTGAATCGTTGTACATCTCGCTCTTTGGTTATAGAGCTCCGCAGCGAGGCTTAGACTCTCTCTCTCTCTCTCTCTCTCCACCTACTCTTATACTCTGTTATTCGACATGCGCATAAACAGAGATAAACCTCGACTCGCCGGACTACAGAGAGAGCACAAGTGTGCAGCGGTGACTCATCGGCTCAGTAGATCAGTAGTAGCGGTAGTATTCGCTCATCAACCCGAGCGTAAAACGGCTGGTGCGGGGCGTGTGTGCGGCGGTCTGAGAAGCTGAGCTCACCGCACGCCGCGAGGCAACCCCCCGAGTAAGCTGACACGGGTTGCCTCAGCCGCTTAACGAGCTGCTTCTAGCCGGCGTCCCGTCTCTCTCTCTCTCGCAGCTGTTTAGAGAGAGAGACGGGCCGTCACCGGACGCGCGCGCGCGCGTTCCCAAAAGCTTGTACGTAACGCGCGCACCCTGCGGGCCCCCCACCGCGGTTAAGCCTTCGAGACAGGCATGTAGGCGCAAAACCGATGATATCTATATATTCGATTGCAGATAGGATGGGGTTGTGAGTCGCGAGGATGGACACGCGCTGGAAACATCCCTTTTCCGCTATCGTAGCCGGGCCTTCCGGTTGCGGTAAATCCAACTCTGTGAAAAACTTTCTGCGACACGCGAGCGAGATGTGCGACACGGAGTTCGCGAGGGTGGTCTGGCACTACGCCGAGTGGCAACCTTTGTACGGGGAATCGAGCTCCGTGGAATATCGAGAGAGTTTGCCGCAACCGGCCGACTACGACGCGGACCAGCGACCCAAACTGCTCGTCATCGACGATCTGATGCGCGAGTCGTCCAACGGCGTTGTCATCGATCTCTTCACCAAGGGTTGCCACCACAAGAACATGAGCGTGTTCCTGATCACGCAGAATCTGTTTCACCAGGGACGCGGGCAGAGGAATATATCGCTGAACGCCAATTATATAGTTTTCTTCAAGAATCCGCGCGATCGCGCGCAGATACATCACCTGGCTCGTCAGGTACACCCCGAGGACCCTCGCTTCCTGCAGGAGGCCTACGACGACGCCACAGCGCGCCCCCACGGCTATCTGCTCCTCGATCTGAAACAATCCACCCCGGAGAATTGCCGCTTTCGCACCGATATATTTCCCTCGGATTCGCGTCACTACGTTTACGTGCCTCGCAGGGATATAAGGGTGGAGGATCGCACGCGGCACCAGTCTTTCGTCTGTGATGAAGCCCGGAACTAGACGAGGAGGAGGAAGAAGAAGAAGAGGTTCGGCAAACAGGTTCAGCTCTTCCAACGCCGCGGCCTTGCACGCTATCTGTAAATCGGACCCCGCTCGGAGACGGGCTCTGCTGCGCACGGCCGACGTCGCTCTGGTGAAAAACATTTGCGAGTGCGCTCTGAACACTCTGAGGGGTAACGTGAGCCTGAGCGCCGATCGGAAGAGACGTTTGAGCAAGCACAGAAAAACTTTACGTCGCTTGGCCTGCAACACGGGCAGCTGGAAAAGTAAGAAACGTTTGCTGCTTCAACGGGGTGGATTTCTACCCTTGCTGCTGGCCCCGATTATAGACAGTCTGATTGGCGGGTGAAGAAAATTGAGGCAATGGAGCGGACCTTACATTTATCGGACCAGTCGAACCAAATTTTTAAGTCTTCTAACTGAAGCTCACCTCTATATAGAGCGTGCAATCTCCAAATAGACCGAAAAAAACGGAAGTGCATCATAATTATTTTTTCAAGTAAAAATTCCTTCAGCCCGGGTTTGAACCGGGACCTTCGCATTTGTACTGCGACGCCTTGTCCAATTAGACCACTGAAGGACTGAAGGAATCTTGGTTCGACTGGTCCGATAAATTCACATATGGTATGAGTTATTTATTCATGATTTTTCGAAACTTCGAACAGTGCGACACCTTCGATTTTTTTGAAAAAATTCTCAAAAATTCTACTTTTGAAGACGATCATTTTGACCCCCAGTCGAAAGTGGAAACTCTTTTCCTCATGTTTATATTGCTTATTTAAGAAAAAATTATTTCATAATCATGGTGGATAATGGCTCCCAGAATTTTTTCAATGCAAATAAATTGTATCTTCAGGATAATGGGAGTAGTAGATGCCAGCCATGGCGAGTCATAACAAATGACGTCACCCTGGCCGGAGGTCAGTGACCGGGCGGGAGTGGGGATTTGGCGTCAAAACAATGAGAGACAACAGACTGTCCGATCCAAGATGGCGGCGCCCATACGCAATATTATAAACAAATATGGCGCCCGTTTTCCTAAAATCCAAGATGGCTACTATTTTTTTCAAAAACTAAGATGGCTACTATTTTTTAAGTATGTAGGATGTTTTTTGGTTTCTCAGGTCAGTAACACTCTTCAATTTAACGTTTCGACCCTGAAGAGGGCATTATGAGATAGAGCATCAAAACTTTGAGGATCTTCTTTTTTCAAGGTAAACTGAAGATTTTTCAAGTTGGAGGGCAAACTTTTTTTTCTAACGGCTAGTCTAATGCATATATAATTTTCAAGTATTCTATGAAATTCCACCAGATCGTAGACTTTACAGAAATATTTTTTATCGGATATCAACCGCGACCATACACCAATACGAATGTAGGTATAACATACGTATAACGAATGTAGCATGTAGGTATAACATATACGTATAACGAATGTAGCATGTAGATATAACATACGTATAACGAATGTAGGCAGCGCCGGCGTTAGCAACACTGGCGCCCCGGGCAAGATTTAAGTGTGGCGCCCAGTTAAGGGGGGGGGGGGTCTACTTGATTTTTACCAGCCTGTCTATTCTCTCGAATATCTCGGAAACGGGGCTATCAATCGACTTGCCCTTTTGGCAGCCGATGTTTGACGAGTAATGAGTTCGAACTGGTATGTTTGATCGGAAGAAATCGGGTTTTTTTTTTTTGGTTTTTATCGAAAAATGTGGGCGTGCCGTTTATTTCGACTTATATCACAGCCTACGCACAGTGGGACAGAATCCCAAAAAGCTGGCCAAAACCTCAAAACGTTGTCTAACGGCTTTGAAATTTTCTACTCGGGGGTTCTCGGGGTCGCTGATAACGAATCCAATATCAGTTTTGGCAAAAAAAAAATGGCGGATCCAATATGGCGACCGAGTATCTTATAAAATTCTTATTTTTCAGAGAAATTTCGTATCTGGGGGTTTTACATTGCGCTAATTACGAATAAGATGTTTGTTTTCAAATAAACAAAATATTTCAATCGTAGTTGCATCGGCAATGTATAAGAATCAGAAAGATTCCGGCGGGAACTAGGTACAAATGAATTAAACATGAAAATTAGAAAAGAAAATGAAATTTTTTTAATTTGTACACTACATCTACATTGGATTAATCTGTCACATTCACTGTCATTAGATTCACTATCGGTATATGTATAGTGGACACGTCAGTGTCGTCTTCAGTGTCCGTGTCATCGTGCCCAATTGGCACGAGACGTGCGCTTCAAGAATGAGAGCTGCATCGTCCACAGTTTGAGAAGCATAATAGTATTCTTAATTATGCGGAATATCTCTTTCCTTGTCAATTGCTGTGTTTCTCTCATGTCTGCAGTTCCTGAAATCAGTGAATAATATGGGATTACATTCCTCGGAGCCGAAACTAGCCCGTGAATAGAATAAACAGCGAGCGAAAACAAAAGATCTCACTATACTAGGTGACACTACTATGTTTTATTCAATGTACACAATAATTTATTGAAGACATATGTTTATTCATCCTCAACGAATAACTAGAAATGAAAGAAGTTCAGAAATAATATGTAAATCAGCGACCCCGAAAACCCCCTTATACCAAAATACCACGTCGAAATTTGCACGGCTTCAGAAAAAAAATCATATCTCCGTTCGCGCAAAAATGCGCAAGTTCGTCGACCACGTTTTCTTTTCGTTGGGAGATAAGCAATCCAATAAATAAAAAAATCTAATGAACGAGCGAGGACGAGCGATAAAGTTATGTCTGCCTGAAAGTTTACTTGTCGTTTGCGTTTTCCCAAAAAGACACGCTCAATTCATAATGAATAACTTTTTTTATAATAACAACGTAAATTGTATTCCATTCTACATACCTTCACGAAGAGTATCCATCTCACACTTTTCCAATCACACTATTTTTCACGGTTATATCGTGGTTTTTCTGTGGCGTATGGTGCGCGTCAAACCCGGTAGTTCGATGAGACTCGTGTAACGGTCACATTCGAACCGATCCTGCAGGCACAAGAAATACACCTGCGTCTAGAGAACGGTTGTTTGGGGACCCTCGATACCCCTATTTCACATTCCGCAACAAAAGAAACCTGAAATAAAACTTCGGTTTTCGAGGTTTTTATTCCGAGATTTTGTGGTAATTTACGCGATTGTCCACGGCTGATCGCGGCAATGGCCGCTATGGGCCGCTAATATAATAACAATTAGCCCAGAATGTCCGTGAGATATCGCCACGCGCTACGTTCCTAGCTTCTCTTTTCACCACCGCTACTACGTTGATACACCTGGTAGTTGATACACCTGTTCCACACCTTGAGGTGGCCGATGAAAATTTCCCCGTGAAATTATATTTGATCGAATACGTGAAACACGTTAAGCAATATATCATGCAGGAAATTCTTGTAATTTTATACTTGGATTTCAATTCGTATTAAGAAAAAGAAATTGTGTATTGTATTGAATTTATATTGCACAGGAACTTATTTACAATAAATCGTTTACACTGAAATAGTACATTACGATGCAAGTGCGCAAAGTACGTGATTCACGCACGAGTGTAGGTTGTCGCCCAAGCGGAGCGAGAGTGACAAAGACACGAGTGTGAGGATCACGTACGCGCACGCATATCGTATACTATTTTTTTTAACTTAGTGTGAAAAATTCGTAACCTGCAAAGAACTAGAGTGAAGAGGGAAGTATAGCTTAGTATCCAAATATTGCGATATAAAAGTGTGAGAGGCAAAGCCCCCCGAGTACTGAAAGTCTCCGAGTTTAAAAATAAGTACTGAAAAAATAAGTTTCAAAATATGTTTCATTCATTTGATACAATAAGAATAGTCAACGTGTTGAGAATGAAATCTAAAAAAAAAAAAAAAAATCAAATCTTGCGCACTCAGTTAGAAAATAGTACTTTTTATACCTCAGTGTGCGAAACTCGATTTCTCATGTCTGTTGTTAGTGTGCGAAGTGCCCGATTCACACACCGTGGCTCGCGGTGTGCCGAGTAGATACATTCGCGCACTCAGTGCGCAAAAGTATCTAGAGTATATTATACATTCGCGCACTGAGTGTAGAGAATGATTTACTCTGCTCACTGTAAATAGTGTATCTGTAGAATATTGTTTAAAATACAGTATTTACATTCTCAGCCGGTTTTCGGTTACTGATAAAAATTATTTTTCGAAATCGAAATTCGCACACTGAGTTATAAAAAATAGTATACGACACACGTGCGCGTACGTGATCCTCACACTCGTGTTTTTGTCACCCTCACTTCGCTCGGGCAACAAGCTACACTCGTGCGAGAATCACGTACTTTGCGCACTTGTATCGTAATCTACTATTTCGATACTAGTGCGAAAGTGTTGATTCTCGGACGAGTGTGAAGTTTTTCGCCCGAGCGAAGCGAGAGTGACAATCACACGAGTTGAGAATAATCTTTCGCACGTGTATCGAACTTCATTTTTTAACACAGCGCGCGGTAAGTTGAATTTTATGCACGCGAAGCGTGCGCAAAATTGAACTTTGCGCACGCCGTGTGAAAAAAATTATTTTCAAAGTTCAGTGTGCGAAACTCGATTTCTTATGTTAAGGTACAATGAAAGCTTCAGCCTCCACGAAAGACCCCCTATTCAGTTGCATTCATTTGAAAGAGCACTTTATTTTCTATTTTTTTTAATTTGCTTGTAATTTTTCACCGTTTGATTGAAAAAATATCATTAATTGAAAATGTACACGATGGAATGAGTGTGGAATGAAATTTGAAGATTTTTACCGGAAGTTAGTTGACCACAAAAAAACTTGACGAAAGACCCCCCAAAAAAAACCTACCACTGTCAAGAATGATGTTCGCTTAACATCTCGTGAGCGATTCGAGACATTCCACCGTGGATATTTTGCGCTAAAAATTCCAACACATAATTGCGTGACAACTATCTCACTCTTAACGGCTTGCTCGTGTCATGGCACATGAGTGTGGGGAATCTTTTCACCTTGCGTTTTGAAACTGTCATGGCCATTGATAGCTGTCAAAACATTGGGGCCACTCGTGAACATCGGAAAAAAGGCTTAAATTTCCATTTTTATTATCATATTTCGCGATTAAAATTGAAATTGAAATGTTTACAACTGTCACAGAAATTCCCGCGCGTGATGTCAGTGGGTTAGGTTGGATTTTGGGTTAGGTTGGTAATGTTAGTAATAACTAGGGTTAATCAAGTGCGTCTCTTTATATTAATAATTTTGGGAAAAAAAGTGCTGATCTTGAATGCTTATATGTCTGAATAATTTTAATACGATTTTTCCAATTTAATATAACTATCTGGAAATTATTGGCATCAATAAAAAAATAAAATAAACATGAATGTCAGTGGAGCTGTACTTCCGGAACGAAGCTTTCATTGTACCTTAATTGGTAGTGTGCGAAGTGCCCGATTCACACACTGTGGCGCGCGGTGTGCTGAGTAGATACATTCACGCACTCAGTGCGCAAATGTATCTGGAGTATATTATACATTCGCGCACTGACATGAGTGTACAGAATGATTAACTCCGCACACTTTAAATAGTGTATCTGTAGAATATTGTCTGAAATACAGTATTTACATTCTCAGCTGGTTTTCGGTTGTTGATAAAAATTATTTTTCGAAATCGAAATTCGCACATTGAGTTATAAAAAATAGCATACGACACACGTGAGCGTGACTTTACGGCCTGGAAAAAATTTTATCATTTATAAATAATATTTAATGTTGATTTGACATATTGGTAACGCGATTATTCAATATATCAGTAAATATGTATGTGTCAACACAACTTGATCACAAAATCGAGAAAGTTCGATAAAAAAATATCAAGTTAATATGATTATTAATATTATTATTATTATTAATATTAAGTTAATTTTACTATTAATATCAATATTAAGATTATTGAGCTCAGACAATAACACATCGCAAAGAACACCGTGAAAAGGAAGAGATGGCGCTGCATTAAAATCACAATTTTTCGAAAATACGTGTGAGTACCCGATAAAAAAATATTTTCCATCAAGAATTGCAAGTATTAGCAGATGAACTTTTGTTCCACGTATTGAAGAAGGGTAATACTTTATTCTCAAGAAAGATTTAGAATGAGAACGGGTGAGAATCAAAAGATCTGTACAATATTGATTTGAAACCAACAAATTTTTCATACACAAAACGTCTATCTTTAACTGACGACAACTCATCTCAGGATTACCATATTCAAGTTTTTCAAAAACGAAAATGAGGGTCAACATCTACAGAAAAATGAACGAAAAGTAATTTTAGTGTACGGGTGAAGAGTAAAGCTCCATCGCTTCAAGAATGAATTAAGAACTGAGTGTGAAATTATCGGGGACTTTCACGTAACGTAAAGCAAAAAATGAGCCTATTGTGACACGGCCAAGTAATTTTTTTTGAGATAACACTATGGATTTCTGTCTTGTTGGAACATATTCAATTACTGGAGCAACATAAAAAAAAAATTGGTTTCAAATTTTTTTTGGCTATTATGCGCGAGTATCGAGTGGTTTTCGACCATTGTGGATCGTATGAGAATACATATTGATTTTTTTCAACTGTGATATAAATTGAGTAGGCACATTTCTATTTCACGTACTTATATAAATACATATATGGAACGGCGGCTTCCGTGACAATAACGTTTTGAAGAACTGGCATGCATTTTAACCAAGATTCGTGGTCAGTTTGTACAAGCCCACCGGATTGTTGACTGTGATATACAGATATATAGCGAAGACTCCTCGTCAATAACTAATTACTATGGTATGACATAATCCGTATGATCCCGAATATTGGAAATATGAAACTGCAAATGAAAGCGTTCGAATAAACTTTGCGAATAGATTCCGTACAGATCGTCATATATACGTATAAATTACGTTTGAAATGAGACTTGCAACTAAATGTCGACTAATTAACGTATATAATATGCATATGTATCGTCTAACCATAATTATATACCAATCGGCGATAGCGCATTTCGTTATTTGTAAGTCAGGTATTAATACGCATATCTGTTTCTCATTTCACATACTTTTACGTGAAAACAAATCGTGGTCTTGCAAAGTTTGAAAAATTCGGAAATAAAACAAATGTTGGAATAACACGCGTTCGTATCGTGGCTGTGCGTTTTGTTTATAAAGATCCGCTATATATGTAGGTACATACATATATTACTACACTATATTGTTTTATGTATATTGTAACGGATCAGGTGACCTAGGCCTGACCGTTAACAATTCAAAGATCAACCGTTGCGAACATCGAATAGTCCAGAAGGTTCGATGAGAGCGACAAGTCGCGTGACGTCACAACGGGTATATAAATCGAGACACAGCTCTCAGCAGCAGCTATTCATAGGCACAGCGCCTGATAGACTCCCTACGCTCTTAGTATTTGGACACTAAAGGCATAGCGCCTAGTGATCCTGTAGCTTCACTTTAAAAATTATTCTACAAATTCATTACAATCCAATTCCATACATAAAATAAAAATCAAGACGTTTAGTTTCAGACAAACAAATAATTTGAGCAAAAAGAAGTAGATTCATTAGCTACATAATTAACGGAAATTACCGAGTAAAAACGACGAGCCTGTCAATAATCGCATAGCGATAATAATTAGTCTACGATATAGAAAGTTAGTAAGTAAGCAACTTTGTAAATATAATATAGGAATGGGTTGCAACCAGAGGTTAAATATAAATTAAATAAGATGATTTCTTGATTATCTAAAAGTAAGTAAATCTATGCAGATCCCTTATCCGCCATTTCCAGGTTCTTCTTCATCCGTATAACCAACCAAAGCTAGATACAGCCTTAGTGGGTCTCTGACGCACTCAGGTCTGGCACAGCAGGTTTTATTGTATAGAAAATTTGGGGATAAACTAACTTTATCATAGCTAAAATTAAAAGGTTAGGTGGGTAAAGTGCAGCCTTAGCGCGTTTACGTGCTCAGGTCTGTGGGGAGGCGGCTTTAGTTGCTTGGCGACTCAAGTCCGTAATAGGAAACATTAAATTATTGATATAAAAGTCTGGAACATTAGAACATCGAGCAAAGAACTCACAATTACACTCGGTTCGCGTTACCTGAAGGAACGCTAAAGAACCGAAACGTAACAATATACATATATATATATTTAATATAATGGATGTGTACTTACCGATTATTCTCTCCTTGCGGTTAACTATAATTATATTTCTCCACTCACTTCACCCGCGTGCCGGCCTTTGCAGTTGGTCGGGAACTAATGAGCGTGAGCCTTGCGCCTGCGCAACCATCTTGAGTCAAGCTCATACTCGAATGAGTGGCTAAGCAAGCCCCCACCAATGGTATAAATTGATTGCAAATTTGTCGAATATAAAACGTACTTCATACACAACCCAATGAACCATAACATATAAAAAATAGGACTAATGTCCAGTCGAAAAACGTATATTTCACGTATACGCGATTTATAACGTTTAATATACGTTTTTCGGCCGGACATTAGTCCTATTTTTTATACGTTATGGTTTATTGGGAAAAATCAAACGTTAAAAAATCAGTGCGATCAACGCATAATAAACTTTGATTCTATGTAATATATACGTAATACGTATATAATCAAACTGAAATTAAGTTTACACACCTCCGA
This sequence comes from Tenthredo mesomela, assembly GCA_943736025.1. Classification (NCBI taxonomy): domain Eukaryota; kingdom Metazoa; phylum Arthropoda; class Insecta; order Hymenoptera; family Tenthredinidae; genus Tenthredo; species Tenthredo mesomela. The sequence continues at coordinate 22,552,853 of OX031013.1, read as the reverse complement.
AATCGGATGATACATTCATAAAACATGAGCCTTCAGATATGAGATTGAAAATGATTCATACGGAAAATTAAAAAATCTATATAGGTACTTTGCTGAAAATGCATGGACAGGTTTTTCTGAAATATTATATATTAATTCGTATATCTGTTTTGCTTGAACCCCTCCCATTCTTAAATTCTATGATTGAACGTGTTATAGAATAATAGCGTATCTGCGCCTATATCGTATACCGCCCAATCAACATCCGTATAAATTAGATATTTTTCTTGAATTCATACGGTTCTGGCATAATTTATTGCATACGTATTTATAAATTATATATAAAATATAATGCAATACGCATATAAATTGTTGCTTCCATTGACCAATGATAAAACGTATATTTTGGTGGACGCACGTTGAAAGTGTACGATTATTGATAGAAATATAACCCAATGAACCATAGCGTATAAAATATAGGACTAATGTCCGGCCGAAAAACGTATATTTCACGTATACGCGTTTTACAACGCTTAATATACGTTTTTTCGGCATAGGCATTGAAAAGTCACTTTTTGACGCCTGTTTTCGATCCACAAAGTGTCACTTTATACGGTTGATTTCAGAACTGCCCTATAAAGTCTTTATACGGCAGTCTGGATGCGCAGTTCGAAGTGCGCATTCCAAAGCTGCCGTATAAAGTCTTTATATGGCAGTTTCGATGCGTGGTTCGAAGTGCGCGACAGATCGCACTATAACCTCACTCTTCATCTAGTGAATCTCAACAGGCGTCAAAGTGACTTTTCATGCCTATTTCGAAAAAAATACAGTATGGGGCGCACCCGTAAACCGTTTTTGACTCGAATAATGATTTCAGAACTCGCTTACGGCTCGCCTTCGGCTCGCCTTTAGCTCGTCCTGAAATCATTATTCTCGCCGAAAAACACTTGGTTTACGGGCATGCCACATAATATACTATTTTCCGCCGGACATTAGTCCTATTTCTTATACGTTATGGTTTATTGGGTTATTACCGGCAGAGAGATACCAATATTTAACGACATACGATATGAAGATTTTTTGCCATACGATATACGCATTATACACGTTTGTCCAATCGGTTTATTATCTAAGGATATAAAATATCTGATGTACGTTTATTATTTGTAAGAGTATTAGGCCCATAGAATCCGAAATAATAACGGTATATCAAACGTTTTACATCCTGAGATAATAAACCAATTGAACAAACGTTCAGAATGCGTATAACTGTTGCAGTGTAAAAAACGTGTATGGTGGAACGTTAAGAAGTCGTAGCCCTCCACCGTTAAATATACAATTAATATGCTAAATTTATACGACAAACAAATGTATATCAGAAACGTTTGAATTGCGATTACTAATCGTATTTTCAACGTATGTAAGTAGAGAGGGTGCAGTATACCGTTTATGACCCCCTCCCCCCCGGCCGCCGACATTTTTATTTATTTTTTTCTCTTTTTTCCCCTTTTCTTTTCCTTTTTTTTTCCTTTTTTTTTTCTTTTTTTTTCTTTTTTTCTTTTTTTTTTTTTCAATCCTAACCTAAGAGAATTTCATCGATCCTAACTTAAGAGAATTTCATCGATCCTAACCTAAGGGAATTTCATCGATCCTAACCTAAGAGAATTTCATCGATCCTAATCTAAGAAAACTTATGTACACTTATCGAATATATATAGATATATGGTGGGTGTAGGGAAAGGATAGGGTTGGTAAAAGACGCACAGGTGAATATTGTTATAATGGTTGTTCATTCATATTATTTAATATTTATAAAGGTAAAGATTCAAACTTATGTTTACTAAAAAAGGTTCAAGCTTATAACTAAGATTTATTTAACAGTATTGCGTATAAAAATTACAACTAATTATGTTAAGGCTTATTCTAGAGAAAGAACAGTCGTTTCTTGTGACAAACTATAGGCGTTATTTCAACAAGTGCTCAAGCGTGGGTATATACTATGTGTTGAATCCATGGATCCTTTAATTTCCTCGGATATGTCAAGAGCGAACAGAGCCTTTAGTTCAAGCAAAACAATTTCACATATACTCGTACTAAGATTCGGATTCCACGTCGTCTTTATCCCATCCAGCTGTTCGTCAATATCCTTTACAACAAGCTCTGTGAAACGATGAAGAGGAGTACTATTCGTAAAGCCGCGCACATTGTCCAGTGTAGAGAGTTCCCTCATCATATCTTCTTTGAGTTCGTTCACACCAACTTCATGTTCTGATAGACGTTTTAAATGATTACAGACGCACGGTATTATGGCATTTAGTCCATCGATCGATGTTTTCTGCAGCACGATGGACGGCGAGTACAACTTCCGTTTCTTAAGACTGGGGGGATTGTTAGTAGATGACTCATCGTCTGTGTCTCGATCTTCTTCCTTTTTCCACTGCTCAGCTGGTTCTGTTAGTTTGATGGCTCTCGATCCGTGAGCCAAGATGAACGAAACGGTATAACCGTTCACATCTACGGGTGTAGTATCGGTAGAAACGGCTGGAGTATAGGCTGTGGTCGTTGGTTTAGCGAAGTATTTGTTGATTTTGTTCAAGCTTTTTAAAAAGTTCCACCAAACGTCAGTTTTCATCGCGATAATACTTCCACCTTGACCACTGAACTGCACAATAGGTTCGAAACGTTCTCCGACTAGAGAATATCCAACCGAGACCGTCGTGGAGAACGAAGGGTTTATTCCATATGTGCTTGATAGTAACATCCGCCTGGTTGGTCGCAGAGGGTCAATTATGAGTGGTTTATCAGCTGAATGAGGTTTTTGTAATGCACGCACAGATTGAGAGTTAAACATGATGAAATTATGATTCAGACACTGAAGAATATTGATGCAGAGTAACTGTTTTTCACTGTTGCAAGCACGGGCTATTCGCAACTACTGGCGTAGATGCTTACAGACCCCTTAATATTTCAAGAAAAACCCCCCCACTACTGGGTGAGGTTTTATTATTCCTCGGAGGGTAGGGACAAGTTTTCAGCTAGGCTGAGGGATTTCAAGGTTGTAGCAGTGGACGCAGTACTTACATGTAGAATCAGCGTGGCTCTGGGGTACCATAGGTGCCGACCCCTGCATTATGCCCAGGCAGTATGCCGTTTATGGCTTTGCAGGTAGCTGTGGTCTTTGGCCTAAAAGTTTGAAGGAAAAGTTTGCAAGGCTTCAATCTGCACGGATAGATTCAAGTAATTACTTTTGGGTTATATTGCCGTCTGTTGTAAAACCGATCCTAGAAAAAATAAAGAACCTCCGTCTCTTTGGAAACTATTTGTCAGGTCAGGCCTACCAGTTTCAGCCTGTCTAATAGTACGACGCGACAATGGTCCGGTAATAATTACTTTTCTTAGCAACCGAACAATATGAATGTCTTATACAGTGTACGCCTTTCAAACAGATAATCGACCATTTACGGTGCCATTGTTCAAGTATCGTTGGAGACTAAACACTGTATTATATACCCGTAAAATTCATCGAAAGATGATAATTATACTCTGCTGGTTAAACATTGAAAAATTTGTTTGTCAGGGGTAGCTTAAGGGGACCAGTACAGCGACTTTCCGAGAAATGATCATAGTCCGAAATCAATTTATTTCATAACCAAAGTTCATTTCACATGAAAATATTTGTCTTTTTCAAAATCATGTGTCGTAAGGATTTCAGAGCACCGTTGGACCGATTCAGGTCATCTTGGATTCATTTTCTTCAGAAAACAAATCCTCATCATGTGAATGTAGGAATTTTGAAAATTTTTCGTTTTGGCCAAGTTATTTAAGAAATGAGTGATAATAATTTTTGCAAATTTGGTAAATTGATCATAACTTGTGACATAATTTTTTATTTTAAAATTCCTACATTCACATGATGAGGATTTGTTTTCTGAAGAAAATGAATCCAAGATGACCTGAATCGGTCCAACGGTGCTCTAAAATCCTTACGACACATGATTTTGAAAAAGAAAAATATTTTGATGTGAAATGAACTTTGGTTATGAAATAAATTGATTTCGGACTATGATAATTTCTCAAAAAGTCGTTGTACTGGTCCCCTTAAGACAGTGAAAGGAAATAGATAGGTGTACGATGCAGCTGCCTTTGTAATCAGCCTGCCCCAAAAATGTAATTAACTGATTTCTATTTTCAAGTTCACGCTTCGACTACCCCGCAAAGGTGCAAGTGTACGTTCTTTTGTCTCGCGTGCCATGGTGCGGTAGGGGATTAACGATGACCGCTATGCCGGTTCAGACTTGCGGGCGTAAGGGACGCAATAGTAAATACCGATTTCTATGTTCAAGTTCACGCTCCGGCTACCCTTGCGAAGCTGGTACATTCTTTTGTCCTGTGTGTAGAGGTGCGATTAGGGATTAGAGGTACACCGCATGCAGGTACAGACTTGCGGGCGCAAGGGCCGGTCGGGTGAAAAGCAACATGAAGGTGACGTCAGTCAGGTCGATGTATAGTGACAGTGTTTCAGGTAAGCAAAAATGGTCAAGGGTTGGCGGGCGGTAGTAATATCAACGATTGGTTCATTTACACTGAATGGGGATGAGCAGGGTACCAAGCATAACGTATATAGACTCGCCAAAAATGTGGCATTTTATCAGTTTGAAAAACTATTCAGTAGGGGAGACTCTGCTGGTTGTGATCTTCTGATTTCGAGTGGTTTAGCAATTACTGTTGCGTTTGTTTTTTTCATTCGTGAAAGGCATTGTAACCAAGCGAACAAGTTTGAGCTTCGAGAAAATTTTGGACAAGTCCTTATTTTTCTTTTGTTTGAATTTATTTTGGAGGATATTTTTTGCGATGAATCGTGTTGAGGATAAACGTATCATATCAACCGTGAAAGGTTTAATCCTGATGGTGATACGGTACCTCGAATCTACAAGACCGGAAGTTGTTACGAAGCGTATGCGTCAGTGGTACCATCGAGTCAAGGGAATGCATACTGAGCAGGAAGTATCGACGGTTCTACGTAATATTATCGGTACACTTGACATGGAGACAGTCGTGCAAATCATGACATGTTCGAGCTTAGTGGACAGACCTTTTTGGATGAGACAAATGCTGGAAATCGCGAAGACTGCCCTTATACCATCAGATCTTCGGATAGTGATGGATGTCATCAAGCGGCGAGGACGGAAGACGAGGACGGCAGCATGTCAGGATGCCGCGGCTATAGCACGAGAAGAAGCGGTTGCTATAGAAGCTGTCGAGGCTTATGAATTAGCGGTTGAAAGTGCGATGGCGTTTACACAGGATGATCCTGCTGTAGATACGGACGGTGCGCCGGCTATAGAGGAGACTATGGAGCGGCTATCACAAGTCTCAATGAAGGATGCCGAGGATGCGAACGAGACGGAGATGATCGCTAAAACGACGGATGAAATTTGTCGATATACGCCGGATCTATTGAGTGAAAGTACGCGGTATACGCCCGTGAGCGGTAAGTGATGTTAGAAAATATGCCACGAGTACACTCCTACCCGAAAAAATGCTGAATCTTATTCTCTGTCATTCAAATTTATGTATTTTTTTTTTTTTCATAGTTTTGAATAATTTTACAGATGCTGGGGACATACGGAGAAAGAAACCAGCAACAGGCCTGTTCAACGTTAACGCTGGAGCTTCTACCTCAACGTCAGGAATTCCAGTCAGAATATACGCGGTCAATGAAGGGGCTAGCACTTCAGGAATACAGCAGGGTGGAGCAGCTCGTCGTGCAGGAAAGCGTAATGCTCCATCGGACGATGTACCTGAACAGGAGGATCGACCGGAAGTTGTCAGGCGGGTTAGTATACCGATTCAGGATGCAGGGTTAGATCCAGAAGTAGAAGACGTAGAAGGTAATAGATCAAGACGATTTAGAATCACGCAGCGTGTAAATAAAAGATATCCGCGTTTTGGGTTAGCTGGAAATCAGGTCACGGTAAAAATCATAATTCCGCCAGAGACGGAAAACTCACTACGTTGGTTAGAGGACGCATTTAGGGAACTTCATAGGTATTTCAGATCATTGTGCGGTCAGGGGGATCTAATGGGTATAACATTTGTTACGGATGGTTTCACGAGGGGCGCAGCGGGATTAAACTTTCGACCGGCACGCGATTTTCAATTCGAGGATTTATGGGGTCTTGTGTTTAGAATCACGCAGAGTTCGAGCGAGTTTTCGATAGATCAGCCTTTTACTATCAATATATTTACGGTCAATTCACCTGTCGGGAGGGGTAAACGCTTACGGCTGGACGGGGAGGGAATATTAAATAAGCGGTCGATCTTAAAAATTAAAAACGATGATAATTTATGTTTACCACGGGCGTTGTTCGTAGCTGGGGTATACGCGCGTAAGGGTACGCATCCTGATTTTAAAAATATGTGGAACAGGGCTAGGGACAACGAAAAATATCAAAAAGAGAGAGCTGAGGAATTAGTTAGAAAGGCACACGTCACGATACCCGAGCAGGGCTGTGGGTATAATGAGCTCTTGCAGTTTCAACAGTATTTGGCACGATACGACACTGTCATAACTGTTTACTTTTGGCGTACACTTGGAAAGGGCGGAGAACCTTTTTTTAATGGCGAAGATATTGTGGTAGGCTTGGGACGGACTGCAACCTATAGAGTCAACATTATTTACAGCGAACGAAACAGACATTATGACGTAATTTTAAATATCAGTGCAGCAGCCGCCTCTAATTTTTTTTTGCATACCGTGTAATGTAGGCTATTCTCGTGGTGTGGAGCACAGGTGCTCTAATATATGTCCTCGTTGTTTGACGACGCCCGCTTGCAATACGAGGGCTGATCGAAGGGAATGTATCTCGTGTAGACGTGAGTTTTACGGCATTGAATGTCTTAATAATCACAAAAAGCCCGGTTCGTTCAAAAGCGGAAAGCGGTCAATCTGCAGTACCCTGCGGATTTGTCAAACCTGTGATATCTATATGGATACATCCAAGGGGAAACATGTCTGCTGGGAAACATACTGCAAGACCTGTCGTTCAAATCATAAAAAATTAATATATAATTCACAGGCTCTCCTGCGGTATGTTTCACAGGTCTCATATAGCAGCTATGCTCTATCTTCTGATTTGAACGACAGGTCTTGCAGTATGTTTCCCAGCAGATATGTTTCCCCTTGGATGTATCCATATAGATATCACAGGTTTGACAAATCCGCAGGGTACTGCAGATTGACCGCTTTCCGCTTTTGAACGAACCGGGCTTTTTGTGATTATTAAGACATTCAATGCCGTAAAACTCACGTCTACACGAGATACATTCCCTTCGATCAGCCCTCGTATTGCAAGCGGGCGTCGTCAAACAACGAGGACATATATTAGAGCACCTGTGCTCCACACCACGAGAATAGCCTACATTACACGGTATGCAAAAAAAAATTAGAGGCGGCTGCTGCACTGATATTTAAAATTACGTCATAATGTCTGTTTCGTTCGCTGTAAATAATGTTGACTCTATAGGTTGCAGTCCGTCCCAAGCCTACCACAATATCTTCGCCATTAAAAAAAGGTTCTCCGCCCTTTCCAAGTGTACGCCAAAAGTAAACAGTTATGACAGTGTCGTATCGTGCCAAATACTGTTGAAACTGCAAGAGCTCATTATACCCACAGCCCTGCTCGGGTATCGTGACGTGTGCCTTTCTAACTAATTCCTCAGCTCTCTCTTTTTGATATTTTTCGTTGTCCCTAGCCCTGTTCCACATATTTTTAAAATCAGGATGCGTACCCTTACGCGCGTATACCCCAGCTACGAACAACGCCCGTGGTAAACATAAATTATCATCGTTTTTAATTTTTAAGATCGACCGCTTATTTAATATTCCCTCCCCGTCCAGCCGTAAGCGTTTACCCCTCCCGACAGGTGAATTGACCGTAAATATATTGATAGTAAAAGGCTGATCTATCGAAAACTCGCTCGAACTCTGCGTGATTCTAAACACAAGACCCCATAAATCCTCGAATTGAAAATCGCGTGCCGGTCGAAAGTTTAATCCCGCTGCGCCCCTCGTGAAACCATCCGTAACAAATGTTATACCCATTAGATCCCCCTGACCGCACAATGATCTGAAATACCTATGAAGTTCCCTAAATGCGTCCTCTAACCAACGTAGTGAGTTTTCCGTCTCTGGCGGAATTATGATTTTTACCGTGACCTGATTTCCAGCTAACCCAAAACGCGGATATCTTTTATTTACACGCTGCGTGATTCTAAATCGTCTTGATCTATTACCTTCTACGTCTTCTACTTCTGGATCTAACCCTGCATCCTGAATCGGTATACTAACCCGCCTGACAACTTCCGGTCGATCCTCCTGTTCAGGTACATCGTCCGATGGAGCATTACGCTTTCCTGCACGACGAGCTGCTCCACCCTGCTGTATTCCTGAAGTGCTAGCCCCTTCATTGACCGCGTATATTCTGACTGGAATTCCTGACGTTGAGGTAGAAGCTCCAGCGTTAACGTTGAACAGGCCTGTTGCTGGTTTCTTTCTCCGTATGTCCCCAGCATCTGTAAAATTATTCAAAACTATGAAAAAAAAAAAAATACATAAATTTGAATGACAGAGAATAAGATTCAGCATTTTTTCGGGTAGGAGTGTACTCGTGGCATATTTTCTAACATCACTTACCGCTCACGGGCGTATACCGCGTACTTTCACTCAATAGATCCGGCGTATATCGACAAATTTCATCCGTCGTTTTAGCGATCATCTCCGTCTCGTTCGCATCCTCGGCATCCTTCATTGAGACTTGTGATAGCCGCTCCATAGTCTCCTCTATAGCCGGCGCACCGTCCGTATCTACAGCAGGATCATCCTGTGTAAACGCCATCGCACTTTCAACCGCTAATTCATAAGCCTCGACAGCTTCTATAGCAACCGCTTCTTCTCGTGCTATAGCCGCGGCATCCTGACATGCTGCCGTCCTCGTCTTCCGTCCTCGCCGCTTGATGACATCCATCACTATCCGAAGATCTGATGGTATAAGGGCAGTCTTCGCGATTTCCAGCATTTGTCTCATCCAAAAAGGTCTGTCCACTAAGCTCGAACATGTCATGATTTGCACGACTGTCTCCATGTCAAGTGTACCGATAATATTACGTAGAACCGTCGATACTTCCTGCTCAGTATGCATTCCCTTGACTCGATGGTACCACTGACGCATACGCTTCGTAACAACTTCCGGTCTTGTAGATTCGAGGTACCGTATCACCATCAGGATTAAACCTTTCACGGTTGATATGATACGTTTATCCTCAACACGATTCATCGCAAAAAATATCCTCCAAAATAAATTCAAACAAAAGAAAAATAAGGACTTGTCCAAAATTTTCTCGAAGCTCAAACTTGTTCGCTTGGTTACAATGCCTTTCACGAATGAAAAAAACAAACGCAACAGTAATTGCTAAACCACTCGAAATCAGAAGATCACAACCAGCAGAGTCTCCCCTACTGAATAGTTTTTCAAACTGATAAAATGCCACATTTTTGGCGAGTCTATATACGTTATGCTTGGTACCCTGCTCATCCCCATTCAGTGTAAATGAACCAATCGTTGATATTACTACCGCCCGCCAACCCTTGACCATTTTTGCTTACCTGAAACACTGTCACTATACATCGACCTGACTGACGTCACCTTCATGTTGCTTTTCACCCGACCGGCCCTTGCGCCCGCAAGTCTGTACCTGCATGCGGTGTACCTCTAATCCCTAATCGCACCTCTACACACAGGACAAAAGAATGTACCAGCTTCGCAAGGGTAGCCGGAGCGTGAACTTGAACATAGAAATCGGTATTTACTATTGCGTCCCTTACGCCCGCAAGTCTGAACCGGCATAGCGGTCATCGTTAATCCCCTACCGCACCATGGCACGCGAGACAAAAGAACGTACACTTGCACCTTTGCGGGGTAGTCGAAGCGTGAACTTGAAAATAGAAATCAGTTAATTACATTTTTGGGGCAGGCTGATTACAAAGGCAGCTGCATCGTACACCTATCTATTTCCTTTCACTGTCTTAAGGGGACCAGTACAACGACTTTTTGAGAAATTATCATAGTCCGAAATCAATTTATTTCATAACCAAAGTTCATTTCACATCAAAATATTTTTCTTTTTCAAAATCATGTGTCGTAAGGATTTTAGAGCACCGTTGGACCGATTCAGGTCATCTTGGATTCATTTTCTTCAGAAAACAAATCCTCATCATGTGAATGTAGGAATTTTAAAATAAAAAATTATGTCACAAGTTATGATCAATTTACCAAATTTGCAAAAATTATTATCACTCATTTCTTAAATAACTTGGCCAAAACGAAAAATTTTCAAAATTCCTACATTCACATGATGAGGATTTGTTTTCTGAAGAAAATGAATCCAAGATGACCTGAATCGGTCCAACGGTGCTCTGAAATCCTTACGACACATGATTTTGAAAAAGACAAATATTTTCATGTGAAATGAACTTTGGTTATGAAATAAATTGATTTCGGACTATGATCATTTCTCGGAAAGTCGCTGTACTGGTCCCCTTAAGCTACCCCTGACAAACAAATTTTTCAATGTTTAACCAGCAGAGTATAATTATCATCTTTCGATGAATTTTACGGGTATATAATACAGTGTTTAGTCTCCAACGATACTTGAACAATGGCACCGTAAATGGTCGATTATCTGTTTGAAAGGCGTACACTGTATAAGACATTCATATTGTTCGGTTGCTAAGAAAAGTAATTATTACCGGACCATTGTCGCGTCGTACTATTAGACAGGCTGAAACTGGTAGGCCTGACCTGACAAATAGTTTCCAAAGAGACGGAGGTTCTTTATTTTTTCTAGGATCGGTTTTACAACAGACGGCAATATAACCCAAAAGTAATTACTTGAATCTATCCGTGCAGATTGAAGCCTTGCAAACTTTTCCTTCAAACTTTTAGGCCAAAGACCACAGCTACCTGCAAAGCCATAAACGGCATACTGCCTGGGCATAATGCAGGGGTCGGCACCTATGGTACCCCAGAGCCACGCTGATTCTACATGTAAGTACTGCGTCCACTGCTACAACCTTGAAATCCCTCAGCCTAGCTGAAAACTTGTCCCTACCCTCCGAGGAATAATAAAACCTCACCCAGTAGTGGGGGGGTTTTTCTTGAAATATTAAGGGGTCTGTAAGCATCTACGCCAGTAGTTGCGAATAGCCCGTGCTTGCAACAGTGAAAAACAGTTACTCTGCATCAATATTCTTCAGTGTCTGAATCATAATTTCATCATGTTTAACTCTCAATCTGTGCGTGCATTACAAAAACCTCATTCAGCTGATAAACCACTCATAATTGACCCTCTGCGACCAACCAGGCGGATGTTACTATCAAGCACATATGGAATAAACCCTTCGTTCTCCACGACGGTCTCGGTTGGATATTCTCTAGTCGGAGAACGTTTCGAACCTATTGTGCAGTTCAGTGGTCAAGGTGGAAGTATTATCGCGATGAAAACTGACGTTTGGTGGAACTTTTTAAAAAGCTTGAACAAAATCAACAAATACTTCGCTAAACCAACGACCACAGCCTATACTCCAGCCGTTTCTACCGATACTACACCCGTAGATGTGAACGGTTATACCGTTTCGTTCATCTTGGCTCACGGATCGAGAGCCATCAAACTAACAGAACCAGCTGAGCAGTGGAAAAAGGAAGAAGATCGAGACACAGACGATGAGTCATCTACTAACAATCCCCCCAGTCTTAAGAAACGGAAGTTGTACTCGCCGTCCATCGTGCTGCAGAAAACATCGATCGATGGACTAAATGCCATAATACCGTGCGTCTGTAATCATTTAAAACGTCTATCAGAACATGAAGTTGGTGTGAACGAACTCAAAGAAGATATGATGAGGGAACTCTCTACACTGGACAATGTGCGCGGCTTTACGAATAGTACTCCTCTTCATCGTTTCACAGAGCTTGTTGTAAAGGATATTGACGAACAGCTGGATGGGATAAAGACGACGTGGAATCCGAATCTTAGTACGAGTATATGTGAAATTGTTTTGCTTGAACTAAAGGCTCTGTTCGCTCTTGACATATCCGAGGAAATTAAAGGATCCATGGATTCAACACATAGTATATACCCACGCTTGAGCACTTGTTGAAATAACGCCTATAGTTTGTCACAAGAAACGACTGTTCTTTCTCTAGAATAAGCCTTAACATAATTAGTTGTAATTTTTATACGCAATACTGTTAAATAAATCTTAGTTATAAGCTTGAACCTTTTTTAGTAAACATAAGTTTGAATCTTTACCTTTATAAATATTAAATAATATGAATGAACAACCATTATAACAATATTCACCTGTGCGTCTTTTACCAACCCTATCCTTTCCCTACACCCACCATATATCTATATATATTCGATAAGTGTACATAAGTTTTCTTAGATTAGGATCGATGAAATTCTCTTAGGTTAGGATCGATGAAATTCCCTTAGGTTAGGATCGATGAAATTCTCTTAAGTTAGGATCGATGAAATTCTCTTAGGTTAGGATTGAAAAAAAAAAAAAGAAAAAAAGAAAAAAAAAGAAAGAAAGAAGAAAAAAAAAGGAAAAAAAAAGGAAAAGAAAAGGGGAAAAAAGATTTTAAAAAAATGGCGCCGGCCGGGGGGGGGGGGGGGGGGGGGGGGGGTCATAAACGGTATACTGCACCCTCTCTACTTACGTATATCGCAATACGTTGAATATTTGTTGAAAAAAAGCAATTTATATACGTATAAAATATTACGGTTTATGTGATACGGTATTACTTTATACCTATACCATAATTAAACCATCACAACGTTATTTAAACGAAATTTCAACCAATCGGTGTTTATTGGGATAGTGAGCGAAAAAAAAAATTAAAGTCTAAAAAGGGCAAAAATCCCATGTTAATCAAATGGGACAAGTATCGTCCTATAGGCAGGGGTTAATGGCACTTTAAAAAAAAAAAAAAAAAGCATAATTCCTTTTAGGCTCTCAACTAATGATTTGACCCATACCCAAGTAGAAAAAGTCAATTCGGGAAATAACGGACACCCTAATATATATATTATTATCTCTCTATATTATAAAAATATATCGCCGCCGCCACCGCCGTGTCAGACTTTCCATGGCCTCCTCAACCACGCTCGCTACCCCCCCCCCCCCCCCCTTCCATGGTCTCTTCGACCGCGCTCGGCTCTTTTCGCCCCTCCCCTCCCCCTAACCCTTAGGATGGGTTAGGTCGTGTCAGGTTAGGTTAGGTTGCCTTGGTCAGGATAGAGTAGGTTAGGTTGGTAACCTAACCTAACCTAACCTGACCTTTGAGGAGTTAGGTAACCTAACCTAACTCGGCTACGTTAGGTCAGCTCAGGTTGGGTTAGGTTGCCATGGTCAGGATAGAGTGGGTTAGGTCAGGTTAGGTTGGGTTGCCTTGGTCAGGATAGAGTAGGTTAGGCTGGTAACCTAACCTAACCTCACCTGATCTGACCTTTGAGGTGTTAGGTAACCTAACCTAAGTAGGCTAGGTTAAGTTAGGTTAGGTTAGGTCTATATTATAAAGATATATCGCCGCCGCCGCCGCCGCCACCGCCGCGTCAGACTTTCCATGGCCTCCTCGACCCCGCTCGCTGCCCCCCCCCCCCCCCCCCCCCCCCCCCCCGCCCTCGGCCTTCTCGACCCCGCTCGGCTCTTTTCGCCCCTCCCCTCCCCCTAACCCTTAGGATGGGTTAGGTCGTGTCAGGTTAGGTTAGGTTGCCTTGGTCAGGATAGAGTAGGTTAGGTTGGTAACCTAACCTACTCTATCCTGACCTGACCTTTGAGGTGTTAGGTAACCTAACCTAACTCGGCTAGGTTAGGTCAGGTCAGGTTGGGTTAGGTTGCCATGGTCAGGATAGAGTGGGCTAGGTTAGGTTAGGATGGGTTAGGTTGTGTCGGGTTAGGTCAGGTTGCCTTGGTTAGGATAGAGTAGGTTAGCTTGGTAACCTAACCTAACCTTACCTAACCTTACCTGACCTGACCTTTGAGGTGAGGTTAGTTCAGGTCAGGTTGGGTTGGGTTGTCTTGGTCAGGATAGAGTAGGTTAGGCTGGTAACCTAACCTAACCTAACCGTACCTGACCCCTAACCTTACCTGACCTGACCTTTGAGTCGAGTTCAGGTTAGGTCAGGTTGGGTTAGGTTGCCATGGTCAGGATAGAGTGCGTTGGGTTGGGTCGGGTTAGGTTAGCTTAGGTTAGGTAATCTAACCTAACCTTTGTCAGTATCCCAGCGATCTCGGCTCCGCTCGGCTTTTGTTTATCCCTCCCCCCCTACCTCTTGCCCTGGGCCTCCTCGACCCCGCTCAGCTGTTTTCGCCCCATCCCCTCAGCCCATTCGGCTTCCCTATCGAAAACTATCCTGGATAGCCGAAGATAGCCGAGGACAGCCGAGGAGAGCCAAGGGGAGCTGAACCCGGTCCTCCCCTCGGTCCGAGGGCCCAAGAAAGGGAAAGGGGGAAGCAGAGCCGAGGAGAGTCGAAGAGAACCGAAGAGAGCCGAGGATGGCCGTAGACAGCCGAAGATAGCCGAGGATAGCCGAAGATAGCCGAAGATCGGCAAGGATAGCCGAGGAGAGCCAAGGGGAGCCGAACCCGGTCCTACCCTCGGTCCAAGGGCCCAGGAAAGGGAAAGGGGGAAGCAGAGCCAAGGCAGCCGAGGAGAGCGGAAGAGAACCGAAGAGAGCCGAGGATAGCCGAAGATAGCCGAGGATAGTCGAAGATAGCCGGGGATAGCCGGGGATAGCCGAGGATCGCCGAGGATAGCCGAAGATAGCCGAGGATAACCGAAGATAGCCGTGGATAGCCGAGGATAGCAGAGGAGAGCACAAAATGTCTGACACGGCGGCGGCGATATATCCTAATAATCTCTACACACGACTTCAAGAGATACGAATCCGAGGACCTGGACTACGAGAAATACTCAGTGAATGACCTGGACAACGAGAACTACGAAGCCGAAGACCTGGGCACTGGAAATACTTATCGAAAGACTTGGACAACGAGGAATACGAAACGAAGGAACTGGGCAACGAGAACTACGAGGCCGAGGACCTGGACTACAAGAAATACTTGGCAAACGACCTGGACAACGAGGAATACGAAGAACATAAAATCCACGGATTATTTGAATTTTAGAAACAACTGATACAAATTAGAATATGGGGGGTTGGCGCGCGTAGCGCGCAGGGGGGCGAAGCCCCCCCAGTATATATATATATATACATATATATATATACAGCGTGATTCCCAAGTCGCGGAAAAGATTTCACATGCAGATTCCTTGTCGAAATCTAAGAATAAAGTTCCTTATCAAAAACTTCGAGGGAGCGGTCGTTCCTGAGTTATGGAAGGTTTAGTCCACCCAATAAGACGGCCGTAAAGTGACGTGCTCAGTCTCGTAGCAATTCTGTAAAAGTGATAATGCCCGCGTCGTATGAACTTTGCCTGAAATTTCGGTTTCTTATTCCGTAATTTTTAGTATTTACGTCGTCCGGTCGGTCATTCTCGTGCCCTACGTCGTTCGCCCCGTAGTTGACGTTGTCCAGGTGGTCAAACTGGTGACTCACATTCCCCAGGTCTTTTGCTTCGGAGCGTTCGTTATCCAGGTCGTCAGGCTAGTGATTTCCGTACTCGAGGACTTTTGCCCCGTGGTTGACCTTGTCCAGGTAGTCAAACTTGTGACTTACGTTACTCAGGTCGTCCGCTTCGTAGTCTTCACTATCGTTGTCATCGGGTTGTTTATTTCCGTCCTCCAGGACTTTTGCCACGCAGTTTACGTTGGCTAGGTGGTCAAACTGGTGATTTACATTCTCTACGTCTTTTGCTTCGTTACTTAGGTCATTCGCTTCGTAGTTTTCACTCCCGTTGTCATCGGGTCGTTGATTTCTGTCCTCCAGGACTTTCGCTACGTAGTTTACGTTGTCCAGGTGGTCAAACTGATGACTGACGTTACTCAGGTCAACCGCTTAGTAGTTTTCACTATCGTTGTCATCGGGTTGTTGATTTCCGTCCTCCAGGACTTTTGCCACGTAGTTTACGTAGGCCAGGTAATCAAACTGGTGACTTACATTCCGCATGTCTTTAGCTCCGTAGTTTTTACTATCGTTGTCATCGGGTTGTTGATTTCCGTCCTCTAGATCTTCAACCCGATGACAACGATAGCGAAAACTGTGAAGCGGATGACCTGAGTAACGTCAGTCATCAGTTTGACTACCTGGACAACGTAAACTACGTGGCAAAAGTCCTGGAGGACGGAAATCAACAACCCGATGTCAACGATAGTGAAAACTACTAAGCGGTTGACCTGAGTAACGTCAGTCACCAGTTTGACCACCTGGACACGGTTAACCACGGGGCAAAAGTCCTCGAGTACAGAAATCACTAGCCTGACGACCTGGATAACGAACGCTACGGAGCAAAAGACCTGGGGAATCTAAGTCACCAGTTTGACCACCTGGACAACGTAAACTACGTGGCGAAAGTCCTGGAGGACGGAAATCAACAACCCGATGTCAACGATAGTGAAAACTACTAAGCGGTTGACCTGAGTAACGTCAGTCACCAGTTTGACCACCTGGACAACGTAAACTACGTGGCGAAAGTCCTGGAGGACGGAAATCAACAACCCGATGACAACGATAGGAAAAACTACGGAGCCAAAGACATGCGGAATGTAAGTCACCAGTTTGACCACCTAGCCAACGTAAACTACGTGGCAAAAGTCCTGGAGGACGGAAATAAACAACCCGATGACAACGATAGTGAAGACTACGAAGCAGACGACCTGAGTAACGTCAGTCATCAGTTTGACCACTTGGACAACGTAAACTACCTGGCGAAAGTCCTGGAGGATGGAAATCAACGACCCGATGACAACGGGAGTGAAAACTACGAAGCGAACGACCTGAGTAACGAAGAAAAAGACCTAGGAAATGTAAATCACCAGTTTGACTACCTGGACAACGTAAACTACGTGGCGAAAGACCTGGAGGACGGAAATCAACAACCCGATGACAACAATAGTGAAAACTACGAAGCGGACGACCTGAGTAACGTAAGTCATAAGTTTGACTACCTGGACAAGGTCAACCACGGGGCAAAAGTCCTCGAGTACGGAAATCACTAGCCTGACGACCTGGATAACGAACGCTCCGAAGCAATAGACCTGGGGAATGTAAGTCACCAGTTTGACCACCTGGACAACGTCAACTACGGGGCGAACGACGTAGGGCACGAGAATGACCGACCGGACGACGTAAATACTAAAAATTACGGAATAAGAAACCGAAATTTCAGGCAAAGTTCATACGACGCGGGCACTATCACTTTTACAGAATTGCTACGAGACTGAGCACGTCACTTTATGGCCGTCTTATTGGGTGGACTAAACCTTCCATAACTCAGGAACGACCGCTCCCTCGAAGTTTTTGATAAGGAACTTTATTCTTAGATTTCGACAAGGAATCTGCGTGTGAAATCTTTTCCGCGACTTGGGAATCACGCTGTATACAGGGTGGTCCATTTTAATCGATGCAGGCGAATATCTCGAAAACTAACAATTATAAAAGAAAAAGTTTTATACAAAACTTGGAGGGTTTCGAGGGGGAAAGATAATGCTGATATGTGTTGACTTGTGGATTTCGCCAATTCCGAGATTTCGCAAGCAACTTCGGATTTTAGATAGGGAATACATGTTTTGGTTGAGGGCATCTGATAGCGCGATCAAAGACTCATTCAACCACGCAAGCAAAAAAAATTGGAAAAAAAAAATTTTGCAAAAAAAAATTGGAAAAACAATATTGCAAAAAAAAATTTCGCGAATTTTTTTTTTTTCTCTTGCAAAAGATTGTGCTTTTTTGTCCCTAGCTTTCGAACACATTCATTGTTCATCACTTTGCGTTATTGATCTACGATTTTTTTTTCAATAATCTGGTACATTCAATCTTTCCAATTTCAAAATTGGCGAGAAAACTTTTGAGCTAGAGTGATGAACAATGAATGTGTTCGAAAGCTAGGGACAAAAAAGCAATCTTTTGCAAAAAAAAAAAAAAAAATTCGCGAATTTTTTTATTCCAATTTTTTTTTGCAAAATTTTTTTTTCCAATTTTTTTTGCCAGCGTGTTTGAATGAGTCTTTCATCGCACTATCAGATGCCCCAAACCAAACCATGTGTTCCCTATCTAAAATCCGAAGTTGCTTGCGAAATCTCGGAATAGGCGAAGTCCACAAGTCAACACATATCAGCATTATCTTTCCCCCTCGAAACCCTTCAAGTTTTGTATAAAACTTTTTCTTTTATAATTGTTAGTTTTCGAGATATTCGCCTGCATCGATTAAAATGGACCACCCTGTATATCTATTATATATAGTATCCAGTATATATATATCGCGTGTCTAATGCCAAAAGGTCCTAAGCGCCCAAAATGCGATTTTGGTGCCAAAAGGACCTATAATTTTCAAAAATCTGGCATTCGCTTCCGACATGACGGAAACACGTAAATCCGTCGAAAACGACACGTCAGACACGTAAAACCATAAGGTCCTATGTGCCAGTCAGATTGGCCCTTATGGCGTTGGTCTGCTGGAATTTAGAAAAAAGTTAAAGGCAAAAGGGCCTAAGCGACAGTTGCTTAGGCCCTTTTGCCTTTAACTTTCTGAAATGTTTTTTAATTTTTTCTGTAATTCTGAAAAAAATTAAAGCCAAAAGGGCCAAAGCGACTGTCGCTTAGGCCCTTTTGCTTTTAACTTTCTGAAATATTTTTTAATTTCTCTTTAATTCTAAAAAAAAGTTGAAAGCCGATAGGTATACTACCCATTTTTAAAATTACGAGGCTATCCGTCACATAGAACACATAGTATGGGTTTCTCGAGTGAATACTCCGGTATATGGGTTCCTCGAGTATATGCGGGTATATGCGGGTATGTATGGGTTCTTCGAGTATTTGCGGGTGCATATGGGATTTTCCGTGTATACCTACTAACTCACGACTATATGTGGGTTCTTCGGGTAGATGCAGGTACATATGGGTTGTTTCGAGTGTATGCGGGTTCAGATGGTTTTTCCGAATATATGCGGGCTTATATGAGTTTTTCCGAGTATATGCGGGTATATATGGGTTCTTCTGAGTATATGCGGGTATATATTGCGTGTCTAATGGTGTAAGGACGTATGCGCCAATACACGACCTTTTACCACGTATATCAAACTAAAAGGGCATATCTATTTGTTTTCTGTATTTCCGCCGAAAATGTCAGATTGCGTTCAAAAAAGACAGATTTGAAAAATTATTCAATTAACGATAAAAGGTCGTGAGTACTGGTAGTTACACCCTCTCATCTCTAAATTTGTGAGAAAAGATCTTATTAACTAACAGTATAAGGTCGTATCCGGCAAAATCTATTTTTTAGTGCAAATGCTCCAAAAACTTCTAAAACGCACTAAAACTTCTAAAGACTCATCAATAATTGAGAAAAGTCGGAAATTATTTTATTAGAAAAAAAAAATTCGAAACTAATGGTATAGGTCGTATCCGCCATTTCTTTTTTTTTTAACGGTAACGCTCCAAAAACTTCTGAAACTCAAAAATACATCGATATTTCAGAAAAATCAGAATTTTTTTTTATTTTCGAGAAAAAAATTCGAAACTAATGCCAAAAGGACATATCCGCCGTTTTTTTTTTTTTTTCGGAAACGCTCTAGAAACTTCTGAAACGCAAAAATACATCGATATTTCAGAAAAATCAGAAATTTTTTTTATTTTCGAGAAAAAAAATTCGAAACTAATGCCAAAAGGACATATCCCCCATTTTTTTTTTTCGGAAACGCTCCAAAAACTTCTGAAACGCAAAAATACATCAATATTTCAGAAAAGTCGGAAATTTTTTTTATTTTCGAGAAAAAAATTCGAAACTAATGCCAAAAGGACATATCCGCCATTTTTTTTTTTTTTTTCGGAAACGCTCTAGAAACTTCTGAAACGCAAAAATACATCGATATTTCAAAAAAATCAGAAATTTTTTTTATTTTCGAGAAAAAAAATTCGAAACTAATGCCAAAAGGACATATCCGCCATTTTTTTTTTTTTTTTTTTTCGGAAACGCTCTAGAAACTTCTGAAACGCAAAAATACATCGATATTTCAGAAAAATCAGAAATTTTTTTTATTTTCGAGAAAAAAATTCGAAACTAATGCCAAAAGGACATATTCGCCATTTTTTTTTTTTTTTTTTTCGGAAACGCTCCAAAAACTTCTGAAACGCAAAAATACATCGATATTTCAGAAAAATCAGAAATTTTTTTTATTTTCGATAAAAAAATTCGACACTAATGCCAAAAGGACATATCCGCCATTTTTTTTTTTTTTTTTCGGAAACGCTCTAGAAACTTCTGAAACGCAAAAATACATCGATATTTCAGAAAAATCAGAAATTTTTTTTATTTTCGAGAAAAAAAATTCGAAACTAATGCCAAAAGGACATATCCCCCATTTTTTTTTTTCGGAAACGCTCCAAAAACTTCTGAAACGCAAAAATACATCGATATTTCAGAAAAGTCGGAAATTTTTTTAACTGAAAAAAAAATGGCGGATACGACCTTGTACCATTAGTCAATGAGATCTTTTCTCACAAATTTAGAGATGAGAGGGTGTAACCACCAGTACTTACGACCTTTTATACTTAATTGAATAATTTTCCAAATCTGTCTTTTTTGAACGCAATCTGACATTTTCGGCGGAAATACAGAAAAAAATAGATATGCCCTTTTAGTTTGATATACGTGGTAAAAGGTCGTATATTGGCGCATACGTCCTTACACCATTAGACACGCGATATATACCCGCATATACTCAGAAGAACCCATCTATACTCGCATATACTCGAAGAACCCATATATACCTACTCATTTCTGGAAGAACCCATATACCTGGATATTCACTCGAGGCATCCATAATATGTGTTCTATGTGACGGATAGCCTCCCAATTTTCAAAATAGATGGAAAAAAGTTTTGGATTTCAGAAAAAATGAAGTAAAGAAAAAAAAATGAAAAAATAAAAAATAAATAAAAAAATTAAAAAAAAAAAAGAAAAATTGAAAAAAATTAAAAATTAAATGAAAGTTAAAAAACATTCCGGAAAGTTAAAGGCAAAAGGGCCTAAGCGACAGTCGCTTAGGCCCTTTTGGCTTCAACTTTTTTCTAAATTCCAGCAGACTAACGCCATAAAGGCCAATCTGACTGGCACATAGGACCTTATGGTTTTACGTGTCTGACGTGTCGTTTCCGACGGATTTACGTGTTTCCGTCATGTCGGAAGCGAATGCCAGATTTTTGAAAATTATAGGTCCTTTTGGTTTTAACAAAACCAAAAATGGCTAAAATGGCGCTTATGCCCTTTTGCCATTAGACACGCGATATATATATATATATATATATATATATATATATATATATATATATATATCGCGTCCCTAATGCCATAAAGGCATATAACCTATGCTAAAAGCATACGCTGTATGCCTTTATGGCATTAGGGACGCGATATATATATATATATATATATATATATATATATTATATATACAGATTTTTATAGGAAATTTCATGCTCTACAAAAAAGTACTGAGGTAGAATTTTCCTAACTCTCACCGATTAAGAGATATTCGCCTATAAACATTGAGTCATAGCGTCATAGAGTCATACGACTCTGGGAAAAACAATTTATTTTTCAACCGCGTATCAAAATTTCGGTAGAGCATCTCAAATAGAACATCTCAGCCAAATATGAGCTCTTAATATTGATATTTAGAACTGCCTATTTTAATAATTAAAATTAGTAACTAAAATTAGTAACGAAATTAGGCAGTTCTAAATATCAATATTAAGAGCTCATATTTGGCTGAGATATTCTATTTGAGATGCTCTACCGGAATGTTGATGTGCGTTTGAATTTTTTTTTTTTTTTTTTTTGGCACACCCTATTACATATATTGTGCGTGGTATTTTATAATCCCTCGCCACAAGGCGATTCTATCGAGAATACGACGATGCGTGACGTAGACAGGGTCTCCAGGAAAAGGAAAAATTAGGAAAAACTAATTAGGATTAACTAACACTCTTTTATTTTTGTAAAATATGTAATCTCGAGCTCGATACTTCACGAGACGTCTGTCGTCGTGGGAACTACACTGTAAAAAATAACACATAAAAATACTAGGACATAGTGAATGTACAAGTGAAAATTACAACATAATAACTGAAAGATTTACCTCTTTTACGTTGGTATTTACGAACACTTCGTATAAATACGAATAAATCTTAAAATCACCCTTCGCCTTGTAAAATCGCGACATTCAATGTTGGACATAAAGGGACCTACTTTGAATGTGAATATTTTACTATAGGAATTAGTGTTTTTTCTTTCAAACGTGTTAGCAAACTAGCGACATCTTCCACTCGGAAAACTAAATTAATTATTACTTTTACTAATTCACTTGAGAATTCGCGATGTCTGAGTGTAAAATATTCACCTTTAATGGAAGATGATTCTTGGATGAAGGTCGTATAGAAAAAACATCAGTTTGACGTTTCGGTCCTGATGAGGACCCTCCTCAGAAGCGAGAATTTATTATTATCTAAAAGATATACAAAACTAAGTGTCATTCCAAGTGCTTAAATGTAAACTAAACATATTGACAGGTGTGAACGTTAAAGAGATGATGATGATAAACACTACCTTAAAGGACCATAGACACAAACATGTTTGAATCTCGGTAGCGAACAGACACAGCCATGCGGTAAAACTGTAGGGTTAGAAAAAAGAGTCAGCACATACACTAAGAAACAGAGACAAAAGACAGTAGCTGATAGGAAAATACCTTAGATACATTAAAAAGGGCTAAGCAAGCGGTACATTGGCTATCAAAAGAGCCCACTTCTCCATTATAACAGTTGGAGAGCGATATGAGCCAGCGGCAGGTAGAAACCGTTTCAGCAGTAAGCATAGACCAGTTAGAAACTAGAAGGAGACCCACTATGGCGAGAGGGCAAGCAGGTGTTAAGATCATATAGAGTGGGATCAATGTTGAATCAATAGTGAGATAGCCGGTAAGGAAGAGACGCTTACTTGATGACCGAGGAATATATAGTACTAAGATGTTCAACATCTTGTCGGAGATTGACAGCGGAAGGGTGGCTAACTATGTTACACATTTCAAGTAACAGGCGCTTGTGGTATCGGGGTTCTTCATCCAATATATCAACCCTACCATAATTGAAAGAGTGATCGCATTCAGTGATATGTTTAGTGAGAGCGGTATGTCTTTCATCTGTTTCCTTAATGTTGTTTTTGTGCTCTTTAATTCTAGATCTTACTTGTCTACCCGTTTGTCCAATATAGACGCCATTACAGTCATTACAAGGTATTTTATAGATTACATTTGAACGATTATCCAGCGGTAGAGTGTCTTTGCCAGAATCGAAAATGAAGCTCAGGTCATTCATGCTGTTCCCTACAAACCTGATGTTGTATTTATGGAAAGTTTTGTTGAGGGATTCAAAAAGGCCCGCTACGTAGGGAATAGAAACAAACTTAGATCGAGATGTATTCAGATCTGGACCTATATCACCGTTGTTATTGTGGTCTAGCGTATTCAAAACCCAGCATCTCTTCTTAATATGAGATTCCAACAGATGAGCGGGATAATCATTCAGACGCAATACTTGGTATATTAAGTCTAGGTTCTTTTTGTGGTATTCGAGTTCAGATAATTTGATAGCGCGATCCACTAAATTAATTATCGTGCCAATCTTGTACGACATAGGGTGGTGTGATGTAAAATTCAGATAACGTTGTGACCACGTTGCTTTGTGATACCAGTCAGTTTTGATGACGGAATTGTTATTGATGACATTGACGTCAAGGAAGCTAATATGGCCTTGGTGTTCAGTTTCACATGTGAATTGGAGTCTCGGATGGTAATTGTTGAAGACATGCAACAAGTGAATAATAGAATACTTAGGAGCTGCAGTAAGGATGTCATCAACATAGCGGTAGAAGAACGGAAGGTCAAAATCTAACTTTCTAATGCATGATTGCTCTAAATCATCCATGACTATGTCGGACAAGATAGGAGATAACGGAGAACCCATAGGGAGTCCGTGCTGTTGTGCAAAAATAGTGTCATTAAATTTAAATCTGGCTGACTTAAAGCAAATGTTCAACGCACAAATAAGATCTACCTGAGGTATGGGTATATTGTCCTTGAGTTGAGGCCAGCGTTTGGTTATAGAATTTAACGCTAACTCTTGCGGGACGTTGGTGAAGAGCGATATGACATCAAGTGAAATTAGAATATAGTTAGGCGGTAAGACTACGTTTCTGATTCTTTCAACCAGACTAAAACTGTCTTTAACTCTGGATGCCGGCGGTGTGATATTGCTACTGATCCAATCATTCAACTTTCTTGCTAGGAAATAAGTCGGACTATTAATGAAAGAAACAATCACACGTAAGGATATTCACACTGGATCACACTGGATATTCTGGGATAATGGGCTTTTTCCACGATGTCTCTCTCTCGCATGGCAAATCTTGCGCCAACAATTTACGGAGTTGGACGTCGACAGCCAGAAAACTATCGAAGCTGAAGAATCATCGTATCTTCCTCCTTCGGTGTAAGCAATTGGAATTAGTACCGCAGCACTTGAAATTCCCTAAAATTTTCTCTAATAGCTTCTATTTTAACTTACCTAAATTCAGAACTAAGTTCAAGCAACACCTCATAAAATTCCAGTCATTTATTCTTAATCTTGAGATCAGCGATGCGCACGCATCCATAATTAGACTCAATAGACGTATCGACCTTCTAAGTAAAGCTATTGTAAAAGATCTACCTGAGCGTATGGCTAACAAGTTCTTTTCTACACAGTACAAACATCTGGATACTACTTTCGAGCAACACAAAGCTTCTAACATTAAGAAACTAACTAGACTTATTGACCAGGCTAAAAAATGTGTTCCTCCAATGAACAATATACACAATAACTGGGTGGTTAATCTGAGCGACACCCCTATTCCTGAAATGTTGCTGAAATTATTCAACTGGGTCCTAATTTCGGTTTACCCTTTAACAATAGATCTATCCCGACTAAACGACTAGTCGCTCAATTTGAATCTGAAATTTCCGCAATTCCGTCCGAACAGAGGAATGAAGCCCGGTTGGATTTCACTAACACTATCAAACGTTTCAAAAACCATTCTTCCAAGAACAACAACTTCAACCGTCTCGCTGATAATATCGCTCTAACTAAGACCTTTCGCTTATCTCACCCTGACCTAATGTTTGTCAAAGCTGACAAAGGCAACACTACTGTAGTTATTCCTAGACCTGTATATGTAAGTAAAATGATGGAACAGCTTTCAGATACCAACACGTATAAAATAGTGAAGTTTGACTTAATTAGAACGCTACAAGACGAGATCTCTTCTCTCGCTTCTCGTTGGCTGAACAAAAAGCTTATCACTAAAGCTTGCAAGTACTCCATAGCCAAACGTGATTGTGTACCACCTAGAGCCTATGGTTTGCCCAAGATACATAAGGATGGCATCCCCTTACGTGTGATTGTTTCTTTCATCAATAGTCCGACTTATTTCCTAGCAAGAAAGTTGAATGATTGGATCAGTAGCAATATCACACCGCCGGCATCCAGAGTTAAAGACAGTTTTAGTCTGGTTGAAAGAATCAGAAACGTAGTCTTACCGCCTAACTATATTCTAATTTCACTTGATGTCATATCGCTCTTCACCAACGTCCCGCAAGAGTTAGCGTTAAATTCTATAACCAAACGCTGGCCTCAACTCAAGGACAATATACCCATACCTCAGGTAGATCTTATTTGTGCGTTGAACATTTGCTTTAAGTCAGCCAGATTTAAATTTAATGACACTATTTTTGCACAACAGCACGGACTCCCTATGGGTTCTCCGTTATCTCCTATCTTGTCCGACATAGTCATGGATGATTTAGAGCAATCATGCATTAGAAAGTTAGATTTTGACCTTCCGTTCTTCTACCGCTATGTTGATGACATCCTTACTGCAGCTCCTAAGTATTCTATTATTCACTTGTTGCATGTCTTCAACAATTACCATCCGAGACTCCAATTCACATGTGAAACTGAACACCAAGGCCATATTAGCTTCCTTGACGTCAATGTCATCAATAACAATTCCGTCATCAAAACTGACTGGTATCACAAAGCAACGTGGTCACAACGTTATCTGAATTTTACATCACACCACCCTATGTCGTACAAGATTGGCACGATAATTAATTTAGTGGATCGCGCTATCAAATTATCTGAACTCGAATACCACAAAAAGAACCTAGACTTAATATACCAAGTATTGCGTCTGAATGATTATCCCGCTCATCTGTTGGAATCTCATATTAAGAAGAGATGCTGGGTTTTGAATACGCTAGACCACAATAACAACGGTGATATAGGTCCAGATCTGAATACATCTCGATCTAAGTTTGTTTCTATTCCCTACGTAGCGGGCCTTTTTGAATCCCTCAACAAAACTTTCCATAAATACAACATCAGGTTTGTAGGGAACAGCATGAATGACCTGAGCTTCATTTTCGATTCTGGCAAAGACACTCTACCGCTGGATAATCGTTCAAATGTAATCTATAAAATACCTTGTAATGACTGTAATGGCGTCTATATTGGACAAACGGGTAGACAAGTAAGATCTAGAATTAAAGAGCACAAAAACAACATTAAGGAAACAGATGAAAGACATACCGCTCTCACTAAACATATCACTGAATGCGATCACTCTTTCAATTATGGTAGGGTTGATATATTGGATGAAGAACCCCGATACCACAAGCGCCTGTTACTTGAAATGTGTAACATAGTTAGCCACCCTTCCGCTGTCAATCTCCGACAAGATGTTGAACATCTTAGTACTATATATTCCTCGGTCATCAAGTAAGCGTCTCTTCCTTACCGGCTATCTCACTATTGATTCAACATTGATCCCACTCTATATGATCTTAACACCTGCTTGCCCTCTCGCCATAGTGGGTCTCCTTCTAGTTTCTAACTGGTCTATGCTTACTGCTGAAACGGTTTCTACCTGCCGCTGGCTCATATCGCTCTCCAACTGTTATAATGGAGAAGTGGGCTCTTTTGATAGCCAATGTACCGCTTGCTTAGCCCTTTTTAATGTATCTAAGGTATTTTCCTATCAGCTACTGTCTTTTGTCTCTGTTTCTTAGTGTATGTGCTGACTCTTTTTTCTAACCCTACAGTTTTACCGCATGGCTGTGTCTGTTCGCTACCGAGATTCAAACATGTTTGTGTCTATGGTCCTTTAAGGTAGTGTTTATCATCATCATCTCTTTAACGTTCACACCTGTCAATATGTTTAGTTTACATTTAAGCACTTGGAATGACACTTAGTTTTGTATATCTTTTAGATAATAATAAATTCTCGCTTCTGAGGAGGGTCCTCATCAGGACCGAAACGTCAAACTGATGTTTTTTCTATACGACCTTCATCCAAGAATCATCTTCCATTAACTACAAGGTCTAATAAAATTCACTTCTTCATTCACCTTTAATGTGGGTCCGATTATGTCCTTCACTTAATGTAGTATTTTTACATGACTTTTTTTACAGTGTACCGATGGAACGACGACTAACGAACGTACAGAAGCTTCCACTATCGTCAAGGACGAGTCTGTCGGCGTGCAAACCATGGATGGTCCAGA
This sequence comes from Tenthredo mesomela, assembly GCA_943736025.1. NCBI lineage: Eukaryota > Metazoa > Arthropoda > Insecta > Hymenoptera > Tenthredinidae > Tenthredo > Tenthredo mesomela. The sequence goes on along the minus strand of OX031013.1, from coordinate 22,524,975 downwards.
AAAACCCCAGGGTCAGCGTCTCCTCTCAAGTGGAGAATCTACCACCTCAAACTATCGGAGTGACGGCGTACAGGGATGTGCGAGAAGCACGACGAAATTCTCCCGTCATCCGGAGAAGCTACCGCCTACAAGAAAGTGCACTGTTGATGCAAGGGTGGCGTACAGGGTCATGTGCAGGTGCATCCTCACAGCCTCCTACCTGATGACCATCAGTCAGCGCAGTTACTATCGACAACTATCTCCAAAGCTGGTATCGCGACCGTGGTTGGTCATGAAAACCCCCGGATCGACGTTCCGACCTAACGAATCCCTTTGTGAGTTAGGCATGCTGCAGTTTGCTAAACACGAAGCTACCACCAACCTTCTTGTGGATCGACGAAGAATGTCAGGACCTAGGAGAAATACCGGGTAGTCGAGTGAGCGAGACTTCAAGTAAGTCCAGCACCCGGGATTCAAAAGGACGGCGGTAATAGGAGGGGTATTAGCTGCGGCAGGGGTAGGATAGATCTCTCCAACGCTACGTTCGTCAAACTTGTCGTTACACGGACAAATTAGCATATCGATATGACACGTGATCTCACTAATCTGAGGGATGAGCTGACGGTAAAAAATATGGTCTATATAAAGCGGGTACAACCGCAAATCTGCCTATTCTTCGCTCCGTTCTACGTCACTCATCTATTGTACTATCTCGACTATCGAACCCAGATCAACTATCGTAATCAACTATCGTTATCGACTATCGTATCTATCTCGAGTATTATTATATTATTGTGGAATATCGTAAAGTTTCTGTAAAATAGTGTTGTGTTATCTGATCGAGCAACTTAAGGTAAGGTCTTGATTTTTTCTGTGAAGGCACGAGGTTGTTCTGATAAAAGTATGGTTAATTAATTTGGTTATTGAACTAAGAAGTTCGTTTTTGTCTATTGAGCTAAGAGGCTCGTCTTTCGTATAATCTAGTCTGTTAATTTATCGAACAACCTCGAGTCTGGCTGAATTACGTAGATCTTTCAGTGCTTTTTGGCTATAATTTATGGCATATTGCTTATTATTGATTGATAATTGCTTATCGCTTCTCGTATGGCTTATGTTGCTGATTTAATATGTTAGAATATTGTGCATGAAATACTGTAGAAAATTACCTTTCCTGAAGTACCCTGAGCGAAGATAGCCGCGGAGGCTTAGCCTCGCGTTATAGTATAGTTTGTTATAGTTTATTTTGTTATAATTAAGTCTGTAAATATTGATTCGTTAATCATTGAGTAAAGTACGGTTACGTTATATAATTTATTACCGTCTGTAAAGTCAAGTAAAGTTAATATCACTACCAGACGTGTGAATTTCACCAAGAGTTATTGATAACCTAATAATGTTTGAAATAAACAGAAATTGAAATCTGCAGTCAGAAATAGATAACCGTTGTATTAGGAACAATATCACAATTTAATTACACAACATTGTATGCTCGATGAAGATATTCGCTATGTTCGTAACCCTACTTGTCGAAGAGATGCAACGGGTCAGTCAGTCACCGAAGAAATGCTCGATTGCAACTAATGTGGTAAATAAACAGGAATTCACACCTGAAATGAATTCGTAACGAATAGATATCCTGTGCTATTGACTTATTAAATTTATTACTACCAGATGTGTAAATTTCACCAAGACAATTATTTATAACCTAATAATATTGTTAATTATTATTAATAAGAATCAAACCTAATAATATTAATAATGAGTATTAATAATTATTGAGATTAATAATTATTAATCATTATTATTAATTATTATTATTAATAATAATTCAATTAAACATTATTCTAATATGACAGTTCATAACCTACGACGTGACAGCTTCCGCTATGTCGACTGAAGGTATCAGTCATAGGCATATGAAAAATCAGTAGATCGCTTTGACAGCGTTGTCATTGACGAAAAAAAAGTAAGTGCGCCTCCATCAGACTGACCTGTTTCCACAGAACATCTCTGTATATATAAAATATATATATATATATCCCGAGTCGAAAAGATTCAGCATTAATTCAAGCTGCCAAAGCTGAATTGTACCTTAAACCAAGCTGACTATGCTGAACTGAACTAAATCTCAAACTGACTACCCTGAATTGAGCCTTGATTCGAACTTCTCAGCTCATTAGAGTCTTTAATTTCAAGCTGACTAGCCTGCTCATGAAATTTAATTCAGCCCGACTGAACTGCAGCTTCAAACAAATATAAAATTTTCAGACTTTTTTCAGACTGACTAGCCTGCTGAGACAATAAAATCAAACTGAATTGAAACTGACCAAGCTGTAGGCTTGTACAGGTTGAAAGTAGCTTTGCCTTTGAACTTATTTTCAAACTGAACAACCTACTACATTATTAAATTCTTAACTTGATTAGAAACTGCCAGCCTATTCTAAGACATTAATATCAAACTGAATCCGAGCTGAACAACCTGTAGGTCAGTCAGGTTGAAACTATTGTAGACTTTGGACTTATTTTTAAGCTGATCAACCTGCTTCATGGTAAAATCATTAAATATTCGAACTGAATTTTAGCCTGCTAGTCCTGATAAGTGAAATAACCCGGCCTTTCAGTTTGAATTCAGGTTTTTTTTACAATATATTTCAAATGGTGATTTTTAATTTGCTTAACCGTGAGCGAGTAGTTTGACCAGCTTCAAATAATGCTGAATCTTTTCGACTCAGGATATATATCGACAGCTTAATAACATAGTCCCGTAAGCGCCAAAAATGGCCTATTTTTCAAACAATTTCTAATGGACGCTAAAATTTTTTTGGAGATACGTCTGTCAGTTTGGGAAAATTTTTTTTTTTTTGGCGCTTACGTGACTATGTTATTAAGGGGAGATATTAGTGTGACAGGCTGAAAAATGAGGTATTTTTTGGGAATTTTTTTTGAAAAAACGGCTCGATCAAATTATTTGGGATTTTGTGTATTTATTATTCAAGTATTGAAGTATACAAAGAAATTTTTTTTTTTTTTTAGTGCATTTTATATAGCAGAGGAGCGGTCGCAAAATGGCGTCTAAAAAAAAAACTTCGCGACGGTTGACAACATAAATGCCACAGCAAGCATCTGAAATCAAAAATTCAAAAAGATTATTGAATTATAATAGTATAGCTATCGCAGCATCGTAGGAAATTTGAAAATTTTGATTGGAAAAAAAATGGCGGTCATTTAAAAAAAAAATCGAATTTCACGCAAAAATTTTGCAGTAAATAGTGAATAAAAAAAAAAGTTTTCGTGATTTTTTCGTAAAACTAAAGCCAGAAGGTCGTATCGACCAAAATTTTCGATTTTCGAAATTTTGACGGATTTATCCATATTTGAGAATTTTTAGTCGTATGTACTTAGACATACGACCTTCTGGCTTTAATTTTCGATTTTCCCAATTTCAATTGATCTACACGTTTTTGGTGATTTCGAAGCGAATCCAGAGAAAAAAATTTTTTATACGACCTTCTGGCACTTAAATCGAGTTTCTGGCGCTTACGACCTTATGGCATTAGTAACGCGATATATTATATATATATTATATATATTGTAACGGAGTTTTTCAGAGTTCTCAACTCCGCACCCTACGGCGTTCCTTGATAAAGATAATTTAATAAAAGACTAAGATAGAGAGTTGGGCGCCAGACACGGAAGTGTCGTTTTTCACAAAAATCTACTAAACAATAGCGATATCCAAAGGTACTACTTAACTGCCGGAACGACGGCCTTAAAGCGTCAGCTAACTCAGATTTTCTGCGATAAGGGTAGAGTGGGTGGATTCACCTTAACAATTAATCAAATAAAATATAGAACACCAGATATAAAATTTCCTTCAATGGAATCTAACGATTTCGTATATTGTTCCTTAGAGAATTATAATATAAAATTGATCAGCGACAAATGACCGAGTTCAAAGATAATTACAGATATTCAATTTACACAGAGATAGTTTTCAAAATAATTGTACAGAATAATATTCAAGAAATAGACAGCGTTGGAATAATGCGGAACGAAGAATATAATATTAGTGAGTCTTATTGCGTCTCAGCGGTAACATAAAAAAACATAAACACGCCGGTTAGCTAGCTAACGCCGTAGAAGCGATACAATGCAAGGTACTCTACTTTTCAGGCTGCGTATCACCGAGCGATACGATACTCTCGGCAAATTTTCTAATAGCGGCGAGCTAGGGATATTTATAATAATTATTCAAAGATAATTAACGCAATAACCAATATAAACGACTCGACAAATACTGTAGACCAAATTCGCAAATACAAGGGAAATTATGAATTCTAGAAGATACAGGTGACCATAATACCTCGCTTAATCAGCCTCAAATTAATTAATTGAGATGTATTCTCTTTTTATAGCGACTCTACGGCGGTAATTAAACGAGCTATTAATCGATATTAGATAAGAAGTTACTTAGATATTACACAAGAATCAAGATAGCAAATTAATCAAATAAAACAAAGATAATCAGAGATAGCAAAGATATTCAAAGCTAGCGAAGATAGTCAAAGATAGCGAAGATATTCAAAGATAGCAAAGATAGTCAAAGATAGCGAAGATATTCAAAGATAGCAAAGATAGTCAAAGATAGCGAAGATATTCAAAGATAGCACAGATATTCAAAGATAGCGAAGATATTCAAAGATAGCGAAGATATTCAAAGATAGCACAGATATTCAAAGATAGCGAAGATACTTAAATAAATCAGAATAATAGAATAATAAAGAAATATAGCTAGAACAACTTAAAATAGAACAAGAAATGAACAACTTAATACTATGACTTTCTACGTCAGCCAACCCACGGGGAGTTGGATTACAAGTGTTATAATCAAATCATTGCTATTCAACGATAAATTCAAATTCATAAATTTATAGACAAGATCGGGATGTCTCGCCTTCTATACCGAAGACAAAACATCGCGATACCGATAATTCTCCATTTCGTTATTCTTATTAATCTCCAGTTTCTGCGAACTACAGTGGAGAGTAGTTCAAGATTAGACACCTTGCCTTTTGCGCTCATGCCTTTGAGACACTTTAACGGCGTCCTATACGCCTATGCTAAAACACCTTGCGTCAGCATCTCGCTGACGATGGGTAGCAACGTAAGTTGCCACATTCGGATTTTCACTCTTATTCTAACCGCCAAACAGCTTGTATCAATAATAAAGCTCATTCAAATTTGTCTTCAAAACCAATTAAATTGTTATAAACCCGTCCCCACACAACAGTGGTGTCAGAAGCGAGATATTGGATTGAAGACAATAATTAGAAAACAGAGGCCGTTGTAATAAATCAACGTTAACAAAAATCACTGTGCGTGGATTAACACATAATTCACCGTTGTACGAAATCAACGTTAACAAAACCCTATTCGTTAATCGTTGTTATACATCAACGCTAACAAAAATCACTGTGCGTGGATTAACACATAATTCACCGTTGTACGAAATCAACGTTAACAAAACCCTATTCGTTAATCGTTGTTATACATCAACGCTAACAAAAATCACTGTGCGTGGATTAACACATAATACACCGTTGTACGAAATCAACGTTAACAAAACCCTATTCGTTGTTATACATCAACGTTAACAAAAATCACTGTGCGTGGATTAACACATAATTCACCGTTGTACGAAATCAACGTTACCAAAACCCTATTCGTTGTTATAAATCAACGTTAACAAAACCCTGTGAAGTGACCAACAAACCAAAGTATACCGAAGTTACATTACGTGCCCTATATGAAGAGGCGCTCAAGAAACCTCAAGATCCGTCAAGACATAAACGCAAGAGGATTCCAGTAAACCAACACCAAAGCAACCAACTACGGATCCGACGGTACAGCGAACTCGAGCTTTCAACACTGATAACGTTATGTATTGGCTCACCCTACTGTTACTGTAAGTCTTACGAACTAGCAATAGTAATTTGTAAATAATATTCGAAATTTGTAATTGAAATCCTAGAAAATGCCAGTATCAGCTGAAAAATTAGCCAAACTCCTTCCCGTATTTACTGGAAAAGATATTAGCGTCAGAGAATTTATTGACAAATGCGATCGCGCGATCAAACAATGCATTACTACAGAATCAGAAGAACTTTACGAATATATACGTATCAAAATCACTGGTGAGGCATATGAAAGGATTCAAAATAGGGAAATTAAAGACTACGATACTCTGAAAAAGGAGTTACTACTGTTTTATGGAGCCAAGGGAACAAATAGACAATGGGAATTGGAACTAAGTATCTGTAGGCAACGCCCCGGGGAATCTGTCGATTCCTTCTATCAAAGAATAGAAAATCTGTGCATAAGAGTAGTAGAATCTGGTCCGGTAAGAACTAAGGAAGAGACTGTATTTTACGAGAAAAACATTACGACAAAAGCACGAGACTGTTTCATTTACGGACTTAACGAAAAACTACGTGACATCCTAAGATTAAAAAACCCTAAAGACTTACTTCAAGCTTACAATTGGGCCACAGAAGAAGAAAAATTGAGGGCAACCGAAAATCAAATAACTTATCTTGCAAAAACCGCTACTACTAGTAGAACTGATCTCGTTTGCCAAAATTGCAATAAGATCGGGCACACAGCAAAAACCTGTTTTAAGAAACAGAGGTCCGAACCAATAAATACCATTGAAGCAGGTTATAGTTCAGAATCCGACCAGTACGCAGACTTAGACCACCAATCAGAAAACAGCTGCTCACAAAACTGTTCCGAAATCATAAATGGCTATGACTCTATAACAGAAGAGATTACATGCGACGAATGCCAACGAATCTATCCTATCGATAGTTCCAGAATTAAGTGCTTCTTTTGTAAAAAGCCCGGCCATATAGAAAACAAGTGTTTCAAAAAGAAAGCTATGTTAGCCGCGAAAACTAATCAAAACCATGTAGGAACCTCGAATTTTGGGGAACGGACTGCGTCGACGAGCGGAACGAAGTCCGTAATAGAAAACCGCTCAACACAAACGGCGGAAAAATAGAAATACCAGAACATAAGATAAATTTAATCGGGTCACCAAATAACGTAATTTTGTCAATACCCGAGTTGAATCAACCTAAAACCTTGTTGATGTTAGACACTGGAGCCTACCCATGTTTGATCAAGAAGAAATTTATTATAAATTCATCACAGATAAACCCACAAGAGCGGATTAAATTAAAGGGTCTAGCTAGTGACTCACAAGCATATACATTAGGAACCATTGAACTTACACTCGATGGAGGAGACGAAGTTAGGCCGATCAAATTTCACGTAGTAGACGATTCCTTAGACATAACGCAAGATGGTTTAATAGGCAACCACCTCTTAACCCAATTCAATAATGTGCTGATCAGTTATAGATGCAGAGGCATGGATAAGCCCGAGTTGCTATTAGGTAGCCTCAAATACAAATTGCAAAATCAAAAACAATTCACGATTCCCGCCAGGACAGAAATTTTAACAGACATCCCAACCATCGCCGAAGATTCCTTAAAAGAAGGCTCAATGTATAGGGTCGAGTTACAACCGGGAGTCGTAATAAGCGAAAGCTATGTGACAATTAGACCCGATAACACGGCTATCACAAGCATCATCAATCTAACAGACACGGACCATACTATCCATATCGAACCACAAAGAGTTTACAGAATTCTAGATTCTGAAACTGACGAGATACATTCAGTTAATTGTATAAACGAAAATACTTCAGCTGACAGAATCAAAAAATTAAAAGACGCATTAAGATTAGACCATTTAAATTTAGAAGAAAAGGAAAGTATAGTAGAAGCTTGTACCAAGTTTAACGAACTCTTCTATTTAGATGGGGACACATTACCAGGTACGCAAGCCTGTACCCACAAAATTAAAACTACCGATGACACACCGGTTCATGTTAGACAATACCGGTACCCTGAAATCCACAAAACAGAAATAGATAGACAAATGGAAGATCTCCTAAATAAAGGAACAATTCGAAATTCAAACTCACCATGGAACTCACCCATCTGGGTGGTACCAAAGAAACTAGACTCATCGGGGATTAAGAAGTGGAGAATAGTCGTAGACTACCGAAAATTGAATGATAAAACAATAGGGGATGCTTACCCGCTACCGAATATAGTAGATATCCTAGACCAGTTAGGAAGCTCTAAATACTTCACCGTACTCGACATGGCCAGCGGGTTTCACCAAATTCCAATGAATCCCGACGATATGCATAAAACCGCGTTTTCCACCCATAAGGGACATTTCGAATTCGCATTCATGCCATTTGGGCTCAAAAACGCCCCAGCTACATTCCAGAGATTAGCAAATACCGTTCTATCGGGGTTACAAGGATTGAAATGTTTAGTGTACCTAGACGACCTAATAATTTACGCCGACTCACTTCAAACCCATACAGAAAAACTTTGGGGGTTATTACTGAAATTGAAAGAATATAACTTACGATTACAACCAAATAAATGTGAGTTCTTGAGAAAAGAGGTTGCTTACTTAGGACACATAATATCAAAAGACGGAGTTAAACCTGACCCAGACAAAGCCAGAGCAGTCAAGGAATTTCCTACACCCAACACACCTACGAAAATAAAATCATTTCTCGGGCTTGTAGGTTACTATAGACGTTTCATAAATAATTTCTCGATGATAGCTAAGCCATTGACAGAACTTTTGCGGAAAAACGTACCATTCGAATGGACGTCATTACAGCAAAATTCTTTCGAAGAACTAAAGAATGCCCTAATATCCGACTCAGTCTTAATATACCCTGACTATACACAGACATTTAATCTAACGACAGATGCCAGTAACACTGCTCTAGGGGCCGTCTTATCTCAAGGTGTCCCAGGTGACGATAGGCCTGTTGCATATGCCTCGCGAACTCTAAACAAAGCAGAAAGTAACTACTCCACAATCGAACGCGAGCTGCTGGCAATAGTATGGGCGACCCAACATTTCAGACCATACCTGTTCGGGAGGAAATTCAAGATATTTACCGATCATAGGCCCCTGACTTGGCTGTTTAACATCAAAGATCCAAATAGTAAATTAGTCAGATGGCAATTAAAAATCTCGGAATTCGACTACGAGATTTGTTTCAAACCCGGAATAAAAAATCAGAACGCAGATGCGCTTAGTAGAAATCCTATTGATCCACCAACTAATCACGTGTTCAAAATATGTCCTATCAGAGTGACGAACTCTCTCCCGTCGTACCCTGAATACCTTAAACTCATAAAAACAACGATAGTGCAAAACTCAAGCATCGTAGAAATCCACGATGACCTTTTCAATCGAATCGATAACTACGCACACACTGTTTCCACCGACCTGGAAATGAGTCAGGGAATAGCATTAGAATTCAAAACTAGATACGGCAATGTTGAGAACTTGAAAGAATCAGCTGAACTATACACGACTGGTAAACTCACCTTACGAGACCGTAACGTTTATTACATAATGACGAAGCAAAACTACTGGGATAAGCCTACATATGAGGATTTATACATAAGTTTGATAAAATTCAAGGAAAAATTAGAAGTAGACTCGATCAAAACAGTTTCTATACCCAGGATCGGTTGCGGGATCGATAATTTAAAATGGCATAAAGTTCGGACGATGTTACGATTCATATTTAAAGGATCGGGAATTAAAATAACTGTCTGTACGAACATAAAAACCGATCTCAATCGAAACCACATTCAAGACGTTATCAAAGAATTTCACGACAGCCCTTCAGGTGGACACCAAGGCGTGAGCCGTACTATGACGCGACTTAAAGAAAGATACCACTGGGATTCAATGAAAAACGATGTAAAAACATATATTCGTAATTGCACGACTTGCCAAAAGAATAAAACCGATCGACAAAAGACCAAAATGCCAATGAAGATTACGACCAGCAGTAGCAAACCATTTGAAAAGGTTTTCTTAGACATAGTTGGGCCCTTACCGACTACAAAGTCAGGTCATAGTTACATACTGACGCTACAAGACGACCTAACAAAATATTCCCAAGCCTATCCACTCCGAGCTGCCACCGCTGAACATACCGCAGAAGCTTTCATACGAAATTTCATATCTAACTACGGAGTACCACTATCAATCCTTACAGACCAAGGCACAAATTTTATGAGTGACCTGTTCACCCAAGTCACAAAAATACTAAAAATAAAAAAGTTAAATAGTACTGCATACCACCCGCAAACCAACGGGGCACTCGAACGCAGTCACGGCACGTTAAAAGATTACCTTAGGTGTATGTCTACTACAAACGACTGGAACGAAACACTCCCAATTTATATCCTCGCGTACAACACAACACCTCATACTACCACTAAAATATCACCTTACGAACTTATATTCGGACAAGTAGCCAGAGTACCTTGTAGTGTGCCTCACGATCCTAAGGACGAAACATATAAAGAATATGCTCAAAGACTCTCCGAAAAATTGATGAACAGCCAAGCCCTCGCGAAACAGAACATAGATAAATCCAAAGAAAAATCCAAGGCCTATTACGACCAAATTACTCGACCACAAAACTTCGAAATTGGGGACTTAGTACTAATGAGTAACGAAACTGCCGGACCATTAGATCCAAAATTTCTGGGGCCATACCCCATCACTGATCAAATTAATGAAGTGAATTATGAGGTAAAAATCAAAGGGAAGAATAAAATAGTGCATGCAAACAGATTAAAACCATACCACAAGTCAACTGATCCAATAGAATCGATTCAAATAGAATATGGATAGGGATCATAGAGAATAAACATACGTTACACACTCAAAGAAATTTACATGGAACTCAACAAAATATTGGTGTGCAACCATGGGAATTTCTTTCAGTGCACTCTATTTGTTCTTATTAGGAATAATTAATATTAAGAATAACTATATGTAATCAAATAAACGGCTGAGAAGAGCTTTTATAAATTCTCATCCGCACAGAATAATATTGTAACCGTTCGTATTAAGAATAATTATATGGCTATATAACAGTTGAGGAAAGGTTTGTAATCCTCACCTAAAATATTTATTTTAACCGATGAATATTTTGCTTCGCTTCACATTCATTCTTAAGGGGAAGGTGTTATAATCAAATCATTGCTATTCAACGATAAATTCAAATTCATAAATTTATAGACAAGATCGGGATGTCTCGCCTTCTATACCGAAGACAAAACATCGCGATACCGATAATTCTCCATTTCGTTATTCTTATTAATCTCCAGTTTCTGCGAACTACAGTGGAGAGTAGTTCAAGATTAGACACCTTGCCTTTTGCGCTCATGCCTTTGAGACACTTTAACGGCGTCCTATACGCCTATGCTAAAACACCTTGCGTCAGCATCTCGCTGACGATGGGTAGCAACGTAAGTTGCCACATTCGGATTTTCACTCTTATTCTAACCGCCAAACAGCTTGTATCAATAATAAAGCTCATTCAAATTTGTCTTCAAAACCAATTAAATTGTTATAAACCCGTCCCCACACAACACAAGCGACACACCATGCGATATTATACTACGTATTACTCAAATATATTATAATAAATCAAAGATAGCGAAATATAAGATACAGAATAGTCTCAAGCGAGAATGTAGATCAGAATAAGCAATCAAATAAGCGTTAGCGAATCTTAAGCAAAGCAAAGATAGAAATTAGACTAATGAGCGAGACATAATGCAGCGTAAGGTAATCAAAATGGCTGCAGACAATTATAAAGTGCTTTTACTGAATTCTTCGAACTGAACGTTACTTGCGTAGCCCGTAGGCTCGCGGTATATAAAAGAAATAGAGTATGAAGTGATCAAGTAAGAGTTCAGCGGTAGCTTTTGTGGATGTTTCTAGCAAGTAGTGATCATAAAGACCTTACCTTAGCGTAGAGCTGCTTTTGGCACACACTTATTAACTTTAATTTAACTAACGGATTACTCTAAGAGCGAAAACTAATAATGGTCTAATGCGAGAGAGCGAGAGTTAGGCACGTCCGATTACTGCGATAGCTGAACGTAGAAGTGATGATTCTCCGCAGACAATTTGGCGAGCTGGCTCCCAGTGAGGTAGGTCCAGGTGGGGGACCTATCAGGACCTCCTAATTACCTTATTGGTCCTGCGAGTGACAACGTTCGAACAGTCAACTCGTCAGTTGACCAGTTCGAAGCGTAATCTTATTGCCGGGCGTCAGGCGTTACTTCACGCGCTTCACAGCGTTAGAACAACTGTTCTGCGGTATTTCAGCGGCGAGATGGCTGGCGGGAGGGTGTGACCTTGGTTCTCGTTGAGCTTTTCCGATCCAGGCGATATCGATCCCTCGGGATGTCCTCCACAGCGGCAATCTCTGCGATAGATGACCTACTGTAGACTTCTGCCAGGTCTAGGTGTCCCATCTGAGTCACCACCTCTTCGTGACCTGACAGAGCACGTAGGACGCGATACTCGTCCACTCTTACGTAGGATGTCCTCTGGCGATACGTTACGTCACTCGTCCAGGTATGGACTCTGCGTGACGTCGTCTTCTGATTGCTGGATCGGGCGATATAAGCTGACTGCACTCGACGTAACAGTCAGATGCTGGGTGACAAGATGCATCGGCTGGCAGGAGGTCTTATGGGGACCCTGTTCACTCCCTAGCGATATTTCTCCAAGGCCTACATCCCTGCCCATAGATGTTGCGGTACTATCCTGAGTACTGCGCCGTACTGGACTGCATACCATCGGTAGCATCTCCGGAGCGGAAGTTCTGGTAGCGGAAGTTCGGAAGTTGTCACCTTCTGTATCTGCTCTCTCTCTCTTTCTCTCGCGGTACATTAACAGAAAAATTCTTCAAATTAGTCTAATTCTATTGCTTATTAAACAGGTGTGTCACTTGTATCCCGAGGGTCTAGACGGCGATATTCTCTCTCTCTCTCTCGATATTACTAACAAAATATGTGCCAGAAGGGCTCTAGTGACGGCAGCTAATCTGCAACGTCACAATATATATATCGCGTTACTAATGCCATAAGGTCGTAAGCGACATTATACGACCTTTTGGTTTTCGTAAAACCAGAAGGTCGTATAATTTTTTTTTTTTATGCCATTCGCCTAAAAATTCTCAAATATGGATAAATCCGTCAAAATTTCGAAAATCGAAAATTTTGGTCGATACGACCTTCTGGCTTTAGTTTTACGAAAAAATCACGAAAACTAAAGCCAGAAGGTCGTATCGACCAAAATGTTGGAAATAACATCACCCATGAGAAAAACATAAATTGGAAGTGATAGTAGATAAAATAGAGCATAAAGATGAATTTTGGTCGATACGACCTTTTGGCTTTAGTTTTACGGAAAAATCACGCAAACTAAAGCCAGAAGGTCATATCCGCCATTTTTTTTTTTTTTTTCAGAATCGTCTGGAAATTGACGAAAACGCGTATTTCCATTGAAATTCCCAAAAAAAAAAACACTTTTGGTCGATACGACCTTCTGGCTTTATCTTTCCCGATTTTCTCTCAAAAATAAAGCCAGAAGGTCGTATCGACCAAAATTCCAGAAATCACGTTATTCGCGCACAAAAACGAATTAGTGGGGGTGAAAAAAAAATCTGACGAAATAAAAACTTTTTTAAAAAGAAAAAAAAAAAATATTGCAATTTTTTTGATTAAAGAATAAAAATTCCAACTTCTGTTTTATTTCAATTGTTGAAAAATTTCAGAATCACATTTTCTACGAAAAATAACCAACGAGAAGGGATCGTAACCGAGAGGATAGGAGAAATAAAAATTTTGGTCGATACGACCTTCTGGCTTTATCTTTCCCGATTTTCTCTCAAAACTAAAGCCAGAAGGTCGTATCGACCAAAAGTGTTTTTTTTTTTTTGGGAATTTCAATGGATATACGCGTTTCCGTCAATTTCCAGACGATTCCGAAGAAAAAAAAAATGGCGGATACGACCTTCTGGCTTTATCTTTCCTGATTTTCTCTCAAAAATAAAGCCAGAAGGTCGTATACGCCATAAAGGTTTTTCTTGCGGGAATCTCGATGGATCTACGTGTTTCCATCGATTTCATGGCGAATCCGAGAAAAAAAAAAAAAATGGTCGATACGACCTTATGGCTTTAACTTTCCTGATTTTTTTCCAAAATTAAAGCCAGAAGGTCGTATGTATTTGGACATACGACCTTCTGCTTTTAATTTTCGATTTTCCCAATTTCAATTGATCTACACGTTTTTGGTGATTCCGAAGCGAATCCAGAAAAAAAAAAAATTATACGACCTTTTGGCACTTAAATCGAGTTTTTGGCGCTTACGACCTTATGGCATTAGTAACGCGACATGAGAAAACCTGGTGTTGCGTTACCTCCGGGGGGGTGTCAAAATCGCCCAAAAAGTGCGTTACGTAATTTATGGACGGCCCCTTACGGAATCAAAAAGTGTATATCCTGACGATAATTTTGAGCCGGCGCAGGTTCGTCCATACCGATCCATTCCCCAAATCGCACCATTGGACCTTTTTGCACCTGGTGTCCAGGTTTGTGAATATTTTTGGATTTACCAAACTCTATCATGTTCGTCAATGTTCAGGGAATATTTCTAAATTTTTCCAGATTTTTTACACTCATTTCAGATCAACGGTGACGAGTTGAAGTTGAAGACGAGATGGACTCCGAAAAACTACGTTTTTTAACTTTTCGGAGATCATAACGGCTTTCACGATTTTTACACGGAAATTTGCAAACAACCATTAGACGCAGAAAACTTGGCGCTTTCCGATCTTTATAGACTCGATGCTCTACCAATTTTCCTGTAGAAGTTATGATCACTCAAACAGAGGAGCCAAACCTTTTTGCGCCGACAGTAGTCTTGTGTGAATCATATCAGAAAAATGGCCATATCTGATCATACATGATCATACATGATCATACATGGTCATATATAATAATGCCTGATCAAATAGCACAAGCAAATCTTATACAAGCATTACACGAATGATGAGAAAAAAAAAAAAACGAAAAAACTAACGAACGTGTGAAATTCGAGTTCACATTTTATAATAACTACTTGTAGAAGGACGAGCATTACCGATTCGTTAAGAAAAACGCAATTTGATTTTTTGATCTGACCGGGATTCGAACCCAAATCCACTCGCATACACTGTATGACTAGTTGAACGCTCTACCAACTACGCCAAACTATCCTATAGTAGGGGAGAGAGGTCATGAATGGGACGATTATTGAATGGAACAGTTGCGTGATAGGTATGAAAGAGACGACGGAAAATTTTTAACTAAACACCATGAGATGTCATTTGTTTCGCCGTTCTCGAATCCCGTGTGCTATTCAGTCTAAACGTGTTTGTTTCGACGGTAGATTACGATAAGGAGTCAACATCAAATAAAGTGAGTGCTCATTACATTTCCCTAACGCCGTGTGCAAAATTCGATTTTGTGTACGGATTTGCGTACGCAAAATGCCAGATTCCCTAACCCATTTCGTTAGCGTGCGCAAAATGCGGTTCGCGTGTGCAAAATAGGTTTGCGTACGCAAAATACATTTAGCGTACGCAAAATACAATTTGCGTATACAAAATATACATATAGGTATATATAGGTAAATGTATATATACATTATTTTTTTTTTTTTTTCAATTTTTTTTTTTTTTAATATTTTAATTTATTTTTTTTTTCTTTCATTTTTTTTTTCAATATTTTGATTTTTTTATTTTATTTTTTTTTTTTTCTTTCATTTTTTTCAGTATTTTTATTTTTTTTTTTATTTTATTTTTTTTCTTTTTCTATATTGTGACGGTATTTTAACGTGTAGGCCGGATCTCAAAAGTGTAAACAAAGCACCTCCACCACCAAAGCACTTTTTCGGTTCACGATTTTTGACCTATTATCCGATATATTTCTAAGTAGCTCACTTCTTGCTATTGCACTCCTGAATAAACATCTAGAATTTCATTTCAATAAAAGTCTTTTTAATCATTTATGAAGTTTTAAATCGATTTTATGTAGTGGGGGGGCTCTGCCCCCCAACCCCCCGGTGGGGGCTTCGCCCCCTGCACCCCTACCAAGGGCTGCGCCCCTGGACCCCCCGTCAGATTGCCAGTGTTGTCGAATTTTGCACAGCTTGTTAGGGAAAATAGTATACGCAACACGTGCGCATAGGTATCTCCCGCACTCGTCTTTTTTGTCACCCTCGCTTCGCTTGGGTGACAAACCCGACTCGTGCGGGAATCACCTATTTTGCGCACTCGTTACGTAATGTACTATTGCTATCAACCGTCCACGTTGCCGGTTGAAGCGGGAAGAGGAAGAGACACTTGTCTTGAAAGCATGGTGCGGCACCTATACCTAAAGTAGTTAACCGCGACTAGTGACTTACAAAGCTAGAAAGTCCCTGCCGGCTTATCTAACTATTTATCGAGCTTTATTGCATATATTTCAACAATTCCCCATAGATTTCCCAGAATTCCTACCGATTCCCCATAGATTTCCCAGAATTCCTGGGGATTTCCCACAGATTTCTCAGAATCTCTATGGGGATTCCCCACAGATTTCCCGGGGTTTCTTCACTATTCCCACGGATTTCCCATAGATTTTCCGGGGTTTCCCCACTATTTCCACGGAATCCCCATAGATTTTCCGGGGATTTCCCACTATTCCCACAGGTTTTCCCATAGATTTCATAGATTCATTTATTTATTTATTTATTTATTTATTTCATTAAAGCCCAGCCCAACAGGCGAACCTAAGAGGGCAGTAGAAGAAATACATTAGGCAGTACATGGACTGAAATAACAGGGAAAACCAAGTGGACCACAGAGGCCAATAAATATAAATATGAATACTAACATAGAAATATAAAAGAATATAAACAAGACTTAAAACTTAACTAAGAAAATCGATAAAGGGCGCGGAAGAGGAAGAAAAATCGCAAGACGGCGTAAACTCTATAAATCGACGGACTCACCAGCCCGGCGATAGGAATACGTCAACAGTAAAGTGTCTGAAGTGTAATCAGATGGGACATTTTGCACGGGACTGTACCCAGACAAAATACAAGCAATCGTTACCTACAGCAGGACAGAGTAGATCGGTGCATCGTGTAGAACTGGTATGTAATTTTTGCAAACGCAGAGGACATCTATACAAAGACTGTAGGGATAGAATACGTCGCGATGAACGACGATCAGGAAATAACGGTAGCGGATCAGGCGAAAACCAAAAAACTAGTACGGGCTACTCCCAAAATTCATATAGTTGAAACGCAGGACACGAAGGATCACAACAATCGACGAGAAATGCAGGATCATACAAATCAATGAACGTCGCCAACGCAAATAGAGCAAGTCGGAACAGAATAGAGTTAAAGGCGAACGGAACCACTAAAGAAAATATGACTCTTTTAGAAGATTCTGGTGCTGACGCCAGCATTATTAAAATAGGAATGTTGAAAGATGATTTGCCAGTCTTAGAAGAAACGACAAGTCTATCAGGAATAGGACAAGGCGTTGTTGAAGCACTTTGTAAAGTCATATTAACAATTCCATTGAAAGATAGAACCATTGAACATCCCTTTTTTGTGGTAAGAGACGATTTCAGTCTAGATGCTGACGGCATCATTGGAATAGATTTCATAGAGGATCATGAAGCCGCGATAGGTAAAAGCGCTCATGCATTCTTCATACACGGGCAGCGTTTCGAACTCTTACGACCGTTGAAAACGGAGAAAATTAGGTTAGCGCCGCGAACAATAAGGAAGGTCAGTGTAAAGACAAACAGCAAGTTCATCGGCATTGTAGAGAAAAAGGAACTCGCCGACGGAGTATACCTAGGAAATTGCTTAACTAAACCGGCGAACCAAGAATGCATAGTAGACATTTTAAACCTAAACAATCACGAGGTGATATTGGAGACGCCGACCGTGGAATTGGAGGAGTTATGCGAAGAAAATACCGAAACGAAGGAAGAAGAGACGGCCTGCATAAGACTACTTACTGGTAAGACGGGCAGACAACGAATCAAGCTAGTACATGATACTATTCGCACAGATCATCTCAACGAGGAGGAGAGAAATACTCTACTTGAGATATGCGAAAAGTATAGCGAAATTTTCTATTTACCGGGGGATAAGCTAGGCGTTACCAACGCGACCAGTCATACAATAACACTAACGGATGGGGGAAAACCGATTAATGTTCGTCCATACCGTCTACCTGAATCGCAGTAACAAGAGATAAACAAGCAAATAGAAGCCATGTTAGAGAGTAACATAATACGACCGAGTCGCAGCCAATGGAACGCACCGCTCCTGGTAGTACCGAAAAAACCTGACGCATCAGGGAAACAGAAATTTAGAGTAGTCGTCGACTACAGAAAATTAAACGAGATAACGGTAGGAGATTCGTATCCCTTGCCAAATATTACAGAAATATTGGATCAGTTAGGAAAAGCGAAGTACTTCACTACATTAGACCTCGCCTCGGGATTTCATCAAATTCCGATGGCCGAAGAAGACAAGGAAAAAACTGCTTTCTCAACAGCACATGGGCATTATGAGTATAATTCAATGCCATTCGGAATGAAGAATGCGCCAGCGACATTCTAACGTTTGATGAATACCGTTTTAGCAGGTTTACAAGCATCTAAATGCTACGTTTATTTAGACGACATTGTAATTCATGGAGCAACACTCAAAGAGCACAACGACAGGCTTATCGAGGTACTAAAGCGACTGCAGGAGAGCAATCTCATCCTTCAGCCAGACAAATGTCAGTTTCTTCGGAAAGAGACTAGCTATTTAGGGCATGTGATAACCTCGGAGGGAATCCTACCAGACCCCTCGAAAATTGCAGACGTCAAAAAATTTAAGAGTCCGACAAACGTTAAGCAAGTACAGTCATTTTTAGGGCTAGCAGGTTATTACAGAAGATTCATAGAGGGATTTTCAAGCATAGCACGACCGTTAACGCAACTAACACAGAAGGGACGCAAGTTCGAGTGGACAACGGTAGAAGAGAGCGCATTTGAAACACTAAAATCAAAGCTAATTACGGCACCCATCCTAAAGTATCCGGATTTCACAAAACCTTTCTTGATAACAACAGATGCATCCGACAAGGCAATTGGAGCAATACTCTCTCAGGGACCAATAGGGCAAGATTTACCTATAGCATACGCAAGCCGAACGCTTAACAAAGCTGAAAGAAATTACTCGACAACCGAGAGGGAAATGTTAGCAATCGTCTTCGGGACTAGACAGTTCAGACCATACGTATATGGGACGCATTTCACTGTGATCACGGATCACCTCCCTCTTAAATGGATCTTAAAAATCGAGGATCCTGGATCAAGGTTACTGAGAATGAGATTAAAACTTGCCGAACACGAGTATGATGTAGTCTACAAACCTGGAAAACTGAATACGAACGCAGACGCACTCAGCAGAATATATAAGATTTACAGCAATGGCCAGGAATTCGAAGAGGATAAACCTTTAGAAGGTACAAAGATTCCCGTAATGTCAGAAGAAGAAGAAGAAGAAGAAGAAGAAGAAGAAGAAGAAGAAGAAAAGGAAGAAGAAGAAGAGGAAGAAAAGGAAGAAGAAGGAGAAGAAGAAGAGGATGAATCGGAACCGGAATACACGGAAGACAAGAGGAAAAAGATCTTGTACGAATATCACGACGCACCCATGGGGGGGCACCAAGGCGTATCGCGTACACTGGAACGAATAAAGATGGAACACAGGTGGCCGAAAATGCGCAAGGAAATAGAAGACTACATAGGCAGATGCGAAAAATGTCAGAAAAATAAAACACAGAGAAAGCCGAAAGCACCCATGATAATCACCGACACTCTTTCGAAAGCCTTCGAAAAATGTGCACTGGACATCGTGGGACCATTGACTGAAACTAATTCAGGTAATAAGTATGTACTCACATTTCAGGATGCTTTAACCAAATTTAGCAAAGCTATGCCAGTGGCTGACCAAGAAGCTTCCACAGTGGCTAGAGAATTCGTAAAAAATATTATATGCGAATATGGAACACCCAAAGTAATCCTTACTGATCAGGGAACTAATTTTTTGAGCAATGTATTTAAGAATATGTGTAAACTCTTGAAAATCGAGAAAATTCAGACAACAGCGTATCATCCAGAATCTAACGGAGCGCTGGAACGATCACACAGAACACTAGCAGAATATCTAAAGAATTATATCGAAGAGGACCAAAGCAACTGGGATGAGTGGTTGCCGTACGCTATGTTCACGTACAACACAACCCCCCACACTGCGACAGGGTTCACGCCGTACGAACTCGTTTTCGGGCATCCAGCGGAAATACCATCATCAGTAAAGCAAGTGCCGAGACTTACTTACGCGTATGACGACTACGTCCAGGAACTACGCGAAAGGCTTA
Organism: Tenthredo mesomela; assembly: GCA_943736025.1. Taxonomy (NCBI): domain Eukaryota; kingdom Metazoa; phylum Arthropoda; class Insecta; order Hymenoptera; family Tenthredinidae; genus Tenthredo; species Tenthredo mesomela. The sequence goes on along the minus strand of OX031013.1, from coordinate 22,504,523 downwards.
GGGCAGCTCATCTCCAAGCAAAAGGAAATTTGGAAGCGGCCAAGGGAAAAGCGAAATCATACTACGACAGGAAAACGGTGGAGACCAAATTTCAGCCGGGAGATAAGGTTCTTCTGCTTGATGAGACGGTTCGGCGAGGAAGATCGGCGAAATTAACGCCGAAGTATGTAGGTCCATACGAGATCACGAAAAAGGATTCGGATGTCAACTACACCATCCGAAAGGGTCGGAAGGAGGCCAAGGTTCACGCCAACAGATTGAAGTTGTTCGTAGAACATTGACTAGAAGGAGCAAAGCATATACTCAACCCCTATCCTACCCCTCACCTTATTCCTCACAAATTTTACGATATAACAAAGGGAGGGGATACTTTAGTATTAATGTCTAGAAAATTCGAGAAAATAGGGACACTACAAGTGTACAAAGATAGGTGGAGCTTAGTAATAGACATGGACCTTCGCACGGTGTTCGAAAGAAAAGAAAACGTGAAGGCGCATCTAAACAACACACGCAGAACATGCGAGGGTCCAGATAACGCGGGCTCGCTTTTATGTGAGACTTTGAGCGAATCGGTAGAAAACTTATTAGGTAAAGTTGATAGGGGCTTGCAACTAGTAGTCAAGGGAAATTAACTTTTTTCGTCAAATTTTCACCTACCCGAAAAGTAGCGGTGGATTCCGGTAGAAACAGGTGTCGTTATTATCCCCTAAAGTTTGCGCCAAATTCTGTCCGTGCGTTTAGCAACAATTAGCGGTTGAATGCCGGAAAACACAGATTTTTTTAGTTTTTCGCTTATATAATGAAAACTATTGGTCGGATCGAAAAAAAAGTGGAATTGAAAGTTGTAGACAATTGAAAAATCTATCAATTAGCGTTAGTCCGATGTCGATATTCTAATTTGTTGCTTAACTATTGCGTTCGGAAATTAAAAAAAGGCGTTTTTTTCATTATTTTATAAAAAATGTTAGAAAGCATTTGAGGAGTTGCAATTGTGGATTTGGAAAGCTTTCAACTAGTAGAAACTACAGTTTAAATTTGGTTGAAAAAAAGTTGATAGTTTAGCAACAATCTATTTTGCATCTAAAAAAGGTGTCCCACTAGATTGTTATTTCTTGCCCTATGGATAATCGTAGAGCAATGAACGAAACGGTTTTGGATAGTCGAAGAGTTGAACTACAACTTACAATTTTTGGAAAATCGATTTTTGCCATTTGAAACCTTCAAAAATTGCGTCAAAAAAACGACGTTTTTCAAACTAAAAAACAATGAGGAAAAAATCGTCGTATCGAAATGCGACCAAATGCATTCGAAAGCTGCTATTTTTCTACGAATTTAGCCATTCTGAATTTTGTTCTACGATAATTAGGAGCCGAGATAACACTTTTTTTTTTGAAAATTCCCCCTCCCTTTGTTTATTTATTCGAAGCAACGAGACCACGACGACTGCACAGAAGAAGAGTCATATTATCCATAGGAACCAGCAGAATTTATTTTCCACAATTATTTATCGTATTTATTGATGTGGAAAGTGGAGGTTCTACCGGGACCGGTCGACGCGCCGTCGATTCGATCGCGCGAAAAGTGATTCCAAAGATTCAAACTGACCTCGCTGTCTGTATCTCGGGAACTACTGGACAGATTTTGATGTTTTTTTTTTAATTTGCACTAGCGCATCGAGATATGATCGAATATCACCGTGGCTTTCCCGGATCGTTATCGGAAATTCCTCAAATCACGAGTAATTCAATTTTTACGCTGTATATTTAGTAAATAAATAGATTTTTTGGAAGGTTAATAACGTCGTGACATAGGAAATCAATGTTGTCTTGAAATAGGATTGTTTCGTAGAAGGATTGAATAATTATAAATGTATATTGATTATAATCAAAAAATTTACTTTGCATTTTTTAATATTTATACATGTATAGTAATAAGGACATTTTTTAATATTCATACATGTATAGTAATAAGGACATGTATAAATATTAAAAAATGCAAAGTAAATTTTTTGATTATAATCAATATACATTTATAATTATTCAATCCTTCTACGAAACAATCCTATTTCAAGACAACATTGATTTCCTATGTCACGACGTTATTAACCTTCCAAAAAATCTATTTATTTACTAAATATACAGCGTAAAAATTGAATTACTCGTGATTTGAGGAATTTCCGATAACGATCCGGGAAAGCCACGGTGATATTCGATCATATCTCGATGCGCTAGTGCAAATTAAAAAAAAAACATCAAAATCTGTCCAGTAGTTCCCGAGATACAGACAGCGAGGTCAGTTTGAATCTTTGGAATCACTTTTCGCGCGATCGAATCGACGGCGCGTCGACCGGTCCCGGTAGAACCTCCACTTTCCACATCAATAAATACGATAAATAATTGTGGAAAATAAATTCTGCTGGTTCCTATGGATAATATGACTCTTCTTCTGTGCAGTCGTCGTGGTCTCGTTGCTTCGAATAAATAAACAAAGGGAGGGGGAATTTTCAAAAAAAAAAGTGTTATCTCGGCTCCTAATTATCGTAGAACAAAATTCAGAATGGCTAAATTCGTAGAAAAATAGCAGCTTTCGAATGCATTTGGTCGCATTTCGATACGACGATTTTTTCCTCATTGTTTTTTAGTTTGAAAAACGTCGTTTTTTTGACGCAATTTTTGAAGGTTTCAAATGGCAAAAATCGATTTTCCAAAAATTGTAAGTTGTAGTTCAACTCTTCGACTATCCAAAACCGTTTCGTTCATTGCTCTACGATTATCCATAGGGCAAGAAATAACAATCTAGTGGGACACCTTTTTTAGATGCAAAATAGATTGTTGCTAAACTATCAACTTTTTTTCAACCAAATTTAAACTGTAGTTTCTACTAGTTGAAAGCTTTCCAAATCCACAATTGCAACTCCTCAAATGCTTTCTAACATTTTTTATAAAATAATGAAAAAAACGCCTTTTTTTAATTTCCGAACGCAATAGTTAAGCAACAAATTAGAATATCGACATCGGACTAACGCTAATTGATAGATTTTTCAATTGTCTACAACTTTCAATTCCACTTTTTTTTCGATCCGACCAATAGTTTTCATTATATAAGCGAAAAACTAAAAAAATCTGTGTTTTCCGGCATTCAACCGCTAATTGTTGCTAAACGCACGGACAGAATTTGGCGCAAACTTTAGGGGATAATAACGACACCTGTTTCTACCGGAATCCACCGCTACTTTTCGGGTAGGCGAAAATCGTCATTTAGGCCTCTTGAACAGTTAATTTCCCTGGACTATAGTTCGCGACGTCACATGCGTCGGGCCGGCACGAAGGCGCCGAGGTTTAATAGACGGTCTAGGCTCGATAGCAAAATCCTTGTTCGGGACTATGGATGCAGCAGACGCAGCTAGAATAGATCAAGAGATTGATGATCTTCGGGAAGATCAAGCCAACTTAAAAGAGACAATGAGCAAGCAAATCCAAATCGTATCCTCGACGCTAGGAGTGTTTAACAACACCATGAGGGTAGTGGAGGAGAATGAGAAAACCTTGCTCGAGATAACCAAACAACTCAACATCAGTCTCTCGAACGGTATAGAACGAACGGCAGCGAGACAAAACCTTGACGAGCACATAGAGGCAATAGGCCTAATAGTAGATGCGCTGCTGAGCGATGTGAAGGACCTAGTACAATTCTTAACGGAAATAAAAAGGGGTATTATCAACCCTACGGTGCTTACACCAGCTAAAATACTAGAGTACCTTTCGTCGGCACTACCGCACCTGCCGGCGGGGCATAGCTTTCCCATACCGTTGACGCGACCAGGAGTGTCATTGCTGACGACAGTCGCAGATATTAAATCTTATGGAAGAGAAGACACAGTAGTTACAGTAATAGAAATACCTCTGATAGGTAGCGAGGAGTACAGCATCAATAAGGTATATCCTCTGCCTGTCAAGGCACAAAATAATACGTATTGCTATCTGAAGACGACAGAGGAATTAGCAGTGGTGGACCACGAATATAGAAATTATCTGCGAATGAGAGAGGCAGATTTAGGAACTTGTAAGCGATTAGGTGAGCATTATTTGTGTGACCCAAGGCGCCCCACGAATTCGATAGGAATAGGTTCACCCTGTGAAATTGCAATCCTCTCGAAGTTGGACGTTGAACTTTCACAATGTCCGAAAAGAATAGTTAGGGTAAATAAGGCAATAGTTTTATTTTAGTTTTGCAGAGACCAGGAACATGGTTATACGTAGCTCCAGAGGCCGAAGCAATCACAGTAGCTTGCGAAGGGTTGCCTTCGGCGCGCGAAACATTAATAGGCACTGGCACAATAACTCTCAACGGGAAATGCGCTGTAACTGCGAAAGATTTTCGTATGGAGACATTACGGCAATATCAGAGTAACCAGGAATTCAGTTATTTGCCGCCGTACAATCTGAGTCTCCACGAAACCGACTGGGAGGCAATCCCGAAGTCTAACGATAAAGGTGTCAGTGTAGTACTCAAGAGCGTCCTGCGAGACGCAAACGAGCTAAACTCATTGGGAACTAGCCTTGAGAGCCTACATAAGGAATTAGATGATAAGAACAGTAGTCACAGGCGGCACCTGCCGTATGTGGCACCTTTGTATCCAATAAGTGGAATAATATTAGTAGGCATGATAGGTTACATAATCTATAAATGTGTATCTACAGGTAAATTTAGATGTAAAGAAACGTCACGACTAACAGTGGCACCGGAGCCTCCGCAACCGCGGAAACGGGTTCCGATGGCCAGGGAAACTGTTATTAATTTTAAACGTAACTCGTCTATCACGGGTACGACGTAATCAGCATTAAGTTATGAATGGGTTTTTGCTAGTAAGAAACATGTAATGAATTGGGATAAGAGTATATGTAATATGTCTTATATATAAGTAACCACAAATAAATTATTGTATCTCATATCAAAATAATAAAACCGGGTTTGGTTTAAAATAAGATTAGCAAATAAGGTTAAAACTAAGGAAATTTGTTAAGTAGAACAAAATAGTCCGGAGGCCTATTCTCCTAAGGGGGGAGGGATGTTGAGAATTGTTACTCAACATTCCATTGCATTTCGTAATTAGGCTATCCTAAATAATTAAGCAAGGCATGACCTGGAATGCGACAAAGTGCATCGCATGCCGGTTACGCCAATAATCGAGTAAGCATTATGTAAGTTATAAATTAGGCTAAAGACGGAGCCGCGCTTCAGTCTTGAGCAGATACCTTGAAGAAAGCGGAGGCTATCTCCGAATACTCATTGACTCGAACCGGAGCAAGTGCTCCAAACGCAATTCTTTTGTACTTGATTAAATATTAAATATTAAATAAAACTACTTTGTCACTATCAAGCACTTAGAGTGATTGTCAAAGATCACCTCTGGGAACAACCCTTTTAATTCCCCATTCCTTGAATAACGGGAGTTAAATAAACAAATTACAACAGTCCTCTCTGAGCAGTAGCGTTCTATTGTATGCTGACGACCTCAAGCTCTTTAGCACCGTGCGGAGTCCTTCTGACTGCCTAGCGCTGCAGCTCGACATCCATTGATCGTGATTCCGTTTGGTGCGTTGCTAACCGGCTGCATCTTAATGTAGACAAATGCAAGGTCTTATCGTATCATCGCACCTCCGATCCCATCATCTATGATTATTTCGTTGGTCATGATGCACTCGTCAGGGTCCTCTCCACCGTGAACCTGGGAGTAACCTTTGACTATGAACTCAGGTTCTTCCAGCATATTGCACGTACTGCTGCATCCACCACTCGTATGCTTGGCTTCCTTTTCAGGACCTGCAGATCTTTTAACACTGCTAGAGCTTTTACCACCCTCTATTATGCCTACGTGCGTTCAAGGCTTGAGTACGGGTCTCTCGTCTGGTACCCCATCCACCTTAAGGATGTCAAGCTTATCGAGAATGTGCAGCGTAAATTCCTTAAGTACCTTGCGTTCAGAATCGACTCCGTCTACCCTCCACGTGGGTCCAATGGTCAGGACTTATGTCGCCGGTTTGGTGTTGCTAATCTGACAGCGAGGCGCGATATTGCTGCGGTCACGTTCGTCTATACAAACTCTTATTGGGTGTGATTGACTGCCCTGAGATCCTAAGTCTCTTGCCGTTTCATATCCCCCGCCTCGCAGCGCGTTCGAGCATGTTCTTCTATCTTGAACGTGCACGTAGCAATGTTGCGTTTCGTTTGCCTGTCTTTACAATGTGCAATGTGTTAACGCTATTGCCGAGTTGTGTGACCCTGGACATATGGAGCTGTCTACTTTTATTAATGTTGTTCGTAGTCATTTTACCTGTTAGTGTTCACCTTTTTCTTAGTTAAGTTTTAAGTCTTGTTTATATTCTTTTATATTTCTATGTTAGTATTCATATTTATATTTATTGGCCTCTGTGGTCCACTTGGTTTTCCCTGTTATTTCAGTCCATGTACTGCCTAATGTATTTCTTCTACTGCCCTCTTAGGTTCGCCTGTTGGGCTGGGCTTTAATGAAATAAATAAATAAATAAATAAATAAATGAATCTATGAAATCTATGGGAAAACCTGTGGGAATAGTGGGAAATCCCCGGAAAATCTATGGGGATTCCGTGGAAATAGTGGGGAAACCCCGGAAAATCTATGGGAAGTCCGTGGGAATAGTGAAGAAACCCCGGGAAATCTGTGGGGAATCCCCATAGAGATTCTGCGAAATCTGTGGGAAATCCCCAGGAATTCTGGGAAATCTATGGGGAATCTGTAGGAATTCTGGGAAATCTATGGGGAATTGTTGAAATATATGCAATAAAGCTCGATAAATAGTTAGATAAGCCGGCAGGGACTTTCTAGCTTTGTAAGTCACTAGTCGCGGTTAACTACTTTAGGTATAGGTGCCGCACCATGCTTTCAAGACAAGTGTCTCTTCCTCTTCCCGCTTCAACCGGCAACGTGGACGGTTGATAGCAATAGTACATTACGTAACGAGTGCGCAAAATAGGTGATTCCCGCACGAGTCGGGTTTGTCACCCGAGCGAAGCGAGGGTGACAAAAAAGACGAGTGCGGGAGATACCTATGCGCACGTGTTGCGTATACTATTTTCCCTAACAAGCTGTGCAAAATTCGACAACACTGGCAATCTGACGGGGAGTCCAGGGGCGCAGCCCTTGGTAGGGGTGCAGGGGGCGAAGCCCCCACCGGGGGGTTGGGGGGCAGAGCCCCCCCACTACATAAAATCGATTTAAAACTTCATAAATGATTAAAAAGACTTTTATCGAAATGAAATTCTAGATGTTTATTCAGGAGTGCAATAGCAAGAAGTGAGCTACTTAGAAATATATCGGATAATAGGTCAAAAATCGTGAACCGAAAAAGTGCTTTGGTGGTGGAGGTGCTTTGTTTACACTTTTGAGATCCGGCCTACACGTTAAAATACCGTCACAATATAGAAAAAGAAAAAAAATAAAATAAAAAAAAAAATAAAAATACTGAAAAAAATGAAAGAAAAAAAAAAAATAAAATAAAAAAATCAAAATATTGAAAAAAAAATGAAAGAAAAAAAAAATAAATTAAAATATTAAAAAAAAAAAAAATTGAAAAAAAAAAAAAAAATAATGTATACCGCGATAATCAGGTGAAAGAGAATGGTCCATACGCCCAGGCAGACAATATTTCGTATTTTTAGGGGGATAGCCACTCGTTGCACTGAAAATCCCTAGGGTGATTTTGGCGCGCGGTCGATGCAACTCTGCAGCCATTGTTGATACAGGCCGGCTGACTGTCAATACATCGCGGAAGGTAGACAAGTGTGGTTATGTTCGTTTATTTGAAGGAAATGATAAATAAAGTGAATGAAACCTACGTGAATAAGCTAGGAATATTTATCAAAAATCGATCAATTAGTTTTAAATGATAATTCCGTTCAAATTAGTTGTTCTCGATGAACTTTTCGATTCTCATTAATTTCCAGTTATAGCTTCGGTTAAGTCGTTGATTGCATTAAGATATCATTTAAAACTAATTGATCGATTTTTGATAAATATTCCTAGCTTATTCACGTAGGTTTCATTCACTTTATTTATCATTTCCTTCAAATAAACGAACATAACCACACTTGTCTACCTTCCGCGATGTATTGACAGTCAGCCGGCTTGTATCAACAATGGCTGCAGAGTTGCATCGACCGCGCGCCAAAATCACCCTAGGGATTTTTTCAGCGCAACGAGTGGCTATCCCCCTAAAAATACGAAATATTGTCTGCCTGGGCGGATGGACCATTCTCTTTCACCTGATTATCGCGGTATATACATTTACCTATATATACCTATATGTATATTTTGTATACGCAAATTGTATTTTGCGTACGCTAAATGTATTTTGCGTACGGTAAATGTATTTTGCGTACGGTAAATGTATTTTGCGTACGCTAAATGTATTTTGCGTACGCAAACCTATTTTGCACACGCGAACCGCATTTTGCGCACGCTAACGAAATGGGTTAGGGAATCTGGCATTTTGCGTACGCAAATCCGTACACAAAATCGAATTTTGCACACGGCGTTAGGGAAAAGTGCATTATTACGAGTTTTCTTTATATGTGATAAATAAAAAGTCTATTGGTTGAAACTAAACCCCGTGTAATACTAAATTACTAGCCTCAATCCCTCAAACCTCAACAGGTTATGGGCCCAGTCATTGCGGATTGCAAAGATATTCGCGGATTCTTTTTGAGGCTAGGTTACGGTGCGAAAACGCCGGGCAGTGAAGTGTAAGTGAAGTTGTTTGTACCGAGAGAAACTACTCCAAAAGGAAGCTATTGAGAAGGTGTACGTCAACGCTGCACTGGGGTAAAACTCGAAGGAAGTAATAACTGGAGTATATGGAAATTGCAGATAAGAGTTATATTACAGGCCACCAGCTATTTGGTCTGGTTGAGGGCAGCGTGCCGACGTCGGTACTAGGTGCGGATGGATATGCCGACTGGATCGCTAAGGACGGCAAAGCCCAGGGAATCCTGGTGACGTATTTACACGAAAAGGCTATGGTACACGTAATTACCACTAGCGCAGCTGCGGAAATGTGGAACAAATTTTTATCCATATATGAGAGGAAGTTGTCAACAAGCTTACATCTAGAGCAACAACGGTTCTTTTCACTGAAGTGTGAACGTGATGAAATATCAATTTTCTTTTCGAGTCTTGAAGAAACACGAGCAAAGATAGTCCAACTGGGAGGAATGATCTCCGACCAGATGGTAATGACGAAGGTATTAACTTCGTTACCGGAAAAGTGTTGTTATTTCGTCGCAGCTTGGGAGTCGGTACCAATGGAGTCTCAAAGTATCGATGAGTTGACGGCGAGACTGTTAGTTGAGGAAGAACGGGCGACGGAGAAGAATCTACCGGTAAAGACGGAAACATCGGTAGCGTTGGCAAGTACAGTGGGACCTCGATTTTCTACCACTTGTGGAGAGGACTGGTAAATAATCGGGGTTCAGCTAGGAGGTATGGCTTAGACGTCGAGGGGGGGGGTACGGAATGGTGGGAGCATGCGCGTAGCGAAAACGCTTCGTGGCTGAAAGCACATGATTAACCTTAAAATTTCTGACGTCTAATAGGTTATGTTACACATACCACGCGTACCGCAGCGCCGGCGTGTCGGACGACGGTAGTAGGAATAACACGCCCACAGACACTATTCCCCTCGGCGAACCGAATTGAGTGGGGGCAAGAATTAAGGGGAATGGTAGAAAATCGAGGTGGTGAAAGATCGGGGTCCCATTGTAATAGTTCGGCAAATTCAGTGAACTGTTACGGCTGTGGCAAAGAAGGACACTTCAAGCGCGACTGTAAGTCAACGAAAGGGTCATGTACCTATTGTAAGAAGCCCGGACATCATATAAGCAAGTGTAGGATTCGAATTCATAAACACAAGCTTAAGGAGAAGAACAACTTTCAGGGTCAGTCTACTAGTGAAGACGCTAACGCATACATAGCGGAAATGAAGAGAGATAACAAGATGGAACTGAGCTTGATGCAATCGGTAGTGGAACGGATAGAGTAAAAGTTTACGATGGAGATAAGTGGATAGACACAACTATAAATAATGTGTTGTATGTGCCGAAGATGTCAGTAAACTTGTTTTCAGTGTGAAGTGTAACCGACCGAGGTTATCAGGTGACGTTCAACAACGAAAGATGCAGCATTGTGAAGGACGGTATAGTGACAGGTGTTGGGTACAGGGATCAAAAGCTGTACACAATGAGTTTCAGTGAAAGTGAGTGCGCAGCAGTGGGTCATGCCAAGGACGATTTGTCAGTGTGGCATGAACGGCTCGTTCACCAGAACTCAAATCAGGTGAAACAAGTATTGGACAGAAACAACATACCTTACAATGACAGTAACGGGAGGTGCGACGGATGTGCAAAAGGCAAAATGCACCGAACTTCATTTAATTCGAATAAAACCGTCACATCGCGAACGTGTGAGTTAATTCACATGGACGTGTGTGGTCCTATGGAGGTCAAATCGTTAGGAGGTTCGAAGTATTTTCTGCAGATAAAGGATGACTATTCAGGCTATAGAGTCGTCTATTGTATGAAGAAGAAATCTGAGGTAGTTGAAAACGTAAGACGGTATCTAAACCTGGCACAACAGGATACCGGGAATCAAGTGAAGGTCATATGCTCGGACAATTGAACAGAGTTCGTGAACCATGAGATGAAAAAGATGTTAGAGGAACGGGGGATACGCCACCAGACGATGGTAGTGTATACACCTCAACAAAACGGTACGAGCGAACGAGAAAACCCTACTATCGTAGAGGCTGCAGGGTCGATGCTGATGGCTAAGCATTTAGAATAGTAGATTTCGATACGAGCGCGAAATGTGAGGCGTTTATCGGTGTGTCCGATGTTTTCAGCACGAACCGTAGTCGAGGCGCAGCCGAGACGAAGGTGAGTGCTGAAGACATCGGACAACCCTAAACGCCTCACTTCGCGGGAGTATCGAACGCTATTTTTTATAACAAATGCCTGAAAAAAGTTGCTTGTGGGGCTCTGTTGTCAATGTAAACAACCATACCAAAAACATCGAATCGATTCAGCAGTATGCACGGAGTATCGCGTCGACAGGGATGAATGATTATAAAATGCTCTTGTTCGCACGCCGTGCGTAACAAGAATCATGTTGTACACGCTCGATGTGCGCAAAACGTAGTGCGCACGTTTGACATGCAATATTGTTTCATGTTGGCATCGCCTACTCAAACGTCAGAAAAGTGCCACAATATAACCGCTCCAGAGCCCCAAACAAGCAACTTTTTCATGCATGCGTTATAAAAAAACCTTTTTGCAATAGTGTGCGTAAAATTCGATTTTACGCACTGTTTTCAGTGCGTAAAATGAAACATTTCGATACAGTGTCTCTTGCTGTTTTCGATGCGTAAAATGATCCGTTTCGATACGGTACGACACTGTCACCATAGCTGTTACGGAAATAAACAATAGAATCGACCTAATCACGAGCGTAGGTCCGGAAAACAAGTTTTCACGGACGTAGGTCCGTAAAATTGAAAATTTCTAAAATCACTCATTCTTGGACGATAAATCATTTATGTCGGTCATTTTTCAATGAAAAAAACTTTTTCTATCAGTTGACAACGCTAATAAAAAACATTTAGTTTGAATCAACGTGTATTTTTCATTCATTTGAGCATCTGTTCTTCTTTTCAATTTGATATCTTCATCTGTTTTTTTCAATTCATTTTATTAATTTATTCATGTATTATTTGTATGTATTTCTTGATATATTTTTCCTAACCGGGTGCACAAGATTGGTTTTTTTCTTTGGATTTTATTCTTCACACGTTGACTATTCTTATTGTATCAGATTAAATTCATTTCTTCGGTACTCGGGTGCTTCGCCCCCCGAACCCCCTACCGGGACTTCGCCCCTGGACTCCCGCTGGACGTTAGCAAACACCTTTCGCATGCAACACCGTTTCAGCGTGCGTGGCAATTTACATTTCGTTGTTGACTATGAACTAATTGAAAGTTTTTATTCAGGGTCGAGTATTTTGTTTGAGGATGCCTGAACTCGCTTTTCTACGCCTTACTATCTTTTTCGATTTCGATATGCACTGTCTCGTTGTAGAATCTGAATAAATGCATAATATTATGCACATTTGTGCCGAATTTTGCGCACACTATTGCAAAAAATAGCGTATGCAACGCGTGCGTACGATTTGCGCACTCGTGTGATCGGTGCGACACTCGGGCCGGCTTTGCCGGCCCTCGTGCGCAGCGATCACGACTCGTGCGTAAAATTGCATTTCACGCACTTGTTGCATAATATACTATTGTGGGCAGAAGCAGTCACAGCAGCAGCATATGTTATAAATAGAACAGGACCGAGTGAAGTATCGGGAAGAACGCCATACGAATTGTGGTTTAAGAAAAAGTATTGTAACGTGCCAGGCACCCTAGCCTGTTAATTACATTTGAACCGCAACGGTCGAGCGAAGACGCTAGATCCATCGAGAAGCTTTTTCGCAACGACGAGCTGGGTGACGTCACGAGGGCCGGCGGAACACAATTTTCCGAGGTCTGGAATCAGGATTATGGGGAGGGGGGGGGGGAAGGGATTTTTGGGTATTTTCAAAGTGCGAAGGTAGATTTTTGTCCCAGGCTTAGCAGCATTTCAAACATTTTACAGAAAAACTGAAAAAAGTGAATACAGACTCAAAATTTGAGGTATGGAATTCCATACCCGCTAAAGTCCGAGGTCTGGAACGACCAGACCTACCAGACACATTTCGCCGGCCCTGGACGTCACGGCGAGTATATAAGTCGGGACGCCGCTCAGCTGACCAGCAATCTCCGGCAAAGCGACCGAGTTGACTCACCGCGATCAGCAAACTCATAAATTATAATAGCAATTCCATGGTATAGCACCTGATTGACTCACCGTGTTATTAGATCAAACACTACAGGCAGAGAGCCTAGTGATCGGTTAGCTTCAAACATAAACTATTTTTCTTGAATATTTAACTAAATAAAATATACCATTGGATTCAAATACTACAAGTCAGATATCAAATTGTAATTATAAAATACGTAAATTATCAAATTAGTAGAACAAAATAATTGATCGCTACCAACATAAACTGAACTACGAAACTCTCAAAAATCGCTTAGCGATACAAATACTCATCGAGGTAACTTAGATTTAAGCAACATTGTAAATATAATATAATTGGTTACAACCGTAAGTTAAGTATAGTTGAATAAATGTTCTTAGATTAGACTAAAAGCTAGTTAACAGATGCAAACTCCCTTCTCCGCCATTTCCAGGTCTCACTAAATTTAAACGTCAACGGTTTTTAGCTAGGTACAGCCTTGGTGGGTCTCAGACTCACCCAGGTCTGATTACAGCCTTAATTGCTTTGCAATTCAGGTCTGAGCATAGGAATAAATAACTTTAGCAAAGCTGAAATATAAAGGTTAGGTGGGTAGAGTGCAACCTTAGTGCGTTTAACGTACTCAGGTCTGTGGGGAGGCGGCTTTAGCTACACGGTAGCTCAAATCCGTAACAGGCACAACTAAATATGAGTCAGTCCACGTCAAGCGGGACGGATTTGGCCAAAAATTTACCTCGATGTTTTTGATTCTTTTGTAATTTTTTTGCCATATTCTGTGGGCAAAATAAATGCATGAAACATTTTTTTTTTTCTTTTTAACTCGAAGGGCTTAGAAACTACAAGGGGTTGAATTTTCGAAAAAACCACCAAAAATCGGAATCGCGGTCTCCTTTAAACGTTAATATCTCCGGTTTCCTTTGTCGTACAGACGTCACCAAAAACTCATTTTGAAGCTTTTGAATCGCACTTTCATGTTATGAATTTTAAATTTATGGATTAAACAATTTTCTATTTGTTATTAACAATTATATTCTTTAAACGTGATTTTCGAGATGATTACACCCTTCGAAAATTCTGAAAAAAATACCAGCGTGTTTCTTGATTCATTCTCTACGAAATCTGTAAGTTTCAAAATGGAACTCCGATGGAAACTATATTTAAAAAGCGATTGATCCGTCCGGGACGTCGCGCGCGACTGGATTTTCGAAAAACCATCAAAAATCGGAATCGCGGTCTCCTTTAAACGTTATTATCTCCGATTCCCTTTGTCGTACAGACATCACCAAAAACTCATTTTGAAGCTCTTGAATCGCACTTTCATGTTATGAATTTTAAATTTATGTAATAAACAATTTTCCATTTGTTATTGACAATTATATTCTTTAAACGTGATTTTCAAGATGATTACACCCTTCGAAAATTCTGAAAAAAATACCAGCGTGTTCCTTGATTCATTCTCTACGAAATCTGTAAGTTTTAAAATGGAATTCCGATGGAAACTATATTTAAAAAGCGATTGATCCGTCCGGGACGTCGCGCGCCACTGGCGCGCCCGCGTAGACAGTCGCGCGCGACGTTCCGGACGGATCAATCGCTTTTTAAATATAGTTTCCATCGGAGTTCCATTTTAAAACTGACAGATTTCGTAGAGAATGAATCAAGGAACACGCTGGTATTTTTTTCAGAATTTTCGAAGGGTGTAATCATCTCGAAAATCACGTTTAAAGAATATAATTGTTAATAACAAATAGAAAATTGTTTAATCCATAAATTTAAAATTCATAACATGAAAGTGCGATTCAAAAGCTTCAAAACGAGTTTTTGGTGACGTCTGTACGACAAAGGGAACCAGAGATATTAACGTTTAAAGGAGACCGCGATTCCGATTTTTGGTGGTTTTTTCGAAAATTCAACCCCTTGTAACTTCTAAGCCCTTCGAGTTAAAAAAAAAAAAAAAAAATGTTTCATTCATTCATTTGACCCAGAGAATATGTAAAAAAAATTACGACGATTTTCAAGAACATGAGGTCAAAAAGGTGTCCCGCTTGACGTGGATTGACTCATATATTATTACGATCAATTACTAAATATTATATTATGCATCTTTCGTTTACGCGGTTATTTGTTTATCCGAATAAAATATGACATTTTGTTAGAAAAAAAAAAAAAAAAATGGTCCAGGAGGTCCACTAAAATTTTTATATTCATTTCGACACTTTTTTTTAGTTAAAACATAAATTTACTTGAAGTGGAAAATTCCACTTCTGTCCGAAGAACTAAAAACAGTGTTGAAATTACCGTAAAACTTTTGGTGGATCTCCTGGAACATTTTTTTCTCTAATAAGTAATAGCTGTGTACCTTTATATTCCATATTTTACAAATCCGGTAAACCGATCGAGCAGTGATATAGAGATCTATTATTGTGGAATCCACAACTGATCCTGATAGGGGCCTTTGTGTTTTCAAGGCTTTAGCGTTGGTCGCACGCCTACGAGGTTCCATTGCACTTAAATTTAGCGAGATATGCGCTATCAATATGTATGGATTACGTATTTTTGTGTAAATTACAGAGTTATGGATATATAAACTAAGACCTGACGTTGAAAGTAGTAGAGTTTCGAAAAAACATATCCCAGAATCCAGACTACTGCCATGACCCTACGTCAGCAGCGTAACCAGGGGGGGGGGGGGGGGGCCGAGGGGGCCTGCCCCCCCCCCCCCCCCCCCCCCCCCCCCCCCAAAAAAACAAATATAATGTCGACTTTGAACTTGCATTTTTCATCTATTTAATCACTAGTACAACAAAAAAATCTTTTTTTCTTCAATTGGTCTAATACAACTCCCCCTGCCCCCCCCAAGACTGGTTTCTAGTTACGCGCCTGCCCTACGTAACCTCCTTTGGATCCAACGTTTTTGGTCCTGGTTGTTCTTGGCCAGCATCGGATCCAAAGTAGGCTATGGAGGGTCAGAGTAGGAGACTTCGGATCCAAAGGAGGCTTTGCCGGCCCTCGTGCGCAGCGATCACGACTCGTGCGTAAAATTGCATTTCACGCACTTGTTGCATAATATACTATTGTGGGCAGAAGCAGTCACAGCAGCAGCATATGTTATAAATAGAACAGGACCGAGTGAAGTATCGGGAAGAACGCCATACGAATTGTGGTTTAAGAAAAAGTATTGTAACGTGCCAGGCACCCTAGCCTGTTAATTACATTTGAACCGCAACGGTCGAGCGAAGACGCTAGATCCATCGAGAAGCTTTTTCGCAACGACGAGCTGGGTGACGTCACGAGGGCCGGCGGAACACAATTTTCCGAGGTCTGGAATCAGGATTATGGGGAGGGGGGGGGGGAAGGGATTTTTGGGTATTTTCAAAGTGCGAAGGTAGATTTTTGTCCCAGGCTTAGCAGCATTTCAAACATTTTACAGAAAAACTGAAAAAAGTGAATACAGACTCAAAATTTGAGGTATGGAATTCCATACCCGCTAAAGTCCGAGGTCTGGAACGACCAGACCTACCAGACACATTTCGCCGGCCCTGGACGTCACGGCGAGTATATAAGTCGGGACGCCGCTCAGCTGACCAGCAATCTCCGGCAAAGCGACCGAGTTGACTCACCGCGATCAGCAAACTCATAAATTATAATAGCAATTCCATGGTATAGCACCTGATTGACTCACCGTGTTATTAGATCAAACACTACAGGCAGAGAGCCTAGTGATCGGTTAGCTTCAAACATAAACTATTTTTCTTGAATATTTAACTAAATAAAATATACCATTGGATTCAAATACTACAAGTCAGATATCAAATTGTAATTATAAAATACGTAAATTATCAAATTAGTAGAACAAAATAATTGATCGCTACCAACATAAACTGAACTACGAAACTCTCAAAAATCGCTTAGCGATACAAATACTCATCGAGGTAACTTAGATTTAAGCAACATTGTAAATATAATATAATTGGTTACAACCGTAAGTTAAGTATAGTTGAATAAATGTTCTTAGATTAGACTAAAAGCTAGTTAACAGATGCAAACTCCCTTCTCCGCCATTTCCAGGTCTCACTAAATTTAAACGTCAACGGTTTTTAGCTAGGTACAGCCTTGGTGGGTCTCAGACTCACCCAGGTCTGATTACAGCCTTAATTGCTTTGCAATTCAGGTCTGAGCATAGGAATAAATAACTTTAGCAAAGCTGAAATATAAAGGTTAGGTGGGTAGAGTGCAACCTTAGTGCGTTTAACGTACTCAGGTCTGTGGGGAGGCGGCTTTAGCTACACGGTAGCTCAAATCCGTAACAGGCACAACTAAATATGAGTCAGTCCACGTCAAGCGGGACGGATTTGGCCAAAAATTTACCTCGATGTTTTTGATTCTTTTGTAATTTTTTTGCCATATTCTGTGGGCAAAATAAATGCATGAAACATTTTTTTTTTTCTTTTTAACTCGAAGGGCTTAGAAACTACAAGGGGTTGAATTTTCGAAAAAACCACCAAAAATCGGAATCGCGGTCTCCTTTAAACGTTAATATCTCCGGTTTCCTTTGTCGTACAGACGTCACCAAAAACTCATTTTGAAGCTTTTGAATCGCACTTTCATGTTATGAATTTTAAATTTATGGATTAAACAATTTTCTATTTGTTATTAACAATTATATTCTTTAAACGTGATTTTCGAGATGATTACACCCTTCGAAAATTCTGAAAAAAATACCAGCGTGTTTCTTGATTCATTCTCTACGAAATCTGTAAGTTTCAAAATGGAACTCCGATGGAAACTATATTTAAAAAGCGATTGATCCGTCCGGGACGTCGCGCGCGACTGGATTTTCGAAAAACCATCAAAAATCGGAATCGCGGTCTCCTTTAAACGTTATTATCTCCGATTCCCTTTGTCGTACAGACATCACCAAAAACTCATTTTGAAGCTCTTGAATCGCACTTTCATGTTATGAATTTTAAATTTATGTAATAAACAATTTTCCATTTGTTATTGACAATTATATTCTTTAAACGTGATTTTCAAGATGATTACACCCTTCGAAAATTCTGAAAAAAATACCAGCGTGTTCCTTGATTCATTCTCTACGAAATCTGTAAGTTTTAAAATGGAATTCCGATGGAAACTATATTTAAAAAGCGATTGATCCGTCCGGGACGTCGCGCGCCACTGGCGCGCCCGCGTAGACAGTCGCGCGCGACGTTCCGGACGGATCAATCGCTTTTTAAATATAGTTTCCATCGGAGTTCCATTTTAAAACTGACAGATTTCGTAGAGAATGAATCAAGGAACACGCTGGTATTTTTTTCAGAATTTTCGAAGGGTGTAATCATCTCGAAAATCACGTTTAAAGAATATAATTGTTAATAACAAATAGAAAATTGTTTAATCCATAAATTTAAAATTCATAACATGAAAGTGCGATTCAAAAGCTTCAAAACGAGTTTTTGGTGACGTCTGTACGACAAAGGGAACCAGAGATATTAACGTTTAAAGGAGACCGCGATTCCGATTTTTGGTGGTTTTTTCGAAAATTCAACCCCTTGTAACTTCTAAGCCCTTCGAGTTAAAAAAAAAAAAAAAAAATGTTTCATTCATTCATTTGACCCAGAGAATATGTAAAAAAAATTACGACGATTTTCAAGAACATGAGGTCAAAAAGGTGTCCCGCTTGACGTGGATTGACTCATATATTATTACGATCAATTACTAAATATTATATTATGCATCTTTCGTTTACGCGGTTATTTGTTTATCCGAATAAAATATGACATTTTGTTAGAAAAAAAAAAAAAAAAATGGTCCAGGAGGTCCACTAAAATTTTTATATTCATTTCGACACTTTTTTTTAGTTAAAACATAAATTTACTTGAAGTGGAAAATTCCACTTCTGTCCGAAGAACTAAAAACAGTGTTGAAATTACCGTAAAACTTTTGGTGGATCTCCTGGAACATTTTTTTCTCTAATAAGTAATAGCTGTGTACCTTTATATTCCATATTTTACAAATCCGGTAAACCGATCGAGCAGTGATATAGAGATCTATTATTGTGGAATCCACAACTGATCCTGATAGGGGCCTTTGTGTTTTCAAGGCTTTAGCGTTGGTCGCACGCCTACGAGGTTCCATTGCACTTAAATTTAGCGAGATATGCGCTATCAATATGTATGGATTACGTATTTTTGTGTAAATTACAGAGTTATGGATATATAAACTAAGACCTGACGTTGAAAGTAGTAGAGTTTCGAAAAAACATATCCCAGAATCCAGACTACTGCCATGACCCTACGTCAGCAGCGTAACCAGGGGGGGGGGGGGGCCGAGGGGGCCTGCCCCCCCCCCCCCCCCCCCCCCCAAAAAAAACAAATATAATGTCGACTTTGAACTTGCATTTTTCATCTATTTAATCACTAGTACAACAAAAAAATCTTTTTTTCTTCAATTGGTCTAATACAACTCCCCCTGCCCCCCCCAAGACTGGTTTCTAGTTACGCGCCTGCCCTACGTAACCTCCTTTGGATCCAACGTTTTTGGTCCTGGTTGTTCTTGGCCAGCATCGGATCCAAAGTAGGCTATGGAGGGTCAGAGTAGGAGACTTCGGATCCAAAGGAGGTTACGTAGGGTGAAGTCAGGAGTCTTCGGATTCAAATGAGGCTACGTAGGTTCATGTCCGCGAGATATTTGCGATCTAAAAGAGGTCTAGGAGGGTCATCGGAGGGTGAAGTAGAGCGAAAGGAGGCCTAGTAGGTTCAACTGAGAGTGGCGGCCCATGCATTACAAAGAAAAATAGGTTCAAGTGCATTCAAAGGAGGGCTAAAATTTCGACTCGGGATATTTATTCGACTGAGCAAAATGCGGCGATCAAATATGGGGAACTGAATGTTGTGTTAATTGAACCAAACTATTTAGTTGAACAAAATAGTAGCCGAAACTCAATATCCAGTTGAACCAAGCAATGGAATTATCATTTTGTCGACATAAATGCTTGTTTGAACAGAGTGTTCAGTCAGTAACAGAACGTTTATCCATTTCTTGTGATAATTCGTGCTGTTATATTAACGAGATATTGGATCGGAATGACTAATAGTTCGATATAATGAACTGACAATCGTTTCAATTGAAATAAATAAAAATATGAGTGAAAAATTTTAGATCTCTATCCAATGGAAATTATGTTGACTCAATGGCGTTTCTAGTTTAAACGGAGATCTTTTTGATTCATAGCATCGCAAATGTGCTTACATCTACCAAATGTCATGTTGAGATGAAAGTTCAAATGCTAAAATACCTTATTCATTTGTTTAAGTTGACAATATATTATAACGTAATTGATGGTATTTTTCAAATTGAATTAACAGTTCATCTGTTTAACCTAATCAAACATTGGTACGGATTGACTACACATTGAATTAGTTCAGCAATATATTTTGGTTGGAGTGATCTATTGTGATTTTCATTCAGTCAATGGTTTATTTGACGGAAACGACACGTTTGGTCATATCTAGAATATATTTGTGGATTATTTCAAAGAAAGCAGCGGAATCTTCATATATGATATTATTTTATTGAGTATAGTTATATGTTTATCCATATACAGAGCGATTCTCTGGAAAGTAACGCGCCTAAAAGGTAGGCAAACGCGAGACGCATGCATTGAGCAGGTCGAACATCAAAAATTGGGTTTTCTTTATTACGTCGGAAATAAAACCCAATCTTCGATGTTTGAGCTGCTCAATGCAGGCGTCTCGCGTTTGCCCACCCGTTGGGCACGTTACTTTCCAGAGAATCGCTCTGTATAATATATGAGGATATGACACACTGGTTACAGTAACATAATATATATAGATTTGAAAACTTCATAAAATCATTGAGTAGAGATGGAATTCCCTCAATAATATAAAGAGCAGGTACCCCGCATTCATCACAGTGATAGTTACCATTAACACAGTAGGTAGTTCAGTCAGTCCTTATTTGTAGGAGATCTTATATAAATGAGAACTTTAGGCTTACATTTAAATTTACTGTTCAAGACTTTAGGTGAGCGGAGTAAGTCGTTATATTGTATATACTTTCCAGCTCTGAGGCAAATTCCAGTATAGTGGCCAAGTACGTTTCGGTTAGACGATATTTCCGGGCCGCTATAATCTATAATTCCTGTTAATTGATATGTTCCAATATTATTTACGTCTTTGAAAGTTTTCGGAATATCGCCAATTGCTATCGATGGTTTTTCAGTTACGACGTAAATATCAAAGAACATTACCGGCGCTGAAAAAAAAGAGTTACTTCATTCAAAACAGGTGAATATACGACTACATGTGCACCGAACGAAATTTATTCTCAAAGTTAGTATAATATACTGAAACTTAGTATATTTCCGTCTAAAATAGGCGGTAAGTATATTTTCTAATCTTTAGAGGAGAATAATTTAATAAACACATACTCATGTGAATACATACTAGCTTTAAGAATATCCTCTAATCTAAGTTTAGTATGTTATATTCAGAAAGGAATCAGTGAAATTATAAAATAATCTCTTTATTTTCATTTTATATTCATATTTTACATTCCTGGTATAATATATTTATGTACCTATATATATGTATTAGACTGATTTGAGGTAACGACGATTTTTTCGTTCACTCTCGGCGTTACCCAAAAACTTGAGAAGATAGTCAGACAAGATGTATGGTGAAATTTAGGGCCTCTAGAACGATGTTAAGGGGTGTCTCAACGGTCTTTTCGAATTCCCATCTGAATAACATAGGAAAATTTTTTCCCAATCGGTTGAATTGTACCTCATCGTATGGTACCTCACCCACAGGGTGGATCGCCCGCAATCTGAGTTCATTAAGGTTGGATCGAAGTGAGAAAAATCGGAATTTCACCCCTTGGTCAGATGGGGTGAAACGGCGGAGAAAATAAAATCAGAAAATTATTTTTTCAATGCAAAAATTCCAAAAAATTCTAAAAAATTGGAATAAACGTAATAGTACTCCTGAAAATTTCTATTCATGAGACAACCCCGAAAAAATTAGATTTTATGATTTTTTTTGTGAAGGAAAATATCACTAATAATCCTTTATCGCTTTTAAAAATCATAAAATCTCATCTTTAGGGGCTGTCTCATGAGTAGAAGTTTTCAGGAGTACTATTACGTTTATTCCAATTTTTTAAAGTTTTCTTTTAGAATTTTTTGGAATTTTTGAATTGAAAAAATTATTTTCTTTTTATTTCCTCCGCCGTTTCACCCCATATGACCAGGGGGTGAAATTCCGATTTTTCTCACTTCGATCCAACCTTAATGAACTCAGATTGGGGGCGATCCACCCTGTAGGTGATGTACCATACGATGAGGTACAATTCAACCGATTGGGAAAAAATTTTCCTATGTTATTCAGATGGGAATCCGAAAAGACCGTTGAGACACCCCTTAACATCGTTCTAGAGGCCCTAAATTTCACCATACATCTTGTCTGACTATCTTCTCAAGTTTTTGGGTAACGCCGAGAGTGAACGAAAAAATCGTCGTTACCTCAAATCAGTCTAATATGTATACTAAATTATATTCATATATTTTTTTATATTTTTATAATATATATGTATATTTATTATTTATATTATAAACTTTTCAATCATACAAGACTATGAGATAATTAATTAAATTAAAGACAAAAAAATGTTCAACAAATTTAGGAAATATATTTATATTTATATAGATATTTATTCGTATTAAAAGTGTTGGTTTTAAAACATTTTTTCCAGAAAGATGGAAAAAAAATTCTTACAATACAAAATTTCTGTGTCTCAAACAATTCATCAAATATTATTGGTTTAAAGTTGAAGAAATTTCATCCAACGCAGCAGCCTGTACCCTACGACAACTGCTTTTTCTTCGATGGACTGAATTTATGTTCAGCGGAGGACATAAAATCTGGAAAAATCATGAACTTTGTATCAAAATATCACTAATCAACTGTAGAAAAACTGAGTCACTAGAACGTTTTCTCAGAGCGTAGCAGTAATTTGGAAAAAATTATTTTATACTCAGAATCTTAGGTTTACTTACGTTCAAATGTTTCGACCAGTTCGCCTGGATCGTTTTTGATGAGCCACTTCACGACTTCGTCCATTTTTTCGAATGAAAAATATAACTTGATCACTCACACTCAAAGACAACGCGACGCACGACACGATGCAGGACCTGGACGCGGCCATATGCAAAATGCGACAAGTTTTGATCACGTGGTCACACCTTAATAGATGACATATACTAACTTTAAGAGGATATTCTAATACTCTAGCATTCTACATAAAAATATACTAAACATTTAGAGGATTTCATTAGTACCCGAGTCGAAATTTTTCTCCTCCTTTCGATCTGTAACTCCTACCGTTTAGTAGGTTGTACAGGGTCACTGGAGGTTCACTTTCAATGTAGAATGAACTCCTACTTTGCGCCTAAAACAGTCAGATATCGGACAATTTGCCACTTTTAGGCTCAAAATAGGAGTTCCCGAGAACCTCATTGAACCCTCCAGACCCTAGAAATTCGTGATCACGCGGATTTATGGGGTAAATATCAAAATTCAAAGTCTTTTCAATTACATATTACATTTTAATTAAACTTTTTTAAATTACACATCATCAATGTAATAGATGATTGAAAATAGTTCAATCGCACATTATTTAAATAATGTGTTATTAAATGGGTAATTTAATTGAAAAAGTAATTATTGACTCCCAACCCTGATTAGAACGTAGCGGTTCAAAGTAGGGGTTCCAGGTTGTACAGTATTAAATGAGGTTGAGTATGCTTTAGAGAATCAAAATAGGAGTACAATTTCTACTGTAAGTAGAACTCCGCGGGTCAAAATAGGCGCTATAGGTTGGGCAGTATCAAAATAGGTTGATTTGAGTGCTTAGAGCATGTAAATAGGGGAAAAATTTCGACTCGGGTATATACGATTAGTATGTTACCGTACTAGAAATAAGAATAAATTTCTTTCGGTGTGAGGTATTCCTATACACTTCAGCCACTCAAAAAAATGAATGTTTTCGAAATTCATTCTGTGAAACAGGGCATAGAAGCACAGAAGTTTGTTGTATCACATTGACGGCAAGAGGCCTTAATATACGACGGCGAACCTTTGTATTGCTATGATCTGTTTTACAGAAAAATATTCAGAAACCTTCATCTCCTGGGTGGATGAAGTGAAATGAAATGCCTAATGTTAGTCCAGGCGCGCTAGACGATTTAACGTGGAAATTTCGGAGTACGCAGATCCTGCATGGATTTTCATGAAACTTTGGCAATCCCTTCGAAATCGAATTAGAATCAAAGTTTACCACCTGGGAACACTTGCTTTTTTTTTTTTAATTTCACGCAGAAAAATGTGCATATTTTAGAATCTAAAAATCTGAAATAATTCACAGCTGTAGAATAGATCAAAACTGATGAAAAACTCTTATAACTTTCGATCCTGTCACGAGCCCTTCGCGAGAAAGATGCCGATGTACAAAATACGAATAAAATAATGAAATAATTTTTTTGGAAACCCAAAATCTAAAATAATTCAGGGCTGTAAATTAAGACGAATGAAAAACCATGATAACTTTTTTCTCCGCCACGTACCCTTGGAGAGATAAGCGCCGATACACAGAACACGTTATATCGGCTAGCGCGCCCGGACACCTATCTTTCGAAAAGAACACGGCGGGGAGAAAAGTTATCATGGTTTTTAATTCGTCTTAATTTACTCTACAGCCCTGAATTATCGCGAATTTTTAGATTCCAAAAAAATTATTTCATCACATAGAGTTTTTCATCAGTTTTAATCTATTCTACAGCTGTAAATTGTTTCAGATTTTTAGATTCTAAAATATGCACATTTTGCTGCGTAAATTAAAAAAAAAAAAAAAAAAAGAAAAAGCAAGTGTTCTCAGGTGGTAAACATTGATTCTAATTCGATTCCGAAGGGATTGCCAATAACCAATAACTCACCAATAGATAACTTTACGTTAACGGGATGTTTGCATTCAATGCAAACTCAATTCTTGTTGAGCATAACTCTTCGTTCGATGATAGTGGAAAATTCCTTTTCGTTCAGCCAGTCTATTCTCAAGCCAAATGTTTCCAACTTAATGAGTCGTTCTCTACAGCCTTGAGAGCAAACGACGAATTCTTGAAAACTCGGAAAATTGCCGAAAAGTGTTTTGATGAGGTCACTTACTACTGTCGCACAGTTAATGCACTCGATTGTATTTTTTTCCGGACGTCTACCGGATAATTTCAATAAAATTGATGCTCTTAGCCTGTACGATTGCGTTCTTATTTTATTCTGCATCGTGTCTATTACCAGATTAAACACTTCGTTCTCTTTTGTATTTGCTACGACGTAATCTTTGAAATAGTCGTAGTCATGAACTGCTGCTAAAAGGATTTGAAAAATGCTATCAAAACCACAAGTGTTGTCGAATGAATATTTTCCACCGTTTATGGAAATAAGTTGCAAAAGCATTTGTTTGCCGTTTTGCAAAATCGGAAGATTCTCCGTATTCGATGCAGAAGATGAAACGTCACGAATTTTTTGTTGACTTTCACCCAAATATCTGGCCCTCTTTTTATTTTTGGCTTCTGTCGCTTTCAAGTCTTTCACAGCCAGGCCTTTATGGTTTTCGATCTCTGTATACGCAATTTGATCGGCTATTCTGTTAGATTTGGAGCAGGCTTGGCAGAGACGCCTTTGCCCGTAGCCCTCATCGTCATCGAATGGAACAGAACATCCCGGTAGTGCGTGTACATGATTTTTGCATATTACGCACGCATGTGCCCCTTGGGTTCTGTCGCCGTTATTACATGCAATACAGGAAACATTCTCGTCAGACTCTTTTAGACGCGTAGGTTTCACAGTTTTGGTTTTACCTTGGGAAATCTCTATCTCAGGCCGTACGTTTTCTTTATCCTGCAAGCCTAAGCTACCGCAAGATCTGTCATCTAAGAGGTCGCTTACTTCGATGGAACTACTCAAATCATTGACAACACTACCAACTACCGGGCTGTCATTTAAGAGGTCGCTTACTTCGGTGGAACTACTCAGATCATTGACAACACTACCAAATACCGGGCTGTAATGAACGTCGTGAACATTATCTCTCGAATGTTGAATTTCATCATTTTTGCCCGGGTTGGCTTCTAATATTTTCAATTTTCCATCGTAATATTTGATCAATTTCTCGGTCAATGAATCGACTCGCAGGTGACGTCGTTCACTGCCAAGTACTTGTTGTTTTATAGTTTTGAACTCAGCTTCCACCGGAGCACTTGATTTCGCGCGTTCGTTTGATCCTGACTTATTATCGAGGATTCCAGACCACATTGGTAGATGTCTTATCTCTTTGATTAATCGTCTAGCGAATGTTGGGTGATAGTGAGCGTTTTCGTGTTCACCCATTTCGGAAGAAATGTTCAATTCCACTCTGCGTTTGATATTTTGTGCCCATGCGTCCCAGAAATTTGAAGAACTGTCATTATTGACTGTTGCTCCATCGCTATCAGAATCATGCTCTTCTGTGTGTTTATCTTCATTAAAGTTATTATTTGTAAGTTCCACATCCTCGTCGCACATTTCTACAAACTCGTTAGTTTTTCCGGTTATCAGATTCTTTAGATAGTCTTTGTGCTGTTCACATTTGGTGTCTCTTGTATCATTGACCAGTTTTCCGTCTGTTTCACTCAACGATATTGTAAGGAGAGCTTCGATTAAATCTTCAGCCGAATTGGTATTTCGACACAAAATCAGTTGTCCAATACATGCAAGATAAAACACCTTGATACGACGATTCAAACTCTTCAAAAAATCAGCCCATAGCTTAATGTAGTGGGCAACGTCTATGAAGATACGAGTCTGCGACCAGTCAATCTCTCTGCACCCATTGCAGTATTCCTCAATTGTCCTGAAAGATGTGAACGCCCAAACGCAGGCGGTCAGAAGAGCTCTCGAAGAATCACATATCTGCACACAAAATAATGAATATGGCACCATTACTATGCGTAACAGATTTTTTGTAAGTCCGATATATTTTCAGTTTGGCCCAATTTAATATCCATATGCAGGTACGTATGTAACATATTTTCCCTCTGGGGAATTTTCTGTCAACTCAGCCGCATTTTTCTCAATATGCACTCCGATATTTTTGAAAATGTACTTGTTTTTTATAAGTATACTGCTTTGTGAATTTTTCAAATTTTTCATTCTTGCCGTGTCCGAATGGCCCCACTTACTAGGGAGCGTTCAAGTATTACGTATAACGCGTTTTGGGATAGTGCGTGCACGGCGTTCCCTATACTACACTGTAGCATTTTGCGTTATGTAATACTTGGACGCTCCCCTACCCATGTTTTGACGTAGAAAAACATCATGTCTCACTTTGAAGGAAAAAATGTATGCGTCAAATTATAAAAATTGAGAGTCGAATTTTTCACGGCAGAAGCGATCATTCAAATTAAATGGGATATGGAAATTTTCCATGTCTATCATTCGCTTCTAAACCCCTGTAAGTTTCAAATTTTTCATTGAGCCGTTTCAGTGATCATCTGGCGAGTTTGTCCGCCGAGTGACAGACAGACGGACAGACCGACCGACATTTCTCTAAAAACCTGTTTTTCGGTTACTAGAGGGTCGAAAACGGACAGATTTGCTGAAATTGACAAAAGTTATTTTCGAGCTAAACCAATACTTTTCTTGTATCACCAAAATCCTTCATACATAGGCAGGTATTTTTTGTGATATCTACCCTTTCGGAGATCTATGGATTTAAAAATCAGATGCAATTCTGAAATGGTGGGATTAAAAAATTTTTAAAATTTACAAGATATACAACAAGTACAAAGACCACCAAATTTTCAAAAACTTCGGAGAGAGTTGAGGAAAAAGCGGCTGAGATGACTGATAATTTCGCGCATTGGGTACACGAAATAACACGCAAATGAAACGAATATTTCACTCATAGATAATGTCAGACTTGAAACAGAACGATAAAAGATTGAATACACGCAGAGTATTACATATGGGGAATTGCAGCTCAATTCGACGTGGCTCTGACCCTTGACCTCTCGGATTGGTCACGCGATTGTTCATATGATTTGTTCTCCTTTTAAAAATCACACATTTTTTATTTTGGATCTTTTCGACATGATTTGAATGTTCTATAATTTTTGAAAACGCGTGTATTGATCGACACAATTTAAAAATCTGAAAAAATTCTGAAAAATCGTGTGTCAGATATCAACATTCTTAAGGGGACCAGTATGTCGCGATTGAAAAAATTAACCATAGTCCAAAATAAATTTATTTCCACACCAAAGTTAATTTCACATCATTATAATCGTCTTATCTCTAAACACCTGCTGCACAATTCCAGGCACAGCGTTGATCCGATTCGACTTCTCAATATTCAAGATTGTTAGAAAGCTGCGTCGTCATAAAATGAGTGAGGGAAATGAATTGAAAAAATGTATCATAGAAGATATAGTCGATTTTCAGAAAATTTAATATTTCCTTTTCACTTATTGTCAAATTACGCGGCCCGAGAATGGAAATTTCAAATTTCCTTTACTCATTTTCTGACGGCCTGTATTCCGAACAATTCTGAACCTAGAGAAGTCGAATCGAAGCAACGGTGATCCTGAATTTGTGCAGCAGGAGCTTTGAAGTGAGACGATTATAATGATGTGAAATGAACTTTGGTGATGAAATAAATTGATTTTCGACTATGTTTAACTTTTCTGATCGCGACATACTGGTCCCCTTAAGGGCTTTTGAGCGCTCTGCTGTTTTACCGACGGAGTAGCATTTTCGGCCAGTTTTCATAACCGTAATTTAGTCGACGGATCACGTCTCTATTGCTTCACTAATCACTCTCAGATGTCATAGGGGTGATCCTCAGATTATCAGCCACGGCGCGCTGGTATCCGACAAGTAATTGAAGGAAATTCCAATTAATAATAGATTTATTTATACGAAGCTGTGAAATCAGCTGACACTAATACATGGCCGATACACAGACACATGGTATTAATAACATTATTTTCTGCACTTTATCTGGAAAAACCGGTGCTGGGATAACCAGCGCGCCGTACAGGCTCTCGTTAGCAATCTTTTAATACTATCCCGCGGTAAATCAGAGCAGCAGGAGCAATCACATCCGTCGACTAAAATCTGAAGTGACAGGGTAGTGCAGGGTAGCATCGACACGAACACATGCAGAGACTAGCCTATAGATGTAGTCATTTCGATAGGGTTCTCTTCAGCTGGGCGCTAGAGGCGCTCTTCCGAACGAGGAGTTGTCGGAGCTCGCTCAAAAGCCCTTAAGCTTATAGCCGGAGTGGGGAGATTTTTCCTTCCTATTGTTTTCAAGCTTTTTTTTTAAAAAAAAAACGTTAAAAAAATTCAAAAGCGGGAGTTATTTTACTATGGATGCGGTTGCCGAAACATTTTAATATGTAAACCCGGATTTAAAAAAAAAAAACTTTCAGTGTTTTCGGGAAATAGAAAAAAAATTAAAAAAAATTCGGCAAAATAAAAAAAAATAAAAAAAAATCGTGCGAAAAATTTCAAAAAAATGTATAATATCCCGTGTGACATATGAAAATGTTTAAGCAAGTATCCATCGTGAAATAACTCACGCTTGTAATTTTTTCAACCCTTTTTATCGGAAAAAGCTTGATAACAGTAAGAAGGAAAAATCTCCCCACTCCGATTCTAAGCTTGAAAATGTTGATATCTGACACGATTTTTCAGATTTTTGAATTGTGTCAATCAATATATTCGTTGTCAAAAATTGTTGAAAATTCAAATCATGTCGAAAAAATAAAAAATAAAAAGTGAGAGATTTTTGAAGTGAGAACAAATATACAAAATCGCGGGCCCAATCCGACAGGTCAAGGATCAGATCCAGGTCAAAATGAGCTGGAATTCCCCATATACACCTACCACTTGCTTGGGAAATTTAGCTCCGCACTTTATAGTTTCTCGAAGCCAATTGCAAATTGTATTTGTATCTTGATGTTCCGACAGCATTTGTGTCATAGAGAATTGTCCGGCTGGGCATTTTATTACACCGATATACAAAAATATCGAGTGAGACATTTCTCCTGACACGTGCTCAACTTTACTTGCCACGCCCGATGTAGCGTCAATGATGAGAGATACGTCATTTGCGTATAAGTTATACAGTCTTCGTTGGTGTGGAGACGAAAAATGGACATAAAAAGGATCTATTCCGATGTTGTGGATTACGTTCCTTCCAATCGCGCTTCTTTTCATAATTTGAAGGGCTTTGATGGGGTCCGCGTGTAAATATTGTGCAGCGATATATTCGTGTTTGGCAGCTCTCAAGACTGAACTTTTATACAATATCGACGGCTCAGGATCACCTTCTTCCATTAGCAATCTCGCTACATCTGTTCTATAAACTTCAGTTGACTTTTCACACAGCTCAGCTCCAACTTTCCTTCTTTTGGGATTACGTAACTGTCGTTTTCCACAATCACGATTACCTCCTTTCGTGATGAAACAATCAATTTGAGTAATGTTATCCTTGTCGTTGTTAGTGATCTTGCATTCAATTTTGCTACCACACTGACAGTGTCCTGAAAATTGTACGGTTATTATTAAGACAAATTTTATACCTACTGTCAGCGCGTGAAGTATTGCTGCTTTACTTAGACTGTTCATAGGTTCATACTGTTCATCCCGTATCTTAGACTAAAAGAAAATGACAGAAGATGAATTGAAGATGTTTCTTTATACATCAACTTTCGACACAGACTATCCGTGCCATATATCCATAAGGAGGTTGGATCGTCAGAAATCAATAGTTTTTGTTAAATTCATTAGGGGATAGTCAAGACGTTCAGTATTTGTATGATCATTAAATTTGTGATCGGATGATATCCTTAGAAATTCCAGAACTAACTTATCAAAATTATGAACAAACGGTTGGATATAATTTTTTCATTTTTAATCGCTATAGTGATAAATCTAGTGGATTGGTTCGATTTCACTCTTCGATGGTTTATTATGTTCAGAACAGTATTCTTCACAACATACCACGTCTGGGTCACTTCTTCAATTATACCGTACAAGTTTTTTTTTCCTCCATTTTTCGAAAAACTCTGTTTATAATTTTGATATGACTGCAGTGTTTACGAAGCCCTTCATAGCGTTTTTGCTGCATAGACGGTGATAACATTCGAAATAAATGACAACGCCTATATTATGCCTTATAGTCCAGTCAAATAGGCCTAAAGTTAAGAATTTTTGAGTAGTAGATTGATTTTTTAGGTGAAGGTAGGTAAATGAATACTGAATGATACCTCAAAGAAATTTCTGCCCCCCGCCCCCGGCGATCCTTAGAATCAGGGGATATCTCGAAAACTGACCACCCGATCGTAAAATGTTTCGAGCAAGAGTTGTTCTGAATGAAAAAAAAAAAATAAAAAGTTATATCAAGTTCAACCCCGTAATTCTACAAATAAGGGCGTTAGGCCGATGTGAAGATTCGAGGTCACCACTGGAAAAGAAAAAAAAAGCTACATGTCTGCACCGCTCGCACTCACCGGTTTAACGCCCTCATTTGTAGAAATACGGGGTTGAACTTAATATAACTTTTTGTGTTTTTTTTTATTTTTTATTTAGAACCACTTCTGCTGGAAACATTTTACGATCGGGTGGTTAGTTTTCGAGATATTGAGATTCTAAACATTTGATCCCCTGATTCTAAGAGTCGCCGGGGGCGGGGAGCAAAAATCTCATTGGGGGTATCATTCAGTATCCATTCACCTACCTTCACTTAAAAAATCAATCTACTGCTCAAAAATTCTTCACTTTAGGCCTATTTGACTGGACTATTACTATTTACAAACAGTCAATTTGTCTCGATCACGGCTAATTTTCCCTCAAATTCTGCACCCATTCGTCGCAAATCATCGAATTCATTAATTTTTTACTGTCTTATATGGTTTTTCCGGGGTCTCAGAAAATTGGAGAAACAAAATCGTTCGGCAATGAACAGGTATAGTATCCTCTCAAGAGGTTGGTGGACTCTAAATTTACTGACTGAGTATGGATTTTCGTAAAAAATTACGGATTTCATGCGAAAAAGCGATGATTAAGGCCCATCCCTAGTCGCCCACCTCCTTTTGGTCGAAATGTGTCAGATTTCGATTATTATCCGAGCCCAGGCGTCAAAAACGCAAAAAAGACCAACGCTGCGCAAATTCAAATTCAATTCCGAACACATACGTCCAAAAAAATGTTCATTTCGTGCGAAAATAGAGTCTACAGATTGTTTTCACGTAATTGGCCGAGGAAATCAAATTCGAAAACATTCGAATCATGTAAAAACCATCTGTAGACTCTATTTTCGTATGAAGCGAACATTTTTTTGGACGTGTGTGTTATAGGAATTGAATTTTAATTTTAATTTTAATTTCAATTTTTGGCGTTGGCTTTTTTTGCGTTTTTGACGCCTGGGCTCGGATAATAATCGGAATGTGACACATTTCAACCAAAATGCGGTGGGCGGCTAGGGATGGGCCTTAAGGTAGTTGTTGCGTGGAATGATTTTTCGAAGGAGTTCAACGAAACTTTCCTTGATTGTTACTTAATTGAATACAAATAATATGAGCCTCTTCCGATTAAAATTGACCAGCCTAATTTTGAGATAAACGATATCAAAGTTTTATAATTTCAGAATGGGCTCTTATGGAGAATAGCGAGAGTTACCCGCGAGATTTCCGAATAAAATCAAAACGCTGTTACGTCTTGAGTTGAAAGTTATTTAGAAGAACGAATCACAAGTTATTTTATATGATGTTGAATTGGTAGAGTTCTGTATTTCTTACCGAGTCTTAAATTACTAGTTCTTCTGGACGTCGCTGAGCTCGTATCTGTTGAGATATCTGTTGAGGTATGGGTATTATCAGCCACCACTATGCGTGGGTGAAATAAATGTTTATAGTTTCACCTTTTAATTATAACAATATTTATTAAACAATTTAATAATAACAATCTGCACTGTAGTTTTGGTAATTAATCTTCACGCAAGTGGAGATTAATTCAAGTTTGTAGTTTCTATTATTTTATTCACTTATTAATTAACTGTTACACCAAACACTTTGAGTTGATAATTCTGAGATCTAAGATTCTATAAGTTCGATCTTTACTGATTGAGGTTTCGTGACTAACTGCTAATACTGCAGTAGAAAAGATCTCTCCTCGCGTATACGCGAAGGGGAGGTTTTGGAAAACTCGCGGGAAGGCGAGGTTTTTTCTATTGGTAAAAAGAACATTAAAACAAAAGCGGGAAAAAATATGGTTGGCTAGAAGAGCATTTGCGCAAGGCGATTGGGTCAGAGGCCCAAGCGTCGAGGCGCTAAGAAGGGATGCTGTAAGCATCTATATCTCTCTTCTTTTAAAACAGAGCTGTCTTTGTCTTTAGACTTTTCCGCTTTGGGTCGTAAAAATCTGAAGGATCTGAAGATTTATGTTTCCTCAATAAGGATTTTCAAAGTTTACTTAAAGTTTAGGCTTTCAGTTTTATGGTGTTTCAAGTGTTCCAGAGCATATTCGTTTCGTGAGAAAATGGGATGAAATTGTCTATATTATAGTTAAGATTGTTCCTTTCAAAAGTATTGACTAATATCTATGAGTAAAATCTACTACATATATAAAAGGCTTTGTATGTTTGTATGTTTGTTACCGCTAAACTCGAGAACCAGTGGACCGATTTGGATGAACCTTACACCAAATTGTTCTTTAGGTTTTCCCGAGTAACATAGGCTATATAAGTTATGCAAAATGAATTCAATCAGTTGAAAAAATAATAAAAATATGATAAATACGTTGCGTTAAATGTTGCTTTCCCGTGTAGCCAGCGCCGTATTTAGGCACAGGCTGTCTAGGCTATAGCCTGGGGCGGCAATATTTCAGAGGCAGCAGAATCACGGGCGGCAACCGCACGGAAAGATATAAACCCGACTGGTTACGGTTCTGCACACGACTCAGTCAGGTGCTAGCGAAAAATACCGCATACTGGTGCAGCACCACACTGAGCACTGTTTAGAATACGAACCATTCGTGTGCGCACAGTAATAAGTCGTGTTCTAAACAGTACTCAGTGCGGTACTGCAGCAGGATTCGCTATTTTTCGATAGCACCTGACTGAGTCGCATGCAGAACCGTAATCAGTCGGGTTTAAATCTTTGCGTGCGGGTCCAAAATTATATTTGCGTTTTTTTTTTCTTGCACCACTTGCACCATGTTAAAATTATATTTCATCTGTTGGAAAATTTCACGTCTCAAAAAACTTCCACCGATGGGCGGAGGAGATGGGGGGGAGTTGTTACCTAGCCTAGGATGATAAGTCATGTTAATACGGCACTGACTGTTCCTCGCAATTGAGTGAGGCGCGAAGCGCCGAGCAGACGAGGCGCGGAGCGGCGAGTGCCCTCGGAGCGAGCGAAGCGAGCGACGAGCGGGGTTGGCGCGCGAAGCGCGCAGGGGCAGAGCCCCTAGTAATATATAAAAGAATAAAGGAAAAAATTATAAATGGAATTACATCAGTAGATGCATTATTAAAACTCTGATGATAATTGCACGTCAGTATTCTTATACCTGAGATAATAACTAATGGTAACTGTTGTACCTATAGATTAAATATTCGGCTTCCAGCCTAGGACGTAACACCTCCCCTGTTAAGATTCGAGCGTCCCCGCTCGACCTAACGGGTTCTAGTGTATCGACGTGAAATTTCCATGTATTTGAGTTGAATATTAAAATATAAACTTAAAATAAGTGTAACAAAACATCCAAAAGTGTTGTGAAAATCTTATGTTTCTAAGATTAATGTATAATGTGATAACATCAGATTTTGAAAATGATTTGATAACTAAAGGGTAAGTGATATAATGATTAAAATTACTTAAAATTGTTCATAAGTATTACATTGATATATGATTATTCTATGTTATTAGTATAAAATTATATGTCTAAGATATTGGTAATCATGAAATTTATGAAAATACAAAATTATATATCTAAAATATTGATAAACATGAAATTTATGAAAATACAAAATAATCTAATAATAAGGTGAGTAAAATATATTTCAAAATAATAATGTAGTTAGTAATTATGAATTAGTTATATGTATGAATTAATTATATCTATGGGTCATAGCACATGATTATCTAAGAATATCTGTCTAAGATCTTGATATTGCATTTGATTAGTACTATAATCCTGATATTTTAAAAAAATTTGAAATAATTCGAAGAGAATTTCTTAGGTTTTCCTTGATTTCTGAAAAGTAAAGGATTTTCCGCGCCGTGTTAGGCGGGGCTAATTTCGTACCTGAGTATGACCTTTTGTCAAAAAAAATTTAAATTTCGGTCATTGGTCAGTTTTAGAAGGGGTAGGGTCTTTGAGGGTGTGTTTTCTAATTCTTAGTTGCATATAAAAGTGTGTGTTTGAGCTGAATTTGCTCATTCTGCAACTATTTGTCGAAGTGACAAGTTTGAGTTAATAAAAAAAATTTTAAATATCGTGAAGAGGACGAATTATGGAAAATCTCCAGGGAATGTATCTCCGAGTGAGAGTGTTTGGGAATGAACTGAGGGTGAGTACTCTTTTCCAAATTTATTATAGATTGTTTTCATTCTTTCTACTTTCTCTTAAAATCATTTTTTTATTAAACTTTAGTATTTTATTTTTTTTTCAAAATTGTTGGATAAACAAAAAAAATTTTTGATTGTTTTATTATCTTAAGGATTCTTTCCTTAATTAACGTGTTTGAATCTTGTTTGTTAAAGAGAATGATTCAGCGCGACATGGCGCAAAGATTAAGAGTACTTGGGATGGTTGAGACGATGCGAGAGATTCATTCGACGGGTGCGTCGCCGATCTAACTACCTGTGGGAGGAGGAGATCCTGGATGATACTATGGGAGATGAAAACTTCGACTTTTTCGGCATACAATGGATGCACGAAGGGCGTTGGGGACAGGACCGTCCAGTTGAAGAGAGGTTTTGTCTCGCCTGTAGATTTCCACCAGGGATATTGCTAGTGTGTAAAATTGAATAAACAACATTCATCGGCAATTTTTGCTTTACGACTCGTTATTTACCTTTAGATCTGTAAGTTAGTTTTATAAGGTTTTAATTTTAAATTATTTAATTATTTACATGAACTGGCGTTCTTGATTAGATATAGTTGAAGTTATACTTGATTTGGTAAGTTAATCTGGATTTGTTTCTGATTTGACATTGGAGGATTCTTTGGCATTAGTTCAATATCGATTCATGTCGTTTCCTGTCTGTCTACGTTGGTTCGTTGGTCTGTGTGAGTCTGAGGTTGTGATCTACACTTATATTTTATGATTTAGTAAGCTATCTTAGCTCTATCACAATGGATTATTTTTCGTTTGTTTTTAGCTAATTCGATTTCTATATCGTTCTTATCAGGAAATATTTCTGTAATTTTATATGGACCCTTATAATTATCGTCTAACTTTCCTGTTCTTTGATTTTTAACCAAATAAATTTCCTGTCCTATCTTAAATGTTACAGGGTTTAATTTTCTATCATAATATTCTTTAGATCTTTGTTTTGCTTTTTCTAAATTTTCTCGCGCGTTTTTCCTAGTCTCAATTAAACGTAACGTAAGATTTTTTACATGATCGTCATACGTAAGAATTTCGTCAAGGTATGGGAATTCTGAGGGTATACGAGGGTCTCGACCGTAAACTAAATAATACGGGCTGTATTTCGTACCTTCGTGTACACTAGTATTATAAGCAAAAGTTGCTTGTGGGAGCCATTCGTCCCAGTTTTTCTTATCTGTATAATGTTTTAAATAATCTGCAAGTACTTGATGACTTCTTTCTAATGAGCCATTTGATTGGGGGTGAAATGCTGTGGTTTTAATTTGATTGATTTTAAAAACTTTAGCTAAACGTTTCATTACTTGTCCAATAAAAGCTGCGCCTTGATCTGTCAAAATTACTTTCGGGCATCCGTATTTACAAATGAATTGAGTAACTAACGCGTCTGCGATATCGTTAGCTGTTGCGTTTTTTAGTGGTACTGCCAAACAAAATTTTGAAAGATCATCTTGCATAGTTAAAATGAATCTGTATCCTTTATCTGAGGCGTTATTAATTGGACCTACGATGTCTAAAGCTAATTTATCAAATACATCGGCTGATGTATCCGTAATTATCATGGGTTGTTTAGTTTTAACTCTTACTAATTTCTTTTTCTGACAACTTATACACTTTCTAACAAAGTCTTCGACTTGCTTCTTTATATTGTCCCAAAAATATCTTTGTCTAATTCTATTATAAGTTTTTGTAACACCTTTATGACCAGCTACGGGTGACTCATGGTTTTCCCTAATTATACCTTGCCTTTGCTCTACAGGTGGTATAATAATCCTATCCTTACAAATTGTAATTTGAATGTCCGTACCAGCAAAAGTTTTACGGATTATCTTTTTTATGGTCAGCCAAGCTGAGACATGAAGGTTGCTTCTACCTTGGGATAATCGAGCTGTTCTAATTTTAGAGTTATTCATTATTGCTTTCAAATTTCCAAAGGCTCTATTGAAACTACTTGTTTTGGGCAAAGTTTGATCATTTTCTCGAGTTACTAAAGCAAATACTTTCTTTTTTGAGGTTCCTGATATTACTACTTGACCTAAATTGTATTTTTCTAGAGGGGTTAGGTTCAATAATCCTAATTCTATTAATCGTTTACCTATGTCATCTGACACAGTTCCATCTGCGGATATAAAACAAATGTAATTTTCTTTTTTCATTTCAAGATTGTCTCGAGTTTCTATCAAATTATTCGAATCTTCTACTTCTTGATTTACAATAACTATTTCGCTTTCTGAATCAGCGTTACTTTGAGAATAATTTGATTCTTCCGAAGATAATCTATCTTGAATATAGGGCAAATATGATGAATTGATTTCATTCTGTGGATTTACTTTATCTTGCGACTGATTTGAAGTTATTTCGTTTTGCGGAATTTCATTTTGAGATTTTACTTTATTTTGTGATTCATATGAATTTATTTCATTTAAATTTGTAACAATTTGAGGTGTATGATTGGATATTTGTATGATATTTTCTTTGGGTATAACTGATTTCTCTGGGGCTTTAGGTATTTTATTATTCCTAATCCTTTCAGCATGTGTATTCGGTTCAATGCAACATGGGCAAATTTTCTCTTTTCGTTGCCTGGTTGACTTTCTCATTAGCTGTTCTGGCTGAGGAACGTCCATTTTTTGTATGGTTTTGACCATTGAGTTGGACGACCCTGCTAATCCTAGCATTTTATTGTTCTTTGGGGAAGTTTCCAATTTTTTCTGTTGCACATGTGTCGTAACGGTTCTGTCGGTTAGTCTTTTGTCAAGGGTAGGTAGTACTGAAAATGCAACTTTGTGTGAATCCGTGAGAGATTCATTTACTACTAAACTGTTATCTATTTCCATAAAGCTAAGTGCTTTATCTTGATCCATAGGTTCAGAATGAATTGAAGCTTCGACTTTAGTGATATTGGATATATCTTCTTCATCTGAAGAAAAACTATTTACTGTGAAATTTTGATAAGAAATATCCATGTCTAGCGGTATAATTTCGTCTTGGTCTTGGGAATCTGCTATATCCGAATGACTTTCGGAAACAGTAATTTTAGGGATATTAATACTAGTCCTATCAATTTTCCGTTTCGTACGTAATGCTGGAGAAGGTGTAAATTCAGCTGATTGAATTGATCTTTTATTTAACAAATCTTTAGCTAAATTACGTTGGAAATTATTCCGTGTACGAAATGACTGAGTTCTACGGGTACTAGTAGTAGGCGTTTCCTGAGTAGGAGTTTCTAGAGGTGCAGGGGTTGGGTTGTCCCCTTGCTTTTCTATAAGTCTACCTGATTTTGGGGTTGGAAAAGGGGGTGAGGCAACTGTATTGTCTACATCTACATTTTCCACTGTTGTAACTTCTTCGTTATTTATCTGTTTTAGGAATTGATCATTTAAGATCTGTTGTTCAATTTCTGGATTTAGTTCATCTAAATTTTGAATAGGATGATGTTGTATTTCGAGATTCTCAGAAGGAGTTTCAGATTTGGATTTAGGAATAGTTTTGAATTTAGAATTTAATTTAGAATTATCTGAATCATCACTTGATAATGATGTATGAAGTTTCGAAGAAACTTGTAATGAGGTATACCGTTTAGTATCAGACTTCTTTTTCATAGCTGATTTGAGTTTCTTTCTACGAGTTTGTTCTGGGGTTTTGTTAATGCAAAGATTTATTGGTTGGCCAGACCTGTTATCACTGCTTATAGATTCTTCTGAGATTGATTCTACTGGGGGTGTACGCGATTCTCTCGGATCTGTCGCGTTCACGGGCTCAATCGTTTCAATTTTAGTTTCGATAATTTCTTTGGGGAATTTTCTAAAATTTTCTTTATCTGAACTCGAAGTTTGATTTAGTTTAGATTTTTTTGTAGGTAAGTTAGTACTCGTATCGGAAGACGATCTAAGTCTAGCTATACCTGGTTGTCCTATCAAAGCTTGTTGACCTGTCGTAGCATTTGGTTTACGCCATTTGAATTTAACGGGTAATACTACGGGGTTTCGCGATAATGCATCAGCATTAGTATTAGCTTTACCTGCCTTATATTGAATTGTATAATCGAATTCCTTCAAACGTTCTCTCCATCTCATTACTCGCGATGTTGGGTCATTCATAGAATTTACCCACACAAGCGGTCTGTGATCGGTGATCAGAGTGAACTGTCTACCATAGAGATACGGTCTAAAAGTTTTCAATGCAAAGACTGTAGCTACCATTTCTTTCTCGGTTGTAGAATAATTTCTTTCGTGTTTATTAAGTACACGTGAAGCATACGCGACTGCAGTATCTTTCCCAATTTCGCCTTGTGAAAGAATAGCTCCAACCGCGTAACCTGATGCGTCAGTTGTTACGATAAAAGGATTTGAAAAATCTGGATATTGCAATATTGGTTCTTCGCAAAGTTTATCGCGCAAACTTTCGAAAGCTACCTGGTGCTGTGAGGTCCATTCGAACTGAGCGTTTTTACTTGTAAGATCTGATAAGGGCTTCGCGATTTTTGCAAAATCTTTTATAAAACGACGATAATATCCGGCAAGTCCTAAAAATTCTTTAACGTTTTTCGGTGTTTTCGGAATTGGAAAATGTTTAACTGCTTCTATTTTCTTAGGATCTGGCTTTAATCCATCAGCGGATATAATATGTCCTAAATATTTTACTTCCGTTCTTAAGAATTCACATTTATCGGTTTGTAAAGTTAAGTTAGCTTTTCTTAATCTTTCAGCTAATTTTCTGAATTTAATTGCGTGTTCTTCGATTGAACGTGAGTAAATTACGATATCATCTAAATAAACAAATAATTCCGATCCTTGTAAACCTCTTAGAACTGTATCCATTAAACGTTGGAATGTCGCAGGGGCGTTCATTAATCCGAATGGCATTCTATTAAATTCTTGGTGACCGTGAGGAGTTGTAAAAGCTGTTTTATGCTTATCCTCTGGATGTATCTCAATTTGATGAAAACCCGATGCTAAATCAAATATTGAAAAATATTTTGCACCACCGAGTTGGTCAAGAATGTCTGTTATCAATGGTAATGGATACGCGTCTCCGATAGTTTTTTCATTTAATTTACGATAATCAATTACTAAGCGCCATCTTTTATTACCTTTAGAATCTTCTTTCTTAGGTACAATCCAAACGGGGGAATTGTACGGCGAGGTTGACGGCTGTATCGTATTTATTTGCAAAAGATCGTTAATCTGTTTTTCTATTTCTACCTTTTGATGTGGGGGGTGTCTGTATTGTCGAGTATTTACAGGTATATTGTCTGTGGTCAAAATACGATGTGTCAAAACATTAGTAGCACGTAATGCTTCTCCTGGGATATGGAACAAGTCAGAGTATTCTTCTACTAGAGAAAATACTGCTTTACTTTCTTCTTCATTAAGGTGATCTAGTCGTAAAAGGTTTATGACCTCATTAGCGCGGTTTCCTCGCGTCCGAGTACTTTCTATACGCTCTGTGGTATTGTCCCTTACTGAACTATTATCCTCGTCTTCACTCATATCGAAAGGATATAGAGGAATTACGGGAATATCGACCCTAATGTCTTTATCCGTTGTATTAATAGCATATAAATACGCTTTTCCCTGAATATTTGTAACCAAAGATTCACCTGCAAAAATACCTTCATGCATATCTAAACGCGGCACGTAACCCTTTTCTAATGAATTGTTAACCCGAATAAACATTAGAGATTTCGTTCTGGCCAGCAGAACAATACTCTCTGTATCGCAAAAGGGAATTTTGTTGTTATTTAGAGTTACATGTTTTGTTTCATAATCGATCTTACCTTCGTTCACATGCATGAATTCTGACCCTATAATACCTGAAAAATGTATAGGAAAATCGTCTGGGATTACGTTAAATTTACCGTGTATATTATTTATCTGTAATTGAATCTGTCCTAAAGTAATTGGTTTGTCTTTTTCTGATATACCGTTCAATTCGTAAGTTATCGATTTATTTATTGAATTTGGATCTTTTAATTCACCGATTTTAATTAAATTTAGTTGTGATCCGGTATCGATTAAAAATTTAGCATTTGTTTGTTTGAGATTTTTAGATTGAATTATTATTGAAGGAGAATTATAGGTTGTGTATGTAGAACTTATTTTACATTCTGCCGTAAAGAGTTTATGGTTAGTCTGTGAAATAAGCGCTGAGTTTATTACTGACCCGTCGACGCGCCTGGTCGATGGGACGTTGATTCGTTTTCCGCAGGTATATCGGTATTAGGTGTACCGTTATTAGTTTCGCGTTTCGCGTTATTATACTTGCGTTTTCTACAATCTCTGATTATATGACCTTTTTTCTTGCAATAGTTGCACTCTAGTAATCTATTAGGATTTGATTCCGTGTTGTTACTATAATTACCGAGTTTTTTATTTTTATTTTGTAAAGTTCGGCAATCTGTAATGACATGATTATTTTTCTTACAATAATTGCAAAATTTCGCGTCTTGTGTACTCGTGTTTGTTGGATTATTTCTAGTATTCGCGTTACCGTGATTTGATTTGTGATGTGTGTTAAATTTATTTGTCGGTTTATGATTATTACTTTGATTTGACTGAATAGGAAGACATTGTTTTGATGAGATTCCGGGGATTTCCAAATCAAGATCCGGTATCATTCCATGTTGGTCTTCGACGTTTATAGCTTCTTTCACTACGTCGACAAGTTTTGTATATGAATTTAATTTTGGTATAAACACTGAAATTCTAGGGGTTAAACCTTCGATAAAAGCTGTAACAGCAGCTTCGTTTGCTGAAAATGTCCTAGCTTCTACACTTGTCCCGTCAAGTTTTATTTCTAAAAGAGTTCCCTGTAGGTGTTGACCTACTCTGTAGTTAAAATCAATTACTCTTTCTTTTGGTTTTTGTTTGAAATTGTTAAATTCTCTAAGCCATACGCCAACGCGTTTTTTCGGTCTGAAGTGTGAATTTAAAAATTTTGTCAGTTCGTCAATCGTTTGTAAATTTGCGTCAAAAACACGTTTTTCTGGTTCTCCTTTACATTTTGAACAAAGAATTCTTACTAAGAAATCTTCTGGGAAAGTTGTTAGATATCGCTTTGCGTATTCACAATGTTGGATAAACGATTTGATTGGGTAACCATCAGGTTTACCATTAAAATCAGGAATGGTTTTGAAAAATTCTTTATAATCATATGCCATGCTATTTGAATTATTAAGAGTAGAATTATTTCCTAGTCGATCGTTTAAATTTGGTTCTG
The DNA here is from genome assembly GCA_943736025.1 of Tenthredo mesomela. NCBI lineage: Eukaryota > Metazoa > Arthropoda > Insecta > Hymenoptera > Tenthredinidae > Tenthredo > Tenthredo mesomela. The sequence continues at coordinate 22,461,636 of OX031013.1, read as the reverse complement.
AATTTTCATTTGAATTTTCATTTGAATTTGAGTTATTACCAAGGGTTTGTGACATATCCATTTTTTCGTCAGGCATGTTGTTAAAATTATTTTCGACTTACTTTGATGAAGAGGAATAACAATAGTGTAATGTCTATGAGTTAGTGTAGTAGTCTTCGTGGGTGAGCGGTAGGGCGGGTCTTCGGTCGCTGGAGTTGGTCTTGAAGTTCTGCGCTGCGATGGTATCCGACGGCAAAATCAATGATGATCGATGTTGAGTTTGAAGTTCACTGATGATGAGATTCTTGATGTTGATGTTTTAGATCGATGATGTTTAGTCACGTTAGTTTGATGATTTTTACAGTTTGTGAATTACCAATGTAAAAAAAAAATTTTCACACTTGTTAACAGATTTTTTTTTATTTAGGTGTTTTATTTCTTTGATTAGTTTTTAATTTATTTCAGACTGATATTCCGACGCTGCCACCAAATTTATTATAGATAGAGCTGTTACGTCTTGAGTTGAAAGTTATTTAGAAGAACGAATCACAAGTTATTTTATATGATGTTGAATTGGTAGAGTTCTGTATTTCTTACCGAGTCTTAAATTACTAGTTCTTCTGGACGTCGCTGAGCTCGTATCTGTTGAGATATCTGTTGAGGTATGGGTATTATCAGCCACCACTATGCGTGGGTGAAATAAATGTTTATAGTTTCACCTTTTAATTATAACAATATTTATTAAACAATTTAATAATAACAATCTGCACTGTAGTTTTGGTAATTAATCTTCACGCAAGTGGAGATTAATTCAAGTTTGTAGTTTCTATTATTTTATTCACTTATTAATTAACTGTTACACCAAACACTTTGAGTTGATAATTCTGAGATCTAAGATTCTATAAGTTCGATCTTTACTGATTGAGGTTTCGTGACTAACTGCTAATACTGCAGTAGAAAAGATCTCTCCTCGCGTATACGCGAAGGGGAGGTTTTGGAAAACTCGCGGGAAGGCGAGGTTTTTTCTATTGGTAAAAAGAACATTAAAACAAAAGCGGGAAAAAATATGGTTGGCTAGAAGAGCATTTGCGCAAGGCGATTGGGTCAGAGGCCCAAGCGTCGAGGCGCTAAGAAGGGATGCTGTAAGCATCTATATCTCTCTTCTTTTAAAACAGAGCTGTCTTTGTCTTTAGACTTTTCCGCTTTGGGTCGTAAAAATCTGAAGGATCTGAAGATTTATGTTTCCTCAATAAGGATTTTCAAAGTTTACTTAAAGTTTAGGCTTTCAGTTTTATGGTGTTTCAAGTGTTCCAGAGCATATTCGTTTCGTGAGAAAATGGGATGAAATTGTCTATATTATAGTTAAGATTGTTCCTTTCAAAAGTATTGACTAATATCTATGAGTAAAATAATATATAAAAGAATAAAGGAAAAAATTATAAATGGAATTACATCAGTAGATGCATTATTAAAACTCTGATGATAATTGCACGTCAGTATTCTTATACCTGAGATAATAACTAATGGTAACTGTTGTACCTATAGATTAAATATTCGGCTTCCAGCCTAGGACGTAACAACGCAACAAAGGGATTTGATAAAAATTTGATATGTTATAAAAACCGAAGTTATAAATTATAAAAGAAAAAAAAAATTTGACTACGCCATTACTGAAATATAACTTGTAAAGATCTAAAAATGTTCATGAATAAAATGTATCTACACGGAGAGAAAAAAATAGGTATTTTTCCTATTTTCACACAGGTATATTTTCAATGTTAGCCTAGGAAAATTTACTAACCCAACATAGGAATAATTCCTATAAGACATTTTATTTATTTCCATGTAACATAGTCAAAATTTCGATGCAACACAGTAATTATTTCAATGTTAACATAGCGATTTTTCCTTTGCAATTTAATGAAAATACCAATGTAACATAGGGAAAATAGCTATGTTTTTATGGGTACTATTCCCACATCAACATAGTGATTGTACCTAAGTTCAACATAGGTATAATTCCAATGTTAAAATAGCATTGATCACTATAGTACGTAGGAATGATCCTTATGTAAAACATAGGTACAATCGCTATCTTATTATAAGAATAATCACTATTATGATATAGAATTAGAAACTATGTTCTTAAAAATCTGTCAACGCTAGTTTTGTAATTATAAAATGATCACATAGATTTTTGAATCTAGTTTTCATTTATCAGACAAATTTAATGAGTAATAATTTATTTCTGTACTTATAAGGCAATGAAATAGAATACGTACAATCGAGGCGGGTTTAACATAATAAAAAATAATATTTATTATGGACTTCTTGCTTATTTATTGAAATTGTTAGAGTGAATAAAGATATGAATGAATCCGTAAATTGATGCTAATTAATGCTAATCCAACTTTGCTAAATAGCATTTATTTTTTTATCCATTCATTACCTAATTTACTTTAATTATTTAAATAACTGGATCTTAACGAATAAATAAAATAATTTCTTCCTTGACATGATTTACTACTTGTCGATGTCATATTTTATAGGTCAAGATAAATCATGAGAATTAGGGAAAATGATTAAAATTTAATGAAAATGCAAATTTGATATTTAAAAAAAAAAAAAAAAATTTATATAAATAATTCCTATTTATTATAGGAATTATTATTATGTCAACATAGATATTATATCTATGTTACACACACGTATTGTTCCAATGTTTTTATAGAAATTATTCATATGTTAACATAAAAATTATACCTATGTCAAACATATAGGTATAATAGCTATGTTATTATAGGAATAATTTCTTTCATACATAGTTATTTTTGCTATGTTTAACATAGGTATAATTCCTACGTCTTTAATGGAAGGTCCACTATGCTAACATTGGAATCACTGCCATGGTATTATAGGAAATATTCCAATGTCAACATAGAAGGAATCCCTATTTTTTATAGGAAATAATCCTACAAAAAATAGGTATTTTTCTTTTTTTTACATGTAGTTACAATTGCTATATTGACATATTAAATATCTCTTTGGTAACATAGAAATAATTCCTGTGTGAAAATAGGAAAAAATGCCTATTTTTTTCTCTCCGTGTAGATACTATTTAGATATGTGTGAGAGCAGTAAGACTGTACTCTCACAAAAGTTTTATAATGGGCGGTTTTTTGACTAACGCTTTAGCTATATATTATACTTTTAATTCGATGAGCTATATACTTTTGAACGTGACTATCCCGAAACAACTACCTTAACATTGAACGCTGTGAAAAAAGAGACTTCTTCAAATACAGGAAAAGCCAGATCGCACACATTGTATTACCTAAAAAAAAGCCGTCGATGCAACAATTTATTTATGTAAATACTAAACGAATGACTGCCGTTCGATGTCCAGAGTTTGGAAGCATGATTGATACGACATATTTTTTATTCAAAAACATCACCTTCAATAGTTCCGGAAGTAGCATCTCGAGTTAGGTGATGACTTTTGAAATGAAAAGCGTGTTTGAGTTTCAACGAATTCCACAGATGCGTGGATAACATTTCCGTCCACTCATTTTGTTTCAAAATAGTTTGGTAACGCACTTTTCGTCTGCCTTTGACGTTCCGAGAATACAATGCTTCTGTTACCAGCGCATTAAATTCCAATTTCGGTATCGATATCATAAAATTCTCCGTCAGATCGGAGCTCGTATCGCCTAAGAGTGAATCGCTTTTGTTGACTAAATCCTCATAGATGTTTCCTCACTTTCCGAAAGTAACAGCTGATCTTTCAAATTATAACGATTATTCACCACATATGAATGTAACGTCGTTGGTTTGACGAGGCCATTTAGTTCTTCCGAAACACAGCTCCATACGTTATTTGTAGCTGTCACAATCGTTCCGTCACTTTTTAATAAGTCATTTCGGTGACTGAGAAGTTTTTCTGCGATGAGCTTTTTGTCAACAGTGCAGGGCTTACCTCGCCCACGCAGCGGATTCATTTTTGCATACAGTCGCAAACAATAAAAACCAGGAATCGCAAACACATCAAACTCTCTTAACCAAACCGAAAAACGGGGGCTTGAAACAGGCGCTGAGGAGTCACGATAGGAATACGTCCTAAACCGAACGAACGTGCAAGCTCAGTTCTTGAGAAGCTGTCTGCTGCAGAACGTGGCGGCGCGACCAATCGGCGATCGTGGTAACAACAAATGCCGTGGCGCGTAGCTTTTAAAAGTGCAAGTTCATAATTTATTGTATCAACGTCTAAATATAAGGGTCAATCCACCAATAATAATATATTAAATGTAAAAAGTACCGCTAAGAACCTCTAAATACAGAAAGAATTTTCCTAGTATAAAATACACACTGATAGAAGGATTTGTTAATATTTAATAAGATTTATTCATATTTAACAAATGATTTATTAACTCACATACTTAATAAATATTTGTTAACAGTTAACCATTTCTACCTCAGGTGAGTTTTTAGCACTCGTCTCCGTCTCGCACGCCGAGAGGGGGGGGGGGGGGGGGGGGGGAGTCTCAAGTAAAAAAAAAAAAAATGTTTTCGAGTTTTTGACGTCAGATTCGAGTCGCGGCTAAAACGCGGCAAATTATAAGCCCGGTCTGAGTCTTCTGCGACTCTTCATTCGCGCTTGGCCCGGATCTGGTGACCCTGAGTTGGCTGCCAATGGATTACTTTGACGAATTTCGAGTAAAAAAAATATTTTCGAGTTTTTGACGTCAGATTCGAGTCGCGGCTAAAACGCGGCAAATTATAAGCCCGGTCCGAGTCTTCTGCGACTCTTCATTCGCGCTTGGCCCGGATCTGGTGACCCTGAGTTGGCTGCCAACGGATTACTTTGACGAATTTCGAGTAAAAAAAAATATTTTCGAGTTTTTGACGTCAGATTCGAGTCGCGGCTAAAACGCGGCAAATTATAAGCCCGGTCCGAGTCTTCTGCGACTCTTCATTCGCGCTTGGCCCGGATCTGGTGACGCTGAGTTGGCTGCCAACGGATTACTTTGACAAATTTCGAGTAAGAAAAATATTTTCGAGTTTTTGACGTCAGATTCGAGTCGCGGCTGATACGCGGCAAATTATAAGCCCGGTCCGAGTCTTCTGCGACTCTTCATTCGCGCTTGGCCCGGATCTGGTGACGCTGGGTTGGCTGCCAACGGATTACTTTGACGAATTTCGAGTAAAAAAAATATTTTCGAGTTTTTGACGTCAGATTCGAGTCGCGGCTAAAACGCGGCAAATTATAAGCCCGGTCCGAGTCTTCTGCGACTCTTCATCCGTGCTTGGCCCGGATCTGGTGACGCTGAGTTGGCTGCCAACGGATTACTTTGAGGAATTTCGAGTGAAAAAAATATTTTCGAGTTTTTGACGTCAGATTCGAGTCGCGGCTAAAACGCGGCAAATTATAGATAGATAGATAGAAGGAAACTTATTTGATCATGAAGCACAGCTCCTTAATGACCATAGGCAGTGATGGTAGCTTACAAAGTTGCTACCACCGAGGCATACAGGATAGATAGTAAAAGTAATACAAAATATAAAATACAACATATGAAAATAGGCATACAAGTTGGCATAGCATAGGCATACAGTTAGAAATAAGTAAAAATAAAAATATGGGTATGTAAAAATAGGATGCACAAGATCAACACCTAGGCATACCACACTCCCATCAGAACAGCATACCACACAAAATATGAAATAGACATACAAGATAGGCATACAGCCGAAAAAACTAGAAAAGTAAAGGGAGAATATAGATATAGGAAAATAAGATGTACAATATAAACTCATAAGCAAACCAGACTCATATCACAACAGCGCACCACGCTCACATCTCCACACACAACTCTATCCCAACAGCTCTACCTCCGCCATTTCCCCTTGCAGCAATCGGGCGTAACAAAGCCGCCGGAAATCTGCCATGGTTGTAGCCGTGGTGATCGCCGGTGGCATGGAGTTCCAGAAATAGATGCCGGAAATAATAAAAGAATTTTGAAGCATTGCTGTGCGGAAAGGGGGAAGGAAGAGCGTATCGGTGCGATTCGCGTCTCTATGTCTAGCGATGTTAGGGTTCGGTCTAATACCGTCCGCAAGAAGCTCGTGAGTTCCTAGGCATAGCACCTGGTAGAAGAGACAACCAATCAGGTAGCGACGACGGTTTCGCGGCTGAAGCCACCCCAGGCTGCGCCTGTGATCAGATATGTGTACATGGCGAGGTAACCGAAACAGAAAACGAACGCAGTTGTTTAAGGCTACGCACAGATTTCGCTCTCGCTCGCCAGATATGTTGGTCAACACAGCTGCACAGTAGTCAAATACTGGAAATACCAGCGCAACCACTAGTCTACGTTTGAGAGCAACATTTAGGTCATACGCAACCATACGAAGGCGGTATTGCACCCCCGCAGACCGCCTACAGACCTGAAGAACATGCTGGGCCCACGACAGCGTATTGTCAAAAGTTACGCCAAGATACTTGTAGGTAGGAACGTACTCTATAACACGGCCATCAAGGTATACATCCGGCAGCCCTAAGGAGGTCAGAGCATGCACTTGCCTTGAGTTCCCGACTAACATCGCCCTCGTTTTACCAGCATTTAGTCTGAGGCTGTTAACACGGCACCAGTTGGCGATGCAGTCTAGGTCTTCATTGACTAATTTTACTGCCTCCGGTGCATTATTCGGCTCACATTTTAGGTAAATAACTAAGTCGTCCGCGTACAGTAAGTAAGAACAGTGCCGTAGACATTGAGGTAAGCGATTAATGAAAAGAGAAAAGAGAAGAGGACCCAGGACACTGCCCTGCGGAACACCCGCATATAGATTAGATTAGATTAGATTCGTTTATTATGCCAAAGCCTATTTCTAGGCCGAAAGGCAAGAACATAACAGTGTACAAGGATAGCATAGAACATAATAGCATAGAACATAATGGTGTACAACAATAGCATAAGCATAATTATCACACAATAGTGGAAGTTGACACAAGTAGTGAAATAAGCAAAAAGATATAAATATCAATCAATATTCAATCAAGATGATTGAACAAAAAGCAAAAAAAAATATAAATCGACTAAAATATAAATAAAAAGAAACAAGAAACAGGTTTACATTAGGTTTACATTTCTTGCATATAGTGGAAGCGACCCGGATAGCACGCCATTAGTGCCGCGCACAGCTTGTACGCGGTCGCTGAGGTATGAGTGGAACCACCTTAAAACGGTTTCGGAGAAATTCAAGTCGCGTGACACGTGAAGCAGTAGCAGATGGCTGACTGTGTCGAAGGCCTTGGAAAAATCTAAAAAGACAACAATTGTGACCATTCTATTATCAATCGCGATACGGCAGTCGTCGGCCAACCGCAGGACAGCAGTCTGGGTGCTCATTCCCTTCCTGAAACCGGTTTGCCTCGGGTCAAGTAATTGATTGGCTATAAGATAGGCCGTGACCTGGTCAAATACAATGCGTTCCAGCACTTTTGATATTGAGCAGAGCTATGAGATCGGTCTCAGTTCAGATACCGCTGCGGGGTTCCGTGTTTTCGGAATAGGTACCACATGTGCACATTTCCATAAAGTTGGAAACTCACCGGTGCACAATGAGTGATTGAAAAGTTGCACAATCAGCGGCATCAGTTGCGACCTGAAAGTTTTGTAGACCTGGACAGGTAAATCGTCCGAGCCCGCAGCACGAGTAGTAGTCCTGGTAATTGCGTCCCCGATACTGGCAGCGTTGGTCAGCGCGAAGGAAAGTTGCTCAGCCTCAGTCGAGGTAGGGACTAAGGGGAACACTTCATGAAAATCTGGCAATTACGGGCCGGAGGTAAGAGAGCAAAAATATCTATTAATTGCGTCTAATGAAAAGTTGGACGGGATAGTAAAGCTGGATTTCTTAGTCAACCCAAGCCTGTCCATTTCGCTCCAAAAAACGCGTGAATTACTCGATGAGTTGAAACGGGCTTGGATATAGGCAGATTTTGCGTTCTGACATCGCGTTTTCGCCTTCCTACGTAAAGCAGCATATTGTTCATGCAGGCGCGGCACCTTATTACGCTTGAAAGCTCTGTAACATGCATCTCTGTCCCGCATCAGGCCTATGATATCAGGCGCCAGCCAAGGCGCCGGGGGGCGCCTAAATTCTGCTACAAGCAGTGGTACAGCACACTCTAATATATGATTAACGGTTTCATTGAAAGATTCTAGTTGCTCATTCATAGTTAGGGTCGCGGCGAACGCCGAAGCATCAACAAGAGACACTACCTCAGCTGCAGCTGTTAAATCGGCAACACCCCAGGGGCGATACCGAACTACACGCGGCTCAGGCCTGCCATGGCGATATTTATAAGACAAATAGACTAGATCGTGCCCGGACAAAACTGGTGACTCTTCTGCGACTCTTCATTCGCGCTTAGCCCGGATCTGGTGACCCTGAGTTGGCTGCCAACGGATTACTTTGACGAATTTCGAGTAAAAAAAATATTTTCGAGTTTTTGACGTCAGATCCGAGTCGCGGCTAAAACGCGGCAAATCATAAGCCCGGTCCGAGTCTTCTGCGACTCTTCATTCGCGCTTGGCCCGGATCTGGTGACCCTGAGTTGGCTGCCAACGGATTACTTTGACGAATTTCGAGTAAAAAAAATATTTTCGAGTTTTTGACGTCAGATTTGAGTCGCGGCTAAAACGCGACAAATCATAAGCCCGGTCCGAGTCTTCTGCGACTCTTCATTCGCGCTTGGCCCGGATCTGGTGACCCTGAGTTGGCTGCCAACGGATTACTTTGACGAATTTCGAGTAAAAAAAATATTTTCGACTTTTTGACGTCAGATTTGAGTCACGGCTAATACGCGGCAAATTATAAGCCCGGTCCGAGTCTTCTGCGACTCTTCCTTCGCGCTTGGCCCGGACCTGGTGACGCTGAGTTGGCTGCCAACGGATTACTTTGAGGAATTTCGAGTGAAAAAAATATTTTCGAGTTTTTGACGTCAGATTTGAGTCGCGGCTAAAACGCGGCAAATTATAAGCCCGGTCCGAGTCTTTTGCGACTCTTCATTCGCGCTTGGCCCGGATCTGGTGACGCTGAGTTGGCTGCCAACGGATTACTTTGACGAATTTTGAGTAAAAAAAATATTTTCGAGTTTTTGACGTCAGATTTGAGTCGCGGCTAAAACGCGGCGAATTATAAGCCCGGTCCGAGTCTTCTGCGACTCTTCATTCACGCTTGGCCCGGATCTGGTGACGCTGAGTTGGCTGCCAACGGAGTACTTTGACGAATTTCGAGTAAAAAAAATATTTTCGAGTTTTTGACGTCAGATTCGAGTCGCGGCTAAAACGCGGTAAATTATAAGCCCGGTCCGAGTCTTCTGCGACTCTTCATTCGCGCTTGGCCCGGATCTGGTGACGCTGAGTTGGCTGCCAACGGATTACTTTGAGGAATTTCAAGTAAAAAAAATATTTTCGAGTTTTTGACGTCAGATTCGAGTCGCGGCTGAAACGCGGCAAATTATAAGCCCAGTCCGAGTCTTCTGCGACTCTTCATTCGCGCTTGGCCCGGATCTGGTGACGCTGAGTTGGCTGCCAACGGATTACTTTGACGAATTTCGAGTAAAAAAAATATTTTCGAGTTTTTGACGTCAGATTTGAGTCGCGGCTAAAACGCGGCAAATTATAAGCCCGGTCCGAGTCTTCTGCGACTCTTCATTCGCGCTTGGCCCGGATCTGGTGACCCTGAGTTGGCTGCCAACGGATTACTTTGAGGAATTTCGAGTAAAAAAAATATTTTCGAGTTTTTGACGTCAGATTCGAGTCGCGGCTAAAACGCGGCAAATTATAAGCCCGGTCCGAGTCTTCTGCGACTCTTCATTCGGGCTTGGCCCGGATCTGGTGACCCTGAGTTGGCTGCCAACAGATTACTTTGACGAATTTCGAGTAAAAAAAAATATTTTCGAGTTTTTGACGTCAGATTCGAGTCGCGGCTAAAACGCGGCAAATCATAAGCCCGGTCCGAGTCTTCTGCGACTCTTCGTTCGCGCTTGGCCCGGATCTGGTGACCCTGAGTTGGCTGCCAACGGATTACTTCGACGAATTTCGAGTAAAAAAAATATTTTCGAGTTTTTGACGTCAGATTCGAGTCGCGGCTAAAACGCGGCAAATTATAAGCCCGGTCCGAGTCTTCTGCGACTCTTTATTCGCGCTTGGCCCGGATCTGGTGACCCTGAGTTGGCTGCCAACGGATTACTTTGAGGAATTTCGAGTAAAAAAAATGTTTTCGAGTTTTTGACGTCAGATTCGAGTCGCGGCTAAAACGCGGCAAATTATAAGCCCGGTCCGAGTCTTCTGCGACTCTTCATTCGCGCTTGGCCCGGATCTGGTGACGCTGAGTTGGCTGCCAACGGATTACTTTGAGGAATTTCGAGTAAAAAAAATATTTTTGAGTTTTTGACGTCAGATTCGAGTCGCGGCTAAAACGCGGCAAATTATGAGCCCGGTCCGAGTCTTCTGCGACTCTTCATTCGCGCTTGGCCCGGATCTGGTGACGCTGAGTTGGCTGCCAACGGATTACTTTGACGAATTTTGAGTAAAAAAAATATTTTCGAGTTTTTGACGTCAGATTCGAGTCGCGGCTAAAACGCGGCAAATTATGAGCCCGGTCCGAGTCTTCTGCGACTCTTCATTCGCGCTTGGTCCGGATCTGGTGACCCTGAGTTGGCTGCCAACGGATTACTTTGACGAATTTCGAGTAAAAAAAATATTTTCGAGTTTTTGACGTCAGATTCGAGTCGCGGCTAAAACGCGGCAAATCGTAAGCCCGGTCCGAGTCTTCTGCGACTCTTCATTCGCGCTTGGCCCGGATCTGGTGACGTTGAGTTGGCTGCCAACGGATTACTTTGAGGAATTTCGAGTAAGAAAAATATTTTCGAGTTTTTGACGTCAGATTCGAGTCGCGGCTAAAACGCGGCAAATTATAAGCCCGGTCCGAGTCTTCTGCGACTCTTCATTCGCGCTTGGCCCGGATCTGGTGACCCTGAGTTGGCTGCCAACGGATTACTTTGACGAATTTCGAGTAAAAAAAATATTTTCGAGTTTTTGACGTCATATTTGAGTCGCGGCTAAAACGCGGCAAATTATAAGCCCGGTCCGAGTCTTCTGCGACTCTCCCCTCCTGGATAGTTGAGTAGGGCCATGCTAACTATTTGTTGAGATAGCGTGGCAGCCGTTTTTTTTTTAAATTTCAAAAACGGCAAAATTAAAGTTGTCACGACTAATTAGCGGCTAATAAACGGCAAATTATCCATTAGGTCAAATCCTCATATGCCTACTTGGTAGCGTCAACTTAATACACCTCATATCCCAGATCAACGAAGGTTGAAATGGAATCCAAAAAGTAAGGAAGTACTGTTTGTTGGATATGGGGAAAACACAAAGGGATACAGGGGTACGGGTGTACTCTCCAGCAACAGGTATGGTGGAAGTTAAGAGGGATGTTGTATTGTGGCCTGAGCAGCATCAACCTGTACAGGAAGAAAAGGTTACTCTACTGGATCACTCTGAGGAAGATGAAGAACGACGCAACAATCAAGACGAGGGCGATGAGGAACAAGAGGATCAATCAGATCGTCAATCAGGAAGTAGTGTGTTTGAAGAGTGTCGTGACGAGTTAAGTGAGCTAAGTGATTCGAGTGATTCGCAAATAGATTTAAATGCTACGATTGTACGTGAGCCGGGAAAGCGAAAAATTGTAAAACCTAAAAGATATAATGAGTATGAAACAGGCTATCTTAATCTTACGTTAGTATACTTGACGAGCTTACCACGTACGAAGAAGCAGTTCAAAGCGTTCATGCTGATGAGTGGAAGGATGCTATGAATAAAGAATTAGAGGTATTGTGTGAAAATAAAACGTGGACGGTCGTAAAAATGCCTGAAAATAAAAAAATTATTGATAGTAAATGGGTATATAAAATTAATGGAGATAATGACGGAGATCCATTCCAATTTAAAGCACGACTAGTAGCAAGGGGCTTTCAGCAGACAGATGATTGTTTGAGATGTATGAAGTATATGCCCCTGTAGCAAAAATAACTACTTTTAGAATTTTATTAGCTGTGGCAACCAGCAGGGCCGGATTTAGGGGAGGGCAACAGGGGCTGAAGCCCCGGGGCCTCCACACGAGAGGGGCCTCCACAACATCAATGTTGAGGTAAAATTTGCTAACGAATGATATGCAAAATTTGAAGAAAAAAATCACTCTAGAGTTCTGACAAAGAAAAAAAAGTTCTTACACTTTAATGAGGCATTTTGTATTTAAAATATTTCAAAGCGTATTTCTGTCAAAATTGATGGAAAACGCCAACCACGATGAATTCTCCGTTGCATGTGCATTAGGGTGTGTCACTTTTTTCTTTTTTTCTTGGTTTCGGGATCTCACCCCCTCAGTACTTCATACTATATGCCATAATGATGTGGTATGAATTTGAGCTATGTCGGATTTTCTTTAGAGGTTCCTCATCGAGTTTTTCTGTTTTCCATTCATTTAACATAGGAAATTTTGCGACCTTGGACATAATGCCATATATCTTTTGAGTTTTTCATTTTAATTGCGACCAGTATGCGAAGAATCGTTCAGATATATCTACACGATTTTTCGCACCATCATTAATTTTTTTTTTTTTTTCCTCACTCATGCTCTGTAATAAATGACTATAAAATGACTTTGAACAAAGAAAAATTGAAAAAAATGAATAAATAAATAAATAAATGATGGTGCGAAAAATCGTGTAGATATATAATCCCCCGCATAGTGGTCGCAATTAACAAGAAAAACTCAAAAGATATATGGCATTATGTCCAAGGTCGCAAAATTTCCTTTGTTAAGAATGGAAACCAGAAAAACTCGATGAGGAACCTCTAAAAAGAATCCGACACATCTCAAATTCATACTATGTACATCATTATGGCATATAGTATGAGATACTGAGGGGGTGAGAACCCGAAACCAAAAAAAAAAAAGTGACAAGCAACAGATAACTCGCAAAGTTCCATTTGCTCAACATTATAATTTAATTTTGTTTCTTTATATTTTAGAATATCCACATATGTTCGAAAGATTTCATTTGTCTCGCAATAAATTATTAAAATACTGTGCCTCTCTAAATCTGAATCAGCGAAATTTCGCTGATTGTCAGCGAATAGTCGCTGATTGAAATAGCTATAAGTATACCACTGAGAATCAGCGACTATTCGCTGTTTGAATCAGTGAAAAATCATTCCACTGATTCAACCAGTAAATGTTTCAATATTCGAATCAGTGAAACAATATTCCAGGTCTCGTATGGAATGATTTTCACGAGCGTCGTCTTCGTAAGGCTCGTTCATGACGTCTTCGGGGCAGATTGTTGTAATTGTATCTTGAAAAAAGATACGATTATTCAAGTAATGATGCCATAAGACTCGAGGTCATACGGAAAACTCGGCTCCCTTAATTGATGGAGGTTATGTTTGCGTCAAAGATTTCAAACGCTGGTGTGCGTATAAATCGTATATCACGTAAATCGTACTGGAATCTGTATAAGGAATTTCGTTACCTAGCTTGTGCTGTTCCAATGTTGTAGCAGAAAGTCCTCACTGACCCGACGGAAGAAGACCGAAGGACAAGAAACGGACAAATGTCACTGTCTCGAAATTGAAACAGATTCAAATCTGCGAGACTCGCTGATTCGGGCAGCGGAGTTCGCTGATTCCCAGTGAAAATATCGTTCACTGATTAGAATAGCGAAATTTCCGCTGATTCAGATTTAGAGAGTGAAAAAGAGAATTGTTTATCTTGTATAAAAAATAATTAGGGGCCCCCACATCTTCGTTGCCCCAGGGCCTCCACACCTTTAAATCCGGCCCTGGCAACCAGGTTAAGATTAATTGTGCACCAGATGGATGTAAAGAGTGCGTTCTCATACGGAGAAATAGAAGAGGAAGTTTATATGAAGCTACCGAAGAACGCACAAGAGGGTAAAAATTCAGTGTGCAAGTTGAATAAGTCAGTTTATGGATTAAAAAAATCTCCTAAATATTGGAATTTAAAATTCGATAAAGTTATAACGAGGAAAGGTTTTGTCAGATCACAGAATGATTACTGTTTGTATTCCAAGTGTAATTCTGTCTCTAAGATATATCTACTATTCTTTGTAGACGACATACTGATATTAAGTAATCACAACACAGAGGTTCTTGACTTGAAGAGGTATCTAGGGAATATATTTAACATGAAAGATTTGGGATGTGTGTCAAACTATCTAGACATTCGTGTCACGCAAGATATAGAAAGAGGTGTAACCAAGTTAAATCAGGGGGTGATTCTGTAACTTCATAACTGCAGAATAGCTGCAGAAAACAATGTCAATCCATGAAATAGAAGTAGTTCATTGGCAGCCGCCTATTGTTTTTCATGATTTCAGTACTATTTTGCCGTTATTTCCGCTACAGAATCGACCCCCAGACTGCGTATTTGAAGCAGGTGTTACAGAAGTTCGGTATGGAGGACTCAAAGCCGATCATAACTCCCATGGAGAATAAATACCAATTTGTCTGACATCTGCCTGACACGAATGATCTCACATTAGAGTCAAAGTGTCGCAAAATAGTAGGATGTCTTATGTACGTTGTTTTGGGAACAAGGCCAGATTTATGTACAAGCGTAGCGTATTTAAGTAGGCATCAAAATCACGCAAATGAAGAGTTATACAAGGCTTTGAAGCGCGTACTAAGATATGTGAGGCATACATTAGATATGAAGTTAGTTTTTATGAAGAGCCCAGATGTTGAAGCCCTATGCGGATATGTAGACTCCGACTGGGGTAAACGATAGAAAGTCAACATCAGGGTATATATTCAAACTATTTAATTGCACAGTTGCTTGGTCGTCTAGGAAACAGCGAACAATTAGTTTGTCATCGACAGAAGCTGAGTGTATACTGTATAGCACTGATTGCCGGTTGCATAAACGTGGGTTACCCGAACCTTCAAATACCCCGTAGGTAACCCCGCAGATACTACCCGTTCAACCGTTTTTTCATCTGACAGCTGTCATGAATCGCTGTTAACTTCTGACAGTCATGTAGGTTGAACGAGTAGTATCTGCGGAGGTTATTGAAATTTTTGGGTAACCCACCTTTATGCAACCGGGCATGAGTGCAGCAGTCGTTGAAACCTGCTGGTTATTGAAGATAATAAAAGACTTTAGGTTAGTCAACTCAAATCCAGCAGTAATTCATGTAGACAACCAGGCAACTATAAACTTAGAAAATAACCCAGAGAACAATAAGCGAATTAAACACATAGACATAAAGTTTAACTTCATTAAACAAAAGATTGAAGAAGGTATTATTGAAGTGAAGTTTTAAGTCAGAAGAACAAATAGCTGACTTGTTTACAAAGCCACTTCCTCAAATTAAGTTTGATTAAATCGTGTTGTGTCTGTCGTGCTTAATAGTGGGGGAAATACCTGTACACCCCCAATAAACCATAACGTAGAAAAAATAGGGCTAATGTCCGGCCGAAACACGTATATTAAACGTAATCACGTTTAATACACGTGTTGCGGCCGGACATCAGCCCTATTTTTTCTACGTTATGGTTTATTGGGCCTAATATACTTGCTACGGTCGGTTACTACACTCTCCCCTTGTTATTCCATCCACCCAGCTTCGCTCACAAAATCCATACACATTTTCATTAATATATAAGTAGGTATACATATATGGAGACAGGCACCGGACGAGGAGCGCGCGAATCATAACATCGACGGCTCTGACAGCGGCAGCGAAGAAGAGGTAGACAATAACAACAACGAAGAAGCGGCACGCGCTAACATCAACATCAACATCAGAGACCACCGCGCCGCGCCCGAGGACGTTGAGGAACGGGAGGGCGACGGCACAGCGGTAAGGATAAGACCTGAACTACCACCTGTCGGTAATGCACCGGCCCCCGACAACCCCCGGACTGCCGATAGCAGACCGGCTGATGACGCAGCCCCGACCGACGACAACACGCCCGACTGTGACCCGGCCCTGAGAAAGAGGTTCCGAACCCTGTGGGCTGGATCGATGAACAAGAAACCTAGATTGAAAAGGGCTCCTGCTCACATCAACCCAGATACCACGAAAAAGATAGACGACATCCTAAAAGAGGCGATCAGAGAGGTGGAACGCACACGGGCTTCACAAGCTAAGAAGAAGCGCCGAATAAAAGAGGCTATAGGGTAGGTGTCCCAGTTACGGAGGGTGTCCCAATTAAGGTGCCCATCTTCGTTTTCTTTGATTTAAGGAAAACCTGTACTAAATAGAAAGTTCAACGAGTTTTTCTTATGAAGTTCGACTTATAAAGGATCTAAAACGACAAGCTTCAGATATTAAGGCTTTCAATTATCTGTCAATAATTTAATTTTGATCTCGGGCCGACGAATTCGTCGCAATTGTCGTACCTCTCTTAAAAAAAGTGTTAATGAATCGCACTCAGTGAAACGGAAATATATGGAATATTTTCACGAAATACGGTATGAAACTTATAGAGAATGATATTGTAACAATAATATTTGACAAACTAACGAAAAAATATGCAATTCAACCATTTATCGTGATAATAATAGTGGGGACCGCAATCGGTACTGACTATGGCCGTCTGTCCCTATTACGGAGTCCCGCAACTGGGACAGTATTTCGGCTCGTTGTCCCAATTACTGATAGTCGAAACTAAGATGGTAACTGATATGACGATCATTATTTGTCGCTGAAATAACCATAATTTCGTTATTTTATACGACGCTTTAATCGAGGTTGTAACCGTTCGAATAATATTGAGCGATCCACAAATCGTCGAAGAACGAGATGACGTCACACGCCATATATGAAGGACCAGGAGCGTCACTCGAGGACGATCCGTGGCAGAGCGCCAATCGCATCCACTGACACAAGTCCATCCGACTTAGTCATTTCCTATCTTTCGATCAATTCACTAAAATTGGGATTGCGTCAATTAAATTCTGACAAATAAAATTATCAGGTCGACTAAAATTGCTTCCGTGAGATATAAAAATATAAACATTGAAAATCTACTTTTCCACAAACAAAATCAACCAAAAAACTAAATAAAATAGAAGCACGCGAATCGGTAGTCATTTAGTTAGATATAATTAAAATTGAGATCTCAAATCAAACATTTTTCTTTTTGTTATTTTTCTTTTTGTAAATATTTTATAATCAACAGGTTGCAACCATTTGATAATCATCAATTGCTATTAAACAATCTACTATATACCAAACTTCTTCCTTATCTGCTATTTTGATATTTTTCCTTTTCAGAATAGAAACAACAAATATTAGGTAGAGACAGCTTCGGTGTAGATGTGTATACACTCATGCAGGAGTCCCCAGAGTTGGACAAAGGGGCCAGGCTTGGCCCAGCACCGGACCCATGTGAAGTTGGCACCCCACTTTTGCAAAATCGACTTTTTTATCAGAGTTCCGAAACTCTTTCAAAGAGTTCTGGCGTTCCTGATAGGTTTGGAAAATAGTTCTGGCTCGCAGCAATCCAAAAAATCGATTTTGAAAAATGGGGTGCCAACTTCACGGCGCACCCCATTTTCGATTTTTTTTTTTTTTTTTTTTTTTTGGAGTTCCCGATAGTATCCGAAGAGTTCTACAGTTCTAGGTCAATTTCAGCAATAGTTCCGGTCGATAACCATGAAAAAATTAAAAAAAACAAAAAATTGATAGCACCCCATTTTTGTGTTTTTTTGTTTTTTTCCATGGTTTTGAATAGTCTTTGAATAGTTCTACAGTTCCTGCTGAAAAAACTTTTGATATCGTTTTCGAGTGACGAGATATTATGTAACTTTATAATCGCCGTGCTTTGCTTATGAACAAAAATTGATTGCTGAGTTCCGGGAGTTCTGCACGCAGTTCTAAGTAGTCGAGCGAAACTTATATCGATAATCCCGAAGAAATTATTCTATCCGATTGAAAATGAAAATTTGACGAGGATTTTTCGATTTGAAATATTAAAGGATTTTTTTTTCTTAAGACAGTTCCAGGAGTTCTGATCAGAGTTCTGAATAGTTCCGCAATAGTTCCAACGATAATCCCCATGAAATTATTTTGTACGATTGAAAACGAAAATTTAAAACGGATTTTTCGATTCGAAAAATTAGGTCATATTTTTTTTTTTAGAGTTCTAGGAGTTCCGACCAGAGTTCTGAATAGTTTCGCTAGAGTTCTAACGATGATTCGAATACCTTTTCTCGATGTGAGCTGAAATAAAATAGTTGCGTAATTTTTTCAATCCGAATTTTCGAGGGTGAATATTTTTTCGGAAGTTCCACAAGTTTTGCGATGAGTTTTGGGTAGCTTTGCAAGAGTTCCAACGATTATCACAATACTTTCTCTCAACGCGATCAAAAATGAAATACTTCCGTCTATCTTTGAATTGCAAGTTTCGAGGGTAGATATTTTCTCGAAAGTTATATTTAGTTATATATTATATATTATATACCTTCCGAAAGAAACATTTTTCAAGTTTAAATTCTGAAAATGTTTCAGTTTAGTGAATAGAGACTTTTCAACTCGGCAAACTGGAGTCATAACCTGTTGAATCATACGGAGCCTCGATTCTTTTATAGTGACTAGTTGAGCTATGTATTTTCCGGAAGTTTTTATTCAATGCTAGAGTACTGATATCGCAATTCAAAACCAACCACAATATCCAGTAAATTCACGGAAATCAAATTCTTGTCGTGTAAATTTGAACGGCTTCCATACCTGAGCATATTCTGACTTTGGGAGATATGCAGTTTGTGACTATTCTCCCGTCGCAATTGGGCCACTGAACTTGAACGCCTACTGAAACCGAACTGAAACTATTACCGTCAACGTCCCAGTTACCGGACAGTTAAGGCTGACGTCCCAATGGTCGGACATCCATGCGAAAGCGTATTTCTGTCTCTTTTGCACACACTTTCTGTCCGGTAACTGATGGGACCTGTGCGGCGATTGGGACGTTCACGGTACCGATATTATATTCGTAGTACGTACCCAAGCTGACAGATACGAAGAATTCTAGGTATCCCTATCGTTATATAACATAAGTCTTTCCTGTATTTTCAATCTACAGCTGAGGAAATTGTGTTTGGTTGGGTTAAGTTATGTCAGTCGAACGCAGTCATTGCATGCGAGCGACGTCGACAGAGATGTCTAAAATTCTCGCGCTTCATATCGTGAGTGGAGGCGTGTAGAGTTGATGGTAAGTATACGGGCGATGTCACCTCAAATCGGCTGAGAAATGACCTCATATTTTTTGAATCGTTTCAAACTTTTTTTACGTGAAATCTACGGCAAAAAAGTATACCCGTATTTTTTCGTTGGTCCAAAAGTTTTTTTTCTACGCTAGTTTTGTTATTTTTATGAGCAAAAATGTTTATCGATTTTTTTCGCAAACTAAGGCCAGCATTTTTAAAATTCTAAAAAAAAATATGATCGCATTCCTCATTCAATTCTGAGGATGGCGAATTTTTTAAATTGATGGAGCGATTTTTCTACATATATTTTATACAATTTTTTGTTCGGCGCTGCATAAGGTTGCCGCGCCGCGCGCCTCGCTACTACCGCGTCATTCCATGTATGGAAAGCCGCGCGCCACGCCATTGGCCGAGCCCTGTACTACGCGGTGGTAGCGAGAGGCGCGGCGCGGGAACCTGACGCAGCGCCGGACGAATAATTGTAAAAAAATATGTAGAAAAATCGCTCCATCAATTTAAAAAATTCGACATTTTCAGAATTGAATAAGGAATGCGATCATATTTTTTTTAGAATTTGAAAAATGGCCTTAGTTTGCGAAAAAAATCGATAAACATTTTGATTGCTCATAAAAATAACTAAACTATGTTTTTCGAAAAGTTGAAAAATTTTATCGCTATATATAATAAAGTTAAAATTTTATTAAGTGTCTTTCATCGGCTCCAAAACGCGTTTTGGAACATCTCTCTACGATGACGGGGACCCGGAGATATTAATTCTCAAAGCCGCCCGCGCGCCACTTTTACAGTAAAATGCGATAATTCATAATACTAGCGTAGAAAAAAAACTTTTGGACCAACGAAAAAATAGTACGGGTCTACTTTTTTGCCGTAGATTTCACGTAGAAAGAAGTTTAAAACGATTAAAAAAAAACGAGGTCAGAAAACACCCAATATTGGCCGATTTGAGGTGGAATTGCCCATACCGAGAATATTCGGTGAATTCGTCCGCCCTCTTCCTACGGAAAGACCAACACAGGCATGCACTGCGTGCGTGAGGCCCGTTCGGGAGGGGATAGGCAATGCCACTGGTAGCCCATTCCCGAACGGGCCTCATGCACGCGGTGCAGGCCTGTGTTGGTTTTCCCGTAGGAAGGGGGTGGACGAATTCGCCAAATACTCTCGGCAGAAGTTGAGTGAGTCGGGCTCTCGTATGAAGTAGGGAGATACAGCAGCGCGCGCATGTCGTAGGTAGTGGGGAGATACAGTAGCGCGCGCATGTCGTAGGTAGGGGGGAAATACAGCAGCGCGCGCATGTCGTAGGTAGTGGGGCGCTGGTAGTATATAACTGGGTTTGGTCACGAGTCAGCTCCTCTCGCTAATATCTTGGGCATTTTCGACTCTCTTACAATGTTGCAACGCGAATGAAACCAGCCACAAGCAAAACTACGTCAAGATGTATGATAAAGTTCAGCTTCTGTCTATTCTTTCAGACGAAAACTTTAGGGCATTAGATTCTAATGGCAGCCCTTTTCCACCGTCAAATCCTCTATACGGAGAAATTTCAAATAAAATGGCAGAAAATGGTTGTACTATAACCCCCAAACATATATACACAATTTTGAAAAATGCTTACTGCCGTTCAGAAGGCATTTTCAGTGAACACATCTTTCACATGTGATGGAAATGTTTCAAAAAACGACTCCTTAAATGAATCTGTAGATCCCACAGGCGTTCGTGATATTCAGAATTTCCGGTTGATACTTTCTGCAGATCAATGGGCTGAAGTTAGACCAGAAGTAAAAAACTATGGCGGCCGAAGATACGTCGGTTTGAAATCGTTTGCATGGCCACATGTTCTGGCCGCTAGAATATGGGACCAGACGAGATTGCCTTGCTGCTTTTTATTTAAAACATGTAGGGTGTATACTCGCTCGGATGCTAGTTGCTTTGCACGATTCAACGCCACATGTAAAGAGTGCGGCGGAAACCTAAAAGGCTATTTATACGAAAAGCCACGTAAACGAAGGGATGCAGTGTTCGAATGTACAACGACGGGAATTAATACCAAATTCCCACACCGCCGAAAACGACAATTAAAGGGATATCTCAGGGAACAAGTTGCAGGTACCTTAGCGGACGGTAAGAAAGCCGCGGTGTGGCGTATTGAGGAGGCAACTCGCCTTATGGAATTTGGCGATAAAGTCCCCTCTATTTTGTACGATGCGACAGTTTTACGCAAAGCGAAACAGCAGGAACTCGATCATCGCTGGGGATTATCAAATAGCGATCCAATTGATAATCTGCAGCTAGCGAAATATGATCGATGTGTAGGTAGCATCCATGGCATAGGCAAAGACCCGTTTTATTGTATGTACTGGACTAAAGAGCAAATGGCAATCTGCAAACAAGATCAAAAAGTAGCTGGTAAAAGTACGTGGTACATGGCATTAGATGCAACCGGTGGTATAGGAAAAAAAATTAAACTTCCCAATGGAGAGAAGTCACCCCATATATTTCTGTACCAGTGTTTGTCAATCACTGATCATAGAAGTATTCCCGTCTTCCAGATGGTTTCGGCAAGGCAGGACTCTGCTTTTATAGAGCACTTCTTGTTAGAAGTACGCCGAAATGGTGCGCCTGTACCACGTATGGTTGTCACAGATTTTGGGAGCGCTCTATTAGTAGCGTTAGCACGAGCATTTTCCAACTGTACGGATTTAAAGCATTACATGCAAGTTTGCTATGACTTGATTGTCGCGCAAACCCAAACCATCGCACCAAAATGCTTTTTGCGACTTGATGTAAGTCATTTCATCGCAATGATTGCCAGGTGGGACTGCCTCCGAAAGAAACATGGCAAAGTTCGTCAATTCTATATTAGAAGTCTAGCGCATGCTTATAAAATGCAGGATTGTGAAGAATTGACCACTTTTCTGCAGTCTCTTCTTACCGTGGCCCTAAGTGAAGAAGTTGGACTAGACGGAAAAGGCGAGCGCGTTCCTTCGGAGCTTTGTTTGCAAGAGGCGAACAATGTTATTAAAGGTGTAATGATTGACGACAATATAGACAGTGATGATAATGACGAATCTGAGGTAGTTCAGACATCCCGATCCTGGAAAGAATGGAGCCTTTCCATTTTAACCCAAGCGAAAATCGCGGCTTCAATTTCCGAAGTTGGTGACGTCGTGAATGCGTTTTATAATCCGGATGCAGCTGATAAAATAACCAAATTAATGGCTCATTTGCCTCTTTGGACCGGCGTGATGCGCCAATATTTTAAAATTGGCGGTGAAATTGCCACGTCATCTTCTGCGGAAGCAGAATTCTCGGATTTGAAGGTACGGGCAACCTACCAATGAGGATCGACAAATTCGTAATACAACATCTCGATTACGTGAATGGCAAGATGTTGTTAGCATGCGGGCAAACGGACACAAAAAATCCTTTAACTAACAGCTACAAATCAGAGACACCCTGCGAGATTGATGCGAAAATCGAGGACACAGACTGTGAGGGGTCTGGAACTAAAATAATAACTAAGGCCGAATCGTATGACGACAACCATGATTCACATTTCTATGAAACACATAATTCTCTTGAAATTTCTTTGGATGAGCTGGATAAGGTGTCTTCAAAAATTATTTTAGATAAGCAAGATGACGTGACTTTAGAAACACATAATTCTCTTGAAATTTCTTTGGATGAGCTGGATAAGGTGTCTTCAAAAATTAGTTTAGATAAGCAAGATGACGTGACTTTAGAAACTAGTTTAGATAAGCAAGACAACGTGTCCAATGAAGTTGTCGCTGGATTAACCTTTGAAGAAATTAGTGGTTGCGATGATAACTATTGCGAGGACGAGACAAATCCGTTAAACTTTAAGGAAAATTGGCGTGGTCTTGAAAGTGAACGGGTAAAAAAGAAAACTGTTCCGATTGCAACTAAAAATTCCGTAAAATCGTTCAAAAAAAGAACGTATTTAGATGATTGCCCTGACTGGGACTCATTTCACATTAAAAACACGGTCGGTATACCAATCTTGCGTAACGGCAGTTTATGCGACGCTGTGACACTGAATGGCTCAAAAGTGATGGTCCGAAAAACTTGTGCCTTTGATTCCCTTTGCCAGATTATAGCTCACGCAGCTGCGATGTATGATTCGTATAAGGCCATCGTAGTAAAAGTCGAGAATCCAATCATGCAATTAGCGCATACAATCTTGTCGCGTGGTAAAATATACGCGCAAGATTACGTAAAAAGAGCGGATATCCTCTATAACGTTGGAATTTTCAAGATTATAACCTTTACGCGAAGTGTTAAGTCAATGGATACACACTGTAATGTTGCTCAGCTAGCTGAAAATCTCTTAAAGAATCCGCCGAGCTTGTACAGACGTAAGAATTGTATAACATGCAAGTCGGAAATTACCCGTTCGTTTTCTACTATTTCCGTTAACGTCGATATCCTCCTTAAGCGTGGTCTTGGCTTCGTTCAAAACGCAGTGGATGACATATTAAATGGGTCACGTATAACATGCAAGGGTTGTACATCTCCTTGCATTGTGACTGAAACGTATGGTCCACATCTCATTATAGACACGAGTGTTCTAACCGACCCAAATTATTTGATGGGTATGCAAATGGAACCGCGAACTTATGAATTGAATTCTATAATGAAGCAGTTGACAGTGGGTAACAGCAATTATGAATTAGCTGGGGTAGCATGGTATAAGCAGGCTATCGAACACTATGTGGCTGTAGTCCATGCTAATTCAAATTGGTATCAGTATGATGATTTGACAGTGAAACGAACTCAATTAGAGGCAAGTGTTAAAATAGTACCACATGTGATAATGTACGTACTAAAATAAATCGTGCTCATCATTGGATACTTCGTGTTACCACAGATCTCGGTCAAATCTCCTATGAATGATCAATCCAAAGAAAGACATAATGAAAATGTTCATGTGAAATATTCTAAAAATATATATATATAAAAAATCAATATTTAACCTTACGCTGTTATGATTATGTGTACTAAATATGCTATGTAGGTCTGGCGTTGTGATTCTGAAAATTTAACTATTATTGTTTTCGTATGATCTGTGTTTTAATTTAATTGATATTATCACTATTATTTACTCTATAATCTATATTTGATATTTTTTAACGTTACGCTGTTATGATTATGTGTACTAAATATGCTATGTAGGAAAGCAAGGTCTGGCGTTGTGATTCTGAAAATTTAACCATTATTCTTTTCATATGATCTATGTTTGAATTTAATCAATGTTATCACTATTATTTACCCTATAATCTATATTTGATAAGAGATTTATTGATTACTATTATTGCTATTTGAGTTGCAGTATTTGTCAGTTGTTATGGCATGCCTTTGCTGTATGTTGTGTTAGTTGTGGCAACCACTCTGTCATTTTCTCATATCAGTCTTCGAAAACGGCATACAAAACAAAATTACCGAAAGTATCAAAGCAAGGAAAAAAAAATGCTGGATGTATGTTGGAATGGAAAAAATTAACACAGGAACATAAAACATCATGACGTAAGAAAAAAAATATACCGTGATGATAAATAAAAAAAAACAAATAATAAAAAAAAATAAAATAAAATATGGAAAAAAAGTTGAAAAAATTAAAAAAAAATTGCAAGAAAAAAAAAAATTTGGTTAGAAAAATAGAAAAAAAAAAATGAAAAAATAAATAAAAAACGGGGTGCAAAATCGGACTAGGAAGCCTCCTCGTGGCGCACCCTGGGTGTACATACTGTCTGTGCAGCTAATCCTAGCCGCAAGGGTGATGCAAACATAAATACTTTCTGAAATTTCGAAATGCTATATCCGAGCTATATCTAAAAAATCATCGTGACTTTTTTGAATTAGAAGTTGTTGACCTTGATTTTGAAATCATGGATCCCGAAAATTAATCCGGATAGGTACTGAGTTTCATGCGAATTTGATTATGTTCTGTCAATTCAGGTCTGCCGTATTAGATCTGCCGTTCTGAATTTAACATTCATTTAAGTTAGGTTCGAGATCGGTGATCGAAAAAATACACGACAACCATTCTTTACACGGATTGGATTGGATCGTTAGAACTCTTGCAAAGCTACCCACAACTCATCGCAGAACTCGTGGAACTTCCGAAAAAATATTCACCCTCGAAAATTCGGATTAAAAAAATGACGCAACTATTTTATTTCAGCTCGCATCGAGACAAGGTATTCGAATCATCGTTAGAACTCTAGCGAAACTATTCAGAACTCCAATCAGAACTCCTGGAACTCTAAAAAAAAAAAAAAATGACCTAATTTTTCGAATCGAAAAATCCGTTTTAAATTTTCGTTTTCCATCGTACAAAATAATTTCATGGGGATTATCGTTGGAACTATTGCGGAACTGTTCAGAACTCTGATCAGAACTCCTGGAACTCTGAAAAAAAAAATGACCTGATTTTTCGAATCGAAAAATTCGTGTCAAGTTTTCGTTTTCAATCGTACAGAATAATTTCATGGGGATTATCGTTGGAACTATTGCGGAACTGTTCAGAACTCTGATCAGAACTCCTGGATCTCTGAAAAAAAAAATGACCTGATTTTTCGAATCGAAAAATCCGTTTTAAATTTTCGTTTTCAATCGTACAAAATAATTTCATGGGGATTATCGTTGGAACTATTGCGGAACTGTTCAGAACTCTGATCAGAACTCCTGGAACTGTCTTAAGAAAAAAAAATCCTTTAATATTTCAAATCGAAAAATCCTCGTCAAATTTTCATTTTCAATCGGATAGAATAATTTCTTCGGGATTATCGATATAAGTTTCGCTCGACTACTTAGAACTGCGTGCAGAACTCCCGGAACTCAGCAATCAATTTTTGTTCATAAGCAAAGCACGGCGATTATAAAGTTACATAATATCTCGTCACTCGAAAACGATATCAAAAGTTTTTTCAGCAGGAACTGTAGAACTATTCAAAGACTATTCAAAACCATGGAAAAAAACAAAAAAACACAAAAATGGGGTGCTATCAATTTTTTGTTTTTTTTTTAATTTTTTCATGGTTATCGACCGGAACTATTGCTGAAATTGACCTAGAACTGTAGAACTCTTCGGATACTATCGGGAACTCCAAAAAAAAAAAAAAAAAAAAAAAATCGAAAATGGGGTGCGCCGTGAAGTTGGCACCCCATTTTTCAAAATCGATTTTTTGGATTGCTGCGAGCCAGAACTATTTTCCAAACCTATCAGGAACTCCAGAACTCTTTGAAAGAGTTTCGGAACTCTGATAAAAAAGTCGATTTTGCAAAAGTGGGGTGCCAACTTCACATGGGTCAGCACCGGGAACCCAGCTTCGGCGTCCCTATATTGGCCCATGC
This sequence comes from Tenthredo mesomela, assembly GCA_943736025.1. Classification (NCBI taxonomy): domain Eukaryota; kingdom Metazoa; phylum Arthropoda; class Insecta; order Hymenoptera; family Tenthredinidae; genus Tenthredo; species Tenthredo mesomela. The sequence continues at coordinate 22,434,960 of OX031013.1, read as the reverse complement.
TTGGATCATAACTGGATACTCAACCTTGGCCATTCCTATGATTAGCCAACCTTGGCCCAAAACTGGCTAACCCATGTTCGGCCATTTCTATGGTAGCCCAATCTTGGACCAAGACTGCGAGACCCAGCTTTGAAGTCTAGGCCAGTCTTGCTATCCAAGCTTGGCCCGAGATTATCATTTCAGACTTCTACCAAGGCTGGGCCAAGACTGGTTTACAAGCTTGGGCCAGAGTTCTACAGCCCGCACGGAAATATATATATGCGAAAAATATATGCAACATATATGTCGCACTTGTAACATATATGTGCGCAAAATCCAAAGATGTTCGCATATATTATAACATATATGTACGCATTTACATATATGTATCCTATATGTTAGATGAATTTTACATAGTGTTGACATCTATGTCGACATACATGTCACTACATGTATGTTGACATTTATATCAAACTTACAAAAAATAAATGTTACTTATATTTTAGCGCAAAAAACAAATATGTCGCATATATTTTTCGCATTTATATATTTCCGTGCGGGAGAGTTGGGCCAAGCCTGGGCCAAGCTTGGGCCCGTCGTACTTTCTTGTTGGAGTGCACTAGCATTGGTAGAGCGATAATTGCTATCCGTGTCTAAGGTGTACGAATTGAACCCAAGTCTGAAAGACAGACACGGACACAAAGTGTTCCTGTTCTGGAGGTCAGCGGCTCTGGTAGAGGTTTAATACCTATCCGAGTCCGCATCGTAAAACAGACGAATGAGTATTTACTTTTTAATCTACAGACGTTCCTATAATTAATTTCGGGACAAAGAAATCCACAATAACGGAGTTTTGACGATCATTCTGATCATATAAAACTCACAAACGTTACAAGGTCTGTCTGCTTCTGAATTCCCTTGAATTTTCCTCGACATCACTGTCTCATACGGTCCTTCGACGGCGTTCACGTATAACCTAGTGACCAAGGTCCTCAAGGAGGCAGCGGGCGAAGTGGGACTGGACCTGAACGAGAGGAAGTGCGCCGTTTACAATAGGGAAGAAGAGGGAGAAGAGAACGACGACGACGCAGCAGAACCTGAAATCCCGTTCCTCCCGAACACCAGAGAGGGATACAAATACCTGGGTATTCACCAGGTGGAACGGGATACCGCCTTGAACGCTGAGATGATAAGGGAAAAAGCCCTGGCAAAGACGAGAGAGATCTTTGACTCGAAAATTGCTCCTGCCCAGAAAGCGCAGCTCTACAACTCGACGGTAGCACCAGCGGCGGTGTATGTGATGGGGAATCTTTACCCGAACGAGTCCAGGGGTACCACAATCAAAAGATGCCGAGATCTAGACACCGAAGTAAGAAAGCTTCTAGTAGACATGAAGCAGAGAGGCAGAACGACCTCTAGGCCGACAGTCTACCTCCCCCCAACTTCGCACGGAGGTATGGGGTTAAAACACCTCGGAGAAGAAGCTGAGTTACAACTGGTGAGGAGGGGAATATACCTGAAGGCACACCCGGATATGGCAGATACGAGAGAGACGTATGAGAGGCTGGCACGAGCCCAGTGGCGAAACCCGATCACAGATGCCGAGGCGGTAGTACGGAAATAAGAGGTGGAAATACCGGAGAGGCGAGAGGACGAGGGACTCACGGCATACGCCAGAAGGGCAACGGCAGTAGTGGCCGCCGAACAACAGCGGCACTGGGAACTAGATTGGAAGGCAGCCTCGAGATATGCGAGGGTCGCGACCGACCCTAACACAAAGGTCACGTACCCGGCAGCTACGACTCTGGTAATGGAAGGGTGGATACTGGCGGTAGCCAGGTTAGCTGCGGAGGACCAGGTGCAGGGGCTGGGAGCCCACCCAGAGCCGAGGAAAAGGTGCAGAAGGGGGTGCGACGCCGATGAAACTCCGTACCACGTGATCACTACATGCATATCACCCGAACTGACAGCTAGACACGACCACGTAGTTTACCGAGTCCTCCTCGCCATCCTAGACGCCACGGACGCCCCGGCGGAGGTATGAGCGATGCTAAATTACGGAATTCCAGCGCTCTACGCCGAATACAGCTGCGAAGGAAGAAACATCAAATTCCGAACCAGAGGAAGGGTGACTACAGACCCACAGATGTTCCACAATCGACCTGACATAGTACTCTACTCCATATGACCAACCCGGACGAGGTACTGATCCTAGAGGTCGCAGTCTCGAGCCTCCAAAACATCGCGCTCCAGGAAAGGATAAAGAGGGTGGGATACACCAGGAATTCCACGGTCCATATAATGGTGATGGGCAAGAAATATCGATATTTTGTGAGTATCGATATTGACCTTACGATATATCGATAATCTGGTATCGTTACTGGTCTTTCGATATATCGCTGATATCGATACTTTCGCGTCCGATATTGACAGTTCAGTTGAATTTGTTTAGGCACGCATATTCACATTTTAGTCTTACACCTGCGTCTATTTTATGTATGTATTGTATTTCATGTGTATTTCATGTATGCTTCAAATTTTAATACATATATATGGGAAGATATTGTTCACCCTTCTGAAAATAATCGATTAAAACCGATTCAGAACGATTAGGAACGATCAAAAGATGAATTGTTTTGAATCGTTTGCAATAGGGGCAAGCTTTTCTCAATCGATCGGAATCGTGCTCAATCGTGTGACCAGGGCCGGCGAAACGTGTCTGGTAGGTCTGGTCGTTCCAGACCTCGGACTTTAGCGGGTATGGAATTCCATACCTCAAATTTTGAGTCTGTATTCACTTTTTTCAGTTTTTCTGTAAAATGTTTGAAATGCTGCTAAGCCTGGGACAAAAATCTTCCTTCGCATTTTGAAAATACCCAAAAATTCACCCCCCCCCCCCCCCCCCCCCCCCCCCATAATCCTGATTCCAGACCTCGGAAAATTGTTCTCCGGCGGCCCTGATCGTGTCATGCGTGTTTGGGGTTAGAAATATACTCTATCGTTTTTAATGGGGACCGTTCTCAATCGATCGGAATCGTGCTCAATCGGGCTCAATGAATAATTACTTGTTTCACTTTTTTCATGTATAAAACGTATTTATTTCATTATTTGCTGGTTTCCAAAAAATTGAAATAGATCCCCATTATAAAAAAAACAGATTCGTCGGTTAACGAAAGTAAATTATTGATTTATTTTAAAACAACAGAAACTCTCGAAAAAATGTCCACTCTTATTCAAACATGCAGTATAATTTTCAAGTATAAAATAATGTATAGAACATAATATAATAAACGATAGAATAATCAACTATATTAAATAACATAAATCATGTGCAACGATCCCTCGTACAAAGATATAATAGTTTATGCAGTCTACTGGATTATTTTCACTGTTATTTAACAATTACAATTTACAATATCTACATTTGCCAAACCTAAATCAGTTCCAACAATCTCTATCACAAAGACCAGCTGTTTCTGCAGTTTACTGGATTTCTATCGTTTGTGGCAAGTGAGATACATAAGCACTCTCTTCACATTGAATAAATATTAATTTTTCTTTGATGTCATCTGTCGGAATCAAGGCTGTATTATCTTCTTTTAGGACTACTTTCAGTGTGTGTCGCACCACTGTATCAGGAACCGTCGTTAGCTGAACTATTCGCAAGTAGCATGTCATTTCAGTTCTTATAATATCCAGAATTTCAATTACTCGACCAAAAATCGTGTTGAAAACAGTGTCGTTTCTTCTGCTAGGAAGAGTATTTTCTATACTTTTGTACACGCAACCTTTGTACATGCATTTCTTGAACGATTCACCTACAAGTATTCCATTGTTTGTAGGATGATTAATTTCAACAGGTGCACCTCTACCGCAAAATGTGACACCATAGGGACTTCCTCTAACATATGTCGATAATGGAGCATAAGAGAAAATGCTTCGACAATACTCCCTAGCAATTTCAGAATGAAAAATCTCTTGCGAAATTTCAAATTTGTAATGCAGAATGTCTAACGCTTTTCTAGCCATTTGCTGTTCTGGTTTTTTAGAACCCAATACATACTGCTTCAAAATATGTAAATGACTTTCGAAGATGAAAGCTGAGGTTGCCCAGAGGCGGCCAGAATGGCCAACAGATTCAACAACATGCAATAAAGTGTGCACATTAAAAGTCATTTGCTCCAGCCCATAGAGAATTTCAAACTGTCCGACAAATTGTATCATGTCAGTTTCGCAAACGATTAACTCCTCCTCTGTAATCTCCACCTTTAACTAAGTGAACGTAGTATTTACAAGTAAGTTGAAATGCTCTAAGCAATCTGCCGATAAATAATCACGTAAGACGGGTACGCCGAAGAACAGTAGCCATGATCTCCATTCCGAGGCTTTCCACTTCGATTTCGTAGCAAATCCTCGCGGAAGTCTGTGATTCTCGAGAATCGTATGAACTGAACTCATCAGTTTATTAATATTTTCCACATCTCGTGCAGATAGAAAACCATTTTTAACCCATATCTCCCACAGTTGTTCAACTACTCCGATAAGGACACAGTGCATGTATTCGAGTGGAAAGCCCCAAACGATATCGAACAATACATTCAGATCTAATAAACTCGAATGACCTTCAACTCCGCTTATGAATGTATTACGAATGTTCCTCGGGTTTCTCATACCTTCTTGGCGTCGCTCTACATTACGAACATCTTCTAAATGGGATTCGTGAGATCTCAGTACAAAGTCTGGATCAAACGGAAATCTAATACCTTTAACATAGAAGCCTTTTTGGTAACACCAACTACATGAGTATTATCCATTATACTGGAGCCTATTTTGTAGAATAGGTCTAGCGACAGAATCGACGACTGCACAGAGAGGTTTGATGATAAATCTTATACGTTCATTTCCAAGTTTTAATACGATCCCTTGCGTACTCAATGACTCAAGTTGTTCATTAAATTTTCGTAAAAAAGAATTCATCAAATTAGGCTTTGGTTCTTTATCAGTCATCATTACTCCTGCTACCATAATATATTTGAATCGCCGAGGGAAAGGTAATTCGTTTATCTGCAAAAGACAAGCCCAAAAACTCTCGCTTCCACTGCGCTTGAGAATGGCACCGTCTAGGAAAAAGTTGATTGTTAATACGTGGTTCAAATTGTTAGGATTAACGTTGTTGTAAAGAGTTCCATCTTGAACATCTTTAATACTATTACCAATAGCGTTACCACGAGGTGGGGCTCTATACAACTGTCGTAACGCAGTTTTAACATTTATATGTGTGAATAAACGTTCTATTTGGTTTCTTAGAATGAAGGTTGCCTTCTTGGTATCGCGGCTGTTTACAAACTCAGTAATCTGCGAAAAAATTTCGAGTCTTTTATTCATCATTTTTCTTTGACCAAAAAATGTCAGTATTTTTGATTATGATAATATAATCAGCCTTGGTTGATCAACCGCGAAATTGACATGCTATTCTCATTTTATCACTCATTATTGCCTCTTAACACAGACGAACAACTTAATTTCAATATATTATTCACACCATGTAGAAGTCTCGTTAAACATCTGCTAGAGCTACCAAAATCCAGCAACAAATACTTCAAAAGCAGACGGAAGTACGTGCTAAATGTCACGCAGTACCATTCAAATCACCACTCCCCAATGCAACGCATACTGGACGAATTGAAACAAAGAAACAAAAAGTTCAAAACAAAAGCTCAAAAGGAGATGCTTCATCCATACAAAAGAATCTTTATCGAGCCCCAGTAGCATCCTTGCCAGCAGTACCTTCTGAACCAGTTACTCCATTCACAAACTCAAAAACTGTTTCTTCTTCTAACCTGCAGACATTGAAAAGTAATGCAATTCCAATCATTTCTGGAAGTGTAAAGACCAGCCTGCCACACAAAAATAAGATAATCCTATTATCCGATGAATATATGGCTGGAGATATACCGACGAACAGTCTTCCACTCGATACTATCACTGCAGATGAAAATCATTTTTCACAAAGACCGGTCGAGTCTTCATTATCAGCCTCTACGGATTCAGAAGTCTCATCGGCAAATACAGTGGACAGAGGTCTTTCAAAACATAGTAGAGCAACAAATAAACAGTTGCCATTCACTCTTGACAAAAGTAACTCTCAGATCGACCTATCCCGCCAAAAGCATATTAAAACTATGACATCCACTGTTCCACAAAAATGTACAGAAACAAGTGGACCTACTAACAATTATAAAGAAAATGAATTACAAACTCTGATTCTTGGAGAGGAAAGCAATTCATCAACGACAAAAACCCATTGCCAACACAATTTGCCAATTACGAGTATTAAGATCTGAGACAACAATTTCCAATCTCACTCAACTGCTGGATCAACAGATAAAAGCGAATGACGAGCTGCAATTAGAATTAAGAGACCTGCGTGAAAGGAAGAACGAATTACATCAGAAACTGGAAAATAGTTTTGAAGAAATTCAAGGTACAAATATCAATGCAAGGCTGCCATTCATTTGCTGCAAACGCACAACCGACGGTTTGAATTGGTACAGCTTGAGGTGATTGTGCGGGTGAATGCAAATGACGACTCGGTTATTTATATGTACACGTAGTATAAGGTTTATTTTACAATAAGTTATTATTTACAAGAATGTATATTTTGGAGCGATATTAACAAATATTAGAAAAGTAATAGGTGAGAGGTCGAGTGCTCGGGTCGAGTGGACTGATCGACTGCTCTACACGAAAGTTAGTTAAAGACTGTGGCATCGGCATGTACGTAGGTAGTTAAGTACATACGTGCCGAAACGTAATAATAGAAAAAGATAGAAAAGGTTTTTGAAAAGAATGACAAAGTCGGAAAAACCGGGACCTGGGGAAAGTCGCCTCGCCAGCGATGTCTGGTCGCCAGATTTTATATGACCTCGCGGTGCTGGTCGAGTACGACCCTTCCAGGTACCGCGGTATTTGGAAAAACCCGAAAAAGGTTCGCGGGTAGCGAAAGTGAAAAACTATGAACAATAGCGAAAGTAGAGAAATAGAAAGAACAGAAAAATATTTACAACTTCAAGATGTGTTCGTATATACGGTTAGGTTCAGTGTATAGAATGCCTGTGTAGTGAATGTGTGAATGTGTGAGTGGCATAGGCGTATGTGGAGACATAGTCGCCACAAGCTAAATATAAGAACGTATGATTGACAATAATCACAATATTATTCATTTTCAGCTCGGATCTTCGACAATAATAATAAACCAACTCCCGCATCGTCATACCCTCCTACAGGATTTGTGAGAACATCTGATAAGCATGTATATTTTTTAATTACATAAGTTATGAAGCTTACAGTGATGATGCTTGTTCATAGATGTATATTTTTATTATACTTTAAATACTTAAACAAAACTGATTATAGGTTCATTTGGGCAGAGGGGTTTGGGTACCACAAATCAAATTCAATGAAGCGTGTAATGTGAATTCACCTTCATTATTCGTTAAACTCCTATGCGATATGTTATTTACATCAGAGGAGTTGAAAGGATTGACAATCACAGGAACCGATAGCAATAGAAGGCGAGGTGGCTCAAGGGTTCCAAAAAGATTAAAGCCAACCAGAGTTTTGGCTATAAAAGGTTATATCTCATTTATGCTATTATTTAATTTTTGTTTTATTTCATTCATATATCATTGTTCTTTTTTTTTTTTTTTTTGTAATTAAGAGGATCTTACAGCGCAGCGAAGGAAAGTTTCCGCGAAAAGTTCCTTGCGTCTAGACTTTCATGGCAGAAAATTGAGTTTTTTTCTATACATAGATACTATAAGCATCATATACAACGTAACGTAGACCTTTTTCATTGGGACCTTTTCTACACCTTTGAAAAATGAAAAACTATTTTTTTCCAAATTTCAGTATAGGCCCCCCTTTAATTTCGACCATTATATCGATGGCTCCTAATGAGAAACACTCAACTCGCGTGGTTTTGTAATCTGTATCTCGCGAGTTAAGTCCTTTTTTATTCGGAGCCATTGATATGAGAATTATAGAGTACGTTCCGTGATTTTCCAGATATCACGAAATACTGGCTGGAAACGCTCAAGTTTTCAGAAGAAGCTGTGGACGTTCAAGTCAGTAAGGTGAAGGATCACATTTCCAGCAAAATTGCAGAGTTGCAGACAGGTCCGAGGAAAAGTACTCATCCAATCCATTCTACAAATATCCGAACATTATCTCCCAAAACCAAACGACTATCATCCTAGTGTGCAATAATTACTTCATTTCCAGACCATGGATTGAAGCGCCAAACAAAAATCGACGAGGAAGGAAACATATCTGATCCAGAGTCATCAACAGCGGATAAAAGCCAGAAATTGTTGACTGTTAGAGACCTGAATCCAGTCGATGGGGATTCCGAGTTTACAAATAAATATATGCCTAATCGTGATAACGAATCTGCTGGACTGATCGAACATGACTCCTGCAGTGAGGACGACGCCCATATCTTAGATGATAATTCCAATTTGATAATATCTGATCCAAATAAATTAGAATGGGAGCATTAAGAAGGGTTGAAGACATGGATTATTCCAGCGAATAAGCAAAAATCGAATTTGTTCCGATATTTTTCATCACGTTGCTCGTGGTCTCAGAATTGCGTACTTTCTGGTCGCTATCACGAGCTGCGTGTTTTCTATACATCAACGCAACACCTGCACAATTTTAATTCAGAGATATCCCTTCCCAGCAAACATAGAGTGCAGGGCCATTGCTAGTTAGGTGGAGGAATGCCGATACTTGAGTTGCCGAACACCGAAAGAAATTTATTCTTATTTCTAGTACGGTAACATACTAATCGTATATACTAATGAAATCCTCTAAATGTTTAGTATATTTTTATGTAGAATGCTAGAGTATTAGAATATCCTCTTAAAGTTAGTATATGCCATCTATTAAGGTGTGACCACGTGATCAAAACTTGTCGCATTTTGCATATGGCCGCGTCCAGGTCCTGCATCGTGTCGTGCGTCGCGTTGTCTTTGAGTGTGAGTGATCAAGTTATATTTTTCATTCGAAAAAATGGACGAAGTCGTGAAGTGGCTCATCAAAAACGATCCAGGCGAACTGGTCGAAACATTTGAACGTAAGTAAACCTAAGATTCTGAGTATAAAATAATTTTTTCCAAATTACTGCTACGCTCTGAGAAAACGTTCTAGTGACTCAGTTTTTCTACAGTTGATTAGTGATATTTTGATACAAAGTTCATGATTTTTCCAGATTTTATGTCCTCCGCTGAACATAAATTCAGTCCATCGAAGAAAAAACAGTTGTCGTAGGGTACAGGCTGCTGCGTTGGATGAAATTTCTTCAACTTTAAACCAATAATATTTGATGAATTGTTTGAGACACAGAAATTTTGTATTGTAAGAATTTTTTTTCCATCTTTCTGGAAAAAATGTTTTAAAACCAACACTTTTAATACGAATAAATATCTATATAAATATAAATATATTTCCTAAATTTGTTGAACATTTTTTTGTCTTTAATTTAATTAATTATCTCATAGTCTTGTATGATTGAAAAGTTTATAATATAAATAATAAATATACATATATATTATAAAAATATAAAAAAATATATGAATATAATTTAGTATACATATATATAGGTACATAAATATATTATACCAGGAATGTAAAATATGAATATAAAATAAAAATAAAGAGATTATTTTATAATTTCACTGATTCCTTTCTGAATATAACATACTAAACTTAGATTAGAGGATATTCTTAAAGCTAGTATGTATTCACATGAGTATGTGTTTATTAAATTATTCTCCTCTAAAGATTAGAAAATATACTTACCGCCTATTTTAGACGGAAATATACTAAGTTTCAGTATATTATACTAACTTTGAGAATAAATTTCTTTCGGTGAACCGCTGCCGGAAGACTTGTGATGGCCATGCACCCTGGTGTCACAGTGGCCGACAGCTGGGCCAGCGCAGGGCCAGAAACGGCCCAAATTGGTTGTCGGGCAGTCGTCAATGGCCCAACAAGAGCCCAATATTGATCAGCCGATGACCCGATCATTCGATATTTTTTATTTTCAATATTATCCGGACAAAAAATATTTTTTTCACTAAAAGTTGATTCTTTTTCGAGCGGTAGAGCAAAGTTCATATTCCCAGGATGTTAGAAATTAGCTATTCGAAGACTAATTAGATGTATTCATGTGGGTCACCCATCCGAATTCTGGCTGCAGTTGAAATTGCTCAACTTCGTTGATCGTATGACGTCCAGTGTTGATCTGCACCCAAACGTCGCAGAGTGTACTAATTCGAAATTTTTTTTTTCAAAATCGTAGAACTTTTGATAGAGTATACATAGAGAGATGGGACAAACGGCATTTTAAAGAGAAAGTAATTCCACATAGAGGAAAAATAGTCCGTCCAACCGCGAATGAACTTTTGACCTTGAAAAAAATGGTCAAAATATCGATTTTTTATTAAAATTTTGTGTTTCTATTTTTGTAACTATGTGAGGTTATAACAGTACGTTATCCGATCAACTATACCTAAGCTGCTGCAAAAAAAGAATCTAAAACCATTTTTAAAAATATTCCAACACCCTTCAGTGCTGGAAGAAAGAAGCCCAAAGTAAGGCTTCTGATAACAAGGACAACAAAATGAACTGGGAAAAGTTCTCCGACAAAACCAGGTGCTATATATGTTTTTTGGTGCATTGATTACGAATTTGGGGTCCGTTTGACTCCTGCACGTCAGGTTCGAGGTCATTCGAAGGTCAAATGTTTTATTCACACGAAACCTTAATTTTTTACTGCAAATTTGGAAAGAGCGGTAAATTGTACGTCCATATACCTATAAATATATATATAAAAAAATTTCATGTACATATATTATATATATTATATATTATATATACGTCTATAAAATTTTTCTTCACATGAACACCAATGGTTAAGTGAAGGTTTTTATTGTTATTGATATATGACTTGATCATCGTACGTAGTAGTTTTTACGTTAGCTAGTGACTTAATAATGCGGAGATCCACCTTACAAATATGATAGAAGTCACAAAAATCAGAAAATGCCATAATTTGCATTTTAATAGTCGATGTATTCTTATGAATGTCAAGTACATGATAAATAAGTAAAATACAAAAATAATAAAATAAGCGAAAAAGAAGAGCTTAAAAAAAAAGCTCTAAATATTATTTTTCTATTTTTACTCATTTATGACGAATTCTTCCAGATCAGATGTGACTGTCTCTTGATTCTTGACCTTTTTTCGTTTTTCAATCAAAATCAGCGATATCAGTGGGTCGGATAAATAGACTGCCCTTCTAAAAACATCATTCAATCGATTTTCTCTACTATTTTGGCGGGCATGGGAGGTCATATTTTTTCGATATAATTTATGCCACGATTCATTGGCATCTTCTGCATAATACGCTACCGCAAGAGGCAATTGACGAGCAATGTCACATCCGTGTACGAGAAGCTTATGCATTGTTGGGCTCATTCGAGCATTTGGAAAAATTCCGAAGTACAAAATATATGTTAACCAGCAATATTGTTCAAATTCATCTACTTTTAGTTTTTGCTTGCTTTTAAAAACCGACAATATTTTCGCGCTTCGTTCAACAAATTCCAAATCAATTTCCAAAGCTTCAGCAAAAGCTTTCGGATCTGCAAAACATCTTCTAGCAACATTGCCTGTATTAGTTGTTCCATGGCCCTGTAGAACTTGATCAACTCTTACTCCTATTCTGTCATAGATTCTTTTCTGAACAATCGATTTCCGTACTTCAAATGCCTCTAAAATGAATAAACGATACGATTATAAACCAAATCCCATTGTAGTTATCAGTTCTAAATGCATCAAGTCCTGTTCTGCCCAGTCAGGAGATACCCTGATGCAAAATCGATCAGCGGATTTGTTCAACATATTTTGAAGAGAGACTACTACTTCAATCTCTTATGGGCCTTTTTTTTTTTCTTTGGCATTTGTGGAAGACAATCAGCCATTTCACCAGAAACTCGTGGTTTTGTATTTGTGTCATTGCTATGGTTAAAATAAAAGATTAAAAAAAAAAAAAAGAAATACAAGATTCAGAATTTTCTTTTTTTATTTTGATTTTCAATTTTTATCATAAGTGTTGTATTGTAACTATGTGGACAATTGTAATAACGTAGTCTCGGTCGATATGTTTTCTTGTTATATTAAAAGCACAGAACAGGATAACTAAGCTTTCAAGGTGAGTTCCATTCATTCAACATAAGATTAGGGTGAGTTTCATTGTTCATTCAACACAGGAATTTGTAGATAAAATTTTTTTTACGAAATACGATATTTTTCCAAGTAGTACAATATTTGTGAAGTATTCGATATTCCAAAATTTATAATGGATGTCATTTTTCATATAATTTCATGTCAAAGACTTTTTATATATTTATATTTGAATATAAATATAAATAATATACATGACATATTTATATTTATATTTTATTTATTTATTTATTTAGTATGAAACGGAACCCTTGCAATGACACAAATAAAAAACCACGTGGTCGTCCACGGAAAAAAAGTAAAAAGAGTGTTAATACTGGAAGGAAATGTGCACTTGTAGACCATGCGTCAGTGACTACCGAATATAGACGTGCCCATGAACTGCTAGCATCCAATCGGTACAATCTTAATGTGATAGAACTGGCTGCTAAGCTTGGAAAGAAAAAATTTGATGAATCTGAGAGTGAAAACACAGTTAATGCAAAAGAAACAGAGAAATATACTAGACATACACCTGAAACTGCTCTAGCTTTCTATTTAGAATATGATTATACTGCTAATAGCTACAAAGCTTTAGTCAGTGATGCAAGACAAAGAGATTGTCCTATATATCCTGCTTATGAAATTGTTTCTGGTGCAATGGCTGATTGTCTTCCACAAATGCCAAAGAAAAAAAAAGGTACAGAAGAGATCGAAGTATTAGTCTCTCTTCAAAATATGTTAAACAAATCCGCTGAGCGATTATGCAGCAGCGTATCTCGTGACTGGGCAGAACAGGACTTGATCCATTTAGAACTGATAACTACAATAGGATTTGATAGTTCATCGGGTCATACAAATGCACAACAGAAATGTGCGGATCCTGCAAATGAAAATTCTAATCCTCTCCAGTCGCTTTTCGTAAGCAGTATGATCATTATAAGTCTGCGAAACCATGAAACTGGTGAATTTTTGTGGATTAATCCATTGCCACAAAGTGTCAGGTTTTGCCGCCCATTGCGAATAGCACTCGAAAAAGAAGACAATGATGCAACAATCCGAGAACATGAGCGTCTTCAAGGAGAAATTTCAAAACTTTGTCAACATAGGTTTAAATTGCCAAATGATAAGTCTATTAAAATCATATTCAAGGTTTATGAAACTCTATTTGATGGAAAATGCCTGAATGTCATTGTCGGAAATAAGGCGACTACTCGATGTCCAATATGTAAAGAATCCTCACATAACTTTGGCGAATTCGACCGAGATTTTTTTCCCGAAAATGAATCGCTAAAATACGGTTTAGGATTATTACACTGCGAGATTAAAGTGTTCGAGCATCTACTTCACATTTCATACCGAAGTACGATAGATTCATGGGATGTTAGGAAACATTTAAAAGGTATAAGTTATTCCTCACAATCTTTATTGTTTACTTATCTTTATATAGTTATTCATAATCATATCGTTCATTCATTTCAGAGGAATTTGAAGTACGGAAATCGATTGTTCAGAAAAGAATCTATGACAGAATAGGAGTAAGAGTTGATCAAGTTCTACAGGGCCATGGAACAACTAATACAGGCAATGTTGCTAGAAGATGTTTTGCAGATCCGAAAGCTTTTGCTGAAGCTTTGGAAATTGATTTGGAATTTGTTGAACGAAGCGCGAAAATATTGTCGGTTTTTAAAAGCAAGCAAAAACTAAAAGTAGATGAATTTGAACAATATTGCTGGTTAACATATATTTTGTACTTCGAAATTTTTCCAAATGCTCGAATGAGCCCAACAATGCATAAGCTTCTCGTACACGGATGTGACATTGCTCGTCAATTGCCTCTTGCGGTAGCGTATTATGCAGAAGATGCCAATGAATCGTGGCATAAATTATATCGAAAAAATATGACCTCCCATGCCCGCCAAAATAGTAGAGAAAATCGATTGAATGATGTTTTTAGAAGGGCAGTCTATTTATCCGACCCACTGATATCGCTGATTTTGATTGAAAAACGAAAAAAGGTCAAGAATCAAGAGACAGTCACATCTGATCTGGAAGAATTCGTCATAAATGAGTAAAAATAGAAAAATAATATTTAGAGCTTTTTTTTTAAGCTCTTCTTTTTCGCTTATTTTATTATTTTTGTATTTTACTTATTTATCATGTACTTGACATTCATAAGAATACATCGACTATTAAAATGCAAATTATGGCATTTTCTGATTTTTGTGACTTCTATCATATTTGTAAGGTGGATCTCCGCATTATTAAGTCACTAGCTAACGTAAAAACTACTACGTACGATGATCAAGTCATATATCAATAACAATAAAAACCTTCACTTAACCATTGGTGTTCATGTGAAGAAAAATTTTATAGACGTATATATAATATATAATATATATAATATATGTACATGAAATTTTTTTATATATATATTTATAGGTATATGGACGTACAATTTACCGCTCTTTCCAAATTTGCAGTAAAAAAATTAAGGTTTCGTGTGAATAAAACATTTGACCTTCGAATGACCTCGAACCTGACGTGCAGGAGTCAAACGGACCCCAAATTCGTAATCAACGCACCAAAAAACATATATAGCACCTGGTTTTGTCGGAGAACTTTTCCCAGTTCATTTTGTTGTCCTTGTTATCAGAAGCCTTACTTTGGGCTTCTTTCTTCCAGCACTGAAGGGTGTTGGAATATTTTTAAAAATGGTTTTAGATTCTTTTTTTGCAGCAGCTTAGGTATAGTTGATCGGATAACGTACTGTTATAACCTCACATAGTTACAAAAATAGAAACACAAAATTTTACTAAAAAATCGATATTTTGACCATTTTTTTCAAGGTCAAAAGTTCATTCGCGGTTGGACGGACTATTTTTCCTCTATGTGAAATTACTTTCTCTTTAAAATGCCGTTTGTCCGATCTCTCTTTGTATACTCTATCAAAAGTTCTACGATTTTGAAAAAAAAAATGTCGAATTAGTACACTGTGCGTCGCCTGTTGCAATACTCAACACTTTTTGACTCGATAGGTAAACTTCGATTTGTGAGGATTTACATCAATATGTACTTCAAAAAAAAAAAAAAATGACTTCGAAGATTTCTGATGATTAAATAGTATATACTTTTGTTCGATTGCACAGAAACATTCTTTTTCCGGTAAATTCGGTGGAAGTGTTAGAAATACTGCAGTCAGCAGAAAAGCTTACACTATGTACGCCGGCGAATCAACGACCGGACGCCGGTAGAAAAGTGCCGAAGTTGCCAATGCAGAGCCATCAAGATACAGATGCAAGTGTGTTTGAAAACGGCCAAGTGATGGCAAGTCGGTTGTGGCAAGATGCAAAATGCCTTGCAGGAAATCAGTAGTTGGTAACCAACACCGTTCCATCAATGGTTGGATACTGGTAAACAGCGCCGTTTTAAGAACTTTACGGGCCCTAGGCCACACAAATTTCGTGGGGCCCCCTCAATATATGGGGGGTTCCATGGCATTTCACCTAATCGGCGAATGTCACCAACGCCGATCCTAATGTCAATTTTTTTCCCAGTTCGTCTGTCGAAAAAAAAGTACCCCTGTTCGGCCGTTTTTCGATTAGGCCACCTGCATTGATTTTATGCATTTTCTGATTTTCCAACTTCTTCGAAAATAGACTTTATGTGTCATCGGCCGTAAAACCGCGATTTTAACCTCGCTTCGCTCGGTTTAAACGCGGTTTTTGGCCTGGACACATAAAATTCTGTATGCCATACGGCCCAGAAAGTATTTTCTGACGAATTTCATCATAATCCTCGCCTTCGGCTCGGATTATAAACTCAAAATCGTCGGAAAATACTTAATCGGCCTAGTGACATAATGTACTATTCTTGAACTGTCTCTAACTTCCAGAGTTTTTATCATTTTCTAAAAATGACGAACGCATAGAATGTGTCAATAAGTCTGAGTTTTCTAGATAAAATTTTGCAAATTTTTGCATCCTCACAATTCTAAGATCTTTTGGATTAAAATAAAAATCAACATTTTTTGAATTGCGACACCTTCGATTTTCCAGAAACTTTGTACCTGAATTTGACCAGTTACAATCAAGTTTCTGAAAAATAAAACTTTTCGGAATATTTATCTCTCTTTCTTAAGAAATTTCTTATACCTACCCGGGTAACAATTTGAAGTCGCAGCCGTATGGCCGCTACATGGCCAAGCGACCAAGCCAATGTGGCTGCCATGTCAGCCGACCCCGGTTTTATCATGGCTAGTACCTGGCAACGATGATCAAACTATGTCGCTCCTTGATGGCAGCTAGGTGGATAAACAGCATGGTTTACTTATGGTTTCGACCTGGCAGCGATATGGCGGCGCTATCTCGCTGCCATGTGGAGGCCAACTAGTTGCCAGGTAACAATCCAACGCGGCAACCATACGGCCGCTACATGGCCAACCCACCTAACCAATGTGGCCGCTATGTCGGCAGTGGTCGGTTTTATCACGGCTTTCACTTGGCAACGACGACCAAACTATGTCGCTCCTTGATGGCAACTAAGTCGATAAACAATATAGTTCATTTATGGTTTTGACCTGGCAGCGACATGGCAGCGCTTACTCGTTGCTATGTGTGGGCCATCTGGTTGCCAGTAATTTTGATACCTCCCTGAAACATGAAAGCCATGAAGTAACCATGAAATTTCCCCAGTTAGCTGTCATGTGACAGTCACTCTATTTTGGAACGAGTACCGCTCCTTGAGTTCTATTTTACTTTTAAGTATATATTTCATTCACACAGTAGTCATTCCAAAAGAACTGTTATGAACTATACTACCGGGTAGGCGGTATGAGTCGCTTGACTCGTAGGTGAATTATGATTGTGGTCGGCCGGCAACGGGTAGGTGTAGTCAAGCCGATGTTACTTTACTTGCGAGCGTTGTCGCTCATCTACCGGCACAGCAAGGTACTAAGGTAGGTGGCGACGCATTGTATAGACCAGGTAAATGCCAGGCTACCTTAAGACATGGCCGTGCCAGCTTGCCCCACGTAAAAGCTATATGGCAATGCGAGGTGGCGGCCAGGTAGTTGCCAGCGGTCGCCAGTTAACGTTGAGACACAGCAGTACCAGGTTGGCCCACATAAAAGCCATATGGCATCGCGAGGTGGCGGCCAGGTAGTCGCCAGCGGTCGCCAGCGGTCGCCAGTCAACGTTAAGACACAGCAGTACCAGGTTAGCCCACATAAAAGTCATATGGCATCGCGAGCTGGCGGCCAGGTAGTCGCCAGTTAACGCTAAGACACGACAGTACCAGGTTGGCTTACATCAAAGCCATATGGCATCGCGAGGTGGCGGCCAGGTAGTAGCCAGGTAGTAGCCAGCGGTCGCCAGTTAACGTTAAGACACAGCAGTACCAGGTTGGCCCACATCAAAGCCATATGGCATTGTGAGGTGGCGGGCCAGGTAGTCGCCAGTTAACGTCAAGACATGGCAGTGCCAGGTTTGCCCGTATGAAAGCCATATGGCATTGCGAGGTGGCGGCCAGGTCAATGCTAGGTAGTGACGGGACATCGCAGTGCCAGCTTGGCCCACATAAAATCGATGTCGTGGCGCAAGGTGGCGGCCAGGATGGTGCAACATTGGTAGCCTAGCTTAGTTAGCCATATTATCGCCATGTGAAAAGGCCATGTTGAAACCATATAGCCGCCGCATGGTTATCGAACATTGGCCTGCTATGTGGCTGGCCGACAGCATTGCCGTGCTCATGCCACATGGCATTAATGTGGCTTGTGGGCTGGCCATGTAAATTGTTACCCGGGTATATAAGAAATTTTGTACCTGAAAATATATTCGGCATAGAAAAGAAAAATTGTATTCTCGTTTTTATTTATATTGTTTGGTATATTCCGAAAAGTTTTATTTTTCAGCAAACACGTATTTTTATAACATGAAAATTTGTCTCATCGAAGTAAGATTGATTTCCGTGAAATTTTTCCGATTTTTCGGCACTTATGATGGTGTAACTCCCGAACAGTGCCGAACTTATCAGTAGGCTGAGTAGGCGCCAGCCTACAGGCCCCCACCAAATAAAAGGCCCCCACCAAATTAGATTAATTCAGGCTTCAAGTAAAAATCGATCAGATCTATCTGATAGATTTTTACTTGAAGCCTGAATTAATCTAATTTGCTGGGGGCCTTTATTTGGTGGGGGCCTGTAGGCTGGCGCCTACTCAGCCTGCTGCTAAGTTCGGCACTGCTCCCGAACGAATCGGAAGCCCATAATTTCCGTTGGAGGGAAACTTGATTGTAACTGGTCAAATTCAGGTAAAAAGTTTCAGGAAAATCGAAGGTGTCGCAATTCAAAAAATATTGATTTTTTATTTTGATCGAAAAAATCTTAGAATGTCGATGCAAAAATTTACAAAAATTTTTTTTCAGAAAGCTCAGACTTATTGAGACATTTTATGCCTCCATCATTTTTAGAAAAGAATCAAAACTCTGGAAGTTAGAGCCAGTTGGAGAAAGTCTATTTTCGAAAAAGTTGGAAAATCGGAAAATGCATAAAATCAATGCAGGTGGCCTAATCGTAAAACGGCCGAACAGGGGTACTTTTTTTCGACAGACGAACTGGAAAAATAATTGACACTAATATCGGCGTTGGTGACCTTCGCCGATTAGGTGAAATGCCATGGAACCCCCCATACATTTTTTTTAATAATAATGATAATGTTGGTTGAAAAAAAAAATTTATCGGGCCCCTTGTCGAAGCGGGCCCTAGGCCATGGCCTCGCTGGCCTAGGCGGTAAAACGGCACTGAGAATAGTATATGAGTTATATAAGTATATAAGGAATCGAAGAAGAGAAAATCAATTTGTGTTAAATATTTATAACCCTAACGACTTTTTCGCGAGGTTGAGAGAAGGTTCATATACCGATGTTGAACGGTATATTTCCGGATTTACTACGGGTAATCACTTCAGAAATACGGTATATTTGCGCCTTTCTGCGTACCGTGTTTTACCGGCACTTCCACCGTATTCACGGATACTGAACACAGTTTTCATACGGTATGAACACAGTTACCATACCCTGCCTAAACCGTCAAATTTTCTGGCCAGCTCCAGCAATTGGGTTTGACCGCAGTATGTGTACCGTAGTTCCACAGTTTTGAAACCGTATTCTCACCACATTCATACCGTATTGACATACGTGTCTCATACCCTGTTCATGCGTACTTCATCTGCCATCACGACTGAGAAAATTCCACTTTAATACCGTATTATTAGTGATTACCTACGGTGTATAGACGGTATGCATCCGAGCTCAAAAATACGGTATTTATTCCTACAACACACAGTTTTACTACGGTGCGTTTACTCTGTTAATACTAATACCACGTGTTCACGGTTGATATACCGATGTTATACGTTGGTCAAAAGTCGTTAGGGAAATGATACAAATGTAATAAACAAATATTAATGAATTATAACACTTAGTATTTATTTGCCGAGCTAAACTAAAATAGTATTTTATATTCCTCGTATAAATAGTTGAACCTATAGTTGAATCAATTGACTATACTCAATTTCCCCGTATTTCCAAAAGAGCGTTAGTATATTGGCCATATACTGGGAGAATAGCTCGAAAATGTTGGCCATATGTTTGCCACAGTATTGCCGGTATTTTGCATAAATAGTGACTATTGTGCCTTAGCGTTAGTGTACCTATATATGGGAAATATCATAGAACTTATATTCCTGGAAGGGGAATAGCCCATTTGCGCAATGAGCGGCAGACTGACGCCAACATGTTGAGACAGAGATATATCTCTCTCTCCATTCTTAACGTCCAGTCCCCTCTCCGCGCATACCCCTCGCCAACATAGTACCGTGCGAAGATTGATAGGTTAGGGTTAGCGCAAACTTGTAATCTATTATGTATTACAGAAATAGTTTCGTTATACAGTACTGAAAATGGTCATAAATTCACATGCTATCACAATTTTCGGTTTGACATGACATGAGAAGTGACGATGAATTTGGCGATTTGGGTAAGTATACCGTCCCAGCAAACGCAGTTATATAACCATGAGGTAACATGTACAAAACGCAATATAACATGTAATATCACCTGTTAGTAACCGGTATATCATCTCGTTGCTTGTAATTTCCCGCTCAGAAGATGTTAACTGGTATATTACATACATATAACAATGTCACCTTGCAAACATATAACAATAGCCTCACAGTTCTAAAATTCGTGATAATCTATGTTACTAACTTTGTGATAAGGATGTGACGAGTGTTTATTCAGCCGCGCGTACTGCTTTTTAAATTTATAATTAACTGAAACCTATTGGCAAGAAACCACGTCCAAGCTCGAGCAAATATATCCAAAGATTTGGTATGTTTGCTCGACTTTTGTACGCGGATTCGTGACAATAAATTTCAGTTGAGATTTTTACAATTTATATAAGAGCAATAAGTTCTTTGACACATGCAGTGTAGTTCGAAAAATCAATGGTTTTATTCGTCATATTTTTTTAAGTAGACAATATGTTAATCATGGAGTATATATTATATATATATATATATATGTATTGATCTAGGTACATCCTATATGCATGTACTTATATACTATTAATCAGTCATTGCATATTGCACACATTGCAGTCGTATAATTATATCTTATTATATTATGTTCATTTTTCATTGACATTTTTGTTCTCTATATTATTATGTATATGGGGCTGTCCACGTCAACTCGACACGTCTCCAGACCTCAACATCTCCGATTTAGGAAGATCTCCTAAATCTCAGGAAATTTGTGGATTTTGGATTAATGAAGCTTCTGTAAAAAAAAAAAAAAAACGAAAAAAAAAATGAAAATGAGTCCTCGTATCTGCGGATCATCCGTTGAATGAATTTGCGCTCATTTCATTGTGAAATTCATTGTCAAGCATCCAAAAGTGACTCGGAGATACAAAAACTCACTGTATATGTATATGCACGCATGCAGCAGGAAAGGAAAAGTGAGGTTAGAATTTCGACAGTTTTTCACATGGCTGGAATATATTACACATACGTACTGTAACAGCGATTCCTACGAGTTCGGGTATTACCCGCAGGAACTACGATCTATTATCAAAAACAAAATTGGAACACCAACGCTAAACCTCCTCCGACTAGCAACATAGATGTTGGGCGCCAGACTTCTGAGAGAAGTCCTCTCTCTCGCTCTCTCTCGTCGCAGCTAGCCTGTCGGTAGAGGGATATTCGTGGGGGCGAGAAATGAAAATACCAACACACTAGAAATATATTTAAATTGATTATTTATTGATTAAAAAGAAAAAAGAAAAAGATGACATTAATTTGTGCAGCCTGTTGTTGGGTTGTTATCTTTAGGTGTTAATTAATACACACTTATGTACATGAGTAGGTTATCTTTATTAGGCTTAGCTTATTACAGGTGGGGGAACTACTTCTGACTGAGGCCATCTTGGCGTGCCTCCTATCTCTATCACAGGCAATGATACCAACATGCATACATAACATTGATGCCAACATTCATACATAACACCTGTCATCTGGCTTCGGCTTGCTCACCGCTACTTTATATTAGAACTATTGAATTATAGAAAAGGATAAACTAGAGGAAGAAATAAATTAGATAAAGGACTCGACTATATCAAAAGGTGAAAAAGGACTCTACTCTAAATATCTCAAAACAACAGTGTTAATAATAATGACTCTAAATTAAATACTATGAAATAAACTAATAATAAGAAAGCTAGAAAAAGATACAGTTGACAATTATCACAGGTTGTCTCGGTAGCTCGCCTTCCTCACTACTACCAGCTGGAGATCCGGCTGTCAAGTCGATTTCGAGTACCTCACGCTCTACGCGAGGTCTCTAGTCTCCGACTGACAGCTATAGACCGAGAGCCAGCAAGAAATACGACGTATGATTTGCGAAACTTTGAAACTTTTTGAGAAGTTAGCCAGTGTTATAAAGAACAGGGAAACGCAAGTATGGCGGCCCGTAGGTGTCGGCGTTGCGCTGCGCAATTTTTTGGATGTGTCAAAAAAAACTATGCACTTGGGGAATGAGCTAAAAGGTAATTCTTGTTTTATATCATTCATTCGATAGCCAGAGTATGAAGGAGTCGTATGCCATACCGATGCGGCGTCTCAAACTGTCCGCCATACTGAATTAAACGTGTCATTTTTTTTATGTTCTCTTGAAATACTAGCGAAAAGCTAATTTTTTAACCAACGATTCAAAAAGATGTCTCATCACCAGGGCCTGGAAGTTGGGACCAACAATCAGACGTCAACAGAGAGCTAAAATGACGCAATAAACACGAGCAAAAAGACGAACGCGAGCAAGTTACGCGCATAGATTCATGTCATAGCCTGTAGGTGAAATGTCGGAACCAAAGTGAGGTTGGCTGCAAAACACGTGGATTGAAGCTGAAAACCCTGAAGTTGTCAACGAGATGATTATTTTTATTATTATTATTTTTTTTTATTTTCTTACTTGATTTTTATCTTATTTTTTGTCTTGATTTTTATTATCTTATTTCCTTACTTGAATTATAATATATCATTTTCTGTCACGATTTTTATCCTATTATTTGTCTCATTTTTTGTCTTAATTTTTATCTTATTTTCTGTATTGATCTTTATCTTATTTTTTGTATTGATTTCTGTCTTGATTTTTATTTTACTTTTTGTCTTGATTTTTGTCTTACTTTTTGTCTTGATTTTTGTCTTACTTTTTGTCTTGATTTTTGTCTTACTTTTTGTCTTGATTTTTGTCTTACTTTTTGTCTTGATTTTTGTCTTACTTTTTGTCTTGATTTTTGTCTTACTTTTTGTCTTGATTTTTGTCTTACTTTTTGTCTTGATTTTTGTCTTACTTTTTGTCTTGATTTTTGTCTTACTTTTTGTCTTGATTTTTGTCTTACTTTTTGTCTTGATTTTTGTCTTACTTTTTGTCTTGATTTTTGTCTTACTTTTTGTCTTGATTTTTGTCTTACTTTTTGTCTTGATTTTTATCTTACTTTTTGTCTTACATTTCCTTACTTGTTTTTTATCTTATTTTTTACCTAAGTCTAGTCTATTTTTTCAGTCTCACTCACGTGAAGAAGAAATGACAAAAATGAAATGAAAAATTTCGGATGTATATATTCGGGTAAAGCGAAGTGAAGGATGGTGCCAGCCCCCCCGGGGATAAAATTTTTTAATCATCTCTTTGACAACTTCAGGGTTTACAGCTTCAATCCACGTGTTTTGCAGCCAACCTCACTTTGGTTCCGACATTTCACCTACAGGCTATGACATGAATCTATGTGCGTAACTTGCTCGCGTTCGTCTTTTTGCTTGTGTTTATTGCGTCATTTTAGCTCTCTGTTGACGTCTGATTGTTGGTCCCAACTTCCAGGCCCTGCTCATCACCGATTATGACCATGCCATACCGTTCCGGTGTCCCTAAGTACACGCCATACTGATTCAAAGATGTCGAATTTTACACTAGTCCATGTATCATATGTATCATATACATATATTCGACATCTTTGAATCAGTATGGCGTGTACTTAGGGACACCGGAACGGTATGGCATGGTCATAATCGGTGATGAGACATCTTTTTGAATCGTTGGTTAAAAAATTAGCTTTTCGCTAGTATTTCAAGAGAACATAAAAAAAATGACACGTTTAATTCAGTATGGCGGACAGTTTGAGACGCCGCATCGGTATGGCATACGACTCCTTCATACTCTGGCTATCGAATGAATGATATAAAACAAGAATTACCTTTTAGCTCATTCCCCAAGTGCATAGTTTTTTTTGACACATCCAAAAAATTGCGCAGCGCAACGCCGACACCTACGGGCCGCCATACTTGCGTTTCCCTGTTCTTTATAACACTGGCTAACTTCTCAAAAAGTTTCAAAGTTTCGCAAATCATACGTCGTTTTTCTTGCTGGCTCTCGGTCTACTAGTCGCTCTACGGCTAGGAGGGAAAGGGATTCGGAACCCAATAATTCCGTACTCAGCCGCTAGAGCTCTCTGACACGCAGCAGACGATTGCGACGCGTGACGTCAGAGAACTCGGGCAATATGGCGCCGACTCTGGCTTCGTAAAATCCTGCGCAGCACGGTAGGATACCGGCACGCGGATGCGCAGAGTCGACAGGCTCGGAGAACAACAACAAGTTCGAAACTTGCCGGCTCTCAACGACCATGCGATACTATGAAGACGATAATATGAAGCGGGACTCTGACGGTACAGGGGAAACGAAAAGCAATTGAGGGGATGGGCGGAATAACGGTATAAGTTGGGTTATACCGTTTTTCCGGAGATTGCATAAAAATGATCAGTGACCATAGATCTACATTATATTTTTATTTAATAAAAAAGGGTTAAATATTGAGGATTGAACTGAACAACATTCATGGAAGAACGGTATAACTCGAGTTATTCCGTTATTCCAAATATCTAGATGAAATGAGATGGAAACGTCGGAGTGATGTTTTCGGATGATCACTTAAAACGCGAAACATTTCGGATATGGAAACGTATTTTCGATAGCGCAGAGACTATCGAAGAGATATCGGACATTGCTTCAGCATCATCTCAGCTTATCATCGACAAAAATAGATGACCTACGAACTTTGATGAGAATTGTGTCAAACGAAGCGTAGATATAATGCATGTTATCAAAATATATTCGAAGAAGCATCTGCTAAAAATCGGGAGTAAACTGTTAATACGTAGACTAGAATTAAAAAAAAAAAAAAAAAAACGATATAGCTGGGGATATTCCATGCCAAATCGACGTGGTCCTGACCCTCGACCTCTCAGATCTAGTCCGCGATTTTTTGTATCATTCTTCTGACTCTAAATACACTGATAGAAGGATTTGTTAATATTTAATTAAATTTATTCATATTTAACAAATGATTTATCAACTCATGTACTACTTAATAAATATTTGTTAACTGTTAATAAATATTTGTTGTGCACAAAGATGATTTGTTAAATGTTACAAAATATTAATTTATAATTAAAAAATCAAACAAATTTCCAAATAAATGTGTTTATTAATAGTTAAGAAATACTTCGATCAGTATAGCAATCAGATTTTTTTTCCAGATTTTTCGTAATAAATTTGAAAGTCGTATGAATTTTCAAAGTTCTTTTTTTTCCAACACCTTTATGGCCGTGATCGAAAAATCTAGAAAAATGTTCGACAATTCTGTGTCAAAAATGAAAATTTTTAAACCGAAATTCCTAATGTCTGGACTTTTGCTCCAACGTGTTTTTTTTTTTTTTTTTTTTTTTTTTTTTTTTTTTAATTTCTTAATCATAATTTACATTTATATTCCAGAAATACAAAATATGTTTAAAAAAATCTGAAAGAATTTCTAAGAATCCTTGGCTATCGTTCGAAATATTCAAGCAGCAGTCCACAGTGTATTGATCACCGCTTCTATTTTTTTCAAATTTTTTCTTAGACAAAAGCTAAAAAAAGAATAGTTTGAAGCGAAAGTCCAAACATTATGAATTTTGGTTCAAAAATTTTGATTTCTGACACAGAATTTTTGAGAAATTTTTCATATTATTTCGATCACCACCATCAAGGTATTGCAAAAAAAAAAAAAAAACTTTGAAAATCCATGACGTGCTCAAATTTATTCTGAAAAATTTGAAAAAAATTTGGATTGCTATTCAGAATCAGAAGAATGATACAAAAAATCGCGGACCCGATACGAGAGGTCGAGGGTCAGGACCCGGTCGATTTGGCATGGAATGCGATGGAATACCCCAGCTATAAACAATTTCTTGTATAATTGTTTTTAACTGTTTGTACTCATTGTCAAATTTTTTTGTGACAATAAAATTTGAGATAAGTGAAAAACAGCCTTGTTATCTGGAAGAACGGTATAACTCGAAAACTTAATTGTTCGTTCATTGTGAAGGATTTGAACTTTTTGTGGTTCTATTTATATAATCAGAAGCATTATTATGTACTACCATGCTATGTTAGATTATATCAGGATATGTTGAGTTGATCTTGGTTTCCTACGTTTTTCTCATTTATCTCAAAACTATGTTTTCCGAGTTATACCGTTATTCCGCCCATCCCCTCAATTCCTAGCGATAACTCGAGACTCTGTAATTTATATGATATTAGGAAAAGGATTTTATATGAATTTGACTCTAAGTCGGAAAGATCCTACCTGATCGCCTACGCTTTCTCAGCCTCGTGTCCGACTCGTGGTCCGGGGATAGGCGAGGATCGTATAATGGCAAAATCAGTAATAGTCCAGTCCAAAATCCAAAGCAATAGTCCAAAAGAATAGCACAAGTCACCGTTAACTCCACAATCACAATTAAGGTGGTTCTCCACCTACAGTCCCACCAAACGTGGGTTCCAGAGCAGATTTTGAGTACTTCTCGATGGGAAAAAAATCTGAAAAAAATCAAGCATGTAGAAGATCTTCGGGAGATTGATTTTGCATAATAATAATTCAAAAAAGTTATTAACAAATTGATGGAAAAAAAACTGTTCAAGAAATTAGCCGATGACCCAACTTTTTTTTTAGGTGAGAATTATTTTTTAATTTTTCTGAATATGTATGAATTTTTTCAGAATTTTGGTAAATCTTTTAAAATCGCGTTTTGTCAAGTATGAAAAAACGCAATTTTCAAAGATTTACCAAAATTCTGAAAAAATTCATACCTATTCAGAAAAATTAAAAAATAATTCTCACCTAAAAAAAAAGTTGGGTCATCGGCTAATTTCTTGGACAGTTTTTTTTTCCATCAATTTGTTGATAACTTTTTTGAATTATTATTATGCAAAATCAATCTCCCGAAGATCTTCTACATGCTTGATTTTTTTCAGATTTTTTCCCCATCAAGAAGTACTCAAAATCTGCTCTGAAACCCACGTTTGGTGGGACTGTAGGTGGAGAACCACCTTAAACACTCTAAACTCCTCAAAACTCTAACAAAATACTCTCTCTCTCGATTCACTGTAATAATGGCGCGTTACTTAATTCACGGCCAGACAATGAATGACTCTTCGTTTCCGCTTTGCTAATTGCTTATCCTCGCCGTTCGTCCTGTTAGCGCTAGCCGTTATCGATAGACCAATCCGCTGATCTACGATAGATAGGGCTGCAATATTTTTTTTTCTTTCATTTTTTTCAGTATTTTTATTTATTTTTTTATTTTATTTTTTTTCTTTTTCTATATTGTGATGGTATTTTAACGTGTAGGCCGGATCTCAAAAGTGTAAACAAAGCACCTCCACCACCAAAGCACTTTTTCGGTTCACGATTTTTGACCTATTATCCGATATATTTCTAAGTAGCTCACTTCTTGCTATTGCACTCCTGAATAAACATCTAGAATCTCATTTCGATAAAAGTCTTTTTAATCATTTATGAAGTTTTAAATCGATTTTATGTAGTGGGGGGGCTCTGCCCCCCCAACCCCCCGGCGGGGGCTTTGCCCCCTGCACCCCTACCAGGGGCTGCGCCCCTGGACCCCCCGTCAGATTACCAGTGTTGTCGAATTTTGCACAGCTCGTTAGGGAAAATAGTATACGCAACACGTGCGCATAGGTGTTTCCCGCACTCGTTACGTAATGTACTATTCACAAGATTTTCGTGTGTGATTACCATTACCCCACGTTGACCGTCAATGCATTTTGTGGCGACCGTCATTACCCGACTAGGTCGGGTAATGCCGGTCGATTTCATTTTCCAGTGATGTGAAGTTAGCATGTGGAGTTTGTCGAAGATCTGAATACCGTTAAATGCGTCGCCCTACTTTGCGGTACGAAATCGTCGTCGTTATCATGCATCATTCCGTCGTCGTTTTCCCATTATTCTTCTCCTTCCTTTTCCACTGTCTCTTCTTGTTCGTAGTCCTCCTTCTCCTCTTCCTCCTTCTCCTCTTCCTCTTCTTCGTCGTCCTCGTTCGCCTCTTCCTCCTCTCGTTCCACCTCTTGCTCTTGTTCCGGTTCTTGATCCACCTATAGCCAGGGAAAAGTATCTATAATATATCGGCTGTCGTGTATGTTTTTCACATGTTTGCCAAACACAACGATTCAAACCAGGATTTCGACCATACCCACGAAGCTTGAGTATAGTGCAGAATAATACATACATGAATGTTCAGATTGTCGCGTCCACGTTCCGTATCGTCGTCCACCTCCATCCCAATGTACATCGTTTCATGATTGGCGCTGCTTCTACCGATTCTGCCGCCGGTGAGAAGCTGTTTGAGTCTTTTATAGTCCACACGTTGCGTATTACCCATGAAAAACATGTCAATACGTATCTGTGTGAAATGCAGGAAGATGCGTAAGTACAGGGGTGTGAGGGTGAAAGCATGCATTTCTTGGCATTTGGTTCATCATTAATATTTCCTCTACCACTACCATACGAACCTCGGAGTCATACCGTTCTCGCAGGACGTTGTGATCCGGCGATGTCTCGTGGAATAGGTTCACCGTCGTGTCGTCGTCGAGTAAAACGCTTGCGTCTGCCGCAATATGTGTGTGTAGGTGCTCTCGCCAACCCGTGAATCTTACAATTGCTCCGTGCTCGACCAGCTCTTTGTATAACGCGTGTCGCGACGCTGGTTCGGCCATCTATTTTGAAGCTTGGTTATAAAAATCGTGGGTTATGTTCACAACCATCTCAAGACGCAGCTCGACCGATTTTTCTAGGCTCGACAACATTTCGCGCCATTCCACAACACGGCGTTGTTGCCTAACTTTCGTAGCGATTGCACGTTATTTCCGTGTCTTTATCCGCCACAAAGCGCGTGAGTAAACATTACGCCCGTGTAAGTCTTATTTTTCATGATGTGGGCCGATGGGCAGTACGCTTGGGCAGAACTTATTTCGGGGTGGTTTGGTAGGCGCCCGTAGCATCGGTAGTGTCCGTAGCTGTGTGCAAAGCGGTGAAGAAAAGAAGACGTCAGACATATGCACGTGAAAAAGAAAAAAATCAGAAGAGACAGGCGAAACAGATGAACGGGAGAAAAAAAAGGAGAGAGATAGATTAGATTAGATTTATTATGCCATGGGACAAGTCCCCTATGGCAGGAATACAAAATACATTGTAACATTGCATTTTGCAACGCGTGTTACAAGTGACTCCCGAACCCTTAGACGACCATAGTTACATAGGGTGAATGCATGAAAGAAGCATGAATGCGTTAGGTTAGCCCCGAGGCTAGAAAATATCCGAGAGGCGACCGTGACCGATCTAAGACTGTCGAATCTATTTCTTATTCTTTTTGTTCTTTTTTCTACATTTTCTCTATTATGTGGGAGACATGGCCGATATTTTCGAGTACGAGGCTGAAATCTACAGAGACGGAGGCCACTACGAGGCATTCGACGATAAGGCCCGTCAATTACGCCTCTGGAGGCTAAGAACTACATTTGATCCTTCTAGACGAACGCCACCGAAAGCTCAGGAGGCTAGCCACTGCAGGGCTACCTCCACCATCGACAGTGAGGACACAGGGGAGTGTCCCAGGCACTCTACATCGTGGGATACCGGTGGTGGAAGAGATTCCCGCCACTAAGAAGAACCTACCACCCGTGATCCTCCGATTTAGCGAGCTTCTAACACCGTGTGGTGAACTTCGAATTTAGCGCGGAGCCAAGCTCTACTGCCTTGCGTGAGGCGATCTAGTGGTCAATACGCAAATTATTAGGCGATCATATGACCAGGGTGCGAACTATCGGTACCCGGCGGTCAAAGATCACTCTGCCGTAGGCCTGCCTCGTAGGTAGAGCGCCGAGCTCAGTGCTCGCTGTAATTGTAGATTTGCGTAGTATTCCCTTCGAGGGATTTTCTGTTATATTTTCTGAGTGCTTGAGTTTTTGAGTTCGAGTTAGTGTACCGGAGGGCTCGTCGTCGAGACGCCACGAGGCCTTATTTTTGGCTGGACCACGGTAAGCGTTAGCCAATTTGACTCATACTAATTTGAATTCGGCAAACGGCCATCAGCCATCTTGTCTTGTCCGAGCCACGAGGCTTTTAGAGATTTTGAGAATCAAATTAAGACGACCTCCGAGTCGGTAGGCCGCCACCAGTGTCTCACAGCATAATAGAGTTTTGAGTTTCAGTTTTGCGTAATATTTTCGAGTTTTGTGTCGCGTATTAGTCATTCTATAGAGCCGTAGGCTTCGCACCTGAGTGCGAGAAAGACAGTCATAGTACGTCACTGTCGCGCTCTCTCCATCTCACGAGGAGATACCGATCATTGTTATATTTCGAATTTCGTTTAGTCTTTTTGTTTCGCCTACGATGGCAGAGTTAGTTTAAGTTAATTTTAAGTAATAATTCTGGGAATTAGTTTTGTTAAGCCTTGCGGGCATATCCCGATCTTTTAGTTGTAAATTTTGTTCCGCGAGGGACGTATTTGTCGAGTTATTTATTTTTTTTTCTTTATTTTGGTTTGTTATTGCTCTCCTACGTGGAAGCTATTAGTTTATTTATTATTGTAAAACTCGTCATTTCTATTTTTCTATTCTATTTGTTTTCTTGAATGAATTTTATTTTCTTTATTACATTCAAATCAACGAGTCGTTAATACGCCACGCTAATCCTTCATTAATCCCGACCCCTCTCCGCGGTACTGACGCTAGCCGGCGCTCAAGTATCTGTAGTTCGTATTTTTCTTAGATTTTCAGAAAGTGGCGGTTACACGCCTGGCGCCCAACATTTGGTTTAATTATTAATTTTTCGTTGGCCAATTGTCGAGCGGACGGTACTCAGACTAGCTTTCCGGTCTGGTCTGAGGACCAGGAAAAATCCACGTCGCAACATATATAAATCAGAATCGGTTGTAAATAAATATGAAGACAATAAGCAAAAGGCAAGAATGGTAATAAAGTATGTGCATAAATGAAAGCCAGTAAAGATAAAAATAACGAAATAAGTAAGGGATACAGTCTAATAACAAAGTAATGAACTAATAACTAATGGGCGAGTAGACAAATAGGCTAATAAACAA
Organism: Tenthredo mesomela; assembly: GCA_943736025.1. Classification (NCBI taxonomy): domain Eukaryota; kingdom Metazoa; phylum Arthropoda; class Insecta; order Hymenoptera; family Tenthredinidae; genus Tenthredo; species Tenthredo mesomela. The sequence goes on along the minus strand of OX031013.1, from coordinate 22,403,648 downwards.
ATAGCGAGTAGCTAGAAAAATAGGAGAGAGAGATCGATTGATCGATCGAAATATTCATTCATGCCTTGTAAAACCTTGAGGCAAAATTTCCATAGTGTTACCGATGCTGAACAGCATATTAACAAGAAAATTAAAGTATGCTAGATATTTTGGTTGCTACAGTAGGGTAACTCTAGCACACACTAGCATTCTTAGAAATATATACATAAGAGATTGATTGATTGATTGATTGATTGGAGTTTATTTATGCCCTAGAAACCTATGGGGCAAATTAGAAAAAGTACATACATGATAATACAATACAGCGAAGAGAGAGATAGAGAGAAAGACAGACACACTTACTTTTGACCCATATGGTGAGGCCTGTATTTGGTGATTCTACGTTTATCGGGTCCTATCATATGCTAACGTTCCGCCGTTTTCAGATCTATCACTAGCGCCTCGTTTTCACATGGTGTTATCTCCACACCCATGTGAAATTGCGGCAAAACTGCCGATGGGTGCGAGGTATCGACCGCAAATCGGCGGAGCATTTCGTCAAAGTTCTCGGTCGGCGTTGAAAGTCAGTGTGTGTACTTGTAAAAAACGACGTCCCTGATCTCCAGCTGACGCCATGCGGTACCATTCATCGTTACGTTTGACAAATGAGTCACGAACTGCGGCCAATCGGCGTCGTATATTTTGATGGAACCGCGCGTCATCTTGTCCACAATACCTGCTCCCTGTCTTCGACTCTGTGATTTTACATCTAGATTCCGCGCCGCTTGTGCCAAAATGTTTTGAATGAATCGACGTCTTATCGTACCCATTGTTTCCTGTCTCGTACCCTCAATTTGTCTAAACAACATCATGACGCTCGGTTCCGCGCACCCCCCTACCTTAAACTCCCACCACTTGGTTCCGTAGCACGGATCGATGCCCAATGACTGCTCTAATACGGGAATCAATTTGTCGTTCTTTGTTATTTGCGCATATGGGCGGGAACATCCTATAGGGTAGGCGTACCAGTTTTGGCCTCTTTAAGCATTTTAGGGCATTTGTTTGCGTATAATGTTTAGATTATTGTGAATATACAGGGTGTTCCAGACCTCGCGACGAATATTTCACAGGGTAAATCTTGATCAAAAATGGGATCGAAATTCCCTCAGTCGATTTTTTCGGAGATGCATGGATTTTCCGTTATAATTATTTTAATTGCAGCTAATGACATGCGACTTATAAACGGCCGTTTGTCGGTGTAATCACCGCTCGGTTGTGTGCGCGTCTCTCGCCCTATTGTCGCCACGAAAAAAAGTGCACACAACCGAGCGGTAAGCACACCGACGTGCGGCCGTTCGTAAGCCGCGCGTCATTGACTGAAATTGAATTAATTATAACGGAAAAGATATGCATTTTAAAAAAAATCGGCTGAGGAAATTTCGATCCCATTTTTGATCAAGATTTACCCTGTGAAATATTCGTCGCGAGGTCTGGAACACCCTGTAGAACTTAAAAAGTTACCAACATAACTTAGAAGATATATGGAATCGAAGTATTATCGATGAAAACCGCCCGTGACCAAATTATTCAAGAAAATCGGAAAATATTTTACAACTACCATTTTCACCAGTTGTGGCCATCAAATGTACTGCTTTTCGACATCTGAAGTGCCAGTTGTGACCACTGGGTACAGAAACGGGACGTAATTGGGTTAAAAATAATAGATAGGGGTTTTAACAATTATTAAAAGTAGTTTCAACTAGCAACGGTTATTTATTACACGAATAAATATAAAATTGTTTAAATCTTAACAGGGTTTTTTAATATAAAAGTCTCAAAGTTATGTAACTTGAATTCCCGTCGGTTTAAATATTTAGCGAAGTACGTAAAAAAAAAAGTAGTGGTCGTTTCAAGCTTCACCTTTCTAGCTGTCATTATTGTTCGTATCTTTTGTTGTTTTTTTTTTTTTTTTTTTTTGACCTGGTTTATTCGCGTTTTTTTTTTTTTTTTTTGTTTTTCTTCCAACTTTCGCGTTTTTATTTTTTTATTTTCTTCTGGCATTTCTCTCCGTTCTTTTCACCTCTTTTTCCTGCTCTTTCATTTGCTTTTCGCTTTCTTTAGCTGCCATAATTTCTACCCACTTATCCGACCAGTGCCGGATTTTCACAACTCGCGCCCCTAGGCACTGAACTCCGTTGAGCCCCCTTTCCCCGTATCCTTCGACAGTAGTACATATTTTGGCTATGTTAGAATTTGTGAATTTGTTTACTTGACTTCGATACTGGCTGCAAAATTGAGCAAAATTTTTACCCTTTTCTTCAAGCGTATTTTTTTTTCCTACACGTCATTTTTTTCTATATGGGCGCAGTGACCAGCGCCCCCGTGCACCGCGCGCCCCTAGGCAAGTGCCTAGGTTTGCCTTGCCGCAAATCCGGCCCTGTATCCGACGTTATTACAGAAGGTAAATGGTCAGCAGCTACTTTACGTCGACGTTTATTATTGACTTGTTTTTCGGCCATACACGTATTTCACCTAACACATCTGCGAGTGAATTCTGTCGAACAGCGATTGAGTTGGCTGAAGATTCACGTTCTTCTGTTGATCCTGACTCGTTAGAACAGAAATTAACCCTTTCATCTACCTGCAATCTCTCTTCGAACAAATGTTGACCTAGAGGGATATCAGTTGCCGGAAATTCATCAATATTCTCCGTAGAACCTGTTGGATTGTCATAAATAACATCCAAGGTCAAATCTGCATCAGCAATATTCTCATCTTGATTCAATTATATTTTCACCGGGAATAACTACACAGTGTATAATTGAAGTATGGGCATCTCTTATGACAGCGGGCTCCAGGGACTTCGAAGATTGATCACCTAGGTATTGGCAATCAAGGAAAATTATAAATAATGTGAAATTACAAATACGTTGTCAAATGAGATAAGCTGAACAGTGTAATCCGTAGGCACATACAGGGTGTCCAAACTAACTATGTCACCCCGACGGGTGGTGATAGGGGGGACCTTAACTAACATTTTCGATGTAGGAACCCATGTCCGGAAAGTTGACGTTACCTTGATGAGAGGGATTCAGAGTTCTCGGCGAACGCCTGCAACGCTCGCTCACAGGCGCGGCGAAATCCCCGAGGATTTAGACATAATCTGAGTCTAATTCAACTATTTATTAGCAACATAAAGAATCTATCACAGTTTTACAAATATCACAGAAAAGAGGTATTTTCGCCGTTCATTTCTACAAAAAACAACTTTCATGCTTGTGTTGTTTTGTTTTTGTTTGTCGAGTCAAAGAAATGTGATAATGCAACTTGGTTGTTTTTTGTAGAAAAGAACGGCGAAAATACTTATTTTCTGTGATATTTGTAAAACTGTCATAGATTCTTTATGTTGCTAATAAATAGTTGAATTAGACTTACTAGGAGTCGACCATAACTCCGGGTCACAGATCTTGACCCAACTTTTGGGGGTGTTTTGACGTACCAAAATATGAATTATTTGATAGATAACTCTCCGGAATGGGCCGTCGACCCATCAATTTATTAAAATATATAATAAAAAATCAGCGTTAAATGGGTTTTCCAAATTGTCCTGAAATAATCTGTTTCTTCATACCATATGTGAATTTATCGGACCAGTCGAACCAAATTTTTAAGTCTTCTAACTGAAGCTGACCTCTATATAGATAGACCGAGAGCCAGCAAGAAATACGACGTATGATTTGCGAAACTTTGAAACTTTTTGAGAAGTTAGCCAGTGTTATAAAGAACAGGGAAACGCAAGTATGGCGGCCCGTAGGTGTCGGCGTTGCGCTGCGCAATTTTTTGGATGTGTCAAAAAAAACTATGCACTTGGGGAATGAGCTAAAAGGTAATTCTTGTTTTATATCATTCATTCGATAGCCAGAATATGAAGGAGTCGTATGCCATACCGATGCGGCGTCTCAAACTGTCCGCCATACTGAATTAAACGTGTCATTTTTTTTATGTTCTCTTGAAATACTAGCGAAAAGCTAATTTTTTAACCAACGATTCAAAAAGATGTCTCATCACCGATTATGACCATGCCATACCGTTCCGGTGTCCCTAAGTACACGCCATACTGATTCAAAGATGTCGAATTTTACACTAGTCCATGTATCATATGTATCATATACATATATTCGACATCTTTGAATCAGTATGGCGTGTACTTAGGGACACCGGAACGGTATGGCATGGTCATAATCGGTGATGAGACATCTTTTTGAATCGTTGGTTAAAAAATTAGCTTTTCGCTAGTATTTCAAGAGAACATAAAAAAAATGACACGTTTAATTCAGTATGGCGGACAGTTTGAGACGCCGCATCGGTATGGCAGACGACTCCTTCATACTCTGGCTATCGAATGAATGATATAAAACAAGAATTACCTTTTAGCTCATTCCCCAAGTGCATAGTTTTTTTTGACACATCCAAAAAATTGCGCAGCGCAACGCCGACACCTACGGGCCGCCATACTTGCGTTTCCCTGTTCTTTATAACACTGGCTAACTTCTCAAAAAGTTTCAAAGTTTCGCAAATCATACGTCGTATTTCTTGCTGGCTCTCGGTCTAAGAGCGTGCAATCTTCAGATAGACCGAAAAAAACGGAAGTGCATCATCATTATTTTCTCAAGTGAAAATTCCTTCAGCCCGGGTTTGAACCGGGACCTCCGCATTTGTACTGCGACGCCTTGTCCAATTAGACCACTGAAGGACTGGAGGAATCTTTACTTGAAATTCATGTTATTGTCATTGACCTTCTTAGTCCCAGGTCTGTGTTTATTTCATTGAGTAGTGACTCTATCGTTCGAAGCCTATTAATTCATACCATATGTGAATTTATCGGACCAGTCGAACCAAATTTTTAAGTCTTCTAACTGAAGCTGACCTCTATATAGAGCGTGCAATCTTCAGATAGACCGAAAAAAACGGAAGTGCATCATAATTATTTTTTCAAGTAAAAATTCGAATTCGACAAGGCGTCGCAGTACAAATGCGGAGGTCCCGGTTCAAACCCGGGCTGAAGGAATTTTTACTTGAAAAAATAATTATGATGCACTTCCGTTTTTTTCGGTCTATCTGAAGATTGCACGCTCTATATAGAGGTCAGCTTCAGTTAGAAGACTTAAAAATTTGGTTCGACTGGTCCGATAAATTCACATATGGTATGAATTAATAGGCTTCGAACGATAGAGTCACTACTCAATAATCTGTTTCTGCTTGACGTCTGGACTTCCTATACTGCGGTGAATATTTATACATTGAACGCAGTGGTTATTGTACATCGAATCCCTGAAATTTATCCTCCCAGGTATAGAAAATCATTTTATTCTGCGTCGATTACATCTATTAACACATTGCTCCTCGTTGTTCATCATATGTACAACATTCATTTGGTGAATTTGACGACTTCTTCCGACGTGAAAAATGTTGAATATAGTCAGTTTCAATACCTCACTGGCAGCATACAAATCCTGTAAATTACCACATAATATTAATTTCACCACAGTACTATGGTTCATATTTCGGAAGAATATACTTATATGAGCAATTCCACGTCAGACCGGACAGCTTTCTGACCTCGATGTTACCGATTTCGCAATGATTTTTTTTACGGGTTCTATGGAACAAATAAATGAATCAAACAATTTTTTGTTTTTTTTTTTGGCCCCTATTTTCCAAGTTACACGGGGGTGAAATTCGGGAAAAAGAGCCAAAAATCGAAAACATACTCCTCTTCAAACGGTCATATCTTTGATTGTATTCATCCTAGAGACTTCATCCAAGAACCATTTTAAAGCTATTGAATGACACTATTATATTATATTTATTTAATTTTGCGGTAACAAACAATTCTATTTGTTATAAACAAATATATTATTCAAACGTGATTTTCAAACAAAGGCCACGCGATATCATTCTCAAAAAAATATGAGCGTATTCCTTGATCAATTCTCTACAAAATCGTTAAGTCAATTTTATGGAGAAACGATGGACACTATATGAAAACGATTTATTTATAAGCGACGGCGCGCGCTGCCACCCAAAAACCGTACCTGAGCCGAGTCTTTCAGCGGCAGCGCGCGCCGTCGCTTATAAATAAATCGTTTTCACATGGTTTCCATCGTTTCTCCATAAAATTGACTTAACGATTCTGTAGAGAATTGATCAAGGAATACGCTTATATTTTTTTGAGAATGTTATCGCGTGGCCCTTGCTTTGAAAATCACGTTTGAATAATATATTTGTTTATAACAAATAGAATTGTTTGTTACCACAGAATTAAATAAATATATATAAATAGTGTCATTCAATAGCTTTGAAATGGTTCTAGGAAGAAATCTCTCAGATGAAAACAACCAAAGATATGACCGTAAACATGCCCACCGATGCTTTCTCATGCTAGCCACACGTACCTGAGCCGGGTTTTTGGGTGGCAGCGCGCGCCGTCGCTTATAAATAAATCGTTTTCACATGGTTTCCATCGTTTCTCCATAAAATTGACTTAACGATTCTGTAGAGAATTGATCAAGGAATACGCTTATATTTTTTTGAGAATGTTATCGCGTGGCCCTTGCTTTGAAAATCACGTTTGAATAATATATTTGTTTATAACAAATAGAATTGTTTGTTACCACAGAATTAAATAAATATATATAAATAGTGTCATTCAATAGCTTTGAAATGGTTCTAGGAAGAAGTCTCTCAGATGAAAACAACCAAAGATATGACCGTAAACATGCCCACCGATGCTTTCTCATGCTAGCCACACGTACCTGAGCCGGGTTTTTGGGTGGCAGCGCGCGCCGTCGCTTATAAATAAATCGTTTTCATATAGTGTCCATCGTTTCTCCATAAAATTGACTTAACGATTTTGTAGAGAATTGATCAAGGAATACGCTCATATTTTTTTGAGAATGATATCGCGTGGCCTTTGTTTGAAAATCACGTTTAAATAATATATTTGTTTATAACAAATAGAATTGTTTGTTACCGCAAAATTAAATAAATATATTATAATAGTGTCATTCAATAGCTTTAAAATGGTTCTTGGATGAAGTCTCTAGGATGAATACAATCAAAGATATGACCGTTTGAAGAGGAGTATGTTTTCGATTTTTGGCTATTTTTCCCGAATTTCACCCGCGTGTATCTTGGAAAATAGGGGCCAAAAAAAAAAACAAAAAATTGTTTGATCCATTTATTTGTTCCATAGAACCCGTAAAAAAAATCATTGCGAAATCGGTAACATCGAGGTCATTTTTTGATTTATTTTGTCCGGTCTGACGTGGAATGGCTCATATAGGGGAGAGTAGGGTAAGACCGGGTTGCGGGTCAAACCGGGTACCCCCTTTATCTCGAGATAGGTGCTGCTTTCTGAGGCCAACTCGATATATATCTTGTACATTAACGTAATCGTCTTTCTAATATGGACGATGCCCAGGTTTTAACGCTTTTCCACCTTACAGATAAGTATAAAGTTTTCAACCAAAATAATTACAATATTCGAGTGGTAATCTTGTCGCTGACAACCAGTTGGACTCTGAGCATCTGTTCAGGTCAGTGAAGCACTTTATTCCATAGCTATTAGAGAGTATATAACACCGGTAAAATCTGTCACTTCGCAGGCAACAGCGCGTAGCTGCCGCATTTCGCTATTCTGCGCGGGTGCGGGCAAAGCCGGGTACCTATACAGGGTGACCCAAGACCCCCGGACCGGAAGGAATGGGTGAATTCCTCGTTGGATTTTGAGACGAAATTTCCTTTTCGAAAACTTCGTCCGATCAACGGTGTCCAAGTTATTAAAGATAAAGAGTAGCCAATCAGCGCCTCGCTTTAGGTCTGTGCCAGTGCCGGGTCAATAGTGAACGGCGGGCAGGGCTCGTGGTTTATAATAATAATAATAATAATACGCGTCGATCGTAAAGTGAAGAAGAAAGTAGCCAAATGTAAAATAAACCACGGACCCTGTCCGCCGTTCACTATTGACCCGGCACTGGCACGGACCTAAAGCGAGGCGCTGATTGGCTACTCTTTATCTTTAATAACTTGGACACCGTTGATCGGACGAAGTTTTCGAAAAGGAAATTTCGTCTCAAAATCCAACGAGGAATTCACTAATTCCTTCCGGTCCGGGGGTCTTGGGTCACCCTGTATGTATGGGGCAAGACTGGGTACCCCTACAGCTGGAAAATCCGAGAAGAAGAATAATAAAAAAAGAGTCATCCTCAGAAGAAGAATCTGATGAAGCCTACATATTTTTCAATGGATTTTTTTTTTTTTTTTTAATTTTTTTATTTTTTTTATTTTTTATTTTTTTTTTTGTGTGATTTGTGACTATTGCTCTTGAATTACATAGGCCATACCCCGGCCTCGCCGGGCTCCGGCGGAGCCAGTGGCTCTAAGTGACAATTAGTGCGACCCGTAATCCCCTCGGTCTACCTGAAAACGGTCACTCGTCCTTACCTGGAAGTGCGATGGTAGGGGCAGCGTTCAGGAGAAATAAAAGGAACTAAGGGGTGTGCGGTCTATTTGGGACGGCAACAACTGCAAACCTGCATATTCCCACTCATAACTACCAAAATCTAAGAAATGGCTTTAAAAGGATTAGTGCCGGTAAACGGGTAAAGTGGATTTACAGCTTAGGCTCTTTCGACTAATTAGTGTGCCGGGGTATGACATAGGCAATCCGTGTTTCTAGCATTTTAATAAAAAATAAATAAAGATTTTGATACAACACGGTGCTTTACATGCTTTCTGATAGGTACCCGATTTTACCCCGTAGGTAGGGTATAACCGGGTACTTTGCATTCTTTCGAAAAACTGGTTGAATCTCGTAACCAAAATGTTTTTTTCGGATGCTATCGTTATTTTATGTTAACCAAAGGTTCACTGAAGACTACTGACGGTGAGTACAATTTTTTTTGCTCTCAGATTTCAAGTTCGAGGCCAAATACAACTAAGTACCCGGTTTTACCCTACTCTCCCCTACTTATCTAATGGTACGACGTTTGGTCAGGATAAGTGTCAATCAAACGTCAAAGGTGACTGCCCGATTCAGAAACAAAGTGCTGCGTCGTCTGCGTCATCTGCTCGAAAAGCATTTGAGACTAATCAGATTGCGAGTTCGGTTCCGCACAGCCGTTGAGAGGTTAGTATGGTTATAGCTCAGCGAATCGTGCAAATATGGAAAAGAAAGTGCTTGTGACAAAACAATGGCCTGAAGATTAGATGACAGAGAACGATAGAACAAGTAGAAGCTGATGGTGAGTGTTAAACTACGCTCTAAATAACATAGCGCTCTGAATAACATAACGCTCTTACAAACATAGATGAAATAAATAAAAATCAGTAAGGAAATAAGCAACTAGAAGTTGCGTTCTCAAATCGATGCGTGAATCTGTAGCATAAAACAATTTTACGATATTCATACCATATGTGAATTTATCGGACCAGTCGAACCAAATTTTAAGTCTTCTAACTGAAGCTCACCTCTGTATAGAGTGTGCAATCCCCAGAGAGACCGAAAAAAACGGAAGTGCATCATAATTATTTTTTCAAGTAAAAATTCCTTCAGCCCGGGTTTGAACCGGGACCTCCGCATTTGTACTGCGACGCCTTGTCCAATTAGACCACTGAAGGACTGGAGGAATCTTTACTTGAAATTCATGTTATTGTCATTGACCTTCTTAGTCCCAGGTCTGTGTTTATTTCATTGAGTAGTGATTATGATGCACTTCCGTTTTTTTCGGTCTCTCTGGGGATTGCACACTCTATACAGAGGTGAGCTTCAGTTAGAAGACTTAAAATTTGGTTCGACTGGTCCGATAAATTCACATATGGTATGAATTAATAGGCTTCGAACGATAGAGTCACTACTCAATGGAATTTTACGATATGTTCTTGTGAAAGATTTTTGGTAGCTCTGAAAAGTGCTGATTGTTTTTGGCGTAATATTTTTACGCCACTGATAGTTATTGTTGTTGCTTTAGTTGTCGTTGTTGTTATTGTTATTATTGTTATTAATATGAAATTGATATGTTCGGTTTTCAGACGTTAGTGTAATATTTCGTGCATTGATGAGGATGGTACAGCTCGTAGAAGCAATGGAAGCACAAGTATTCCCGACACCAAGAACACTTTATGAAAGTAATGTACTTCCCGGTAGAATCGCCTGTAGCCAATGCGCACTTGCACCTAGTTTTGAACGGCTTTTCTGGGAAGCACACCTCCTTGACGTTCATGAAGACATCTCGGGTCTGGATCAGCTTCGAAGCAAACCAAGCGTACTCTATCATTTCATTGAAAATCGGAGCACAGAGTTGGTTTGTTACGAGCGACTGGATTTTGATGGCATCTTCCCGACTGTTGATTCGCCGTTGATCTTGCAACAAATAGGTGCTGTTTTGGAGCTCCTTAATGAGGATTTTGGCTTGTTTGTTACACGTCCAATGGTTCACAATATGCTGTGCAGCCAGCTGGAATCACTTGCAAATTACAGGTTGATTCTCCGCAGTCATTCTCGAATTTCCTAAATAAATTCCTATGTGATTGACCACCCCAGCTGTCTACTATCAGGCTAAAGTTATTGCCCTCTACATGCGGCTGCAGGACGTTGACCGTGTAGGACATACCCCGGCACACTCATTAGTCGAAAGAGTCTAAGCTGTAAATCCACTTAACCCGTTTACCGGCAGTAATCCTTTTAACGCCATTTCTTGGATTTTGGTAGGTATGAGTGGGGATATGCAAGTATGAAAAGACCTGGACGGTCTTACGCAGTTGTTGCCGTCCCAAATAGACCGCACACCCCTTAGTTCCTTTTATTTCTCCTGAACGCTGCCCCTACCATCGCACTTCCAGGTAAGGATGGGTGACCGTTTTCAGGTAGACTGAGGGGATTTCGGGTCGCACTAATTGTCACTTAGAGCTGGGCCTGCTCCGAAGAGCACAGTGAGGCCGGGGTATGGTGTAGGAGTCAAATAGAGCCGTTGTCATCTTTCCGGACTTGGAACATGTCACATAAACATTTTTGTATGCACGAGTGAGAGCCTCCACCTGTTCGCTGATTCTTGGACCAAATGTGCCTTTGGGTTCTTGAAGACAGATGAAAACCTTCGGCAGCAATTTTCCAGCGGCAGTGATGGTGTATTGGACAGTGTACGTGTGAGTGACTTTATTTAGATCTCCTAAATAGACATCAACACTTTTTTGGCCAATGTGCGCCATTGTTCGATGCACATCGATTCTGTATGCACAGCCCATTTGATCGGTATTCCACACAAGGTTGCAATCAAATTCGCAGATCGAATTGGAGCAGTCAGTTTGGAATTTCTCAGCTGACTGCAGAAGTTCTTCTAATGACCTGTTTTCTGTGGATTTGACACGTCTAGTTACTTTTCGCTGGCCGATGCGAAATTCTTGTTTGAACCGAGTCGTCCAAGTTGCTGAAGCTGTGAAATTGAAATCTTCGGACCTGTACTGCATAGCAGCCTGCAAAGCCCACTCTTGTAGGTTCCTGGTGGTTACAGGTAAGTTCTTTTGACGAGCTTCACAGAATCTCTTATAAGTCCATTTTTTAATGGCATTGCTCTTGTCAAACTTTGTTCCCCCTTTTTGGATTTCGTTTTTCCATCTCACCAGCTCGTCCATTCTTGTCAGACAAGCAGCACCTTTAACTTTCAAGGTTTTAAAGGTCTACTTGGGATGTTGTCTAGCAAGATTTACAACTTGGATCTTCTTCTCTAGGTCAACAGTTTGAAGCTTCGATTTCTTCACTTCCGGCTCGTAATCACTTGACAGCGGCTGACTGACCGATGGAGATGATTCTATTTGAGAAACAAATTTATATTCTAGTTTTTAGGGTTTATGAAATTAATTTTTTTGTTTACTCATTTAGCTTTAGTTAGGTTTAATCTATTCAATATTATTCCTTACTCAATTAGCGTAAGTTTATTTAATCTAATATTCTAGTTATTTAGCTTAAGTTTGTTACCAGTAGGATAAGTATTTATTTAGCTTCAGTAGTTAGTAGAAAATGTATGAATTGAAGTAAAAGGTTTTACCTGTCAGAGATGATTCTTGGCTAGATTCTTGACTTCCAACATTTTGGCGATCATCAGAGACACCTTCTGTAAATTCATCCTCTGTATACAACTCCTCTGTTTCAACCAGCTCATGGTCTCCAACTAGTTCCAGTAACGTGTCCGCCATTTCATCGCCCAAAAGCTGTTGTAATCGGGATCCTGAGATCCTTTATACAACTACAATTTTATTCGAGGATCCGTTGTCGAATTAGGAGATGGAACTCGGTCGTACAAAAGTGATTCAAGTTTATTAATATAATATAAAGTTTTACAAAAGGTTTTACTGATATCGGACTAATCTCTTATATAATGTCTCTTGCTCTGGTCGCGATGTTCTGACAATGAGCGCGTCGTCTGCCCTCCTTTTAATGACTATTTAGGAGGTCAGTGCTGCGTCCGTACATTGCTATGTATTTCGCCATACGACAGAGTTGTTGCTCTGCTATATCGCGTTAGCGCATTCCTGGATTTGAGATGTCACAATTGATAGGTATTCGAATTGCAACAAAGCCAAGCTTGCTCAGAAATTTCTGTCACTGCTTTTTCAGTGACGATTCCCTTACGCTTGAGAATTGCAACGCAAGCATATAAAATCTCACTCAGCAATTGTGCTGAAGATTCGTCAAAATCTTCGTTACAGGGGTTAGGACCAGTGCTTGGCCCGCTAGCCATCTTTCCCCAATGCATGAAAAATTGACAATAACGACAATAACGAAATAACAAGAACAGTGAAAAATAACAATAGTAATAACAACAACTAATGAACAATACGAATGACAACAACAAATGAACAATATTTGTAACGATGCAACGGATAATGGAGCAGTAGCAGACAGATGGACGAATGAAATTTTTAAAAGTTGTTATTCAACTGATAATCCATCAGATGGCGTTCTGTGACGGCCAGATGTGTTACCTTACCGACATGAGCTGTTGCCGTTTATCGATCAAGATCTGTCAAACGTGCGGAGCCGTGTATGCACTATGTTTGTCAGTTTTACGTAAGCCGTGCAAAATTAATTCGAACGAGACAGTAATATGTAGCGAAAAATGTTTGCCAACTCTTAATATGGAAGGTGTTATTGCAGCAGTTCGATTCTAACTTCGGCAGTATAGCCCGAAGATATCTAATCGTACGAATTAACCTAACTTATCCCGACCAAACGTCGTACCATTTATATAAGTATATTCTTCCGAAATATGAACTATAGTACTGTGGTGAAATTAATATTATGTGGTAATTTACAGGATTTGTATGCTGCCAGTGAGGTATTGAAACTGACTATATTCAACATTTTTCACGTGGGAAGAAGTCGTCAAATTCACCAAATGAATGTTGTACGTATGATGAACAACGAGAAGCAATGTGTTAATAGATGTAATCGACGCAGAATAAAATGATTTTCCATACCTGGGAGGATAAATTTCAGGGATTTGATGTACAATAACCACTGCGTTCAATGTATAAATATTCACCGCAGTATAGGAAGTCCAGACGTCAAGCAGAAACAGATTATTTCAGGACAATTTGGAAAACCCATTTAACGCTGATTTTTTATTATATATTTTAATAAATTGATGGGTCGAAGGCCCATTCCGGAGAGTTATCTATCAGATAATTCATATTTTGGTACGTCAAAACACCCCCAAAAGTTGGGTCAAGATCTGTGACCCGGAGTTATGGTCGACTCCTAGTTAGATTATTTCTAAATCCTCGAGGATTTCGCTGCGCCTGTGAGCGAGCGTTGCAGGCGTTCGCCGAAAACTCTGAATCCCTCTCATCAAGGTAACGTCAACTTTCCGGACATGGGTTCCTACATCGAAAATGTTAGTTAAGGTCCCCCCTATCACCACCCGTCGGGGTGACATAGTTAGTTTGGACACCCTGTATATACAGTGGCGTAGCTATGTCCTCGTGGGCCCGTGTGCAATCGATGATTCTGGGCCCCCCTACCCCATCTTCCTCAGTACTTATCCACATTTTTATACGAAATTATATTTTTTGCACTCAAACTACGGATTTTAATTGGCGCTAAACCGCTAATAAACGTAAAATGGGGAAAAAGAAGTGAAAAAAAAAAAAATACGTATTCAAAGGTCATTCAATAGTTAGAATCATTAACTTATTATCGTAATCACTCAACGAAATTAATCAATTTCATTAGTTTTATAAGACTTGCAATTTTTCGAACGGAAACTTATCGCCTGTTTATCTTAAACAGAAACTTTCCCTAGTGGTGAACTAAACGGCTTGCAGATAATGGTTCCATGCATCGTAGCCGATGATCAAATGCTTAGACTGAAAGCTATAGTAATGAACATGATCGGGTCTGGTTCGTTATCTTGAGCTGCGTTCCAAAATGTCACCTGGGTGCTCTCGGGTATGTTGTATCTTTCTCTATTGTCATGGGTGAAGAAAGAATAAAGACACACCCGAGAGCACCCGGGTGACGTTTTGGGATACGGCCTTGGACCAGGCACTTTATTTTGAGCCCGAGAGTGGAAGAGCTTTGCATTTGAACTCACTGTTTTACACAGTTTCTTGATCCGTCTATCGAACAGTTACGATACTTTTGTCTCCGCATGTTCATTTTATTACAGAAACTTGTTTGAGACCATAGACCTGCGTTTATTCGGTAGACGCGCTTTTAAGTCAGTTTGTTCTAGTACGGCGATCATACATTTTTTTTGTTTCCCTAGTGCGTGGGCCCCTGGACGCCATGGGCCCGTGTTTTTCGCACCCCTAAGACCCCTGGTTGTTACGCCACTGCATATATATATGTCAGCATTTGTAATGGTTCATTTTTTGGAACCAGTATCTCATATGATATGCGTGTTCAGAGTGAACCTCTATTCTGCGCCACTAAATCACATGTTAATATATATCCGGAATCTCATATTGTACTCACAACTGATTGGCGGTAAAATCGTTTCGAATTCAGAGAAGTCGAGTTGAAGAATCTCATCCGAAAGGCTCGCCATAGGTTGAAACGTGATGGACGTTCGCGGCTCCATGTTATTTTTTCACATGTGTCAGACGATGTATCCTTTTCTCGTGCTGATTCGTCCTCAACGGCGCTGCTCCAGACATCGTAAAGGGCTGCGTACCTGTCATCGTCCTCCCATTCTACTTTTGCATTTTTGGCATTCTTGAAATGGTGCAATACTTCGGGTGGAATCTTCTTTTCGATGTATTCACGGTGACTGACATTAGAAGATTGACGAACTTCGCTACTTCTTCTCTCCGAATGTGCCCGAGTCGAAATTTAACGCCTCATTAGAACCTCAAAATTTTACCGTTGGGAGGTTTTTGAGGGTCTAGAGAGGTTTATTTTGTATGGGAATTGAAACCCTCTTTAGCGCCTAAAACTCGTAGTTACCAGACAAATGCAGCATTTTAGGGTCAAATGAGGATCTCACGAGAACCTCGCAAAACCCTCACTGCGCCCTGCCGCGTAGCGATGCACGGCTGCATGGTGATCGGACTTTATGAGTATCAAAATAGGCGCTAAATTATTATTACGGATTGAAAAGACGTTCATTTGTGCGCTATGAGTACTCAAGCGGGCGCTGAATTTCGACTACAGAGTTGTAGGTTGATAATAGGAGTTTGAGGTCTAAACAGTATCTGTAGAGACGTTATGAGTTGGATGCTATGAGTATCAAAGCAGGCGCTAAATTTCGACTATGGAGGACACGTAGGTTCAAAATAGGAGTTTGAGGTCTAAATAAGATCTAGAGACGTTGAGTTGGATGCTATGAGTATCAAAGTAGGCGCTAAATTTCGACTCGGGTGGAACTTCATCGCTTTGCTTGTTTTCCTGAATGCATTTTGAACAATCTACCGCATTTGTATCAAAAGGGTACAAGCCATACGTTCGAAACCCATTCTATATAGTCTCGGTGAAGTTTCCTGTGTGAATTAGCGCCGATAGTAATGCTGGTACTTGATGTCTTTGAACATCGCTGCCTTCATTTTTGACGCGCCAATTGCGAACCAATGTTTTCCACTTCTTTTTGAGGGGAAAAAAATACAGCAACATCGAGAGGCTGGAGAATGTGTGTTGCATGCGATGGGAAACAACATATTTCTATTTGTTTTTCTCTGCAGAATGAGCTCAGGTCTATCGATAGGTGAGAAACATGACCATCCAAGAACACGACGATGGGCATCGGAATATCGGCCTTTTCGAGAAATGGGTAGAACACATTGGTAAAATACTCATAAAACGCTTCGCTTGTCATCCATCCGCTGTCTGTCTTCCCGATTCCCCATTGCTTTGGAGCAGACACCACGCAGACCCTCGGCAGGGGTCCGTAATTGTACACGGTCAATGGAGGGGCAAACTCTCCGGCAGCGTTAACAGTGAAAAGAGTCGTTAGGTTTTCTTTATCGTTACTAGCCACATCATACACTGATTTGCCTTTTTCAGCCAAAACGAGACCTCCACTTGGTGAAAGGTAAACGGCCGTTTCATTCATATTAAAGATTCTTCGTGGGTCCTGGAAGATTTCTATTTTTTCTTCGAGCTGCATAGCGATATCTGCAAACCACAATCGGATGCGATGCTCAGTGAGAATAGCTCTGGCTTTACTCAAATGCTCGGATTTTTTATGAGCTACTCGCGGGTGGCGACGCATAAACTCCTCGAACCATTTCCGTCCCGGAAGGTTGTTTTTAAATACATTCGGCAATTTTTCTGCTTCGACAAGCTGTTTAACTGAGTAGATCAGGCAATCTTTGTTGATAGTTTCTAGCAGCCAGTTTTCTAATTTTTCTTCGGTAGCACGACCAAGTATACATTCTGGTCCACATCTGCCGGACGTCTCAGGCGCTTTACCTTTGAGCTTATTCCGCAAAGTTGTACGAGGGATTTTGTACTGTTGACTAGCTTTGAGAATTGACATTCCATTGCGAATCATAGCCAGAGCTTCCTTGACATCATTTTCCGTGTAATTTAAAAAAAATGTCCGCTTCAATTTTGTTTTTTCTGTTTTAGTTTTTAGCGGTTTTTATAGATTTCTTGTTTATTCGGCCCATTATCTGCAAATTTGAACATAGTTCAAAAATATACCTAAGTTTTTGCGAAGCACAAGAAGGCCTGATTTCATCGCACTCATTGAATTTGATCTGCAGTCACAACAGATGGCCACAAATGGTATCAGCATGCTCCAGTTGTGGTAATGTGATGGCCAAAAATAGTGCATTCAGACTTTGAATGTACTAGTTTTGACCAGCACGTTTATTTCGGGTATTTTGGGTTATGTTTCGGATTTGATGACCCCAACCCCGAAAGTGATATATATTGGATAAAATAAAAGTGTATGATGTATCATAATGACCCAGGTTACTAGAAATTATAATTTACGTACCACAGGATCCTTAGCAGCTTCGTTAAGAAATCGGACAAACGGCTCAGTGTCAACACATTTCTATTCACAAGCTTGAGAAGAAAAGGTAAACGACCGAGAAAACAACCCAGATAACAATCGTGCGACGCACGGAACCATCATAACGTGCGGCTCACGTCGTGCGGGCGAGAACGCGCCATTTTTGCTAGCACGAAGTGACGCCAACACATGTGCGAGCGTAATGAGTCGCATCTAGCCATCACGCGTGCGAAGACATACAATCACGTGTGTTGCTGTTGTGCGCGGCACCGCGTGCGGACACCATGATGTCAGGCCCGTTTAAGTAGTTGCGATACCTAAGGCTACTCTGCAAAAAGACCGAATGTATAGGATACAATAGATGAAATTCAAAAAGCGGTGACGGAAAAATAAACTAAATTCAGGCAGCTCTTTATAGACTAAAATTGAAAGTTCGCAGTATAATTCATGAAAAATTACTATATGGGTGATTCTCTGTAAATTGTTATTTTTCGCATGTAAAATTTTTGGGTATTCAAACATGTCTAAAGAGTAATTTTTTGTTGTGTTTGTATGTTATTATGGTCCAGAAGTATGGTCCTAGTACCATTTCACTACAACCTCAAAGGCTTCCAAGTAATAGAGTATTCATGATTTTCTGCGGCCGCGGTACTGACCGCGCAAACAAAACTTGACGAATCTTCATATCTCAATAAAGAAAATCAACATTTCACCCTATAGGATAACTTGATTGATTCATTTAACATATTTTAGGTAACATGTGTTCATCTTTATGAGCCATTCCGGTTCACCAATAAAAATTATAATTTTTCAACAATTATTCTATTAAACATAAAAAAAAACTCTGTTCCTCATTGTTGACTGTATTACGGGCTAATCGAACATATTTTCAATAGTTTAGTAACGATAACAAATTATTTTTTCCATTTATAAACAAATCATGCCATGGTACTGACATCCACGGTACTGACATACTGTGTTTAACCTAACCACACTCCGTACCGGTTTAAAACTCGATAATTTACAGAGACATGGAAATTTAGGCACTCAAATATTACTCTTATAACGTGGCATTAAGCGGAAATGTCACACAGCACAGGAGAATCACGACACCACGGTACTGACTCATTGTTTTGTGACTCGCATTTTCGATTTTTGAATATAAGTATTCTGCTTGTCAAATACGTGCCTAGACAAATTCTACCGGTGTAAACATTCAGTCTGTCATCTCCGCTCTAAAATGCCACCGCGCTCGCCATGCTGAAAAATCGGAAATGGCACCATGGCAGTCAAATTGAAATGTTCCAAAATCCCGATAAAACTGTAGGACAAACTTTTGGGCCTGTTCAACAACCGCAACTTAGATATTTTCACCATTTTTTGGGGTGAAAGTACAGGTAGTATGATCCCCCATAATCTATATTGAGGAAATTCCTTTTGAGCTGCATATTCGCTCAGAACTACTGAGGAAGTTCCAAATTTTATGTTGAGGACATGCCACGGTACTGACATTTTGAATAGTTTATGCTCTCTAGAATCGAATGAACTCCTCGAGGATCGGATTTTTTCATGGGAACTTTGAAGTGCCACCGTAGCTTTGAAAATGCTAGAAGGGCTTTTCAGTATTCCACCATCCTAGGGTGAAAAATTACGTAGGACAAAAAAATAACGATTTACTGAGAATCACCCATATCCCATTTTGAAAAATTGAATTTTGAAAATTAAAGGGCCCAAAATTTCGAGGGCCTAAGGCTATAGCCTTATTAGCCTTATGATTAATCCGAACCTGCATGGTGTCAGTGTGCAATCATTCGATATGAGATGATCAATATCATTTTCATCATAAAACAGTTCGTAAGATTTACTCGATGTTTCAGAATTCGTGACAAATATTTTCCAAGATCAAACCTAAGTGTCAAGATTAGGAGCAAAATTTGTTGAACCTTTTTTGCGAAATAATGTTTTTCATTCACTTTTTCTCGTATTTTTTTTTTCATTTGTCACTCCCGCGAAATGCTGAGTGCCGCTTTTTTTTCAATATTCGAAACATTCGTTTGATATGTTATAAAAAGTGCTGCGGGATTATTTATTTGATACATTGAAAAAAAAAAAAAAAAAAAAACAGTGGCAGAACAAGACTCTGTAAAACTACAGATAGATGAACAATAAATTGCAAAAATAATTATTCCTGAAAAGCAAATTTCATTACACAAAAAAGTGGCTACGAAAGTCTCTGTTTCGATAATAGGTAGTCGCAATATGTGTATTATTTGAATTTCCGCGGCGAATTGTTGCTATAACCATATCTTGAGAGTTCAATTTGTATTTGGGCAATTCCACCTCAAATCGGCCAATCTACGTGAAATCTACGTCAAAAAAGTAGACCCGTATTTTTTCGTTGGTCCAAAAAGTTCTTTTTACGCTAGTTATGAATTATCGAATTTTACTGTGAAAATAGCGCGAGGGCGGCTTCGTGAAAAAAAAAGTAAAAAAAACACGAAAAAAAAAAAATTAAATAAAAATCAAAAAATACCATGCTAATTTGAAAAAACCTCTAAAAATTATTACCAGTTCAGACAATACATAATTTTTCCTATAAAATTGGTCTTCCGTTCTATTCCGTGCTACTCGAATATGTAAGTTAAGAATCTACCTCCAAATTTAGTGAATAATACAATCACGTTGTGACTGCACTGTGCCGAACACATATGCAGATCACGACGTGAATGTCATATGCGTCGCATATGAGGACGCATATGTCTGGTGCAGTGAGCTCATGGCGTGAGGGTTGGGCATCACAACGTGAGCGCACTGTGTGTGCACTGTGCACGCATTTTGCTATCTGGGAATTGATAGTGGTCCTGAAACAGTTTCTGTATCGAAATATAACAATCGATACAGTAAATACAACTTCAAAACCTTATAAAAGTCGAAAGAAACGCGAAGTGGCCACAAATGGTACAGTGGCCAAAACTGGTACGCCTACCCTATTGTCAGTTTATCGCCTAGATATCGAATGCAGCGAGTGATCTTGCGACGAACAATATTGAATCGACGTCTCGCGTCGTACGAGCCTCTGATTCTTCAAACGGCAGCTGCTTCATTTTGATCGGTTGTAACATTCGGAATGAGTAGCAAATGTTTATCGAACGATTGATATTGATTATATTGTAGCAAATCGTGAATTTCGCAGAGCTAACAAGTAATATTTCGTAAAAAAAGTGAGAGAAAGAGAAAAATAGTGAGATTGATTGATTGATTTATTATTGTTATGCCCGGAAATATCTTGGGGCAAATGGGGGTACAGCAGAATCATGCGTGGATAATAGCATACGCTCACAAAGCAGTATGTAGCAAAGAGTAAGATAGAGTACATAGGGCTGGATACACAATAGAATTAAAAATACAATAACCGTAAAGACAAATGGATAAATGGATAGTTTTATTCAAGTCTATGACGATGTTGAACTAAATCACAACAGAGTAGGGGAGGGAGGGGGAATGGCGGTCAGTGGGTAATGGCGGTCATGTCAATATCTCATGTTCTATGCATTTGAAAATAACGACTCTACTGCTACCACGTAGAGGATGCAGATACAAACTACTGGCCTCGAGCTTGCCATCTTGGTTTAAGGATTCAGCTCTTCGTGTCAATCGGTAGTTATGGGGTAGTGTCACTCTAATTTTTTGGATGCGATTTATAAGAGATATGTTGCATTTTTGTCACATTTACGTAACAAATAATATTACAGGGTGGTTAATTCAGCCTTTCTCTTAATTCTACATATTAATAATTTTTGATTATAATATATTTTGTGATTGAAACAACAAGTCAAAGCTGATTCGACGTGTTGGGGTTATGCCGGTCATGCTGTCCGGGTAGAAAAATGCAAATAAAAATAAAAATAAAAATAAGGAAAAAATAAAAAATTAAAAATAAAAGATAAATCAAAGTATAAATATTTTCGGTTAAAGCAATTTTCACAAGATTTTCGTGTGCGATTACCATTACCCCACTTTGACCGTCAATGCATTTTGTGGCGACCGTCATTACCCGACTAGGTCGGGTAATGCCGGTCGATTTCATTTTCCATAGATGTGAAGTTAGCATGTGGAGTTTGTCGAAGATCTGAATACCGTTCATAGCAGTCAATGTGAATGAAATTTTCCACCATATCCTATATAACTGACTTTTTTCCGATCGTCATTTCCCCAGTTATTGCAATTTCTGCTTAAGTGACCGCCATTCCCCCTCTCTCCCCTACATATAGGTACATGAGAGTGAAATTCTCGTCATATGTGACTTTAAGGAGAATTATTCTTTTGTTGTGCAAAACGCAGCACCTGGGTTTCACTGGAACAATAACCAGGCTACAGTTTACCCAGTGGTAATTTACTACAAAGGAGGAAACGAAATTTGCCATCGAAGTCTAGATGTAATTTCGGACTGTCTTCATCACGATACCGATGCCGTTCACGTTTTTACGCAAATTATCATCGATTTTGCTAAATCCGAAATGTTTATGCCCACGCGCGTAATATACTTTTCCGATGGGGCGCCTCAGCAGTACAAAAATTGAAAAAATTTGATTAATTTGTACTACCACGAAGAAGATTTTGGAATGCCAGCTGAATGGCACTTCTTCGCGACAGCACATGGTAAAGGTCCGTGCCGTAATTCCCCCTTTTTTTTGAACATCTTTAGAAAACTGAAAGGACTCAAATGATCTTATGAAGAATACAATATACTATTCAATAATTGCACGCGCAAACTGGTCATATTAGGGGTCTGAATAGGTCTGTTGTAAAACTTGTGGAAAGTTTGGGAGCCAGACGCCCATCCAGCACTACGTCTTATAGTGACAATATCCAAATGCTGCATGTCGCGTGTTATATGCTGTTAACTCATCTGTATCTACACCTGCCTTGCCTAGAAGTGATTTGATCTAGTGTCCAATAGTTTATGACGTCACTGGACCAGACGGTTTCCTTGTCGCAATGAAAAGGTTGTTGATATCATTGTTTGAATTCTTCGTGATTTCAATATAAACTAAATCAGCAGAGGCAACACACAAACCTAGTTTTTCTTTGAAAAAAGGTAAAATAAGATCAGGTTGAAAAGCTCCAGGCTTTGACTTTTTGATCTGATCTGTTATCTTGATATTAATTCCTGTTTCAGATTTTTTTTATTTTTTATTTTATTTTTTTTTATTTTTTTTTTATCGAATCAAAAGTCTGTAACCTTTGAGCCGTTGTTACAGCTAATAAAGTTTTTACTTTTATTTTTATTTTATTTTTTTACAGTCTCCTTTATTTTTAAGCTTTTTAGTGAATGTAATTTTTCAATATTCTCAAGTAATATAGTTATATCCCATGTTATAGAATATTTGGGCTTAGTTGGTCTTTCTCTAGATACTTCTCTCATAAAACGAGCGATTAAGCCATCTTGTGATTGATGTCATATACTCACGGCGTGCAGGAAGCAAGTTTAATTCAAGGTAAAACGTCGAGAAAAACGAAACGGGCAGAATCATGTCTACTCATTAGTAGAAACATAATACATGTTGCTGAAAATCGTACCTGATCGTTTTTGCATATTTTTTAATGATTATATATAAATTACGCATCAAAATTACCGGTCCACCCGTAGCATGACCTGTCATTTCCAGACGCCCAGTCCGATTTACTTGGAATTTGTACCAGGGCTAATCCAAAGTGTTTTCAACTCTGGCCCGAAGCCGCTTTTCTGTATCTCCAAGGGTCGCGATGTGGCACCGCGAAAACCAACCCTCTGCGTAGAATCAAAGTCACAGGTCCATGGCATCGCGTTCCAACACCGATTTTCGGCCCAAAAAATGTTTGAACAACTTCTGGTCGAGCCAGATGATTTACTCCACTGCTGAACCACACACCCTATTGAACCTTGCCTATTCAACCCCTTCGCTGCCATCCCTGAACCGTAAAAACGATTCGGAAACACTGTTGTGTTTCCTGTGCAGGGGATTGGTTTTAGGAGTGCCACATCGCAACTCTTGAAGATACAGAAAAGCAGCTTTTGACCCAAGTTGGAAACACTTTGGACTAGCCCTGGTGCAAATTTCGAGTGAATCGGACAAGGAGTTTGGAAATGGCAGGTCATGCTAGCTAGGTGTAGGCCGTTCATTTTGATGCGTAGTTTAGTAAATTATTGAAAATCAATTATGTAAAGCTTCGAATTGATATATAGAATAAGAAATATATGTAATTTTTTGCATATTCTTGTCAACATATTATTTACAAAGAAAAAAAAAATTGAAAAAAAAAAAAAAAAATTGAACGTACTAATGAATGTAAACAAAACATTTTTAACCTAGTCATATTATACATACTCATATCAGTTTATCGTAGTCCTTCGACGATATAACCAGGCATAAATATGATACGTAATAAGCACGATGAAAATCGAAAAAAAGTTTGCGCGCCATGTGGAAATAAGATTCGATTCGGTACAAATAAACCAGAATACTTTTTGATAACTGAAACCATTAGCGATTTGATAAAAAAGTTTATTTGTGACAAATATACCACCTCACAGAGGGTATATCCTACACGTATTTGTAGTTCATGCCGTGTAACTCTTCAGGAACACGAAAAAAATTATCATAAAAGACCATTGCAAATCATGCCGGAGTATGAAAAAATCGTGTTACTCAATTTTACTAGAAGTGAATCTCATCTTACTTGTATGTGTTATATATGTATATAATAAAATTGACGATAATAATGGGCAATCAGCAAAAGAGAGATTGAAATTAGAAACTGCAAGTAATGAAATACCTGTTCAAAGCAAATCGGTAAACGATACTATAATTTGTAATGACTATTTGACTGATATAGGAAAGGGTAAAATTCAAGTATGTAAAATAACTACAGCTCGTGATAATATATTAAATTTGGTAGATAAACTGCCAAGAACACAACAAGAACAGGTAAAAAAATTCAAATAAGTAATCTATCAGGTAAAAAAATGTCGTTATCGTTGAAAGTAGAGGAGCAAAAAAGTGTTGTTTTTGAAAATGAACATTTAGATAATTTTATGTCTAATACGAGCGCATCCACGAGACAAATGAGGAAAACTGTTAGTCTCATTCGGAGCAGGAATGGTAGAAAATCAGTCTCGGTAAATTACGCTTCACATGTTACTGAAAAAACTAACACTTTAAAAAAATATTACAAGGAAGATAAATTAGAGTTCGACGTCGAATCATCGCAATGTAAAGAAATTCGACCTGTTGTGTGGGCTGATGCGTCTGAGTTGTTGAAAGCTGTGTTGAAAGAGTGAAATCTAATAGGTCATTACAAGATCAAAGTTATGGCCGACTCGGGTCAAGGATTTTTGAAAGTTTGTTTTACATTACTCCCTGAAGCTTATAATCCAATGTCTGACAATGAGGAAAGCTATGAGCCTAAGAAGAAAAAGAACAATCTGTATTATGAAGGAGGTAAGGTCAACAGAAAAGCAAAGTTGACGAGTGTTAACCGTTTAATCATGTTGTGTATTGTACCAAATGTTAAAGAAACGTATCATAACATGTCCAGCTTGTTTAACTTAACAGAAATTAATCAAATTCCATTCAAATTTCTTGCGGACTTCAAATTAATTTTGACCGTTAATGGACTACAAACAGCTTGCTCTACGTATCCTTGTCCGTACTGCTTTATTAGCTTGCAAGATTTGAGAGAATCAAATGAAACCGATGATGATGATGAAGTTGAAGAAAAATCTCTAAAATTAAGAACTTATGGAGATATAAGGCGGGATTATAATAAGTTTTTCCCTCTCGGTACCCGGGTAACAATTTGAAGTGGCAGCCGTATGGCCGCTACATGGCCAACCGACCAAGCCAATGTGGCCGCCATGTCAGCCGACCCCGGTTTTATCATGGCTAGTACCTGGCAACGACGACCAAACTATGTAGCTCCTTGATGGCAGCTAGGTGGATAAACAGCATGGTTTACTTATGGTTTCGACCTGGCAGCGATATGGCGGCGCTATCTCGCTGCCATCTGGAGGCCAACTAGTTGCCAGGTAACAATCCAACGCGGCAACCATACGGCCGCTACATGGCCAACCCACCTAACCAATGTGGCCGCTATGTCGGCAGTGGTCGGTTTTATCATGGCTTTCACCTGGCAACGACGACCAAACTATGTCGCTCCTTGATGGCAACTAAGTCGATAAACAATATAGTTCATTTATGGTTTTGACCTGGCAGCGACATGGCAGCGCTTACTCGTTGCTATGTGTAGGCTATCTGGTTGCCAGTAATTTTGATACCTCTCTGAAACATGAAAGCCATGAAGTAACCATGAAATTTCCCCAGTTAGCTGTCATGTGACAGTCACTCTATTTCGGAACGAGTACCGGTCCTTGAGTTCTATTTAACTTTTAAGTATATATTTCATTCACACAGTAGTCATTCCAAAAGAACTGTTATGAACTATACTACCGGGTAGGCGGTATGAGTCGCTTGACTCGTAGGTGAATTATGATTGTGGTCGGCCGGCAACGGGTAGGTGTAGTCAAGCCGATGTTACTTTACTTGCGAGCGTTGTCGCTCATCTACCGGCACAGCAAGGTACTAAGGTAGGTGGCGACGCATTGTATGGACCAGGTAAATGCCAGGCTACCTTAAGACATGGTCGTGCCAGCTTGCCCCACGTAAAAGCTATATGGCAATGCGAGGTGGCGGCCAGGTAGTTGCCAGCGGTCGCCAGCGGTCGCCAGTTAACGTTAAGACACAGCAGTACCAGGTTGGCCCACATAAAAGCCATATGGCATCGCGAGGTGGCGGCCAGGTAGTCGCCAGTTAACGCTAAGACACGACAGTACCAGGTTGGCCCACATCAAACCCATATGGCATCGCGAGGTGGCGGCCAGGTAGTCGCCAGTTAACGTAAAGATATGGCAGTGCCAGGTTTGCCCGTATGAAAGCCATATGGCATTGCGAGGTGGCGGCCAGGTCAATGCTAGGTAGTGACGGGACATCGCAGTGCCAGCTTGGCCCACATAAAATCGATGTCGTGGCGCAAGGTGGCGGCCAGGATAGTGCGACATTGGTAGCCTAGCTTAGTTAGCCATATTATCGCCATGTGAAAAGGCCATGTTGAAACCATATAGCCGCCGCATGGTTATCGAACATTGGCCTGCTATGTGGCTGGCCGACAGCATTGCCGTACTCATGCCACATGGCATTAATGTGGCTTGTAGGCTGGCCATGTAAATTGTTACCCGGGTATGGATAAAAAAAAGGCTAAAGAGTGCCATAGCACTGTAAAGTTACCTCTATTCGATGAAAGTGACGATGTCCCTGTTATTCAGAAGTGTGTTGTTTTCGGTGGATGGTTGCTTTTCTTCACAAAAAGGTGAAAATATTGAAAGATGCATTAAAGAATTGAAAAAACTGTTCGGAGCAACAGAACTTTCAAAAACCTTAAAGGTTCATGTAACACTTGAACATCTTATTCAATTTTTGGAGCATATCAATGGAGATGGACTTGGTATCTGGTCTGAACAAGCTGAAGAGTCTATTCACAAAGAATTTTTGAAACATTGGAATCGTCGAAAAGTGAATTCTATGAATGATCCGAATTATTTAGTTAAGTAACAGCAAGCAGTAGTTGCATTTTCGTCTTTGAATATTTGAGTTTTCATTCAATACATACCCGAGTCGAAATTTGGCGCCTCCTTTAACGCTCCTCAGGTTTATACGGGTTCATATGACGCTACTTTGAAGGAAAATGACCCTAGAACTCCTACATTGAACCTCTAACTGCTAAAAATTCAAAAGTAAATCCTATTTTGAACCTCTAACTGCTAAGAAAATCAAAATCAAACCCCACTTTGAACCTCCAACTGCTAAAAATTCAAAAGTAAACCCTATTTTGACGCTATTAAACCTACAGCTCTTCCATTGACCCTCGAACTGCTCTGTAGAGCTTTTATTATTTCAGTATTCTCTGAATTAAAAAATATTGTATATGTAATTTTTATATTAAAAAAATAAGAAATCGGTATTTTATTTTTTATTTTCATTTTTATTTGGTATTTACTTTGATGCCTTTGGGAATACAAAAATGTCTATAGCAAGGAGGATTATGTTACAGATAAATTACAAGACTTATTAAGGTCCGCGCCCACTAGACCGCACCGATCGGCACGGCACCGATCGGCACCGCACCGATCGGCAGCGTCCCGATCGGCATTATTCACATGCTTTTTCTATGAGAGTGGGCTCACTAGTCGGCTGCGATCAGCTCCGACAATTCTGCAACCGACTGACTCCGATTGTATTATATGTTGCATAAAATGAGGGGCAGTACGTTAACAACTCGTAATTTCTTATAGTCCGCACTGAATATCTTTCGTTTTTGAATGTATGATTTCATTATGATAATATCAATAACGCACATCATATTATGATATGCTGCGTTTTTGCACTTGAATGCTACGGTGGAGATCTATTAGTGCCAGTGAGATTAGGTATATATGTAGATATACGTCAACTTGAATGGTATACAGCATCATACTTCTCTACCTTTGTATGGAGCTTTCAAACGTTTCATCACAGGACATTCGTCTGGACTCTGAAAAGCCTATTAAAAAATCCCACACGCAGTTTGGGTTAGCCTACTTTCCCTCCCTAGGTGAGTAACTGAGTAATATACTATTTATTTATTTATTTATTTATTATTATTTTTTTTTTACTTTCCGTGCAGGTGTGGTGAAAAATGTTTAATAATATTAATTCCGCTCATAACTATAAAATCGCATTCACTTGTGATTATACTGATTCTATCTATCTATTCTTCACGAACTCTATTAATTTGTAGGATTAACTGAATTGATATTATTGTTGTCTTTATTAAAGAAGTTCACAAATATCATCATAATTTAAGTCCTAATGAAAATCTGTATACCGTGGCATTCCATGACAAATCAGCCAGCATGGGACCCCGACCATTCAAAATTATGTTGAAATTTTGATATCATATATTTGTAATATTATTTTAAACTATAAGTATAGATTTGAAAGTACAATACGTTTTTTAAAATTTCTTAAACGTTTATTAAACTATGATTATTAACGGTTGTAAAGTATGCTCCATGTGTGAATACCTAATGAAATTGAATTGTATTCCTTGTAATGACATACCAATGAAGGGTGTGAATCGGTCACTCGTTTCAGCTCATATACCTACTTAAATTATTTGCTATTGAGTTGCGCGAAACAGCCGATAAAATTTAAATGAAATAAAATTACGTCGTCGTGGTAACTTGAATTGATGATGCATAATTCAATTATTTTTTAATTCAAACGACCCGTAATCATCTTTATTTTGCATCATTTCATAAAATCGTAACATGGACGAAGAAACATTGATCATGCTTGTACAAAAGTACGGACCGCTTTACAACATGTCTGATAAGAAATATTCAAATCACCAAATTAAAGAAAATTGTTGGCAAGACATTTCTAAGGCAATGAAACTACCAGGTAATCATAACCTAAATACTTTATGTGGAATTATTTCCACATTATTATTATTATTATTATTATTATTTTTTTATTTTTTTTTTTTTTAATCGAACGTTAAACACCGATCGAAGTAAATCCATACGGGATCTTATATTTCAACCTTGAACATTATATACGATAAATAAACATAGAATAGGAAGAAAAAAAATGTTCCACAACATTTCCCTTTCAGAATTTTTTAAAAATATAAAAAAAAGGAATCTAAAAGTTAAATTACATTATTCCGAAATTCTACCGCGTCGTACCATTTCCGTTTGCCAGGGTACCGAACCCTCTGCTGATGTGAAATATTTTCTGAAATCGTCCCTAATCGAGATAGCCTCTGCCGTTACGTGATTGGAAACATTATTATCATTCTGTAACATGCCCTCTACAGTATTGCTAGACTTATTTCCAGTTATCGGGTGTATATCTGCAAGTAAAAAGTTGTGCAGACAACATGTTGCAAGAATGACGTTATCTACGTTCTCTACTTTCAATTTAATCCTCCTTTGATATATCCTGAACTTTTGAGTAAGAATGCCGAACGCGTTTTCTGAAATTCTACGTGCCCGTGACAGTCTATAATTAAATATCTTTTTTGATTCATCGTTTCGTAATTGTGTACCTGGATACGGCCGCATGATATGCCTTTGCAGTGGAAAGGCCTCATCACCGACAATTACATGCGGCACCAATTTTTCAGTACCCGGCAGAGGCTTGTCGCTCGGGAGATTCAATTTACCTTCGTTGAAAGCTTTTCCTAATTCACAATTCGAAAAAATTCCACCATCACTGTTTTTACCATATGCACCAACATCCACGAAAATGAATTTATAACTTGCATCTACCAATGCCATGAGAACGACGCTAAATGTTTTTTTGTAATTGAAATATAAAGATCCCGAATTGGACGGCGCTTCAATTGTAATGTGCTTTCCGTCAAGAGCACCAATACAATTTGGAAAATTCCAGCGCGTGTTGAATTTTTGTTCGATATCTTTCCACATCTCGGCTGTCGGCACGGGTAGTACTAGAGGGGACAGCCGTTTCCAAATAAACTTGCATGTCTCGTGTACAATGTTTCTCACGGTGGTGTGCCCCAGCCGGTAACTCAGAGCTATTGTTTTAAATGAATCGCCAGTAGCCAGGAATCTATAATAAATACGAAATTGTAAATAGTTCAGGTTCAGAATATACTATGAAGGCGCCATCTAATGAACGCACTTCGCCATAAAAAGTTTTACCTAGATTCGCGGCAGCGAATCGCAGCAAAGTACCCGTAGGCCGGCGCGCTAGCCACGAATCATTTACCCGCGCAAAATCTTTTTATTGAAAAAAAATCTATCAAATCTTTCAAAACACTGACTATTTAAAATAAAGAATTCAAAATTCTGTAGCCGAAGATTGTAAAGAAGCGTGGCGGAAATTGCGAGACGGCTATCGAAAAGCAATAAAAGTAAGGAAGACGAAGAGCGGGCAAGCAGCTGTTAATAAAAGGCCATGGAAATTTGAAGTGCAGATGGGTTTTCTTGCACAACACTTGGTGGAAAGAAATACACATTCCAATTTTGACGGATCACAGAGTACATCATCGGAATCAATTACTGATAGTCAAGATGACAATAACGTAGAATTAATATCTAATAACAAAGACGATGAAGACGACGAAACAAATATAATTCAGGATGAAAATATAAAAAGTGAGACAAATTAATTTAGAAATGACTCGATGATTGTTAGTGTCACATCTCGTTTAAATTTTCATCTACGCAGCAACGTAACATTTTATTTATAGTTCCAGATCAACAGACAGAAATCGCACTGAAGAAAAATTCAAGAAAAAGACAATGCAAAAATACCGATACAGAATCATCGGATTTTTCAAGCTTTTTAGTTGAATATTTAAAGGACAAACAAAAGAAGGAAGAGGAAAACGTACAAGGAGAACTATCACATTTATCCAAATTCTTTTTGAACATGGCAGAGACGGTTGAAAATTTTCCAAAAGGATATCAAATTGAAATAAAATCACAAGTTTTCGAATTAATTACTAAATATGAGAAAAAAGTACATTCAGAGAGAGAGAGAGTTGAAATTGAAGCGCAGTTGGGCACCACACTCCCAGTATTTTCGTCATTGTGAATTGTCTATTTTTTATTTTTCAATTATTTAATTTTTTTTTCTTGTATCAGTGTGCGGAATTAATAATAATAATCGTTAGTTAATTGGAATTCCAATGTAATACTACCGAATAAGTATTGCAATAAAATTGTTATTTTTTCACGTTCGAATTCATCATACATGAAAATTGAATGTTCGAATTCTGATTTTCATCATATTAAATATCATTGAATCTAGTATACCATATGACCAACCGAATATTCATTGTGTAATATTTACCTTAGACAAACAGCGAGTCTTTCCTCAGGATCAATTGATGGTCGGAATGGCGTATTCTCCTTTGAGAGATCTTCTTTCACAATATTGAGAATTTCTTGAAAATTTTCATATGTCATCCGCAAATAATTGAAAAATTTCGATCGATAGCGCACAAGTAAAGGAAACAGCGTGTGATATTCGCCGTGGACGTGTCTTTTTTGACAAATTTCGTGAACCCATTTACGTTTTCTATTCTTTTTTATAATGGTTTGCTGATACAAAGCAAAAAATATCAAAAGGTCTTCGTCTGAGGTATCCATTGCAACTAATCAATAAAGACAGTGGATTATTATTTTCATGTCTCTATAACGATATGAGGTATTTTGTTTGGATTATAGATCAATGATCACTGCGATCTGTTGTGATCAATCAATTGGATTATTATTAGCGGCAGTAAATAGCCGCAAAGTGCCCGTAGACGAATGTAATGGATAAAGAAAAGTTGGTAATTCGCAATTGGTATATGCAGTAATTAGAATTTTGCTAAACTTTATTATATAATTTATAGCGTCCGACAGAATCCTACAAATTAATAGAGTTCGTGAAGAATAGATAGATAGAATCAGTATAATCACAAGTGAATGCGATTTTATAGTTATGAGCGGAATTAATATTATTAAACATTTTTCACCACACCTGCACGGAAAGTAAAAAAAAAAAATAATAAATAAATAAATAAATAAATGAATAAATAAATAGTATATTACTCAGTTACTCACCTAGGGAGGGAAAGTAGGCTAACCCAAACTGCGTGTGGGATTTTTTAATAGGCTTTTCAGAGTCCAGACGAATGATCTGTGATGAAACGTTTGAAAGCTCCATACAAAGGTAGAGAAGTATGATGCTGTATACCATTCAAGTTGACGTATATCTACATATATACCTAATCTCACTGGCACTAATAGATCTCCACCGTAGCATTCAAGTGCAAAAACGCAGCATATCATAATATGATGTGCGTTATTGATATTATCATAATGAAATCATACATTCAAAAACGAAAGATATTCAGTGCGGACTATAAGAAATTACGAGTTGTTAACGTACTGCCCCTCATTTTATGCAACATATAATACAATCGGAGTCAGTCGGTTGCAGAATTGTCGGAGCTGATCGCAGCCGACTAGTGAGCGCACTCTCATAGAAAAAGCATGTGAATAATGCCGATCGGTGCGGTCTAGTGGGCGCGGACCTTTATACATCAGATGAGTTTTAAATTATACGTTTTTGTCACTTGCTAAGAACAAAACCTTAATTTCTGAATTAATTGTGTTTTCATATTTGAAACAAATAGATAATCAACAGGTTGATATAGTGAGAAGAACAAAGAATTGTGACAATTTATTTGGAAAAATGTTATTCGAGTTCTTTTTGATTAACGGGTAATGAAATGTACGCTGCATGGTTGCTGAATTTGATGTAAACACAAGGTGTTACAATAGCGTTGATAGAGATAAGCTTGATAATATTGCACTGGTGACATTTATGTAAAAACGATTCGCTATTATAAGTAAATTGATTGCCTCGAGTAACAAACACACTGTCGCTAACAATTTCACGAAGTACTGCATAATGCTGGCTACCGCAGTTACATATCGCTTGCACACAAGCACAACGTGAAACCTTAATAAAATAATCAATGTTCCCAAATTTTGCTTGACCATTATGCATATACTGTACAACTGAAGATTGAGTTTGCAAATCTTCTTTGTACATTTCAGAAACATACAATTTATGATTTTTCAGAAGTCTGAAATACTTCCGTATCAAGATATTATCAACTAATAGGGCATTTCGTCGCATTGCATCAATAACAATATCTGGTATTTCGTCCAAATCTTTATATACGCCCACACTATAACAATGTTCGTATAATTGTTCTATTATCTTGACTTGTTTTTTCTTTTGCAAATAAAAATTACGAACATCACCATCTGGTAAAACTTCTACAAATTTCATCATTTTTATAAATTGGTACTGTGAATGTGCTATTTGTGTATCAATGTGACAAGTGCCATGTATCAATTTCAATAACCCGTGTAAAAAAAAAAATCGTCTATCTAGATCTACGAAGGACGTCTATGACAAGTCTACCAACTGGGACGATCGTAGACGTGAATATAGACATGTCGATTGTGACAAACGTCTACAGCCCGTTTACGTAGATCTGCGTAGATCTACGTAGATCTACACAAACGGGATGTAGATCTACGTAGATCTACGTGGATCTACGTAAACGGGCTGTAGACGTTTGTCATAATCGACATGTCTATATTCACGTCTACGATCGTCTCAGTAGGCAGACTTGTCATAGACGTCCTTCGTAGATCTAGATAGACGATGTTTTTTTTACACGGGAACTGACCATTAAAATCTTCGTATTCGTAACACGTGTAAGCCCACAGAGGTCCCATATTTTGCACGCAGTCGGGTAAATGCAGTAACTGATGAATATTTATGGAACAAAATTGAAGTCCGTACATAATTTCAAATTCTCGGACAAATCTGTGTAATAAATCCCGAGCTATTTTTATCATATCTTCTGTGATCAAATCAGAACTCAGAATAGATAATGCTGTTACCAACCGTAAAAGATGTTTAAAATAATCTAATCGCATCACGCCTTCAAAGACAGGAACAGAATAAAAAAAAACAAAAAATTCTCAACTCCGATGCTTTCCAATGAATCAAATCGATTACTGATCGTGGCATACGATGAATAAACTTCGGTGGTTTTATAGCTGTTAATTTATTATTTATCTCATCAATAACTGCATACAATGAAAAGGCGTAATTCCTGTACTTAGAGTCGAACAGCAACGTCAAAATTTTTTTAATGACACCAGCTTCACCGACGTGCATACGATCAATTCCCATACCTTTGATGAAATCTGGCATGATTATTGAGAAGGCAGAATGACCTTTTACCCCCATGACAGGTCGATCTGGGGTTGCGTCGTTGGCATATTCAATGCATTGCTCTGACGTTCTCAATGACAGTTCCTCCTCATACCGGTAAGCGTGAACATGACCCCTTGGAAGTATCGGGACACTTTCACCTCTGCTCAGGCATGCCGGACAACCGTGATTTCCATTGAATTGAGTGAAATTTAAACATTCACTTTTAGCAAGAAGATCACAGGTTCCCATTAGAACAACTCCTCTGACGATAATATTATCTTCATTAGGAAGATTAATTTCTATTCCGTGAGCAACTTGCTCTAATTCTTGTCTAAACTTATAAATGAGTATGTTCATATCGACGGCCGCGTGGAAAAACCGGCTATCTCGGGATCCGCTTGGAGAACCGGCTATCTCGGATTGCGCTTGGAAAACCGGCTATCTCGGATTGCGTTTGGAGAACCGGCTATCTCGGATTATGCTTGCAGAACCGGCTATCTCGAGCTAATTTTAAAAAACCGGCTATCTCGCTCGTGAAATTCTAGTCGTATAGATATGACAGTTCTGGATCCAGCCTTCTTTACCGGCCATCAGGCAGTCGGTAACCTACTGACCGCGTGGGTAAGTTACCGACAGTCGGATGGTAACGATCGTCGATCATTGCTACCGACAATCGGCTGGCTGCAATTCGCCGTTGTGCGATGGCGCCACTACCGATTGTTACCGATAGTCCGATGGTAACGATCCGATCTTTGGTTACCGATAGTCCGATGGCTGCAATTTCCCCGCAATTTTCCGTCTTGCAATGGCGCCACTAACGATTCGCTTTCGAATGATGGTAACGATTACCGATCTTTTTTTTTTTCTTACCGACAATCGATCCAAGATGGCTGAAATATCTAATTCTTAGCTTATATACACGAATTATACTAGCTGAAAATGCTTGAAGAGTGACAGGGTGTTACATATATATATGCAATCAATGACGCGAATTATCTGATAATATTGTTATATTTGATGAATTCACCCCTATATATTACTTTCATACGATCTAGATCAAGTAGTCTATATGATAAAAGACATCTCTCAAAATATATGAATCGCCGTTGCCGTATCAATAAGTATTATTGTAAAACAAATTAGTCTGTCTTTAGCCTCGTACTGAAGCAGACCTGTATTTTCTGAATACATAAACCTTTTGCCCAATTGATTATATTTCATCTGATTCACTTTATTTCCCTCGGGAATCCATAAATATTAACTTATTATTACAACAAATATTAAAAATATTACATTGGTGTCAGAAGTGGGATCTTACCGGGATCGATAAAGTGAATTTTTGAAAGAGAGTTCGTGATTGTGAAAGGATTTAAAAAGAATTTAAAAAAAAAAAAAAAGAAATGTCTTCTCGTCGACGAGCTATCGACGAACCTCAACAAGCTCCAACACCTCAACCCCAGGTTGATATGATGGAACGATTATTCCAAGCAATGGCTGCACAACAACAAGCAAGTCTAGCTGCTCAGACAGCTCAACAACAAGCCAATCTAGCTGCACAAGCAGCACAACAAGAAGCAAATTTGGCAGCACAAAAAGACCGCGAAGAACGCGAAATTATTCGATTAAGGGAAGAAAGAGAGGCAAAACGAGAGGAAAGAGAAGCTGAACTATTAGCAAAACGTATCGAAAAAGAAGCTGAACTATTAGCCAAACGCGAAGAGAGAGAAGCTGAACTATTAGCAAAAAGAGAGGAAAGAGAAGCTGAACTATTGGCTAAAAGAGAAGAAAGAGAAGCTATTTTATCAGCACAAAAAGAGGAGAGGGAAGAACGCCGAGCTGAACGCGAGGCAAATTTGACAGCTCAACGAGAACGCGAGGAACGCGAAGCTGTTCGATTGAGGGAGGAAAGAGAGGCAAATTTAGCAGCTCAACGAGCTGACCGGGAAGCTAATATGACAGCCCAACAAACCACCATGTCCCTACTGATGAGACGCCTGGAACCACAGGAAACTATGTCTCAAACTTCAACTCCCAGACGATCCCCAGTGAGGATTGAGGAAATAATCGAACCAGCTAACATTCGGTCTGTACAGAATTATGGGGAAGAAGAACCTTCCCCAACCATACGTAGACCTCGTACGGGTGGAGCGGCGACTTTCACGCCGCACACTCGTACAAATACTCAAAGCAACCGAATTGGAGGTCCAATTCGGGACGCACGAGACGTAGAGAATATTAATCAAATGGCTGGTGACCAAAATATAGACAATACAATTAATAACCTTCCTCTCAATTTATCTCGCGCCGGGAGTAGTCGCGATAAACAGATTAACGATACAGTTTTTACTCGTAATGAGGGTTGTACTGAGTCAACGAAAAAATCGTCAAACCTTCAAGTAAATTTCTTTGATGGATCAATTCCTTGGGCTGATTATGAGCGACAGTTTCAAATAATTGCAAAAGTAAACTCTTGGTCCTCTATCACTAAGGCCGGACAGCTTGCAGGAAGCTTGAGAGGTCCTGCCTTGGCTGTTCTATCGGCTCTGGCTGATTCAGACATTGAAAATTATGATAAACTCAGTGCAGCCTTACGTTTGAGATTCGGAAGTCAACTCATATCAAAATTATCTCTAACTCAATTAGATCTTAAAAAACAGACTAAGGAGGAAGGTCTTGCCTCTCTTGGAGTAGAAATAGAAAGATTAGCTAGAATAGCTTTACCTAATTGTGATGAACCAACTAGAGATATATTAGCTTGTAACATATTTATTAATGCAATAAACGATGCAGAATTAAGACATACTCTTAGTTTGACGGGACCTTCCTCTGTCCAAGAAGCAGTTATTAAGGGTCTAGAAATAGAAGCATTAACTAAACACCATCTTGGGGTAGGAAAAGTTCGACGTATCGAAACAGATAAAACTCCTACTTTCCCTAGTAAAACCAATGATTCAGAGAAAACAACTCCCAGGCAGCAAAATAATTATAATAACGGATATAATAATAATAATAACTATAATAGAAATAATAGTAATAATAATTGTAAAAGACCAAATTACGGAGACAGACCCCCGTTAAAATGTAAATACTGTCAAAAGATTGGACATGACGCCAATCGTTGTTTTTCATTAGAAAAATTAAATCAAGCTAATAACGAAAATTCTTTAGATAAAAAAATGTCGTGGAGGAAAGATAGTGAAAATAATACAGACAATTCTTATAAAACTTCAGAAAAACCTCAGGGTTCTTCTAACCAAAAAAACTAATTATTGATGATTTAGAAGGGCGAAAGTCATCAAGTGTTCGATCCAACGAAAGCCCTATTTTAACACAATTTTTATTAAGAAGCCTAAGACAAACAGGCTTATATGCGCGAGGGAATGTCAACGGAATTAACTGCCTCTGGGTGATAGACACTGGGGCAGAGGTCACAGTAGTCCGTTCGGATCTCTTAAGATCTATTAACCATTCTCAAAATTCTGCTTCCCTTCGAACTGCTACAGGAGAAATAACTCCAGTTTTAAAAGAAGTTTTAGTTCAGATTAACGTGATAGGGTGTATCGATTCTTCACATAAAGTTTACGTAGCAGATATTGAGGATGAAGGGATCTTAGGGATTGATTTTCTTACAGCGCATAATTGTGTTATTTCTACAGAAGGGAATTTATTAACGTCAGGTCGACACGAGATCGCTCTTTTAACTAATAGGAATAAGACATCTGATTTTCCTCTTATTCAAGTAATAGATCTTTCTAGAGAAGAATTAATTTCTTTTCCAGTTCATTTAGAAAATCTCTTAGAAAAGTCATCTGTTGGTTTAAATCCCATTCAAAAAGAGAGATTTAAGACATTAATTGAAGAATATCAAGATGCCTTTGCTAAAAATAGTAACGATAAAGGAAGAAGTACCATAACGACTCATACCATCGATGTAGGAAATAACGCACCTATAAAACAAGCTGCCCGAAGACTTCCATTAAATGGTCGAGAAGAAGTAGAGAAGATGGTCAACGAAATGCTAGCCATCA
This sequence comes from Tenthredo mesomela, assembly GCA_943736025.1. NCBI lineage: Eukaryota > Metazoa > Arthropoda > Insecta > Hymenoptera > Tenthredinidae > Tenthredo > Tenthredo mesomela. The sequence goes on along the minus strand of OX031013.1, from coordinate 22,365,224 downwards.
ACGTAATAGAACCATCTTCAAGTCCTTGGGCTTCACCAATTGTTCTTGTTTCAAAGAAAGATGGAACGAAAAGATTTTGCATCGATTATAGGAGGTTAAATGACATAACCAAAAAAGATTCTTACCCCTTGCCGAGAATAGAAGAAACTCTTGATTTAATAGCTGGAGCAGAATGGTTCAGCACTATAGACTTACAGAGTGGATATTGGCAAGTAGAAATGCATGAAGACGATAAAGAAAAGACAGCCTTTGTGACCGGCTTAGGAGGATTATGGCAATTCAAGGTTATGCCTTTTGGGTTATGCAACGCTCCTGCAACTTTTGAAAGAACAATGGAAACAATACTAAGAGGAATTACAGAAAAGAAGTGTCTGGTATATCTAGACGATATAATCGTTTTTGGAAGAACATTTGAAGAACAAGTAGAAAATCTTACTGAAGTCTTCTCTCGCCTTAGACAAGCAGGACTCAAAATGAGTCCGAAGAAATGTCATCTATTACAACGAGAGGTTCATTTCCTTGGACACATAGTCTCCGCAGAAGGAGTGAAGACGGACCCTACAAAAATAGAAAAAGTATCAGATTGGCCCCGTCCTATAGATAAAGAAGGTGTTCAAAGTTTTATAGGGTTCTGTACTTATTATCGTCGTTTTGTAAAAGGGTTCGCCTCAATAGCTAAACCTCTCCATCATCTAACAGGGAGTAAGGTTCAATTCGAATGGTCTCACGAATGTGAAGAAGCTTTTATCAAATTAAAGACTTATTTAACATCTTCTCCTATCCTTGCTTATCCTCAAGTAGAACAACCTTTTATTTTAGACTCAGACGCTTCTCTTTCGGGAATAGGTGGAGTTTTGTCTCAAATTCATGACGGAAATGAAAGGGTAGTCAGTTATTACAGTCGAGTCCTTAGTAAGACGGAGAGGAATTATTGTGTCACTCGTAGAGAACTTTTAGCTGTGGTAAAAACAGTAATACATTTTCATCATTATTTATATGGGAGAAAGTTTTTGATTAGGACAGATCATGCTTCTCTTAAGTGGTTGCTTTCTTTTAAGTCTCCAGAAGGACAGGTAGCTAGGTGGATAGAGAGACTGGGCCAATATGATTTTGATATTCAACACCGCGCTGGATTATTACATGGAAACGCAGACGCTCTATCCAGAAGACCTTGCGAAGGACCTGTCGAATGTAAACAATGCACCAGATTAGAAAAACAACTAGACGAACCCTATAAAATCCGATCAATCACTTTTGAAGGAGATCTGAACCCATGGAAGAAGGCTCAACAAGAAGATGAAGTTCTATTACAGATTAAAACATGGAAAGAATCTGAATTACGCCCTGAGTGGCAAGATGTTTCTGCTAAGAGTCAAGATCTAAAAATCTATTGGACTCAATGGGATTCTCTGTTTTTAATAAACGGAATATTATATAGAAAATGGGAATCTCCAGATTTGAAGATAATTAGATGGCAGTTATTAGTACCAAAGAATAAAATAGAAGACATCCTCAAACAATATCATGATTCACCGTCAGGTGGACATTTCGCTTCCAATAAAACTTTAGGTCGGATTAGGGAACGATTTTTCTGGGCTCGTAGCAGAATGGATGTAGATGATTGGTGTAGGTTATCTAAAGTCTGCATTGCGAAAAAAGGTCCACGCGGTAAAGGTCGCAGTCCTCTCCAAATATATAACGTCGGAGCACCCTTCGAGAGAGTGGCTATGGATGTTCTCGGACCACTCCCTCTTTCTAGATCTGGAAATAGATATGCCTTAGTTATTGCAGATTATTTTACTAAATGGCCCGAGGTCAACCCTATCCCTAATCAGGAAGCAAAGACAGTTGCTCAAGTATTTGTTCGAGATTTCGTTTGTAGATATGGGACTCCTCTAGAATTACATACTGATCAAGGTCGTAATTTTGAATCAATTTCAATAGAAGAAATATCAACAGTTTTAGGAATCAGAAAGACTCATACAACCCCCCTTCATCCTCAGTCTGATGGAATGGTAGAACGGCTAAATCGAACTCTTCTAAGTTATTTAGCTTCTTTCGTTGACAAAAGTCAACGAGATTGGGATGAGTGGATTCCTCTTTTTCTTCTATCTTATCGATCAGCTGTTCACGAGACGACTAAACAATCTCCAGCTTCTATGCTTATGGGAAGAGATCTTCGGTTACCTTCAGACTTAGATAAGGGACCTATTCCTTCGCCAGATCCTCTTCAAACAGACTTCGTATCTAATTTAAGGAATAAATTAGAACAAATTCATGATTTTGCTAGGGGAAGAATTGAAATCGTTTCAGATAGGACAAAAGCTCATTATGATATTAGGGCTAAAGATCTTGAATTTAAAACTGGAGATTTAGTATGGCTCTTCCAACCTAGACGAGAAAAAGGACGTTGTCCTAAATTACAATCTAATTGGGAAGGCCCTTATTCAATAATTGACAAAATAAATAATGTAGTTTATCGAATACAAAGATCTACTCGTACGAAACCTAAGGTGGTACACTTAGACCGCCTGGCTCCTTATAATTCAGATAAACTTACTCACAATAATAAAATAAAGAATCTTCGTTCTTTAAATATAGATGAAGATCATTCTGTAAATAATAATTTCTCTCTTCTAAGGGATGATCAAACCTTTACATTGGATTCTTCCAGGTGGTCTGAGGAACTGCCTTATGGGATTAAACGAAGAGATTATAGACCTTTAACTATCCTCATTGAAGGAAATATTGGATGTGGTAAAACGACGTTTACTAAAAGATTTTTAAATGATAAGAATATTCTTACGTTATTAGAACCTTTAGATGAATATCGGAACGTAGCTGGTGAAAATCTCCTTGAAAAGATGTACAAGAATCCTAGCAAATATGCATACCATTTTCAGCATCACGCGGCTATGACAATGCGAATTAGACACTTAACTCAGACCGCGTTGCCTAATAAAATCATGGAAAGGTCAATATATAGTTGCAATTGCTTCGTTGAGGCACGTAGACGAATGGGAGATTTTGAAGACCTTGAAGCTCATCTTTTATTAGAAAATGTTAGGGTTTTGGTTAGTGAGTCTCCTGCCTTCGAAGTAGATTTAATGGTTTATTTGAGGTTATCTCCCGAAGAGTCGTTTTCACGTATAAATTCACGCGCTCGTTCAGAAGAAGACGGTATTCCTTTATCTTATTTAAAAGTTCTTCATGAGGTACACGAAGATTGGTTAGTTAGAAAGAAATTTGCGACTCTTCCAGCACCAGTCTTAATCTTAGATGCTGAAGCTTCCGCAGACGACGTTTATATGAATTTTTGCGAGGTTATGAAACCATATGATTTCTAGCATAGACTCGCAGTAAACTCGGAACAACTCGGAACTATTCAGAATAGTTCGGAAGAAATCGGAACTAATGGTGAACATGACTTAGATTAAGTCGGTCAAGAAGAATATTGATAGAGAATATTTATTGAATAATTAACTGTTTGTTTTATTAACGAAGAAATACATGGATCGTTTGATTAATTGAACGGTTTTCTTAATATTTGTTTGACAAGCGTTTTTCGGCGACGTGTTTTAACACTTCCTTAAATTCGTCGCATTTCGAACAATTTTCGGGCGAAAATTCTTTCAATAAGGGCCTTCTACACTCGTTACAGGCTGTAAAACGTCCTCTGTTGTTCATACGCCCTTTAAAAGTCCGGTGTAATTGGACTACCGATTTGACCCATTCCACAGGAATTCTATTAAAAAAAAAAAAAAAAAAAAAAAAAAAAATTTAGTTCACTAAATAAGTATTTATTAAATATTTTGTTAAATAGTTTAATCAAATAAATAAAGTTTCAACTCACTTTGACCAATAGCAATCCATACATGCATAAGTTGGTAAAGTATTTCTTAGAAGAACAGCTTCACCCTGAGCGCATTTGATAGAAGACCATTCTTCTTTAAACCATTGTTCAACTTCTTCTCTATTTTTATTCTCAAATTGATTCCAATTTAATTGAGAAATTAGAATTCCTGATCGAATGAGATGTTCTTTGATTGAATCCATGATTACAAGTGAAACTTCTTCTAGCTTTCTCTTCTTTCTATCTTTTATTTCTTTTCTTTTATTATAAACAATTTTGCATTTGTTTAAACAACTCTTCATTTATTTATAGACGATTTTCATAAAAGGGTTCGTCATAGGTCGTTTAAAAGACCCTCGTTTATTTCAATCTCGAATCCCGCGAAAATATTACAAAAATATAACGCTAGGTGTCGTTACAATAGACTTATATAATAATGGCGTCTAGATAAAAAGAGATCCGAGCGGAAAATCTAGATATAGGTTATGTTTTAGTTTGCAAACATTAACCCAAGTTTTTCCAGCTCCCGATATTCCGATAGTAGGATATTCTATTTAAATGACGAAATGATATTCTGAGACGAGAAGAAGGAAGTCTACTTCATCCCATCCTGACCTATTATTCCGGTTTCCCCACTTCTATTCAGATAAGATCGTTCCAATTTATATTTATAACATTTATTTAATAGAATAATTTAATTTATTAATTTATTATATTTGAAATAATCTATCTAATATCAAAAAGTTTAATTTATCATTTGAAAGAAAATATTTAAAAAGGAATTTATAATTTTGATTTAAAAGAGATTTGAAAGGAATCTATAATTTTGAAGAGTTTTTAGAAGAGAAACTCATATTTATGACCTTATTATTTCGAGAGAATAACATTTGTCCTCCCATTTAGGTCGTTATGATTTATTTCGAAGAGGTTTGGAGTTGGATCTCCTGGAGTTCAGAATCGGACTTTCCGTTCCAGTCTTTGGTCCTTCTACCCCTCCAACCCCTTCCTGTTCCAGTATTCAGGACTTTCTTCATAATGACCAAGGAATTCTTCGCCTTGTTCCTGAGTTTCTACTCTTATTTCCTGATTCCTGTCTACTGATCCTGTATTCCTGAGTTTCTACTCTTGTTCCTGGTTCCTGTTCTTGAAGATTTTTGTAAAAACCCATGTTGTGAAATTAAGTTAGACTATCTTTTTAGAGGTTTTCTGTGGTTTCCCTACTAATAAGAAGACGAATGTCAGATAGTACTTAGGAAAATTTTTAATTATTTGAGCCACAGCTCCGATTTTCCTAAATAGAGCACATAGATTTTATGATTCAAATATTGACTTGCTAATCCTTATGATGATTTTAAATAGACAATTTTTATTATATTTACCTTACGAGTCGGGTCGACTCTTTCACTAAGGGGGGAGTAGTGTTATATTTGATGAATTCACCCCTATATATTACTTTCATACGATCTAGATCAAGTAGTCTATATGATAAAAGACATCTCTCAAAATATATGAATCGCCGTTGCCGTATCAATAAGTATTATTGTAAAACAAATTAGTCTGTCTTTAGCCTCGTACTGAAGCAGACCTGTATTTTCTGAATACATAAACCTTTTGCCCAATTGATTATATTTCATCTGATTCACTTTATTTCCCTCGGGAATCCATAAATATTAACTTATTATTACAACAAATATTAAAAATATTACAATATATATATATATATGTTTATTTTCTTATGTCTTAAGTCTAACCTATATTCTAAAATGACAACTTTCTGGGTCACTCAAAACCATATTCGTGAATACGAAGCTGTTCGAGTGGAATCACCCCCGGCGGCGGTGGTATGGCCGGGGATGAGGACCTCGACGACGATGGTGATTCCGGACTCGATCTCGATGAGTCCGAACCGAATGATCGCGATCTACTTCTCCCCCTATCAATGTGCACCGTCTCCGCATCCGAATCTTCCGCATCTTCTTGCGTGGAAGATGTTATATCCGCACATTGGACGGTCGATTGTGCAGCATTTTCGGTCGCGGCAATACGACGCATTGCCCGATCATTTATCTCATATTGCCTCGTGATGCTCTCAATCATCTCGAAATGGATGCTTGACGTTTCGACAACGAAGCGCTCATCCACGTTTTGTTCGCGCAAAATACGCAACACAAGCTGAGCGTTCCGGAGGAATCGCATCCTCAACTCGGCCCTCCGCCGCAGCTGAGCCGCCCGCTGCGCAGGTCTTTGATGAGCTGGATTCATCTGGATTGATCACGCATTCTTATGTTTAAAATCTGTTTAAATTTGAGTATTCAATGCTAACAACATACCTTTTTCACACGTTTAGTTTTGAAATTCTTCTTCTTCTTCTTCTTCTTCTTCTTCCCCTTGATGCTTTTCCCCCACGATTCAATGAACTTTCACTCTTCACCAATCTTTTAGAACTAAAAATTGTCTTCTTGTTTGCAAACCGATCTGGTGGAGTTGGGTTGCACACCACTCCCCCCAAAATAAAATCAAGCCTAACCAACCTGAGAACAGCTTTCAAAAAACTCCACCCCGACACATAAAATAGGCAAGTCTTAATGATCCGACAATAAATATCATTAAGAGGGTTTTTCACTATACTCCCATCACTCGAAAATGCTGAAATCTTGCAAAGATCACAATAATCAAAAGATCCCATCAGAGCTCATAACGAGCCACAAGACTCAAAAAGGTCGAGCAATAAATATCATTCAGGTATTTTTTAGGGTACCTCTATACGCACCTGCGTGCATACCGATCCCCACAATAAATCGCCAGCTCAGTCAATTTCCGACTCTGCTTGAGACCGCACACGAAGTCGTCAATATGGAGCTAATATTAGATCTACAAGGTTTTGGGCGATTCAGTGATAAATTTGTAATAAAAGAGCTGTCTGCAATAAGCATTCGTGCGCATGAGGAATATCAGCAAGATATCACACGCATTCTCTTCAAAGCACCTCGCTCTTGGGTGACTCTCTCACGCGAGTATAAAAATCTCAATTCGTGGCTGACATGGCGTCATCATCGAATACCCTGGATTGCAGGAGAAACACCGTATAGGGATGTAGTGAAAACTGTGAGAAAAGTTGCACAAGATGCGAGGCGCATTTATGTGAAGGGATTGGAGAAGAAACTCTGGATCGAAAAAATCCTCAATGACGACTCGAAACCGGTGATTGATTTAGACGAGCTGGGCTGCCCGAATTTTCGAATACTACGATTGGAATCGCGTGTATTTCGTTGGCATGGAGACTGTCATGGCGATGTACCTGGAGGCTACCATTGCGCCTTCGAGAACGTTCAGAGGTTGAAAAACTGGTATTTGGAGGAGGGGCATAAAAAACCCTCCCCACATGTCCCGAGGGCGGGGGATGATGGCTTAAAAGTCGAGAGCTCGCAGGGAGCTGCATCCGTGCATCTCGACTCCTCACCATTAACACATCTTCCTCGTATATTCGAATCCGCAAACTCTTTTGAACAAGGTAAGAATCCCATTACACGATAATCATATTTAATTATAATATAAAAACTAATTTCGAATTATTCATTTTGTACAGATGGACTTCAGCAGCCTTAACAGCACCAGCCGTCTGGATAATAATCTACCAATGAAAAAGATGTCGGAGCTGAAGGTTGGCGAAAAGTACAATATCACAAGACTGAGGCTTGTGAAAACGAAATTCGACTGTAGAATCATCGCCACTATTGCCAACGAATACATCGTGTTCCTGCCTGAAAGAATCGGAAAGGCTCTAGAGAACGATTCCACTCAGCTGGATCAGTTAAACAATGAGGCTGATCAGAAACGTCTGCAGATACTCTATCTTGGAGGACCATACAATAAATTTGAATTCTGTAGCAAAATCTAAACACACACACACACACACACACACACACACACACACACACTAATGTATATATAAATATATATGTAATGGGAATGGGTTAGGGTTGAATAAATAACAATGAAATTGCAATCACATTTATTTATTTATTTATTGTTCCTTTATATATATCCTTTATAGATCCTTTATATAGAATAAGCTTAATCTATAGTTCTCAAGCATATAGAATCCTTAAAATGTGGCTAATTTTTTGACGGTACCGCTGATTGGATTATATTCAACAATGCGATCGTGTATAATCATACAGTAGGCTGAAGTACTTGCTGGAAATGCAACGCTAGTTTCGAATTCCAAACGAATATCCACCGGTCCACTCTTTAACGATTCACTTTGCTTGGAACAGTCTATAGTAATGAGTGGGGCTCTCTCCAAAAAATCACTCTTCGACAAAAGAGGTTCGGATTCCTTATCGTAGTATGAAATTTGAAAGTTTGTGTACATATTGTAGAGAATGGTGTATTGATTGCGAGCAATATCAAGATTCAAATTTCCATAAGGATAGCACTGTGAGTTTAGGAAAAGTTTCACATCTCTAATCATACAATGATCGAATTGACTGGCATTTTTCGTTGCATCGTTTCGTCGTGCAGTTTGGAATCCCAGTATGACGTGTCTCGGTTTCTCTAGCTGTGTAGATGTCTTGACAACCCATACATGTCTCGTTGTTGCAGGCAGCATCGGGTACTCGTACATTTCCCACGAGCGAAAACTCATAGATACAGCCGGATCTTTGGCGATATAATTGAGCATCTTGATTTTTGCAGAATCCGACAGTCTGATGTATGGCAATAACCATTCAATTTTCTCGAGTGAAATTTTGATCCCCTCCGCAGTTGTTTGATGTATGGTGTTTAGATCATTGTTTGATCGCGTTAAAATTAGCTCATGCTTCGCATTGACGATGATTCGATTATAGTCCTCGGCAAATCCGAGCAAAAAATTCAGCGGTATAACAACATCAAAGTATCCATCAGCGTCGGTTAGTTTATTTTTATCATCCACCAACCAACCAGTGTTTCCCAGGAGATGTTGTTGTCCAGGGGTGAATGATCGGTACCCCTTCATGATACTCGTGATGCCGACATTCTTATTCTGATCAATCTCATGCCCATTCAACTCGTAGCGCATATCGCCAAACATGTGACACACAGCCATATTGACTAATTCCGTGCCTGCACTAACAGCGGTGCCGTCTAATTTTGTAAGTCGACCATAGATGTGAAGCGAACTTTTGCTGGGTAATACACACGCATCTTGATTCTGTACAGATATTCGGATCTCATCGTTATTTCTGAATGTAGACGCGGCATAAGGTTGATGCGCGTGTATTTCACAGTGGGCAATCGACTCGTTGAAGGTCACAGGTGTTTGAATTTTTATCATTTTTGTGATGGACATACACAGATAAAGCAATGGATTCTTATTTTCCACCACAACGAAGTCGAAGTCCTAGGCTCCGGAGAAACTGAGCGTTCTGATGTGTCACTCGAATCGGAGCTGCTCGACGACTGATGATGCTCGGACATGTTATCGAGCTTTTATAACTACTACCAGATTTTCTTGTTCTCTCAAACACAATGCCCATATTATCTCAAAGATTTCACGTGTAATCGTATAGTTACAGTTTCTCTACGAAAATTGATTAATTTGCCGTCCTGATCGACTATTCTCAATTGTATATCGTGTATTGACCGTACGGTGATTGGATGATAAATGACATTTGTCGGCATTTCCACGATCTTATATCCAGGCGGTACGGTTCGGAAAAATTGATGAATCGTATGCACCCGATGTTCATTTATATACGCACCGGTGGTAATATTACACTCAACTCGCAAGGCGTTGACTTTGAGTATGCGAACGGGTAACTGGGATTTATGGGTAATACCACTTTCAAGCTTTTTTGAGGTAAAACCAAGCAATCGGCCGATGGAATCTGTTGGTTCAAAGTTCACAGAATGATTGCATCTAATTTCACTGAGCAACTCATTGTTATTAGCCCTTAGACTGAGATTTATATCCTTAGGTAGTGCCCTTTTCAAATAATTTGCGATATCCTCAATTTCATAGCTCCCGGTGGGTATTTTAATCACAGTGTCTGGTTCTATATAAAACTTATTACACCCTTCATCTATATTGGGGATTGCATTGAATGTCAGAAGCTCTATGAGTCCGAGAACATACGTCTTTGTTGGAGATAACTCGATAGGCGGAAAATATTGAGTCCTCAACACCGACGATTCTCCGGAGAGTGTCAACGTGAACGAATCAGCCATGACTAATATCACATCGGCGATTCGCATACATTTTATAGTTGTCCGCTGAGAAACTTGAGGCACAGGTGACCGCAAATTACCGTGTTATATTCTTGATATCTCTTATGATTATATTTTACGCTACCAACACCAAGATATTTCATTAGATCTCTAGGTGGTTGTAAATCGCCGAAACTATCGAAATATACCGCATCGTTGCCATTTTTCGTGTACGCAACCCAATGCGTCCCCGGACCATTTTTATCATCGAGATTGATAATTGCAGATTCACGCTTTCTAGGCCCTGAACTGGGTAAATCATTTCGCATGAAAACACCCCGGAAATGTGGAATTTTCATAGCTTTCGCATAGTCGACCAAATCGGTATCTGTGAGGGCTCGATGTGGTAGCTTCATCAGTTTTTTGCAGGCTTCAAATACAGTCCCATACCCCTCTTATATGGTTTCAGGTATAAGCCCTTCCCCAACGCAATCGCCTCCATCGTCGCATTGTGACGCTTGGATTCTTGTAATTGATGTTTGTTTGCTTTAGCTTCATTAACAACCTTTGCTATACCTGCAGCGCCACCGGCTAATGCACCTGTGGCACTAAGGGCCGCAAATAATGGGATGAGAAACGGTAGTAACCCACCAATTTTCCGGGGGACAGGTAAAATACGAGGCACGCGCACTTTCCCTTTAGACACGGCCGAACGAGCACCCGCCAAAGCTGACTCAATAGCTTTAGGACCCGACTTCATGGATTTCTTTGCCGCTTGTATAATAAATTTCAAAGTTTTTTTTTTGTTTTTGGGGGGTGCTCGCATCTTGACCTTCCGCATACCCATCCCCAGTTTGGATTTTGCTTTCATGGTGTTGGTGACCACCCAGGCGACAGCTTTCTCAGCTGTACCTGCGTCTTTAGCCAAAACCCGATTCCAAGCCCTCTCGGCAAGCACTTTATCAGCCTTATGACGCTCTGCAATATTATCGTGATTCTGGGAGTATGCGATATCGTGCTGCTTGCATGCAGCATCTAGAGCATTGACACCTTGGTCACCGCGAGCTAACCTCTTTGCCAATTTCGTACCAGGTCCGCAGTACTGATAACCGGGAACATGCAATTCAACGGGGAGATTGTTGATGATTTTATTTATTAATCCACAACCACTTCTTTGTCTACGTGTGTATCCAACCATAGTTGACCATGAACTAACACGAATTCTATAAAAGCATGTATTTTATACGTGAATATATTAGTTCTCATTGCGACGTTTGCCGAGCATCATGAAATTTCAAGATCAAACGATTAAACTACCCATCGTCAATTTTGATAATTTGGTCGAACGAAAAAAGAAGAAGGGGAAACGGCATGGGACCCTACTACCAAATAGTGTGAGGGCTGTCTTTTGCGGGCCTTCGAATTGCGGTAAAACTAATGCCCTTCTCACGCTACTGACCCATGCGAATGGTCTACGATTTGAGAATGTGTACGTCTATTCAAAATCCCTCAATCAGCCAAAGTATGAGTTCTTGAAGAGGTTGTTGGAACCGGTGAAGGGGCTGGGTTATTTCCCGTTTGATGAGCACAAGGAGGTAGTGGCACCGAAAGATGCACATCCCAACTCTATTATGATTTTCGATGACGTGGCCTGTGAGAAGCAAGATAATATCAGAGCCTATTTCTGTATGGGGCGGCACAGGGATGTCGATAGTTTTTATCTTTGTCAAACGTATGCCCGAATTCCGAAACATTTGGTGCGTGATAATGCAAACTTGTTGGTTCTTTTTCGTCAAGATGAAATGAATTTGAAACACATCTATGCCGATCATGTGAACACTGATATGACCTATCAGCAATTTAAAGATTTGTGCTTGGCGTGTTGGAATGACGGTAGATATAGTTTTGTGACCATCGACAAAGATAGCGAGATTAGCGCTGGACGATATAGAAGAGGCTTTGACTGCTTTATAAGCCTGAATCACGAATAAACCACATACAGTCACAACACATCGATCAAACTAGCAACATGGAGAGCTCCAAGATACGTAAGCAAAACGATGTGTTGCGGGAAATAGCGAGGGCCAGCGATATCATTCGACGTAAACATGAAATGATAAAAATGGGGAAAGACACCAGCGAGCGGGCTATTAGTGAAATCTTCAAACCACTGGCCACACCGCTGCATAAATTGGTAGATTCATCGAAGCAGCAGCAGCGGCTACTAATGAAGCGAGAAATAAAAACGGAGCCGGGTTCAGTCAAGACAGAGAAGGTAGAGCCGGGTTCGTTCAAGACAGAGAAGGCAGAGCCGGGTTTGGTCAAGACGGAGAAGACGGAATATTTTGTGGAACCAAAAGATTATGAGGATGCCGGTGATGATGATGATGATGAGGATGATGATAATGATGCATATAAAAGTGCGATTGAGGAGAGCTTGGCAACTAACATTGCTAGTGGGGACAATGCTACAACTGTCACCACCATGGATGATACGGATGATGAAGATGATGATAACAACCTGGATCACACGTTAACCGCGTCTACAAGCACACCGATGTTGAAGAAAGAAGTTAAGACGACGCGCTATTTAAACATGTTTGCCTCTGAAAAAGAGCGCAAGAAATTGGATCAGAAATTTGGAGTTCGAAAATTAGCTGGCGGATTGAAGATTGGTGATTCGGATATCGCATTTGATGATAATCAGATATATGAAGGATTCTTTCTCAAGTGGGCCACCCATTTTCGTCGTGGTCTCGAATTAATTTCGTTACTTCCTCCAATGATTACCCTCCTTTTCAGGAGTTTTGCTGATTTTTTGCAGATTTTTAGCACTGGCAGAAGCGTATATATATGAAATATCTGGATAATCTATTTATTTTACGTATTTATAAATTACTGATGATGAAAGAAAAATCAAAATACATGAAAGTTATGTTTTTTCATCAGCTTTCCAGTAAAAATATTTTCAATTTTAATAGAATGACAGTTAGGGCTAAAAATGCCAAAAAAACCCAGAAAAAATGCGAAAAAAGGTGGTTTCAAGTTTTCGGGCCGCTTTGATTTTGATGAAAAAATTCGAGAAAGACTCTCTCATTGCTCAGAGTTTACTGTGTAAATCTTATTATGGGACCGCCATCCTTCCTAAAGCGTTCCAAGTTGTCATACGAACAAAAACAATCATTGGGCTATCTTCGGATGTTTTCTTCATAGGAAGGAGTGGCGGTCCCATAATAAAATTTACACAGTAAACTCTGAGCAACGAGAGAGTCTTTCTCGAATTTTTTCATCCAAATCAAAGCGGCCCGAAAACTTAAAACCACCTTTTTTCCTATTTTTTCTGGGTTTTTTGGCATTTTTAGCCCTAACTGTCATTCTATAAAAATTGAAAATATTTTTACTGGAAAGCTGATGAAAAAACATAACTTTCATGTATTTTGATTTTTCTTTCATTATCAGTAATTTATAAATACGTAAAATAAACAGATTATCCTAATATTTCGTATATCTCAGTGCTAAAAATCTGCAAAAATTCAGCAAAACTCCTAAAAAGTAGGGTAATCATTCGAGGAAATAATCAAATTAATTCGAGACCACGGCGAAAATGGGTGGCCCACTTGAGAAAGAATCCTTCATATGTAGGTGATAAGAGTTATGATAATACACCAGGATTGCTTGAACTGTTATTCAAAAAGTTACCCGATCACGCCAAGGTGAATAAAAGCGATAGATTGAATTATATCAAAATCGTGAAAAAAACGAATGCTTATCGGAAATATTACAAAGCTGAGACAAGTCCTCATCATGATAGGGAAAAGTATTCAAAGTATAGAGATTTTATTGCCCCATACATCGACCTGCCGGTGAAAAAATCCGGTGAAGGTTTATTACCCACCCACAAAATCGCGCGGGGGCAAAGCATGGATTATGTTTATTGGGATAATCCCAATGAGCTCGTTGATCGTCTCCGGTTACTCACGGCATCTCAAGCAGCTGGTAATACTAGCCATACCAATGAAATTTCCTCCATTATTGAAGAGCTACGTGAGGCGGGAATCATTTATTAGCATGAGATTGATCATAAAATAATCATTCAGTCACAGATCGTTGAACAATGAGCATAGACATATTCGGACGACCGTTGGCTAGAAACAGCTACGAAAAAGTTGTTATCCGGGGTTCTCCAGGTGTTGGATTCAAATTCACCCCTGATAAGCAGTACGATCTAGACGGCAAACGATTATGTAATATTGCGGATCCGCAGGAGCCGAACGACGCTGTTTCTCTGAAAAGTCTTGAAGATATTACACAGCGAGCGTTGAGTGTTCTCGAACATTCTATGGAAAAAAAATTTGCAAACTCTACGCTACAAGCACTTCACAAGTTTGAATCTCAACTTAATGCACGCCTTGATCGAGAGCATACCAACAATTTGAGCGAGAATCAACACGTTCAGACTCTCATACTAAAAGAGATTGACACTCTGACAGCGGAAGAGGAACTTCTGAAGATTCGATTAGCCGCCGTAGGATCTAATCTTGCAAAACTCTACCACAACGGGCTAATCCATAATATTCACCCTGAATGAAGCTAGATCGATCGATAATGGGCATAGACATATTCGGTCGTTGGACGGCTAGCAGAAAAATCAAAAGTGTGAATAGTCGTGGACCGCCCGGTGTTGGATTCAAAACCACCATCGATAACCAGTACGACATAGACAATAAACGATTGTGTAATATCGCACATCCGCAGGAGCCAACCGACGCCGTTCCTCTGCAAAGTCTTGAGGATATTACACAGCGATCATATATTGGTCTTCAGCGTACTATAAAGGAAGCATTCGAGCAATCCATGCAACAGGTGCTCGCAGCTCTTGAATCTAAGCTTAATGCTCGGATTGCACAAGAACACAGCGAAAGTTTTGAAGAAGATCAGCGTATTTGGATCCAGGCAAAAGAAAGGATTGCGGCACTGAAGGGGGAAAGTGAATCTTTGGAAAAACGGTTAGCGATAGTGGAGAATTGTGCTGAAATACTTAGCCGGCATTACATCCTCGGAATTCCGATTCCACCCGAATTTTTAGACAACGAATACATTGCAAATTGGTTGAAGACGCATGAACATGAAGTCGGTAATAGCGAGCGAACTTCATAGACCCGCCCGACGTAATTATCCTCGGCGTTATGTCGATATACGCGGTCTGGATGAGACCTGGCAGGCCGATCTTGTCGATATGTCTGCATACTCATCCGTCAACAAGGGCTCAAAATTTTTGCTCACAGTGATTGATATATTTTCAAAATTCGCGTGGGCCGTGCCGATCAAGAGTAAAAATGCCAAAGATGTAACAGCTGCAATGAAATCTGTGCTAACTCTGGGTCGCATACCGAAACATCTACACGTCGATCAGGGCAAGGAATTTTACAACAAAGAATTTAAAACTCTCATGAGACAGTATGGGATCAACATGTACTCGACATTTAGCAACTTGAAGGCATCGATATGCGAACGCTTCAATCGTACACTGAAAAATAAAATGTGGAAGCAGTTCACACTTCAAGGTTCTTATAAGTGGACTAGCATTCTACCAGATTTAATTGCATCGTACAACCATACCAAACATCGCACGATTGGAATGAAGCCGAAAGATGTGACTACGACTAATGAAAAACAACTGTATCGAAGTGTGTATAAACCGCGTCAAATAAAAAGAAGCAAACGAAAACGTAAATTTAAGGTTGGCGATAAAGTTAGAATTAGCAAATATAAAAATGTGTTCGAAAAGGGTTATACGCCGAATTGGACAACAGAAATATTTACGATTCATGATGTGAAAAATACCAACCCTCCAACTTACAAACTCACCGACTACCTGAATCAGCCCATTGAAGGCGGATTTTATGAGGAGGAGCTCAGCAGGGTGCAATATCCCGATGGCTATCTTGTAGAAAAGGTCTTGCGGAGGCGTGGTGATCAACTCTATGTAAAATGGTTGGGATTCGACGGTTCACATAATAGTTGGATAAATAAATCGGATATGTAATATAATTTTCATGAATAAATTTATTATCAACTTATTTACATTTGTTTCTTCACCCTCCTCAATCTTAATGCTAGCTTACATGATAATTGCGGAAAAATGTTTTCACACACACACACGCACACTTTCTCACACTTTCTCACATTTTCTCACATTTTCTCACATTTTCCCACATTTTCTCACATTTTCTCACATTTTCTCACATTTTCTCACATTTTCTCACATTTACGTGTAAAGTAAATGGGGAATTATTTGAGAAAATGTGAGAAAATGTGAGAAAATGTGAGAAAATGTGAGAAAATGTGAGAAATTTACAAGTCTGCAAGATCTTGGTAACCCCAGGGCAAAGTATCAGTTTTACCAGGTATTAATTTTCGCTTATCGTCACACCAGCTTAGAGCTAACTTATTTTGTATGATAGTACTAATTTTATGTCGACCGCTTTTTATCATACACTGTTTCCTATCTAAATTTTGATAACCAATAAGGCATCGTTTGTAATCATCAAACGTGATAGATTTTAATGTCGAGCCTTTTACACCCTTTGCACGTTTCTTATCAGTATCGCCACAAGTTCTGAATGAATAGAGTTTTGCGCGCAATCCGATAAATTCACTCATGATTTTTCCATTATTCTCATCCTTCATCAGACCAAGGCGTTTTTTATTCAACAAGGGGATGTTATAGGTATTATCAGGTGGATAGTCTGATGTATCGAACATTGTCGCAACATCACGCTTGATGATTTCATAGATATTTGGAACAGTAAATTGATATATCAGACTATCTGTATCGGTATACATTAATTTTGATTCGGTACTTGAAAAATTATTTTTTACATAATCATAGTGGAAGTTGTATAGAAATATTTTCGAAAGATCGAGAATAGCAGCGCCAATGTAGATAGGTTTGTTAAAATATACCCTGGTTCGACTTAGCTCAATAATTACCATATCTTCATCAAATATGGTGCAGCTACGAAATGTTGGCCGTGCAATAAGAGCACGTGCACCGCCCCTGCCCTCCCATTTCGTGATTAGTTTTACGGTCTTATGGTTACGCACATTCTCCATGGTCTTGCCGAATACAGCGTTGTTCATAAGCTTATAGAAATTCTTCTCAAATTCATTTTTCGATTGCTTTCGCATATTTGTATTGAGATCGATGTATGATTTTAACCATGGTGATTGTGCGAACTTTAGAATTCTATGCACTTTTACCAGCTTCAAACCAAATTTGATGCATTGTTTCAAATTACGATAGTGCAGAACATATTTTTCCTTGGGTAGAAGCGTTGTAGCAAGTTTTCTAATTTTACTACCCGGCGGTATAAAATGCTCGGGGCAGAGAGGTAGGTCGGCATGCTGTTTATGGAGCTCTACGAGATAATCTAAATTCACCTCTAGAATATAACCGATTGGTGCGTCATCCGGATGGGACATCACATCAATGGCATCATTTTCCCACTCGAACGACCCACTCGGCAAATGCTCACTCATAGCTGCACCATAAAGATTATTTACATCGAAATACATTAAATATGATTCCGCTTTGCTTGGATCAAAATCTTCACCCATAAATCGATTATTTGCTCGGGCATAGCGATTGGAGCACTGTGCCACACCACCCCTTATACTTTTCTCGATGAACAATATCATTTCCGGATCGTCTAGAAGTTGGAGATTAATTTTCGTTTGCTTTAACATTGCATCAAAAGCAAGCCCCGGTGCTGTGTAATAATGCAGAGGATCCAAGTTGTATGTTTTAAAACAGCTATCGCGGAAATTTTGAAATATATCGGCTAATAAAAGTACATCGGTTTTCAGGTATAAATCGGAATATTCGCCCAGAGTTTTCAGACCAAGCTTGGTCCAAACATTTTTCGCATGTTCATAATCTTCATTGGAAATATGGGAATCGCTTAGTCTCGAATAAAAATATTTTTCAATGGGTAATTCCGGCTCGTCAAGTTTTTCCCAAGAATCGATGTATTCGTAGGGGAATACACCTTTGCGAATCATCAACTCGAATTTTCCCTGATCAATGTAAAATTTTCGAGTTATTTTTTTATCCGCATCGCACACGTATGATGCCAATTTGTCAATGCTGCTAGCCATAAATCGCAGCGAATCTATAAATCTCAAGCTCATCATGGTGCCGTCAACCCTCTTGGTAAATGATATATACTTTTCCTTATTAATAGGCAATAGCGTGATTTCACCCGAAAAATTTGAGGCTAAAGATTTGATTAAGAAATGCGAATCATAGCCCGACAAGTTATGAAACACCACCGGAATCGCGTGTTTCTCACTGAAATTCAAGTTACACCGATTATGGGCGGGGCCGCGATATTTACCCGTGAAATGACAGTGATCGTGACATTTTTTTTCTTCCGGTGAAAATCGCTTCTCACAAATGTAGCAATTTTTTGCACGCATATGACGATCGCGTTGTGTCTGATTCAGAGATTCCATTGGAATTATATTTTTTATGCGCGACTCTACTTCAATTGATAATTCGCGAAGCTGCTCGATGAACCATTCAACACAATTAGGTCCGTGTTTGTTCACATATCTCGATAATGTCTCATCATATGAGCAATGTACATAATAGGCGACACTGTGCGGAATATGCTCTTGAGATTCATTTGCAACCGGTTTCAATATACACTCGAGATCCGCGTAAACCACGAATGGCACAGTTCCCTTATTCTGAAAATTAGAAAATTCCAATTTTTTTTTCTCTGGAAATTCCATTCGGATGCTATTCATTCGCATGCAATCTTGCCTGTGACTATCATACGCGCTGTGTACGCTAAAGTGACACAAGCATCTATCACACAAAAATTGTTCACCATCATGGTTCGATAATTGTTTGCTAACCAAACGTGAAAGATTCCTAATCCAAGCAAAGTGAAATCTGGCTTTGAAGTTATTCAAGTTAGCATCTTCACCATCATCATCATGATCATTATCATCGCCATCTATTTCAATGTTACACTCAATCATAAGTAGGTGAATTGTCTTTTTATCGAGATTTGTTGAATTTTTACTGAGATAAAGAGGCGTGATAATGCTCTTTTTTGATTTTGAATTTGAGGAAGTTTCTTTTTCAATTCCGTATACATTGATTCTTAAATTATTCGCTTTTTCAAGTTTTTCTACGCTACGCAGGGTTGCGGGGAATTTTATACCTGTACAATCCAGCTCTGAGATGTATCGTTGATAGCTGTGTGTTCTGGTTGCGTTGACGTGTACGGGGTGGAGTGCTGCGGCAACAGACCACAGCAAACATCGATCATCGTCGTTCTGCACGTTGACCACCGCTTTCTGTCGCTGAATATCCTCGGGTAGTTGTGTGAATGTGGAGAGTCCACCACGAAGAGGCTCATATCGGTTGATGCAGATCACAGCATTTATGATCTCAATCATACTCCAACCAGAGTCTCGTTGCTCGAAATCCTCCACCATGGTTAGCAGTGGATTCGTTACATTATCGTTGAACCAGGTGTCCAGGTCTGTCGATGGAAGAATTGCAGTGTTGCGTGTATTGAAGTTCTTTGCTTCCAGACTGATCTCATCGCTTTTTATGTTTTCGAATTTACACGAAACACCCACATTCACCTTAATACTTCCTTCTTTGCGTAGCGCATTTTTCAAACGCTCCATCGTTACCACCCCAGCGTCAGTCAAAAATCTTGCCAAATCTTTATGTCGAAGATTCGTTACGGCTCCGGTGCGTATGCGACACTTGAAGGCACTCTCCATATCATCCCATCGAACACGATTATGAATATCATCACCAATATTACCTCCAACAATAGTCGTACGATGTCGGTCAAATTTCACCGCCCACGAATGGAGGAGTGAAATTATATGCTGTAGCCGTTGCTTTTCACTCACACTTGGTTTAGATTGCGTCAAAATATTGTTCAAGGATCGAATATTTTCAAGCGCAATGTCACGCCAGTGAATAAAAATATCTTTTTTCGGCATAGGCATTGAAAAGTCACTTTTTGACGCCTGTTTTCGATCCACAAAGTGTCACTTTATACGGTTGGTTTCAGAACTGCCCTATAAAGTCTTTATACGGCAGTCTGGATGCGCAGTTCGAAGTGCGCATTCCAAAGCTGCCATATAAAGTCTTTATACGGCAGTTTCGATGCGCGGTTCGAAGTGCGCGACAGATCGCACCATAACCTGACTCTTCGTCTAGTGAATCTCAACAGGCGTCAAAGTGACTTTTCATGCCTATTTCGAAAAAAATACAGTATGGGGCGCACCCGTAAACCGTTTTTGACTCGAATAATGATTTCAGAACTCGCTTCCGGCTCGCCTTCGGCTCGCCTTTAGCTCGTCCTGAAATCATTATTCTCGCCGAAAAACACTTGGTTTACGGGCATGCCACATAATATACTATTATTCGCCTGTTCTGATGGTAGTGTACACAGTAACTTGTATGCATCTTCCATCATCTCAACGAGATTCATATACATAGCGTTGTCCATTTTTTCTTCGTAGAATTTCACAGTCAAACTGGTACTAGACGATTGCTCACCCCCGCCTTAGGGTTGGGGTTTATATGCACACGCCCCACCCCTCCTCCTCCACCGTTCAAATACTATGAAAATTCAAGCGTTTCCAACCATCGGTCAGGGGTTTTGTACCTGGGAGGGTTCGCATCTTTGGCACCTCCATACGAAAAAAATATTTTCCGAGTTTCCCATTGATCAGCCCCTCCAATATTGGGGGCGTATTTCGGGTTTCTAGTTGGGTATAAAAGTGCGAGTTCGCATTGAGTTTACACAATCCGCAGCCAGTCCAAGGAAGAAACATTATATAGAAAACTCAAGCACCAAATCGGAAGCAAGAGGTAAGTATCGTTATTCTTCGATATCATAGTTTTCATGATGGGTATAGTTTGTAATTGATATTTCATATTGCAGAAATGGATGATCAAATCTTCGATGACGAGTTCTGGCAAGGGTGGGAAGACGATGGCAGAGATGACGGCTATGAGACTTTAGACGAAGGGGTGCGCTGGAAGGAAATTTATTATGACGATGGTTTCCCGATGTGGATAGAGATAAAGCCGCTGGAGGAACTTGCGGATGAGCCGGAGGAGGAGGATTGGGGGGTGGAGGCTGATCGTAAGGAGGAGGAGAGGAGGAAGGGGGAGGAGGAGAAGAAAAGGGTGGAGGTGAATGAGGAGCAGAAGGGGTGGAGAATAGGGCGGAGTAGGATAGTACTTTTCTATTACAAGTTTCTTAGTTACCTTAAGAAAATTGTGACCTTACAATATTAAGAAATATAGTTTAAGTTGGTTTTAAGTAGTTTGTAGGAAAAAATGTTACTTAAAAATAGGTTAGACTTAAGAAACACTAAAATAAAAACACAAATATTATCAGGGGCCGAAACCAAAAATTCTGAATGATATTTATTACTCGATCCTTTGGGGGCTTGCCGGTTTTTATGAGCCGAGGTGGTGTCTTTGAGAGCTGTTCTCTTATTGGTTGAGTTTGATTTTATTTTGGGGATGGTATGCAGCAAATAGGGTGCAACCTAACCTCTGCCTGGTTAGTCTAAGACGAAAAAGACAACTTTCAGTCTGAAAAGATCGGTGAATAGTGCAAGTTCATAGAATCGAAGGAAAATCCCTGAACGTGATGGCTGGTAATCGTGCAAGCATATACTATTGTAAGTAGAGCCTGATGTCTTCATATGATATTATTTTACAATTGCTAAGTTAATATTGTGTTCTATTCAAGACGTTTTCTCACGATACAATTGGGCAACCCCTGTGGAGTGGGGTAATGATTCTCATCTTGGTGCATTGATTAATACACAACTAGAACCATATGTAATCAGACGACGTGTGGATCGTGCCTTAATAACAATTAATGGTATCCAGGCTGGCCTCCGAATAGACAACAATATTCGCTGTTGGTGGTTTAGGAGGGTGGATCATTATCAGGCTTACCCTAATCCTGAAGATTATGCAATCGCCAATGTTCTTCGGCATCGAATAGACGAGATGATGGGGAAAGATATCGATGTGATGGCTCATAATTCCGCAAACATGCGCAATCGTAAGTAGAGCCCGATGTCTGAATACAATATTGTTATTTTAGAATTGCTAAGTTGATTATGTATTTGTTCAAGGAATTCACGCACGATATGATTGGGCGACTCCTGTGGAATGGGGTAATGCTCCTAATCTTGATGACTTGGTTGATCCACAGCTGAAGCCATATGTAACCAGGCGTTGTGTGGATGGTGCCGTGTTAACAATTAATGGTGTCCAGGCAAAGCCTCAGATAGACCACGATATTCGCTGTTGGTGGTTTAAGAAGACGCATGATGAACATTATTACCCGAATTCCGAAGATTATGCAGTCTCTATGGTTCTTCGGGATCGAATAGACGAAAGACTGGATAGCGGTAGCGAGGGCGAATATGATCAAGATATACAGAATGCGTCTGAAGAAGAATAGTGTGTATGATTTATCATTGAGGAATCATTATGACACATCTAAGCTCACTTTTTCTATTTTCAGATCCCATTCTCATAGGGAATGATGATGAATACAGATGAAGGATAAATGTTACGGCCATTATTATTATTATTATTATTATTATTATTGTTATTGAAATTGTTGTATTTTAGAATAGGTTAGACTTGAGACATAACAAATAAACGCATATATTATCAGATAATTCGCGTCATTGATTGCATATATATATGTAACACCCTGTCACTCTTCAAGCATTTTCAGCTAGTATAATTCGTGTATATAAGCTAAGAATTAGATATTTCAGCCATCTTGGATCGATTGTCGGTAAGAAAAAAAAAAAAAGATCGGTAATCGTTACCATCATTCGAAAGCGAATCGTTAGTGGCGCCATTGCAGGACGGAAAATTGCGGGGAAATTGCAGCCATCGGACTATCGGTAACCAAAGATCGGATCGTTACCATCGGACTATCGGTAACAATCGGTAGTGGCGCCATCGCACAACGGCGAATTGCAGCCAGCCGATTGTCGGTAGCAATGATCGACGATCGTTACCATCCGACTGTCGGTAACTTACCCACGCGGTCAGTAGGTTACCGACTGCCTGATGGCCGGTAAAGAAGGCTGGATCCAGAACTGTCATATCTATACTACTAATTCTCTCGCCGTAAATTCAGTTGGTAGCACTGTCAGACTCAATAAAAAAAACTCTGCGTGGTATCAGTATCTCATATTACCAGGTATAATATTCATTCATATATCTATAGACACAGATTACTGTCGCTAAAAAATCCAAGGCAATAACAACCACAATGATATTTTTCACAATTCGGAAAGAACAAATTGGGACAGTTTATTTTACCCTCTCGTTATGGACCTATACATCTTATGGGATATTTCATTCGGTAGAATAAATTAAGGCTTTCAAGGGTTCACAGAGAAACAGATTCATATCATCTACAAAGAATGGACCATGTAGGTACATAAGGGATCTATATTGGGCCGAAACTTCGGTAACTACACTTTGGTAGAACAAAAAAACAAAAAAACCGTCGTCAATTTAATTTTTAGAATATCAGATTCACAGGTTTACAATTATCATCATTATTATTAGTATCATACTTTTATGCCAGGATGTCTTCATAAAAATCTCGACAATTCGGAGGAATCAGTCCCTTGTTTGGTAACGAACGTAAATCTTTTTTTTTTATTTGCGTCAAGTTGTAGCTTACTTCTATAAGCTCTTTCTAAATTTATATTCTGCCACATCGCAGTGCCTATTGATGCAGTTAGCAGCGCTTCGTCATAACCATATCTATATTGGATTTCCCCGTTTCCATTCACAGTTAATTCACGCAATAGGGAAATTTTTATTCGAGCCCATTTATTTTTTTCAGAAAATTTCGAAAAATCGCAGACTTCTTGCTGTTGAATTTCGTGCACAGCGTAACGCGGTTCGGTCACTTTCGCTTCTCTTATCAATTGGCACCATTCGTTCTGCGTGTATATGGATCGGTTTTTACATTCCAACTCTATTCGAGCATGCATCGAGTCTCCAGCATTTTGAGTATGGCCCGTTTCCAAATACCTCATTACAAACAGTATTACAAAAATGAATTAGATACTTGGTTCGCATTCAATATTCGATGATTTTTTTAATATTACATAATATTAAATAATTTATGTAGGTGAAAATATTCACAGATCGCACAAGTACCTGTGGGTAATTTTTATCTGAAAGTCCATGGCTGCTTTAACGTACATCGAAAATAGAATTTTATTCCTATTTTGCCCACCGCAGTTGTCGCTATAAAATCTAAATTCTTTGGTTCCAGACTCAACTTTCGATGAAATAAATTGCCAAATGCAGCTACTTATTTCATTGGCTCCTCTTTTCGCAATGGTTTCTTTCCAAATATAGCACGTTCCCTCGCGATTTGCCATGTCAAATACCGTTAAGTTGTATATGGCGAGTTTTCTAGAATAATACATAACTGAGGTCTCTGATCGCGGTGTAGCTAGAACCTGTTGAAGAAATATTCATTCAGATTATTTCAGATCATCATAATAGAGTGATGAATCCACCTCCGTATCTATGAAAAATGAAGTTGTCATAATTCAACATCCTTGAGGAAAAATCTATACACGAAATGTAAATAATGTCTATATAAACGCACAGCAAAACTTCTCGAATATGGAATTCATTTCATTTCTAAAGCTTACGCGTGTAGAGGCAAATCTTGAAAATCGGAGTTTTTTTTTTTTTTTTTCAAATTATGACCGTAACAGAATAAATTTAACGTTGATTCAAAATGATGTTGTGTGGGGACGGGTTTATAACAATTTGATTAATTTTGAAGACAATTTGAATAGCTTTATTGGTGATACAAGCTGTTTGGCGTTTAGAATAAGAGTCAAAATCCGAATGTGGCAACTTACGTTGCTACCCATCGTCAGCGAGATGCTGACGCAAGGTGTTTTAGCATAGGCGTATAGGACGCCGTTAAAGTGTCTCAAAGGCATGAGCGCAAAAGGCAAGGTGTCTAATCTTGAACTACTCTCCACTGTAGTTCGCAGAAACTGGAGATTAATAAGAATAACGAAATGGAGAATTATCGGTATCGCGATGTTTTGTCTTCGGTATAGAAGGCGAGACATCCCGATCTTGTCTATAAATTTATGAATTTGAATTTATCGTTGAATAGCAATGATTTGATTATAACACCTTCCCCCTTAAGAATGAATGTGAAGCGAAGCAAAATATTCATCGGTTAAAATAAATATTTTAGGTGAGGATTACAAACCTTTCCTCAACTGTTATATAGCCATATAATTATTCTTAATACGAACGGTTACAATATTATTCTGTGCGGATGAGAATTTATAAAAGCTCTTCTCAGCCGTTTATTTGATTACATATAGTTATTCTTAATATTAATTATTCCTAATAAGAACAAATAGAGTGCACTGAAAGAAATTCCCATGGTTGCACACCAATATTTTGTTGAGTTCCATGTAAATTTCTTTGAGTGTGTAACGTATGTTTATTCTCTATGATCCCTATCCATATTCTATTTGAATCGGTTCTATTGGATCAGTTGACTTGTGGTATGGTTTTAATCTGTTTGCATGCACTATTTTATTCTTCCCTTTGATTTTTACCTCATAATTCACTTCATTAATTTGATCAGTGATGGGGTATGGCCCCAGAAATTTTGGATCTAATGGTCCGGCAGTTTCGTTACTCATTAGTACTAAGTCCCCAATTTCGAAGTTTTGTGGTCGAGTAATTTGGTCGTAATAGGCCTTGGATTTTTCTTTGGATTTATCTATGTTCTGTTTCGCGAGGGCTTGGCTGTTCATCAATTTTTCGGAGAGTCTTTGAGCATATTCTTTATATGTTTCGTCCTTAGGATCGTGAGGCACACTACAAGGTACTCTGGCTACTTGTCCGAATATAAGTTCGTAAGGTGATATTTTAGTGGTAGTATGAGGTGTTGTGTTGTACGCGAGGATATAAATTGGGAGTGTTTCGTTCCAGTCGTTTGTAGTAGACATACACCTAAGGTAATCTTTTAACGTGCCGTGACTGCGTTCGAGTGCCCCGTTGGTTTGCGGGTGGTATGCAGTACTATTTAACTTTTTTATTTTTAGTATTTTTGTGACTTGGGTGAACAGGTCACTCATAAAATTTGTGCCTTGGTCTGTAAGGATTGATAGTGGTACTCCGTAGTTAGATATGAAATTTCGTATGAAAGCTTCTGCGGTATGTTCAGCGGTGGCAGCTCGGAGTGGATAGGCTTGGGAATATTTTGTTAGGTCGTCTTGTAGCGTCAGTATGTAACTATGACCTGACTTTGTAGTCGGTAAGGGCCCAACTATGTCTAAGAAAACCTTTTCAAATGGTTTGCTACTGCTGGTCGTAATCTTCATTGGCATTTTGGTCTTTTGTCGATCGGTTTTATTCTTTTGGCAAGTCGTGCAATTACGAATATATGTTTTTACATCGTTTTTCATTGAATCCCAGTGGTATCTTTCTTTAAGTCGCGTCATAGTACGGCTCACGCCTTGGTGTCCACCTGAAGGGCTGTCGTGAAATTCTTTGATAACGTCTTGAATGTGGTTTCGATTGAGATCGGTTTTTATGTTCGTACAGACAGTTATTTTAATTCCCGATCCTTTAAATATGAATCGTAACATCGTCCGAACTTTATGCCATTTTAAATTATCGATCCCGCAACCGATCCTGGGTATAGAAACTGTTTTGATCGAGTCTACTTCTAATTTTTCCTTGAATTTTATCAAACTTATGTATAAATCCTCATATGTAGGCTTATCCCAGTAGTTTTGCTTCGTCATTATGTAATAAACGTTACGGTCTCGTAAGGTGAGTTTACCAGTCGTGTATAGTTCAGCTGATTCCTTCAAGTTCTCAACATTGCCGTATCTAGTTTTGAATTCTAATGCTATTCCTTGACTCATTTCCAGATCGGTGGAAACAGTGTGTGCGTAGTTATCGATTTGATTGAAAAGGTCATCGTGGGTTTCTACGATGTTTGAGTTTTGCACTATCGTTGTTTTTATGAGTTTAAGGTATTCAGGGTACGATGGAAGAGAGCTCGTCACTCTGATAGGACATATTTTGAACACATGATTAGTTGGTGGATCAATAGGATTTCTACTAAGCGCATCTGCGTTCTGATTTTTCATTCCGGGTTTGAAACAAATCTCGTAGTCGAATTCCGAGATTTTTAATTGCCATCTGACTAATTTACTATTTGGATCTTTGATGTTAAACAGCCAAGTCAGGGGCCTATGATCGGTAAATATCTTGAATTTCCTCCCGAACAGGTATGGTCTGAAATGTTGGGTCGCCCATACTATTGCCAGCAACTCGCGTTCGATTGTGGAGTAGTTACTTTCTGCTTTGTTTAGAGTTCGCGAGGCATATGCAACAGGCCTGTCGTCACCTGGGACACCTTGAGATAAGACGGCCCCTAGAGCAGTGTTACTGGCATCTGTCGTTAGATTAAATGTCTGTGTATAGTCAGGGTATATTAAGACTGAGTCGGATATTAGGGCATTCTTTAGTTCTTCGAAAGAATTTTGCTGTAATGACGTCCATTCGAATGGTACGTTTTTCCGTAAAAGTTCTGTTAATGGCTTAGCTATCATCGAGAAATTATTTATGAAACGTCTATAGTAACCTACAAGCCCGAGAAATGATTTTATTTTCGTAGGTGTGTTGGGTGTAGGGAATTCCTTGACTGCTCTGGCTTTGTCTGGGTCAGGTTTAACTCCGTCCTTTGATATTATGTGTCCTAGGTAAGCAACCTCTTTTCTCAAGAACTCACATTTATTTGGTTGTAATCGTAAGTTATATTCTTTCAATTTCAGTAGTAACCCCCAAAGTTTTTCTGTATGGGTTTGAAGTGAGTCGGCGTAAATTATCAGGTCGTCTAAGTACACTAAACATTTCAATCCTTGTAACCCCGATAGAACGGTATTCGCTAATCTCTGGAATGTAGCTGGGGCGTTTTTAAGCCCAAATGGCATGAATGCGAATTCGAAATGTCCCTTATGGGTGGAAAACGCGGTTTTATGCATATCGTCGGGATTCATTGGAATTTGGTGAAACCCGCTGGCCATGTCGAGTACGGTAAAGTATTTAGAGCTTCCTAACTGGTCTAGGATGTCTACTATATTCGGTAGCGGGTAAGCATCCCCTATTGTTTTATCATTCAATTTTCGGTAGTCTACGACTATTCTCCACTTCTTAATCCCTGATGAGTCTAGTTTCTTTGGTACCACCCAGATGGGTGAGTTCCATGGTGAGTTTGAATTTCGAATTGTTCCTTTATTTAGGAGATCTTCCATTTGTCTATCTATTTCTGTTTTGTGGATTTCAGGGTACCGGTATTGTCTAACATGAACCGGTGTGTCATCGGTAGTTTTAATTTTGTGGGTACAGGCTTGCGTACCTGGTAATGTGTCCCCATCTAAATAGAAGAGTTCGTTAAACTTGGTACAAGCTTCTACTATACTTTCCCTTTCTTCTAAATTTAAATGGTCTAATCTTAATGCGTCTTTTAATTTTTTGATTCTGTCAGCTGAAGTATTTTCGTTTATACAATTAACTGAATGTATCTCGTCAGTTTCAGAATCTAGAATTCTGTAAACTCTTTGTGGTTCGATATGGATAGTATGGTCCGTGTCTGTTAGATTGATGATGCTTGTGATAGCTGTGTTATCGGGTCTAATTGTCACGTAGCTTTCGCTTATTACGACTCCCGGTTGTAACTCGACCCTATATATTGAGCCTTCTTTTAAGGAATCTTCGGCGATGGTTGGGATGTTTGCTAAAATTTCTGTCCTGGCGGGAATAGTGAATTGCTTTTGATTTTGCAATTTGTATTTGAGGCTACCTAATAGCAACTCGGGCTTATCCATGCCTCTGCATCTATAACTGATCAGCACATTATTGAATTGGGTTAAGAGGTGGTTGCCTATTAAACCATCTTGCGTTATGTCTAAGGAATCGTCTACTACGTGAAATTTGATCGGTCTAACTTCGTCTCCGCCATCGAGTGTAAGTTCAATGGTTCCTAATGTATATGCTTCTGAGTCGCTTGCTAGACCTTTTAATTTAATGCGCTCTTGTGGGTTTATCTGTGATAAATTTATAATAAATTTCTTCTTGATCAAACATGGGTAGGCTCCAGTGTCTAACATCAACAAGCTTTTAGGTTGGTTCAACTCGGGTATTGAGAAAATTACGTTATTTGGTGAGCTGATTAGATTTATCTTATGTTCTGGTATTTCTATTTTTCCGCCGTTTGTGTTGAGCGGTTTTCTATTACGGACTTCGTTCCGCTCGTCGACGCAGTCCGTTCCCCAAAATTCGAAGTTCCTACATGGTTTTGATTAGTTTTCGCGGCTAACATAGCTTTCTTTTTGAAACACTTGTTTTCTAGATGGCCAGGCTTTTTACAAAAGAAGCACCTAATTCTGGAACTATCGATGGGATAGATTCGCTGGCATTCGTCGCATGTAATCTCTTCTGTTATAGAGTCATAGCCATTTATTATTTCGGAACAGTTTTGTGAGCAGCTGTTTTCTGATTGGTGGTCTAAGTCTGCGTACTGATCGGGTTCTGAACTATAACCTGTTTCAATGGTATTTATTGGTTCGGATCTCTGTTTCCTAAAACAGGTTTTTGTTGTGTGCCCGATTTTATTGCAATTTTGGCAAACGAGATCAGTTCTACTAGTAGCAGTGGTTTTTGTAAGGTAGGTTATTTGATTTTCGGTTGCCCTCAATTTTTCTTCTTCTGTGGCCCAATTGTAAGCTTGAAGTAAGTCTTTAGGGTCTTTTAATCTTAGGATGTCACGTAGTTTTTCGTTAAGTCCGTAAATGAAACAGTCTCGTGCTTTTGTCGTAATGTTTTTCTCATAAAATACAGTCTCTGCCTTAGTTCTTACCGGACCAGATTCTACTACTCTTATGCACAGGTTTTCTATTCTTTGATAGAAGGAATCGACAGATTCCCCGGGGCGTTGCCTACAGATACTTAGTTCTAATTCCCATTGTCTATTTGTTCCCTTGGCTCCATAAAACAGTAGTAACTCCTTTTTCAGAGTATCGTAGTCTTGAATTTCCCTATTTTGAATCCTTTCATATGCCTTACCAGTGATTTTGATACGTATATATTCGTAAAGTTCTTCTGATTCTGTAGTAATGCATTGTTTGATTGCGCGATCGCATTTGTCGATAAATTCTCTGACGTTAATATCTTTTCCGGTAAATACGGGAAGGAGTTTGGCTAATTTTTCAGCTGATACTGGCATTTTCTAGGATTTCAATTACAAATTTCGAATATTATTATTGCTAGTTCATAAAACTTACAGTAACAGTAGGGTGAGCCAATGCATAACGTTATCAGTATTGAAAGCTCGAGTTCGCTGTACCGTCGGATCCGTAGTTGGCTGCTTTGGTGTTGGTTTACTGGAATCCTCTTGCGTTTATGTCTTGACGGATCTTGAGGTTTCTTGAGCGCCTCTTCATATAGGGCACGTAATGTAATTTCGGTATACTTTGGTTTGTTGGTCACTTCACAGGGTTTTGTTAACGTTGATTTCGTGTAACGGTAAATTATATGTCAATCCACGGGCAGTGATTTTGTTAACTTTGATGTATAACACGAATAGGGTTTTGTTAACGTTGATTTCGTACAACGGTGAATTATGTGTTAATCCACGCACAGTGATTTTTGTTAACGTTGATGTATATCAACGAATAGGGTTTTGTTAACGTTGATTTCGTACAACGGTGAATTATGTGTTAATCCACGCACAGTGATTTTTGTTAACGTTGATGTATATCAACGAATAGGGTTTTGTTAACGTTGATTTCGTACAACGGTGAATTATGTGTTAATCCACGCACAGTGATTTTTGTTAACGTTGATGTATATCAACGAATAGGGTTTTGTTAACGTTGATTTCGTACAACGGTGAATTATGTGTTAATCCACGCACAGTGATTTTTGTTGACGTTGATTTATTACAACGGCCTCTGTTTTCTAATTATTGTCTTCAATCTAATATCCCGCTTCTGACACCACTGTTGTGTGGGGACGGGTTTATAACAATTTGATTAATTTTGAAGACAATTTGAATAGCTTTATTGGTGATACAAGCTGTTTGGCGTTTAGAATAAGAGTCAAAATCCGAATGTGGCAACTTACGTTGCTACCCATCGTCAGCGAGATGCTGACGCAAGGTGTTTTAGCATAGGCGTATAGGACGCCGTTAAAGTGTCTCAAAGGCATGAGCGCAAAAGGCAAGGTGTCTAATCTTGAACTACTCTCCACTGTAGTTCGCAGAAACTGGAGATTAATAAGAATAACGAAATGGAGAATTATCGGTATCGCGATGTTTTGTCTTCGGTATAGAAGGCGAGACATCCCGATCTTGTCTATAAATTTATGAATTTGAATTTATCGTTGAATAGCAATGATTTGATTATAACAATGATAATACGCAGTGTTCGGATTATATATCGTGTCCAATGATGTAATCTTTCCTCTTAGTTCTAAAAGCAAACTGGATCCGGTATATACTAAATAATTTACTTTTTGAAGATCGAAACAAGCGATGCACAGTGTCATATTATTTTGTGTTGCAAACTCCACATCTTGACGCATCAATTCGCGAGATCTTTTTTTATTATTTTGATGTACGTCATAATCTGCTTGTTCGGCAATTCTTTGTTCGACTGTGAGGAACCGGAAATGGGTGCACTTTGGACATTGATCCTTCTTTGGTTTGTGAAAGCTCAAATTGTGTGTGTTAAAGGTGTCTCTATAATGATGCGCTGAGGCAACATTAACATCTTCTCTA
This sequence comes from Tenthredo mesomela, assembly GCA_943736025.1. Lineage (NCBI taxonomy): Eukaryota > Metazoa > Arthropoda > Insecta > Hymenoptera > Tenthredinidae > Tenthredo > Tenthredo mesomela. The sequence goes on along the minus strand of OX031013.1, from coordinate 22,333,226 downwards.
GCGGACATCCACTCAACGTATTTCTTATACATTTTTTCAACGTTTAGCTCTTCATCTAAGTACTCCCGACTACTACTCTTTCGAGTGTAGTGCGACTCAACCCTTTCGAACGTATCAATGTGGTCATGCACAGATTGAGTCACGGATTCCGGAATTTTTTTGGGTCTATTTTGATGCGATCCGCGCTTATCAGCCGATATAAACTGCCCACCCATAGAGCTGCTTTTTTTGTTGTCGACAGTCAGCAACCAATGTCGTGAGATGCCTGCCAAAATTCAATAACCAACGGTATGATTATTTTCCATTATTGTTATATTTTTTCCATTACAGTCGACTCTCGCAATAGGGCCGCTCGCAATAGGGTCACTTCCCCTGAACAGCATTCAGCAGCTTCCCCCACTACTCGACCTGACGGGAGTATCGCCGCGCTTCTGTCGACTACGCTCGCAATAAGGCCGGTAATAGAAATGAACAGTTCGCAGGAAATTTTATCAGAATAACTTTATTTTTGTGTACAGTACATAATATATTATATATGTGGATATTGACTATATCGCCTATTCTTGAAACTATAATCAAACGTGGTCTTCTAAATTTCACCGTACAAGTCGTTGAAGGCTCTTGTTAAAAAATCGGGATTTTCCCAAAAGCTATTCTGCTGGGAACTAGTACTTGGTGGCTGAACTGTATTTTCATCGCCTTCAGTTGATGAATCCAAAATATCTTTCCGTTTTGCTAAAATAATATTTCCATGCAATATACTTCTATCGAGCTATTTGTTTAAAGAATGCAATATTAAAGCTTACCCCACTCTTTATTTGTGTTAAGCCAATTGAAAATGTTTCCTTCTTCCACGGTTTTGTATTCTTCGATGTGCCTAAGACGAGATAACATGTCGGTTGTTGTACGATTTCGTACGTCAACGATGTGCTCGTGCGATTCAGCTCCCACTGATGAGTTCAAGAGAACTAGCGACATTGTTTGGTCTTCGTCAGTCTGCGTCGCAATAGTGCGAGTTTGTATGGGCCAAATTTTATTCCAGCACTTATAGATTGTCGAAGAAGCGATACCTTTCCAAGCTTCATCGACCCAAAAGATCACGTCTTTAATTGTGACCTTTTTCAAGTAATCTTTGACGGATATACCGTTTTCCTGAGCTTGTAAAATTGAAGATACAAGCCGGAACTTATAACTTCGCTTCATCGTTTCCAATATACCTTGGTCTAAAGGTTGTATAAGCGAAGTCACGTTGGGTGCCCGTAGGAAAAAGTTACATTGGTTACCATTGGCGCTCCAATGGAACTTCAATGGTATTGTCACCCAAACCAATGGTACTGAATGTCAAGGTCTGGCATGAATGGCATTTTCACTTTTTATCCAAAGGCAATGTATGGTCAAATTTACTTCAAATGGCAGAGTGTAATGGCAAAAACTAAACCATTTGAGTACCATTCGAACAGAATGACGAAAACTCCATTGTTGAATGGTAATGCCCAATGGAATTAATTGCGCCATTCGTTTGCCAGTGCAATGGAGTTATGAAGACTCCACTGTTGAATGGTAATGTCTAATGGTATCAAGTGCTCCATTGGCTTCCCAATGCAATGGAGTTATGAAGACTCCATTGTTGAATGGTAATGTCTAATGGTATCAACTGCTCCATTGGCTTCCCAATGCAATGGAGTTATGAAGACTCCATTGTTGAATGGTAATGTCTAATCAAACTATTGTGCCATTGGTTTGACATCTGTGCGTACATATATAATTGCATCATGAAAATTGGAATAGCAAATGGTGAACGCATATAGAATAATGTGAAGGTTATATTTTTATTAGTCTTAATTATTAATACGACGTGCATATACATTACAAAAATTATCATACTAGTATATATATAATCACGGTTGTATCATATAATGTTATTTACGGTTACTATACAGTTTCGACTATTATATTCAGTAACCTTGATATGATCATTTCAATCCCTTTCAAAAGTATTAACTGAGGGACTAACATATATATTGATGTCAACGAACATGAGCATACATTTTGTACAAATTTCACGAAGCGAGCAACATGTAATCGGACCTCTCTTAACTGCTGTTAGAAAATTGGAATGAGATATATTCAACGAACTGTTCTTCACTATAACATCGTTGCTTTGCATCAGTTCTTGTCCTAAGATAACAAAATATTTCTCATCCAATCCCGCCAGCTGTACACATAACAACCGATGAATCTCTATAAATCTGCCATCTATTAATTTTGCTACACAATTCTCCCGGAATAGGTCTTCTAGTTTGCGGAATTTGAGGCTAAAACCGTGTCCATAACGGTTGTTAAGTTGTTGACTGAAAGATAATAGCAATGGTGATGAATTGTTACTATTGGAGGTAGGAGAGGGGTTGGAGGGAGGGGGGGGGGCACCCGCCCAACCACTTCCCCCCCTTCCTCCAGGGGGTCCGCTAAATATCTGCTCCCGTCCTCAGGAAAGGTTGTCTGGCGACTTCCCATCAAAGAGTGATCAAATTCCGCGCTCCCACCGGTATATATAGGTTGGTTGTAGGTGGCGTCAGCTACGCCTGGTGGCGCCGCCTTGGCCTGCTCATGGCTTCCCTCACCTCATCCCGGTACAAAGGTAACCATAATTTGTTAAGTTCTATGCTGGGTTGACTTACAGCATTTGGTGTCACCAATTATGGTTACCTTTGTACAGGGATGAGGTGAGGGAAGCCATGAGCAGGCCAAGGCGGCGCCACCTACAACCAACCTATATATACCGGTGGGAGCGCGGAATTTGATCACTCTTTGATGGGAAGTCGCCAGACAACCTTTCCTGAGGACGGGAGCAGATATTTAGCGCCCGAAACGTCGGAGATGAATAATCTTTCAAGCAGTGGAATTAGTCCAAATAACCCCCTGGAGGAAGGGGGGGAAGTGGGTGGGCGGGTGGCCCCCCCTCCCTCCATCCCCACTCCTACCTCCAATAGTAACAATTCTCCCGTTTCTTTAGCCGTTGGTATGTTTTGCAATGGTATATTATATTCTTCCATATAAATCGATTGAAACTTGTAGCTTGACCCGCACGAAAAAAAACCCTCAAATTTACCCTCAAAATAACCCCCAAGTATACCCTCAATGTTGGGGGTGATTTCGCACCCCCAATTAAGGGTTCACCCCCAAATTGAGGGTAAACCCTGAATTTCGGGGTTCCTTGAAATTGAAGGTTTACCCTCAGACCCCGTTCGGGGTGCGAATTTACCCCCAATCGAGGGTTAACCCTCAGTCCCCGGTTAACCCTGGATTCCGGGGTTTCTTCAAATTGAGGGTTAATAACTGTATAGGTATACTATATCACAGCGCGCGCGCTATTTTATACTTATACTATCATTTTATATTTTCTGACAGAGAAAAAAAATATATTATTTCTTGCGAAACAACGATTTTTGACATTTTTATACACTGACCGTTTTTTTTTTTCTGTAACTATGTATATAATTTACTTTTTGTAACAACCTCAAATCTGAGGGTATTATACGCTGAAAGACCGTTGGGTGTAACCCTCAAATTTAGGGGTTACCCTCAAGTCTCAGGGTATACCCCCAAAGACCGTTGCGTGTAACCCTCAAATTTAGGATTTACCCTCAAATCTGAGGGTATACCCTGAAAAACCGTTGGGTGTAAACCCTCAAATTTGGGGGTTACCCTCAAATCTGAGGCTCAACCCTGAAATGTGAAGGTTAACCCCGTAAGGTTAAGGGTTTACCTCCAACGTTAGGTGTTAACCCCAAAATGTTTGAGGGAACACCCGGTAATGTTAGGGGTATACCCCCACCGTTGAGTGTTAACCCTCAAAGTTGAGGGTTTACCTCGGAATTTCGGGGTTTAACACCCAAATTTGGGGGTATACCTCTAAAGTTCGGGGTTTTTTTTTCGTGAGGGGAATACCCGGATTTCAAAGGATATCTCCAACTGTATCACGTCCCAAAACATTTTCGATTCTAATTAATATTTGTGGCGATGCTACAAACAGCTCTGCTCTTCCGAAAATTACCAGGTTGTTATCTAATTCCCGAGAGCATTTTTGAACGCAATATTCGTCACCCATGAGTTTTCCAAAAAGCTTTACTGCAGGTGCAAATGAGTTCTCATTAAAGATTGTCGGCCCTACTTTTTGAAGATGGCATGTCAGTTCGTATGTCCGGAAAATCTGATTTATAACAGATTGTGTTCCGTTAAAGAGTCGAACTAGCACTCCATTTCCATGTTCATACATGAACGCCGAGCTTGCCCATGGCGAACCCCAATTCTCGACGTAAGTTGGCATATGCAACAGTAAGTGCATGTTGAAGGATAAATGTTCTTTTCCATACAACATTTCTGCCTGTTTCACAAATGTATGCAAGGCCAACTTTGACCTAGCAACATCCGATGAAGTTACTTTATTCTTTAATAGTTACTGAAAAGCAAAAACTAGTAAAACCCAATGTCGAAAATACTTTTCTGGTAGAATCCCTCGTAAAACTGGCAACGAGTAGTACAGAAGAAACGTGAGCCATTCTGAAGCTTTCCATAAAGCTCGTTTATCTATCCTGGAGGGAGTTCTGCTGATTTCTGACGTTGGTGTCATGCTCATCAGGCGTTGTGATACTTCATTTGATCTCAGACCTATATACCACGGAGAATTGGAGTATTTACTATTGAACCAAAGCTCGCATATAGCACGAACCACTCCCAGAAGAACGGCATGCATATAATCAGGAACAAATGATCGTATGATATCGAAAATTTGAAGCACTAGTAACACAGAAAACCCCTTGACTCCATTAACAGGTTTATTTTGCAGCAAAGCACTTTCAGCATTCTCCTGAACCTGCCTCGCATTCCGCAATTCACCAATTACAGGTTTATAGATTTGAACAAAACCCTTTCCTTTTTCGACTGTCTCACCTTCGTTAAGACAATATGGACATCCGAAACGGCCGTTGAATTGAACCATATTTTGTAACTGAAATTAGAATAAAAAATCACAATGCGTAATTTATTAATCTAGTGAGTGACTGCAACCATATTTTATGTGACAATTATACCTTTGGCCTAGCAACAGAGTCCACTGAAGCAATCAAACAGTGTACTTTTACAGTAACATTATCTTGGCCAAGAAAAGAACAAGTGATTCCCTCATTGTGCAAGACATTCAATTCTTCTATGAATGGCTTGAGAAAAACATCCATGCGAGGAGAGCCGTCACCAATCCAAAGACCGGCTAAAATCATATTGTTCTTCCGAACAGTATATGGAAGTTCGTTAATAGATATTTGTATCGGCCACAATGATTTGTTGGAAGATTTGAATACGCTTGCGCCGTCTGTGTTCCACTGAAGCGTTATATCATTCTCTCCAAACATAGCGCTATTGACTAGGCGTTGATACAGTCTTCCAGATGTAACATCACTACTTCGATTCGGTCTTCGATTAAGGTGCTTGGCAACATTATCATCAGTCAAAATATCTTTAATTCTTTCGGATATATTGTTGGTGAGAAAATATTTCCCTTCTTGTTGCAGTTTCTTTCTAGTAGGTATAACTCCACATGCACAGTTGACCTCTTCATTGTCAATATTTAAATATTCATCACAGGAACTGCAGAAAAAATGTTGCTGATTTGATCCCTTAGGAAACTTCTTCTTAAACAAATACTTGGAACTGTAAACCATTTGAGGCATGTGACAGTTAACCAAATGCAAAAGATCGTCCAAACTCTTATCAGGGAGAGAATATCGCAGAAGAAAAGACATTATGAGGAGCTCGCTTTCACGTCGAGTAATTCTTGCACCATTGTAGAGTGGTGTTTGGTCTTGATCGCCTCCACCCTCATTTAGGGAGGGGTGAGAGTTTAGATAAAAATCCGAAAAAATTAGGGTATTGTTTTTTAATTATTTGGAGTCGATTTGGGGGGGCGTCTGATTAAAAATTTGTCCGAGCCCCAAATAAGGACCACCCTAATATATATATATATTAACTTCTTTTTGTTTCCTTTGCATTTAACACACAAGAATCTATATTCGGAAAGAAAAAAAAAAAAACACAAAAAAAAAGTTAAAAAAAGTTTCGGAACCACTTAGCCTGGACATAAGACATTTTTCGAGCGGGGAATCTCTTTGTCTTAACAAGAACTGTCCGTTCGAAAGGTAGGGAAAAAAATTTGTTTCGCACCCTAATATAGGTATATATAATATGAATTAGTATATTAGGATTTGGCATAATCTGATATTATATTTTTCTCTGCATAATTTCATATTTCATATATGCATATACGTGAATATATTATTATGTTCGTGGAGCTATCCCTGTATTATGCTGCATTTGTAAAAATTCACAGAAATTTCTTGGAGTGAAACGATGATTTTAAGCCCAGAATGGGAATGTGATTCCGGTTTGTCTAGTTTTCCGGAGGGATTCGAACATTTAATTTCAACAATTTCAACGAAACCTGTACCATTTTCTTATTTTGGCGCTTTTTCTTGGAAATTCCAAAAGACAGATAATAATGATACTCATCACCTATCAATATTCATATTTTGGAAATTCCAAGAAAAAGCGCCAAAATAAAAAATGGTACTTGTTCTGAAATTGTTGAAATAAAATGTTTGAATCCCTCCGGAAAAATAGACAAACCGGAATCACATTCCCATTCTGGGCTTGAGATCATCGTTTCACTCCAACAAATTTCTGTGAATTTTTGGGAAATAAAAAAAATGGCGTTTTTGATAGATAGCTTCGATAACGAAAGAAAAAAAGGGTTGAAAAAAATTTATTTTCAACTCTTTTTCGTGGTTTTTGGAGGAAGGTCAATTATATGAAAAAAGAATCAGAAAAATTAAAATTGGTCGGAGTCACGGGCTCGGTGAGTTGGTTTGGAATGCCGCATATACGTGCCTGGACATGGTCATCAAGATGTCCTTCGATCTGTGCAGCCTCGACTGCAGGTCGTATGAAGTGTAACTCCTCGCCATAGTCTTGGTTTGACAATTCGCTATCTTCCTGATATTCATTCTCACTTGTTGAAAGGGAAGAATTATTGTCTCTGTGGTCGTTGATGCACTCGTTATCTGGGTGATCTGAAGTTTGAACCGTGGCATCACTTTCTTGATCGTTGGAGTACTCAGATCCTTCAGAGTCACTACTGCTATTATCAGTCATCATTGCATCTGAATCATTTGGGGTATCATCTCTTTCTCTTATGAGCAACTCCCTGCGAGCTTTGGTTCTTTTGGGCATTGGGACATCTTCAACAAGGTATTTTCTACATCGCTTTTTATTATAATGAGCCATAGTGAGCATAAACGGATGCTCGTTCGATTTATATTAGTTCAGCTGTCCACGTTTGGAAACAATATTTTCGCTTTATATATACGTCAGAGACCACTTTTTAACTCCCAGGAATTAAAAGTGGCTAAAAGTAAACTCTGCGCATGCGCACTTGCAATCCCGCTCTGCTGTCACTAAAACCCCCACTTCGTGTACCGAGATCGAGCAGCACTGCCGCCGTTGCCCGCTGTGATTTCGTGAACACATGGCTGTGATTTCACGTGTGTAGTGTTGCCGCCAAATTGATTCGTCTATCATATTAACTCATTGGCGACAATGTCCGAAAACTAAAATTCTCATATCATCTACAGGAAAAATTAGAAAAATACATTTCCAAAGAAGAAATTTTGACCCATTGTGGCCCACCTGTGGTTCACAATGGGTCACCCCATGGGCCACTATGGGTCAACCTAGAAATGAGCTGAGAAATGATCGAATTTTCGACAAAAGGTAAATAAGCGTAAAGATTAGATGATAATAGAAGCTGATTTCATCGAAATTACGATGTGTAAGCACCTGATGCCTCGTCCGTTTGAAATTTCAATACATCTTACATATAATGACCCATTATATACTACGCACGCATTTATTGAACAAACTGATTTTACCCAATCAAAAAATACGTATTTAACTATGGGCCATCCGTGATTTTTTAGCCTAAATATGTAGGTATTCATCGATATAACGACAATTTACCGTACCTAATCCATGAAAACGTGAAAACGAAACTAATGAGGATTTTTTTTTCAACTTCTAAGGCATTAAATAGTATATTGTGCAACTAGGGGGGGGAAATGGCTATTTCTAACGAGGGTGAGACGTTTGCACGAGTCGTAGTAGTGGGCGTCGAAGGTGCCCGAGACGACGACGAGTGCTAAAAACGTCTCACCCGAGGTAGAAATGGCCATCCCCCCCTAGTTGCACACTGTATTTTTCATAATAAGGGCACGAAATAGGCCTTCTTTGATGCGCGTCGATCGGAAAAGGGATATATATAATATATGGGGAATTCCACCAATTATAGGCAAACGATCCGGGATCAAAATTTCGATTTGTCTGCAATTTTGATATCTCATAGTGTGTATTGAGATGTAAAAATCCACCAAGTTTTAGACCTCTAAGCCTTACCGTTCAGGAGAGACGCGCTGATTAGTCTTTCAACTTTGAGCACATTGACTTTTACATTCGAATTTTTATCCCATCTCTATCGCAAAAAAAAGAATTTGATCAAACGTGTTTTTCGTGTAAAAATGTCTGATCTTTCCGAATATCACATTCATTTCAAGCTAGATTCTCAAAAATGGTGACAAAAACAAGTTTTTTCAATAAAAAACGTGTTTTTTCAACGTTCCCCAAACTTTTTTTAAAATTTGATATTTTTATCTAAAAGCTTGCAGTTTTTCACTGAAGAAACTGATTTTTATTTTGGGTGCTCGAAATGGGATCAGGCGGGAGTTGCATTTTTGTTTATTAAATTACGTATAAAATATTTTTTTTTCTTTAATCAGCGAAGAATCCTTATTTTATAGTATGTAAAAAATATAGCACTTCCACAAATGTGCATAAAATGAATATACATCGCTGAAAAAAAGAAAAAAAAAATTTTACACCTAATTTAATGAACATAAATATAACTTCCGCCTGATCCCATTTCGAGCACACAAAATAAAAATCAGTTTCTTCAGTGAAAAACTGCAAGCTTTCAGATAAAAATATCAAATTTAAAAAAAAGTTTGGGGAACGTTGAAAAAACACGTTTTTTTTTCGAAAAAACGTGTTTTTTTCACCATTTTTGAAAATCTAGCTTGAAATGAATGTGATATTCGGAAAGATCAGACATTTTTACACGAAAAACACGTTTGATTAGATTCTCTTTTTTGCGATAGAGATGGGATAAAAATTCGAATGTAAAAGTCAATGTGCTCAAAGTTGAAAGACTAATCAGCGCGTCTCTCCTGAACGGTAAGATTTAGAGGTCTAAGACTTGGTGGATTTTTACATCTCAATACACACTATGAGATATCAAAATTGCAGACAAATCGAAATTTTGACCCCGGATCGTTTGCCTATAATTGGTGGACTTCCCCATATATATTATATATATATATTGTAACGGATCAGGCGACCTAGGCCTGACCGTTAACAATTCGAACGTCGAACGATCCAGAACATTCGACGAGAGCGACAAGTCGCGTGACGTCATAGTCAGTATATAAGTCGAGACACAGCTCTCATCACCAGCAATCTTCGGCAAAGCGACCGGGTTGACTCACCGCGCATCTATTCAATAGCAATTCTACGGTATAGCACCGGGTTGACTCGCAACGCTCTTTCTCATCAGTCACAATAGGCACAGAGCCTTGTGAACTAGTAGCTTCAATTTAACAAATTCTACATTAGTATATTCACGAAATAACAGAAAAGCAAATCAATTTAAAAATATCAAAATAGAAATTTACTTAGAAAGAAAGATATTATTTGATCAAATTTCTCATTAGTCAAATAAGGAAAACATTGTAAATATAGAATAATCATTGGTTGCAACCGTAGGTTTAGTAAAATAAAATAAATCGAATTTCTTGGTTATTAAAAAAGTAAGTTACTCTATGCAGATCCCTTATCCGCTATTTCCAGGTCTTTCTTCATCGATAAAACTAACCAAAGCTAGATACAGCCTTAGGGTGTCTCTGACGCACTCAGGTCTGGCACAGCAGGTTCTATTGTTTAGAAAATTGGGAATAAACTAACTTTAACATAATTAAAATCAAAAGGTTAGGTGGGTAAAGTGCAGCCTTAGCGCGTTTACGTGTTCAGGTCTGTGGGGAGGCGGCTTTAGTTGCACGGCGACTCAAGTCCGTAGTAGAGAACATTAAATTATTGATTTAAAGGTCTAGAAAATAAAATTCGAGCAAAGAACTCACAATTACACTCGGTTCGCGATACCGGTGGTATCGCTCAAGAACTGAAGCGTAACAATATATATATCTCTCTATATTATAAAGATATATCGCCGCCGCCGCCGCCGCCGCCGCCGTGTCAGACTTTCCATGGCCTCCTCGACCCCGCTCGCTGCCCCCCCCCCCCCCCCCCCCCCCCTTTCCATGGCCTCTTCGACCCCGCTCGGCTCTTTTCGCCCCTCCCCTCCCCCTAACTCTTAGGATGGGTTAGGTCGTGTCAGGTTAGGTTAGGTTGCCTTGGTCAGGATAGAGTAGGTTAGGTTGGTAACCTCACCTAACCTGACCTGACCTTTGAGCTGTTAGGTAACCTAACCTAACTAGGCTAGGTTAGGTCAGGTCAGGTTGGGTTAGGTTGCCATGGTCAGGATAGAGTGGGCTAGGTTAGGTTAGGATGGGTTAGGTTGTGTCGGGTTAGGTTAGGTTGCCTTGGTTAGGATAGAGTAGGTTAGCTTGGTAACCGAACCTAACCTTACCTAACCTTACCTGACCTGACCTTTGAGGTGAGGTTAGTTCAGGTCAGGTTGGGTTGGGTTGCCTTGGTCAGGATAGAGTAGGTTAGGCTGGTAACCTAACCTAACCTAACCGTACCTGACCCCTAACATTACCTGACCTGACCTTTGAGGTGAGGTTAGATTAGGTCAGGTTGGGTTAGGTTGCCATGGTCAGGATAGAGTGCGTTGGGTTGGGTCGGGTTAGGTTAGCTTAGGTTAGGTAATCTAACCCAACCTTTGTCAGTATCCCAGCGATCTCGGCTCCGCTCGGCTTTTGTTTATCCCTCCCCCCCTACCTCTTGCCCTGGGCCTCCTCGACCCCGCTCAGCTGTTTTCGCCCCATCCCCTCAGCCCATTCGGCTTCCCTATCGAAAACTATCCTGGATAGCCGAAGATAGCCGAGGACAGCCGAGGAGAGCCAAGGGGAGCTGAACCGGGTCCTCCCCTCGGTCCGAGGGCCCAGGAAAGGGAAACGGGGAAGCAGGGCCAAGGCAGCCGAGGAGAGCCGAAGAGAACCGGAGAGAGCCGAGGATAGCCGAAGATAGCCGAGGATAGCCGAAGATAGCCGAGGATAACCGAAGATAGCCGTGGATAGCCGAGGAGAGCACAAAATGTCTGACACGGCGGCGGCGATATATCCTAATAATCTCTACACACGACTTCAAGAGATACGAATCCGAGGACCTGGACTACGAGAAATACTCAGTAAATGACCTGGACAACGAGAACTACGAAGCCGAAGACCTGGACACTGGAAATACTTAGCGAAAGACTTGGACAACGAGGAATACGAAACGAAGGACCTGGGCAACGAGAACTACGAAGCCGAGGACCTGGACTACAAGAAATACTTAGCGAGTAACCTGGACTAAGAGATCTACGAAGCCCAGGACCTGGACTACGAGATCTACGAAGCCCAGGACCTGGACTACGAGATATACTCACTGAACGACCTGGACAACGAGAACTACGAAGCCGAGGACCTGGACTACTAGAAATACTTGGCAAACGACCTGGACAACGAGGAATACGAAGAACATAAAATCCACGGATTATTTGAATTTTAGAAACAACTGATACAAATTAGAATATGGGGGGTTGGCGCGCGTAGCGCGCAGGGGGGCGAAGCCCCCCTAGTATATATATATATATATATACATATATATGGGCGGGAGGAAAAGTACTTTTCTCCCCGCTACAGCGGGAGGAAAAGTACTTTTTTCAACAAGTGCATGTAATAGGCCCTTTTTCTTGCATGTAAAACGAATAGAAAATCGCCCATTTCTAGCGTCGACTTCATTACCTCCCTAGGGAGGTAATATCCATTATTTCCCTAGGGAGGTAATGGATCTATTGCTATATATATTAAGGGGGTATCCCCACCTTTAAATGGGTTAAAATTCTGAGAAAGAAATTGATATTTTACAGCGAATTTGAGAGTCTGATCAAATCCAAAAAAATCATGAAGTTTAGGGAGGGTTTGACCCTCATTATCCATACTTAACATTGAATATTACTTTGAGTCTAATAGTAGTTACGCTGAATATAGAAAAATACAAAATTACTCGGTTGTCGCAAAGAATCAATAGTACCGTTGGATCGATTCTGGAATTTTTGGTCTGCAATTGTTCAGAAGAGATGTCTCTATCATATGAACATAGAACTTTTTGATATGACTATTTTTGGTTGAGATAATAGAAAAAGTAGAGAAAAAAAATTGAAAAATTAGAAAAATCTCAGTAAAAACTAAGCGAGTCAGGCAATTTTCGCGATATCAAAAAGTTCTATGTTCATATGATAGAGACATCTCTTCTGAACAATTGCAGACCGAAAATTCCAGAATCGATCCAACGGTACTACTGATTCTTTGCGACAACCGAGTGATTTTGTATTTTTCTATATTCAGCGTAACTACTATTAGATTCAAAGTAATATTCAATGTTAAGTATGGATAATGAGGGTCAAACCCTCCCTAAACTTCATGATTTTTTTGGATTTGATCAGACTCTCAAATTCGCTGTAAAATATCAATTTCTTTCTCAGAATTTTAACCCATTTAAAGGTGGGGATACCCCCTTAATATATATATTAATATATATATTAATATATATATTAATATATATATTAACATATATATTTCCAAAATTTCCATCGTACATGCGCGAAAAAGGGCCTATACATGCACTCGTTGAAAAAAGTACGGTGTGCAACAAGGGGGGGAGGGTAATTTCAAGCTCGGGTGATGACGTTGCACTCATCTTTGTCTCAGGCGCCTTTGGCGCCCTCGACTCCGACTCGTGCAACATCATCTGACCCTCGCTAGAAATTACCCATTTCCCCCCCTTGTTGTACAATGTACTATTTATCCCCGCTGCAGCGGGAGGAAAAGTACTTTCCCTCCCGCTCTCGTCGTAGTTCGACACAAGCGATTTTCCCCACGCCCGACAAGCATGAAAGAAGGCCCATTTCATGCACGTATTATGAAAACATACTTCTATGTCCGAAATCGTACCACGGTAAAAAAAAACGACCAATGCCATCTTAGAACATGGGTCTGTAGGCCACGAAATTTCCACCCAGGTGCCACCTCTCCAATATACTCGAGAGAGGCGGGGGTGGCAGTAACCCATTGTACCCCATGACCCAATGTGCCTCACTCTCCCCTACTATCAAAATGGGTGTTGACCACGCCCGCGTTAATTGACCTGATAGAAACACTTCCCGAATTTCGCAAAGTTTATTTGTCCACTACCGAGCAGCACGTAGATTCCCGAGCGACGCGTATCGCGAGAGATATATAAGACATTATTAAAGTATTGTCTCGGTTCGAAACTCATAACCCATTCCCTGAAACTGAAGGTTTTATATCCCTGAGTACCGGCTTGAAAGGTGGACAGGATGACCACATAAATTGCCACGAAGCTCTGGAGATAGGGGTTAAGTGTTTGACCGAAATGTAGGAAGCAGACAACAATGGTAAACATCGTAATTTCAGTGACGTAAAATATCGTAGAAAAAATAAAGTCATACCACTCAAAGCACTGACTTCCGCTATCAAAGTTTCGGACAGGACTACTACAATTGACCCACTGTTACTGTTTCATAGAATTTCCATGCTCAAGAAATCAGATGACGATTTGAGAAACTACTACACACACGAGCTTGCACCATACCCGCTATCGCTTTTCAATGATAACGGAATGTTGAAAGGTACTAAGTCAAAGATGTACGATTTTTTTACACCGGTTGCATCGTCTGGGAAAGGAATAGTATATTGTGCAACGAGTGCGGGGTTGGCGATTCCTGACGAGTGTGAAGTTTGCAGCACTCGCCTTCGGCTCGTGCTGCAAACTTCACACTCGTCAGGAATCGCCAACCCCGCACAAGTTACACATCCTATTTTTTGTAAAACCTGATGGGAAGTTCGATTCTAAGAAGCGGATAGCAAATGAAGTGACAACAGTGGGTAGCGAAATAACCCAATCGCTTCTCACCCGAAACTGTGGCGGGGGTCCAGGGGCGAAGCCCCGGTGGGGGGTGTGGGGGGCGAAGCCCCCCACAAATAAAAAATCAATTTCTTCCAGATTTTGTAAAAATAATTCTAGGAAATTGAAATTAGCAGAACGACATAAACTTTGATACACCTGTTTATTATTTCAAGATATAAACTTTCTTTTACTCATTTTGGTGAAACGTATTTTGTACTTTGTTTCGCACTTTTTCTATTCTTTAAATTACTTAACAGTATATAATCATTTTTTTATTGAATGAGTACTTTTATTACCTAATCACAGTGAGCTTAAAATAAAAGTTTAAACATTTATTATAGAAGAAAAACAATATAAAATTAACAAAATCAAAGTAACTTCTTTGAACTTATATCAGAAAGACTATCTTATACTGTATTTCGTATTTTGTACTTTGTTTCGGACTTTTTCTATTCTTTAGATTACTTAACGGTATATTATCATTTTTTTTATTGACTGAGTACTTTTATTAATCACAGTGAGCTTAAAATAAAAGTTTAAATATTTATTATAGAAGAAAAACAATATAAAATGAACAAAATCATAATAACTTCTTTTAACTTATATCATAAAGACTATCTTATACTGTATTTCGTATTTTGTACTTTGTTTCGCACTTTTTCTATTCTTTAGATTACTTAACAGTATATTTTTTTATCATTTTTTATTGAATTAGTACTTTTATTAATCACAGTGAGCTTAAAACAAAAGTTTAAACATTTCTCATAGAAGAAAAACAAAATAAAATTAACAAAATCATAGTAACTTTTTTGAACTTATCATAAAAACTATCTTACACTGTATTTCTTTGATTGTTTTCTCTAGCTTGTCACAAAACAAAGATATAATAACTATATTATTTTCTATCTTTCTTGCTTCATCTCCCTGCAAGCTCATTTATCTTTTTCAGGAACGAAGTGAATAGCAAAATTGCTACAATTATTTAATTGCAAAGAAAACTCTCGGTTTGGAATCAATATCTTTGTCGATGAATTCGGATTTTCCTCTTTTGTAACCGAAGCAGAAGGTTTTTCTGATGTTAATGGACCAGGACTCTCATTGGATGTATCTTTTTATAACGCATGCATGAAAAAGTTGCTTGTTTGGGGCTCTGGAGCGGTTATATTGTGGCACTTTTCTGACGTTTGAGTAGGCGATGCCAACATGAAACAATATTGCATGCCAAACGTGCGCACTGCGTTTTGCGCACATCGAGCGTGTACAACATGATTCTTGTTACGCACGGCGCACAGTGGTTCCAAATCCCGAATTGCTGGCCAAAAACCGAAAAATGAAGTTTCTATTCAAGGAATTTTACCTGTGGGGTCAGGTAGAGGGGTATTTCGGGGAACCCTTCCAAGGGTCGGTAGGTTGCAGGTGTTGCATTTAGCCGTTGGGATTTCATTCGTAACGGAGCGCTCGAGCAGGTATAGTCGGTCGTGCGCTACGCTAGAAAAATATCGTTGTGTTCAAAGTGATATATCTTCAAGTAGAATTGAGTTATTTTAATTCTGCAAAATGGAGTCTCTTCCTGGATGTAAGTACACTTATTATATCATTGCGATTTCTTATATTAATCATACACCGAGCGACAAAAATTGTGAACATCTACCGTAAATTCTCGTGCTCGCTGCGGAAAAAAGTTATGTTCATATTGAGTAAAAGTTAATAATTCTAAATAATTCTAATACTGGTTAAGTGCCACGTTATTGTATACACTCTTGAGTAATACCTCACCAAAAAATTAGGTGCACCAAGTTGCCCCTCTGGTAATAGTGAATTTTTTAATAAATGGACGCGGGAATTCAGGCACGGCGCGTGCTGGCGCGGCATGTATACTATACTGCACGGAGAAAAATTTCTCGTAGAAACTACCATACAATTATTGCAGTTTGAAGACAGAACGGAGGTATAGACAGACCTACCATATTTTTCTGGTAGTTCATTCAATAAAATCTTGTCCGAGTCACAATAATATCACGGCTGTGACAACATTTTATTGGTCGAACTACCAGAAAAATATGGTAGGTTTGTCTATACCTCCGTTCTGTCTTCAAACTGCAATAATTGTATGGTAGTTTCTACGAGAAATTTTTCTCCGTGTGTGCGAAGTGCACCACAGTAGGGTGCGAATTTAAGTGATTTGTTTCTCATAAATATAATTATTATTGTACCGGATTCGACTATCATTTTCATTAACAAATCATTACTGATTCTTAAAAATGTTCTATTATTGTCTAACTTTTTAATTGATTTTCCAGGCTCTCGTGATAGCAGTGAGGCGGTCAATTTCACGCGAAAGGAGTTGTTTGATTTATTCGCTGATCATTTGAATGATAATGCGAATGACGTGTACGAAATCTTGGAGGTCGAATTGTCTAAAAAATTCCATTGCTCATACACATTATCTGCGGATGAAAAACAAACAATTCGCAAGTTATTATATGATATGAAAGACAAATGGAAAATAGCTAGAAGAATGAAGGCGAGGTTTATGGACAAAAATACGGATTGGCTAAGCAGAATCGTCACCTTTGGAAACAATACGGAAATTTCGAAGGAGAACAAAGATTCAGATGCAGTTCGTGGGCCTGGTCGACATTCGCTGAGCTTCGAGGACTCCAGTGAGCGGTCGAAACGGAGAAAAACTGCAGCAATTCGTGAGCAGTCCAGTGCCGAAGAGCTTGCATTTGCCACCCACTTGAGTCTTCGAGCTGCAGGAAAATTGGATGCCGCAAAAGTGGTAAAAGAGGTTGCTCTGGGCAGTCCTACAAAAGCGTCCAAATACAAGGAAGCCTTACGCACTGTTACGGACATGACGACCAATCGTTATTCCGCTGATGCTGCGTTATCTCTTATAATTGAATACCGCATGTCTAAACATGTATATCAGGGAATACGGTCTGGAGCACTGGAACTAAATTCGAAGATATACCCACCGTACAAATCTGTGTTGGAGGCGAAGAAAAAATGTTATCCACCCAAAGATGACATCACGATTACTGAGAGTAAAGCTGCGGTCAAACTTCAAGCACTGTTAGACCATACAGCGAGTCGCATTTTAGCAGTGCAAAGTGAAGTTTTGCATCTCCTCCCATCCAGCGAAATTTATAAATTGAATTTTGTCTGCAAATGGGGATGCGACGGAACATCTGGGCAAAGTACATTCAAACAAAAATTTGATAATGACGACGGAGATAAAACAGACGCAACTATTTTCTTCACTTCCCTCGTGCCACTGCAGCTCGTGTTTGTTGACGGAGGTGATAACGAAGGAATAATCGTGTGGAAAAATCCACGACCCTCCTCCCCTCGATTCTGTAGGCCAATAAAAATCGAGTTTTTGAAAGAGACTGCAGAAGGCACCCGAAATGAAGTTCAAAACATCAAGGAACAAGAAGAGCAGCTTCAACCTTTTCATACGATTGTGAACGGAAAAGAAGTCACTGTATCCTACAAATTGGCCTTAACAATGGTTGATGGAAAAGTCTGCAATTCACTAACATCTACTGCATCAAGTCAACGATGTTATCTTTGCGGTGCTACATCCAAAGAATTCAACGACATCGACAACATTTTGAAGAGGAAAATAAATGAAGATCATTTACAATATGGGATATCATCACTGCACGCGTGGATTCGTTTTTTCGAGTGCCTTATACATATTTCATACAGATTAGAAATTAAAAAATGGCAGGCCGATAAGAAAAGCATCGAAAGTCGGAAAAAGACCATCCAAAAAGGTTTCCGTGAACGATTGGGACTTTTGATTGATCAACCAAAACAAGGATATGGCAGCACGAATGACGGTAATACTGCTCGTCGTTTCTTCCAAAATTCCGATGTTTCCGCATCTCTAACGGGAATAGATGAGGATCTAATCAAGAGATTCCACGTGATCTTGCAAATAATATCGTGCGGGTTTGAAATAAATGTTGATGAATTTGAAAAATACGCTGTAGAAACAGCCCGTAGATACGTGCTACTATATCCTTGGTATTACATGCCGACTACTGTGCACAAACTTTTAATTCACGGCGCAAAAATAATAGGGGTTTCCATGTTGCCGATAGGACAGATGTCCGAGGAAGCCCAGGAATCTTGCAATAAATATATAAAATCATTTAGACTAGACTTTGCTAGAAAATTTAGTAGGAAACAAAATATGGAGGATGTTTTTGCGCGGCTTTTGATTTCATCTGACCCTGTTATCTCAAGTTTGCGTAAACTACCAGCTAAGTCAAGCAAATCATTATCGCGTGAAGCCATGGCTTTGTTGGAATCGCCAACTGCAAACAAACCAAGAGTAGTTGCAATGTCTGACTGCAACGACTCTAGCGACAATAACGATAGCGATTCGGATAGCAATTGGAGCCTTTAAGCTTTACATAATTTTATTATATGAATGTAATATTTAATGTAATTTCTTAATAAATAAGTATTTGTATTCAAATTCGTATTTACATTTACATACTTTCCCAATGTACTATATTCTACACATGTACGTAAAAATAAATTATTTCTATTCAAAACCCCCTGGTAGCAAATTCCTTAAAGATTGAGTCAAGTTTGAATGAAATTATCCGTCATTTTTGGGCCATCATTTTGTTTTTTGAAAATTTGACTTCAGATTCGTGTTCAGCGACCTCAAAAACCCCCCGGTATCAAATTCCATAAGGATTGATTCAAGTTTCAATAAAATTATCCGCCATTTTTGGGCCGCCATTTTGTTTTTTGGAAATTTGACTTCAGATTCGTGTTCAGCGACCTCAAAAACCCCCCGGTATCAAATTCCATAAGGATTGATTCAAGTTTCAATAAAATTATCCGCCATTTTTGGGCCGCCATTTTGTTTTTTGGAAATTTGACTTCGGATTCGTGTTCAGCGACCTCAAAAACCCCCCGGTATCAAATTCCATAAGGATTGATTCAAGTTTCAATAAAATTATCCGCCATTTTTGGGCCGCCATTTTGTTTTTTGGAAATTTGACTTCAGATTCGTGTTCGGCGACCTCAAAAACCCCCCGGTACCGATTTCCATAAGGATTGATTCAAGTTTCAATAAAATTATCCGCCATTTTTGGGCCGCCATTTTGTTTTTTGAAAATTTGACTTCAGATTCGGGTTCAGCGACCTCAAAAACCCCCGAGTAATAAATCTGATAGCGATTCGATAATACCTTCCATTTTTGGCCAGCGATTCGGGATTTGGAACCACTGTGCGGCGTGCGAACAAGAGCATTTTATAATCATTCATCCCTGTCGACGCGATACTCCGTGCATACTGCTGAATCGATTCGATGTTTTTGGTATGGTTGTTTACATGGACAACAGAGCCCCACAAGCAACTTTTTTCATGCATTTGTTATAAAAAATAGCGTTCGATACTCCCGCGAAGTGAGGCGTTTAGGGTTGTCCGATGTCTTCAGCACTCACCTTCGTCTCGGCTGCGCCTCGACTACGGTTCGTGCTGAAAACATCGGACACACCTATAAACGCCTCACATTTCGCGCTCGTATCGAAATCTACTATTTGTACATTTGGTCGCAGGTGTTTCATTTTGACTTGATTCTTTTGGCATTATCGATCCTGTTATACGTTCACATATTTTCTTCTTGTTATTAACGGATTCCTCAATATAACTTTCTGCCACTTTGTCGGAAGTCCACCCACCGTGGCGCTTAAGCGTTGTAATATCAGCCCCAGAATCAGCGAGTAGGGTTGCAGAAGTTCGGCGGAAACTGTGACCGGTATAAAGTTGGGGATCTGGCAATTTCAAATACGTCGCAATTTCTTTGGGCATGGTTCCAAATTTGTTGATGCCGATAACTTGCTTCGTGCACTTTCCATTTCGGGTATTCAAGAAGAATCGATCTGTAGAAGCATTTTCTGGGCGTAGAGCTACGTATTTTTTGAAAATATTATAGAAGCTATCAATAACTGTGAACGATCGTTGGACACCAGTTTTAGTTTTAGGAATTGTGACGACGAGCATATTGCCACGATCCTCGATGTCATTAATGGTCATGTCACAGAGCTCGTGTCGCCTACATGCGCCAGTAATTCCAAATATGGCAGCAACCTGCAAAAACATAGTGAACTTAGTTGTTTGCAACTTCGTTAAAGTTCCTGCGGGGATGTAAGTGTGTTTCTATTGTATGATATTTACCTTCATTGCCAAATACTTGTTGTCCGGGGCTTCGATGACAAATTTTTTGACTTCTTCGGGCGTAAAAACCTTTGACTTCTTGCTTCTGAATCCGGTAGAATATTTTTTTAAGAGTGCAGACAATCTTCCATATTTACTGATGTCAATTTTATCATAAACTTGTATGGTAGCTCTGAGCATGGAATAGCGTGCCCATAGGGTCGACGGTTTCAATGTTTTTTCAAGCTCTTTGAAGTAAACAAGTAACACCGCTTCATCGAACGAACTGGTTTTTTTTGTTTTTCTCCAGGACTTGAACTGATTGTAGACAGCTGTATATTTCCTCTTCGATTTTTCGGGCAACAAATTCTCTGATGCGATTTTTGCTTCCTCAAAGAGTTCAGGCGGTATACAATCTTTATATTGACTATCATCAGAATCATTGTTGACGCTCATTGTTTTTAACTTAAATTCAGGTGATTCGCTTATTCACTCGAGTAGTAGGGATCCGCTACTTCTGGATCACTGCGTGTTAGTGCACATGGATACACGCATACATAATTACCTCACACGTATATAAATATGCAAATATCATAATTGACCTCATTAAATATTCACCCCTATGAGCAGGAAGTTGTTAATTATACTCATTAAACCTCTTCGATCAACAAGGGGGAGATCTTATCAGTAACAATCTCAGGTAAGCGTGTCAATTACAGTCTCAGACAAAACTATTATACAGATTTATCCGATCATTGAACTATTGAACTTTACGAGCTGTACGACTCAGAAAATAAATTATACACGCGTCTTCCCACCCTCCCTCCAACCTGACAAGGTTTGCAAACTTTTTAACCGAGGTGTATAATGCTATGCAGATGTGTTACCCTACAGCGGATGATAAAACAGACTTACACATCATCATCAGTCGGTAGCCTCATCCGTAAAATCGCTATACCTGGTAAGAAGTCTGTGCGTGTGCGCCCCCCCCCCTTGAGTAATTGCACATCATTTCAAATTATTATTACCCTCCGAGTGGAGTAATCGGAGTCATACATTGCTTATATCTGATACTTTACACCGATTATGCATGAATAATCATGAAGCGGAAACATTCTAACTGCAGATGCAATTTATCCCACAAACCCTCCAACAAATCTGATGTATATAAACTAAAATCTTTTCCATAACGCGCTCAAACACTCGACTACTCTTGTACGTCAGCTCAACGGTGAGCTAGGATCTTAACATACGCGTAAATATGGCGGACGACATTCTAATACGTATGGAAAACAATCTGAACGAACAATTCAAGATCCTTCTAAACAGTGCTAATCCTGAAGTATGTCAAAGGTTTATGAAAAACTGTGATAACGTTGTTAAATCGTTGCACGCGAGAATAAAAACAACGCGGTACACCGGATCCAAACAGAATTATGAAACTCGCATACGTAGAATGAAAAGTTATAAGACGGTGATCGCGCAAAAAATTTTAACAGGCCGCGGATTGAACCCTGCGAATCGGAAAAAACCTCGAACATATATCTGGCAGGACATTGAATCAGCTTTTGCAAACCGTATTCGAACCGGTCTCATCACCAATCTAAAACATATCGACGTCAAACAATTTCTCGACGATGTTAAATCTACAATTCGCACTCGTCTGAGAAATATGCAGAAAAAATATCGGTGCGTGAAAATTTATCTAGTGTTATCCGGAGAATTTGTGACCAAGGAGAGTACGGACATCAAATACTTCCATACTCCGACGAAACAAATATTGATGATGACCGATTTAAACACTTGGTACCAAGAATTTGTCGTTCAATCTATTTTACACCAGTTGGAAGAGTTCCAAGAACGAGACAGCGGGTGGGCATTGCGCAGTATAATTAACCTAACTGTAAACTTCAACCAGTGCGAACCTGTACGTGGATCGGGATTCATAGATTTACCTCCAGCAATTATAGCGAAAAGAGCTGTTATAAATATTAAAACTAGCGATGACGCATGTTTCGCATGGGCCGTTGTAGCAGCCTTACACCCAGCCGCTTCGAATGTTTCTAGACAATCTTCGTATCCTCATTATAAAACTGTTCTGAACGTTAAAAATATCAGTTTTCCGATGACGTTGAATCAAATAAAACGGTTTGAGAGTCAGAACAATCTATCAATCAACGTATACACGATCGGAGACGAATATTTCTACGTAGCACCCATATACCTCACATCAAACCTAGCGACTCGACATATAAATCTGCTGATGATTTCCGACGATACGCAGTCCCACTTCTGCCTTATTAAAAACCTCTCAAGACTTATTTCCAGTCAAATTACCGTCAAACATAAAATGTTTCTCTGCAGCAGATGTTTAGCTCACTTTTATAGCGACGAATCTTTAACAAAACATACCGTCGATTGTTCAACGATTAATAATTGCGCGGTAAAACTACCTGTGGAAACGGATAAATGGTTAGAATTCAAGAATCATTATCGCAAAGACAATGTACCCTTCGTAGTTTACGCGGATTTCGAATGTATGTTGGAAACGGTCCAAGACGTTAAATGGGGTGATAAAACTCGCGCGTATCAGAAGCATACGGCATACAGCGTGGGATATTATATTCACTGCAGTTTCAACGAATCGCTGTCCGCCTACGATTTCTTTCGAGGAGTCGAATGCGCTCGATGGTTTGCAGAAAGAATGAAGCAATTCTCGGAAAACCTGGAAACTATGTTGACAAATCCTAAACCGATGATTCTGATGACAGAATTGCAAAAGAATGAATTCATACGAGCGAAAATCTGTCATATCTGTGGAAATGGTATCGATGAGAATGATGTAAAGGTACGAGATCATTGTCACTTGACTGGCAAATACAGAGGACCCGCCCACTCCAAGTGTAATCTCAGATTCGTTTCGAGTCATGTCATTCCAATCATTTTTCACAACTTGACATCCTACGACTCACATTTCATGATAGAGGAGATAGCCACAGCTTTTGAAGGTGAAATAGAGGTGATCCCCTTGAACAAGGAAAAATATATATCGTTTACAAAGAAAGTTGACAATACTAGAGTACGATTACGTTTTGTGGATTCATTCAGATTTATGAGTTCCGGTTTGGCTAGCTTGGTTCAATATCTAGGCAAAGGAGGTTTGCACATCACACGCAGAGCTTTCGCACATCTTGAAGAGAAAAAATTTGATTTGCTGACAAGAAAAGGTGTTTTCCCGTACGATTATGTCAGCGATGCGAGTAAACTGTCCGAAACGATGCTACCCTCGATCGAGAAATTTTATAACAAACTCGCTGACGACAACATTTCGGATCAAGATTATTCACATGCTCAAACTGTGTGGAAAGACTTTGAAATACGTACGCTAGGCGAGTACAGCGATCTGTATCTGAAAACCGATGTGTTGCTGCTGTCGGATGTGTTTGAGAATTTCAGAAAAAGCTGTTTACAGAACTACGATTTGGATCCAGCTCACTATTATACCATCCCCGGATTGGCTTGGGACGCTATGCTAAAACTTACCAAGATCCGACTAGAACTGCTCACAGATATAGATATGGTTTTGTTTGTGGAAAGAGGTATACGAGGAGGTTTGAGTCAATGTTGCAATCGATATGGTAAGGCGAACAATCGTTATATGAAAGATCACGATGAGAGTGCTCCGGAAACTTATCTCATGTATTTCGACGTCAATAATTTATACGGTTGGGCTATGTCGAAATTTCTACCTTATAAAAATTTTAGCTGGATGAATGACGTGGATTCTTTCGATTTAAAAGCTGTGAGCGAAACTTCGGACATAGGATACATTCTAGAAGTAGATATCATCTATCCGACAAAATTACACGATCTTCACAAAGATCTACCGTTTCTCCCACACCCTGAAAAACCTACAGGATCTAAGAACAGCAAATTGATGACAACTTTCAACAAAAAAGAACGATACGTAGCTCATCACACGCTTCTACAGCAAGCAACTAGTCACAACGTTATTATCGGTAAAATTCACAGGATATTACAATTCCAACAATCAGCTTGGCTCAAACCTTGCATAGATTTCAATACAGAATTGAGAACTCGAGCTCGAAACGATTTCGAGAAAAATCTGTTTAAATTGATGAATAACTCGGTGTTCGGTAAAACGATGGAAAATGTGCGAAACCGTGTTAATATAAAGTTGGTGACAAAATGGTGGGGGCGATGCGGTGCTAATGCTCTGATTTCAGCGACTAACTTTTACCGAAGAACCGTGTTCAGCGAAAATTTTCTCGCGATTGAGATGCGGAAGCTGAAGGTGGTGATGAACAAACCAATTTACGTTGGGATGTGTATATTGGATATATCTAAGACCTGCTTATACGAGTTTCATTACGATTATATGATATACAAATTTCCAGACTCATGCAAATTGTTGTATACCGATACGGATAGTCTGATATATTTGATACAATGCGACGATTGCTATTCCACGATGAAAAAAGATATTCACAGATTCGATACTAGTGATTACGACGTCGACAACGAATATAATATCCCTCGAGTGAACAAGAAGGTTCCAGGATTAATGAAGGACGAGAGTAACGGTAAAATTATGTTGGAATTTGTAGGACTCAGGTCGAAGATGTACTCTTTTCGAATGGCTGACTCGGAGGTAAAAAAAGCTAAAGGAGTTAAATACGCAGTTGTGAAGAAATCTATAACATTCAACGATTATGCGGAATGTTTAAAAAAATTTTCCATTACGGTTCGCGAACAGTGTACGATACAATCTAGATTACACAAGGTGTATTCGATAACCCAGAATAAGATAGCTCTTAGCGCCCACGATGATAAGCGATTCCTCGTGCAAAATTCTACCGACACACTACCGTGGGGGCATTATAAATTATCTCAAGCTGACAACAACTTCTAAATGCGTTCAGGGGCAACATTGTATAACAGCTAATTTACTAAAATCTAATTTCAAAACTGTGTTAGATGCAACATAGTTGCAGGCCAAAAAATATTGCGCATTAGACTTAACAGAGTGGTATAAAACGATGCACCGCTTCAACGGAGTCAGTACACGGTTTACCAGCCTCATCATCATCTCATCAACCAAGTTTGCATCCGGTTCGCCATCAAAAATGTTCAAACAACCTCAAATTTTCGTCATAACCCTCATCTGCGCAGCGGTCGCAGCTGCATCCGTAGAGATAGCTCACACGGAGGATAGACGTAAGTTTTTTGAACTCGTCAGAAAAACGATATTTTTCGATGACGACAATCGTGTGAAACCGAATGGCTCATCAGCGTAGTCGTTGAATATTTTGTATGGAGAAAAAAATCTCTAAGATGATGTCGATACATTTACAGTTTGTTCAACGATCGCGCCGACTAACCATTCGGTTTTCACCTGATTGTCTGGACATATAATTATCGCTAACCGGTCTAAAAACTTACAGCTCAATCGGCGATAAGCAAATGTTTTGACAAAAAACATGATGCGTATGAAGTTTTAGACCACGCCCGCCAAATAGTGACAGGATGTTTGTACAACATTGCTAGGATTCAAAATTCTATAAAGGAGAACGCAAAGACCTCAATCTCGTTAAGATATCTCAACGATAAATGCGACGCAGAATATGAATCAATTATAAACAATACCACACAGATCGACAGCCTGGGTAAGATTTGACAAGTATGGATATGATGTATCAACGTAAAAGAAGTATATATTGTGCTTTGATTTCAGACGAGACTCAAGGGTGCGAGGAAGAGATCCACAACGTACTTGTAATGAGTAGGTTCGAACACGATCGTATTTTAAGCTGTAGGGGGGCGGTTCAAACACTCACCGAGCGGAACGACGTAGAAGTTGAGCAAACTGGTCATCTCGATCGATACAATCGAGCATGCTACATGAGGTTGGGCCTAGCCAAACAGTTAAAAAGTATGGGAGGTCTGTGAGAAAAAAAAAAAAACAGCACTCGATAGTAGTATAAATTTTAAATCTTTATTGTAATTGTGTGTATAATAGTAGTATAATAATGGTTATAATAAAGAGACAGAGTTATAAAATGTTATTCTTATCAATCCACGAATTGTGCGAAACATCCATACCCAACCATTTGACTAAAACCTTTGAGCCTTTTGTTTTCAAAACTTTTTCAACTAAATAAACATCGGGATACTTGGTTAGTTTTAACTCGTATTCGTAAAACCCTCCCAACACTGGGACACCTTTAGAATCTTCTAGAATATAGGTTCGAGGATTCGTATTTCTAACTTCAACGATTTTGAAAACCTCGGTAGTCCAATTAGGTGTATAACCTTTTGCAAACGCGCTCTTATATTTGCTTATGCGCACGTAATCTAGTTTATTGAATTTAGCAGGTGGAACAGATTTTATATTACTGTAAACCGTTGACAAAAGCGTTTTAGCGATTTTAGGTGTGACTTTCTCCGGCGCCATATTAATTGTTCGATGTTTCTTTCCGTTATAATTAGCCACAAGGTTTGCCAACATATCAAACCACTGGTAAGATCCGTTGAGTGTAAAATTTTTCCACATATCGTTTTTCAAGGTTCTGTTCCAACGCTCGACTACCGAAGCTTTCATAACACTGTACGTTGAATAATGATTAATCTTATATTTATCAACTAAATTCTTAAAAACAGTGTTGTAAAATTCCTTTCCGTTGTCCGTCTGCAGGTTTCGAGGTATCCGACGTTCTTTGAAAATAGATTCGAATGCTTCGGCAACATCTTTAGCGTTCTTAGTTTTCAACGGTCTCGCCCAAGCGTATTTAGACAACACGTCGATGACAGTTAGGATGTACTTCATACCCTTGTTGAATTTTCCATACACCTGCATGTCTACGAGATCAGCCTGCCACAAATCGTCAAAACCTCGAACGAGTACTTTTCTGCGAGCAAAGTTGCGTCTAGCTGGAGCGTGAAGCTCTTTGACCAACTGTTTTTTCTCAGTACTCATGATTAAGATTTATCCGAAATTACAATCTTCGCTGCGTCCGCCAACGTAGTCAGCTTTAGGGTTAAACGTGCAACTTCAACTATTAAAGACTTCGTTTTCAGGTCCACGTAACGTTTATTAGCAGCGTCGTCAGCGTCCTGGGGATCTTTGAGATTGACGATTTTTGAGCGCTGAGCGTCAAACGCGTGATCGCTCGTTTTACGACTTACGCACAATTTAGAAATCGCGTGAAAGTTCAATTCCTCTGGATTGACGTGCGGTAGAAGTGACTCGTAACGTCTTCTAACCCTGCTTTTGTCGGGTGCGGTCTGTCTTCCAAATTTGTCCACAGGCATGATGCTACTGATAAATTTTTGCGTCGGAGCTCCTATTTAATGATTTTCTCTTCGCGTAATTCTTCAAGAATAGCCTCAATTTCGTTGTCGTGACCGGTATGGCCGGCAGCTTTTGAAGCGATCAGTAATTGCAAACGTTCCACCATCTCATCAAGATCGTTCCAATAAACGTAGTCCACACCGTTGTCGGTTACATCCATCCCCATGGGGTGGAGTCCAGATCCTAACGAACCTGTCCCAATTCGGGAAACCGTTGGAACGAGTTTGGAGATAATTTCTTTATATTTATAACCTTTGTTACCTCTCACCTGCTGATCGGGGGCGAAATTACGTTTGTATACCTGAGTTCGACTTAAAATATCTTTATAAGTTACCAAGTCGTGGTCGGTGTACACGAGGTTGTTAGGTATATTCATGAATATTAATTCGTACAGCCCCGGTGTACCCTTGTAGTTGACACCTTTTATGTTGATGTCATCGTTGTCCACGGAAAACGGTGAATCACCCAGCATCCAAACTCCATCCACATTGCGAACGCCGTAAGTTGTGTCCATCTTATTTTTAGAGTCGGTGACCAACTTTTTCAGATATTTACCGGCTATCGGACCGAATTGGTGTTGCAAATAATTGTGCACATCGTTACGACCTTCGGGCGTGCGCACCAAATCTCGAACCGTAGACGATGCAGATGGAGGTGGTGAAACTCCTCCCACAAATTCATCGGGTAGGAAAAAAACGTTGTCATCATAGGTGGTTGATCGACCTCGCTTCGGTGAACGTACAGCTCCTTTAGCACTATTATCGTTAAGCGGAGACTGTCTACGTTTCTTACCGTACTTTGCATGAGGTCTTGTCAGCGGGGTGGAACTAGATGCCAGGTTGAGGTCAAGGTTCGGGTCAACGTTCTCATCATCTTCGAACAACTCTCGTTTTGCCTCCTCTTTAAATTTCTTTTCTATAGAAGCGTTGTTAGAGACAGCTTGCTCGACCAACGTCTTCAACGGTTCTACAATGGGTTTGAAGCTTCGTTCCAACTGCTGGTCGGTTTCGACGCGATCGGTCTTGAGAGCGATATATTTCCTTCTGATTGCATCGCTGGAGCGAGCAATATCTCGTTTAATTTGTTTCACGGTACGACTCGTCTCGCCAGCCATTGCAATGTTGTCGATAGTCTAACTAGAGCTCGACTGATTCTTGGGTAGCACGAGAAATTGGTCGAACCCTTTGCGATACCTCCCAGTCGTTATAGAGCTATCCTTGTCTATCACAACGCATCCGTACTTTGATTTCCAGCAGTGGGAGCATAATTCTCGAAACTGTTCGAGAGTCATGTCCGTGTTGACGTGATCGTTGTATATGTGTTTGAGATTCAACTGATCCTGCTTGAAAAGAATAATAAAATTGGTATTGTCGCGTATCAGATGTTTGGGGATGCGAGCATACGTCTGAGACAGATAGAAACAATCGACTGCGGAATGTCTGCCGGCTGAAAAATATTCTCGAACGGTTTCCTGTTTGTCGCAGGCTATATCGTCGAAGATGAACACCGAGTTGGGTGAAGTGTCTTTTAAGGGGATTACTTCACCGCTATTGGAGAACGTGTGATATTGAACTTCGGGGATGAGATCGAGCAATTTTTCCAAGTACTTGTACTTAGGTTGATGAATAGATTTTGAAAATACGTAAACATTTTCAAATCGCAATCCGTGAGGGCTCTCGAGAAGATTTATAATTAAATTAGTTTTTCCACAGTTGGAGGGTCCGCAGATTATACATCTAACCGTGTCGGGTAGCAGAGATCCGTGCTTACGAATGGATTGCGATTCCATTCTACGATCGAGGTTAACGATTCGAATCGCGACCGACTGTTTGACAAATTTCATCTCTACTGAAAACTTTTGCATCGCGTCAGTAGTATTTATAGATGCATTCAAAGTATGCGACGTTTAGTGTCGTCTCAATCCTCGACTAGAGCAAATCGATGCCTAATAAACGTGGTCGAGGCTTGCTGAATCGTGCTATCAACGCATTACCCATCGAATTGCATATACCCGGATATCAATTTTGTGGACCCGGAACTCATCTTGACAAACGTTTAGCCCGCGGCGACCGCGGTATAAATCCTCTGGACGCGGCTTGCCGCGAGCACGATATAGCGTATTCGCGGGAAAAAGAATTGACCGCGAGACACCGCGCGGACAAAGTTTTGGCGCGGCACGCGATCGACCGCATGCACTCGCGGAACGCGTCCGTCGGGGAGCGGGCGGCGGCGGCGGCGGTCGCGGCTATGATGAAGTCTAAGGTCGCCTTTGGCATGGGTTTGAAGAAAAAATCTAGTAAAAAAACTGTCAGCGAGAAATTAATTGTCAAGAAAAAGAAGAAGAATGTGAAACCTAAAACAGTTAGAGTAATAACACCGCCCGCTCAACGCGGTGGAATTCTTCCATTCCTTATCCCTCTATTCGCGGGTCTCTCGGCGGCCGGCAGTCTGGCAGGTGGTGCGGCAGGTATAGCTAAAGCGGTAAACGATGCGACAACTGCCCGAAAGCGTTTAGCCGAAAGTGAAAGGCATAATCGAGCTATCGAGATGGCTGGAAGGGGTCTGCGACTATCTCCGTACCAGCGTGGATCGGGAGCCACCTTGAAGAAAAAAAAAAAGTAAAAATTCATACGGGCGCTATGTCGAGCGTGCAACTGCGTCGTCTCGGGGTCAAATACATTCCACATTTTCGAGATGTATTCAGCAGAACAAACCTACCCAAAGATTCTTGGCATCATGAGAGCTGTATTGTTAATCTGGATGATGATAATGGGGCGGGAACGCATTGGGTAGCCTATGTCAAGTGTGGTTCTAGAGTCAAATACTTTGACAGCTTCGGAAATTTACGTCCCCCCGTAGAGATAATTAATTATCTGAGAAAAAGCGGTGCACGTATCTCCTACAACCACAACCAGCTGCAAAGTTTCGATAGCGATGTTTGCGGCCAATTGTGTTTGAAATTTCTTCTAGAAAACTCTTGCACCGGAATAGTCGAGCATCAGTAGCGTTGCAACTATGTCGCTGACATTTACTCTCAGCGGTAAAAGTTCGACTCTCAGCGTGGATTATTTTCCTCCGGTAACACTGAAAGACGATGTGCAATATGTGTTGGGTCTAATCAATTTTCAAGCCTACAACTCCATCCCCAATATCTCAAACTCGAACAATACGCTGTATTACGGTGACAACGAATCGATCGTCATACCCACGGGATCGTACGAAATCGATAGCATAAGCGAATATATCAACAAAGAAATGATTAAAAATATGGAATTAGCTCAAAACACGTCCAGAAGATCCGATGAACACGATTCGCTCTTCGAGGTACTCCCCAATAACAATACTATGAAAAGTGAGATACGTTGTCACTACAAAATCGATTTTACAAAGCCAAACAGCATTGGTAGAATGTTGGGATTCAAAAGACGCGTTCTGGAACCTAATCGTTCGCACGAATCGGATTTTCCCGTCGACATAGTTCATGTGAATATATTGCGAATACAATGTAACCTGACTACGAATGCTTTCAGCAACGAGCGAGCTGATCACACTATTCACGAATTTTTTCCCAACGTACCTCCGTGATATAAAATAATGGAATCACCGTCAAACGTCATTTACCTCCCGATAAGCACGCGCAACATACACAATATCACTCTGCAAATAGTGGATCAAAATAATAAGTTGGTTGATTTTCGCAGCGAAGAAGTGACAATACGTTTGCATATAAAACCTGGAGAATAGTTCAATATGCTGATTTTCAGTGGAAATAATTGTTATAATAATCATAATCATCTGCGCGCATACAAATATCCCGGGAGCGAACCTAATTTGAGCAGTAATACAAAAAGTGTCGAGGGTAGAGGACTTGACGATTATTCGAAACCTCGCTGTCATTGCGGTGCGACGTTGAAAAAGTCTAACATAGATTTTCTACGATCCTTGGGGCTTAAGCTATTGAAAGATGGCCGACGTTCTAAATATAACTTCTGAACCCGTATACGACAATAGTATTACGCGGGTCGAAGTTCACGGGTATAATCCGTACGCTAGTTCATCGCTTGACAACAACGATGAAATTCGGATTCTGATTCAACAGCAAGATTTATACGTACTGCCTTGCAACAGCTATCTGTACATCGAGGGTACGTGTCATGGGGCTAACGATGTGACAGCTTTTACTCTGTGCAATAATTTTGGAGCATTTTTATTCGATGAAATTCGCTATGAATTGAACGGTGTTGAGATAGATCAGTGTAAGAATTTAGGGATTACTACAACGTTGAAAAATTATCTTTCGCTGGACTTCGACAAAAGTCGAACTTTGGACGTGGCGGGGTGGAATCTGTCGAACACGGTTAAGTCGAAGACGGAACCTAACGTAAACTGTTGTATACCGCTCAATACGTTGCTAGGGTTTTGCGAAGACTATCAACGCGTTGTAATGAACGCTCGACATGAATTAATATTGATTCGCTCGCGAACCGATAAGAACATTTATATGAATGGTGAGACCAAGAATAATTTAACATTCAAATTATTGAAAGTGCAGTGGAGGATGCCTCATATTAATGTCGAGGATATACAGAAACTATCTCTACTAGCCGTTCTCGAAAGCGGTAGATCTCTGAGTCTAGGTTTCCGTTCTTGGGACTTGTACGAATATCCAGTGCTTCAGACGACCGATAAACATACTTGGGCTATCAAAACGTCTACGTACACGGAAAAACCTCGTTACATCATACTGGCTTTGCAAACCGATCGCAAAAACAATGTTGCGAAGGATATCAGCAAATTTGATCACTGCGATCTTACGGACATTAAACTCTACCTGAACTCTGAATCCTACCCGTACGACAATCTGAACCTAAATTTCGAAAAAAACCAGTACGCTCTGCTCTATGATATGTATTATAAATTTTCCAAGTCCTACTACAACAGCGAGCGGTATCCATCTCTTTCCGCAAAAGACTTTAAAACTCACGCACCAATCGCTGTCATTGACTGTTCCAGACAAAACGAATCGATTAAGAGCGCTTCGGTGGACATACGTCTGGAGTTTCAATGTAAAACTAACGTGCCGGCAAACACCACCGCGTATTGTCTCATAATTCACGACAAGATATTTGAGTATAACCCCTTGAGCAACAGTGTACGTAAGATCCTATAAATATATAATTCTTCGCGTGTTAGCGGTTGGGGAAATTACAGTTTTTTTTTTTTTTCGTCTCGATAAATATTTGAGTATAACTCCACGAACATCGCTGCGCGTAACGTATCATTAATATAATTGTTGGCACGCTCCGCAGTTGGAGACATTGTAAGATCTTATAAATATAATTGTGCGCGTGCCAGCGGTTGAAGGCGTTGCAGTTTTTCCACCTATTTACCTCCCTCCATACATAGAATTTCACGATATATAAGATCTTCAAACAGTCTGAAATGCATTCAGTCTCTTGCAATGGTTTCGTTTGCGGATGTGCAAGGTTTCAAAGACTGTGACAATAAGTTTATTGTCAAAGAGTTTGCCTGTCTGGCACAAGACGGTAGATTGTTTCATAAAATTTTTGGACCGCCGTACGATTTTTCCGAGTTGACTACGGTAAAACGGCAGGAAGCTAATTGGCTAACTGTCGCACATCATGGATTGAGGTGGAGCGATGGAGATGTACCATATCAAGACCGGTACAACGTTGTTGTCGAGGCTGCCGGATACAAAGGGAATCGCATACACTGTCGAGGTCTTGAAAAAAAGAGTTGGATAGCCGAATTGGCTGGCAAAAATCTTAATGAAATTCGCAACGTTGAGGACGATGATCGCTGGGGGGGTCGAGCCATCCTGCATATTTAACACACCTTTAACACCCTGCCCAAGCCACGGGATGCGTTGGAGACATAAATGTGCTATGCGCGAAGTCTACTCGTTGTATAATTTGTGGGGTGAGGTTATGGATGCTGAGGCCGAAATGTTTGAGGAGAATGTTGCAGATTTGCCGGATTAAATAAAGAGAAATAACTCTTAAATAAAGAAAAATAATTCTACATGTGTATTCAAATTTATTTACCTCCCACCATTAGGATTACAGTTTATGCAAACTATTAGAAATATATATGTCTAGAATAATCTCTAGTTTATTTAAAAGCAGTAAAGAATTACAGAAATATATATAATCTAAGCTAATCAGGATGACATGGTTGATAGTTGTCCAAGAAATATATATGTCTAGAATAATCTCTAGTTTATTTAAAAGTCGTAAAGAATTACAAAAAATATATAATATGAGTTAATCAGGATGACATGGTAGACAGTTGTCCAGCTGCCAGCGCAACTAGCTCGTTGTCAATCAGAGATGACTCATCATACGTTGGAGACGATTGTATCAACTCTCTGATGCGGTCGTCGCTGTTGACATAGTGGTTTGTGTTTCGCTCCTCATCTTCGATAACTGTGCAGAAAATTCGAATCTTCTCCTCCACAGAGAGCAGTTTTTCCAGCAGATCGTTATAGCAAGTTTTGATACATTTTTTCCAAAGAGCACAACTGGTGAAACGTGCTCTTCATGAAAATTATGTTTTTTGTGCCCGATGCAATTTTTAACGCAGCCTTTCCATACATTGGACTAATTTCTAGTCGGACTCCTTCAAACTGATCGAGTGGATATGCTGTTGTGGGCAGGATCGATGTTAGCTTTCGATTAATATTTTCAGCTTGATTCATGATCCGATCAAACGCCGTCACACTCATGTTGACGAAATTCCCATAATTATCCGTGAGCCTGATGTCTACGGCGCATAGGTTTTTCCCGCTAAAATTTATAGCCACATCGATCCATTTCGAATTTGAAGCAGTCAGCTGATACTGGCGTGCCAGAAGTCTAGTTTGTCGAGGCGCAATCGTTGGTTCGGTAAAATCGAAGTCGTTCGATGCAAATCTTTTGTTTGACTGGGAACACTGGGAAGACATTGCAGCTGTAACATAGAACGCTGTGTTAATTTTCTCATATAAAACCGTTTGAGTAGTTTTACAAGGTTTGAACCTACCTCACTTACGCAGGGTGTGGAGTTGAGTTCGCTGTTTTCAGATGTATCGCCTAGAGCTGGAGTATATCTGAGGACTCGCGGACTTGATGTGATGCTTACCTTGTTGCGAACAGCTCTTTATATTCATCCAAGACTTCCGTTTTGGACACTGTTAGCACGTCTATACAATTATTTAATGGAACGTTGATTAAAGATTTCACACCCTCCGACGACATTGTATTTGCAACGTTAGTCAGGTAGCGTGTCCGTATAATTGTATAATAAAATGTTGATTGAAGATTTTTAAACCGCCTACAACAGCTATTTTGCATGAGACATTGTACTTGCAACGTTAGCAGGTTGCGATAATTGTAGGTATAATTATAGATGCAATTATATTGCAGCTATCGTGAGCACCGGCTCGCGGTACAATGTATGAATGTTTTGTCGAGTTCACGCAATTCTCATCTGATGGTACAACGTTCTGCACGGTTGATGTGCAGGAGGAGATTTTATCTACGATACATTGTATGAGTTACACATCTGCTTAGCATTATACATTGTGGTTAATAAGTCTGCAATTACAATTATCGAAGGGGTTGAGCGCACTTACCGCTGATTCGTTTTGACACGCACAGTTTGGAGAGGGTGATAGTTCTATGACTGATTTGATTATCAGACTCCCCCTTTTTAATTGCAGCGGATGTCTAATGAGGGTGAATACGTAATGAGGTTAATGGAATAAATTTGCAGCCATATTTGCAAATTTATATACGTGTGAGGTAATTATGTATGCGTGTATCCATGTGCACTAACACGCATTGATCCGAATAAATTTGCAGTCATATTTGCATATTTATATACGTGTGAGGTAATTATGTATGCGTGTATACATGTGCACTAACACGCATTGATCCGAATAAATTTGCAGTCATATTTGCATATTTATATACGTGTGAGGTAATTATGTATGCGTGTATACATGTGCACTAACACGCGGTGATCCAGAAGTAGCGGATCCCTACTACTCACTCGATCCGACGACCGACGAGAGCACTTGACGATTTCTTTGTTGTTTTGTCTATTTGAGGTTATGCACGCCGCTGCGAGGCATCTGACGTGATATTAGTCACTACTTATCCCGTCCGATGGCGCTAGTTACGCCGGTTTCGTTCGTGAAACTGTGCGGTAATATACATTTCCTAACAGTTTCGTAACATTATCGAACAGTTTTTGAACTACCCGGGAATTGGCCATTTCGCGCACAATTTACGGTGCGCGAAGTCGAACTTCCCATGCAGGTGTTACAAAAATGATATTTTTGTAATCGATGGTGGTTTTTTCTTGCATAAAGTTGTGTGGCAGCAGAAGGAAATATTTAATGATATTTTGAGCCGCTATGTGAAATATTTGACCAACAATTATTCGAAAAATGGCACGGTAGTTTTCGATGGATATCCCGAAAACGGGGCGGAGAAACATACGAAAAGTGCCGAACGGTTGCGAAGAGCTAGACTTACATCTGCCCCAGAAGTTGTTTGCGATTCATATATGTGTTCGACTTTACCTCAAGATAAGTTTTTGTGAAATGAAAAAAATAAGTCGCGACTAATCGATATACTATCACACAGGTTGCGCAATGATGGTTTCCAAGTGTGTCAAGCCATCGAGGATGCCGATTCATTAATAATAGACACGGCATTATCTTTAAGCGACAGTCATGATTCAGTATATATTGTAGGGGAGGATGTTGACTTGGTCGTCATATTGACGCAAATGGGGCAAGACAAGAAGAATGTATACCTGCTCAAACCTAGTCGCGGTAAAGTCGAACAAACGTTATATTCAGTTGATAGTTTTAAGTTACCGGAAATACAACACCTCGTCTGCTTCATGCACGCGTTCACTGGTTGTGACACAACGTCTGCGATTCATAATCAGGGAAAAGCAAAATTAATTAAGCTTTTGAACGTTGACAAAAACGCAATCAGGAAAGAAGCAGAGATTTTCAATGACACGAATGCCCTATAGAGTTATCTATATGCAGCGGGACAAAACATCATGATGGCTCTATACGGGGCTCCGAAAGATGACTGTTCATACGATGAATTTAGATATAAGTGCTCTACGAGGGCAACTCTGAAAAACAAATTTAATCTTAGCAGCCTTCCTCCAACCGCTGATGCATGCAATGAGCACATCTTGCGCACCTTTCTGCAGGTATGCGAATGGCGGGGTGAAAAAATCGAATAACATCTTGATGCCAATTACTTGCAGGAAGGAGCCAATACCGGAAAGCTTGCTCAACGTCATTTCTTGCGCTTGCAACAAGAGTAGATGTAGCTCAAACTGTACATGTCGCAAAGTCGGCCTCAAATGCACGGTTTTGTGTAAAAAGTGCAATGGGCAATCTTGCTCAAATGTGGTAGAGCCGGATATTATATTAAGCGACGATGAAGTCGATGACGATCTGTTTTGTGGAATCACCGACGACTAAAGAATCGTCTAAAAAGACGTATAAGATCCTCTGAAAAAATTTACGGTCACCCCAAAACTGACGAAGTTATTTTCATTTGTTTATAAGCGAAAATTTTATTTCCGCGAAAAACGTCCTTTTCTGGAAGAAAAATCGATTTTTTTTATCAGATCTCGAATGGAGGTAAGGAAAACTACCGTCAAGATTTTTTCGCACTCTGTCAGGTCATCGGCGTAGAAACTTTGGAGGAAGGGCGGATTTCGGGATAAGATTCATTGTTGCTAAACTATACGACATAGCCTGGCAAACTTTGCGCGCTTCTCTTGAGGAAAGATGGTTCTACATTCCCAGTAAGTTTCAATACTGTGCGTTGATAATTTACTGACCTGCATGCAATAAACTAACGAGTCGAGTTTTGTCTTCCGTTGCAATTTACAGTTAAACTAACAACGCGACATGATTTTTGCTTCGGACCGATTTTATAAGGAACGATGAGATCCACAACTTTTGTCTGAAACTTTTTGCTCTAAACTCGATAAATAAAAAGACAGCGTTGAAACTGAGCGTTTCCAATTTTTAATAATTTTTTACTTCCAAACCCGGAACTAGACGTGTTACCATTTTTAAGGATATGTTCCTGGGCATCCAATTAAGCCATACAAAGATTGCCAGCTGAGTATTATTTCAGAATAGAACTAGGCGACATTTCCGTACATTCCGACTGGACTACAAGGAGGAAAGAAAATCAAGAGACTGAGGACAGACAACGGTCTAGAGTTTGTTAACAAGGAAATGCAGGAAATACTAAAAAAAAAAAAAGGATCAAACACGAGAGGAGTGTTGTCTATGCACCACAACAAAATGGTGCGATAGAGAGAGAAAAAAGAACAGTCACAGAGGCAGCACGAAGCATGCTCTACGTCAAAGGGATGCCGTTGAAACTACTGAGGCTACCCACACAGCAGCCCCCATGGAAAAATATATATGTTAGAATAGATGCGAAAATATATTCCGTAATATATATTTTATATTCATTTATATAAGATTCAAATATGTTAAAATATATAATATATATCTGGAAATATATGTTCAATATATTATAAAATAGATGAAATTGGCCCATTTCATGTAATAAATGGGTCATTCCATATCAACTCAACGACGTTGCGACGGTGACCCTCTTCGATTTTTTTGATTTTTTAATATGTTTTCATACATGTAAAAAGGAGTCTTCAGCTACATTTTCAGCTCTTTATCTCCATCCATTCCGGAGTTATCGATTTTCGCTTAAAAAATGTATATCTTTGACTATAATCATGATAATCTCACTTTATAGGGGGTCATTTTTTTTTCTTTTTCAACGCTCTTTATGAAAAAAAATTAAAAAACTAAGAGAAAAATTTTTTTAATGCTTTTTCGGCCATTTTTAGCCAAAAAATTAGTTTTTCGTTCAATGGGACACTTTTGATTTTTTTCAAAAAAATACACGAAATTCTACGTTAAAAAACAAAATTTTTGAGCCATAAACCAATATGGGCTTTGTTACGTATCCCACTCTATTCAATACCTCTCTCACTCTCAACACCCAAGACATAATATCCTGCATGCATCCAGTCTCACCACCTCTAATCAGAGGAAGTCTCACCCTTACATTCCAAGAAGTCCATCCCTACCTATGCTCCCATAAAACTGCACCTGCACGAACGCGCCCATGCCCGGGACAATGGAAATGATGACCTAACGATTCAGCTCATCATCAGCTCATCAGTAGCGAAGATTGACAAAGGCACTTGCAAATAAATCGTCAATCAGAGCAGTCGCATATAATCTAGCTCGCATTATAAATTCACTCACCCATCATTTAATCTTACAATTATAACTCATATATATATACAATCTTACTACAAATCAAACGCTATCAATAAAAATATACTAATTCACTGTGACTACCTGTCTCCTAAAACCCCGGTTACCCCACGGTGTAAAAACGAGGAACGAACTCATCTAAATACATAACAATGGTGGCAGCTCTCTCTCTATCTCCCCCTTATTCATAACAGCTTCAAATAACTTCTACTAAAAAAAATTAAAAAACAATTTTTTTTCTGAAATTTTTATTTATTTTCCTACTAAGGTCATGTATCTTCTCCAAATAGTCTTAAAATACATAACTTTTCTCTCACATCTCACATCTTATTTAATTCACTATCATTACAGAGTTTGTCTTTTATTTCTTATCATTTTTATTACTTTATGCGTTTTCATTTCCGTTGATCTAGAAAATGTCTTTA
Organism: Tenthredo mesomela; assembly: GCA_943736025.1. Taxonomy (NCBI): domain Eukaryota; kingdom Metazoa; phylum Arthropoda; class Insecta; order Hymenoptera; family Tenthredinidae; genus Tenthredo; species Tenthredo mesomela. The sequence continues at coordinate 22,293,574 of OX031013.1, read as the reverse complement.
CACTAATTGTGTTATCAGTATTCGGTATGGCAGAATGAATTCGTTGTGTATTGGGTATGGATTTCGTACTACTAAAACGATCCAACAATTTTTTTTCAATTGATTGATAGTCAGTTTTAGACGAAAATTTAACTTCAACATTCGGTAAGTTATTCGGTTCAGAAGCCCATTCATAAAACTCTTGTGTCGTTGTTATTTGTCGATCAAAAGGTAACTGGAGACTTGCTCTAGCAGCCATTCTTTTCACGATGCCACCTACACCATCACAAGGCCCCTTACCATGGGCAGTAGCAAAAAAGTTCCACTCTGCTTTTATTCCATAATCTTGTTCATGATAATATAAATTAATGAAGTTCTTATAATTTTTGAACTGTTGTGGCGCTCCATCTGAGAAATAATAAATTTTTGACACAGATTCCGAAAGAGTTTTAATATAATCAACCGTAATTTCCGTAAATACTCGAACGGCAACAGAATCGTGACTCATTGAATCTGAAATAATGACCAGACTTCTACGAACGAGCTCGTTGTTTGACTTGTAGTAGATTACCACTGGATAGACAGTAGCTTGGTCGTTGTTCCAATGGAAGCCAGGAGCCGCATTATGAACAACGAAAGCATAATTCTCCGCGAAATCACATATTACAATGAATTCATTATCCAGTAGAGAGTCTTTCAGAGTGCGTAAATAAGCAGACTGCTCTTTTGCAATAAAATTATGAGTTGCAAGAGATAGAATTTTAGAACAAAAATCGTCTATGAATTCTGAAGAATTACGTGTAAATTTTTCCAAGCTTGCTCGTGGCGTTGTTATCCATTGACTATAATTTATATCGTCAATGTCGTTTCTTTCCATCATCTCGGTTAATAAATCTCGTAATGCATCGATTCGCGGGCAATGATTGCAATTACCCAAGTGACATGATGAAGTGGGGTTGGGACATAATATCAGTTTTAAACAGTCGTCATACGTTTGTAAAGATAATTCCTGGCCTCTAGTTAGTGATGATAGTTTTCCTCCTTTAAATTGTTCAAAATTTGAAGTTGAAAAAATAATTCAATTGGGATAAGTAAGAAATTTTACCGACCTAACATCATTAGCTTCACGTTTTGATGTATAGTACAAACACATACAGTGTGTGTACCATTTCCACCTGGTAAAGTACAGTGCAACGGGCGTAAATTGGCAAACGTTGAAAATCTGATTATCAAGTTTGGATATCTTTCTCGAAATAATTGAAACAATTCTTTTAAATTCGACAATATAAGACGTTTTTGCACTTTTACTTTCTGCCCCTCCTCATTACGAACAGAAATACAATCCTTCATACCCGGCATGGGTGAACTCACTTCATCTTCATTATAAAATGCAAGAACAACTGATTTGATTTCATCGGAAAGTGGGTGACCTGAACAGAAATATAGATGAACAGTAATTTTATTTTAATAGCAATTAATCAATTTCAATCGTGAAACATAAAAATAACTACCATGCCTTCGACCAGGCTTCGATAAAATTCCATCACTTGCAAGAAGTTTTTTTGACATTCGAACTATATAGTCTGTCGCGTCCATAACTCTCATAATTTTATTATTGTCCCACGTGGATGGCATAAGGGTTAAAATTTGAATTTTTTCAGCCCAAGTTGTATTTTTGGCATGGAATTTTACATATAATCTTTCAATTATGTCGCAAGCGTCATCCATACTTGTGACAGTAGCAAAATCAGAATTCATATGAACTCCAAATTTTCTTTTTAAATTAAACCCTGTATAATTCGCTTTTTGACTCAAATAACAAACGTCTTTAGCTTTCTTAGTCGGAATTTTGAATTGAATTGAATTGACGTGTTTATTATGCCCTTGAATACTGGGGCAATGTGAATATTACAGTTGAAGTATACATAATAATCTTAATTGGTTTACATGAAATAGCATATGGAACAAGTAAAGAACATAGCATAGAATTAATCAGTAGCATTATCCAACTCGCATGACGCAGCATGCATGGTGTAGCATACATGGGACTAGAATACAGAACATAGCATAGAATAATTACTTAAGACTAACCTCGTTCTAAGCTGGAGCATGCTCAGAACCAGATACTGAGGCGGATATAGAACATTGCATGGAAATAATCATTTAAGACTAACCTCTCTCAAGGCTGGAGCATGCTCAGAACCCAGATACTGAGGTGAATAAAATAAAATTAGGTATTAAGCAGAATAGTATATCAAAAGGCGTATACATAATCAAGGGTGTGTCAGGGAGACATATGCAGACCTACAACCCGAACTATGTACATTGGCATGAATAAGCATGTTTAGCATGTGCAAGTCCAGCCGCGACTGGACTAGAATAACTAGCCAATGACGTAACGAGTTAAAAGCACAGAAGTTTACTGTACGCCTAGCAAAAATGTAGTAGAAGGATGAAACGAATCATCTCAGAAATTATATCAGGTGGAACCCGTATCCTGGTCGAAAAGATACTTGAAAAGTGCTACACGAAAGGAGCCACCGGTTGAGGACGAAGTCAGCTCAACGGGCAGAGAGCGCCAGAAGTAGACGGCGGTGAGGTAGAACGAATTGCGAAAAATGGCCGTACGGTGTAAGGGGATGTGGAAGTAATCCGGCATCTGACGCGTGGACAGCGCTGAACCAAGCCTAGCCCGAGTAAAAAGGTCGTTTAAGTAGGAAGGTACATTGCCATGAATGATCTTGAATACAAACATGCCCAAGAAATAGAGACGCCTAGCTCTAACTGTAAGCCAGCCCAACTGCCTTCGAAACGGCGTGACGTGTTCATCGCGCCTCAAGTCAAAAATAAATCTAATTGTACGATTAAGCAAACGCTGGAGGAAGAGGTTGAGCTCTGCAGTTAGATCGTTATAGACCAAGCAACAGTAATCGAATAAGGGAAAGATCAGAGTAGCGATAAGTTTAGCCCTGAGTTCCTGTGACAGCGCATTTCGATGATGCTTTAGCCTAAATAGGGAGAAATTTACTTTTCTGGAGATATGCATAACATGTTTGCGCCAGGACAGATTGGATTGCATAATTACACCAAGGTTGCGAACCTCCTGAACGTAGGGAATTAGAGTGCCATTTACCAAAATAGGTGGTAGGTCTTCGAAATCAATGCGATTGATAAAGGCGCCACTCCCTGATATAAAAACCTTTGACTTATTCAGATTAAGCTTGAGGCGATTTTCTACCGCATAGTCAGCTATGACGTTAACGTCGTGGGCGATCTTAGCTAGACCGTCACCCAGCTCAGACGGGCGGCAGGTCAAGTAAATTTGGGTATCGTCAGCAAAAATGATACGTTTTGAATGAACGAGCTTAGCACCGATATCATTAATGAATAAAGAAAATAACAGAGGTCCGAGAACAGACCCCTGGGGAACACCACTTGTAGTGGGCAGCCAAGACGAGCGAGCTTCACCCTGACCGATTACGGCCTGCGAGCGGCCCGTTAGGTAAGCAAAAAACCAGCGCAATACACTGTCAGAGAACCCTAGACTCTTGAGTTTAGTCAATAAGATAAAATGATCTACTACGTCAAACGCTATGCTAAAATCGAAGAGTACAACAATGGTTATGAGTCAGCCGCTAACCTGATGTCGTGACACAGCATGAGTAAGGCCGTCTGAGTACTGTGCCCTTTGCGATAACCAGACTGGAATGGGTCGTGAATGTTGTGAGCATCAAGGTAATCAGATAGTTGGGAGTGGACAACTCGTTCAAAGATTTGGGATAGTTCGCTCAAATTAGCAATGGGTCGAGTGTCCGCAGGAGACATAGGGGGATTAACTTTGAGTAGTGGTCTAATAAAAGCGCGTTTCCAGCATGTCGGGAAAAAACCATTCGCTAAGGAATGATTAATGATGGTTGTGAGTATGTGCGTAAGATAAGGCATTGAATGACGGATTATGAAGGGAGAAACTCCATCCGGACCTGTAGTGCGAGAATTCGACGCTGCACGCTTAATTAGTAGTGATACTACGGTATAAGAGGCGATAGAAAAGGTGAAAGGTACCCTGTCTACGGGTAGAGTACCAGGCGCAGCTAACAGACTCTCAAGCTGTGTCAGGTCACAGGCAGGTGAAGCATTCGAAACGATGACAAATGCAGCGTTGGGCTCTTCTGTGGAAAAAAACGCCAACGGGGAGCTTTGACTCGTCTTAACTAATCCCATCGTTGCAAGCTCTTGCCAAAGTTTAGAGCAGTCCGTAACCTGTGAGAGTAGCTGTAGATTATGACGATCAGCCGCGTTGCGCAAGTCGTTAGTGAGGGCATCGCGAAAATGCCGGAAAATTGCCATGTCGAGAACACTGCCAGAACGTTTGGCCCGCTTAAATAAAGAGCTGCGACGCTTCATGCGAGCTCTCAGGTCATCCGTGAGCCAAGGTAGAAGACGCTTCTTGACCGTAAAAGTTTGGCGCGGAGCGTGCACTTCGGTGGAGTCAACAATGCAGTCGATAAAAGCATCCGTGAATGCGTCAGTCTCAGACAAAGAGGAACCTAAGGCACGCGGGCTCAAATCAGCACCATCCAGTAGCTGACTTAAAGTGACACAAAATGCATTGGGGTCGAAACGCTTGAAGTTAGCACAGGTGATCGTACGCTCGCAGGGTTGACCCAGGTCAAATTGGTAGACAAGTTCCAGTAGATCATGGCCGGCAATAAACGGAGATTCAGACTTCTTAAAAGCGAGGGTCTTGTAGGAATTATCAACTATAAATACGTCGAGCCAGGAATCGGATGAGGCAGTATGATGGGTCGCATCAGATTGGACGATGTGCAAGGCTTGTGATAAAACAAATTCACGTAGAAAGGTGGCTTCAACATTCGCGGTTAGCAGGTTGCAATTTAGATCTCCGCAGACAATTATATTATTAAAAGCAACAGCATGCTTGACGAAGGAGGTAATAAAGTCCCCGAAGAGAAGCCCCTTGGGACGTGTATACATGCTAACAAATAGTAGCGACTGGGCGTTAGAACCACTGATGTCGAGAATTAAAAACTCAGGGGCATTAGAAAACGGGCCTTGAGAGAATTCCAATACTCTAACGGTTAACGAGTGGTGCACATAGCAGGCAACACCTCCCCCTCTTTTGCCTATCCGATCGTTTCGAATAAGAGTGTAGTCATTAAGTCGGATCAGGTCATCAGACACCAGCGGGTGTAGCCAAGTCTCAGAGATTGAGATTATGTGGTAAAAATTAGTTGTCAAGTGGGCTTTAAAAAGATTGAAATGACGGGCGAGGGAGTTAGCGTTGAACTGCGCTATAGTGACCTTGGTGAGCGGAGAAACAATCGGTGCCGTAACAATGCCGTCGTGTCATAAATGTTTCGAAAGGTCGTCAGGCTTTTTAATAAAAATGATCGGAGCTCCATCGGTTTTTCGAACACAAATGACCCCTGATCTGAGCCAAACATATTTGTAATGTAGTGCAGCGGCTTTAGCCTTGGTATTTTTGAGCAAAGCATATGATTCAGAAGGGAGATATTCGTTGACGTAAATCTTACCACCATGATTGGAAGAGAATACATCCGAAGCCAACAGGTTCCTCATGGTCCGTTTAAGGGAAATGATATGATCCCTAATCATGGCAGACTTGAGGGTTACGATAAAGGACTTCGAGTTGACATGAGCTGGCGGCAAGCCGCTAATGCCGGGGGCAGCTGTCGAATTAGATTTTCTAATGAATTGACGGATGTCAAGGACATCACTAAGTAGGTCAGGTGCGCCTAGGGCAGTAAAAATCTTGCTGACTATTGATCTCGGAGGATCAGACAAAGAAGCGGGAACACCAGCAAGAATAATATCAGCAGTGGAAGGCGCTGATGCCGACGAGCTGGCTGTTGCGCGTATTAGACCGATGTCGGCGACGATTTGAGTGTTGCTCGCCTCTAGGCGCAAGATAGCCTCGTCATGTCTATCTACCTTAGCCAGTAAATCGGGTAGAGAGTTTAATTTTTCTACAATCTCAGTGTTAATTCTAGACTGTTGCGCAACGAGTGTTGCAAGCTCCTTATTAGTTGCAATGAGCCCTTTATTGGTGGCATTAGACTGATCTATCGCAGCTAAGAGCTTATTGATTAGTTGGTCATCCATGACACTAGCAGACTTTTTAGCAGAACACTTTTTAGCAGAACACTGAGCGCTAGTATTAGCCGGGTTGACGCAAGTAGGACTAGAAAGGGTCGTTTGCCTAGACAGGCTGACTTTACAGCACTCACTACCGCTCTTATAAAGAAGATAGGCAGAGCTACAGCCAGGGTGAAACTCACGTCTGCAGGTAGTACACGATATTGATGATCCTGCTATACTGCGCTGACATCTAAAGCATGACGACGGCATTCGTGACAACCATCAGCAGAAAACAGCTGAGGTGACAGGTGGCTGACGTGTGTAGGTAAACAACCGCGCACTGGTAGTAAGGTAGAGCGGGCAGCGGTGTCAGAGAGGCAAGACAGCAAGAGGTGAAGACGTAAGATGTACACAGACCAGTGAGTTAAGCGCATGCGCCGTTGACCACCATAGCACTCTCCATCAGCAATAACGACTATTCCTCAAATCCCAGAGAAGAACACACCAAGAAAACCAGCAGAATCATCCAGAACCAGAGCGAGGGTATTGAGATGTTATAAAACTTTAAGCAGAAGGTAGCGTGCTTAGATCTGCAAAATAATAACGCCCGTAGGCAGCACTGGCAGCAGTAAAATGTTCAAAGTGTAGGGAGCGATAAAATTACGTGACCAGAGATACTCACAGAGACAGCCCAGAGAGCAAGGAATCGGAGACTCATTAAGTAATCCTAAGGCTTTGTTTACTACTGGTAGTTTAGTCTGAAGACTTAAAGAACTTGTTTGCTCTGATGAACATTGTTGACTATCTGATGAAAATTCTAAATAAAAAAATAAAAAATGTTGTAATGAAGCGGATTTGTCAATTAGAATTGGAAATAAATTGAATCAATAAAAAAAAACTACAGTTATTACGTGTAAGATATGAAAAAATATCATACCTGACGGAGTACAAATACTAGTGTCGTCATCTGAAAGATTACTTTGACTACCTAAATCCGCAATGTCATTACAAACAATATCAGAAATGAAGGAATCATAAGCAAGAAGCTCTCGATTATTGTCAAGTGAAACTTCGGAAACTTCAGGTTGCGTATTTGAAGGATTAATGATTTCATCATTGGATGTATCCATCCTTGATTCATGATCGTCAACTCCGATCTCGGTAGAATGGCGTTCACCAATAGGCTCAGTATCTTGAGTAGTTTGACTATCGAAAAAATTTTCTTGTCGGTTGTTGTTGTTGGAACAATCAATATCCTCAACACTAACTTCGCTACACTTAATAACACTTGGTGGATTCATCTTTCGTAATTTTTTTGAACAGGTTGAACTTAACCGACTTTTTTCATGTACATTCCACTTACGTCGTAAGTGAAGAGTTACATGAAGTAAATTATTTCGTTTTATGTGATTTTTAAGCTTCAGAGGGTTACAACACCGATCGGAAAATGGCAATGAAGACATAGTACTGAAAATGAATAAAATTTGACACGAAAGAAAATCATTTATTGCACAGGTTTGTCAATGAGAGGTTATGACAATAAAACAATACCTATCGAACTCCGCAATGAACAATAAACATCATTCTGCCATACCGAATACTGATAACACAATTAGTGTAAAAACATTTTCTAGATCAACGGAAATGAAAACGCATAAAGTAATAAAAATGATAAGAAATAAAAGACAAACTCTGTAATGAATGTGAATTAAATAAGATGTGAGATGTGAGAGAAAAGTTATGTATTTTAAGATTTGGAGAAGATCTATTTGGAGAAGATACATGACCTTAGTAGGAAAATAAATAAAAATTTCAGAAAAAAATTGTTTTTTAATTTTTTTTAGTAGAAGTTATTTGAAGCCCATATTGGTTTATGGCTCAAAAATTTTGTTTTTTAACGTAGAATTTTGTGTATTTTTTTGAAAAAAATCAAAAGTGTCCCATTGAACGAAAAACTAATTTTTTGGCTAAAAATGGCCGAAAAAGCATTAAAAAAATTTTTCTTTTAGTTTTTTAATTTTTTTTCATAAAGAGCGTTGAAAAAGAAAAAAAATGACCCCCTATAAAGTGAGATTATCATGATTATAGTCGAAGATATACATTTTTTAAGCGAAAATCGATAACTCCGGAATGGATGGAGATAAAGAGCTGAAAATTTAGCTGAAGACTCCTTTTTACATGTATGAAAACATATTAAAAAATCAAAAAAATCGAAGAGGGTCACCGTCGCAACGTCGTTGAGTTGATATGGAATGACCCAAATATTTCCGGGATATAAGACTTTATATATTAAATTCTTTGACTATATACCTATGGACTGCTAATCCCTATCCCAAGCCTGTGGAGGCCCATGTACCAAGATGTGACGCGACCTCCGGGGCTAACGGCTGATTTGGGTACTACGATCAGCTGCGTGTGTTTTATAGGTGTGACGCATCGGTGTGTGTGTCACGTCGGTGTTTCTTTACACCTATGTAACCCACACAACCGATGCGTCACACCTACATAACACACGCAGCTGATCGTAGTACCAAAATCAGCCGTTAGCCCCCGAGATCGCGTCACATCTGGTTACACGCGTGAAGTTAGCGGTTAGCAGTCCATAGGTATGTAGTCAAAGATTAAATTATATAATAATTTTACGAACAAAATATATATAATTATATATATTTATATATAATTATATCCAGCTGCCTTTCTCAACAAAAAAAAAAAAAAAAAAATCTCTCGCTGGGATTTGAACCCAAGTCCGCTCACACATTTCATTTTACTAGTCGCACGCTCTATCGACTACGCCAAATTACTCTGTAGAAATGTACATCATATTTTCCTATTTGGGTGATTCTCTGTAAATTGTTATTTTTCGCATGTAAAATTTTTGGTTATTCAAACATGTCTAAAGAGTAATTTTTTGTTGTGTTTGTATGTTATTATGGTCCAGAAGTATGGTCCTAGTACCATTTCACTACAACCTCAAAGGCTTCCAAGTAATAGAGTATTCATGATTTTCTGCGGCCGCGGTACTGACCGCGCAAACAAAACTTGACGAATCTTCATATCTCAATAAAGAAAATCAACATTTCACCCTATAGGATAACTTGATTGATTCATTTAACATATTTTAGGTAACATGTGTTCATCTTTATGAGCCATTCCGGTTCACCAATAAAAATTATAATTTTTCAACAATTATTCTATTAAACATAAAAAAAACTCTGTTCCTCATTGTTGACTGTATTACGGGCTAATCGAACATATTTTCAATAGTTTAGTAACGATAACAAATTATTTTTTCCATTTATAAACAAATCATGCCATGGTACTGACATCCACGGTACTGACATACTGTGTTTAACCTAACCACACTCCGTACCGGTTTAAAACTCGATAATTTACAGAGACATGGAAATTTAGGCACTCAAATATTACTCTTATAACGTGGCATTAAGCGGAAATGTCACACAGCACAGGAGAATCACGACACCACGGTACTGACTCATTGTTTTGTGACTCGCATTTTCGATTTTTGAATATAAGTATTCTGCTTGTCAAATACGTGCCTAGACAAATTCTACTGGTGTAAACATTCAGTCTGTCATCTCCGCTCTAAAATGCCACCGCGCTCGCCATGCTGAAAAATCGGAAATGGCACCATGGCAGTCAAATTGAAATGTTCCAAAATCCCGATAAAACTGTAGGACAAACTTTTGGGCCTGTTCAACAACCGCAACTTAGATATTTTCACCATTTTTTGGGGTGAAAGTACAGGTAGTATGATCCCCCATAATCTATATTGAGGAAATTCCTTTTGAGCTGCATATTCGCTCAGAACTACTGAGGAAGTTCCAAATTTTATGTTGAGGACATGCCACGGTACTGACATTTTGAATAGTTTATGCTCTCTAGAATCGAATGAACTCCTCGAGGATCGGATTTTTTCATGGGAACTTTGAAGTGCCACCGTAGCTTTGAAAATGCTAGAAGGGCTTTTCAGTATTCCACCATCCTAGGGTGAAAAATTACGTAGGACAAAAAAATAACGATTTACTGAGAATCACCCATTTGTCGAAACCTATTGATCAGTTTATATGATTAATATAATTTTCTTACACTTCTAGATGTCTGTCAAAGTGTCAACTATATCGCCGTTTACGAGGCCGTTTATAAGCTCTTTTATATGAGTCACATAATTATTCTTATAGAAATTATTTTTCATCATTCTAGCCTCAAAATCGCAACTTCGTTGCGATTTTGAGGCTTTCCTGATGAAAAATAATAATCGTTACTTGTACGTAAAGACTTTTTGACGAAACGAGTTACAGCACTCGCCTTCGGCTCGTGCCGTAAACCTCTCGTTTTGTCAAAAAAGCCTTTCCATACTCATACTGAAATGTACTATTTTTCATATATATTGTAACGTGCCAGGCTACCCCAGCCTGTACGTTTACATTTAAAATCACAACGGTCGAGCGACATAGAAGATTCGGTCGCAACGACGAGCTGAGTGTGACGTCACGACGGGTATAAAAGGCGTGACGCCGCTCAGCTCACCAGCAATCTTCGGCAAAGCGACCGGGTTGACTCACTGCACACTTAAGGTGGAAGCACACAGGAGTTCATAAGCCATAAGCAGAAAGCATAATCCATAGCGCATGCGCATCACTTCGCTTTTACTGCAGATCTTATATCTATATCTATGGCTATGCATTCTGCTTATGGCTTATGGACTTCTGTGTGTCTCCACCTTTATTGTTCGGACACTAAAGGCATAGCGCCTAGTGATCCATTAGCTTCACTCTATCAACTATAAATTTACCATTTTTGAATCGAGTCAAATTATAGAGAAATGAAATCAACGCATAAATCAAAAGAATATTAAGAATAAAATATCATCGTATTGAATAGATAAAATCAAATAGACATAAAAGTCACTTTATCAGAAAAATAGTATCGTGCAAATAAAAGCAAAGTCATTGTAAAGTCTAAGATATAGAAAATTAGTAAGTAAGCGACGTGTAAATATAGCAAATAGGGTTGCAACCGTAGATTTAGGAAATTGAATAAATAGATTTTTGGTTATTATAAAAAAGCAATTTAATCAGATGCCAAACCCCTTCCTCCGCCATTTCCAGGTTATAGTTTAAATCTTAACGGAAAGCTAGATACAGCCTTGGTGGATCTCCGATCTACCCAGGTCTGGCACAGCTATTATTTGGGAATAAATTAACTTAATAAATTAATATTTAAAGGTTAAGAGGGTAGAGTGCAGCCTTAGTGCGTTTATCGTACTCAGGTCTGTGGGGAGGCGGCTTCAGCTACACGGTAGCTTAAGTCCGTAATAGGTACGGCTAACAATTGATAGTAGAAGTCTCAATAAAAATATAACTCGAGTAAAGAAACCACGAAAACAAACCGGTTCGCGTCACCTTCGGTGACGCTCATCATCCGAAAAGTTACAATATGTATCATATAATAATCATATAAATAATAATATATACTCCCTATATCTTCTCCTATAAACAGTTTATATGATTAATATAATGGTAATATAACGGATATATTTCTGTTTAATATATTTTCACATGCATAATTGATATATAATATTTTATATGAACAATATAGAAATTATATATGTGAGTGAAATACATAATTTTTATATCGGTCTTTTATATGATTTATATATTCACAATATAAAACATATACAGTCGGACCCCGCTTATTTCAACTTCACTTATTTCAAGTTTCACGTATATAAAGTATTTCTGCTTCACTTATATCAAGATTCTGCTTTCTCCTACCCCCCACCATAACACGCATTTCCACGAATCCAAGATAGTACCCGCCCGTTTCGGTGCGCAGTGGGCAGTGCGCCGCAGTGCGACGAAGGAGTGGGGACCCCTCATTTCTTGATATAAGTGAAGCAGCTCGGTCCCGACGACTTGATATAAGCGAGGTCCGACTGTATCAGATATATCATGATATATTTTGACTTATAAAATCTGCTATATATTTTTCCATGGGGGAGTCTAGGTACTCAACCACACAGGGACCAGTACAGAGCCGCGAAAAGTGCCGTGTGAGCTCTGGGAAGGTGACCCAAAGAAAAAACTCGAGCTCAAAGTTTTTGGAACCGAAGTCTACACTCTCGTACCCTAAGCAGAAGAGGACGAAATGGAGTCCAAAGGCTAGAAAGGGAGTTTTCGTCGGGTATGACGAAAATACGAAAGGATACAGGGTATTTTTTGAGGCTCAAAATAAGGTGGAAATACACAGGGACGTACGATTTCTGCCGGAAAAAGGAGAGAAAAAGACCGAAATCCTAAAGGAGCGAGAGACGATGGAGACACGAGAGAACAACCAATCCGAAGGAGAAGAAGAGCCGGAAGTGAACCAGATCCAGGACGAAGCAGAAGAAATCGGTGATCAGGAACAAAACGAACCGGAAGAGGTTGGACTTGACGATCAAGAACATGAAGAACGACCTGAGGAGGAAGGTCGACGACTACGGAACAGGCGAGAAATTCGTAAACCAAACAGATACGAAGAATACGAATTAGACGTAGAAAATCTATTCATCGCAGACAACGACGTACCAACAAGCTGTCGAAGGAAAAGATTGAAAATCATGGAAGGAAGCCATGAGGCAAGAAATGGTTTCTTTAAATAAGAATAGAACATGGAAGCTAGTCGATGCGCCGATTGACAAGCAAATACTACTTCAAAACAGTGTTGGGCGTTTTTTCAATTAATTACTTTCTAATTACAAATTACAAATGTAATTAGTAATTGAAATTTTTCTAATTACAAATTACAAATGTAATTAGTAATTGAAATTTTTCTAATTACAAATTACAATTGTAATTAGTAATTGGAAATTTTCTAATTACAAATTACAATTGTAATTAGTAATTGAAATTTTTCTAATTACAAATTACAATTGTAATTAGTAATTGGACATTTTTTAATTACAAATTACAAATGTAATTAGTAATTGAAATTTTTCTAATTACAAATTACAATTGTAATTAGTAATTGGAAATTTTCTAATTACAAATTACAATTGTAATTGGTAATTGAAATTTTTCTAATTACAAATTACAATTGTAATTAGTATCGAAAAATCTTCTAATTACAAATTACAATTGTAATTAGAAAATAGAAAATTTCTAATTACAAATTAAAAATGTAATTGAAAACATTTTTCGAGCTAATTACATTTCGAAAATGTAATTGAAACCATTTTTCGAGCTAATTACATTTCGGAAATGTAATTTAAATCATTTTTCAAGCTAATTACAATAATTCTAAAATTTAATTATGCATTTTCAGTTCAACCATACGAGTTGATACGAGTATATGGGTGATTTCGAGCATATATGGGTACATCTGAGTATATATAGGGTATTTCCATTATATATCGGTATTTCCAAAATATATGGGTGATTTCGAGCGTATATGGGTACACCCGAGTATATATGGGGTATTTCTATCATACATCGGTATATCCAAATTATATGGGTGATTTCGAGTATACATGGGTATATCTGAGTACGTATGGGGTATTCCCCATCATGTATCGGTATATCCAAATTCTATGGCTGATTTCGAGTATACATGGGTGATTCAGACTAATTCAGAGTATGGATGAGTATATCCGGGTATATATGGATGATCGAAGCATATACGAGTAATTTGAATGTATACGGTTGACTCTAAATATATATGGGTCATTTTGAACTTATATGGTACATCCGAGTATGTATAGGTGATTTGGACTAATTTACAGTTTGAATGGGTATATCCGGGTATGTATGGGTGATTTCGGTCATGTATCGGTATATCGAAGATTATATGGGTAATGTCAAGTATATATGGGTATATCCCGCTATGTATAGAGTATTTCGAATAGATCGGTATATCCGGGTATGTAAGAGTAATTTCGAGTAAATATGGGTATATCCGAGTGTGCTCTTCGGCTGGAATGCTCAGTCTTATATGGGCCATTCCACCTCAAATCGGCCAATTTTGGGTGTTCTTTGACCTCTTATTTTTTGAAACGACTTAGAATTTTTTTTCACGTGAAATCTACGTCAAAAAAGTAGACCCATATTTTTTCGTTGGTCCAAAAAATTTTGTTCACGCTAGTTATGAATTATCGCATTTTACTGTAAAAGTGGCGCGAGGCCGGCTTTGAGAATTAATATCTCGGGTCCCCTTCAGCGTAGAGAGATGTTCCAAAACGCGTTTTAAAGGCGATGAAAGACACTTTTCGATAGAATTTTTCAACTTTTCGAAAAATATAGTTTTGTTGTTTTTATGAGTAATCAAAATGTTTATCGATTTGTTTCGCAAACTGAGGCCATTTTTAAAATTCTAAAAAAAAAAATATCATCGCATTCCTTATTCAATTCTGAAAATGGCGAATTTTTTAAATTGATAAAGCAATTTTAGTAAATATTTTTTTTAGAATTATTTGTTCGGCGCTGCGTCAGGTTGCCGCGCCGTGTGCCTGTAAATATAATACATAGCGCCCGTAAAATGCGATAATTCATAACTAGCGTGAACAAAATTTTGTGGACCAACGAAAAAATACGGGTCTACTTTTTTGACGTAGATTTCACGTAAAAAAAATTCTAAGTCGTTTCAAAAAATAAGAGGTCAAAGAACACCCAAAATTGGCCGATTTGAGGTGGAATGGCCCATATAAGACTGAGCATTCCAGCCGAAGAGCACACTCGGATATACCCATATTTACTCGAAATTACTCATACATACCCGGATATACCGATCCATTCGAAATACTCTATACATAGTGGGATATACCCATATATACTCGAAATTACCCATATAATCTTCGATATACCGATACATAACCGAAATCACCCATACATACCCGGATATACCCATTCAAACTGTAAATTAGTCCAAATCACCCATACATACTCGGATGTACCATATAAGTTCAAAATGACCCATATATATTTAGAGTCAACCGTATACATTCAAATTACTCGTATATGCTTCGATCATCCATATATACCCGGATATACTCATCCATACTCTGAATTAGTCTGAATCACCCATGTATAGTCGAAATCAGCCATAGAATTTGGATATACCGATACATGATGGGGAATTCCCCATACGTACTCAGATATACCCATGTATACTCGAAATCACCCATATAATATGGATATACTAAGGCTACCAGACGTACTGGATTAGGCAGGACAGTCCTGGATTTGAGCTAAGTGTCCTGGATTTTTTTGCACCCCGAATTCGTACTGTATTTATAAGAATTGTCCTGCATTGTCCTGGATTATGTGCGGGTTCGTTTCAATTTGTTTCAAAACATGTAATGCCTGGTTGACGCAGCGCCGTAACTCAACTTAATTTAAGGATTGACGAATCAGGAGGCTGGTTCAGCCACGCGCCAGGTGAATCGAACCTCCCGATTGGTCAATCCTTAAATTAAGTTAATAGACTAATCATTTTACGGTTTTAAATGACACTAATTGTGGGAAGCATGAAAAAAATACTACGATGTAGCGATAGACGTGAATAATATACCGTACCGTTTGTGACATTTAGTTTTCACACGTTTTTGAATAAACAATTAAAAGCTCGAAAAAATCTCGTCAAAAACACGTTTCTGTACCTTTCGCGTCGAACGCTGCTTAAACGAAGGCAGATAGACCATAGGTTGACTGGACCTTTTTTGTAGAGCGTTAAATTCTATACAAAAAAGTCCACGACGGCATATATCTATAGTAGATATCCGATGCGTTTAAGGCGATGCAAAACGCACCTACAAATCGCCGCTTTTCCGTCGACTGACAGCAACATGGCAGCCGTTGCCATGGCCATAGCTTGTTAGTCGACGGAAAAGCGTCGTTTCGTAGGTGCGTTTTACATCGCCTTAAACGCATCGGATATCTACTATAGATATATGCCGTCGCGGACTTTTTTGTATAGAATTTAACGCTCTACAAAAAAGGTCCAGTCAACCTATGGTCTATCTGCCTTAGTTTAAGCAGCGTTCGACGCGAAAGGTACAGAAACGTGTTTTTGACGAGATTTTTTCGGGTTTTTAATTTTTTATTCAAAAACGTGTGAAAACTAAATGTCACAAACGATACGGTATATTATTCACGTCTATCGCTACATCGTAGTATTTTTTTCATGCTTCTCATAATTAGTGTCATTTGAGGCCCTAAAATTGCATAAAGTGACTGGTCTATAAGTTACGGCGCTGCGTAAACCAGGCAATAAATCACTCATTCGACTGTTCAATTTTTCTTGTTTGCAATACTTAATCTATTATTGTACCGTCATTTTACTGTGTTGAATAAGAAAATAAAGGAACTAAATGATTGTGTCCATGCATTACTTGGGGGGGGGGGGGGGTCCTGCATTGCACTCGTTCAGATCTGGTAGCCTTAGGATATACCGATGTATGATAGAAATACCCCATATATACTCGGGTGTACCCATATATGCTCGAAATCACCCATATACTTGTATCAACTCGTATGGTTGAACTGAAAATGCATAATTAAATTTTAGAATTATTGTAATTAGCTTGAACTAGACGGTTTTAGCCAAACAGCTCATCGCTTTTTTGCTTAAGGCACGATCGCCCATTGTTTTTATTTATTTATTGTTTATTATTTATTTTTTCATTCATTTCATTCTGATCATAGTATGACGTGTTTTTTTTCGCCTGCATCACCGGTTCATGTCGGTTCTATAGTTCGAACCAAATTGCTTTATGGTCGCTTGTTCAACTGGTTATTCGATCGAGTACATACGGGAAAATTTCCATTTCTTGGAGGTGACAAAAGTATCCTCTGCAAATTTCATCGAAATTGGTTCAAGGGTGTGGTTGAAACCGTGTTTATGAGGAACTCGGACGAGTTTGCACCCGGATGCAGGTGCGGGAAAAATTCTCAAAAATTCACAAAATTTTCTTTTCCGATCTGACAACTATATTTCGGAGCTCAATATTCTATCTTCAAAATTGAGGAAGTTAGCGAACGCCGTTTCCACACCGGAAGTCGGATCGGGTCGACAATGAAATTTGCACATCTGTAGGGTGACAAAAGTATCCTCTGCAAATTTTATCGAAATTGGTTCAAGGGTGTGGCCGAAACCGTGTTTACAAGGAACTCGTACGAGTTTGCACCCGGATGCAGGTGCGGGAAAAATCCTCAAAAATTCACAAAATTTCCTTTTCCTATCTGAAAACTACATTTCGAAGCTCAATATTCTATCTTCAAAATTGACGAAGTTGGCGAATGCCATTTCCACACCGGAAGTCGGATCGGGTCGACAATGAAATTTGCACATCTGCAGGGTGATAAAAGTATCCTCTGCAAATTTCATCGAAATCGGTTCAAGGGTGTGGCTGAAACCGTGTTTACAAGGAACTCGTACGAGTTTGCACCCGGATGCAGGTGCGGGAAAAATCCTCAAAAATTCACAAAATTTTCTTTTCCTATCTGAAAACTACATTTCGAAGCTCAATATTCTATCTTCAAAATTGACAAAGTTAGCGAATGCCGTTTCCACACCGGAAGTCGGATCGGGTCGACAATGAAATTTGCACATCTGCAGGGTGATAAAAGTATCCTCTGCAAATTTCATCGAAATCGGTTCAAGGGTGTGGCTGAAACCGTGTTTACAAGGAACTCGAACGAGTTTGCACCCGGATGCAGGTGCGGGAAAAATCCTCAAAAATTCACAAAATTTTCTTTTCCTATCTGAAAACTACATTTCGAAGCTCAATATTCTATCTTCAAAATTGAGGAAGTTAGCGAACGCCGTTTCCACACCGGAAGTCGGATCGGGTCGACAATGAAATTTGCACATCTGCAGGGTGACAAAAGTATCCTCTGCAAATTTTATCGAAATTGGTTCAAGGGTGTGGCCGAAACCGTGTTTACAAGGAACTCGGACGAGTTTGCACCCGGATGCAGGTGCGGGAAAAATCCTCAAAAATTCACAAAATTTCTTTTTCCTATCTGAAAACTACATTTCGAAGCTCAATATTCTATCTTCAAAATTGACGAAGTTAGCGAATGCCATTTCCACACCGGAAGTCGGATCGGGTCGACAATGAAATTTGCACATCTGCAGGGTGATAAAAGTATCCTCTGCAAATTTCATCGAAATTGGTTCAAGGGTGTGGCTGAAACCGTGTTTACAAGAAATGGGGTGGTCACATACACCACTCTTGAAAATGTCAAAAAACGACTACCCAGGTGTCAAAACGTGCTTCCTATATGATTTCAGGAGTTTTATTCGATCCGACGTTTTTCGCGATATCGAATGTATAAGGCACTCCGTTTTCAACGATCGTGCCTAAAAATGATTTAAATTACATTTCCGAAATGTAATTAGCTCGAAAAATGGTTTCAATTACATTTTCGAAATGTAATTAGCTCGAAAAATGTTTTCAATTACATTTTTAATTTGTAATTAGAAATTTTTTATTTTCTAATTACAATTGTAATTTGTAATTACAAGATTTTTCGATACTAATTACAATTGTAATTTGTAATTAGAAAAATTTCAATTACTAATTACAATTGTAATTTGTAATTAGAAAAATTTCAATTACTAATTACAATTGTAATTTGTAATTAGAAAAATTTCAATTACTAATCACAGTTGTAATTTGTAATTTGAATGTAATTAATTACTGAAAGTAATTAATGCTGCCCAACACTGCTTCAAAATCGTTGGGTTTACAAGCATAAGCCAGGAATGGGAGACCAAGATGAGAAACACAAGGCGAGACTCGTAGTCAAGGGCTTCACACAGAGACCAGGAATTGACTATGGGAAAACATTCAGCCCCGTAGTGAAGTTTGGCTCCATTCGATCAATCTTAGCAAATAGCAGTTGCTACAGCGACGAAAATGCAATTGGCGCAGTTTGACGTCAAGACAGCGTTCCTGAACGGGAATGAGAAAGGTCTGTAAATTGGAGAAGGCCCTGTATGGTCTTAAGCAATCAGCTAGATGCTGGAATCAAAAATTTACACAATGCTTGAGAGATTTCAACCTAAAAGCAAGCGAGGCAGATCCATGCGTCTTTGTATCGGACGACGACGGGGAGAAACTCATTCTTGCGATATACATTGACGATGCCCGCACAAAAAAATATATATGTGAAATATATCGAAAAATATAACGACATATATGTGCGGCAAAATAAATATATTCGAAATATTTCCAATATAAATTGGTTATATTCTCAGGATATATTCGATGAAATATAAGTAAAATATATGCGGAAAATATAACCGATTTATATTCGAAATATATAGAGAATTTACGATATATTTCACATATATTTATTTTGCCGCACATATATATGGTATATTTGTGTTGTATATATTGAATATATTTCGCTATATATCTCACATACATATTTTTCCATGCGGGTGGCCTTGTCGCTTCAACCTGTGGAAGAAAAATAGATAAGCTCCTGGAGCATCTGGTAGCAGAAATCGAGATAACAGTAACCTCTTTGAATCTATTTATAGGTATGGAAATAAAACGTTCTCCGGATGGTTCACTGTTTGTTAGCCAAACCAGGTACGCAAAGAAGGTGATCGAGCGGTTCCGAACGTATCTGCGAAAAAAGCGCGCGATTTAGGAAAATGTGGTGTTTCGAGGTCGGGAATCCCTTTCGCAGCTAAACAAATGCGTGTAGGATGCAACAACAAATGTCGATTCCAGTGCAATACGAAAATAAATATGGCACAGCGACGGAATAGTACAGTAAATCTGTCACGGAAAAAGGGGTTTTGAGGAAAAAAATAACCGAGTCTATTTTATTTCACGAATCGTTAGTAGAGCATGTGAATAGTTGGAAACCAAGTTTTCGGGACCCCCCCTCCTTGGGGGTTTTTGTAAAACTCAAAAAGTTTTTGGATTCGATTTTCCGGGAGAACGGTGGGTCGTAGAGAAAAAATGTTTAAACTAAAATTGTAGAAGACTTTATAATCTACAAATCATCTCCCAGAGTCGCTGCGCTGCGACCAAAAATGCATGAAATAGAGGGGGCCAAAGTTGCCAGAAGTCAGTTTTTTCCTTTTTTCACCCCTAAAAAAAAATATTTTCAACGTTGACCAAATTGCAAAATTGTAGAGCAGAAAAAGACCTTCAAAAACTGACCGAAAGTTTTTTTTTTATACGACGCACCTTTTTCGAGATACGGCGCCTTGAATTTCTAATTTCGGATTATGTTCTTGAGGAGTACAGCGAATCTGTCTGTTTTTCAGTAAAACAAAACATCTGCAGCTATTTCATCTCATAAATCGTTACCGGGGCACTTGAATAGCCTGAAACCAAAAATTCCCCCCCCCCCCCCCCCCCCCCTTTTTTTTTTTGCATTTCAGTAAAACTCAAAAAAAAAAATTGGATTTGATTTTTTGTGAGAACAGTAGGTCGTAAAGAAAAACTTTTCAAATACAAAATGTACGTGACAGTATTATCGAGAAATTATCTCACTAAGTCGCTGCGCTGCGACCACAATTGCGCGAAATAGAGGGCGCCAAAGTTACCGAAAATCAATTTTTATCCTTTTTCACCCCGAAAAATAAATATTTTTACCGTCGGAATGATTTAAGAAATGTAGAGCAGGATAAAACGTACACCAGGAAATTATTGACATTGAATTATTGGCACACTTACTTGTAATGAAGTTTTTTTTTTCCATCAGCGAAGTGAGATCAGCACGATGAATCGACAGAATGATTGTTCTCGACAATTTTAAAATATATAGGGGAAATATTTATATAAAGGGGCGGTTCCACGTCAACTGTACCACTTCTGTCACTCATAGTCAGCGATTCTACAGAAATTTGGTGATTATGCTAGTTTGGTAGGGAAATAATTTCTCATCAAAAGATTTCGCGAAATTCGAAAAACTATAGGTTGCTTAATTCGAAGCTTTTTGATCGTCAATTCTTCAAAAATTCGTATCTTTGCAAACACTTATCGGATCAATTTCCATTCACGGCGTGACGTGGGAAAGTGTGCAATTAGAAGAAAAAAGACGTGATTTATGCGAATTAGGCAAATTCTATAGTTTTTCGAATTTCGCGAGATCCTTTGATCAGATGGTAGCATAATCACCAAATTTCGGTAGAATCGCTGACTATGAGTGACAGGAGTGGTACAGTTGACGTGGAACCGTCCAATAGGGTAATGATAGTTCGTAGACATTGGGATTAACAAATTTATTTTACAATGTACGTGCGGAATGATTTTCTTGTTTCAACGACGAATTTCAACGTAATTATTTTTTGGAAGACTTTCCGCGTTTCACTCTAGGTCTGAACTTTTTAGCCAGCGGTTGCTGAAGAGGGTCTTCTTCTTCAAACCGTTCTGTTGGCGTCCCCGCCGCCGACTCTTCTTCAACATTTGTAAGATTTTCTCCTGCTTCGTTTGCTGCCATAGAAGGCCATTTGAAAATTTGTGAGGGAGGTTCATCGATTTCTAATTCCTCCGTCTGAACCGCTGATACGTTGTTGCAATTCTCACCTCCACAGTACTTGCATGCGACTGAGCACACAAGACCGGCTTTTCTGCACGATTTGTAGCAATTGTGATGAACAACGATTAGGATGACTTCATTGTTAAGCAGTTCTTCGTGCTGGGTATCTTCTCGAATTTGGAAAATTGTAATTAATTTGCGCCGTGCCCTCGTCCCCACAGAATAATCTTCATCACTCACACTTTTTTTGCATATGAAACAAACGCTCATTTTCGGAGAGCAATAAATTAACGTTTTCACTTTGTAACTGCCGACTATTAACTACATTTGCAATAGTAGACCGCATTGACGCATCATTTTTTTTTTTTTTTTTTTTTTTTTTAACAAACAATATCAAATGTTTTAACAAACAAAAGGTCGTTAACTACACGTTAACGACCGGCGTTAGCTAACGACAAAAGATCGAAAATCGCTGCCCTGATATCGGAAATTGAAGGCGCTGAAAAAGGTGCGTCATACGAAAAAAAAACCTTTGGACAGTTTTTGAAGGTCTTTTTCTGCTCTGGAATTTTGCAATTTGACCAACGGTGAAATTTTTTTTTTATGGGTGAAAAAGGGAAAAAACTGACTTCTGGCAACTTTGGCGCCCTCTATTTCGTGCATTTTTGGTCGCAGCCGAGCGACTCCGGAAGATGATTTGTAGATTGTAAAGTTCTCTACAATTTTAGTTTGAAAATCTTTTCTCTACGACCCACCGTTCTCCCGGAAAATCGTATCCAAAAACTTTTTGAGTTTTACAAAAACCCCCAAGGAGGGGGGTCCCGAAAACTTGGTTTCCAGCTATTCACATGCTCCACTAACGATTCGTGAAATAAAATAGACTCGGTTAATTTTTTCCCGAGAAAATGACAGATTTACTGTACTAGAAGATTTTTTCTTCATTTTGGGCAATGGCAGATTATATCCGTCAATGGGACTATGTTGCACGACACGCGGTATCACGGGAACCATTAAACGTACGAGTTGCAGCTGAAAATAGAAAGCATATAAGAAACCATACTTACAAATATGTCCTGACGACTTCTACGAAGGAAGTGAAGGTTTGCAAGAAAATGTTTTTTGACACATTAGGTACGCAAATACATTATTCCGAATACGACAGTATAAATAAAATGCAAAGCAGGTTACTATAATTCTAAATCAATCCAAACATTTTTTTACCAATTCGTAGGCATCTCTCGTAATTGGCTGACTACTGTTCAAAACAAAAGGACAGCTGCTGGACAGGTTATATCAGCCGATAAGCGTGGAACTCATACGAATAAACCATCTGGAATAAGAGCTGCTATCACACAATCTGTGCATGATCATATTGAAACGTTTGATCGAGTTGAGTCACATTATACCCGACAGAGCACACGGAGAAAAAAAAACAGTAAGCTGTGCTGCGCAAGACATTAATCTAGTCAATATAGTATTTATAAGCATACATTTTCAATCTAACCTCACTTTTTACTGTCACGACAGCAATAGTTACTTCCATAGACATAGAGCATGGACTGCGCATTCCCTATACTGCCTGTGGTAACATCAAAAGTGAGAGAGAAGGGTAACACACGCGGCCAATCTCTGTCTCTTTCTAAGCATTTGACGTTGTTGGTTAGAAAGAAACAGATTTGGCCGCGTGTGTTACCCTTCTCTCTCTAGGGACTGAGCGATTTTCGGCCCGAATGCGCAGTCCATGCTCTATGTCTATGGTTACTTCCGTCACAGCAGTGAGTACTGTTAGAACTACAGTAGACTCTAGATATATGGCCGCTCGGTATATGGCCGCACGAGCGAATTCCCCTTCACACGTACTTGCACGCACACAAATAGCGCTCCCCCACCACAATTACGCACGCCGCTGCCGGTAAGCACGTCGCAGTGACACTAACCTATCGGCGCTCACTCTCACGCGCACTTGTAAGCGTTTATGCGAAAATCAAAACAAATGCAGGCCGCTAGAGGCGTGACGTTCGCACTGGACTGCTGCGTGGAGAGGGCTCTCCACTTATGGCCGTTTTCCTCTCCTACAGCCCCATACCGCGGCCATATATCTAGAGTCTACTGTATAGTGAAAACTGATTTGCACATCACGGCAAAAGCAAAATACTATATTGACTAGATTAATGCCCTGCGCAGCACAGCTTACTGTTTTTTTTTTCTCCGTGCAGTAGTCGGCTGTACTTAAACGAAGACCTTAATGTACAAAGAATGTACAGAAGATACGTTCAATGGATGGCTGATAAGAGAGATTCAAACGTTGCTTCGGCACATCATTATAGAGACACATTTGACGAATATAATTTAAGCTTTCACAAGCCAAAAAAAGACCACTGCGCAAATTGCAATCATTTCAAATTCCTTAACGCGGAACAAAAAAGAATTGGAGCGAGAAGCAAACGAAGAACATATTAAAAATAAAACAAGATCTCGGGAACTCATGAACGAAGATAAAAGCATTGCGGTGAATGACGAAACCATATGTACAGCTTGCTTTGACCTCCAAAAGGTACGTCTAGTTTATAGAGTTAGATACCTTACGAGTTGTCGAATTTATTGGTATGTGCAAATTACATCTTCACGAATATTCATCTGATAGGTTCTAGCTACTCCACGTTCGGAAACGTCAGTAATGTATTACAAGCGAAAACTTGGAATATACAACTTCACGGTGTTCAACATGGCGAAAAAAATGGGAACATGTTACATATGGAACGAAACTGTTGCCAAAAGAGGAGCCAATGAGATAAGCAGCTGCCTCTGGCAATTTATTTCTTTAAAATTCGAAACTGGAACGAAAGATTTTTGGTTCTACAGTGATAATTGTGGTGGGCAGAACCGGAATCAAATCCTGTACTGTATGTACTACATCAAAGCTGCCATTCAATTCAACATAAAAATCACCCATAGGTATATAAAACCAGTGTTGCGAGTCACTAATTACATTTGTAATGGAATTACTCATTTAATTACCCATTACTTTGGTAATGTGTAATTATATCGAGTTTAATTACACATTACAAAAGTAATGTGTAATTAAATAAAGTTTAATTACACATTACCAAAGTAATGTGTAATTAAATAAAGTTTAATTACACATTACCAAAGTAATGTGTAATTAAATAAAGTTTAATTACACATTACCAAAGTAATGTGTAATTAAATAAAGTTTAATTACACATTACCAAAGTAATGTGTAATTAAATAAAGTTTAATTACACATTACCAAAGTAATGTGTAATTAAATCGAGTTTAATTACACATTACCAAAGTAATGTGTAATTAAATCGAGTTTAATTACACATTACTTTGGTAATGTGTAATTAAATGAAGTTTCATTACACATTACTTTGGTAATGGGTAGTTAAATAAATTTTAATTACACATTACATTTATATATATCAATATATTAGACCGGTTCAAAAAAATCGACTATTCTTTTTTTTTCAATTTTCGCATTGAAATACTCTCGGAGGGGTGAAAAAAGATGCCTGTTAAAAGCGGAGCTCTTAATATTAAGATTTAGAGGTCGCTCATCGCGGATTTCTATGTTCCATTTAAATAGCATAGGAATTTTATTTTTTTTTTCTTCACAATTTCGTAGCTCACAAACCAATGAACAAATCCAAATGACTCTTACATATTTTGATAGGGGATTGAACACTCTAAAAAATGTATCTATCATTGTGGAAAAAAAATCACAAAAAAAAATAGTTTACTCAACTATAAATTGAACTTTGAGCTTGAATAACTTTGGAAGGAGTCAATTTATCAAAAAATGATAAGAGAAGCTATTTGTAGAGTGTTCAATTTCCTATGAAAATATGTGTGAGTCATTTGGATTTGTTCATTGGTTTGTGAGCTACAAAATTATAAAAAAAAAAAAAAAAAATTTCCTATGCTGTTCAAATGGAAAATAGAAATCCGCGATGAGCGACCTCTAAATCTTAATATTAAGAGCCCCGCTTTTAACAGGCATCTTTTTTCAGGCCCCCGAAAGTATTTCAATGCGAAAATTGAAAGAAAAAGAATAGTCGATTTTTTTGAACCGGTCTACAATATATATATATATATATATATATACAGGGTGTCCCATTTTAAAGTATGCATTACGTTTTCAGCCGACCTAACGTTTTAATTGGAAAATGTCTTCTACAAAAGTTGTCCGGTTCAGAGGGGGACACATGAAGATTTTTTTGTTTTTGGTCCAGCATCATAATTGGTGATGCTGTGGAGGATGGACCAGTTTTTTTAAATGGAATCATACATTTTTGTTGCAACTAAAATATTCTTCATTCAAAAATTTACAATGTTCTCAGGAAACTTTTTTTTCTAAAATGAATATTCCGTGAGATAGAACAAAAAACAAATACCACCATCATAACAGAAAAACATCTCTGTGATATGTGTGATATGTCGGAGCATCAGTGGGGTGACTACAAATGTTCAAAAATACCACCATCAAGAGCAAGATACGCTCTCACTCGCTTTTCAAAGCTTTGCGCCGTTTTCAAAAAGATTGCCCAGAGCTTCGAAAAGCGAGTGAGAGCGTATCTTGCTCTTGATGGTGGTATTTTTGAACATCTGTAGTCACCCCACTGATGCTCCGACATATCACACATATCACAGAGATGTTTTTCTGTTATGATGGTGGTATTTGTTTTTTATTCCATCTCACGGAATATTCATTTTAGAAAAAAAAGTTTCCTGAGAACATTATACATTTTTGAATGAAGAATATTTTAGTTGCAACAAAAATGTATGATTCCATTTAAAAAAACTGGTCCATCCTCCACAGCATCACCAATTATGATGCTGGACCAAAAACAAAAAAATCTTCATGTGTGCCCCTCTGAACCGGACAACTTTTGTAGGAGACATTTTCCAATTAAAACGTTAGGTCGGCTGAAAACGTAATGCATACTTTAAAATGGGACACCCTGTATATATATATATATATATATATATATATATATATATCAATATATATATATATATATATATATATCAATATATATATTGATATACAGGGTGGTCCATTTTAATCGATGCAGGCGAATATCTCGAAAACTAACAATTATAAAAGAAAAAGTTTTATACAAAACTTGGAGGGTTTCGAGGGGGAAAGATAATGCTGATATGTGTTGACTTGTGGATTTCGCCAATTCCGAGATTTCGCAAGCAACTTCGGATTTTAGATAGGGAATACATGTTTTGGTTGAGGGCATCTGATAGCGCGATCAAAGACTCATTCAACCACGCAAGCAAAAAAAATTGGAAAAAAAAAATTTTGCAAAAAAAAATTGGAAAAAAAATATTGCAAAAAAAAATTTCGCGAATTTTTTTTTTTCTCTTGCAAAAGATTGTGCTTTTTTGTCCCTAGCTTTCGAACACATTCATTGTTCATCACTTTGCGTTATTGATCTACGATTTTTTTTTCAATAATCTGGTACATTCAATCTTTCCAATTTCAAAATTGGCGAGAAAAATTTTGAGCTAGAGTGATGAACAATGAATGTGTTCGAAAGCTAGGGACAAAAAAGCAATCTTTTGCAAAAAAAAAAAAAAAAATTCGCGAATTTTTTTATTCCAATTTTTTTTTGCAAAATTTTTTTTTCCAATTTTTTTTGCTTGCGTGTTTGAATGAGTCTTTCATCGCACTATCAGATGCCCCAAACCAAAACATGTGTTCCCTATCTAAAATCCGAAGTTGCTTGCGAAATCTCGGAATTGGCGAAGTCCACAAGTCAACACATATCAGCATTATCTTTCCCCCTCGAAACCCTTCAAGTTTTGTATAAAACTTTTTCTTTTATAATTGTTAGTTTTCGAGATATTCGCCTGCATCGATTAAAATGGACCACCCTGTATATATATATATATATATATCAATGTAATGTGTAATTAAATAAAGTTTAATTACACATTACTAAAGTAATGTGTAATTAAACTCGATTTAATTACACATTACTTTGGTAATGTGTAATTAAACTTTATTTAATTACACATTACTTTAGTAATGTGTAATTAAACTTCATTTAATTACACATTACTTTAGTAATATGTAATTAAACTTCATTTAATTACACATTACCAAAGTAATGTGTAATTAAACTCGATTTAATTACACATTATCAAAGTAATGTGTAATTAAACTCGATTTAATTACACATTATCAAAGTAATGTGTAATTAAACTCGATTTAATTACACATTACCAAAGTAATGTGTAATTAAATAAAAATTCAATTACACATTACGAAAGTAATGAGTAATTAAAAAAAATTTAATTACAATTTTCACAACACTGTATAAAACCATGAAGCTCATACTTAGAATATGTTTAGCCGTTTAATTATTAGCTTCATGAGCATTGAAATAAAATTCAACATTAGCTGTAATTACAAAGCTGTAATAGGTCACCAATATTCTTCTTGGTTCAATGCTAAATTTGTTTGTGAATCTTAAAATGAAATACAGTTTGCGTAAAGAAGTCTTCTTCCCAACGCATCGTCGACTGATTGGACAAATGAAAGAAATGAACTATTTCTTATTGAATCATAAATACTTGTTATTGCAGATATTTGGAAACGGGTCACACGCAAAATCCCGGTGACTCGATGCATGCTCTCATAGAGCGAGAATGCAAGAACCGTTCCATCTACACCCAAACTCAATGGTGTGATATAATAAAGGAAGCAAAAGTTAATGGAGCACCGTACGAGATTCACGAGATCAAGCAGGAGCTAGTTTTCAATTTTTCAACGTTTGCGGAAAAAAATAAGTGGTCTAAAATAAAAATTTCAAAATTGCGTGAAATAAATATAGATCCGACAGGAAACATTAAATACAAATATGGATACGACGAAGATCGGCAACACTTCAGTTGGTCAATTTTTCAGGAAGTTATGAATTTTTGAAAATAAAATAAAAAAATTCATATTCCAAAAATACACGAACGAAAAAAATCGTAAAAAATCGTAAAAGTTCATCTCATTGGGTGTAATCACCCATAAAAATTCGGATGGAATCAAAAATTCGAATTATTATTTCCGTACGTTTTGACGGAGAATGCCCCTTATATAAAATATAAAATAAAAAAGTAAATAAAATATGAATAAAAATATATAAATATACCCAATATTAAAAGAATATCAGTTATATTATCAGTCATTATTTAATATGTAAATGTATATGGGGAATTCCACGTGAACTCGACCAATGTTTTTCCCTCACCATTTTTGATTCGCTTCACGATTTTTTATACGATTCTACGATCTCGAAAATTTGCTGAATTTTTTCAGATTTTTCCCTTCAACCGTTAATTTTCAATGATTATTCAAACCCATTTTGAAAACGGCATTTTTTAAAAATCTCGAAAAATTCTCAAAAATGTTATTTTTTATTTCGATCATTTTGACACCCCTCCCATGATGGGATCATTATTCCTTCTTTTTTTTCAGCACTTTTAACTTTTTGAACAAACGAAACACCATGTTCCAACGTTTCGAAAATTCTTGAAAAATTACCAAAAATTCTGTGTTTAATTCTGAATGTTTTCGCGTGAGACCCACGATGACGGACGAAAAATACTTTTTTTTCGAATTTTTTTTTTTTTTTTTCGTCATCGTGGGTCTCACGCGTAAACATTTAGAATTGAACACAGAATTTTTGGTAATTTTTCAAGAATTTTCGAAACGTTGGAACATGGTGTTTCGTTTGTTCAAAATGTTAAAAGTGCTGAAAAAAAAGAAGGAATAATGATCCCATCATGGGAGGGGTGACAAAATGATCGAAATAAAAAATAACATTATTGAGAATTTTTCGAGATTTTTAAAAAATGCCGTTTTCAAAATGGGTTTGAATAATCATTGAAAATTAACGGTTGGAGGGAAAAATCTGAAAAAATTTAGCAGTGCTTTTTCGAGATCGTAGAATTGTATAAAAAATCGTGAAGCGAATCAAAAATGGTGAGGGAGAACATTGGTCGAGTTCACGTGGAATTCCCCATATGTAATATGTTATATCAAATAAGAAATACAATTTTCATAACTTCGAGCTTAAAAAAAAAAAAAAATTGAAATATTATTATTAATATTAATATTAATATTAGATTAGTAATCAGCGTCGAGTTTGAAATTTTATACGACGGTAGTGATACCAACTTAAATTGCGGTGACAAATTTTCAACCTTGAGATATATGGGTCTTCGAGCAAATTCTGAGATATGGGTATTTCTTCAGAAATGATGATTCTTGAGATCGGGGAATTCTCACAATATAAATTTGCCCACTGAACCAACTTGGACAAGTTTTTGGGGTACTTTTGGGTACTCAAAAGTGTTCAAGGAGTAATTGCGCTACAGACTCAGAGGATCAGGAACTATACAACTTTATGACCTTCAAGATTTCTGCATCTACAAAAATGAACTTTGGCGAGCTGCAGCTTCCAAACGATCCATCCGAGAGCAAAATTTTACTGAGATTTTTTATTCGTCATTCAATTATCTAGTGGCGGTATTTTTTTTTTTTTTTTTTTTAAGATCGACGCAAACCCCGATTTATCATCGATTAGTCCTTTGGCACTACGTAACTCCGGAACGATCCATCCGAGAGCAAAATTTTACTAAGATTTTTTCTTCGTCATTCAATTATCTAGTGGCCGTATTTTTATTTATTTATTTATTTTTATTTTTATTTTCATTTTTTTGTTTATTTTTTTTTTTTTCGCCATCTGATACGAGAAGAAAGAAACGAAAGTTGAAAATACTCATAGAAAACACTAATATTGTGTTACTAATACCGTGAGGACGTAAGCGCAAAAAATTCGATTTTAGTGCCAGAAGGTCGTATAATTTTTTTTTTTTTTTTGGATTCGCTTTGGAATGAACAATAACGTATAGACCAATTGACATTGGAAAAATCGAAAATTGAAAGCAGAGGTCGTACGTGCGAGTACATACGACCTGGTGGCTTTAATTTTATGGGAAAATCAGAAAAATTGAAGCCAGGAGGTCGCATCTAACCTTTTTTATTTTTCTCACGGATTCGCCACGAAATCGATGGAAGCACGTAGATCTATTGAGATTCCTCGAAAAAACCATTTTCGGCGGATACGACCTTCTGACTTTAGTTTGACGAAAAAATCACGTAAGCTATAACAAAGGTCATATCGCGTAAATCCGCTGAAATTTGAGATTTTTTTTTTTTTCAATTAGAGAGAAAAAAAATCAAGAAAATTGTTTTTTTGTTGGGAATTTCAATGGAAATACGTGTTTCCGTGAACTCCCAGACGATTCCGGAAGAAAAAATAGCGGATATGATATAATTTAATATATTATAATATAATATCCACGGTAGGGGAGAGTGGGGTAATTACGAACACCTAAGGGAAATGTCAAATAATTCGGAATGGTTTATAGCTAACATATTTTTTATTGCTTAGATTGGCAGTCGGGTTATCTGTCTACTTATAACTGTAATGAACTGTATTAGAATTTGACATAATTAGACTCTGTTAACAAAACAGCAAAACGCTGCGTGTGGGGTAATCCCGACTACCGTGGGGTAATTGCGAACAGCACTTGGGGTAGCCCGGACGACTAGACTTTAGGTAAATCCAATAATAAATAGGGGTAAAACATCAAAACTCAACCGAGTACCTGCAGATAATCAGTATTCTAACAACACATGGTGAGAAAACATCAGCTCGGATCAGCACGGGGTAATTGCGAACCTGTTATTACGCCATTCGCGATTACCCCAAACGATCAAATCGATAGAAAGTAACATTGCAAAGAAACACGGCCTCACATTCTGAACTTGAGGTTGGGCAATGATATCGGCATGGAATGTACTTCCTGAAGCTAAATATTCAACACTGTATTACATGAAACCAGGTCATTTCATCGATTTGAACACCTAAGAATAATTACATCAAATTCATTGAAATGTTTTCTCGGTTATTACCTCGAAGAGCTTGCGAGTTTTTTTACATTTGACGGGGCGTCAACACTGCAATTCGAGACAGCTCTCCATATGCACCGGCTTGCGTAGATTGGGGAAAGGAAACATAGAGAAATGACGCTGTTCGGCTTTACCCGCCGTTCGCCATTACCCGACTCTCCCCTATTGACAGCCACGGTATTGACAATTACTCTTCACACCAACGAGGCACTGATTTGTTTCTGAGTTGAATATTTAGCAAAGGAAGGTTATTTTGGCCTGGCGAAAGGAAGAATCTCCGACCACAGTTGCTCCGAAATCGTTACTAATGCGACCAGGAAATGTGACCACGGTATTGACATGTAATTTCGTGACATACGTATTCAACCTGTTTTCGAGTACTTACGTATGAACAAATCGCCCTGAGACCGGCCGCCACGAGTATAAATGTTCGAGTAGATGTCTCCCTGACAAAACACAACCACTGAGACCATATTGTATCACCCTTAGCAGCGCCCCAGCGGTTTAATTAAAATTTATAGAAAAGAAGAAAAATCTGGGGACACCATTTTAAGTCAGCTTATGCACTTAGAATTATCATTGAGTGACCAAATATATGCGAAAAAGTTATTTTCAGATCATGTTCTTTTATTTCAATTTTGATCATTACTCTTCTCCTATCACTTCGAGTAGAAGTAACCAATCGAAAGTTCAATTCCGGGTTGAGGACATGCCACGGTATTGACATTGAGCACCTATTTTTCACTGTTCCGAACCAATGAGTGATTTTTTTCCATATTTTTTTCTTCCAACATCTGAGAACTACCACGACTTAGGAATTCCCCACCTATTCGCCCACGTCCCGACGATTTTGGAGTGAAAAAACCGGGAAAACTGAAAAAATCATCATTTCTGAAGAAACACCCATATACGGTTTTTCGAGCAAATTTTGAGATATGGGCATATCTCTAGAACTTTTCATTTTGGTGATGGAGCATAGTTCCATAAGCAGTGCCGGCGTTATGGCGGGGCGAGCCGGGCAACCGCCCAGGGCGCCAAATTTTCAGGGGCGCTGCTGCCTGCTCGGTGTTCCCAATATAAAAAAAACATGCGCATGACAATACAAAAGAATACGAAAAATCAAACTAAAAAAAGGTACAAAACAAAAAACAAAGGAGCTACAAAACTTTCCACGTCCACGTCGTTGGCTCTGGGTAAAGCTAAAGGAAAGTTCCTAGAGTTTAGAATTTTCATAGTCATATGCGCTTATTCATCTATGCTCATTTAGTTCCCAGAACGTCCGTGAGATGTCGCCACGCGCTCGTTCCCAGCTTCGCAGTCAGAGATGATTGGACTACAGGTCGAGTCGCGTGGTACCAGGTGTATCAACGTAGTAGCGGTGGTGAAAAGAGAAGCTAGAAACGTAGCGCGTGGCGATATCTCACGGACATTCTGGGCTAATTGTTATTATATTAGCGGCCCATAGCGGCCATTGCCGCGATCAGCCGTGGACAATCGCGCAAATTACCACAAAATCTCGGAATACATTTTGCCCCTTCATCGTTGTCAAAACAAAGGTGTTATTGGATGGTTATGTTCGGAATTCCATTATAGAATCGGGCTACAGAGGCCGATTTTGCATTTTTGATACGTAGTACAGTGGGACAGAATCCCAAAAAGCTGGCCAAAACTTCGAAAACCAAGGTTTTATTTCAGGTTTCTTTTGTTGCGGAATGTGAAATAGGGGTATCGAGGGTCCCCAAACAACCGTTCTCTAGGCTCAGGTGTATTTCTTGTGCCTGCAGGATCGGTTCGAATGTGACCGTTACACGAGTCTCATCGAACTACCGGGTTTGACGCGCACCATACGCCACAGAAAAACCACGATATAACCGTGAAAAATAGTGTGATTGGAAAAGTGTGAGATGGATACTCTTCGTGAAGGTATGTAGAATGAAATACAATTTACATTGTTATTATAAAAAAAGTTATTCATTATGAATTGAGCGTGTCTTTTTGGGAAAACGCAAACGACAAGTAAACTTTCAGGCAGACATAACTTTATCGCTCGTCCTCGCTCGTTCATTAGATTTTTTTTTTTTATTGGATTGCTTATCTCCCAACGAAAAGAAAACGTGGTCGACGAACTTGCGCATTTTTGCGCGAACGGAGATATGATTTTTTTTCTGAAGCCGTGCAAATTTCGACGTGGTATTTTGGTATAAGGGGGTTTTCGGGGTCGCTGATTTACATATTATTTCTGAACTTCTTTCATTTCTAGTTATTCGTTGAGGATGAATAAACATATGTCTTCAATAAATTATTGTGTACATTGAATACAACATAGTATAATATGTCACAATATAGTAGTGTCACCTAGTATAGTGAGATCTTTTATTTTCGCTCGCTGTTTATTCTATTCACGGGCTAGTTTCGGCTCCGAGGAATGTAATCCCATATTATTCACTGATTTCAGGAACTGCAGACATGAGAGAAACACAGCAATTGACAAGGAAAGAGATATTCCGCATAATTAAGAATACTATTATGCTTCTCAAACTGTGGACGATGCAGCTCTCATTCTTGAAGCGCATGTCTCGTGCCAATTGGGCACAATGACACGGACACTGAAGACGACACTGACGTGTCCACTATACATATACCGATAGTGAATCTAATGACAGTGAATGTGACAGATTAATCCAATGTAGTGTCACTTTTGGCGAGTATCTTGAACCCGAAAGTTAAGAGATACACGCAGTTATTGCGAGTTCTTTACCCATAAAAAAAGGGATTTAAATTATCAAAATTAATAGGGCTTTTCTTTGAGGTCATAGGTAGGGAAAAGGATGGGTTAGCCACCAAAAGCCACCTATGCAACCTAGTGATTTTACATTAACTCAGGACTCGGGTAGATTACTCCACCAAAGCCTGTTCCCTTCGGACTCGGGTAGAACCAAAGCCGATCCTTCTCCTATTTGAACAGAGCCGGGAAGTGAATCCAAGCCTGCTTTCCTAAACACAAAACCTATTCTTTACTCGGATCCGGGAACCTCGCGATTCCAAGACCGCGTCTCAGACTCGGAATCGTATTTCCTTGGCCCTCGGACGCGGGGAGTTAATCCAACGCCGTTCGCTCTAGGATTGATTCAAAGCTGGTCCCTATTGGCTTATTCAGGGATTGAATTTGATGGGTTAGGAGTCAGTGCTGAAATATCCGACAAAGTTCAAATTAGATAATATTATTGTGTCCAATTGTTTCTAATAAACTAATTTTACATCGATTTTCTTAATCTATTTCTATCCTATTTGTATGACTCTACGTCGCGTTTGTTTGTATTCGTGTCGTTTGAGGTTATCGTTCTATTAGTATAATTTATTTTAATATTTTAGGCTATGCGGATTTATGCTTAAATATTTTGATTCTATTTCATTTCTATTTAATTGCTCTCCTTTTCTCTTTGATTATATTTTATGATGTGACCAATGATGCTATATCTAAAGGTACCGTATTTGATTCTACTTTCAAGATTTTATGTTAGTCATTTAGTTCTAGACGATCTAAAGCTATTTAAGTGAATTTAACCATGATATGAGTCGCACCGGTGCTCTACCTGACTACGCTAACGAGTGATTGCGTGAGCTGTTTATATACTCTCTATCCCCACTTCTTAGCGTGACGTCAGACACTTGGTCGAACGTAGAGGATTAGTGTAATCCTTTCCTTTGTTCGGTGTTTGGCGATATTCGATGTGCAATATATCTGAGTATGTTACAGTAGATGTAGTGTACAAATTAAAAAAATTTCATTTTTTTTTCTAATTTTCATGTTTAATTCATTTGTACCTAGTTCCCGCCGGAATCTTTCTGATTCTTATACATTGCCGATGCAACTACGATTAAAATATTTTGTTTATTTGAAAACAAACATCTTATTCGTAATGAGCGCAATGTAAAACCCCCAGATACGAAATTTCTCAGAAGAATAAGAATTTTATAAGATACTCGGTCGCCATATTGGATCCGCCATTTTTTTTTTGCCAAAACTGATATTGGATTCGTTATCAGCGACCCCGAGAACCCCGAGTAGAAAATTTCAAAGCCGTTAGACAACGTTTTGAGGTTTTGGCCAGCTTTTTGGGATTCTGTCCCACTGTGCGTAGGCTGTGATATAAGTCGAAATAAACGGCACGCCCACATTTTTCGATAAAAACCAAAAAAAAAAACCCGATTTCTTCCGATCAAACATACCAGTTCGAACTCATTACTCGTCAAACATCGGCTGCCAAAAGGGCAAGTCGATTGATAGCCCCGTTTCCGAGATATTCGAGAGAATAGACAGGCTGGTAAAAATCAAGTAGACCCCCCCCCCCCCCCCCCCCTTAACTGGGCGTCACACTTAAATCTTGCCCGGGGCGCCAGTGTTGCTAACGCCGGCGCTGTCCATAAGCATATGGTAACAAATGCTTTACTTGAAGCGCATTTTTCACAAGAAAATATATTCTTTGACGGGTAACTATAGTATTTCAGCCGATTCGAACCATTACCCGTCCGTTGTAACTCCAAAATCACCTTAAATACCAGTTAGTCAATGTGATGATTTACAATTTTGTTTTTTCTTCAAAGCTGTATTTCCTTTACCGATCTTTTTAGGAAGCTGCATTTTTTTTCTAATAATCTCAAATACGTTAGTATTACAAAAATATAGTGTAGAAAGGTGTGCCGCTCATGGGAGAGGTGGAAAAAATTGTCAAAATAGTGACAGTGAATTATTAAAATTTATCTAAAATTTACTTTTTTTCCAAGTAACTTTTTTTACCGTTCGGTTTTGGAAAACAGTCAAAAAGTACCATATTCTACTTAATGTGCTCTATAAAATGGTACCAAAATGGACTGTGTGCCTCTAATAGAAACAGAGTTATGAGTATTAGAAATTTAGTATCTGAAAAAAAACTCGAGAGAAAAAATCACTTTTTTAGCTGGCACACTTATTTATCAATAAGTAGACGTTTTTTTATACTAGAAAACTGTTAATCTACACTTGTATAATATGTCGGTAAATCGGTAAGTGTGTAAGTAACTTTTACATTAGCGCAAAAGGCCATTTTCATTCTGTAAAATAAATATACTTTCGGGAAGCAACCTAAAACCCGTCTCCATGGCCTTCTAGAGGGGAGTGTCCGGACTGAAAAACACACTGACGTTTTTCAATTTAATGAAAGACAAAGTAAACATCGTAAACTAACCAAAAAAAGTAAAGGGTAGAACGACGGAAAATGGTGTAGTCCAGCGGGTTAAGTAAAATATAGGAGCAGGTTAATAGTAATAGTATTTATACAACGATGGATCTTGACAGAGAAAAAAAAAATCAAATAAAGCGTTTGAAAATTCAAAAAAAAAAAAGAAAACAACAAAAAGCAAAACAGGAAAAAGAGATTGAACGGTTCATAACGAAAAATGAATTCGCAACCCTGGTTAAAATGCCGTATAGGATTTTATAGGAACGTATAGAATTTCGTATAGGATTCAGTATTTATGTCCGACAACAGTTCATGGGGTTCTATCCGCATCCTATCGCATCGACAAAATATACTCGGGCCGCTGGAGGACCTATCCGGATTATGTTCGGGACCGAAAACCCAAGCTCGGTGATGTATACGATTCTATACGGTCAGCGTTCGTCATCAAAATCGCGTCTGAAATATTTTACAGTACGTCACGGGGCTTTACCCGTCCCTATGTGGCTTCGATCGCGCATTTTCTAACATCAGAGTCCCACGCGGCGCTCTGTCGGTCCCTATCAGGAATATATTCTGGACCGAAAACCCAAGCTCAGTGATGTATTCGGCTCTATCCGGTCAGCGTTCGTCATTAAAATCGCGTCTGAAATATTTTACAGTACGTCACGGGGCTTTACCCGTCCCTATCTGGCTTCGATCGCGCATTTTCTAACATCAGAGTCCCACGCGGCGCTCTGTCCGTCTCTATCCGGATTATGTTCGGGACCGAAAACTCAAGCTCGGTGATGTATACGATTCTATACGGTCAGCGTTCATCATCAAAATCGCGTCTGAAATATTTTACAGTACGTCACGGGGCTTTACCCGTCCCTATGTGGCTTCGATCGCGCATTTTCTAACATCACCCTGGTTAAAATGCCGTATAGGATTTTATAGGAACGTATAGAATTTCGTATAGGATTCAGTATTTATGTCCGACAACAGTTCATGGGGTTCTATCCGCATCCTATCGCATCGACAAAATGTACTCGGGCCGCTGGAGGACCTATCCGGATTATGTTCGGGCCCAAAAACCTAAGCTCGGTGGTGTAAACGATTCTATACGGTCAGCGTTCGTCATCAAAATCGCGTCTCAAATATTTTAAAGTCCGTCGCGGGGCTACACCCGTCCCTATCTGATTCCGATCGCGCATTTTATAATATCAGAGTCCCACGCGGCGCTCAGTCCGTCCCTATCAGGAATATATTCGGGACCGAAAACTTGAGCTCAGTGATGTATACGATTCTATACGGTCAGCGTTCGTCATCAAAATCGTGTCTGAAATATTTTAAAGTACGTCGCGGGGCTCCGCCCGTTCCTATCCGGTTTCGATCTTGCACTCGATGAGATCAACATAAACATTCAAAGTCCGATGCAGGGCTCTATCTGTCCCCGTCGGGCTTCAATGCTGCGCATTGCAAGGTGATAGAAATATTTGCTGTTCGTGTCATTATTTCTAAGTCCTAATCGGGGGCTCTGTCCGTACCTATCCGGTTTCTATGTAATTTACATTACTTCAATATTTTCTCGTAAGGCGGCGACCACCGCTTTCGATATTCTCGCGAGTGCCACTTATAGGAGTTGGTGAGTATATATAGAGGCTGAAAATGTCATCTAATATAAGCGTCGCCTAATTCCTGTATTGGTTATGTGCTATCAGTATGTATGATGTCAATATATGGGCTCCTCCTAAAGCGCTGATTGTTTGAAAAAAAGAAAAGTTAAAAAAAAAAAAAAAAAAAAAAAAAAAAAGACTGCGATGCCATGCTATGTTAATTGATGTAATTTTTGTACGTTCCGGATAGGACCTTAATCCGAGCATACTTTTATGTGCGCATACATTACGGATTCAACCGAATACGCTCCGCATAGAACCGCATACGCAGGGGGCATCCTACACTCCGTATAAAACCGTATAAGAGGCGCACCGATATTTTTAAAAATCGCGGTTCCGTCACGTATAGATCCGGATAGGAACATCGATGGGGCGTCCGAATAGAATGGTATAGAACCGTAAGGAATCGGGATTCAAAATACGACACTTTGCTGGTTCGGGCCGTATAGAATTTAAACTCTGGATTCTTATCCGGCATTTTGACCAGGGTTAAAAATCGCGGTTCGGGCACGCATAGATCCGGATAGGGACATCGATGGGGCGTCCGAATAGAATGGCATAAAACCGTAAGGAATCGGCATTCAAAATACGACACTTTGCCGTATCGGGCCGTATAGAATTTGGACTCCGGATTCTTATCCGGCATTTTATGCAGGGAAGGAATGCTCGTATTACAGCGACTGCAAATATTCTGAGTTCAAAGTGTGATGATACTGATAAAGAAGAGCATGCTACACAAAATGACTCATTTCCCGACGGAAGTGATTTCAATGATACAGGTATTTGTGATGACTCTCATAATTCTGATATTCACGCGAATATTGATAAAAATCATGAAATCACACAAAAATCAACTTATGATAACATCGAAATTATTGGCATTGAGAATATTTTTGAAAATTCAACGAACCATTTTGTCGTCAACGCTCACTCAAGTGATAATTCCGATGCGACAAGTAATTCATCTAAATTAAATAAACTAGCTCGCAGTTTACAATATACAAAGAACAGAGAAACCAGATTACGTGTAGAAATTGGAAAGTTAAAATCAACCATAGAAGATAAAAACAGAACAATCAAATTTTGGCAAAATAAATGTTATCGGTTGATGAAATAATAAATAAAGATCCTGATAATATTTCGAATAATGTTAAAAAATTAGAAAGTAAAGGGAAAAAAGCTGTTAGACAGCGATTAATTTACTGCGAAGTATTACAAAGACAATTAACCCAGCGAAAAAAAGAATTGAAAGGAGAACAGTGCAAATCATCTTTTGCCAGGACAGTGTCAGGTAAAATTGTAAAAAAATATAAGCTCATGAAAACAAACTCAGTGTTGACTAGCGTATACTTGCAGCGCAAGCATCTGAATCGTGATAAGCCGTCTTTTAGTCGAGAAAACAATAAGCTTGATAAACGTATGGCAATATCAAAAAGAAAAGTAATAGAGTTTTTAGAAAGAGATGACAACAGTTCCATGGCTCCGGGTTCTAAAGATGTCATCACTAAGCATGGTGTTACTATGAGAAAAAGATTTGTATCAGACACATTCACCAATTTGTATAAAAAATATTGTCAAGAAGGACTATTTAAAATTTCAAAAGCAACTTTTTTTCGATTATTGCCTTTCTGGATTGTTAGTAAACAGTAGGGATGTGCCGGATATCCGGTAAGTATCCGGTATCCGGCCTATCCGGCCTGTTTTTTACTATCCGGCCGGATAACCGGATAGCACTGCTATCCGGCCGGATAACCGGATAGCAATAATCTTCAATGTACTGCCCAGAAGATAATTGTACTATTAGTAAAGATGAAAGAAATGGAAAAAAAAATTAAAGTGGTCAAATCTAAAATAAGCAGGAAATTCAAATTCTTAGTTCAAAGTGTTTAGTGTTTGATGGAAGCCCAACATTAGGCGATTTTTTTGTGCCGGATACCGGATATCCGGCCGGATATTGCCTGACCGGATATCCGGTATCCGGCAAATGAATTCGGCCAGATATCCGGTATCCGGTTATCCGGCCAAATCTATATCCGGCACATCCCTAGTAAACAGACAACAGATCGCGATACTTGCCTGTGTAAAGAGCATGCTAATTTCGATTTTTTCGTTAAAAAACTTGCCAAGCTAAAGTATTTACCTTCTAGTAATACAAAAACCGTGCTTGAACATTTTAAATGTGACATCAAAAATAAAAGTTGTATGTATAACGAATGTATCAAGTGCAAAACGGATTTCGTTATTACCGATGATAGTAATGATCAGTCACATTACTTTCAATGGGCTACGTCAAAAGAAAGTAGAGAAGGGAAAGGAGAAAAAATTTTCAACGTGACCATCACTTCGAAGAAAAAAATGGAATGTAAAGTAACAGAAGTGATTCACCAATTTAATTTGACCGTACCTGATTTCTTGAAACATTCGTATAATACTTGGCATCAATATATACGGCAGTACAAGACATTGAATATTACTTACCATTGAATCAAGTTAAGCTAGTAATTGATTTTTCTCAAAACTATATTTGTAAATATGCCTCTGAAGTTCAGAGTGTGCATTTTAGAGCCTCAAAATCATAGATAACTTTGCATTCAGGCGTTTTCTGCTATAGGGACAAGAGTAATGAGAAAATTAAATGTATTTCTTTTTGCACTGTGTCAGAGTGTTTGAGACATGACGCGCCTGCAATTTAGGCTCATATTCAACCTGTACTTTCGCTGATTTTAAAAACTGTTCCACAAATGAATACTCTTCATTTTCAAAGTGATGGGCCTTCTACCCAATACAAAAACAAAACAAATTTCCAGCTCTTTCAACAACACTGTAAAAAACTAGGACTTGAAAGTGCTTCTTGGAACTTTACAACGCCTGGGCATGGTAAAAGCAAAGCTGATGGTGCAGGTGGTACCGCTAAAACATTATGCGATCGAGCTGTGCATGCTGGCCGAGACGCAGTTTCCGTCAATGACATAATTGAGATTGTAGGTAAATCCTCAAAAATGCACGTTTTCCATGTAACTCAAGCAGATATTGAACAGATTGATAAGCTAGTGCGACCTCACATTAAATCAGCACCTAAGTCTCAGCAAATTTTTCAAATTTTATGGATCAAAAATAAATGTGATTTTTTGTTCCTAAATTATCTTTCTTGCACTAATCCGTCATGTATGATTAATCCACCCTGTGAACACTTTTCTTTAATTTCTGATGGCTGGTCTTTGAAACCTATAGAAAGATCAAACACGAAGAGTAAGAAAATAAAAGAAGGAACCGTTGCTGAAATTGTAAAGTCAATCCCGAAAAACCGAAAGTTACAAAAGAGAAATGACGTTAAAAAAACAACTGCTGCAAATGTTCGAAAGTCTAAACCAAAGGAAAGAAATGTAAAAGACAAAAAGATTTCTTTAGGAAAGAAGAGATGAGTTGTAACATCATCAAATTCGGTAAACGCGAAAGTAATACGACGACGACGTTCAATTTGTGTTACAAGAACAAAAAATTGTCAATTTTCATAGGGTTAATATAATTTATAATTTTTGTATGTTCCACGTTAAATTTATGTTATTGAGTTTGTGCCAATGCTTTTGCCAATGACTAATTTATGAAAAATGAATAATTTGTATATGGTTACTGAATTATTATTTTTTCTAATTACATCAGCCTTTAAAAGCTGATTCACTAGTTCAATTTATGTAAAAATCTTTTTAAAGGTACAAATATACAGGGTGTTTTTTTTTTTTTTTTTTTCAATCACCCCAGGCTGAAAAGTACACCATTGCTTTAAAAAAAAACCAAGTTGACCTTCACTGCAGCTCAGCGCCTGCACCTACAGAAGATATTATTGCACCATATATATTCTTTCCCCCTCGATATGCCATAAGTTTTGTCTGGGGTATTTTCCCGTATCTTGCTCAGTTTCGCTGATATCAGCCTGGGGCGATTACCAAAAAACACCCTGTATATATATATATATATATATATATATATATATATATATATATATATATATGTATATAATTATTGCCAAGAAACACCCTGTAATTATATATATAATTAGTGTCCTAATATTATTAAATTTTTGCTGGTTAAATCAATTTTGTATATTTATTTATTACTTTTTTTTATTTCTCCCTCTCTTACGTTACCGAGCTTGAAAACTGAGTTTTTATATTTTTTACTTACATTTTGAGGCTTAAACAATAAGATAAGACCGGTTGAAAGAGTGTGAC
This sequence comes from Tenthredo mesomela, assembly GCA_943736025.1. Classification (NCBI taxonomy): domain Eukaryota; kingdom Metazoa; phylum Arthropoda; class Insecta; order Hymenoptera; family Tenthredinidae; genus Tenthredo; species Tenthredo mesomela. Next base: position 22,250,854 of record OX031013.1, on the reverse strand, counting down.
ACAATTTTTTTGTTTTTTTTTCCGAAATGTCGAAAATGAAAAGTTCTAGAGATATGCCCATATAGGGTAAACCGTCCAGTGAATGGTCGGGGACCAGTGAATGACCATTTTCACACAAAGTATATCTGTATATAGTGATTTTAACATGCTGGCCATTCACTGGGTGCCGTTCCTTAACCGACCATTCACTGGTCGGTTTACCCTATGGTTCTTCGAGCAATTTCTGAGATATATGGTTCTTCCGCGGAGCCATCGATATATACTAATTGGATGGAGGAACGGCCCGCGAATCTGGTTTCGATTTGAACCGAGAAACGCCGCCATTTTTTCGGACAAAAAACAAAAAAAGTGCGGGGAATTCAATTCACATCGCCGTGACATTTATTTCGTAGCAGTTTTACAAACAACTCTTGTGTAAATGGGAGGATGTGTGATTTGTTCAAATCGAAGTCGCAAACAATCTGGGAAGAATTTTCACATGTAACTGCTCTCTAAATTGGCGCCCGAAAATGGGTAGAATGGGTTTGTTCAGTAAAGAAGTGCTCCTGAACTCCCTGCCGAACGAGCACTCTATGTTCTGACCACTTTGAACCGAACATATTTGATAAATCCACGTTTCGTGTGGGACTGAATAACGACAGTGTACCGACAATTTCTTTCCCCAATGGCACACAAGGTGGTGAGCGTTATCCTATTACGCACTGGTGATATCGTGAATGTTGAGGCATTTGCAAACCTATTTTTTCATTGGCCCTAAGTTAAATATTTAGTTTCAGAAGTTCGAGCATGCAAACGAAGGTCTGCATCTCCGTTACATAAGATCTGTATAGAGAGTAGTAGTTCGAAGAAGCACTGTGGGAGTAATGTTAACGTCTCTTCATCTTGCACACCAGGCACTCATTCATAAATAAAATTAAATAATTATAATATAATAATAATGACACTAAAAATAATTATAATATAATAATATTAATAATACTGAAAAATAATAGTTTAATAATAAGTGAATAAATGAACAAATAAATGCATGACAGTTCTGAAACAACCAGAAAAATTACCTCACAGTATACATATTTCTGAATTTTCATAAATAATACAAGACAATACGAGTACAATGCTTATTTTTTCTACTTATAACAGTATTAAGGGACCATTCTAGTTTAACGGGCATTAAAATTGCTTATTTTCATAATTTTTTGTTTTCTAAATAAAATTCGGTAATCAGTTTAATTTTTTTTTAGTTTATTCAGATGACTTATGTTGTATATAAAAATATTTTTGAATGTTTTATTTTTATTTTTTATACAATATTTTTGGCCACTGCAAAATAATGCCTGAAAAAAATAGCGCCTGATGGTGGAAGGTCCTACTCCTCGAAAAATTGTCTGACAGGGAAAAACCAAAAGGTCTATCAATCAGTATGAAGAACTGTAGAGATTTACGAAGGATTTTTTTTTTTTTCGATGACAATCAACAAAATGGTGGCCATTTCAAGATAAAATGTCAAATTCGGCCGTTTTTTCCGACAGTTTTTCGTTCAAAAAAATGCAAAATTTCTAGATAAAAGAAAAAGCTTCCGTAACACGTTGAGGAATGACGTGAAGAATGCTGTGGCAAAATGTGAGACGGATAGCTTGAAAACTCTTCGTTCAAAACCTTCCACCGTTTTGAAAAACTATGTTCAGAGAAAAACGCGTTTAAAGTTTCGAATCCGAGAATTTCATATGAACTGTCTACCTACGATTAATCGGCGATGCAAGCTCCGTTCAATATTCTTTCGGCTTCTTCGAATTGCTAATTTTCAGCAGAAATTTCATTTCATTTCATTTCGACAATTTTCAAAAAATTTCAAACTAGAATGGTCCCTTAAATTTTATTTTAGTAAAATGCCTGCCGGTAGTAGGGATTACCGAATCTGCCGTTCAATCTGATGTGGCACCAAAGACGTCTATTACTGCAGATGGATGCTGGACTGGCCGTCTACATTCCTTACTGTTACATGACCACAATTATGAAAATACCCCAAGAACTTTGCGGAAAAAAAATATCGAACTGAAGCAAAATTTACATAAGGTCCGATCGGTTAATAAATTACAAAGGCAAAAGATCAAGAAATTGAAGAAACGGGTTGAATCCTTGAAAGAAGTGGTAAGTACGCTTCGAGACGAACGTCGTGTTTCTGCAGACGGACTACAGTGCCTTGAAAGCTTCTCGCAAACTCCACGAGAGTTATGCATGCGCATGATAAAGAATAGCAGTAAGGGAAAACTATCACGTGAAAAGTACCCACCCGAATTACGATCCTTTGCCCTGACACTGCATTTTTACTCGCCTAAAGCTTACGATTATGTTCGCCAAAAATTTGACCTGGCCCTTCCTCATCCAACCGTCCTTCGAACATGGTACTCATCTGTAGACGCTGAGCCAGGATTCCTGAATGAAGCTTTCGAAACCCTCCAAAACAGAGTACAGTCAGACGAAAAACATAACAGACGCACGATTTGCTCCCTCATGTTGGACGAAATCGGCATCAAACAGGGCACGCAAAAAGGTCGAGATGGCAAACAGCGGGGGCATGTAGACATGGGTACCGGCGTGATTCCTGGTGATGATCTCCCGGAAGCTAAGGATGCCCTAGTTATCATGGTGGTGGGTGTTGATGCATCCTGGAAATTGTCGATAGGTTACTTCCTGATCAATGGAATCGATGCGGAAACCCAGACAAATCTTGTCACAGAAAGTCTAGTTAGACTTAAAAAGATTGGTGTACGAGTGACTTCTTTAACCCTCTATGGACCACCTTGTCACTTATCTACGATCCGGAAGCTGGGTGGACGTATAGATTTGTCAGATCCCAGACCATACTTTCCTCATCCAAGTGATCCTTCTGAAAAGATTTATGTTTTATTAGATGCATGTCACATGTTGAAGTTAGCACGTAACTGCCTGGGGGAATATAAAGTGTTATTAGATGGTGAAGGAAGAAGAATTGAATAGAGGTTTATTTTGGAACTGGCCAAACTCCAGGATATTGAAGGTCTTAGAGCTGAAAACAAATTAAGACATTCTCACGTGAACTTAAAAAAAAAAAAAATATTATGAAGGTGCGCCTTGCAGCTCAGACACTGAGTAGCAGCGTTGCAGATGCAATTGAGTTTTGCGACAAAGAGCTCCACTTACCACAGTTTGCTGGTAGTGCCGGAACTGTACGATTTCTGCGCAGTATCGATTGCATCTTCGACTTCCTCAACGTGAGAAATCAATTCGATAAGGGATTCAAGGCACCAATGCGACCATCAAATGAGAGGGTTTGGCGTCCCAGAATGGAAAAAGAATTACAGTACATCCTGCAATTAAAAACTCTTGACTCCAAGCCAATTTACAAATCGAGGCGCGCCACTGGATTCATAGGTTTATATTCTGGCGTTTTAGCAGTGTTTGGAATATTTGATGATCTAGTGAAACGCGAAGACTCCCAATTGAAATATCTCCTCACCTACAAGATGAGTCAAGATCATCTGGAACCTTTTTTCTGTGCGGTGAGACAGCGAGGTGGCTGGTGCCCAAATCCAACTGTATCACAGTTCGTTTCGGCTTTCAAACGGCTACTGATATGTCATGAAATCTCATCATCGAACGGAAATGTTGCAGAAATGGATAACACAAAAATCCTGCACGTGTCATCAGGAAAGCAAAGAGAAGCAAGATTTGATCGTTATGATCCAAGCATTTATACGGAATTGGAAAATACAAGATTATACCAAAAATATGATTTGGGAGTTGAACAAAAATCTGCTGCAGATGACTTCCACGAATTTGTAGATTTTCCGTGGTCTTTGCCCGAAAACACTAGTGAGTTCTCCGAACACGTCGCGCAGTGGGACGGAATTCGAAATTCCTGGCCGAAAGTCGAAAAACGAAGTTTCGTTTTCGGGGTTTTGAAGTGGTGGGTTAGGTGAGGTAATAGTCCAAGGGTCGGATTGCAGACAGGGGATGAGACCATCCCTTATACCTGCTATCCCGGGAAAAAATCGGCATGCATAATCATGCATGATCATTCGTTAATTTCATGCATGATCAGGCATGAATTTTGGCCAGGCATGAGCACGCATGATCATACGTTATCATGCATGATTTTGCCTGAGCACGCACGATCAAACTTCAACATCCGCAATTCTATCTGAGTAAGTACAGTCACGCCTGAATTTTGGCCAGCCCTGAGCAAGCATGGTCATACGTTACCGTACATGATCTTGCATGAGCAAGAATGATCATACTTTATAGTCCACGATCCCATAGTTAATCGGTCATGTTTGAAGATTCGCTAGTGATTGTCCTATTCATATGAGAAGATAAGATATATATGATAAATTTGTCAATAAAAATAATTGAATAGAATTTATAAATTTTAATTAGTCTTTTTATCTTCAACTTTTCAAAAATGTTTACAACGTATCATGTACTTTATACTTTTAACACACTTCCCAATAAACACAATAACCTGATAAACGTATAAAAATAGGACGAATGTTCGGCCGAAAAAACGTATATTTCACGTATAAACGTATACCATGAAGTTAAGAGGAAACCGAATAATCAAAAAAAAATCTATTATTTTTCCAGATTTTTATTTCATTTTCCTAGTCTCGCTCTTTTCATTCAAAGTTCAAAATACAATCCACGATACTTGAAGTTAAAATTTTCGCGAAAATATCTCTTTTTGTGAGAAAAAAAAAAAAAAAATTTAAATTAAAAAATAAAAATAAAAGAATTATAAATGGGGTATCCCAGGGGAATCGTGTGTTTTATTATTATTATTATATTTTAATTTTTTTTTTTTTTTTTTTTTTCAAAAATAGAAATATTTCTGCGAAAATTTTAACTTCAAGTATCGTGGATTGTATTTTGAACTTTGAATGAAAAGAGCGAGACTAGGAAAATAAAATAAAAATCTGGAAAAATAATAGATTTTTTTTTGATTATTCGGTTCCCTCTTAAGGTGGTATCCCCACCTTTGAATGGGTTAACATTCTGAGAAAGAGATTGATATTTTACAGCGAATTTGAGAGTCCGATCAAATCCGAAAAAATCATGAAGTTTGGGGAGGGTTTGACCCTCGTTATCCATATATAACATTGGATATTACTTTGAGTCTGATAGTAGTAACGCTCAATATAGAAAAATACAAAATTGGTCGGTTGTCGTAAAGAATCAGTAGTATCGTTGGACCAATTCTGGAGTTTTTGGTCCTCAATTGTTCAGAAGAGATGCCTGTATCATATGAACATAGAGCTTTTTGATATTGCAAAAATTGCCTGACTCGCTTAGTTTTTACTGAGATTTTTCTAATTCTTCAATTTTTTTTCTCTACTTTTTCTATTATCTCAACCAAAAATAGTAATATCAAAAAGTTCTATGTTCATATGATAGAGGATTCGATTCTACAAATTTGAAGACCACAAACTCCAGAATCGGTCCAACGATGCTCCTGATTCTTTACGACAACCAGTCAAAATATTCATTCTCCAGAAATCAACTTTTAAACTTTTTATTTTTTTATTTTTTTTCTATTTTCTACTTTTCCCAGACAATAAAATGTATGTACAGAAAATCAAGTTCTAAGATTTTGCTTATGATTAATATGCTGGATCCGCAGCTGCTCTCGTATCGATTTGTTATGAGTCGAGTCTAGACACATGTGCCAGGCGTAGGCTTGTAGTGAGTTTTGACTTGTTCTGTCCAACAACAGTGTCCGGGAGGTGTCCAGTTAGGCTGCTAGAAAAAGAATGAATTGCGTCAGCAAAAATCTGATCAAAATTTTTCAAAACATAAAATCCTTCAGAATTCTTAAGGGGAGACTTCGGTAAAATTTTTGGCAAAAACAGGTTTTTCAATTCTTATAACTTTGAAAAGACGTGTATAAAACAATCCTTGCAGCAGTTTTTGAATAATGTCAGTATAGATAGTGAAAAAAAGTTTCAGCCTCCTGCGATGAAAGCATAGACGCAAGGAATTTTTGACAGCGGTGAGAAAAATCTTCTTCGCAAGGTTCCTTGCGCTTACATTTTCATCGCAGGAGGCTGAAATTTTTTTTCACAGTCTATACTGACATTATTCAAAAACTGCTGGAAGGATTTTTTTTATACAACCTCTAATAGCGATTTTCAAAATTTTACCGAAGTCTCCCCTTAATCTTCTATATTTTTGAGATTCAGAAGATGCTAGCACAATTTTTGTCAGTACTCCAAAAATTCTCCCATCTTTCATCAATCGTACCTTTTTTCTTATAATATTTATCAAACTTTCGCAATTAATATATTATAGAAATACTCATCGTTTTAGAAATCTGAATGTGTAGTCTCCTGGCATCGATTTCAAATACACTTTTTTGATGGATCATCTTCTTTCGATTGCGACGTTTCATCTCATCTCAGATATATACACTGTGTTTGTTCAATATTGAAAATTACTATTGGTTTGAATTCGTAATGACAGCACGACTATTTACAAACAAGTAGACACCTAACCTCGAAAAAATGTAGATCGCAGCCATGCGTTCTGTCAATTATCACAATTCAAAAGAATATTGAGAATTAAATATGTACAAAAATCATAATTACAAAGAATTGAAAGATCACAAAATAAAATTCAAAAGCAAAATATATAAAAACGTCAAAAAAAGCAAGACAGTGGTGTTGGCGGTACTGTACAATATTTACGAGACCAATATGAGCGTCCGGCGTCCGCGCGCCGCGTGGCGGCACTTTTTCGCATTTCGGGACTGTCATGGCTATAACTTTTCAAATCCTCTAGATTTTCGGACGCCAATTTATTTGCAGGTAAAGTAGGTCACTAACATTCCAAAAAAAAATATATAATAACAAACACGATTTTTTGAAGATTCAAAGGTGTAGATACCCCTTTAACTTCATGGTATACGTTTATACGTGAAATATACGTTTTTTCGGCCGAACATTCGTCCTATTTTTATACGTTTATCAGGTTATTGTGTTTATTGGGAAGTGTGTTAAAAGTATAAATTACATGATACGTTGTAAACATTTTTGGAAAGTTGAAGTTATGTGTGTAAACGACCTAATTTATTGAATAAAAATTTTTGAATTACGTATTAAATTAATCTTTATTATTGTGACAAATGTAAATGAATTAATGAAATATTAATAAATACATCATTGCAATAGTATTTGTTATATATTATATACCTGGAAAAGATCCGCATGCATGATCATGCATGATCAAGCATTAATGTGTATATATTTTTCAACTAGTAATAAATAACCACCATGATTAAGCTTGATCATGTATAATCTTGCCTGATCATGTATGCGCCACGCATGATCATGAACGACAGGGCATGCTAAAGTATGATCTTTCCTGAGGTATCATAACTTAGGATAAAATTATTTGAGATTTTATGCATGAGCAGGCCTGATCAAGAATGAGTCATGCATGATCATATTGGATCATGAATGAGTTATGTCTGATCATGCATGATCAATCATGAACCACGTATGTTCATGATTGATTCATGTATGTTCATGAATGATTCATGCATACTCATGAATGATCGAGTATGTTGAAGCACGATCCTTCTTGAGGAGTTTAATATTGGTTAGAGTTGCTTATAACTCCTCAAGCATGATCATGCTTGATCATAAATGAACATCTATGATCAGGCGTAATTCATGCATGACAAGGCATGAATCATGCTTCTTCGACCATGCGTTATGCTTGATCAATCATGGATTGTGCCCGATCAGGCATGAATTATGCACGATCAGGCATGAATTATGCATGCTCATGCATGCCGATTTTTCCCCGGGATTGTATTCCCCTTCAAAAGTGACCCTCACTCGAGCTAGACGCATTGCACTCCAACCGAAATTTACAGTGCAGTGTTCAGAACATTGCCAAACCCAGAAAATTACGTTAAAAAAAATGTCAGAAATGGATTCGAAAGGGGAAAGTAAGTACAATATCATCATGGAATTTTAAATTTATAATAATGATGTATGTGATCGCAATAAAAGAATGATTTGTCCGAAAATTAACGTAAAATTGCAACGGGAAATTGTAAACACGTAGAGAAAAGTTGAATTGCACCCCAATGTCCCACGGCCGGACTTGTTTCAGGGTGTAGATTAAGGGGTTAGGCCACTCTAGAGGCCGAAAAAAAATAGGCTTTTTCAGGATTTTTTTTCAGAAATACTACAAAATAAATCGAGTCCACAAAAATGGGTGTTTATTATACATATCACTGACTGTATACAGTAATTTTTTTAGAGCGATTGATTTCAAAATGGCGGCTGTGCAGCGTTTTTGCGATGACGTCTCCGGTTTTCTAGGGTCCACGGCCGGACGAACGGCTCCGGTAATTTTTGAATTATGATAAGCCAATGAATTTTTATCGATTATACATAATAACTGCTATAGAAGTACGTAGGATTTTTTCGATATATTGATTTTTGGCGAAATGGTGCACTTCTAAAGTGGAAAGTGAAAAATTTGCCTAAAAAATCGTCAGATGAGTGTTAATAACAAATTAACTGTGCAATATAAAAAAAAAATCCTACGTACTTCCATAGACAATGTATTTTTCAAGATATATTCGAAGTTTCAAGTGAATCGGTTGAAAATTGTCTGAGTTATGTTTCCGGCCAACTTAAAAAATGCGGTTTTGAGATAAACGCGTTTGAAGTTTTGAGTAGTAGAAAATCATGAAAATTTACCAAAAGTTGAAAAACTCGGTGAGAAAAAATCGTGCGACAAATTTCTAGGAACCATTTGGAAGAGTAGATTTCAGGCTACAAAATGGCTGCTTCGAAAGTTCTCTGCGATTTTTTTAACGCCCCGTAGAGAACTTTGAAAAACTTTGAAAAACTTTTTTTTTCTGGCGTTTCGCAATCCGGCACTCAAACCTACGCCATGGCGTCAAAAATGGCCGTAGGAAAAATTTTCAAAAATCGTCTTGAAGATGAAGTTTCAACCTTCAAAATGCTTTCCCGAATGATTTTTTTTTACAATTTTTCATTGAGTTACAGCATTTTGAAAGTCGGCATTATTTCGCCGATTGCCAGGTGCGCCGTTAATTTTGTTGCTGAGTGTACTAAAATTCGAAAACCGAGTACTTGAAGATTTTTCCCAGCCATAATCTTTTGGGACACTATTTTTGAGGTCCTAGGGGACCATAAAAAAAAATAAAAAAATAAAGGTTTTTCAAAAATTCTAGAGTGGCCTAACCCCTTAATCTATTCTCTAATGGGAAAAACAAGAAAATCTTGCGATATTTTGCGCCACTGCTATTGGCGCAAGTTTTTGTAATGAAAAGTGTATTTTTCTTCATTTTGAACAACCAAAACATAAAATAGGGACAAGTGGTTCAGATAAAAGTTTTCTGGTTCCGAAAGATCCATCCAGGGGTGTACTCACATTGTAGGCCCAGTGCCCCAGGTGGGCCTGGTAAGGCCCAAATCGATTTTTTTTTCTCATTACCCTCATTTTTTTATAGCGGATTTATATATCACGCTTCAAAGAAGAAATTTTTTGTCTCAAGTCATTTTTTGCTAACCCCGTTTCAAAAGGCCCAAAAAATAATGAATTTTTTTCTACATTTCCTTGTTTTTTCTTTCCATTCATTTTACGATGCATTATTCGCTATCATGAATAATTCAAGAATTATCAATGACTAGTTATGAATAATTATATTGTGGAACGAATAATAGCAGGTAAGATTGAATATGTAATTCCTATTTATAGAATCATGTATTACACTTCGACATTTCAGAATCTGCTGCCGATCATCCTGCAGTACCTGGTTTATCCAGAAAGGATATTTTTCTGCTCATCAAAAATCAGCTGAACGATGGTGCAGAACAGATTTTGCGAGAAAGTGTTCCCGAATGAAAACTATGGAAGACCTTTTTGCACGGCTTCTATTAACATCCGACCCATATATTTCTAGCTTGCGCAAATTACCTTGCAAAAAAAAAAAAAAAATCAAATCATTGCTGCCAGAAGCATTACAGTTATCAACTGCGCCAAGTATTTTAACAAGTGAGGAAGGCTCAAGCTATTTTACAATTGAATCCACTGAGTGTGAATCGAGTGATTCTTCCGATGACGACTACTAAAGTTGTACGTAACCAACTAGATTATTTAACGAATAAACATTTCAGAATTTTTCATGTTTCCTAGCATTTCCTTATTTTATATTTACTTGAAAATTTAATGGTCATTTCTATCGTATCTATACATCATTATAATTTCAATATTCCTGTATCAACCTAATTTTGAGCAAATTGTTACGTATCCCATTCTATTCAATACCTCTCTCACTCTCAACACCCAAAACATAATATCCTGCATGCATCCAGTCTCACCACCTCTAATCAGAGGAAGTCTCACCCTTACATTCCAAGAAGTCCATCCCTACCTATGCTCCCATAAAACTGCACCTGCACGAACGCGCCCATGCCCGGGACAATGGAAATGATGACCTAACGATTCAGCTCATCATCAGCTCATCAGTAGCGAAGATTGACAAAGGCACTTGCAAGTAAATCGTCAATCAGAGCAGTCGCATATAATTTAGCTCGCATTATAAATTCACTCACCCATCATTTAATCTTACAATTATAACTCATATATATATACAATCTTACTACAAATCAAACGCTATCCATAAAAATATACCAATTCACTGTGACTACCTGTCTCCTAAAACCCCGGTTACCCCACGGTGTAAAAACGAGGAACGAACTCATCTAAATACATAACAATGGTGGCAGTGTAATTCATAACAATGGTGGCAGCGGAACTACCTCGTTTACCGGAAAATACAGTGACAAAATAAGTGAATTCTACAAAGCGACATATATGTGACACGAGTGATTACTGATTACCAATTTTCAAACGCACGATTTCTAGTGGAAAATCTTCCATACCTTAAATCATTGCAACAAGTCATACTAAATCTACAAAATCACGAAGTCTACGAAATCTACCAAATCACTAAATCACAAAATCTACTAAATCTACAAAATCACGAAGTCTACGAAATCTACCAAATCACTAAATCACAAAATCTACTAAATCTACAAAATCACGAAATCTACGAAATCTACCAAATCACTAAATCACAAAATCTACTAAATCTACAAAATCACAGTAGTAGGTGACAGCCATGGCGAGTCATAACAAATGACGTCACCCGGCGGGAGTGGGGATTTGGCGCCAGTGAGAGAGACGACAGATAGTCTGATCCAAGATGGCGCCGCCCATACAAACCAAGTGGCTACTTTTTTTCAAAATCCAAGATGGCGGTAGTTTTTCAAAATCCAAGATGGTGGTCGTTTTTCCAAAATCCAATATGGCGACTGTTTCGACTTTTTTTTCAAAATCCAAGATGGCTACTATTTTTCAAAATCCAAAAAAATCCAATATGGCGACTGTTTCGACTTTTTTTCAAAATCCAAGATGACTACTATTTTTCAAAATCCAAAAAAAATCCAATATGGCGACTGTTTCGACTTTTTTTTCAAAATCCAAGATGGCTACTATTTTTCAAAATCCAAGATGGCTACTTTTTTTCAAACCAAATATACTAAGACACCAGACAAAGACGATGGTTCTGAAATAATAAATTCTTATCCTATATAAAGCATGACAGGGTATAAGCAAGGATCGAGACAAATTATTTTTCAAATATTCGTTTATTCGATGTTACTCTTAAGACTGGTTTTATAGTAGGTACAAACGAGTATCAAGTGACCAGCCTTGTTATATTTCTCATATCTCCAAAACTGCTGAGGTTGCTGAAATACTGGTGGGATGCGCTCGCAATAAACAACACACGTTATTTCGTTACAAAATTTTCGTTTTATTCCATATTTCTTGAAACTAGCTTATAATTAACAATGTTTCCTTAAACATATCTGTACACAAGATAGACAAGAGGTGTCGAGTTTGTCGCAACTCTTCATTTTTTTGGCCACGCAATTGTAAAACGACGCGGCCATCGAATCATTTTTTACATAATCATCCGTAAAAATATCGACAAAAGCATCAAGCGTGTAACCAAAATGCATATAATAGAGAAACATAACACAAAACTGACCACACACGTCGGAAAAGATACTCTGGAGCTGGCGCGTGTTGTACCGGTAGCGAGGACAGTTTCTCCGCAGACGACGCACGTGGTGTGGGATGAAGGGCGCAACTCCGTAGCTGTCAAAGTAGACCCCGTTGCCGGACTCGTCGCTGTAGAAAGCGACCCAGTGACTTCCGGGCTGTGTGTGGTCATCGGTGTTTGCGATAAGGGCAGCGGGGCGGGACCACCGCAAAGGAATACGATCAGCCGGGTACACCCCGCACGTACTCGCCGGTATCAAAGCCAAAACCCTCCTCAGCTCCAGACTGTTCATTACACGTTTCGGATTCGGCTGTAGAAAACCCGCTAGAGTCCACCTCGTCAACCGTTTTTCTCTCCAACAGCCAAGATTTCAGTACAGCCACACGATTTAGCGAACAGACAAACTCTCCGGGGTTGCACAGAGCGTGATGCATGCAGTACGTATCCGATGGCGGCAGCTTTCCAAATGCCGGGCAGTCCTCGTCCTCTAGATTCGTCACCTGACGCGACATAACGCGCCGCAACAATTTCGCTTTTTCCGCACCGCGCGTATAAATCATGCTGGCTGAACGTGCCACGGCGCGCAGTTTTCTGTAGATTTGTTTGTATTGAATATCACCGTCGAACCACTCTATACCGTGGTGGCTGCGCGTAAGATAGTTGTTCTGAGCACAAATGTTCGCTGGGAGATCGGTGAAGGCGCAGGGTGGTGTGGCTACCCAGTGCCCTATGTACTCGTGATTCAAAGCTAGCACGGAAACCTCCTTGATCGCGAAACCGTTCTGAGCATCCCGAAAACCCTGCATATCGACCACGTAGTCCACCATATTGCTATAGACGTGTTCGCGGGTATGCGGCAAACTGGATACTGCGTGTGTCGTTCGACCGCAGCTGCCTTCCGTCAATCTGCAACGTCGGCTTTTCTTTTTTCAATGGTGGGGGAAGGTGGTTCAGGTTTCACATTGCTGTCTATCCTCCAAAGTCCACTATAACCTGGCGTGCTGCGTCGATTTCCAAGACGTTGTCAAATTCCGCGTATACGATGCAATTTATCGTCTTTTCCAGGGCAGCCTCGAACCGCACCTCGATTCTAACGCTGCCGTGTCTCACCAAATTCCAGTGCGTACCGCTGTTTGCCGACAGATCGGGGGTGAGGTCGAAAGCCGTCAGGCAATACCCGTGGGGGAAATCTTCACGACCTATACCGTTCCCATCGTTTAGAAAATGTATGCCTGTTCCGGAGAAAAGCGTGTGGTAGGTATCCACGTAGAGCTTGCTTCGCGTAAAGTCGGGTTGTAGCGGCTTCGAGGGGATCTGCGAGCCGTCCACGTACAAAGACAAAAAGTTGATGTTGAAATGTTGAAAGTTGAAGGGGTTGTAGGTTTTATCACCGTTGAAGGCCTTGTTATCGACAAAACCCACTATCATTCTTTTCGGCAGCTGACCCAGAAATACATTGTCCAACGTATCACCCTGCACACCGCTGTGAATAGTCATAGCCTTCACCTCCACTCTGGTAAGAGGATACTTTGCCGTACCTTTACCCAGAGCTCTAGCGTGAGCCAGCAGGACGCCGGGGTTTATCGTTACGCGTCGCACGAGCAGCGAGGCCTCTAGTATGTGTATGCCGTGTGTGTTGGTGCTCTCCATGAGGCAGAAGGCGTCCCGCGAGCGCACGAGCCGTACTCGTAACTCGACACCGTTTAGCAGAAACTTCTCCTGATTAAACACGTCGCAGTGAAGATGCCCGATCAAATCCACACTGGTTTCACCGTTCAGAAATTTTTGGCGCTGGGCAAACCCCTTGTTAGTCGATCCGATTTCATCCATCTTCCCCGCTGTATCCCCGTACCACAGGGTGGTGGTTAGGTGTGATTCCTTCGCAGCCTTATTGTAATTCAGCAACGATTCTATGTAGGCTCGGTAAGCGTACGCGTTATTAGCCGGTGAAACTAGCTTCTGATTAAAGAACACGTCGGCCTGGCTGAACAGAGAGTGTAGCAGGTTGTTTACAGGGGCCACGACGGCCTTTGCAGCCCCCTTTGCCGGCTGCTCCCCGCTGAGCGGTTGTAGACTCACACGCAGGCTGAGCATAGTGTGGGAGAGGTCGAGATACTCGTCGCTGAGGCCGGGCACCATAAACTCTATGGGTGAGTCATCCGTGAGCGACGACACAGGCTTGTAGTGGACCCACTGCCCGCTCTCGATCGTGGTTTGCGTCGGTGGTAGAGAGAACAAATCCAGCTCCGATTTCAGACACTCGCAGAAGTGCGTGTGCAAGTACGCCATGGTCGATGTTTATTATTATTATTATTATTGTTGTTAGCGAGCTTCGAAGATATCAGCTACAGTTCTTCTTTTACTTCCGCAACAGCTTTTCTTCTTTTTCTTGAGAGTTGTCTTTTTCTTCTTAATTCCGGCAAGCCCTGGTTTCTTCTTTCTCGGTTTGATTTTCTTGACAGCTTTCCTACGAGACCCGATCGATCCTGCACCGCGACCCCGCAACAACTGTCCCCTCGGTCCGCCGCGCAACGCTTTATATCCGGATCCCTTCCTCAGATTGCCCAGTTTCTCTGTAGCTTTTCGCTTCAGATTGTGACCCGACTCGATGACGCGTTTCTTGAGAGCCTCTTTGAAGGGTGTGTTGTTGTCCATATCTTCCATGACACTCACACCGGTCCGCAGAGCCTCCTTGCCCAACACGCGCGCACCGCTCTTCAGAATGGGTATCACGCGGCGAAACAATCCCCCCAGGAAGCTACCGATTCCGTGACCACGCTGTTGCGGGGCACCGGAATAAACTCTGCCTATACCACCACCACCCACCTGATTGTCGTAATGTTCAAGGTAGTGAGCCATCAGTGCGACCTCTTGAAGTGCAACGTAGCCGTCAATGTCCCGCGCGTAAATGGCATAGGTCTACCCAGAGAGTCCGTTATATCGATTTCAATGGTTCGGAAATTGGTGAGAAGCAGAGGTACGTAGTGCGGAGGTGCCAGGGATTTGCTTTCCGAGACACCGTTGTGAAAATTTTTGCCAACAGTCTGCACTATACGCAACAGCGGAGCGTAGACATCGCCCACTATTCTGGGCTCAGCGAGATCCGCGTAGACAAACATCTGCGAGGGTATTCCGCTGGGTAGGTTCAAAGGATGGTTGGCCACCACCACCCTGTCGCGTATGTTGGTCGTAAGCTTTGGAAATCCAAGCTGTTGGCGAATACCGCCGGAAAACGAGAGGTAGTGACCATCCTTGCAGCTGCATTTTCTGACCACATCCAAACGATCGTCCGCGCTGTCGGCTCGTCCAAACTCCAAATGCTCCTTGATGGTCGGGAGGCTGTTCAATACTTGGATAATTTCCCAAATATCTGTGTAAATACCAGGCTTGATGAGGAATTGACCATGCGCCACTCGTTTTTCCCCCGACAACGATGAAATTTCGTGAAAATTTTCTGCAGGTGTGTCCGAACGATGCACGTGAAATCCAACCGCGTTGTAGGGTTCGTTTATGTTTTGAAGCGTCAGCGGGTACTGGATCTCCACCAGGGCGACTTCCCACTCTCCGACCAGCTCGATCTGGCGCGGTAGCTGGGTGGTGTAGCGAGCCGTCGTGTTGTGAGGAAAAAATTTCATCGAGCTGTTGCTGGGCAGCGTGATGTAAAACTGATCCTTCATGCCTGTTTTCGCACGCTGCTCGCAGCGATCCAAGAGTTGAACTTTTCCGGATAACCGCGCCAGCTGACAAACAGCTTCTTACTGGCCCCCTTTCCCCGCGTCCGTATTATTTTATCCACAGTCTTAACATCGTCTTTGATCACACGTTGCAGCTCGGCCTCGTAAAACAGCCCGTCTATTTCCTCATCCTCCAAATCCGCCAACAGGTAGACGATCGGCGCGCGGTGCAGAACGCGTCGAATCTCAAACACCTCCTCGGTCCAGTTGGCCTCGTAACCCTTCTTGAAGGCACCCTTAGCCTTACTGATGCGAACCCGCTCCCCCACTCGAAACCGTGGCTTCGCACCGGATCGCGGCGGGCCACCGCGTGCCTTTTCCATGTTTAAGCGCGCGGCTGCCGCATTTTCCAGAGTCACCATCGACGGAGCCATTTTAATGGTCGAGTGGGTGGTGGCGTTGTACGCCTCTACCAGTTGCTGCAGCACATCCAGGTAGCGGTGGGTATTTTTGTGGGTGAAGTAACGCCACATTCTCTCCTTGAGAGTGCGATTGAAGCGTTCCACAACGGCCGCCTTTATGTCGGGGTTTCGCGTGACTCTGTAGCGCACCCCTCTGGCAGCGAGCAGCTTCTGGAATTGAGCTCCGACAAACTCCTTGCCTTTGTCGGTCTGCAGTTGAATCGGGCAGCGTTCCGTGGAGGATAACACGCACTGGAAAGCCCCAGCAACGGTGGTCGCACTCTTGTCGGCGAGCGGCTCGACCCAGGCAAACTTGCTGAGCACGTCTATGATCACCAACAGATAGCCGTATCCGTCGTTGTACTGTTTGATCGATCTGAGATCCACCAGGTCAGCCTCCCACAGGTCGTCTATATTCTGCACGTTGTATCTGGCTCGGGGAAATTTCCTACGTATGGACTTGTGCAGCGTGTACGCGTCCTGCGACGCCAGCCATTCGACCACCGTAGCGCGAGGTATTTTTTCCCTTTTTTTCTTCTTCCCACGGCTCGAGTCAAGTTCCTGGCACCAGCGTAACCCGCCTCGTTTGCCGGATCGTAGTACAGTCGTTCGAGGATCTTCATTTCAACCTGAGTCTCAACCAAGCACCGTTTCCAGTCTGTCCTGGTTGTTGTCTGTTCTTGGGTGTGGAAAATACCGAGTCCGAATCCGTATCTCCCTCCTCCTCACCCGTCTCGTTCGTGTCAACGTCACCATCCACAGCCTGGTCCTCGTCCTCGTTGATACGCCACTGATGAGATGGACCTGCTGTCGATCGTGACGAGGCGTGACGCGTAGGTTTTTGAAAAACGGGGTTACCTATGTACTCTCGCGGCGTGTTGATCGAGTGAAGGACCCTGGCGAACTGTTCCCTCCCCCTGGCCTGCATAGATTTTCTCTCGCGTATCGCGTCGTTTATCAGATCGATGATGTTTGTCCCGGCTATCTGAGCCCCCCTTATGGCTATTGTCCCCTTGTCATCCCACGAGATCTCGGAGCGACCGTTGGTGGTCAAATAGTTCAGCAACAGCTCCGCTTTCCGCCGAAACTTGTCCGGCATGCTCACTACGATATCCCGTATAGGTACACCGCTGTTACCACCTGCATTCCCCTCCGTCACCCCATCCATCTCTTCTTCTTCTTCCCCACCAGCGGTATTACCACCAGCAGCAGCAGCCTCGCCACCCACCCCTCGTATAGAGAATTGCAAAGGTTTTCGCGACTCGGCGGCAAAAAACAAGAAACGTCCCAGCACCTGTCTGTACAGCTTCCATTTTTCCCGATCGCTTTTCCCCGGGTCGTTGAGAATAGCGTGCATCTCGCTATCGAGCCGACTCGCGGGATCCGCAGCGGGTCGGCGGTGCTGGATACGTTCAGGACCATTTTCTTGGCCCGCTCCATTGCCTCAATTTTTTTCACCCGCCGATCAGACTACCCACCAGAGTGCCGATAATCGGGGTCAGCAGCAAGGGTAGAAATCCACCCCGTTGAAGCAGCAAACGTTTCTTACTTTTCCAGCTGCCCGTGTTGCAAACCAGGCGACGTAAAGTTTTTCTGTGTTTGCTCAAACGTCTCCTCTGATCGGTGCTCAGGCTCACGTTACCCCTGAGAGTGTTAAGAGCGCACTCGCAAATGTTTTTCACCAGAGCGTCGTCGGCCGTGCGTAGCAGAACCTGTCTCCGAGCGGGGTCCGATTTACAGATAGCGTGCAAGGCCGCGGCGTTGGAAGAGCTGAACCTGTTTGTCGAACCTCTTCTTCCTCCTCCTCGTCTAGCTCCAGGCTTCATCACAGACGAAAGACTGGCGCTGCGTGCGATCCTCCACCCTTTATATCTCTGCGAGGCACGTAAACGTAGTGGTGCGGATCCGAGGGAAATATATCGGTGCGAAACCGGCAGTTCTCCGGGGTGGATTGTTTCAGATCGAGGAGCAGATAACCGTGGGGGCGCGCTGTGGCGTCGTTGTAGGCCTCCTGCAGGAAGCGAGGGTCCTCGGGGTGTACCTGACGAGCCAGGTGATGTATCTGCGCGCGATCGCGCGGATTCTTGAAGAAAACTATATAGTTGGCGTTCAGCGAGATATCCCTCTGCCCGCGTCCCTGGTGAAACAGATTCTGCGTGATTAGGAACACGCTCATGTTCTTGTGGTGGCAGCCCTTGGTGAAGAGATCGATGACCACGCCGTTGGACGACTCGCGCATCAGATCGTCGATGACGAGTAATTTGGGCCGCGTGTCCGCGTCGTAGTCGGCCGGCTGCGGCAAACCCTCTCGATACTCTATAGCGCTCGATTCCCCGTACAACGGTTGCCACTCGGCATAGTGCCAGACTACCATCGCGAACTCTGTGTCGCACATCTCGCTCGCCTGTTGCACAAAGTTTTTCACAAAGTTGGATTTTCCGCAACCGGAAGGACCGGCTACGATTGCTGAAACGGGTGTTTCCAGCGCGTGTCCATCCTCGCGACTCATCACTCCGCCGTATCTGCAATTGAATATATATTTATTATAGGTGGATATTCGGTGTGTGAGTCGATGTCCCCTGTCGTGATGGCATAACCGCGGTGGGGGGCCCGCGGGGTGCACGCGTTACGTACAAGCTTTTGGGAACGCGCGCGCGCGCGCTGCGACGACCCGTCTTAACAGCTTGAGATACGGGTCGCCGGCCGGGAAGCAGCTCGTGACGCGGCAAAGGCAACCCGTGTCAGCTTACTCGGGGGTTGCCTCGCGGCGTGCGGTGCTCTCAGCTTCTCGACCTACCGCACACACCCCGCACCAGCCGTTTTACGCTCAGGTTGATAAACAATTACTGGCTACTATACTACTACTACTACTGACCTACTTAGACGAGCCACCGCTGCACACATCTGTTCCTGCCGGTCTGGCGAACAGAGGTTTATCTCTCTCTCAACACGTGTCAGATAACAGAGTATAAGACTAGGTAGGTAGGTAGAGAGAGAGAGAGAGAGAGAGAGTTTCGCTGCAAAGCTCTTGACTAAAGAGAGAGATGTACAATTTACTCCGCTCGGCTGTGCGATTTGTAGCCGAAAGAAAGAGTGTCGTAGCCCGTGTCGCAGAGACGTCTTTTGGTTTGAACTGGACGGCATATCTTGTTTACGCTCAGCGTGACCACCCGATGCAACGCTGTACGCTGTATAGCCCGTCGCTCGACTCGAATAGGTTCCCGAGCCTCGACCACCATGCCCCGGATCGAGTTGAAATTTATCCTCATTCGAGTCTGATAATTTAGAGTGACCCCCTTAACTTTGCAAACCTCGGCCACCTCCCCATCCCCCTTTTGTACCAGGAACGCGTAAAATTTCGGGCCACCGGAAACGAAGGCTTTTAGGTAGCTACCCTCCCCGTATTCCGTCAGCTCGTCGGTCAGATCACCCAAAAAGTTACCCGTAGTCGGCTCCTACTCCCCGCTTCTCCGCAAGTAAATAACAGAGTCCGTATCGTAATACAACCAGTGTTGCGAGTAGTTAATTACATTTGTAATGGAATTACTCATTTAATTACCCATTACTTTGGTAATGTGTAATTAAACCGAGTTTAATTACCCATTACTTTGGTAATGTGTAATTAAATCGAGTTTAATTACACATTACCAAAGTAATGTGTAATTAAATGAAGTTTAATTACACATTACAAAAGTAATGTGTAATTAAATAAAGTTTAATTACACATTACCAAAGTAATGTGTAATTAAATCGAGTTTAATTACAGATTACTTTGGTAATGTGTAATTAAATGAAGTTTAATTACACATCACCAAAGTAATGGGTAATTAAATAAAGTTTAATTACTCATTACCAAAGTAATGTGTAATTAAAAAAAATTCAATTACACATTACATTGATATATACATATATTATATATATATATATAATATATATATATATTATATATATATATATATATAATATTATGGCAATATTTGCGCATGAAAGAACGATTCGAGACGAAGAATTTGATATGCTTTTCGTTGTGATACGATGCATGCATCCAAAGATCCAGTTCTTTGAAAATTCTTTGAAATGACAAAACAGGAAATGATTCAAAATTCGTCAGGCAAAAACGAATACATATAAAATTCTGAAAAAATTCAGGGGTACTCCAAGGGGTAGGGTCAATCTGAAAAAAAAATATGAATCGAATAGAAAATGGTGAGGGTCAAACGCTGGTCGAGTTCACAAGCATATCAAATTCTTCGTCTCGAATCGTTCTTTCATGCGCAAATATTGCCATAATTTTCCGACCCCTTTGTGAACGATATTTTCAAGGTCAAAGTGGAAAAATCGAAATTTCGCAAAGTTGGACCATTTTGATTTTTCTGAAAAAAATTACAAAAAATCTATTCTCGAAGACGTAACTTTTGAGCCCAAGCCCAGCGTGGCTCGAATTTTCCTCAATTTTTTTACAGAATTTCAAAGTTCATAAAAAATTTAATTCAAGGCAATGCAATGGTATAACCGATCGTCAATGCAAATATTCTTTTAAAAAAATTCTTAATAATAATATAATATTAATTAATAATAATATTAATAATAATATTAATATTAATATTAATATTAATATTATTATTATTAATATTAATATTATTAATATTTATTAATAATATTCTTTTTTTTAAATTCTTTTAAACTTCCGTACACTCTGTAATTGACTATTTATTTCCTGGTCATATTCCAAATTCGAAGGATGGCTTTGTCCAAGGGCCACATTTTAGCTTTGGACAAGGAAACTTATTTTCTTTGTCGAAACGACGTAAGAAATCATAAGTTATAAAATAATAATCATAGCTATATGATCATAGAGAAATCATAAGCTATAAAAAAATAATATAATAGTAATAATAATTATAATAATATATAAGCAGGTCCTAAGCTCTCCCACTTTCGACGGTTATATAGACCAAAGGGATTGCAGCACCGGTCACGAAATTTATTTGGTGCCATATTTGCGTGAATAACGTAAATTTGTAAATCGTTCATCAGCAAAACGTCATCAACGAAACAGGGCAGAGTAGGGCTATGTTCCTATTTTCACTGCCAGTACTGCAAGCTTATGGTAGAAAGAGAAAGCTGTATTCACGAACTCACAGGGGCGAGAAAGAAGCAAGGAAAACTCGCAGTACTACCAGTGAATATCGAAACAGGCCCTAGGTACGAACAATTGAATAAAAGCCGAATATTTGCATTGACGATCGGTTATACCATTGCATTGCCCTGAATAAAAATTTTTTTGAACTTTGAAATTCTGTAAAAAATTGAGGAAAATTCGAGCCACGCTGGGCTTGGGCTCAAAAGTTACGTCTTCGAGAATAGATTTTTTGTAATTTTTTTCAGAAAAATCAAAATGGTCCAACTTTGCGAAATTTCGATTTTTCCACTTTGACCTTGAAAATATCGTTCACAAAGGGGTCGGAAAATTATGGCAATATTTGCGCATGAAAGAACGATTCAAGACGAAGAATTTGATATGCTTTTCGTTGTGATACGATGCATGCATCCAAAGATACAGTTCTTTGAAAATTCTTTGAAATGACAAAACAGGAAATGATTCAAAATTCGTCAGGCAAAAACGAATACATATAAAATTCTGAAAAAATTCAGGGGTACTCCAAGGGGTGGGGTCAATCTGAGAAAAAAATATGAATCGAATAGAAAATGGTGAGGGTCAAACGCTGGTCGAGTTCACGTGGAATTCCCCATATATATATATATCCTTTCCTTCTATATTATATAATTCAATCGCCGCCGCCGCCGCCGCCGCCGCCGCCGCCGCCGTGTCGGATTCCAAGGCCTCCTTGACCCCGCTCGGCTCCCCCCCCGCCCCCCTCTTGCCCTGGGCCTCCTCGACCACGCTCGAATCGGCCGAAGATAGCCGAAGATAGCCGAGGATAGCCGAGGGGAGCCCAAAATGTCTGACACGGCGGCGGCGGCGGCGGCGATATATCTTAATAATGTCTACACACGACTTCAAGAGATACGAAACCGAGGACCTGGACTACGAGAAATACTCAGTGAACGACCTGGACAACGAGAACTACGAAGCCGAAGACCTGGACACTGGAAATACTTAGCGAACGACCTGGACAACGAGAAATACGAAGCGAAGGACCTGGGCAACGAGAACTACGAAGCCGAGGACCTGGACTACGAGAAATACTTAGTGAGTGACCTGGACTAAGAGAACTACGAAGCCCAGGACCCGGACTACGAGAAATACTCACTGAACGACCTGGACAACGAGAACTACGAAGCCGAGGACCTGGACTACTAGAAATACTTGGCGAACGACCTGGAGTACGAGACCTGGACTACGAGAAATACTTAGCAAGTGATCTGGACTAAGAGAACTACGAAGCCCAGGACCCGGACTACGAGAAATACTCACTGAACGACCTGGACAACGAGAACTACGAAGCCGAGGACCTGGACTACTAGAAATACTTGGCGAAGGACCTGGACAACGAGGAATACGAAGAACATAAAATCCACGGATTATTTGGGTTTTAGAAACAACTGATACAAATTAGAATATGGGGGGTTGGCGCGCGCAGCGCGCAGGGGGGCGGAGCCCCCCTAGTATATATATATATATATATATATCAATATATATGAATATATATATATTGATATATATATTGAAGCGTTACATCACCTTCTATAAAGAAGAGACATCATAAATAATATGATGATTAATAATATGTTAATTTAGATTAAGAATAATATGATTGTTGTAAAATTATTTGAAAATAAAAGAGTTCGTAGGAGTTAACATCAAACAGACCTACTCGTCGTAGAACATTTTAGAACAGACTGAGGAAGCCTCTCAAGTATTTACAAATTCTGGGAAATTGAGAATTAGAGTGGGAATTTGGACTATATAAGACGGGTGCTCGAGCAGAGCTATTCATTCATAGAATCACTAATAGAAAAACAATTCCTACCAGATAGGAAAGTAAAAAGAATAGTAGAACAAATAAAATCAAATATAAGAACATTAGAATCACTAATCGAATCAGATAGGACAGATTGGAATTTAAAACAAAAAGAATCGTAAATTAATAAAAGCAAATATAACATAATAGAATCGACAAGTAGAAATAGTAAGACGAGCTTAGACGAACATATATTAACCAATATAATTGTACCTGACGTGAGTTATTACCCTTCATTGATTGACTAACGCTAACGGGTTAAAACTCCGCAGCCGCAGTTAATAAATATCCCTTAAATTTATGATTAACGCTAACGGGTGAAATCTCCGCAGCCGCAGTTAATAAATATCCCTTGTACAATTTTATGATTAACGCTAACGGGTGAAAACTCCGCAGCCACAATTGTTGATTTTCCTATACATGATTAACGCTAACGGGTGAAAACTCCGCAGCCGCAGTTGATGATAATTCCTTTCCACCTATAGTAAGATATGATCAACGCTAACGGGTTAAAACTCCGCAGCCACGATTAGCTGCTATCTCTCCTTAAGAATACGCCTAACGCTAACGGGGTAAAACTCCACAGCCGCAGGTCTTAGGTAGTATTAACCATTAAGGTTATCATCACTTAAAATAAGAAAAAGAACAATAGGATCAAATATAAAGCAGATGCCTTTGCTTAAGTAGCCCGGAGATTTATTAATATTCAAAAATTAAAAGAAACTCCTTACGAGAAAGTAAATAACGTTTCAATATATATTATATATAATATATATATATATATATATATATATATATATATATATATATATATATATATATACATACATATATATTATATATAATATATATATATATATATATATATACATATATGTATATATATATGTATATATATATATTGTAATGTGTAATTAAATAAAGTTTAATTACACATTACTTTGGTAATGTGTAATTAAACTTTATTTAATTACCCATTACTTTGGTAATGTGTAATTAAACTTTATTTAATTACCCATTACTTTGGTAATGTGTAATTAAACTCGATTTAATTACACATTACTTTGGTAATGTGTAATTAAACTTTATTTAATTACACATTACTTTTGTAATGTGTAATTGAACTTCATTTAATTACACATTACTTTGGTAATGTGTAATTAAACTCGATTTAATTACACATTACCAAAGTAATGTGTAATTGAATAAAAATTCAATTACACATTACGAAAGTAATGAGTAATTAAAAAAAATTTAATTACAATTTTCACAACACTGAATACAACACCCGGCGCTCGAGCCTCTCGAGATAGCTGTACAGCTTGAGGCGAGCCTGAGCAGTGGTGTAGGCGGCCAGCACAACGTTAGCCAAGGGAGACGGAGCGATGCTCTCCTCCGTATTAATCCAGCGCGCGTAAAGTATTTGCTCAGTCACCGGTAAAATATCCGTCACCTCGTTCTCGGGATCGGTCAACAGTTCCAAGAGGCGTTGGCGGTCTTTGATCACCTCGGTACGCGGGAGGTTTTCGCGCTGGCCAAATTTACCCCAGAAAGAATTCAGGCAGAGCTTGGATACGGAACGCAGCCCGGCGTTCTTTGTTATCTTCTCCCGTTGCAACCTGATACCCTCAACCTGCTCGTACTCCGCGAGATAACGGTCGCGGGAAGCCTCGTCGGTGCACTCGCTAGGCCAACCGCTGGCTTCTTGTTTTATTTTCAGGAAAGTGTCTATGTAGGGTGCAAAGAGTCCCCCCTGACCGCTGGCCGGATCGTACACCGTGCTCACGTATTGCCAGATCTCCGATACATCGATCACGCTGTAACCCATAGCCACGGCTTTCTGCAGCTCGGCCGACACCCAAGTACCTGTGAACCACCGATCGGCCTCCGACTCGTGCGGACAATCGATCTGCAGAGAATCCTCGCAGCAGGAGCGACGCAGGGGAAACATGAGTTTTCCTCGCATCCGGACTGGTAACACGGGGTGATAAAGATTCCTAGGCGGCAGAATCACGCATTTCACGAGGCCCTCGAGTCCGGAGATGTCTGTGTTGTACGGCCCGGTCAACGCTCTGCACTCCCTACCGACGTAGACTCGCGGATGACCCACAGGGTAGCGACCGGTTTTGCACACCCAAGGGTACAGAGAGCATACTTCGCCGTATCGGATTTCCTCCCCCGGGGCAACCTCGTGATAACGCTTCGTGTTCCCCGTACGTCCTCCGAAAAACGCGTCTCGAGGATTCAGCGAGTCGCGCGATACGACCAATGGATGCTGATCGACGTAGTCGCGCATTTCCGGATCGTTTTCCAGCATCTCGTCGAACGTGCACTCCCACATCTCGGTGACCCTGTAACGAAGCTCTGTCATGCGTTCCGTTTTTGCCCTAGTCTCTTCCCACCGTCTGTCCATCGTTTTCCCGCCGGATAACTCTTTGTCGCGATTGACCGTGTGGCATCTTCGACACCCGTGCCAGTAGCAACCGTGAAATTCCAACACGTGTCGTTCACCCTCAGCGTCTGTGTAATACCCGTCGACAAGCCGTCTCGTCTCGGGGATCCTGTACTCGCGACCTCGACCAGCGTGTCTCACCTCTGTCTCCAGGCACCTCTCTACCCAAACGAGCCATTTCACCGCTTTCATCGATTGATTGTCGGCCAACCTGTACCCACTGACCGGTAGTATTCCTATGCTGCGGGGTCGGAGGAAATTTTGTCGAAACACGACGGAACAGGCCGATGCTGGGGTGGTGCTTCGCGAGAACGGGCAAACACCGCCACAGTTCAAAAAAATATCTCTAAACGCGACGCATGCCCTGCGAAGGATGTCTACGTCGCTGCGACAATATTCCACGAGCTCCCGATCGAAATCGAACACGTAGCCCCCGGTCGTGGCTTCCTCGTACCATTTGTAAAAAGCGTGCCTGTCCGAGGTCTTCATGCTGTCGGGGGAGTAAAATTCCGCGGCTGGTAACGGACCTATGTAACCCCGATTCTCCGGTGTATTGAACAGATGCGGAAAGATACCCTTGCGCGATTCCACAGGGAGTCCGAATGCCTTGGGCAACGCCGCTAGAGCCATAGGCATGTAGGCCAAAGAGTCCAGAAAACGCGTGTGACCCGTCTCCATCAGTATTATCTTGGTGCCGTTTAGAATCACCTGCGGTGGATCTCTGTTGTTCTCCACCAGGTAACGCAGTATGAATTGAGAATCGAATCCGCCGGCGTTATGCGCTATGCAGAAGATCTTTTTGAATCGACAAACGGGCCGCGTCGCAAACTCCACCAACTGTTTAACAGGGTCGTCTCAGAATATGAATTCGCGCACGAGACCGCAGCCGGGACAAGGTGTGTTTATATCCGGCTCGTGTATACAGCTAGTGCACGTCTGTTGTACCACGCACAGATTTGGTACGTGCAGGTTGACATCCCGGCTGCCGGCCACCGAGGCGCACTGTTGCGTTTCAAAGTCATAAAATATAAATATGTTTTCCGAGTTTCCGGTTGGTGGCTTGAGAGGTTGCATGTAGCACTCGTGGTTGAGCGGCTGTACGGATCCGCACGTGTGACAGTACAGGTTGCCGCATGAGTGACCCCCCTTAGCGCGATCGATGAAAACACCACACCCGCTGCACATCTGCAGGGTGTCACAGACGCTTCTGCGAGGATCGAACGATCCCGCGACCCGATGTCTCCGCAGACACTCCTCCCCGAAAAACCACCGGCCGCAGGCGCCGCATCGCACCCGTACTCCCGCTCTGTCGCACTGTGGTACGGCGTTGCAGCTGGGGCATCTATTCGAACACCTGTGATCGCCCGTGTTTCGATAGGCGATGTTGCAGGGCTCGCAGAAGCGTCTGTTGGCCGCTGCGGCAGTTAGATTCAGTATTGGCTTGTAGTGGCCACCGCGAGGAAAGTACAGTATGTTCAATGTACCTCTGGAGCGTTCCCCCCGCTCAGCTAGTACGCGCGCCCCGTTGTAAATGGTCTCACCCCCGCGTCCAAAGGTGTTAAAATCATATATTACAACGCTTAGACCCAGAGGAGCCAGATATTCTTGAAATCTGACGATCTCTCGCATACCGCACCCCTCTGGGGGGACTTCTACGCGCGCCTCTCTGCACAAAACCACGGCAGCCTCCCTCTGAAGTCTCGATTTCGCGTGACGTACGTCGGACCATCGAGGTGTGGGGTCCGCGTCGTTGCCCCCGATACCCTCCCTGCTCAGGTAGGCACGAGCAGAAATTATAGCGCGAGGTAGACAAAGATTGTCGCGTTCGACCTCGAGAAGCGATCGTTTGCTCACCTCCTCGTGCGTGAGAGGTTTACTCTTTCGACCGCGACCCACAGGTACGCTGACCCGATCAACCGTGATTCTCAACGCGTCATCCACACAAAATTCGGATGCGCTTTGGGAGAGACTGAAAACGAGCCGCCAGAGATCCTCGTAGCGAGAGTCCCGGACCGGCCTAAACGACAAACCGGCCATTCCCAGAGCAAACGAGGGTGTATCTAGCCCGAACCCTATATAATCGTTCGCGGGATCATCGACAGAGTCCGGGGCAGGGGTCGTGGCGTAATTATGAATATCCCTGATGGCTTCTTCGAGCCAGGTCACAGGATCGACGGTTTCCGGCGGTGTGATAATTTTTAACGTCAAGACGGTCCCTGTGATGGCAAATCTACGATAATATTTACGACTCTCGTCTACAACCACAAATCTGACACCCGGAGGACGTGCGATATGATCCTCTACAGCTGTACTAGCAAGTCTCTCTCTCTTTCCCCCGTCCCGCTGTATGCCTGATATACTGGCCCCTTCGTTGACTCCTCCGGCTCGTTTCAACGCAGCGTAGACAGCACGGCGCCTCTCTGACAGCCAAGAGTTAAAGTCCTGGTTACACGAGGTGTCTTGAAAATTAGAAAAAAAAGGAGAATGCGGACTAGCGCGTACTCACCGGAGGAATCCTCAGAGATCTCCACCTCCATCTCATCGTCTGTCGACGATTTTGCAGGAGACGGTGGTGGTGTGCCGGCAATCGTATTTTCGGCCTCGGCAGGAGGTGCATCTTCGGCTTGGTCATCGGGAGACGGTGGTGTTGCGGTCGTGTTATCTGGTTCGGCATTTTCGACAGCTTCGGTCGCCCTTATCAACTCGCACTCTTCGTCCGCCTCCTCCCGCGCCATAAGCTCGTAGCGAGCCGCAGCATCGTACAAGAGTTTATCCTCCTCGTCGACCTTCTCCTCCTTTTCGTTTAGCCAATCTGTATCGGGTTCGTCGGTCGAGTTGGCTGTTGCGGAAAAAACTATGAAGCGATACGTTGGTAAAACACCCGTAGAACAGAGTTATTACTTACCCTCGTGAGTCATGTACGCTCGTGTCATCTTGGAGACCCAAGGGGCTGACTGACTACCGCGCTCCCACAACACGTCGACAGCCGTCTTCATACACTCCCAAGAAGCCTCAAACAACCTCATTTCGTACATGCGACCGATATCGCGAATGCAGCAGCACCATAAAAGTCCCCTCAACCGGTGGAGCAGCGCGGGTGCCGGTAGGTCCACCAGTTCGAGCCACCAATTTTCGTTGAAGTCTCGCACTGTTTGGGGAGTGGAACTCCTGGCGTAACGCAACACGTCGCGTACCACATTTCGAACCACGCTGTTACGATAGATCACCCTGTTCACACCCGTTAGCTCGTCTTGAAAATTATTGGATTCCATTTTTAAGCTGTTTGTCATCAAACTGACCAAACTGGACGGATGCAACCGAATTTATAGATCTCATACCAGATCCGTCTAGTGTGGGAATCATACCCCCTCCCGACGTACGTGTGTGTGTGTGACACACTGTGGAAATTTGTGATGGGTTGGGCAATGTGGTTTTCATAAAATTTTATTATTATGATTTCCTACATTCAGGATACGACACACCTATACCCTGATCCTAATACCCCTGCCTCCCGTGTGTGTGGGACACAGACGTTGTGAGATTATATGCTGGTTCGAGATAACAAATAACTAGTATTTATATTCCCCCCACGCTTAAGATATAACACCTATGTACCGCATCTTAACGTCTCGTGAACGAATCATAGACCCCTCCACCCTACCGTCATACGTGTGGGAGTATATATATATATACGAGGATGGTTCGGGATAACAAATAACTGTTTCGAATATATGCGTAAAAACGATATATTTATTTTCTTAAATTTAAGTGTTAAATTGGTATTGTTTTTCTAAAAACGATATATTTCCTACATTTATTTTCTTAAATTGGTATATGTAATAATTTTTATTATGATTTCCTACATTCAGGATACGACACACCTGTACCAGATCCTGAGCCCCCCTACCTCCCGTGTGTGAGACACACACATACGTGGTGAAATATATATATATGAATATATACGAGGATGGTTCGGGATAACAAATAACTGCTTCGAGTATATGGGGGTTCATAAAAACGCTTTATTCAATACATTTTTTTTTTTTTTTTTTCTTAAATTGGTGTTGTTTTTTTTTCTAAAAACGATATATTTATGTAATATGAAAATATGATTCAACGACGATGAATTCGGAACACTGGGGAGGGTGATCGGGGTGGTGAGGGTGAAGCGGGTGGCGAGGGTGAGGGTGGTGGCGAGGGTGAGGCTGGAGGCGAAGGTGAAGCGGGTGGCGTGGGTGAGGGTGGTGGCGACGGTGAGGCTGGTGGCGAAGGTGAAGCGGGTGGCGTGGGTGAGGGTGGTGGCGAAGGTGAGTAAGGTGAATCGGTTGGCGAGTAAGGTGAAGCGGGTGGCGAGGGGATTGATTCCGCGTCTTCATCGTTGTTAATGGTTTCTTCGTCGTCGTCGTCCTCCTCTGCTTCGTTTTCCTCCTCCTCCTCCTCCTCCTCCTCCTCCTCCTCCTCCTCCTCCTCCTCCTCCTCCTCCTCCTCCTCCGCTGCCGCTGATTCCTCAAGAGTCGAGGAGATTTCTGCGTCTTGCAGTTGTTGTTGTTGTTGTTGTTGTTGTTGTTGTTGTTGTTGTTGTTGTTGTTGTTGTTGTTGTAGCTGTTGTCGTAGCGCAGCTCTTTCGGTGAGGCATGCATTCACCCTGGCAACGAACAGATCATTCAGTTCCCACTCCCTGTTAAGCTGTTCGACGATCTCGTAGTGCGCGTTGTATGTTTGGGTCACGACACCCTCTTCCGCGTGGTGGGTCCGTAAAAATTCAAGTAAAAACCGCGCGTTTGCGAGGAAGCGATCTCTTAACTCCGCCCTGAGGCGCAACCGCTGGGCGCGGCGCACGATTCGCCCTGCATCCATCTGAAATGGTTAAACACACATTCTTTTGTTTAGAATCCCTTCAAATTAGAGCGTTAAACGAGAGAATCGTACAGACATACCTTTCTTGATCTTCTGTGTTATACCTCCGTACCGGTTGGTCTGCTTCTTTGTTTTCTTGATCTTCTGTGTTATACCTCCGTACCGGTTGGTCTGCTTCTTTGTTATGCGAGTGTCTATTCATTTGTAGATTTCACTTGGTGGGGTAGTTATAAAAATGTGTGTGTGTGTGTGTGTGTGTGTCGCGAATATCTAGCGTCCATCGTTGGCGCCTGGAACCGCGTGATGCTGTAGCGTCTTACGAAAAGCGATGCGGATCGCTCTCGGAGTACATTATCAGTTTCTGTATTATAGAAGTCCGAGTTACCTATACCTAAAAGATAAGGATGGCTGTTGCGAGTCGGAGTACGTGTTTTACGGAGGAAGTCACGACTCCCCTCTACCTCTCATACCCCGCACAGTACTCATCGGATGACCGTTATGAAAAACGATGGGGATTGCTCTCGGACCACATTATCATTTTCATAATTATGGAAGTTCGAGTTACCGATACCTAAAAGACAAGGATGTCTGTTGCGAGTCGGAGTACGTGTTTTATGGAGGAAATCACGACTCGCCCCTCTACCTCTCATACCCCGCACAGTACTCATCGGATGACCGCTATGAAAAACGATGCGGATCGCACTCTGAGCACATTATCATTTTCAATATTATGGAAGTCCGAGTTACCGATACCTAAAAGACAAGGATGTCTGTTGCGAGCCGGAGTACGTGTTTTATGGAGCAAATCACGACTCCCCCTCTACCTCTCATACCCCGCACAGTACTCATCGGATGACCGGTACAAGATTACAATTTTCGCGAAGCCGTCTCCCACCATCATGCGTTGTTACAAGTTTTTGCTGAGGTATGCAAAACGGTGAGGCAGCTCGGTCTCGGTGCAGATGCGGAGCGTTCAGTTGCAACAGAGAAGTCGAGAGCTATGGCCACACCGAAAAAGGGATCGTTGAAAGAGGGGTGTAGTCGATTGTCTAAAACTTTTGACATAGCATTGAAGAAATCCGAGCGTAACCTGGTACTGTCGAGGACGTACGGACTCAACGGTTCGTGGTCGAAAAAAGTGAACATTGGCCTTCGTCTCCGCTTGGATGGGGATTTCGAGCCTGTGGTGAAATTCGTAAATAACTACTCGAGCGGGGTATCCCTCAGCGCCGAAGCATGGGAAGATCTGGCCGGAAAGCTCGAGGATATCGAAAAGTATTTCGAAAAAAGCGAGCGTCCCGCCGGTAGTCTGAGTTCGTTGCTGAGCGATACCATCTCGCTAGCCGGAGGGTGTGCCTTGCGTTTAACATCGGCTCACGGTTCGAAAGTAGTTGCATTCTATGCGAGCGATCCTGACGGTGCCGAAAGTCAGCAGGGGTACGGGGAGGAGGAGGAGGGTGATAACACTGGTGAACCTGGATGGAAGAAACGAAAGACCTATTCGCCAGTAATTGTGATGCAGAAGGTTACGTTTGACGGTCTGCGGCATATCGCCTGCTGTATAGACGAGTATATCATTCAACTGGAGCAGCTGGTAGCCGATGTCAACAAGTGCAAGGAGTTGCTGATTCGTCACTTTGCCAGCATCGTGCGATCCAGAAAGATGAAGGCCCCGACTCTGCAACAGATCGGTGTCATTGTGTGCGAGGAGGCCGATGCAGCGAAGGATGCACTCCACAGGGACTTGCTGGATGTGGAATTCTGCCGTATCCATTTAAATGTTGTATTCCACGAGTTGACCCGTTTGTTTCTACATTACATCATAGCCGACATATGTCAGAGCGTTATAATTGACAAGTGAAGTGTATCGTTGCCGGCATAATGTCGGCGCTGTTTCATTGATAAGTGGATGTGTAAGAGAGAGAGACTAGTCTTAATATGAGACCGAATTAGATCCCAATTAGAGGTCATCACGATCTACAGAACCGATGAATTGGGCTGCGGTTTTCCTCTCAATGTCGGTATGATTCTCCCGACGCTATCCTGGGGCATTCATTCATGAATGTGTCAAGATAGCGTCAGGAGGATTGTAGCGGGATTAAGAGGAAGACCGCGGTTTCGTTCATCGGTTCTGTAGGTCTCGGATGACCTCTAATTGGGATCTGTCAGGTCTTACGATCGCGCTCTGTTGTACCTGCTGTAAAACTAGTCTTAATAGTAATATCGATCAAATGAAAAAAAGATTATTGTAAAACCTATCTTAAGAGTAATATCGAATAAACGAATATTCGAAAAATAATTTGTGTCGATCCTTGCATATACCCTGTCATGCTTTATTAATTTCAGCTAGTATATAGGATAAGAATTTATTATTATTTCAGAACCATCGTCTTTGTCTGGTATCTCAGTATATCTGATTGAAAAAAATAGCCATGTTTGATTTTGAAAAAAAAGTAGCCATATTGGATTTTGAAAAAAAGTAGCCATATTGGATTTTGAAAAATAGTAGCCATCTTGGATTTTGAAAAAAAGTCGAAACAGTCGCCATATTGGATTTTTTTGGATTTTGAAAAATAGTAGCCATCTTGGACTTTGAAAAAAAAAGTCGAAACAGTCGCCATATTGGATTTTGGAAAAACGACCACCATCTTGGATTTTGAAAAACTACCGCCATCTTGGATTTTGAAAAAAGTAGCCATCTTGGTTTGTATGGGCGGCGCCATCTTGGATCAGACTATCTGTCGTCTCTTTCACTGGCGCCAAATCCCCATTCCCGCCGGGTGACGTCATTTGTTATGACTCGCCATGGCTGTCACCTACTACTAATCACGAAATCTACGAAATCTACCAAATCACTAAATCACAAAATCTACTAAATCTACCAAATCACTAATTCTACAAAATCTACCAAATCCACAAAATCTACGAAATCTACTAAATCACTAAATCAACAAAATCTACCAAATCCACATAATATAAAGTGCATATATTATATACGTAGATATCAAAGTGAGAACGTAATACAGTGTTCTTCAAAATCAAAGAAAATAACTCAGCAATAAAATCAAAGTTGCTAAAAGAAAAGAAGTCCGACATCATCCTCAAAGGCACCTAGCCCCACAAAGATTCATCTGAATCCAACAATTAGCGATCTCGCTACAACGAAGTGCAGATTCCTGAGCCGTGACACCTACACTCTTCTCGACGACATCTCGACACCCGACGCAGCCCAACACAACAGCTTCATCTCCAATATCAACTCAGATCCGTATTGAACATGAAATTTTTCTTAATCCTGATCATCAGCTTGTAAGTTATCTTTAATTATAATAAGTACCCACATACCTCAAGCGAAATAATCTAATTCACAAATCGCAAAATGCCTGACGAAAACGCAGAAACCTCATATTGGTCTCTTAAAGACTTATTAGATACAATCCCCTACTTTAATGGGAAAAACTTGAATATTAATAACTTCATAAGAAGCTGTGAGAATGCCAAAACTCTTGTGAAACCAACTCAGCGCCCTATTTTGACGCGAATGATCAGAACTAAAATCTATGGAACAGCTGAATCATATTTAGGAAGTAAAGAATACGACACTATTGACGAAATCCTAACGGTCTTAAAACAAGCTTTCTTACCAAAGAAAACAATTTTCGAATGGCAAGCAGAGTTGAACAATATCAAACAAAAAAGCGACCAACGTGTTTTAGATTATAGCGCTAAGGTCGAAGACCTACACCACAACACAACACAAGCGATCAATAATTCAGGCACACGTGACACTGCTGGAATGATTGCAGCAGTTGAAACAAATGTACTTAAATGCTTCGTTAGAGGCTTGATCCCGGAAATTGAAATTCGAGTAGCCGGCTCAAACCCGACCACTCTGGCTAAAGCCATCGAAACGGCGCTAACAGAAGAACAAGAACTCCTAAATCGAACAGCTCATAACACAGACTATAACAGACGCCCTCCTAATCGACCAAATTCACAACACCCCCCTAGATTTTGCAATCATTGTAATCGACAGGGACATTCAATAGACGATTGTAGACAACACGCCCGCGAAAACCAACCACAACCTCCAGACAGACGCCCTCCCAACCAGCCAAATTCACAATATCCTCCTAGATTTTGCAATCATTGTAATCAGCAGGGACATTCGATAGAAAATTGCAGGCGACGCGCCTACAATAACCAACAACCTCCTAACCAACAGCGACAGTCTAGCCAACAAAATACACAATATCCTCCAACTTTTTGTAACTATTGTAAACGCCAAGGACACACGATCGAAAATTGTAGAAAACGCGCCTTTAATAACTCACGCAATCAACAAACACAGGCCCATTTAGAACTCGAACGCGCCGACGGACCCCGAACATACACAACAGCGTTCAATGATACAACAAATCACATCTTTAACATAGAATCCAAACCATTAAGTGAGCTGTTGCCAGTCATCGAATTCGATATTCAAGAATTAGAAACAAAATCAAAATTTATAGTAGACACTGGTGCAGAAATAAATATCATAAAAATCAATTCCTTAAAAGAAGATACCGAATGTGACAGAACTAAAATGCGGAAAATGACAGGAATAACAGACGGATTTACTAATACTTTAGCGGAAACCAAATTAAAAATCAACAATAAAGAACACGAATTTCACGTCGTCCGCGAAGATTTCCCAATAGCTCAAGACGGTATTATCGGACAACCCTTGTTACATAAAGAAAAAGCTACCATTTCCTATAAAAATAATACACTAACCTTGACAGATACTGTGATTCCCTTCAAACTCCAAAAACACAAACCACAAATCGCAACTCTCATTACAATACCAGGTCGTACCGCTCAAGTAATTCCTCTTAAAGTTTCAAATTCGGAAATCAACGAAAGCTACGTAGATACGATTAATTTAGGTTCCAATATCCACTGCGGTAAAGCATTAATAGCAAACAAAAGCGGTCAAGCATGTATACTCGCGATAGACTCGAACGAATCAGCTGTTGAGATAAAAGTCCCAACAGTAACTCTAGAACCAGTCCTCAAAACCTTCAGTACACCCGTCCGAGAAACTATTACAAACCACTCCACACTCAAACAATCGTCGAGAACTCACCCGCAACAATTAAGTAGTACAGATGACTTATCAAATCCCGCTCATATAAAAGGACATAAAGGCAACGTCGACTCGAAAACAGACGATGACGAACCTAATCAAATCCCTATGGATTGCTTACCACCAGAAAGAGAAACAATACATTTTCCAAATAGACTCTTACCAAACTATTCACTAAACGAAAAACGAAATACTGACATCCCTTCAGACAATTCACCCATAAATAAAAAATCACGTAAACTCACAAAAACTTCTGAATCAACTTCATCCATAAACGATCGGAAACAAAACAAAAATTCAAACCTTATCTCAAAGCAGCCAAACGTTAATTCAGACTCAAGTGACGCACACAAAAATAAAACAGGGTACAGCGAACGCAATAGCATGCAATCTCCAACACATAAATACAAATATAAACTACGACTAAGAAAGCCTAAATCTCCTTCATTACCACCTGACTCCTCATCGTCGGAAGACGACCACGTTCCTCATTATAAACGAAAACTTCCTACCCCCAACAAATCATGGGCCTCAACTTTTAAGAATTCCACGTATGAAGGAAAACAAGTATCAATACATCAAACTACAAAACCACCACAACACAATATATTCCCAATCGCGAAATCAATTCACAATAAACCGAGAAAAAAGAACCGGATCCAAACTCGATAACAAGTGCACCGCAAATCCACATACAATCTCACTAACAACAACTAAACACTATCAGACCATAGGACGAAAGTAGTACACATAAATAAAATCAAATTAACTAAATAAACAAAACATGCTTTATTATATCTCTTCCCTATTCGGCTCAGTATCGCTGGTCTACATAGCGCAAAAACTTGCAACAGCAGAGAGAATACTTAAAATATTCAGCAGATTTAGAAGTCCTAACCGAAATCAAGACTCTACCGAACAAAATAATCCTCCAGCAATCACATGTGCACCAACTACAACAATTACACCAACTACTGAACATAGAAGCCGCTCAGACAGCTCAAACATCTTTTTATACCTAAATAAGACATTTATAACTGATTTTACTGCCAATAAGTAACATTAACTAACTATAATCTATACTATAACCATTTCCAACATACCAGTTGTACTATCAGTCTCAGTATAAGACAATTGTGACAAAACCATATACCTAAACAAGGTAGATTCACTAACGTGAATCTACGCGTAAATGAATCTACTGACGTAGATCCACGTACATAAATACATTCACTAACGTGAATGTATACCTAGATCTATTCATCAACGTAAATATAAGTATACTTACTGTCGTAAATATACAACCTTATACCTAAATTAGATTATTATATACATTTTAACTTTTACAAAAAAAAAAAAAAAAATGTCCTCCTGCTTCACAGGAGCAATAATTTTTTTCCCCTGGGGATGGGCGTGTTACGTATCCCATTCTATTCAATACCTCTCTCACTCTCAACACCCAACACATAATATCCTGCATGCATCCAGTCTCACCACCTCTAATCAGAGGAAGTCTCACCCTTACATTCCAAGAAGTCCATCCCTACCTATGCTCCCATAAAACTGCACCTGCACGAACGCGCCCATGCCCGGGACAATGGAAATGATGACCTAACGATTCAGCTCATCATCAGCTCATCAGTAGCGAAGATTAACAAAGGCACTTGCAAGTAAATCGTCAATCAGAGCAGTCGCATATAATTTAGCTCGCATTATAAATTCACTCACCCATCATTTAATCTTACAATTATAACTCATATATATATACAATCTTACTACAAATCAAACGCTATCAATAAAAATATACCAATTCACTGTGACTACCTGTCTCCTAAAACCCTGGTTACCCCACGGTGTAAAAACGAGGAACGAACTCATCTAAATACATAACAATGGTGGCAGCGTAATTCATAACAAAATCATTGTTATTTCTACACTATCTATACATCATTATAATTTTCATATTTCTGTAGTACACTAATTTTAAGCAAATCATTGTCATTTTAGTATGAATAAAACGTTTATTACCCTGCTCAAAATCCCAGACTGAAATCGACAGGAGCGGATAGCTTTTCGGACAAGTTTCCAGACAAGACCAGATCGCGTATCTGTCTGTTTGTGGTCTGTACCCTATCCGGTCGAAAATTCCTGTTTGGATTCTGCGCGAGCCTTGTCTGCATTCAATCCGGCTCGGAAAATCCGCGACGGGGTAACTTATCCGGACCAATCGGCATCCTGTCGGTTGAAAAAATTAATCTGGTTTTTAGACTGGTTTTGTCTGGACTGTTTGCAGAACAAGCGCATCACCTCAGCTAATATTCCAAGTTTGAATCGGGGCTCTGTCCGTATCTATCCGGTTTGGGTCACGCAAATCATAAAGTGATTATTTACATCAAATTTTCCAAGTTGGAATCGGAGCTCTGTCCGTACCTATCCGGTTTCGGTCCCGCAAATCATAACGTGATTATTTACATCAAATTTTCCAAGTTGGAATCGGGGCTCTATCCGTATACCTATCCGGTTTCGGTCCCGCAAATCATAACGTGATTATCAATATAGCTAATATTCCAAATTGGAATTGGGGCTCTATCCGATTTCGTGCCGTATCAATTGATAATCACGTTATGATTTGCGGGACCGAAATCGGATAGATACGGACAGCCCCCCGATTCCAACTTTGAAGATTTGATGTAAATTTAATGACTTTATGATTTGCGGGTACGAAACCGGATAGATACAGACAGAGCCCCGATTCCAACTTTGAAGATTTGATGTAAATATAATCACGTTATGATTTGCGTGACCGAAACCGGATAGATACGGACAAAGATTTTCAAAGTTGGAATCGGGGCTCTGTCCGTACCTTTCCGGTTTCCATGTAATGTACATTACTTCAATATTTTCTCGTAAGGCGGCGACCACCGCTTTCGATATTCTCGCGAGTACCACTTATCGGAGTTGGTGAGTATATACAGGGTGTAAATCTCAACTCTGTACATACTTATAGGGTGTGTAGGGGCTGCCAATACAAGTATTTTGAGGTATGACACCCATGGTCGGAAACTCATCCTAACCACTATGGAGGGATTTGAAGGATATGGTACCGCACGCTTGATCGTAGTGTAATGAATCAGATGTGATCACTTTCGACCCAACATTTTATTCAGCCGTAGAGAACAGTACATAAATGTTCTTGTGTGAAATCAACAAAACGATAAACTTTGCATTAAAAAAATGACAAAACAATTTCCGGTGCTTATGAACAGAATTTGAAAAAGTTATGGAAAACGAATTGGGGTTTAGCACACTTGGGCTTTTCGTTTTCCATAAAGTTTTCAAATTCTGTTTATAAGCACCGGAAATTATTTTGTAATTTTTGTATTGCTAAGTTTATCGTTTTGTTGATTTCACGCAAGAACATTTGTACTGTTGTCTACGGCTGAATAAAATGTTGGGTCAAAAATGATCACATCTGGTTCATTACACTACGAAAAGCGCGCGATACAAGCGCGCGGTACCAGAACCTTCAAAGCCCTCCACAGCCGTTGGGATGAGTTTCCGACCTTGGGTGTCATACCTCAAAAGGCTTGTATTGGCAGCTCCTACACACCCAATAAGTATGTACAGAGTTAAGATTTACACCCTGTATAGAGGCGGAAAATATCATCTATATACTTGAGAAGAAAAAAAAAACGAAAAACAAAAGAAAAAAAAAACGAAAAAAAAAACGAAAAAAAAGAAAAAAAAACGAAAAAAAAAGAAAAAAAAAAAAGAAAAAAAAAACGAAAAAAAAAGAAAAAACTTCAATTTTTTGAAAATGGATCCGGATAGAACCATACAGGAAAAATGTCTAGGGCGGGGTTACTTTCCGGATAGAACTAGGGATGTGCCGGATATAGATTTGGCCGGATAACCGGATACCGGATATCTGGCCGAATTCATTTGCCGGATACCGGATATCCGGCCGGATATCCGGTATCCGGCACAAAAAAATCGCCTAATGTTGGGCTTCCATCAAACACTAAACACTTTGAACTAAGAATTTGAATTTCCTGCTTATTTTAGATTTGACCACTTTAATTTTTTTTTTCCATTTCTTTCATTTTTACTAATAGTACAATTATCTTCTGGGCAGTACATTGAAGATTATTGATATCCGGTTATCCGGCCGGATAGCAGTGCTATCCGGTTATCCGGCCGGATAGTAAAAAACAGGCCGGATAGGCCGGATACTGGATACTTACCGGATATCCGGCACATCCCTAGATAGAACCCGATAGGAATGCTGACACGAGAAAATATTGGACCGTCAAAATTCCGGACAGGACCAGAAATTTCCAGGTACACAAAAACCAGAACTCGGACGTATACAGGCGGATACAATTCCGCCTATCCGGTTTTCTGTCTGGGATTTTGAGCAGGGTAAGTTAAGTCGTTAAGGGGACCTTTTCCTTTTCTCGGGCATTTTCAGGCGTATTTTCAGGAATTAATAAAACAAAAAGTTTTGGATTTATTTTATCCAAACTTAGTCGATATCTTTATTTATGTTTAAACCAAATATACAAATTTTTATTCAATAAAATATTGATTTTTGAAGGCGGGAATAAGCCGTGCCGTGCGGGCTGCTTTTACGGCTCGGACCACGATTCCAACCACTTCAATGATCCGAAATGAGAAAACAAGACATTTTTATGACCGGAAGACAAGATTCTATCTTTCGGCCTACGAGCGTATTTTTATAAATTTTTTCAACAAAATGGCGACATAATTTGCAAAAAAAAAATTTTTTTTTTCAACCTCTAATCATCATCTATAAATCGTAATTTTCAGATTGCAGAGTTGTTCGTAGGCCGAAAGATAGAATCTTGTCTTCCGGTCATAAAAATGTCTTGTTTTCTCATTTCGGATCATTGAAGCGGTTGGAATCGTGGTCCGAGCCGTAAAAGCAGCCCGCACGGCGCGGCTTATTCCCGCCTTCAAAAATCAATATTTTATTGAATAAAAATTTGTATATTTGGTTTAAACATAAATAAAGATATCGACTAAGTTTGGATAAAATAAATCCAAAACTTTTTGTTTCATCTATTCCTGAAAATACGCCTGAAAATGCCCGAGAAAAGGAAAAGGTCCCCTTAAGGACGACTCGTATGTAACAAGTCGTCCATATTAGATCCGCTATTTTGTTTTTTCAAATTTTGACTTCAGATTCGTGATCAGCGATCCCAAAAACCCCCGAGTGCTGATTTTTGTCCGAATCGAATAGTTTTCTAAGGAATTTTTAGCTGTATCGGATCCGCCATTTTGTTTTTTCAAATTTTGACTTCAGATTCGCGATCAGCGACCCCGAAAACCCCCGAGTGCTGATTTTTGTCCAAATCGAATGGTTTTCTAAGGAATTTTTAGCTGTATCGGATCCGCTATTTTGTTTTTTTCAAATTGCGACTTCAGATTCGTGATCAGCGACCCCAAAAACCCCCGAGTTCTGATTTTCACCCGAATTGAATGCGTTTTCGACTTTTGGCCAGGAATTTGGGATTCCGTCCCACTGTGCGTCGTTGGTTACATAGCTGGGTTTATCGTGAAGAAGCTAAAAAAAATGCATCAAATGTGTTATATGCATAGCTTCTTGTATTGGTGAGGTTGGTACTCCAGCAGAGAATCGTCTAAACCGCACGTCACTCACGATTCTGATGAGGCTGAAACTAGCGGCCAGAGTTGGCGGCCAAAAGCGAAAATCCAGTGAAGAATAGGGTGTGGAGGCCCTGGACCAAAAATTTTGTACGCATCGTCGCCAAAATCTGAAAAAATTCACGAATACTCTCTTCCGATCGTAGAACATGGTCCAAGTTGAATTTTGCCGTGGACGGTTTGCGTTATTTGTTTATAAAATTATTAACAATATCGGCTAGAGGTAAAAGTCACACGCATCGTCGCCAAAATCTGAAAAAATTCCGGAATACTCTCATCCGATCGTAAAACATGGTCCAAGTTGAATTTTGCCGTGGACGGTTTGCGTTATTTGTTTATAAAATTATTAACAATATCGGCTAGAGGTAAAAGTCACACGCATCGTCGCCAAAATCTGAAAAAATTCCGGAAAACTCTCATCCGATCGTAGAACATGGTCCAAGTTGAATTTTGCCGTGGACGGTTTGCGTTATTTGTTTATAAAATTATTAACAATATCGGCTAGAGGTAAAAGTCACACGTATCGTCGCCAAAATCTGAAAAAATTCACGAATACTCTCTTCCGATCGTAGAACACGGTCCAAGTTGAATTTTGCCGTGGACGGTTTGCGTTATTTGTTTATAAAATTATTAACAATATCGGCTAGAGGTAAAAGTCACACGCATCGTCGCCAAAATCTGAAAAAATTCACGAATACTCTCTTCCGATCGTAGAACATGGTCCAAGTTGAATTTTGCCGTGGACGGTTTGCGTTATTTGTTTATAAAATTATTAACAATATCGGCTAGAGGTAAAAGTCACACATATCGTTGCCAAAATCTGAAAAAATTCCGGAATACTCTCTTCCGATCGTAGAACATTATTAAACAAACATAAGAGTAAATCGTTTATGAATGTAAGTATCATACCCGGTGGCTCTATCAAAGATCCAGTGGCACCAAGATTAACAAATCATTATTAAATCATGACATTATTTTTTATTTTATTTTTTATTTTAACGAATAAGAAAACCCGAAACCAATATAACAATTGACAATTTCGCCCGGTGGCCACCTCAACACTGCTCCAAGTATTCGGAAGTTAGACATTCTCCCTGTATCTATGGTGGCAGCGCGGTGCACTTATTATTGAGTAAATAAATTGAAGAAAAACTTATTTTCCAGTCTTTCAATTTCTTAACCCGTTGCTTTTAATATTACGTACAGTTATTTTCTCAAAATGTCCTGGTTGACGGATAAAAGTGTTGCTCATGCAGTACTGGATGTTTTCCATTCAAGCGATATTATAGATGTCGACACATATAATCGGGATTTGAAAGACCATTTCAACAAAGGTACGTGGTCCAATATTTGCCGAAAAATTCGCAAAGATGCGAAGGATCTCCGAACTATAGAAAAGCACACTCGGAAGTGTTTCGATTTCTTTAAGCGGCATTTTGAGAGCATCGCATCAATAATGGTTGATGAGATTGGAAAGCGAAAGCATTTGCAAATTCCTATATCAGACAGCAATCCTCGTATTGTCGCACACGGTGATATCAGTAACGAGATTATGAATGCCATCACTCCTACTACAACAGCAGAACACGTACTGGAAGACTACGAGTGGTTCGATTGTTACGTCCTAGACTGGAAGCCGAATATTTAATCTATAGGTACAACAGTTACCATAGTTATTATCTGAGGTATAAGAATACCGACGTGCAATTATCATCAGAGTTTTAATAATGCATCTACTGATGTAATTCCATTTATAATTTTTTCCTTTATTCTTTTATATATTACTTTACTCATAGATATTAGTCAATCCTTTTGAAAGGAACAATCTTAACTATACTGCCGTGCTTAGGTAGAAGGCAGTAAACTTCATTTACTGCCTTTTAATATTTTGATGCCAATATATTCTTTCAACGATTCTCTACATATCAATTATAAAATGAATCATTAAGAATGTTATTTCAAAAAGATATTAATTTATTAAGTTTGTCAAATATTTGATATCGGTTACATTTCCTACATATAAAAGCAGTAAATCCATTTTTTAGGCATTTTTATTAATTATGATCTGAAATTACACTTAAATGACTTTCCATAAAATCATGTAATATATTATTAGTCATTCGATAATTGCTATGAAAAAATAAAATCATTAATTTGGTTTGAAAATATCAGAAATTTAGATTTCAGTTTTCTCTGATTTCACTTTTTTCACTTTACTGCCTTCTTCCTAAGCACGGCAGTATAATATAGACAATTTCATCCCATTTTCTCACGAAACGAATATGCTCTGGAACACTTGAAACACCATAAAACTGAAAGCCTAAACTTTAAGTAAACTTTGAAAATCCTTATTGAGGAAACATAAATCTTCAGATCCTTCAGATTTTTACGACCCAAAGCGGAAAAGTCTAAAGACAAAGACAGCTCTGTTTTAAAAGAAGAGAGATATAGATGCTTACAGCATCCCTTCTTAGCGCCTCGACGCTTGGGCCTCTGACCCAATCGCCTTGCGCAAATGCTCTTCTAGCCAACCATATTTTTTCCCGCTTTTGTTTTAATGTTCTTTTTACCAATAGAAAAAACCTCGCCTTCCCGCGAGTTTTCCAAAACCTCCCCTTCGCGTATCCGCGAGGAGAGATCTTTTCTACTGCAGTATTAGCAGTTAGTCACGAAACCTCAATCAGTAAAGATCGAACTTATAGAATCTTAGATCTCAGAATTATCAACTCAAAGTGTTTGGTGTAACAGTTAATTAATAAGTGAATTACTAAATAAAATAATAGAAACTACAAACTTAAATCAATCTCCACTTGCGTGAAGATTAATTACCAAAACTACAGTGCAGATTGTTATTATTAAATTGTTTAATAAATATTGTTATAATTAAAAGGTGAAACTATAAACATTTATTTCACCCACGCATAGTGGTGGCTGATAATACCCATACCTCAACAGATATCTCAACAGATACGAGCTCAGCGACGTCCAGAAGAACTAGTAATTTAAGACTCGGTAAGAAATACAGAACTCTACCAATTCAACATCATATAAAATAACTTGTGATTCGTTCTTCTAAATAACTTTCAACTCAAGACGTAACAG
Organism: Tenthredo mesomela; assembly: GCA_943736025.1. Classification (NCBI taxonomy): domain Eukaryota; kingdom Metazoa; phylum Arthropoda; class Insecta; order Hymenoptera; family Tenthredinidae; genus Tenthredo; species Tenthredo mesomela. The sequence continues at coordinate 22,206,352 of OX031013.1, read as the reverse complement.
CTCTATCTATAATAAATTTGGTGGCAGCGTCGGAATATCAGTCTGAAATAAATTAAAAAAAAAACTAATCAAAGAAATAAGACACCTAAATAAAAAAAATCTGTTGACAAGTGTGAAAATTTTTTTTACATTGGTAATTCACAAACTGTAAAAATCATCAAACTAACGTGACTAAACATCATCGATCTAAAACATCAACATCAAGAATCTCATCATCAATGAACTTCAAACTCAACATCGATCATCATTGATTTTGCCGTCGGATACCATCGCAGCGCAGAACTTCAAGACCAACTCCAGCGACCGAAGACCCGCCCTACCGCTCACCCACGAAGACTACTACACTAACTCATAGACATTACACTATTGTTATTCCTCTTCATCAAAGTAAGTCGAAAATAATTTTAACAACATGCCTGACGAAAGAATGGATATGTCACAAACCCTTGGTAATAACTCAAATTCAAATGAAAATTCAAATGAAAATTCAAATCCAAATTTAAACGATCGACTAGGAAATAATTCTACTCTTAATAATTCAAATAGCATGGCATATGATTATAAAGAATTTTTCAAAACCATTCCTGATTTTAATGGTAAACCTGATGGTTACCCAATCAAATCGTTCATCCAACATTGTGAATACGCAAAACGATATCTAACAACTTTCCCAGAAGATTTCTTAGTAAGAATTCTTTGTTCTAAATGTAAAGGAGAACCAGAAAAACGTGTTTTTGACGCAAATTTACAAACGATTGACGAACTGACAAAATTTTTAAATTCACACTTCAGACCGAAAGAACGCGTTGGCGTATGGCTTAGAGAATTTAACAATTCCAAACAAAAACCAAAAGAAAGAGTAATTGATTTTAACTACAGAATAGGTCAACACCTACAGGGAACTCTTTTAGAAATAAAACTTGACGGGACAAGCGTAGAAGCTAGGACATTTTCAGCAAACGAAGCTGCTGTTACAGCTTTTATCGAAGGTTTAACTCCTAGAATTTCAGTGTTTATACCAAAATTAAATTCATATACAAAACTTGTCGACGTAGTGAAAGAAGCTATAAACGTCGAAGACCAACATGGAATGATACCGGATCTTGATTTGGAAATCCCCGGAATCTCATCAAAACAATGTCTTCCTATTCAGTCAAATCAAAGTAATAATCATAAACCGACAAATAAATTTAACACATATGACAAATCAAATCACGGTAACGCGAATACTAGAAATAATCCAACAAACACGAGTACACAAGACGCGAAATTTTGCAATTATTGTAAGAAAAATAATCATGTCATTGCAGATTGCCGAACTTTACAAAATAAAAATAAAAAACTCGGTAATCCTAGTAATAACACGGAATCAAATCCTAATGGATCATTGGAATGCAATTATTGCAAGAAAAAAGGTCATATAATCAGAGATTGTAGAAAACGCAAGTATAATAACGCGAAACGCGAAAGTAATAACGGTACACCTAATACCGACATACCTGCGGGAAACGAATCAACGTCCCATCGACCAGGCGCGTCGACGGGTCAGTAATAAACTCAGCGCTTATTTCACAGACTAACCATAAACTCTTTACGGCAGAATGTAAAATAAGTTCTACATACACAACCTATAATTCTCCTTCAATAATAATTCAATCTAAAAATCTCAAACAAACGAATGCTAAATTTTTAATCGATACCGGATCACAACTAAATTTAATTAAAATCGGTGAATTAAAAGATCCAAATTCAATAAATAAATCGATAACTTACGAATTGAACGGTATATCAGAAAAAGACAAACCAATTACCCACACGGAAGATGATATTGCCTGGATATCCCGCGAATAACTCTATGTCCATCTAACGTCCATATCAATTGTAGATATCCCATTAATACCCATAGGATATTGCGAAATCAATATCGACAAAACCTTTACACGGTATATCCACTGGATATTCCTGAATGGATATTTATCGTCAAATCCTGAATGTCCACGTAATGTCCATATAATCAAATTTTTATCGCCTGGGGCGATTAAAACCGACCACCCTGTATACACAGATGTATAGAATATAATATACATGTGCGGTATACAATATTGTTTGGTTCTATAATCAGAGATCGGTGACAAATTTTTATATTGTTTATGAAAATAATATTGAAATAAGTAAGTTCTATTCATGTATGAATAAAGCTATACAGTTCCTCTTCTGTGACTTCATATATTCTATCATGAGTTTTTATTTCAATTACATTACCAACGATGATTATTTCACTATGTATGATAACTATAAAAATCTAACCACTCTAATCACTAACTTGAGCTATTCATTAATTATGTGCATCTTTAAAATCATAATTGAGAATGTGCTCTAATAAAAAAGATCTCAATTGAAGTGTGTCATTATTGTAAGTAGCCTATTAACTACAATAAATATCTTTTATGTATATTATATACCATATACATTATACATACTGGGAGTTTTCGTGGATGCGGGTCAGTCCGGGAAAAATTCCAACCCACGCTCTTGACTCTTTACGGTCTACGGTAGTAGAGGGTCTAGAGCGTAGAGTGACATTTTTCCCGTCCGACTGACCCGCATCCACGAAAACTCCCGGTATGTATTTCCTATATAAGAGCGATTCTGTGATCTGCTGAATTCATGCGTTCCCCGTTTGCCTCCCTTTTAGGCGCTTTATTTTTCACAAATCGCTCTGTATAAATATCTATGAGATAGCTCCAGGTTATTCTACAGATATTCACAGAAATATAATATGGATATCCAGTGGATCGAATATTGCGGACATTTCTCTATCCAGTGGATGTCCACTGTATATCCCGAACTTTATCAGGGATATCCCAGTGGATATTGCGTATATCTAATGGACATCTATTAGATGCACTTCTTCCGTGTGGGTACTTTAGGACAGATTCAATTACAGATAAATAATATACACGGTAAATTTAACGTAATCCCAGACGATTTTCCTATACATTTTTCAGGTATTATAGGGTCAGAATTCATGCATGTGAACGAAGGTAAGATCGATTATGAAACAAAACATGTAACTCTAAATAACAACAAAATTCCCTTTTGTGATACAAAGAGTATTGTTCTCCTAGCCAGAACAAAATCTCTAATGTTTATTCGGGTTAAAAATTCATTAGAAAAGGGTTACGTGCCGCGTTTAGATATGCATGAAGGTATTTTTGCAGGTGAATCTTTGGTTACAAATATTCAGGGAAAAGCGTATTTATATGCTATTAATACAACGGATAAAGACATTAGGGTCGATATTCCCGTAATTCCTCTATATCCTTTCGATATGAGTGAAGACGAGGACAATAGTTCAGTAAGGGACGATACCACAGAGCGTATAGAAAGTACTCGGACGCGAGGAAACCGCGCTAATGAGGTCATAAACCTTTTACGACTAGATCACCTTAATGAAGAAGAAAGTAAAGCAGTATTTTCTCTAGTGGAAGAATACTCTGACTTGTTCCATATCCCAGGAGAAGCATTACGTGCTACTAATGTTTTGACACATCGTATTTTGACCACAGACAATATACCTGTAAATACTCGACAATACAGACACCCCCCACATCAAAAGGTAGAAATAGAAAAACAGATTAACGATCTTTTGCAAATAAATACGATACAGCCGTCAACCTCGCCGTACAATTCCCCCGTTTGGATTGTACCTAAGAAAGAAGATTCTAAAGGTAATAAAAGATGGCGCTTAGTAATTGATTATCGTAAATTAAATGAAAAAACTATCGGAGACGCGTATCCATTACCATTAATAACAGACATTCTTGACCAACTCGGTGGTGCAAAATATTTTTCAATATTTGATTTAGCATCGGGCTTTCATCAAATTGAGATACATCCAGAGGATAAGCATAAAACAGCTTTTACAACTCCTCACGGTCATCAAGAATTTAATAGAATGCCATTCGGATTAATGAACGCTCCTGCGACATTCCAACGTTTAATGGATACAGTTCTAAGAGGTTTACAAGGATCGGAATTATTTGTTTATTTAGATGATATCGTAATTTACTCACGTTCAATCGAAGAACACGCAATTAAATTCAGAAAATTAGCCGAAAGATTAAGAAAAGCTAACTTAACTTTGCAAACCGATAAATGTGAATTCTTAAGAACGGAAGTAAAATATTTAGGACATATTATATCCGCTGATGGATTAAAGCCAGATCCTAAGAAAATAGAAGCAGTTAAACATTTTCCAATTCCGAAAACACCGAAAAACGTTAAAGAATTTTTAGGACTTGCCGGATATTATCGTCGTTTTATAAAAGATTTTGCAAAAATCGCGAAGCCCTTATCAGATCTTACAAGTAAAAACGCTCAGTTCGAATGGACCTCACAGCACCAGGTAGCTTTCGAAAGTTTGCGCGATAAACTTTGCGAAGAACCAATATTGCAATATCCAGATTTTTCAAATCCTTTTATCGTAACAACTGACGCATCAGGTTACGCGGTTGGAGCTATTCTTTCACAAGGCGAAATTGGGAAAGATACTGCAGTCGCGTATACTTCACGTGTACTTAATAAACACGAAAGAAATTATTCTACAACCGAGAAAGAAATGGTAGCTACAGTCTTTGCATTGAAAACTTTTAGACCGTATCTCTATGGTAGACAGTTCACTCTGATCACCGATCACAGACCGCTTGTGTGGGTAAATTCTATGAATGACCCAACATCGCGAGTAATGAGATGGAGAGAACGCTTGAAGGAATTCGATTATACAATTCAATATAAGGCAGGTAAAGCTAATACTAATGCTGATGCATTATCGCGAAACCCCGTAGTATTACCCGTTAAATTCAAATAGCGTAAACCAACTGCTACGACAGGTCAACAAGCTTTGATAGGACAACCAGGTGAAGCTAGACTTAGATCGTCTTCCGATACGAGTACTAACTTACCTACAAAAAAATCTAAACTAAATCAAACTTCGAGTTCAGATAAAGAAAATTTTAGAAAATTCCCCAAAGAAATTATCGAAACTAAAATTGAAACGATTGAGCCCGTGAACGCGACAGATCCGAGAGAATCGCGTACACCCCCAATAGAATCAATCTCAGAAGAATCTATAAGCAGTGATAACAGGTCTGGCCAACCAATAAATCTTTGCATTAACAAAACCCCAGAACAAACTCGTAGAAAGAAACTCAAATCAGCTATGAAAAAGAAGTCTGATACTAAACGGTATACCTCATTACAAGTTTCTTCGAAACTTCATACATCATTATCAAGTGATGATTCAGATAATTCTAAATTAAATTCTAAATTCAAAACTATTCCTAAATCCAAATCTGAAACTCCTTCTGAGAATCTCGAAATACAACATCATCCTATTCAAAATTTAGATGAACTAAATCCAGAAATTGAACAACAGATCTTAAATGATCAATTTATAAAACAGATAAATAACGAACAAGTTATAACAGTGGAAAATGTAGATGCAGACAATACAGTTGCCTCATCCCATTTTCCAACCCCAAAATCAGGTAGACTTATAGAAAAGCAAGGGGACAACCCAACCCCTACCTCTTTGAAAACTCCTACTCAGGAAACGCCTACTACTAGTACCCGTAGAACTCAGTCATTTCGTACACGGAATAATTTTCAACGTAATTTAGCTAAAGATTTGTTAAATAAAAGATCAATTCAATCAGCTGAATTTACACCTTCTCCAGCATTACGTACGAAACGGAAAATTGATAGGACTAGTACTAATATCCCTAAAATTACTGTTTCCGAAAGTCATTCGGATATAGCAGATTCCCAAGACCAAGACGAAATTATACCGCTAGACATGGATATTTCTTATCAAAATTTTACAGTAAATAATTTTTCTTCAGATGAAGAAGATATATCCAATATCACTAAAGTCGAAGCTTCAATTCATTCTGAACCTATGGATCAAGATAAAGCACTTAGCTTTATGGAAATAGATAACAGTTAAGTAGTAAATGAATCTCTCACGGATTCACACAAAGTTGCATTTTCAGTACTACCTACCCTTGACAAAAGACTAACCGACTGAACCGTTACGACACATGTGCAACAGAAAAAATTGGAAACTTCCCCAAAGAACAATAAAATGCTAGGATTAGCAGGGTCGTCCAACTCAATGGTCAAAACCATACAAAAAATGGACGTTCCTCAGCCAGAACAGCTAATAAGAAAGTCAACCAGGCAACGAAAAGAGAAAATTTGCCCATGTTGCATTGAACCGAATGCACATGCTGAAAGGATTAGGAATAATAAAATATCTAAAGCCCCAGAGAAATCAGTTATACCTAAAGAAAATATCATACAAATATCCAATCATACACCTCAAATTGTTACAAATTTAAATGAAATAAATTCATGTGAATCACAAAATAAAGTAAAATCTCAAAATGAAATTCCGCAAAACGAAATAACTTCAAATCAGTCGCAAGATAAAGTAAATCCACAGAATGAAATCAATTCATCATATTTGCCCTATATTCAAGATAGATTATCTTCGGAAGAATCAAATCATTCTCAAAGTAACGCTGACTCAGAAAGTGAAATAGTTATTGTAAATCAAGAAGTAGAAGATTCGAATAATTTGATAGAAACTCGAGACAATCTTGAAATGAAAAAATATAATTACATTTGTTTTATATCCGCAGATGGAACTGTGTCAGATGACATAGGTAAACGATTAATAGAATTAGGATTATTGAACCTAACCCCTCTAGAAAAATACAATTTAGGTCAAGTAGTAATATCAGGAACCTCAAAAAAGAAAGTATTTGCTTTAGTAACTCGAGAAAACGATCAAACTTTGCCCAAAACAAGTAGTTTCAATAGAGCCTTTGGAAATTTGAAAGCAATAATGAATAACTCTAAAATTAAAACAGCTCGATTATCCCAAGGTAGAAGCAACCTTCATGTCTCAGCTTGGCTGACCATAAAAAAGATAATCAGCAAAACAAAGATCTAAAGAATATTATGAAAGAAAATTAAATCCTGTAACATTTAAGATAGGACAGGAAATTTATTTGGTTAAAAATCAAAGAACAGGAAAGTTGGACGATAATTATAAGGGTCCATATAAAATTACAGAAATATTTCCTGATAAGAACGATATAGAAATCAAATTAGCTAAAAACAAACGAAAGATAATCCATTGTGATAGAGCTAAGATAGCTTACTAAATCATAAACTATAATTGTAGATCACAACCTCAGACTCACACAGTCCAACGAACCAACGTAGACAGACAGGAACAAAACAACGATGAATCAGGAACGATATACGAATCGATATTGAACTAATGCCAAAGAATCCTCCAATGTCAAATCAGAAACAAATCCAGGGTTGCGATTCTGTAACTTTCCGCTAACTCGCTAACTCGCTAACTCGCTAACTTCGTCCAATCGGAGATCGTTGCGGCCCGTAACGATCTCCGATTGGACGCTCCTCAGCCAACCAACGGTCTTAGAGCGAAAAGTTAGCGAGTTAGCGAGTTAGCGAGTTAGCGGAAAGTTACAGAATCGCAACCCTGATTAACTTACCAAATCAAGTATAACTTCAACTATATCTAATCAAGAACGCCAGTTCATGTAAATGATTGAATAACTTAAAATCGAAACCTTATAAAACTAATTCATGAGAATTTATCGGACGAATAAAACTAACTTACAGATATAAAAGTAAATAACGACTCGTAAAGCAAAAATTGCCGTTGAATGTTGTTTATTCAAGTTTACACACTAGCAATATCCCTGGCGGAAATCTACAGGTGAGACAAAACCTCTCTTCAACTGGACGGTCCTGTCCCCAACGCCCCATCCATTGTATGCCGAAAAAGTCGAAGTCTTCATCTCCCATAGTATCATCCAGGATCTCCTCCTCCCACAGGTAGTTATATCGGCGACGCCCCCGTCGAATAAATCTCTTCCATCCAGCTATTTGCTCACGCCACCACTGGTACTCAGCACCTCGATCAACGATTCCCTTTAACAAAACAAATCAAACACGTTAATAAAAGAACGAAATTTAAGAAAACAAATGAAAGCAAGAAATAAATCTTTCACACGGTTTTAGAACAAATAAGAAAAATATACTAAAGTTTTTTTTTGAAAAAGAAAAAAACGATTCTAATAAAAAGTAGAAATAATGAAAACAATCTATAATAAATTTAGAAAAGAGTACTCACCCTCATTTCACTTCCAAGTATTCTCACTCGCATATACATAGCTCCAAGAGTTTCCATATTTCTCTCTCCTTTTCACTTTTCACGATTTTAAAATTTTTTAAGTTGTCACTTCGACAAATAGTTGCAGAATGAGCAAATTCAGCTCAAACACACACTTTTATATGCAGCTAGGAATTAGAAAACACACCCTCAAAGACCCTACCCCTTCTAAAACTGACCAATGACCGAAACTTAAATTTTTTTTTGACGAAAGGTCATACTCAGGTACGAAATTAGCCCCGCCTAACACGGCGCGGAAAATCCTTTACTTTTCAGAAATCAAAGAAAATCTAAGAAATTCTCTTCAAAATGTTTCAAAATTTAAAAAAAATATCAGGATTATAGATCTTAGACAGATATTCTTAGATAATCATGTGCTATGACCCATAGATATAATTAATTCATACATATAACTAATTCATAATTACTAACTACATTATTATTTTGAAATATATTTTACTCACCTTATTATTAGATTATTTTGTATTTTCATAAATTTCATGTTTATCAATATTTTAGATATATAATTTTGTATTTTCATAAATTTCATGATTACCAATATCTTAGACATATAATTTTATACTAATAACATAGAATAATCATATATCAATGTAATACTTATGAACAATTTTAAGTAATTTTAATCATTATATCACTTACCCTTTAGTTATCAAATCATTTTCAAAATCTGATGTTATCACATTATACATTGTTAATCTTGATGCCACTGGATCTTTGATAGAGCCACCGGGTATCATCAACTTACATTCACAAACGATTTACTATTATTCAATGATAATACCTGGAGGGGAGGATTTTGGTCCACTACCGGCCTTAGAAATAATATTAGGCCAACACGACTCTGTTACCATAGGTGGATTTTTGAAGACCTTTGTTAGCATGATGAAGAAGGTGTCAGCAACGAAAAAAATTCATAAAATTGAAACAGATTTCAGCCTAGCATTGTTGCAGGCAGCTTCTTGGGCCTTCAATAACATGAGCTTGTCTCAATACATTCAAGCGTTGTACGATATTCACGAAAAAGGAACTGCGTCTGAGGAATCTTTGGTAATTGTTCATATCTGCTCCTCTCACTTGGTGAAAACTGTGTTGAAGAAAGCCAAAAAATGTTTCCCCAACAAGAAAACACAAGGTCTCGAACGACGCGTTGCTGGGTTATTGATTGGCAAGCTGATGCACTGTGACAGCGTAGGTTCTGCATCTGCAAGTTACGAAGCCTTGGTTAAGATTTTTGGGTTTGAAACCGAACCGGAAAATCTCGAAGAAATTATCGAGGATCTCGAAAAGAACCAAACTTGCGATTTACCGAAGGACGATGACGATGTGTCCGATGACGAGCCAGTGCGTGAAAATGTACTTGAGCTTTGTATCAATTCAGCTGAATCGCAAGTACAATCAACAGCTGTCACCAAAAACTCTCCATATTTCGAGATTTTCAAATCAATCGAAACTGAAGTTCTAAGCGATGAAAAATGCACTAACGTGAATAATAAGTTTTATTCCAAAAATTTTATCAAATACATAGCTGATTTCTTGATGCCATACTTCCCGTTATGGTCGGCGGTTAGCATAAAAGAGCTGGATTTATACCGTGACAGTAATGCCCCAGTAGAGAACTATTTTAAAATTCTTAAACATCACAAATTCAAAAACGAAAAAAAAATGTCAGCTCCAAGATTTATATTGCGAAACTACGAATTTATCAAAGCGGGTCTGAAAGAACGACAATTTCCACTGAAAACGACCAGGCAACTGAAAAGACGATCCAAAGACAACGATAATCCGTCGGAATACTGGAAAAGACAGAATACGGGGCGAACACGTAATAGATATCTAACACATAGCAAATTTGTTGATAATGTGAAAAATGACATACCACCAGAAATCTTAGCTCAGGCCGCTGCTGCGGATGGTCTGCCGTTGAACGGTTACTCAAGTGAAGCGGATTTAGAAGTGAACTTCGAATCAGATCTTGAGGAAGATCGCGAAGTCAACCTGGAATCAGATCTCGAGGAAGATCGCCAGGTCAACCTGGAATCAGATCTCGAGGAAGATCGCGAAGTCAACCTCGAAGCAGATCTCGTAGCACATGGTGATCAGCAATTCCAGACTGTACTGTACGAGTTGCCAATGGCATTGCATATGGATGGGGAACCTGAGGAACTAACAGAAACGCCTGATGTACAAATTGCCGGACATTTAACTGATTACAAACTGAGTGCGAACGAAAGTATGGAGTCCAGTTTATTTTCAAAAAAGAACGCCTACCCAGCTGAATTTCCTGCGATAAGAACTAGTATCAACGGTTACAACCTCGATGAGGCAAACTTTAGAACACTGGCACCTTATAAAACGGACGCTCAGTATTTACATGATGACATCATAAATACATTTTTCAGCATAATGCAATCGAAAGCAAATGAAAATGATTTTCGCTTATTAGCTTTCGACACCATGTTTTGCCAGAGCATTTCAAATAGAGGTAGTGTTAGCAGAGGCATGAGAAGATGGGCTGCAAAGTTTAGCGCTTACACCATGGACGTGTGGATGATTTCAATAAATTGCGCATTACATTGGACCATGCTTACGGTACTACTTAAAGAAAAAATAATGATATACTTAGATTCGCTTCATGGTAGGCCAAATGACGTAATATTCAACGGAGTGTTGGATTTTATGAATTCGAGAGGCAAAATTTGTTGGGATGAATGGACCCCATGTAGGGTTTGCCAATGTCGACAACCGAACCAAGGCTTGTCTCAGTGCTGGTGCACAACGCTCGCTAAACGACGTTGGCCCAAAGCTTCCCCGGTGCCCAGGCCAATTTCGGACCAACGTCGTCATCCGACGACTGGCACAACACAGGGCTGACGACCTAACCGATGTTTGGCCCAGTACTGCTATGAGATTCTCGATGACTAGCGTTGGTCCAAGGCTTCCCCGGTGTCCAGGCAAATTTTGGACCAACGTCGTCATACGACGACTAGCACTATTATGAGATTCTCGATGACTAGCGTTGGTCCAAGGCTTCCCCGGTGTCAAGCCCAATTTTGGACCAACGTCGTCATCCGACGACTAGCACTACTATGAGATTCTCGATGACTAGCGTTGGTCCAAGGCTTCCCCGGTGTCGAGCCCAATTTTGGACCAACGTTGTCATTCGACGACTAGCACTACTATGAGATTCTCGATGACTAGCGTTGGTCCAAGGCTTCCCCGGTGTCGAGCCCAATTTTGGACCAACGTCGTCATCCGACGACTAGCACTACTATGAGATTCTCGATGACTAGCGTTGGTCCAAGGCTTCCCCGGTGTCCAGGCCAATTTTGGACCAACGTCGTCATCCGACGACTAGCACTACTATGAGATTCTCGATGACTAGCGTTGGTCCAAGGCTTCCCCGGTGTCGAGCCCAATTTTGGACCAACGTCGTCATCCGACGACTAGCACTACTATGAGATTCTCGATGACTAGCGTTGGTCCAAGGCTTCCCCGGTGTCGAGCCCAATTTTGGACCAATAGCGTCTTTAATAATGGGCCAATACAAAGACCCAGCAGTGGACCATTCTAGCTCACATTGTTGGTCTTATTCTGTGTTTTGTCGGCTTGCTGTACTCATCAGGCGTGACTTTGAATTAACACTGGGCCACTGTTGTCCAGTAATACTGGTTTCAACCCTCTTCGCCAACATTCATCCAACGTTGAATATCAATGCTGGTCGAACATTTGTACCCAACCTTCAGCACGCTAGAAAAGGCCATCGTTGGGCGGATGTTGGACCAATACAGTCGGCCAACTGACACCACTGCAATAGATTGATCGCGCATGCGCATGCGCATGCGCGAGATTACTCTATTGCTTCTTCTTTCTATTGTTTTTACATTGTTTCTATAGTAACAAATATTACATCAGTGTGCAGCTGCTGCTTCAGGAAGACGGCGTATAAAAGTGTATAAACCCAAACAAAATCCAAACTCAATAATGTCGAATCAATATTATAGACGGAAGAAAAATCGTGATTTGAAAAGAAAGGCGGATCTGTGTGATGAAAGTGATGATTGTGTGGTGAATATTATAAAACAGCGAAGTAATGAAGGTCCTAACGCTGATAATTCGCAACGCTCGTTCCATCGCGAGCAGCCAGACAGTTCTCAGGCCCACGAACATTCTGTGATTGAAATGAGCGATGCTAGTGTTCGTACTTCGAGTCCGTCTTTTCAAGACAACGGTCCGCCTCTAAGTAACCCTGTTTTTCACGATAGCTGGGAGCTTCAGAATGCGCCATCCATGACCGATAATGAAGAGCTTGAAATTTCTGCGGCTGATGTGAATGACCTTTCGGCTGACGAAGATGCATCATTTTCGGTTCATGATAATGAACTTTCAGCTGATGACGTGGTATTTTCGGCCAATGAAAATGGATCTTCGAAGCGTTTACCCGATGGCTTGAAGGAAAAATTGCACGTTTGGGCATTGAAAAATACGGGAACACTGAGACTCACAGTGATTTCCGAATTACTCGTGCTCCTGCGGAGTGAAGGATATGTCTCCTTGCCAAAAACGGCACAAGCCTTATTAGGCACAGTTCATTGCAGGAAAGTGCAGCCTATGCTCAGCAATCGCGATTCTATGGGCGAGTATCTTTATTTAGGAATACAGGAGGGGTTAGCAAAGAGGATTTCTTCAGATATTTATAAAACAGACACTATACGCATTTTGGTACATGTCGACGGTATGCAGATTTACAAAAATTCTCGCAAACAATTTTGGCCGATATTAGTCACATTATATGATACCAAATATAAAAGTAGTCCTTTCATTGCGGCAATTTATAGTGGCGATTCAAAACCGAAATTGGCATCAGATTTTATGCGGGACTTTGTGACAGATGCAGCAGAGCTCATTCGGGATGGAATTTTAATAACCGATAAAAAATACGCGTTCGAGATAAAAGCAATAGTGGCTGATTCTCCGGCACGATCTTTTATCAAATGCTGTAAGGGCCACAACGGTTTCTATGCATGCGAGAGATGTGAGACAAAAGGGGTCACAATTAATAAAAAAAGAGTGTATCCACAAATGGATAGTTTAAAACGGACGAGAAAATCATTCAAGAAGCAGAGACAAACGGAACACCACTTGCCGGATCGGAAATCATCATTATTGGACTTACCTAAATTCAACCCTGTATCATCAGTAATTCTTGACTCGATGCATCTTCTATATCTTGGGGTGCAAAAATTTCTATTGGAGAGAGCGATTAATAGAAGTAGTGCTTCACGCATTACTACGACCCAGCTTAGGTTATTTAAAGAACTACTGAAGACTATGACATCGGACATTCCGGACGAATTTCAAAGAAGAGTATTTGACCTTGATGACTTTGCGCATTGGAAGGCAACGCAATTTCGATTTGTTTTACTTTATTGTGGTCCATTGATTCTGCGCCATATTCTACCGAAGGATTATTATAACCACTATTTACTGTTGTTTGTGGCGTGCCGTATCCTCTGCAGTTCTGAGCTTGCAGTTACGGGAGCAGATTATGCCAACCAATTACTGCGAAAATTCTTCTTCTTGTTGCCTTCATTTTATGGCATGGACTCTCAAGTCCTCAATATGCATAATTTAATTCATTTATCCGAGGATGTGAATAAGATGCAAGCTCCTTTGAGTGACTTCTCAGCTTTTTGGGGTGAAAATTATATAGGGGCGTTGAAGAAGCTTGTGAGGTCTCAAAAAAACCCTTTGGCGAAAGTCGTAAATCGATTGTCAGAACTCGAGTCCTGTGATTCTGTGAAAATGCAACTACGACATGATATCACGGAATGTACCCTTGAAACGTTTAGCGAAGTACGATGTATAGCGAAATACGAGCAACGGGAGTTCGTCACTGTGCGCCGACTAAGAATGAAAGATATATTGTTCAGTTCAGTGCATCCTAATAACATAGTGATATTAAAAGATGAAACGATTTTTCGTATATCACAAATCCTGGTGGAAAAGCACATAGCTGAAAACCCTAAGTGCGCGAGTGAAATTTACGTCGAAGGACATGGGATTAGGAAAGAGGACTGTCGAAGTCTCTTCAATAAACCGATTTCATCGCAAGAAATTGGTGTCACGCGAATTAAAAAATTCTCACATGAATCGCAGTTGCGCTGCGCAGATGAAATTAAAAATAAGGTCGTTCAACTAACGATAAAAAATAAAAAGTATGCGGTATCCCTCTTGCACGTTTGAACGGTAATTTCGAAGTGAGCAGTCATTTTCACGTGATGAACAATTGAATTATTTTTAAATGTTAATAAATGTCTGTCTACCTTAACATTGCATCTCAAACTTTTTCTCTTTCAGTGTAGATGTGAGAAACCGTTTGATAGCTTTTTATTTCACTGTTCCCTTTAACTCGCGTGAACAGTTCATATTATGTTTTTCAAATCTATATAATATATATATATGGGGCCTTCCAAGTGAAATCAGGGAGTGATCTCCCTCACCCCCTACGATTTTGAGCTGTCGTTTTTATTTCGCTTCTATGTGACCCCAAATGAGCCCTGAATTTTTTTCGGATTTTTCCTCCCCCTCCTTGTCATCCTGCCATGCGTCTTTATTCGTTGATGCAAGAGAAAACAGAAACACCAGTTTTAAACGAATTTTTTTTTTTTTTCATAAATTTGTCATCTAAAAACATTAATTTCTGTCACAATTAGAATATGGGCTGAAGCCTGCTAATATCCTTTATCAATGATTTTCATTTTACAAAAATCCAAAATTCGCAAAATTTCGAATAAAAATGATCATACTTGTAATAAAAAAAAAAAAAAAAGAAAAACAAAACATCTCTTGCTAAAATTTGATATCTTGCTTAGTTTAATAAGTCAATCATGGTGATTTTTTTTAGGTCATTATTTTATATATTATATTAGGAGTCAAATCGAAAATCTGAAAAAATTAGAGAATTATTTTTTTCACATTTAGAACCGATTGAAGGCCATCCAAAATAAATTTTTTTAACTTTTTTAAAATTTAAAAATTAATTAAATAAATTATTTTCTTATTTTCACTTCAATCAAATGAATATTAGAAAATAGTTGATGTTCTAATTCACCACTGGGATAATCGTAAATTATTTAAGGCACAATACAAAATCCAGCCATAAATTTCGAAGAACTCAATAGACGTTCTTTCAAGTATAATTACCAAATTGATTGTAGAGCATATGCTATGAATAAATTTTTCATTTAAAGTTCAGTCCATTCCTTGGTGTACGCAGTTCTTCTATATTTTTACTCTTTGACTTACGATACGATAAAAAAGAACTGCGTACACCAAGGAATGGACTGAACTTTAAATGAAAAATTTATTCATAGCATATGCTCTACAATCAATTTGGTAATTATACTTGAAAGAACGTCTATTGAGTTCTTCGAAATTTATGGCTGGATTTTGTATTGTGCGTTAAATAATTTACGATTATCCCAGTGGTGAATTAGAACATCAACTATTTTCTAATATTCATTTGATTGAAGTGAAAATAAGAAAATAATTTATTTAATTAATTAATTAATTCTTACTTAGAAATAAATCCTAAAATATTCCGAGCTTTCACTTCAAATTTGGAGTAATTATGTGTCAAACTATTCTGAAGCTGGTAGAACAACAATTTTTTTTTCTTTTTCTTTCAATCCAAAAAAGTTATTCAATTTTTTCTGAGTAATTACAGTAAACGCGTTTGAATGTTTTCAATCACTCAGTTTATCAAGGTAAGTTTAAGCAATCGCAAACTTCCAGGTGAAATGGTCGTCAGAATATGTAGAAGTTTTCTGTCAAGTCTTACTTTACTTAAATCAGCCGTGAATACATTACGAGTGTTTAATCTTTGAGCTGCTCAATTTAGGCGTTTCTCGTGAGCCTACTTTTAGGCGCGTGATTTTCCACAGAATCTCTCTGTATATCAGCCCTAGAACTACAAACCGGAAAATATATCTACCCCAGGTGAACTCTGAAAAATGACGTTTTGGCCGTTTTCTTAGCACTTTCAGGTCTTCAAATCGATTTTTTAATGACTAAACCTGAATGAAATTGAATTTGCTTTTCAACATTCTCTTCTGCATGAAAAAACGAAGAAATTCATGTACTTACAAGTCTCATTACTGCTTACAGAACGATTTGACGAACAAGAAACGCGAGGAGTAAATATTTACCCCGGTTTGTAGTTTAAAGGTAGAAAAAATGGGTTTGTAGTTCTAGGGTTAGGAGACATCCAGTTTTTTTGATCGACGAAAAATATGTATTGGTCACAATGCTAAATCGTTATAATCGTTATTATCGTTATAATCGAGTTATAATGACATAAATTGATTATGAATAAAATAACCTACACAAAATATGTAATGTATTTCGTTACACAACTGTTTATTTTTTAAATATACTCGAAAATATTGGTAATTATATCTACCGGGACTATTCGTGGATGCGCACCATGCCCAGAACCGAAGATACCCGAACGTGTACGCCGTATTATAGGCAACTTAAGATACACGTATATATACACGCATATACACGTAAATACTGCCTGTGTGTTTGTTTCGCTCTCGCCGCAGAATTGAAAATGACGGCAAGCTGTCATCTGTTGTAGAGCTTCTATGTGCATTGGTTTATAGGTCTATGTTTATAGGTTATTCTTCAATTACAAAACTTGTTGGTTAAGGCGGATCAGTGATGAATCGATGTCGAATAATTACGTATGATTAATCAAAAGATATGGTTAAACAATTTGATCTGCCAGCCTGTCGATGCGATGATGTCTTATAGGTTAGAATGTATTCTCCTGCACCGCAGATGTGTTCCAGGTGAACGAAAATAATGTTTCGTCGTATTAGCGATCTACGTGTCAGCAAATCAGGTAAATTCCATTATAATAACTCATTGCAGCATTAAATTTCGATAACCAACGTGATTGATTTACAATAGTAATTATACTCTGTTTGTGAGCACCCTCAGGTAGTCAATTTTTGCGGTCCACAGGTACAGCACCTGCATGATCGCTGGCATCGACCTCCTACTTCCTATCCGACATCTTTCCTGCTCGCTATACCAGAAATCACCATGAACATCACCAGAATTCCCAGAATCGCATCGTTATCCCATAGGATTCATTCCCATGGTACTGAGACCCTATGCTACAAGACCATGTCGCAAGGAGCATTAAATTTTGATAACCAACCTGATTAATTTACAATGGTAACTATACTCTGTTTGTGAGCACCCTCAGGTAGTTAATTTTCGCGGTCCACAGGTACAGCACCTGCATAATCGCCGGCTTCGACCTCCTACTTCCTGTCCGACATCTTTCCTGCTCGCTATACCAGAAATCACCATGAATATGACAGGAATTCCAAGACTCCCATCGTAATCCCGTAGAATTCATTGCCATGGTACTGAGACCCTATGCTACAAGACCATGTCGTAAGCAGCATTAAATTTTCGATAACCAACGTGTTTAATTTACAATACTTATTATACTCTGTTTGTGAGCACCCTCAAGTAGTCAATTTTTGCAGTCCACAGGTACAGCACCTGCATAATCGCTGGCACCGACCTCCTACTTCCTATCCGACATCTTTCCTGCTCGCTATACCAGAAATCACCATGAATGTCACAGGAATTGCCAGAATCGCATCGTTATCCCATAAGATTCATTCCCATGGTACTGAGACCCTATGCTACAAAACCATGTTGTAAGCAGCATTAAATTTCGATAACCAACCTGATTAATTTATCACACTAATTATACTCTGTTTGTGAGCACCTTCAAGTAGTCAATTTTTGCAGTCCACAGGTACAGCACCTGCATAATCACTGGCACCGACCTCCTACTTCCTATCCGACATCTTTCTTGCTCGCTATACCAGAAATCACCATGAATATCACAGGAATTGCCAGAATCGCATCGTTATCCTGTAGGATTCATTCCCACAGTACTGAGACCCTATGCCACAAGACCATGTTGCAAAGACTCTGCAGCCTAGACAAGCAGGATCATACTATGAAAATTTGATTAAGTAAAAATTGTTAAGGGGAGACTTTGATAAAAACGATTTTTTCATGTTTTAAATTAGTAAAAAAGATCCAATCAAAAATTTCTTGCATCAAAATTTAGATTATGGTAGTATGGGTATTGAACAAGAATGTTAATCCTCTCAGTTGAAAGTGTATGCGCAAGGAGTTTTTGGCAGCGCTGCACAAAAAATTTTCTGCTAAAGGTTCCTTGGGCATACACTTTCAACTCAGAGGATTAACATTTTTTTTAAATACACATAATACCATAATCTAAATTTTGACGCAGTGAATTTTAATTTGGATTTTTCTAGTCATTTAGAGAATGACAAAATCATTTTTATCAAAATTTCACCAAAGTCTCCCCTTAACAAAGACAGATAACATATTTCGACACTCATGTAATGTAATTTCATAAGAGAGACTAGTTTCATATCCAACTACGAAACGACACAGGATAATCTCATAAGTTCTTCTATGCCAGTGTACAAATTGAATCAGTTTCACAACACAGGGTGCCGAATATTTTATATGCAAGTTCTTTAGAGTTTAGAGTTTAGAGTTTAGAGTTTATTCACCAGAGATACAGATATTACATAAAATATAACGACAATATCTGTCCTATAGAGGTGTTACCACCTGTCCATAGGCCTGGAAAGAAGAAAACTTAACTAAAATAATATAAATAAAAACTTTCTTCAGTAATAATTTTTTTATGACAGTACACATTAATCAAACTGGTCAAAAAATGAACAAATAGACCGACTAAGAGATTGAGATCAATTGAGCCAAGAGTTAGCCAATAAATATTTCAAAGACGACCTTGGATAATTACAGATACAATATTCCAATTTAAAGGCTGCGTTCAACAATACTACTAAAACTTTTAAAAACGGTGAAACTTTTTCTGACGAGTGTTGCAATCACACGAGATCAGAAGAAGTCTTTCAGTCGGGTATTGTATACAGAGCTATACTTTATAAGGTGTGAAAATGAGGGTGTTACCCACTCGGAAAATTTAAAAAAATATTTTCTCGTCGTCTGTGATAGTATTCTAAGTCTTAGTCCAAGAATTGTCAAAGTTTTTAATGTAATTTTGTGAAATACGAGTAGTTTATGGTTTTATTTTCCTAGAAACGATCAGTCTGAGCATGTATTCTAATTCTGTATCCAATAAATTTTTGAAGTTTCATAAATGTATGAATGAAATCGAATCATCCATATCTCGTCATTGTTATCTATTAGTAGCGTGTTGTCACGTGCTTTCAAATTTTATGAACTTTTCTCCTTCTCAATTAGATATTGATATATTAAATATTTATAATACTTATACCGATGATTACTTTGGAAAGTGAATAAATAATCTCCTGGAACATACGATTTTCATGCACGCATTTGTATTTATTTAGCTTGAAGTCTTGAATTTTACATTATAAGAAGCCAGCAGTCGTCCCTGATAATATTTTAGGTCTCAGTCTAAGAATTGTCAAAGTTTAAAATGTAATTCTTTGAGAGATGAGTAGTCGCCGGAGAAGGCATTCTAAGTCCCAACTACGATTCCACCTGAACGAGCTTATTACAGTGAATAAGTATTGAAGTACCGTATTTACACGCAAATAAGCCGCACCTTTTTTCGCTTTTTCAACCTCCCAAAACCCGGGTGCGGCTTATACGCGGATGCAGATTTTTTGAAAAAATTTTCAATAATTTCTTAGCCCACTGGGTCATTTTATCACCTACCGGTATTCTGGCTCATACAAGTATAAAATCGTTTTTCCGCAAATGACCCTTCCAAAATCGTGGTGCGGCTTATACGGGGGTGCGGCTTATTTGCGTGTAAATACGGTATTTTATCGACTTATAGATACAGCGTGTTGTAATAGGATAGCTACTTTTCATGAATTTGCATCGTTAAACTAATGTATGCCCCAACTGGGGTTGAAAAAGTAATTGCGTGTGCATTTGAACAGTTAATTTGATGGGGTTGAGGTTGCCATGAACTGTGCTTCACTATACCGAAAGTGTCACTGCACTAAAGTTAAAAATTGGGTAGAGCGTCAACTGCAAGGACTCTTACTACTGAGCTGAGATGTGAAACTTGAGATTTAAGATTGTACCGGATTCATAATTAATTAAAAAAAATTAAAATTCACTGCATCAAAATTTAGATTATGGTATTATGTGTATTTAAAAAAAATGTTAATCCTCTGAGTTGAAAGTGTATGCCCAAGGAACCTTTAGCAGAAAATTTTTTGTGCAGCGCTGCCAAAAACTCCTTGCGCATACACTTTCAACTGAGAGGATTGACATTCTTGTTCAATACCCATACTACCATAATCTAAATTTTGATGCAAGAAATTTTTGATTGGATCTTTTTTACTAATTTAAAACATGAAAAAATCGTTTTTATCAAAGTTTCCCCTTAACAATTTTTACTTAATCAAATTTTCATAGTATGATCCTGCTTGTCTAGGCTGCAGAGTCTTTGCAACATGGTCTTGTGGCATAGGGTCTCAGTACTGTGGGAATGAATCCTACAGGATAACGAGGCGATTCTGGCAATTCCTGTGATATTCATGGTGATTTCTGGTATAGCGAGCAAGAAAGATGTCGGATAGGAAGTAGGAGGTCGGTGCCAGTGATTATGCAGGTGCTGTACCTGTGGACTGCAAAAATTGACTACTTGAAGGTGCTCACAAACAGAGTATAATTAGTGTGATAAATTAATCAGGTTGGTTATCGAAATTTAATGCTGCTTACAACATGGTTTTGTAGCATAGGGTCTCAGTACCATGGGAATGAATCCTACGGGATAACGATGCGATTCTGGCAATTCCTGTGACATTCATGGTGATTTCTGGTATAGCGAGCAGGAAAGATGTCGGATAGGAAGTAGGAGGTCGGTGCCAGCGATTATGCAGGTGCTGTACCTGTGAACTGCAAAAATTGACTACTTGAGGGTGCTCACAAACAGAGTATAATAAGTATTGTAAATTAAACACGTTGGTTATCGAAAATTTGATGCTGCTTACGACATGGTCTTGTAGCATAGGGTCTCAGTACCATGGCAATGAATTCTACGGGATTACGATGCGAGTCTTGGAATTCCTGTCATATTCATGGTGATTTCTGGTATAGCGAGCAGGAAAGATGTCGGATAGGAAGTAGGAGGTCGAAGCCGGCGATCATGCAGGTGCTGTACCTGTGGACCGCAAAAATTAACTACCTGAGGGTGCTCACAAACAGAGTATAATTACCATTGTAAATTAATCAGGTTGGTTATCAAAATTTAATGCTGCTTGCGACATGGTCTTGTAGCATAGGGTCTCAGTACCATGGGAATGAATCCTACGGGATAACGATGCGATTCTGGGAATTCTGGTGATGTTCATGGTGATTTCTGGTATAGCGAGCAGGAAAGATGTCGGATAGGAAGTAGGAGGTCGATGCCAGCGATCATGCAGGTGCTGTACCTGTGGACCGCAAAAATTGACTACCTGAGGGTGCTCACAAACAGAGTATAATTACTATTGTAAATCAATCACGTTGGTTATCGAAATTTAATGCTGCAATGAGTTATTATAATGGAATTTACCTGATTTGCTGACACGTAGATCGCTAATACGACGAAACATTATTTTCGTTCACCTGGAACACATCTGCGGTGCAGGAGAATACATTCTAACCTATAAGACATCATCGCATCGACAGGCTGGCAGATCAAATTGTTTAACCATATCTTTTGATTAATCATACGTAATTATTCGAAATCGATTCATCACTGATCCGCCTTAACCAACAAGTTTTGTAATTGAAGAATAACCTATAAACATAGACCTATAAACCAATGCACATAGAAGCTCTACAACAGATGACAGCTTGCCGTCATTTTGAACTCTGCGGCGAGAGCGAAACAAACACACAGGCAGTACTTACGTGTATATGGGTGTATATATACGTGTATCTTAAGTTGCCTATAATACGGCGTACACGTTCGGGTATCTTCGGTTCTGGGCATGGTGCGCATCCACGAATACTCCCGGTATATAAATTGAAGTTTGACCTCGAATAACTTTTGAACCATTAGACTTAGCGAAAAATCCCGATACCTAGTTTGTAGAGCATTAAATTATCTACGAAAACATCTGGGTCTCATTATTGTAGATTCATTTGTTCCAAAGTTATAGAATTTTAAAGAACAAAAAGTTTTTCACGTGTTATTTTCCATAAGAAACTTTGGTTGAAAAGTGGACTATCTGAGGGGATTTTTTTTTTTTTACAATTTGGAAGCGTTTTAGCCCGTGGGAGCATAGAAATTCGAAAACACCCCTGCTAAGGACAACCCTAATGATTATATATGTAATATGATCAATTGATTATATAACAAAATTTTTTCCCGGAAATAATATAGTTATTCTTCGAAAACTGCAAACTAAATCACAGAATATTTATTTTTCAACGGAACGTTAAAAATTATTTCTTCTAGTGCTATAAAACAAATTTACATAAATTCATGAAAGAAAATATCATTGGAAAATATTATTTCTTTCCAAGTGCAGCGGCCGTCCATAGATGTGGCTGTGCCTATCTATATACCGAGCGCGAAGCCGCTTCTGAGTTCTCTACTCGCAACGGCCGCGCAGCTCGAAATAATAATTAAACACTCGTAATGTATTCACGGCTGATTCAATCGAAGTAAAACTTGACAGAAAACTTCTACATATCCTGACGACCGTTTCGTCCGCTGGAAGTGTACGATTGCTTGAACTTAACTCGATAAACCGAGCAATTGAAAACATTCAAACGCGTTTACTGTAATTACTCAGAAAAAATTAAATAACTTTTTTGATTGAAAGAAAAAAAAAAAAAATTGTTGTTCTACCAGCTTGAGAATAGTTTGACACATAATTACTCCAAATTTGAAGTGAAAGCTCGAAATATTTTAGGATTTAGAGCGAGTTGAAGTGAAAATAAAGAAACATTTTTCGTTTTGAAACGTTTGTGTTTTTTCCCATTATTTCGAAAACGAAAAAAGCTAGAACTTTTTTCGAAAGAAAAAAAGATGCGTAATCAAATTTTCTCTAAAGATATTGTAACGGATCAGACAACCTAGGCCTGACCGTTAGCAATTCAAACATCAGCCGTTGCGAACGTCGAACGATCTAGAACATTCGACGAGAGCGACAAGTCGCGTGACGTCATAGCAAGTATATAAGTCGAGATACAGCTCTCAGCAGCAGCAATTCTACGGTATAGCACCGGGTTGACTCGCAACACTCTCTCTCAATAGTCACAATAGGCAGAGCGCCTTGTGAACTAATAGCTTCACTTCAATATAAATTCTATTCTATTTTATTCGCGAGAGTCAACTAAAGTTAAATAAATTCCAAAATATAATAAAAGAAATAAATTTAGAAAAAAGAATATTATTTAGTCAATAGATTCATAGTCATACGAAATCAAAGTATCTAATAAAATAAATCAAATACGAAACTGTCAAAATTCAAAAAAACGAATAACGAAAAACGAATAGTCTTCGATCTTAGAAAATTTAGTAAGTAAGCAATCACTGTAAATATAGTTTAGGAATTGGTTGCAACCGCTTGTTTTGGTAAAATTAAAATAAATCGAATCTCTTGATGATCTAAAAGTAAGTTACTATATGCAGATCCCTTATCCGCCATTTCCAGGTTCTTCTTCGTCTGTATAACCAACCAAAGCTAAATACAGCCTTAGTGTGTCTCTGACGCACTCAGGTCTGGCACAGCTGGTTGTATTGTTTAGAAAATTTGGGAATAAACTAACTTTAACATAACTGAAATCAAAAGGTTAGGTGGGTAAAGTGCAGCCTTAGCGCGTTTACGTGTTCAGGGTTGCGATTCTGTAACTTTCCGCTAACTCGCTAACTCGCTAACTCGCTAACTTTTCGCTCTAAGACCGTTGGTTGGCTGAGGAGCGTCCAATCGGAGATCGTTACGGGCCGCAACGATCTCCGATTGGACGAAGTTAGCGAGTTAGCGAGTTAGCGAGTTAGCGGAAAGTTACAGAATCGCAACCCAGGTCTGAGGGGAGGCGGCTTTAGTTGCACGGCGACTCAAGTCCGTAATAGGGAACATTAAATTATTGATATAAAGGTCTAGAACATATAAAATCGAGCAAAGAACTCACAATTACACTCGGTTCGCGATACCGTCGGTATCGCTCAAGAACCGAAACGTAACAATATGTGTTTTAAAAATCTAAATTTGATATTTTCTTCAGGGGTGATCTAGGGCGAGCTCGAGATGGTAAAATAATTTTACATCCCCTTCTCACGATCCAGCGGCTTAAATGCGTGACCCTTTCTTATATTTTTTACTGAATAAATGAATGAAGAATAATGTTAAGGAATAACAATATAAGTGGTAATATACACAAGTATGTCTAAAGTATTGTGGCGGAATACAAATTTTACTGGATTTTTTATTTAACGCATATTGCAACCGTTCCTTGCGCCACCTCGTGCCTTGTGGTTGAGTTCGGCTCGCGCCATATGAAACGATGCCATGCTGAACGCATTGAATCCGCGCGCACTTCGTTCCTCACGTTTCGTCATTCGTGTTATAGTCCTTCCAAAAATTTATAACGTTTAGTTCATCGAGTAGTATTCATAGAATCAGTGCTGAACAGTCTACACTCTACAGTGAATTAAAAAAATCGATCCACAATCATCAATCAACATTATATCACATTGATAGCTGGAGTTGGAAGAAAATCAAGTAAGCAATTTTATTATTCATTAAACCGTATAACACGATTATATATGAAAAATGGCCCTATATAAATATATACAAATTATATATAATTTATGTATATATTTATATATATTCAGATATATTCGTATGTATTCATATATATTTGTATATATTATATAATTTAGATATATTTATATAGGGCCATTTTTCATATATAATCAATATATAATCGATGTATAATCATATTAATTTCTCGATGTTTATTCTGAACGTATTAAATTTTCAGGCATGTTTTTTACTTGTATATACTTCATCTCGGTCCACTCTTTATAGTAGGTATAAGATTCAGTCACAGATAGATATCGTTTTCGAAAATCACGCGATCTTTTTCCATCTACATAGCTTTTGTCTGATCAATTTTCCGTCGAGCTGTCTTTAAGGGCTTTTGAGCGCTCTGCTGTTTTACCGACGGAGTAGCATTTTTGGCCAATTCTCATAACCGCAATTTAGTCCACGGACAGTGCCGGCGTTGGGGCGGGGCGAGCCGGGCAACCGCCCGGGGCGCCAAATTTTCAGGGGCGCTGCTGCCTGCTCGGTGTTCCCAATATAAAAAAAACATGCGCATGACAATACAAAAAAATACGAAAAATCAAACTAAAAAAAGGTACAAAACAAAAAACAAAGGAGCTACAAAACTTTCCACGTCCACGTCGTTGGCTCTGGGTAAAGCTAAAGGAAAGTTCCTAGAGTTTAGAATTTTCATAGTCATATGCGCTTATTCATCTATGCTCATTTAGTTCCCAGAACGTCCGTGAGATGTCGCCACGCGCTCGTTCCCAGCTTCGCAGTCAGAGATGATTGGACTACAGGTCGAGTCGCGTGGTACCAGGTGTATCAACGTAGTAGCGGTGGTGAAAAGAGAAGCTAGAAACGTAGCGCGTGGCGATATCTCACGGACATTCTGGGCTAATTGTTATTATATTAGCGGCCCATAGCGGCCATTGCCGCGATCAGCCGTGGACAATCGCGCAAATTACCACAAAATCTCGGAATACATTTTGCCCCTTCATCGTTGTCAAAACAAAGGTGTTATTGGATGGTTATGTTCGGAATTCCATTATAGAATCGAGCTACAGAGGCCGCTTTTTCATTTTTGATACGTAGTACAGTGGGACAGAATCCCAAAAAGCTGGCCAAAACTTCGAAAACCAAGGTTTTATTTCAGGTTTCTTTTGTTGCGGAATGTGAAATAGGGGTATCGAGGGTCCCCAAACAACCGTTCTCTAGGCTCAGGTGTATTTCTTGTGCCTGCAGGATCGGTTCGAATGTGACCGTTACACGAGTCTCATCGAACTACCGGGTTTGACGCGCACCATACGCCACAGAAAAACCACGATATAACCGTGAAAAATAGTGTGATTGGAAAAGTGTGAGATGGATACTCTTCGTGAAGGTATGTAGAATGAAATACAATTTACATTGTTATTATAAAAAAAGTTATTCATTATGAATTGAGCGTGTCTTTTTGGGAAAACGCAAACGACAAGTAAACTTTCAGGCAGACATAACTTTATCGCTCGTCCTCGCTCGTTCATTAGATTTTTTTTTTTTATTGGATTGCTTATCTCCCAACGAAAAGAAAACGTGGTCGACGAACTTGCGCATTTTTGCGCGAACGGAGATATAATTTTTTTTCTGAAGCCGTGCAAATTTCGACGTGGTATTTTGGTATAAGGGGGTTTTCGGGGTCGCTGATTTACATATTATTTCTGAACTTCTTTCATTTCTAGTTATTCGTTGAGGATGAATAAACATATGTCTTCAATAAATTATTGTGTACATTGAATACAACATAGTATAATATGTCACAATATAGTAGTGTCACCTAGTATAGTGAGATCTTTTATTTTCGCTCGCTGTTTATTCTATTCACGGGCTAGTTTCGGCTCCGAGGAATGTAATCCCATATTATTCACTGATTTCAGGAACTGCAGACATGAGAGAAACACAGCAATTGACAAGGAAAGAGATATTCCGCATAATTAAGAATACTATTATGCTTCTCAAACTGTGGACGATGCAGCTCTCATTCTTGAAGCGCATGTCTCGTGCCAATTGGGCACAATGACACGGACACTGAAGACGACACTGACGTGTCCACTATACATATACCGATAGTGAATCTAATGACAGTGAATGTGACAGATTAATCCAATGTAGATGCAGGCCCGACAAGAGGGGGGGTCAGCCGGGGTAGTTGCCCCGGGGCCCGGAGGGCTCCGGGGGCCCGGTTACGGGAAAAAATATGAACTTTCAAATAAAAATAGAAAAAAGATTGAACGTTTCATGCGAAAATAGAGTCTACAGATGGTTTTTACATTTTTCGAATTCGATTTCCTCGGCGAAGAATGTAAAAACCATCTGTAGTCTCTATTTTCGCATGAAACGAACGCCCTGATGCACCGGGGCCCGGTTCGGCTCTCGACGGCCCTGTGTAGATGTAGTGTACAAATTAAAAAAATTTCATTTTCTTTTCTAATTTTCATGGTTAATTCATTTGTACCTAGTTCCCGCCGGAATCTTTCTGATTCTTATACATTGCCGATGCAACTACGATTGAAATATTTTGTTTATTTGAAAACAAACATCTTATTCGTAATTAGCGCAATGTAAAACCCCCAGATACGAAATTTCTCTGAAAAATAAGAATTTTATAAGATACTCGGTCGCCATATTGGATCCGCCATTTTTTTTTTGCCAAAACTGATATTGGATTCGTTATCAGCGACCCCGAGAACCCCCGAGTAGAAAATTTCAAAGCCGTTAGACAACGTTTTGAGGTTTTGGCCAGCTTTTTGGGATTCTGTCCCACTGTGCGTAGGCTGTGATATAAGTCGAAATAAACGGCACGCCCACATTTTTCGATAAAAACCAAAAAAAAAAAACCCGATTTCTTCCGATCAAACATACCAGTTCGAACTCATTACTCGTCAAACATTCGGCTGCCAAAAGGGCTGTCGAATGTTTACGAATGTTTACGAATTCGACACAATGTAAAATCGGTATTTAGACTCTATTTTCACACAAAACGAAATTTTTTTTGGACGTATGTGTTCGGAACTGAAATAGAATTTGCGCTAAGTTGGCCTTTTTTGCGTTTTTGACGCCTGGGCTCGGATAATAATCGAAATGTAACACATTTCGCCAAAAGGAGGTGGGCGACTAGGGATGGGCCTTAAGGTGCTTTCCTAGGCAATTCCACCAGTCCTGAAAACATCGTGGAAAAATGTGATATTAAACGGAATATCTCTGCCTGGGCACCGAAATCAATGAAACAAAATACGTCGCGCAATTCTATGTGCGACTCCGAACATGTACAGCCCAAAAAATGTTCGTTTTGCGCGAAAATAGAGAAGATATCCATGAAAAACGGTTTTAGAAACATCATAGGAGTTTCTAAAACCGTTTTTCATGGATATCTTCTCTATTTTCGCGCAAAACGAACATTTTTTGGGCTGTACATGTTCGGAGTCGCACATAAAATTGCGCGACGTATTTTGTTTCATTGATTTCGGTGCCCAGGCAGAGATATTCCGTTTAATATCACATTTTTTCACGATGTTTTCAGGACTGGTGGAATTGCCTAGGAAAGCACCTTAACGTAGAGTGAGAAAAAATAATATTCCGTTGAGCAATATATATAATCAATATATAATCCTATTAATTTCTCGACGTTCATTCTGAACGTATGAAATTTTCAGGCATGTTTTTTACTTGTATATGGGCATTTCTCCACAAACTGGGCGACTTCGTGTCCCACGGAGATTTCACCCATAAAATGACTGGAATTAGATATTATTTTTTACTAAAATTAATGGTAACAAGTTGTTTGAAAGAGCCAATAGTCTAAAAATATTAGAATAAATCCATAAAAAGGAAAATTTTCACATCAACACCCCCAAAAAACAGTCCCCTGGGATGTCACAGATGCAAAATCGAAATTATTTTGTGACCTGTAGTGAACAAGTAATAATATTTTTCAATACTATTTTAGTATCGTTGTCCATAATAAAGGCATTTCACAATTTGCATGGTTAAAATTTTTCAATTTACTATTTTTACGTCGAAATTGTGAGCTAAAGTTTGTCCCTTGATTTCTGCTAACAGTCCCCTGTCGCACAGAAAAAAAATTATTTTTAATGGTGTGTGGTACCCTCGCCATGATTTATGCGTTAAATCGAATGTTCCCGCTGAGACGTTCATATCAAATGCCGGATAGCGCTTTCGCGCTATTTTATCTAATCATTTCTTCGCGTTCAATGTGATGATGACGTGCTGTAACCTCAAAAAGAACAGTCCTCTGGCAAGGTTTTTTCTTTAAATAAATCATTTTATTCACCCTATCCAGCTGGATAACATCTAACGGTAGAAATCGTATTACTATTACTGCGAGTTGATTTGATGGAATATTCTTAGTTTCGGCAAGATTTTGTATTTCTGCCAAATTCGTCAGTCCCCTGTCGCACAGTCCCCTGCCTAAAATATGTCAGTTTTTCCTAATTTTACTGTCAATAAGTTAATTTTATGAGATGTTGATTTCAGAACTTGGTTCTGTAACATGTTGATTTGCTATAAAAAGTAATATTGTTCTTAGTTGATTTCATTTCGATTATTTTTTCAAAAAATGCGAAAAAAGTAGTGAGGACAATTTTGGGTAGTTTTTCGCCCAGTTTGTAGAGAAACGCCCATATACTTCATCTCGGTCCACTCTTTAAAGTAGGTATAAGATTCAATCACAAATAGATATCGTTTTCGAAAATCACGCGATCTTTTTCCATCTACATAGCTTTTGTCTGATCAATTTTCCGTTGAGCTGTCTTTAATCGCGTGTTTATAGAGCGGTCGAACGTTGCGCGTAGTGTCACATTGTATTCATTAGTATATATTTCTCATTACATTGTGACACCCGCGGGATAATGAGATTATGTTGCGTTGCGTTATTCCGATAATTCACGAAAACACATAATGATAATTGATTAGATAATAAGTTAATCTCTCGTATTCGGACTTCACTAGAAATTACAGGGTAGATTGAACGAAAAATTAATAATTAGGTTGTAAGATTTTCTTCTCTTTTTCTTTTTTTTTTTCATCTTTATAGGCAGTTAACTTAGAGTGAAAAAAATTAATTAGGTAGTATTTTTTCTTATTCGTTCAAAATCATTATCATGAAAGTTATAGGTAATTGAATATTCCAGTTTTCGTAATATATAGATATACCTTAACCGTTTCAGTCACGCAATTCGATTTTATCTGGCATTATGTATTATATTTACTCTTCCACGTAGAAAAAAAATTGAATTGTGAGACTGAAAATGAAATGACGCCACTATAGTGGCGTCTGTGACTGAAAGGGTTAAGGGCATGCAATAGTCGACGCCGAACTTCTGTTTTTCGTTTTATTCGAAAAGTAACCAACGAAATCAATTAATATTTTCACAATCAATAACAAACAAATGTACGAAGGCGGGAAAGTTCATGGTTTTACGAAATTCAAGCTTTTATTTTAATTTATTTTTTTTATTTTTATTTATTTTTTTAATTTTTTTTTTTTTTTTTTTTAGTTTTACGAAATTCAAGCTTTATTTTATTTTTTATTTTTCAGCTTTTTTTTTTATTTTTTATTTTTTTTATGTAGCGTGTTTGCAGTAAAAATGTTTGTTGATTTTTTTTCGCAAACCATTTTTTAAAATTCTGAAAAAAGGTTGATCGCATTCCTTATTCGAAGATTTTCAACTTTTTGAAAAATATAGAGTTTTCTTGTTTTTATGAGCAATCAAAATGTTTATCGATTTTTTGCGCAAACTAAAGCCATTTTTAAAATTCTAAAAAAAAATATTATCGCATTCCTTATTCAATTCTGAAAATGGTGAAATTTTGAAATTGATGGAGCGATTTTTCTAAATATTTTTTTTACAATTATTAGTCCGGCGCTGTGTCAGGTTGCCGCGCCGCGCGCCTCGCTAATACCGCGTCGTACAGCCCTACAGGGCTCGGCCAATGGCGTGGCGCGCGGCTTTCCATACATGAAACGATGCGGTAGTGGAGAGGAGCGCGGTGCGGCAATCTGACACAGCGTCGGATAAATAATTGTAAAACAAATATTTAGAGAAATCGCTCCATCAATTTCAAAATTTCGCCATTTTCAGAATTGAATAAGGAATGCGATAATATTTTTTTTAGAATTTTAAAAATGGCTTTAGTTTGCGAAAAAAATCGATAAACATTTTGATTGCTCATAAAAACAAGAAAACTATATTTTTCAAAAAGTAGAAAATCTTTACCGAAAAGTTTCTTTCATCACCTTCAAAACGCGTTTTGGAACATTTCTCTACGGTGAAAGGGACTCCAGATATGAATTTTCAAAGCCGCCCGCGTGCTACTTTTACAGGAAAATGCGATAATTCATATCTAGCGCAGAAAACTTTTTTTGGATCAACGAAAAAATTTGGGTCTACTTTTTTAACGTAGATTGCACGTAAAAAAAAGTTTGAAACGATTCAAAAAATACGAGGTCATTTCTTGGCCGATTTGAGATGAAATTGCCCTATTTTCCCTAAGTGATATACTTTCCACCATTCCATACCACCTCAGTAATTTACTTACCAAGTTTGAATCGATTTCGTCAATTAGGTTGTCAATAAAACGAAAACCTGTAAATGATAAGGTGGTGAAGAAGGACTGTTGCATGCCCTTAAGGGGTTACACCACCTTGGCGCTCGGGAAAATAGGTATAAAAATAAAAATTTTCTGTGACGCAGCTATTGAATATATGAAATAATTATTATTATACACATATACATAGCAGTTTTATGAATAATTTGGAATAATAACGAATAAAAAAAATCGAAAAATGACGGAGATATGAGCCATCAAGTAGGACCCTCTTTTTGAGATCCTTGATGCTGGTGTACCTATTTTCTCTGTCAGGCATTGTCTGAAAAATCTTTTTTTTTTTTTTATTTATTATTCCAAATTATTCCTAAAACTACTATGTATATGTGTAGAATAATAATTATTTCATGTATTTAATAGCTGCGTCAAAGAAAATTTTTATTTTTATACCTATTTCCGAGCGCCAAGGTGGTATAATCCCTTAAGGGGGGGGTTTACCCAATTAGTTACCGATTTGTCTATTTTCTCCTAAACGGGGTAATCAATCGACTTGTCCTTACGGCAGCCGATGTTTGATGAGTAATGAGTTCGAATTGGTACGTTTGATCGGATGAAATCGGTATTTTTTATTTTTTTCCGATCGAAAAGTGTTGGCGTGCCATTTATTGCGACTTATATCAAAGCCCATGCATCAAACATGTAAAATCGAGCTCTGTCGCCCGATTCTGTGAGGGATTCTGAACAGAACCATCCCAAAACATCTTTGTTTTCGACAACGATTCAGGAGACGCTTGGATTCCACGTTTTTGTGGTAATTTTCGCGATTGTCAGAGGCTGGGGGCGGCCATTGCCGCTACAGCTGCTGATATAACGCGGTGGTTCCCAGAACGCCCGTGAGATGTCGCCACGCGCCCATCTGAACTTCATCCTTTTACTATAGTATAGTATACTTTTACGGTGACATCTCACGGGTGTTCTGGGGACCACCGCATTATATCAGCAGCTGCAGCAGCTGTAGCGGCAATGGCCGCCCCCAGCCTCTGACAATGGCAAAAATTACCACAAAAACGTGGAATCCAAGCGTCTTCTGAATCGTTGTCGAAAACAAAGATGTTTTGGGATGGTTCTGTTCAGAATCCCTCACAGAATCGGGCGACAGAGCTCGATTTTACATGTTTGATGCATGGGCTTTGATATAAGTCGCAATAAATGGCACGCCAACACTTTTCGATCGAAAAAAAATAAAAAATCCCGATTTCATCCGATCAAACGTACCAATTCGAACTCATTACTCATCAAACATCGGCTGCCGAAAGGACAAGTCGATTGATTACCCCGTTTAGGAGAAAATAGACAAATCGGTAACTGATTGGGTAAACCCCCCCCTTAACATGGGTGACGTCATAAACTAGTAGTTTTCAATTCGTTATATATACAGCAATTTTTGTTTGAACGAGAAAGGAAAAAATACGTTCCAATTATTTTTCCCCAAACTACTGGAATATAAAATAGAAAAAAATTCGTGGACGACCCTATTGTGTTTCTGATAAATAACAACTACACACCCCCAATTTCTCTGTCGATAAAAGAAAAAAAAAAAAAACTATAAAGTAGTGGCCGAGTGAAGCGGTCGTAAGACTTTTCCTGAGTTCAATTACTAATAATATAATTATGTACGTTCCCCTGTCGTCGACATGCACAATAGGTAATAAATGAAAAATATTCGGTCACCGCTTGGATCTAGAACACGTCCTTTTTTTTTTTTTTTTTTTTTTTTTTCATTGTCAGCAGTTATAAGTCTTTCATGTTTCAATTAATTAAGGTGCCACAGTACTGGCGTGTCCTATATATATTTTGTGACGTCAGAATCGTGAAATACGAGGAATTTCGTCGACAAATTGAGCCCAAACGAGGAAACGAATACCACGGGTATTATTTTTTTATGAAAGCTTAAATTGATCTGTAGGGCGCTTACTTAGTGATTTTCAGCGTAGATTACCCAGTAATGTGTATTGCGAATAAATAAAAGTGACAGGTCGTTTATACATATCCAACATGGCGGCATCAGAATCCGGCCATTACCGACTTGTCGTATTTTCGCCGCATCCAGGAGATTAAAACGTCTATCACTCAACACAGGGAGTAAGCGCCCCGTAGGAATACACACTTGTTTCAGGAAAACTTATTTCACCTATCTGCGTCCCGTAAATAAGGCGCAATTTGTCGACGAAATTCCTCGTATTTGACGTCTCGGTATGACATATATCTATCGAAAATCTGAGAATTGACTTCCGGTACTGTGGCACCTTAATAAATCAATGCAACAACTGACTTTAAAATTGCAATCATATTTACTAGATTATTCAACAAAATTTTCATCCTTTTCTTTTTTGTAACAAATAGTTATTCCACATTCATATGCATTTGATAATCATGTGTTTGATTTATTTATTAATTTTAATTCTGCACTTATGAAATATTTATAAGTGTAAAATTAAAATTGTTTTGCCTAAATTGTTTGACCTAATAATTAATTCGATAGAATTAATTGAAAATATCAATTTTATTATGGAATTTATTGTATTCATTGAGTAATCAAATTTGGTATTATTTAATTGAAATAGACAAACAGTCAAGATTCTTACAAGTTACACTTAATAAGAGAAATTCGATATCCTCAGAATGACCAGTTCTCTCAAAGAAGATACGACGTATCTTCTGGTATCATTCACTGGAGCCTCCAGTAAAAAGAAGGAGTCAGTCAACCTTATTCCTCGATCGTGGGCTTCTTGCAATGATGGAATTTGGACCTGTCTGTACCCTGACCCAGTTGACTATCCAAAAATGGATGGCTGGTTGAAGGAGTTGAAAGATCCTGAGCCTGAATGGGGCACATATGATGTCACGATCTTGAAGGAAGCTCGTAAGTGATGCATAGCACTCTGGTGATTTTTCTTCACAGACAATGTTTTCCATTCGATGAAAATGATTGAAATCCAATCAGAAAACTGAATAAAATAAGTAGAATCAACCGAGATAACTTCATGGAGAAAAAGCTCGTACACATACAAATACAAATATATATATATTAGGGTGTTTCATTTTTAGGCAATATTTTTTTTTTTCTATGTTATACTAGAAAATCTTATACTTTATAGAAAATAAAAAACATTGCCGCCTGGTATAAGGTTTAAAGTCTAATAGCGGCTTAGCTCATTCAAAAATTCGATTTGCCACCTAAATAACACAGAAAAATATTTTTTTTTGGTTTAATTGAAGTTTTCGTTGTTGACATTTTTTTTTCGAAAAAACCTTTTTATAGCTTTTGAAGGAAATTAAATTCTCTACAAAAATGTCTCTGTGGTCGAAGACCGTACAACCATTAGTTTCGGAGTTCTGGCGAAAATTGTTCATGTTTGACGCGCTATTACTCCGAAACTACTGGTTATACGGTCTTCGACCACAGAGACATTTTTGTAGAGAATTTAATTTCCTTCAAAAGCTATGTGAAGGTTTTTTTTGAAAAAAAAAATTTTAATAACGAAAAATTCAATTAAACCAAAAAAAAAAATCTGTGTTATTTAGGTGGCAAATCGAATTTTTGAATGAGCTAAGCCGCTATTAGACTTTAGACCTTTTAATAGGCGGCAATATTTTTTATTTTCTATAAAGTATAAGATTTTCTAGTATAACATGGAAAAAAAATATTGCCTAAAAATGAAACACCCTAATATATATATATACAGGGTGATTTTTTTTAATTGCCCCAGGCTGATATCTTCGAAACCAAGCAAAATACGGGAAAACACCTCAGACAAAACCTATAGGATATCGAGGGGGAAGGGATATGGTGCAATCATATCTGTTGTAGATAGAGGCGCTGAGCTATGGTGAAGGTCAGTTTGGTTTTTTTAAATGAAATGGTTAAGTTTTCTTCACAGAATCTGAAAGAGCATCAGATTCTGCATCAAAAACACCTGACCAGATATTTTCTAAAGTTGATGGTTTATGAGATAAGAGCTGGGCAAGTTGAGTCAAAAGAGGAAGTCCAAATTACCTGCATACTGTTCTCAAGTTTTCTCGAAACTGTCTGAGATGCTTTTCTACTTGGAGTTGTCAAGATTAGATATCGCGGTGAAATAAGTTGAGGTCAATAAATTTTATCAATAATGTTATCGTCATTACTGTCATTTCTGGGTTCAATCAGTTTGTACCAACTCGTAATTTTTATCTTCCATAAAAAAGTATCTCAGACATTTTCGAGAAAACTTAAGAACAGTATTCAGGTAATTTGGACTTCGCCTTTTGACTCAACTTGCCCAGCTCTTATCTCATAAACCATCAACTTTAGAAAATATCTGGTCAGGTGTTTTTGATGCAGAATCTGATGCTCTTTCAGATTCTGTGAAGAAAACTTCACCATTCTATTTAAAAAAACCAAGTTGACCTTCATCACAGCTCAGCGCCTCCACCTACAAAAGATATGATTGCACCATATCCTTTCCCCCTCGATATCCTATAAGTTTTGTCTGAGATGTTTTCCCGTATTTTGCTTGGTTTCGGAGATATCAGTCTGGGGCGATTAAAAAAAATCACCCTGTATATATATATATGTATATATATGGGGTATTCCACCTCAACTCGACGTGTCTCCAGACCTTGACAATTCCGATATCGCCAATTTTTTTTGTGCATGTTGCACCATCAGATACGACTACTCTCACCGAAGCTTTTGGGGATCGGTCTCATCGTTTCGGTGGAATACCCCATATATATATATATATATATATATATATATTAGGGTGGTCGTTAAAAATTAAATTTCATCAGACGCCCCCTGAGAAGTTTTCTTTTTGTCTAAAAACACGCGTGCAATTTTTTTTTTTTTTTTTAATGAAAAGAACACGTGCCGCGAGGCGATCATAGATTTTGTTTTTTAACCTGCAGTTTTTTGGAAATGTCTTACCTAATGTGCAGATTTGACGAAAAACCCATCGAAAAAAGATAAAAATTTGAAATTTTGAAATTTCGATGGGTTGTTCGTCAAATCTACACATTATGTAAGACATATCCAAAAAACTGCAGGTTGAAAAACAAAATGTTTGATCGTCTTGCGGCACGTGTTCTTTTCATTAAAAAAAAAAAAAAAAATTGTACGCATGTTTTTAGACGAAAAGGAAACTTTTCACGGGGCGTCTGATGAAATTTAATTTTTAACGACCACCCTAATATATATATATATGGGGAAATCCACGGAACCTTTGATTTTTTTAAAAAGTGTAATTTCATTTTTTATTTTGAAGCACACTTCTCAAACTTTTTTTGGCATGTCTTTTGTAGACTATAAGTGAAGAATATACTCGCGTTACTCATTTTTATCGATCCCTCAAGAAGTTACGGTAAAAAAATCGAAAAATCGTTTTTTTTTTTTACGAAAACGATTCATTTATCTTAATTTCATCGTTATAACATGGTTTTTCATTCATCTCAATTTCATCGTTATAACTTATAACATTGTTTTTCGATTATTTATTGATTTTTTGATTGAAAAAAAAAATTTGAATTTGAAAAAAAAAAAAAAAAAATTTGATTTGTTTTTAATTTTTTTTTTTTTTTTTTTTCACTTACTTATGATACGAATACGCATTTGTATTGATGAAATCCGAAAAATTACACATGTCAACGCTATTTTTAACATTTCACACGAATATTTGAATATTTATTGATCAAATAAAACTTCATAATATTAGAAGTACCGAAAGTTCAGTGTGAGGATTTTCGTAGTAGATTCCTACAATAAAGGTTCACGAATTACAGGACGTTTGAACGAGTAAGAAATAAAATTAGAGCTGTGCCAACGAAAAAACATGATTTTAAAAAATAGTTACGCGAGTACACGTTCAGATACTTCGACCTCTAGCTTCATCAGTTTTGATGGCACATTAATTTTGGAACCACACTTTTTTTTGTTTCTTGTGAAGCTACCTGGACGTGAAATAAAAATTTCAACTTTTAGATTCCTCAAAAAGTTATAAACGAAAAGGTAAAAAAAATGTCGACGACCAAAAATGGAGTATCGCTACTTTGAGTGCGAATCATGGGGAATGGTCAAATGGCACACTCATATGACATCAATAACTTCAAAAGTCATAGATAGACGAAGATTTCACCAAATTTTCAAATCGATTCATAAACCCCTCATAAAGTTAGAGGCAAAAAATGAAAAAAAGAATTCAGAGTATCGCTTGAAAATGTGCAATTTTTCAGCATTCTTATTTTTCAAAGTCTCCCAGAAATATGTGGATCACTTTTCAACCATTGAATATCATTGAGTTGGCTAGTAATATAACTGAAATGAAGGCCCACGTACTTGATACCCACTTTAAATTCTCTTTTCATAGGTAGACAACCGAGTATCAACAAATTTAAAGGTTCCGTGGATTTCCCCATATATATATATATATATATATATATATATATTTAATATATACATAATATATATTTAATCTATTGACTTTTCTGGGAAAAGCTGTTTCCTTTCATTCTTCAGATGATGTTGTCGTATTTGTGATTTCAAATTGTTTCAAGTGCAAATATTAACATGTAGCAAGATTATAAAAATTTACATTTCCGTTTGATTACACACATAGGTGACCATGAACAGGCTATAAGGCGTCGTCAAAGGTCTTACAAAGACATCAATGTTGTGAGCACCGATGACACTGACGTCGATGTACCTGATACAATGCCGGCCACGTTTTCTAAGGCTGCGAGAAAAATGTTTCTGAACGAACCCACGATTGATGATATCACAGAGCCTCAAAAGACTGTAGCTGGTAATAATAATAATAATTCTACGTCCATATTAACATTAGTCCGATTCTATATGTAATTGGTATAATTTGTGATTGAAGAAACTATATCGACGCCAAAATCCAGCAGACAGCGTTTGCCTGCAGCAGCAGAGACTGGTAATACAACTTCAAATCTAAAATAATTGTCTCACTCTTGTCCGTGAAATTCATCGCATTCAGTTATATGTTTCCTTAAATTCTTGCAGACAATATAACATCTGGTCCTCAAGGCGCTGCAGAGATTTCTGGCATTGTCGATGCAATCGAGGGCTCGGATATTGCTGGTAGGATATTCGTAAGAATTCTTTATTCTTCGTAATATAACTGTCCTTGACTTTCATCAGTACGTATTTTTTGTTCGATTTCACAGAGAATATATCAACCCTGCCCAATCCCAATGTCGAAAGCCCGCAACTAGAAGCCTCGACGCTTGAAGATATACCTGGTAACGTAGTAAACTTATGATTTAACTACATTCATTCCGATGGTCCTTGAATTACAGCCTATTATTGGAGCTTCTCAAGTCATTAGATGATGAGCATGAAAAAGCGTGTATGAAACCCCAGGCTGTATCTGAATAGGAAAGCTTACTCAACTCCATTTTAAATTGGAAAATTATTCGCGTCCATTATTTCCATTTTATTTTTAATAAGTTCTGTTTTCTTAACTTTTGGAGCGTAAAGAATCTATTAAAGTCAAATGCATGCGGAGCCCAAGTCTATTTCAGAATGATCAGCATCATCAAAGGCTCAGAAAGTTCACTGAAGTAACTTGAACATCGTGCTAAGACTTAATTTGTGACTTCTATACAATTCATAGATATTTACCTTAAGGGGTTAGGCCACTCTAGAGGCAAAAAAAAATAGGTTTTTTGAGGATTTTTTTTCAGAAATACTACAAAATAAATCGAGTTCACAAAAATGGGTGTTTATTATACATATCACTGACTGTATACAGTAATTTTTTTGAAGCGATTGATTTCAAAATGGCGGCTGTGCAGCGTTTTTGCGATGACGTCTCCGGTTTTCTAGGGTTCACGGCCGGAGGAACGGCTCCGGTAATTTTTGAATTATGATAAGCCAATGAATTTTTCGCGATTATACATGATAACTGCTATAGAAGTACGTAGGATTTTTTCGATATATTGATTTTTGGCGAAATGGTGCACTTCTAAAGTGGAAAGTGAAAAATTTGCCTAAAAAATCGTCAGATAAGTGTTAATAACAAATTAACTGTGCAATATAAAAAAAAAAAAATCCTACGTACTTCCATAGACAATGTATTTTGCAAGATATATTCGAAGTTTCAAGTGAATCGGTTGAAAATTGTTTGAGTTATGTTTCCGGCCAACTTAAAAAATGCGGTTTTGAGATAAACGCGTTTGAAGTTTTGAGTAGTAGAAAATCATGAAAATTCACCAAAAGTTGAATAACTCGGTGAAAAAAAATCGTGCGACAAATTTCTAGGAACCATTTGGAAGAGTAGATTTCAGGCTACAAAATGGCTGCTTCGAAAGTTCTCTGCGATTTTTTTAACGCCCCGTAGAGAACTTTGAAAAACTTTGAAAAACTTTTTTTTTATGGCGTTTCGCAATCCGGCACTCAAACCTACGCCATGGCGTCAAAAATGGCCGTCGGAAAAATTTTCAAAAACCATCTTGAAGATGAAGTTTGAACCTTCAAAATGCTTCCCCGAATGATTTTTTTTACAATTTTTCATTGAGTTACAGCATTTTGAAAGTCGGCATTATTTAGCCGATTGCCGGGTGCGCCGTTAATTTTGTTGCTGAGTGTACTAAAATTCGAAAACCGAGTACTTGAAGATTTTTCCCGGCCATAATCTTTTGGGACACTATTTTTGAGGTCCTAGGGGACCATAAAAAAAATAAAAAAAAAAAGGTTTTTCAAAAATTCTAGAGTGGCCTAACCCCTTAAGCGTGATATTCTAGGTCGTTGCTCTTTATCAGTATTTATTATATACCGTCATCAATCTTGCGAATTTAATGTTGCTAATTTTTCTCAAATAGAAGATACACTATATCGGAGTTAGAAGATCAAAGTGAATAACAAAAAAAAATCATTTTGTGAATAAGAATAGTGACTTTACCCTGTAATAACTATTTTTCTTAACTGAGAATGCTTTTTCATTGTAGTCTCTCATAAAAATTTGAAATAATGGAAAGAACATATTTTGAATTCCAAATTGAGTTGGCATTTTTTCCATTAAGCTGCAGATCTCAGGTTTTGCACACATTTTGTACCATCATAATATACATATCTTTCTAAGGGATTGCAATTATACTGCCATGCTTAGGTAAAAGGCAGTAAACTTTGAAAATATCAGAAATTTAGATTTCAGATTTCTCTGATTTTACTTTTTTCACTTTACTGCCTTCTCCCTAAGCACGGCAGTATAGGATGTAATTCAAACAACACCCTCAAATTCATACCAGTAGCTCTTCTAACCATAAGAATATAATTCATATGTTTCAAGATAAATGGAAATGCTATCTCGACAGCAAACTAGGAGAATTAGAAGCGAAAATCACCTTAGCAGTCAGGTCTTCTAAAAGAAGTATTCTATATGATATTGAAAAGAAAATTGAAGAAGTCAAAAACACCATAATTGTATCGACTGGGGGCAA
Source organism: Tenthredo mesomela (assembly GCA_943736025.1). Lineage (NCBI taxonomy): Eukaryota > Metazoa > Arthropoda > Insecta > Hymenoptera > Tenthredinidae > Tenthredo > Tenthredo mesomela. The sequence goes on along the minus strand of OX031013.1, from coordinate 22,165,087 downwards.
TGCACGGAGCACAAATGCCTCAAGTGCACGTGATAAATTAGGGTTTGCTCTACCAATAAAAGAGCTGGACGACTATTTATTATTTGAAGCCAGCATAGCCAGTGACGACAAAAAAAAACAATCACTTGTGAGTGTCTATTTCAAATAATTATCGTTTATAACAAAAATGCTAACTTACCCTATTTCCATTGTAATTCTAAATCACTGCAAATTTTGCAGAATACTTTTCGTTATTTTGTTTTCTTGATATACTACTTTAATAATCCTGATCCGAAATTCCTCACTAGACCTAAATGTCTGTAACTTCTTCCAGAAATCATTACTTGCGGTTCTCATTGCTAGGTCAAACTCCTGGAAAGATGACGTCGGCAAGATTTTGAATGGCATCATGTCGAAGGCAGTTCAAATAAATTTCAGCGGATGTGGAAGAAAAGTAAAAGGAAGGGGAAAACGAAATTTCAGCACAACCATTGTGTTTTCATGCATGAAAGGTATACTCATGTTTTGATTAGAGGAATTTTTTAATTGAACTTAAATTCCGAAACACTACTCCACAAAATTCTTGTATCAAAACATCTAGGCCTACCAGTAAATTATTTTTCTGTTTCAGATGTCCTTGAAGAACATTACAAACATATTACTGAACCACTCCAACTCATCTCAAGAGTTAGCCGCTGGCTTGCTGGCGCAGGGGATCGCGAGGGTGGTCGACTTGTGCGCCCTTCAAATCCATAATGGTCTTCCTCAATCAACACAATTTCAATTCAGCATGAAAACATCTCCAAGATTTAATGATGAGCAAATAAATATTATATTCTTCATACACCATATAATATAGATATAGGTATTATCATTGAAAATGATTCTCTTTTCGGTCTGTTGGCTGGCTATAGGGGCTCCAATCTGGAAATGTAACGTTTTGGCGTCACGCAAAACCGTACATGATTCATCGGATTGAGTCTTTCATTTATTAGAAGGTGTAGCTGGTAAGGTACATTTCTTTTGTATTAGCGTCAGATGAAATAGAAGTTTCGTGTTTGGCCACTGCAAAAGAGGCACGGGGGGTGAAGCTCCCCCCCCCCCCCCCCCCGACGTAGGCCCAGGGGCGAAGGTCTGGCGGGGGGTTTCGGGGGGCAGAGCTCCCCGGGGTCCAGGGCGAAGCCCTGGTGGGGGGTTTGGGGGGCGGAGCCCCCCGATGTGGGGTCCAGGGCGAAGCCCTGGTAGGGGGTTCGGGGGGCGAAGCCCCCCGATGCGATCTGAAAAAAAAGATTCTCCAACGCATGTAGGGTAAAAAACAATTAACTTGTAATGATTTTAAGTGTTCAATTATTTTGCACATCAATGTATATTCTAGCAATTCATTTTCAATGACTCAGATTCTTGCCCTTCGGGTGAAACCTGTAGATATATTTAGTCAGGTAAGTCTGCGGTCATAACGTGTACCTCATTTCCGTCGCAATATACAAATGAAAACCTAGCGTGAGTAAAAGTCCTAATGAAGGCAAAAGTCGTAGGTAAATACGTGGCATTATATGAGTATGAATTGACCCGCGAAAGTGCAAGAATATCGAGGTACATTTAATTATTTCGGAGCTGCAAGGAAGAACTGGCTTGAGCAAGCTGTAGTATAAATATCCAACTTTTCTTTTCATTTTTATCCTTCTGATTCTTTTTCTTCATTCTATTCTTTTTATTATTTTTATTCTATAGGTACGTTGGATGTAGTTGGAAATAGCTTCACTTTGTAGCGGTAGACTTGGTATAGTCACATGGGTCAGTCGGTGGCCGGTTTCGTTAAAAACTCAGGATACATACATGAATACCTACACACGTAGACACACATTGACGGATTATGCAATAAAATATAGAAAGCGAGCTTTTAGATGTTTATAATATACCTATATTGCAAGATTCTTTAAAACCGAAAATAAAAATAATTGAAAAAAATATATTACTATCAGAACAAAATATATATATAATATAATAAATATATATATAAATATAACTATCAGACTATTAGATAAACTAGTAGATTGGCCGTTCACAAAAAAGTTTATGCTCCAAGTTGAAAAATCTTAAGTCAACCTTGAAAAAAAGATCCTCAAAGTTTCAATGCTGTAACTCATTATTAGGTTTTTTTTTTTTTTTTTTTTTTTTTTTTTACGCTATGTTGAATATTCCGTCAAATGAAATTTAAAATGTTTTAGTAAAAAGTATTTTCAATCCCAGATTTATCTGGCTACCATTGGATATTTTTTTGAATCGTTATATAATTCAAAAAGATCAAGGTCTGAAAACAAATAAAAATCTTAGTTTATAAGAAAGCAAAAATAAATTTGAAAAAAATCATCGGCACCCCTTAATAGTGAGACAGAGCATTGAAACTCTGAGGATCTTCTTTTTTTCAAGGTTAACTCAAGATTTTTCAACTTGGATATGTGAAGTACTGTACTGAGAGGCCCTAAGAAATTAACATTTTTCTTGCAGCACTGCGGTAAAAAAAAAGAAAATAGATAAATTTTATAGTCATTTTTCGATTTAAACACGATACTCATTTCTTTCATGTATTTTATTTTGTATTTTTAAGTTTGTTCGTCACTATAGTTTAGGTGTTCTGAAACCTATTACTCCATACAGTTTTATGCACTGCCCTGCTAAAAAAATCGATTGGAAACGATTGGGAAAACGCCAATTGTAACCAATCGCGTTTTTTGTTTCGAAATTTCGAATACAAAACGATTAATACTGTTGTACAATTGCTTTCTATTGTAAGTTCTATATTACAAGGTAATTGTTCCGAATATTTATTCAAACGGTGGAAAAAAAGGTTCATCGTTAATAATTGTCGGTTCCTTATTGAAATTCAACTGTATTAAATACTGAACGTATAAAGGGGGCTTCTGAATTGAAATCAATTGTAACTGTAGCATTAGAATTTAATTGTTTCAAATTATCAAACAAGAAATTAGGTTTTTGAATTGTTTTTTATAAGAAATTATTCATCCAAACTCAATAGTTTTCAATACGCTCACCAAATGATGGACTTTCAACTGAAGCCTAATTGCAAAATTCGTATTTGAAATCAATTGTAACGTATATGTGTGCTCATGAAATTGGGCTTTTCAATTGTTTTTTATTTGGAATTCCTGATTTAGACTCAATCGGACTCAATTGTACTCAACTTTTGATGAGCAATGAATATTTTTTTAAATTGAGTGTCTCTGGTATTCCCGGACAATTGTGGGCGACTGGAACTTATTCACCAATAATTGTATTGAAACTCGACCCATACAGCACTTCAACGTTGCTGCAACGTTGCTGCAATGTTACACTGCAATATCTTCAATATTCGGCAACATTGCTGAATATTGCAATAATGTTTAGCAATATTGCAGCAACGTTGCTATGTCCACTTTTATCGCATTTTTGTAATATTGTAGCAATATTACAGCAATATTGTACCAATATCGCAGCAATATTGGCAGATATTTGCTAAAATATTTACTACAAAAATATGATTGTTAGAAGCTATTTTTTCGACACCAGAATGAATATGCAGGTTGTCATTATTTGTCAGTAATATACACTATATTATATTTCAACAAAACTTTAATACACAATAAAAGTACGTATTATAATATTATAGTCACTATGATATAATAGATATCTAAATATATGAAGATAAAATGTTCATTATTTATTGATTAGCAGAGATTGGCACCGTTGTTAACCGTTCCATAACATTTTAATCTCTACTTTAATGCAAATGAGAAATGAAACTTGAAATCATTGCTCTATTGATATATTTTTTATCCCTCGGGGTCGGTCTTGCTGCAGTCATCATGTTTGGTTATCATTTTCTGTGCCAGCGCCTACCTTGTGTTGTTTGGGAAGTTTTCGTTGTCTAAGAGTATAATATAGGATAATAACTGTAAAAATAACAATAGCAAAAGATATGAGTGAATATGGAAACTGCAGGTAAATGACACTCACTCTGCTCTCGTCAGCCTAAAGTTTGATTGTGCAAGCCACTTCGACACAGTGATTTCGATAACTTTTTCTGTCGTCTCTGAATAGTTAGCCCCCACAATCTACGCAATTATTAATCTTGTTACATGCATGTACTGGGTAATAATGAATGCAATGATATAGTCGCTCTGAAGAATCAAGATTAAGTCTCACTATATTATAATTACTAATAAATTTATTCACAAATCAAAATAGATCAAATTATGCTCACTGATAACTAATCGACAGAGCTTTGTGTCTTTGAAGGCACGCTTATTTGCCCCACTGCCGACCCAGCTGTAATATTGAGCAACCTCATCATTGAGGAGGCGTTTTAGTATGGTACGAGTACTGCTGTGTACATTGGAACCCCATAATTGTTTAAAACGGTTCACCTAAAATGAATTCTAAATGAGTACTGCTATTTATGAATCTTAGTTGACTTATATCTGACGATTGGAACATTATAGTCAGTTTATCGAATACCTTATTCTCAAAACATTATCAGTACTTTGGTGTTGTTGATGAAAAATCTTGTCCTAATCATATATAGATATTCAGAATTGAGGTATTGAAATTATAATCAAAATAAGCGATGAATAGTTATTTTGACATTCATACTATTTTCCATGTTCAAAGTGGTAAATACATCGCTAAAATTATGTGAAGATTTACGCATTGAAAAATGTGCAATCTAGAGGAAATCGTGAGCAGAGTAATGGAAAAATTTGTTTACTCACCGTTTCTTATCCAATTGTCGTCCAATTCGAGGAACCACGGTACGTTTGTGGAAAAAGAATATATGGTCACGATATTATAACCTATAATGTTAACAAGTATCCAAGTTAAACTTTAAGGAACATTTCAAAAATGAATTTGATGATTCACATTGTTCCATGTTTATATTGGGATTATAAACTTACTTCAATTTGTTTTCTGATGCTTTTTGTTTTTCATTACTATTACTTTTCGTTGCACGTGTTTTCGTCCCGCTCGAATAGATATCTGCGACCGGTGTCGATGCGACGCCAATATGGCGTCGTCCACGACTACGCGCATCATGGCGGCGCCAAGCGCGGGAGTTCAAACTGCGGTTTCTACCGCATAATATGTATCCGCCACTTTTTCTCATGGCTTTCGTCTCTTTTCATCACGCAATGTTAACTCTGCGATACGTCCTTGTGCAACGTACATCTCAATACCTAGACCAGCACTTGAGAGAATAGAGAGAAAAGAGAGATAAAAATGCTTCTGCACCCCTCGTAAAAAAAAAAAGGTTTCCCAACGCATTTCCCAAATGTGCGAAAATTTCAGAGTGCCACAGCTAAAAAGCGGGTTGATAATTTTTTTTTTTTCAAATAACATGAATTCCTTTTCCGACTGTATCGTATCATTGCAACAATTCATTGCTGCAATGTTGCAGCAATATTTCGATGACAATATTGCAGCAAAATTTAGATGACAATATTGCAGCAATATTTCGATTACAATATTGGGAAAATGAATGTTGTGGCAAGGTTGCAGCAATATTGTAACTGCAATGTAATGAAAAGGAGCTGTTGCAATATTGCTGCAACATTGCTGCAATATTACGTGCTGTATGGGTCGAATAGTGATGTTCATATTCATTCCGATAGCTATCAAGTTTTTTATTTGTAGCATCAATAGTCATTTTCACATTAAATCCGATTGGGATTGATTTTCGGAAGGCACGCATTCGATCAAATTGGTATCCAATTGACAATTTTCAATTTGCATTAATATATGACTGTATGTGAACAGTACGTATTGAAAACTATTGAGATCCAAATTGTGTTTTCCAATTCAATCTCTTTTAATATTCTCGGATAGTTGCGAACGATTGGAACTCATTCACAACGTATTGTATTTCGACAGTAAAATCTGATATATGGCCAGTGTAGTTGTCATACAATTCAGATTAATTGAAAATAGTTGAATATCAATTCGCAATTTACTATCGAAAACATTTTACATTGAAACTGATAGAATCCAATTCAATTTTAATAGGAAGAAAATTTCCTGTACAATTGGACTCATTGAAAACTATTAAAACCGATTACAATTCAATTGTTTTCAATCAGTTTGAATCGATTTTTTTTAGCAGGGTGAATATTATAATTTTATGTATGTGATAATAAAGTAACATAACAGTTTGAAATATATATATACAGTCAAGTTTTGTTTCATTTAATGACTCCAAATCTGGGAGTCGGATTTGGTATACCTGCCAACACTGGTTAGGTAACGGCAATACACGCGAGCCAGTACCATAATGGCCCACTGTTGAACGCCATTATCTGAGCAATGTCCAGAGCTAGTGCTGGCTCACTATTGGACGCCAATATTCGATCGATGTCGAGAGCCAGCCCTGGCGATTCGCTAGATCGCAGTGCTGGCTCACTGTTAGACGCCAATATTTGATCGATGTCGAGAGCCAGACCTGGCGATTCGCTAGATCGCAGTGCTGGCTCACTGTTAGACGCCAATATCAGACTAAAATGTCGAGTGCCGACCGTGTCGCTGTAGTAGATTGAAGCGTTGGCTCAACGCTGTTGGCCAGCATTGTAGCCAGCGTCATAAGTCAAGCGTAGGACTCAGGTGACCATCCCGACCTAATGCCAGTTAAGGTAGTACGAGCGCAGCAGCTAGTCAATGAAATGTCTATGATTATAAAAATCGGAAAAAGCGATATAATAATAAATTTAGGTTTGATAATAATGAAAGTACGAAATGATATGTTTTTAGAAATATGTATCATGCCCATGTGTGAAATTATACGAAACGAAATGTGTTATATTAACAGTCAGATTTCCCACACGGCACGAAATATTTCAGAAATGTTTCATAAATGTTTCATTCGGTACATGACATATTTCATTGTGACATTTCAGAAATATGTCAGAAATATGTCCATGTCCGCATATATAACTAACGTTATATAGCTGACATGTATCAGAAATATTTCAGAAATATGTCGGTTACATATCAGAAATATTTTAGTAATATTTCAGAAATGTATACCAGAAATTTTCCAGTAATATACCAGAAATCTTCCAGTAATATACCAGAAATCTTCCAGTAATATGTGGTAATATTTCAGAAATATATACCAGAAATCTTCCAGTAATATACCAGAAATCTTTCAGTAATATGTGGATATCGCGTGGATGAACACTAGAAATGAAAAATGAAAATTGAAAAAAAAATACGATTTTTCATATCTCCGCTGTCAGATATCACCGTTATAGGATAATTCTACCTATATTAAATCACCTATATGAAGAAAAACGCATTTCGACGGTGCTCCAATTTCTAAATCCTGACCGGGGTTTGAACCGGGACGCTCACCGGTGTTCGCATTATGAATCTCACGCCTTAACCACTACGCTAGACCGCCACTTAGTATGTATTGCAAATTTTTCCTATATATTATTTCTTCCAGAACAATGAAGAAATTGAGTTGAAGTATCATATATTTTTCACAAAGTTCTGCAGAAAGTTAGACATTAACATTGTCTTGAGAAAATGATGGATGGATGAACTGAAATGTTGCTGTGACATATAAAAAAATCTGGAAATGTTGTGTTGCAATTGACACATTTCGGAAACGTTCCAGAAATATCGAAAATTCTGGAAATGATATGTTGCAATTGACATATTTCAGAACCGTTCCTGAAATATTGACAACGCGATACGTCATTTGGAATGTTGCTGAAACATTTCGAGAATTCTGGAAATGTTGTATTGCAATTGACATATTTCGGAAATATCGAACATGTTGTATTGCAATTGACATATTCCAGAAATATTTCGAAAATATTGAAAGTTTTATATTGCAATTGACACATTTCGGAAACGTTTCAGAAATATCGAAAATGATATATTGCAATCGACGTATTTCGGAAATATTACGGGAATATTGAAATGTTATACTGCAATCGATATATTTCTGAAACGTTTCAGAAATGTCGGAAATGATATGTCATTTGGAATGTTGCTGAAACGCTTCAGGCATATTTCTGAAGTTATGTTATGAATCTGAAATGTTGTAACATTTCTAAATATTTCTGAAATATTTCGTGCCGTGTGGGTTGACTTACATTCAAATTCCACCGAAATAAGCGGCAACCTTGAAAGGCTCAAAAATTTAAAACAAACTCAGGCGCTAGAATTTCGGCATTTCGGTCGTGTGCTACGTTCATACCACGAATATTATTTACGAATTTGCCGATAATTCACGATGAATCACCATAACCTTCACCGTGATCACGGACGTAGCAAAGGACAATTTGTATCAACCAAAGTGCACAAGTGGCGAAATAACGTACGCGTATCGAGAAAAAAAAAAGTAGTGGAAAGTGAGGATATGCCAGGAACGAGCGATTGCTCTGGGCGTCGTGTTGTCGAATTTTCTACCCTTGCCCACGATCTCTGGTGTAACGTTTGCAACCGTCCTCTTTCACTTCGAAATATTGAAAATGAGCAGAGATTTGGTCTGGCATGCAGGTTGGACGTTTTATGTAGTCAGTGTAATGCAAATTACACCGTTGAAACGAACAAGCGCCAGGCAAATCATCTGTTGTACGATGTGAATAGTAAAGCTGCTATAGGTATGCTACGTTACATAATTCTGATGTATCAATTTTCATTTTGTTCTGACTAACATTTACATTTTCCTTTTCCTCTCTAGTCATATTCTCGTGTCTCTCTGCTGTGAAATTTTATTTCGTCTTTTCGTATATTGCAGCATTAATTGATGCGGGTATAGGGGTGGCTCAATTGAATGCAGTTTTATCGGCTCTGAATATTCCAGTATTGTCGTCTACAATGATAAAACGATACGAGCGACTCGTTGGACGTGCCATTGAAACTGTCGCGGAAAATAGTTGTCAGGATGGTGTAAAAATCGAGAAGATGATGACTGTCGCTGCAAGTCACGGAACTTCGGCACAACAATCTGATTTCAGAGAGTCATCTGATCTTGAAAATGTTCAAATGCCGTCTCCAAAAAATCGGATAGCGGACGACCCTGAAGAACCTGTGTCCATTGTCGCATCGTTCGACGCCGGGTGGCAAAAGCGGGGAACTGGCCGTGCTTATAACAGCCTCTCAGGTCACTCATCTCTGATCGGTCATCGTTCAAAAAAGATCCTTGGTTATGCTGTGCGAAGTAAGGCATGCGCTATGTGCGCTCGTGGACATACTCGAAATGACCACGACTGTCGTAAGAATTATGAGGGAAGCGCGAAATCTATGGAGCCGGACATGGCGGTCCAATTGGTTGTGAACAATAACTCACTGAAAAACGAGAACGTCAGGGTCTCAGTGCTTATAGGAGACGATGATTCGTCGACAATTGCGGCTGTGAGACGAGAATCTTCATCGAAAATCGATAAATGGTCCGATCTTAATCACGCGTCGAAAGCTCTTAATAATGCTTTATATGGCTTACATATTCCAACAAAAATTATCGGATATCTTTCACGCTCCTTCAGTTGTGCGCTGAAACAAAATCAAGACGATCCTGCAGCCGTAGCTTCGGCAATAAGAAATATTGTTTGTCACGCATATGGGGAACATGTTAACTGCGGCGATTGGTGTGGTTATCACACTTTAAGAGAAAAATATGAGCACAAAGGGCTCCCAAAAGGTCAGCCGCTTAAAGATCCCGGACTTCGTGATTCGCTAACATCGATATTTGCTCGTTTCGCTCAAAATTCGGAAAAATTGGCACCGTGTGCTTCGAGCCAGGGCAACGAATCATTTAACCATACGGTATCTAGCAAAGCTCCAAAATCGAAATTTTACGCTGGATCGGAATCTCTCAATTTTCGAGTTGCTCCATCGGTGGCTCAAAAAAATATTGGAGTAAATTACATTGAAGACGTGAACAAAATCTTAAAGCTATCGCCGAGTAGCATAACTGAGGAATTTCGAAACAAAAAGGAAAATATCCGACGATCGAAGGTAAAAAAATCAAGAACTGTGGAAATTAAGAAGCGAAGATTATTTCACAAAAACGAACGATCGACGAAGGGAGCATCGGCTCAAAGGCGCGAAGGAATTACATACGAAACTGAGAGTCAATTGACCTGCGTCTCTGAGCTTATAGATGAGCTACCTGTTTCCCGTAAGCACGACAGATTTCATGGCAAACGAGTATAAATTGTCAAATGAAAAAATTCTTTTTTCTAGTTGATACTTCTCAAGAATCGACCGATTTTCACGATACAGCGATTGTATTTTTTGATTTGGAAACCACTGGACTCTCAAATAAGGCAGAGATATGCCAGATAGCAGCTACCCATTACACTCAAGAGTTTAATGTGTATATGGTGCCTTTAAAAGGCATATCCGCCAGTGCAGCGGCAGTCACAGGGCTCCAGGTTTCTGGAGGTGAAATGTATCTGCATGACGCTCGAGTGAATACTACACCGCCTCGAATGGCGCTCAACAACTTCATCGTGTATCTACGCAGTATCGGAAAATGTGTCATTCTAGTTGCTCATAACGGTTTCAGGTGAAGTATTTTCTGATTATCGGAACATTTACTGATCATTGAGCCCTGGATAATCCTAAATAATAACTTATTAAAAACAGTTCCAGGTCGAGCGGATATTGTATCGTACCTCGTGTTTTCACACGGTCACCAAATATTGGGATATAGTTTTTCTTTAACTCTCATTGTCTGTGATAGGTTCGATGCGCCGATTATACTGCGTTGCATGAGAGAATATGGGCTGCTGGAAGAATTTCGATCGATAGTAAAGGGGTTTTCCGATACTCTGATTCTTTTTCGCGATCACCTTCCTGATCGAAAGAAAGACAAAAAGGGTTATAGTCAAACAGCTCTCGCGGAAGATCTTTTGGGCTGTAATGCAGCCGAGGGTGCTCATAACGCTGTTAACGACGTGTCCATTCTAAGTCGACTTGTTTCTAGCAGTGGAATCAGCGAAAATCTAATCAGAAGCAAGGCAAAATCTACGAGTGTTATATTATATGAAGAGAAAGTTGCAGTTATACATGCCCGAAATAGGGAATCTTTAGAGGCAATGAAAGAAACGGTATCAGCTGGTATGAGAGGCAAAATGAGTAAGGCTGGGATCACGATGCAGGTTTTATAAAAAGCTTACGCAGATTCCGGAGCAGAAGGAATCCGAATTCTTCTTGGCGAAGACGTTAGGGGAAAACCGCGAGTCACAAAAAATAAAAAAATTCTTACAGCCGTCGTGACTCATGTCGAAAAAATAAAAATTCATTGTTAAAATTAAAAAAAATATATGTATATATTATATAGATAGAGCCTATTGTAATCTAAGGATATTGAAGATGACAAGTTTTATTATAATACATTCTGCATTCTTAATGTTATATTGTGACTTATTGACTTATTATTTCATTAACCCTTATTTCCTATCTAATTTTCATTTCAGTGGAAACACGTAAAAGAAATTGATCGTTTAGAAAAACGATATCGATTTTTCTTGCATTCTCATATGGGCTACGATTCATTTTCCTACTGATCGGAGCACAGCTGATGCCATGCGGCGTTGCCAAGTCCATAATGTCGTAACCACGCCAGCGGAATCGGCCGACGCACGCGATAATTAATCGACGATTTTTGATCGAAATGTCCGGTGACCCTAATTTTTTACGGGACGTACGTAATCGTGACATCTTTTTCAACATTTAACACTTTCATTTTTTATTGTGTCTAATCGCGAAAGGTCTATATTTCTGTCTCAACCTCGTGTCAACGCAGATTTCTGATATGGCGTAGGGCTAAATATCTTAATTTCACACATTAATTATCATTATAATTGGTCGGTGACGCGCTCTGAAATTTTGCAGGCGTTCTCCTATATGCTTCTGCTACAGCATATAAAAAAAACAGATTTTTATCTAATAGTGAGGTACGTGCTCGTACTACCTTAAATGCCAGTACTGGCGAACAGTGTCGTCACGACGCTCAAAAGTCTGTAGACATCGCTGAACCAGCCTTGGGCCGATTGTACAACCCTACATGGGACGTTACACACGCCAGACGATATCCCCTCCCAAATTACCATCGGCGATGATAACGAACCGATAGTCGGAGGTAATTGCGGTGTGCATGTTTGCAGTTGGGCATACCTCATCGCAACAGAAAAAATGGAGACATTTTGCGAAGACGACATGCAGTATGCCGGAAAAAGCATTGCATCATATCTTGCGCGTACAACGACGAATCAAACGACGGAACTACGAACTATTCAGTCGAACAAATTCCTGTTAGACAGTGAACCTCTAAAAAGCAGAACAAAAAAAAAAGATCCACATGATTCCATTCGAAAATCAAATTCGTGTCCATTAGGATTCAATTCGACCCACGAATTGTGCGCTTCGTTGCGAATAATAACACAAGTAAACAGGAATGCACCCGTTACAAAACAAAACCCGCGATAACTATTCTCGGAAGATTCGTAGATGGAATTGAAGATAACAATACATGTGAGAAATTGTATTTTTTTTTTTTTTTTTTTTTTTTTTTTTTTGGAAAGAAACAGAACCTTGAAATGTCCCCGTCGTAAGCCTTGAGTAGAGATGATATCGGTAGGAGCTTAAGTGCGCTTATTAAAAATTTATCAATTTTCACTAATTGTGTCGTTTAATCCATGAAAAATTGTATTTCATTCACAATAGACAGATACATGAATAGATAAATAGATATTTCCAAGGGGCAAAGCCCTCCAGGATGGGAAACACAATTACGTATATACTACAACTCATATAGTAGTGTTCTTAACATGATATTCTTATAATAATGATAATAATAAACATTGTTTTACAAACGTGCAACGTTTTTGATAATTTCATTAAAGAAAAAAAAAAAAAAATCAACTTGGACCGTGTTCTACGATCGGAAGAGAGTATTCCCGAATTTTTTCAGATTTTGGCGACGATGCGTGTGACTTTTACCTCTAGCTGATATTGTTAATAATGTTATAAACAAATAACGCAAACCGTCCACGGCAAAATTCAACTTGGACCATGTTCTACGATCGGAAGAGAGTATTCCGAAATTTTTTCAGATTTTGGCGACGATGCGTGTGACTTTTACCTCTAGCCGATATTGTTAATAATGTTATAAACAAATAACTCAAACCGTCCACGGGAAAATTCAACTTGGACCATGTTCTACGATCGGAAGAGAGTATTCGTGAATTTTTTCAGATTTTGGCGACGATGCGTGTGACTTTTACCTCTAGCCGATATTGTTAATAATGTTATAAACAAATAACGCAAACCGTCCACGGCAAAATTCAACTTGGACCATGTTCTACGATCGGAAGAGAGTATTCCGGAATTTTTTCAGATTTTGGCGACGATGCGTGTGACTTTTACCTCTAGCCGATATTGTTAATAATGTTATAAACAAATAACGCAAACCGTCCACGGGAAAATTCAACTTGGACCATGTTCTACGATCGGAAGAGAGTATTCGTGAATTTTTTCAGATTTTGGCGACGATGCGTGTGACTTTTACCTCTAGCCGATATTGTTAATAATGTTATAAACAAATAACGCAAACCGTCCACGGCAAAATTCAACTTGGACCGTGTTCTACGATCGGAAGAGAGTATTCGTGAATTTTATCAGATTTTGGCGACGGTGCGTACAAAATTTTTGGTCCAGGGGCTCCACACCCTATTCTTCACTGGATTTTCGCTTTTGGCCGCCAACTCTGGCCGCTAGTTTCAGCCTCATACGATTCTGAAGTCCCGGGGTGGATTGATTATCCCTAGCCTGAGAGTGATCAAAGTTTGCCTCGTGACAGAAAAATGCTTCCGACATGCATGTAATATAAATATGGGACGGCCACCAGTTGAGAAGAACTTTCCAGCAGTACTGTCGAATACAGTATTCAGCAAGGTCACACAAGATGCAGCTCTTTTTCCGGATTTGGAAGATCACATCTTTGATAGCGCCCCAGAAGAAATGTACAATCATGTGCATATTCTCATCAAGGCAGTCATTAAAGCGTATATCGAACTTCGCAGGTATTCCCATACCAAAAACCACTCCCAGACTACGACAGGCACTAATATTAGACATTTCATGACTAGACAACTTGTTTGGGCACATCAATAATAATGGTTTACATGAATAAGGGTAATTTTGTATTGGTGATGTGTCTATTTATGGTTATGGGAGTAGTAGGTGCCAGCCATGGCGAGTCATAACAAATGACGTCACGAGGTCAGCGACCGGGCGGGAGTGGGGATTCGGCGTCAAAACAATGAGAGTCCGATCCAAGATGGCGGCGTCCATACGCAATATTATAAACAAATATGGCGCCCGTTTTCCAATTTTTTCAAAATCCAAGATGGCTACTATTTTTTTTCAAAATCCAAGATGGCTACTATTTTTTCAAAATCAAATATGGCTACTATTTTTCAAAATCCAAGATGTCTGATCTAAGATGGCCCCGCCCATACAAACCAATATGGCGGCTTTTCCAAGATGGCTACTATTTTTTTCCATATTCCAATATGGCGACTGCTTTAAATTTCTCTCTCTTATACTAAATAATATCTAAATCTGAAATTCTTCAAAATGGTGGGGTATATTCAGGAAATGACGCAAATTATATTTAAAAAATGTATAAAATAATTTATTAAAAATTTAAAAGCTATTTTACATTTCTTACAAACTAAAATAAATTAACTAAAAACTATTTACAATCTAAACGTCTCGGGGTACCTCGTCTGAAACATACGGGAATTATTAGTACAATAACCGAACGAAATTCGACGAAAATTATATATATATTAGACTGTGTCAAAAAAAAAAACAACATCTTCTTTTCGTTCGGGCCTTTTCAGAAATAGTTAGTGCTTAATATAAGAAAAATTGTCCCCAAAGCTTAGCTATGTAGCTTGAGCACCGAATTAGCGCATTTGAAAATAAGATTTCCCATGTATTTTAAATGGGAAAATTTGTTTATCTTACTTTTATTTTTATAACTCTCTTTACTCAACTGAAAAGAATAAAGTAGATATACGGTTTTGTAGAGAATTTCATGATCTACAAAAATGGTCCTCTGGCCAAAGTTGCCCAATGAACCGTTAACAAGTTCCAGTGGTTCAAAAGTCATATTTATATTTTATCACTACTTTTTTTCCACGAATTAACTTAAATTAATTTTTCATGTAAATTTTTTCAGATATTCAATTTCCTAGAAAAATAATCAACTCTGAAAAAGGCAAACATCAATAATATTAACTTTTGTAACCTTAAAAAAAAAAAAAAAATGAAAGAAAATTCAAATATTTAATCTAACTTAGTTATAAATTCAGTAACAATTTTTTTTCAATAAAGTTAACTCAAAATTTGGATTTCTTCTTTGTAATCTAATTATTTGATTAAATGGTGTCTAGACCTTTGGTTTTGTTATGGTTAGTACACACGTTTTTTTTTTCGCTACACAGTGTACCGTACACAGTGTACCGTACACAGTGTACCGTATACAGTGTACCGTACACAGTGTACCGTACACAGTGTAGCGAAAAAAAAACGCGTGTACTAACCATAACAAAATCAAAGGTCTAGACACCATTTCATCGAAAAGAAGAAATCCAAATTTTGAGTTAACTTTATTGAAAAAAAAATTGTTACTGAATTTATAACTAAGTTAGATTAAATATTTGAATTTTCTTTAATTTTTTTTTTTTTTTTTTTTAAGGTTACAAAAGTTAATATTATTGATGTTTGCCTTTTTCAGAGTTGATTATTTTTCTAGGAAATTGAATATCTGAAAAAATTTACATGAAAAATTAATTTAAGTTAATTCGTGGAAAAAAAGTAGTGATAAAATATAAATATGACTTTTGAACCACTGTAACTTGTTAACGATTCATTGGGCAACTTTGGCCAGAGGACCATTTTTGTAGATCATGAAATTCTCTACAAAACCGTATATCTACTTTATTCTTTTCAGTTGAGTAAAGAGAGTTATAAAAATAAAAGTAAGATAAACAAATTTTCCCATTTGAAATACATGGGAAATCTTATTTTCAAATGCGCTAATTCGGTGCTCAAGCTACATAGCTAAGCTTTGGGGACAATTTTTCTTATATTGAGCACTAACTATTTCTGAAAAGGCCCGAACGAAAAGAAGATGTTGTTTTTTTTTGACACAGTCTAATATATATATATCAACTTACCGGATTGGTACCCCTCGTCTTCCGACGGCAGCCACCACCGGTCCTCGTCTTCCTCGTCTTCCTCCTCTTCCTCCCGCAACCTCTCTATCTCCCTCAGCTCTTCCTCGAAGTCTCTTTCCTCACCAGCATTCTCTTCTTCCTCGCCCTCGTCCCACCCTCGGCCCATCCAAATCTCCACATTTTCACGTATTTCCTCCTCAATTTCGTTCTCTCTTACTATTCCACCCCCGTGACCCCCGTAGACAATGTGCTCATTGTCCTCAGGGATTGTGGATGCAGCCGAGCTCAACGTCGAGGCGCTTTCGGCAAAGTCGCTATCCCCGTCAAGGGCTAGCAACTCCGCCTCGCGCGCCTCGATCTCTCTGTCTACCTCGGCAAGCATCGCGATCAAATGTTCCCTGAGGAACCACATGTCACGGGGGTCACCGTGGATTAGCACTGCAGCCACGAAGTCTTCCATTTCTGCAACGAAAAAAACTTTTTTAATCACAAAACTGCACAATCCTTTTCGCCAAAATTAGCAGAGAACAATCACACTCACTTCTTAATTCACTCGGTGGCTGAAGATGGAGTGACGACTCCTGCAGAGAAATATACCTCGCTGCATCGCGTACCTAGAGCAAGGGGGGGAGATAGAGGCACATACTTATCAAGAAACGTCTCGATGTCCCGACGGGTATTAAATGACCATTCTCACCTCCAAAACTGCTGACGTTGCTGAAATACTGGTGGGATGCGCTCGCAATAAACGACACACGCTACTTCGTTATAAAATTTTCGCTTTATTCAATATTGCTTAAAACTAGCCTATAATTAACAACGTTTCCTTAAACATATCTGTACACAGGATAGACAAGAGGCGTCGAGTTTGTCGCAACTCTTAATTTTTTTAGCCACGCAATTGTAAAACGACGCGGCCATCGAATCATTTTTTACATAATCATCCGTAAAAATATCCACAAAAGCATCAAGCGTGTAACCAAAATGCATATAATAGAGAAACATGACACAAAACTGACCACACACGTCGGAAAATGCACTCTGGAGCTGGCGCGTGTTGCACCGGTAGCGCGGACAGTTTTTCCGCAGACGACGCACGTGGTGTGGGATGAAGGGTGCAACCCCGTAACTGTCAAAGTACACCCCGTTACCGGACTCGTCGTTGTAGAAAGCGACCCAGTGACTTCCTGGCTGTGTGTGGTCATCGGTATTTGCGATAAGGGCCGCGGGGCGGGACCACCGCAAAGGAATACGATCAGCCGCGTACACGCCACACGTAGCCGTCGGTATCAACGCCAAAACTCTCCTCAGTTCCAGACTGTTCATTGCACTCTTCGGATTCGGTTGTAGAAAACCCGCCACCGTCCACCTCGTCAGTCGCCCCTCTCCCCAGCAGCCAAGATTTCAGCACAGCCGCGCGATTCAACGAACAGACAAATTCCCCGGGATTGCTCAGAGCGTGATGCATGCAGTACGTATCCGATGGCGGCAACTTTCCGAATGCGGGGCAGTCCTCGTCCTCCAGATTCGTCACCTGACGCGACATAACGCGCCTCAACAATTTCGCCTTTTCCGCACCGCGCGTATAAATCACGCGGGCCGAACGTGCCACGGCGCGCAGTTTTCTGTAGATTTGTTTGTCTTGAATATCACCGTCGAACCACTCTATACCGTGATGGCTGCGCGAAAGATAATTGTTCTGAGCACAAATATTCGCCGGGAGATCCGTGAAGGCGCAGGGTGGTGTGGCTACCCAGTGCCCGATGTGGTCGCGATTCAAAGCTAACACGGAAACCTCCTTGACAGCAAAACCGTTTTGAGCGTCTCGAAAACCCTGCACATCGACCACGTAGTCCACCATATTGCTACAAACGTGTTCGCGGGTGTACGGAAAACTGGATACTGCGTGTTTCGTTCGACTTTAGCGACCTTTCCTCGATACGCAACGTCAGCTATTTTTTTTCAATGGTGGGGGAGGTGGTTCAGGTTTCACCTCGCTGTCTATCCTCCAAAGTCCACTATAACCTGCCGCGCCGCGTCAATTTCCAAGACGTTGTCAAATTCCGCGTACACGATGCAATTTATCGTCGTTGCCAGGGCAGCCTCGAAGCGCACCTCGATTCTAACGCTGCCGTGTCTGACCAAATTCCAGTGGGTGCCGCTGTTTGCCGACAGATCGGGGGTGAGGTCGAAGGCCGTCAGGCAATACCCGTGGGGAAAATCTTCACGACCTATACCGTTCCCTTCGTTTAGAAAATGTATGCCTGTTCCGGAGAAAAGGGTGTGGTAGGCATCCACGTAGAGCTTGCTTCGCGTAAAGTCGGGCTGTAGCGGCTTCGAGGGGATCTGAGACCCGTCCACGTACAGCGACAGAAAGTTTATGTTGAAATGTTGAAAGTTGAAGGGGTTGTAGGCTTTATCACCGTTGAAGGCCTTGTTATCGACAAAACCCACAATCATTCTTTTAGGCAGTTGACCCAGAAATACATTGTCCAACGTATCACCCTGCACACCGCTGTGAATAGTCATAGCCTTCACCTCCACTCTGGTAAGAGGATACTTTGCCGTGCCTTTACCCAGAGCTCTGGCGTGAGCCAGCAGGACGCCGGGGTTTATCGTTACGCGTCGCACGAGCAGCGAGGCCTCTAGTATGTGTACGCCGTGTGTGTTGGTGCTCTCCATGAGGCAGAAGGCGTCCCGCGAGCGCACGAGCCGTACCCGTAACTCGACACCGTTTAGCAGAAACTTCTCCTGATTAAACACGTCGCAGTGAAGATGCCCGATCAAATCCACGCTGGTTTCACCGTTTAGAAGCTTTTGCCGCTGGGCAAACCCTTTGTTAGCCGATCCGATTTCATCCATCTTCCCCGCTGTATCCCCGTACCACAGGGTGGTGGTTAGGTGTGATTGTTTCGCAGCCGAATTGTAATTCAGCAACGACTCTATGTAGGCTCGGTAAGCGTACGCGTTGTTGGCCGGTGAAACTAGCTTCTGATTGAAGAACACGTCGGCCTGGCTGAACAGAGAGTGCAGCAGGTTGTTTACAGGGGCCACGACGGCCTTTGCAGCCCCCTTTGCCGCCGGCTCCCCGCTGAGCGTTTGTAGACTCACACGCAGGCTGAGCATAGTGTGGGAGAGGTCGAGATACTCGTCGCTGAGGCCGGGCACCATAAACTCTATGGGTGAGTCATCCGTGAGCGACGACACAGGCTTGTAGTGGACCCACTGCCCGCTCTCGATCGTGGTTTGCGTCGGTGGTAGAGAGAACAAATCCAGCTCCGATTTCAGACACTCGCAGGAGTGTGTGTGCAAGTACGCCATGGTCGATGTTTATTATTTTCGTTGTTAGCGAGCTTCGAAGATATCAGCCACGCTTCTTTTTTTACTCCCGCAACAGCTTTTCTTCTTCTTCTTGAGAGTTGTTTTTTTTTTCTTTTTTTAATTCCGGCAAGCCCCGGTTTCTTCTTCTTCTTTCTCGGTTTGCTTTTCTTGACACCTTTCCTACGCGACCCGATCGATCCTGCACCGCGACCCCGCAGCAACTGCCCCCTCGGTCCGCCGCGCAGCGTTTTATATCCGGACCCCTTCATCAGATTGCCCAATTTATCTGTAGCTTTTCGCCTCAGATTGTAACCCGACTCGACGACGCATTTCTTGAGCGCCTCTTTGAAGGGTGTGTTGGCGTCCATATCTTCCACGACTCTCACACCGGTCCGCAGAGCCTCCTTCCCCAACACGCGCGCACCGCTCTTCAGAATGGGTATCACGCGCCGAAACAATCCCCCCAGAAAGCTACCGATTCCGCTACCACGCTGTAGCGGCGCACCGGAATAAACTCCGCCTATACCACCACCACCCACCTGATTGTCGTAATGTTCAAGGTAGCGAGCCATCAGTGCGACCTCTTGAAGTGCAACGTAGCCGTCAACGTCCCGCGCGTGAATGGCATGGGTCTACCCTGAGAGTCCCTTATATCGATTTCAATGGTACGGAAATTGGTGAGAAGCAGAGGTACGTAGTGCGGGGGTGCCAGGGATTTGCTTTCCGAGATACCGTTGTGAAAATTTTTGCCCACCGTCCGCACTATACGCAGCAGCGGAGCGTAGACATCGCCCACTATTCTGGGCTCCGCGAGATCCGTGTAGACAAACATCTGCGAGGGTATCCCGCTTGGTAGGTTCAAAGGATGGTTGGCCACCACCCTGTCGCGTATGTTGGTCGTGAGCTTTGGAAAACCGAGTTGTTGACGAATGCCGCCGGAAAACGAGAGGTAGTGACCATCCTTGCAGCTGCATTTTCTGACCACGTCCAAACGATCGTCCGCGCTGTCGGCTCGTCCAAACTCCAAATGCTCCTTGATGGTCGGCAAACCGTTCAACGTTTGGATAATTTCCCAAATATCCGTGTAAATACCGGGTTCGATGAGGAATTTACCCTGCGCCACTCGTTTTTCCCCCGGCAACAATGAAATATCGTGAAAATTTTCCGCTGGAGTGTCCGACCGATGCACGTGAAATCCCACCGCGTTGTAGGGTTCGTTTATGTTTTGAAGCGTCAGCGGGTAGTGGATCTCCACCAGGGCGACTTCCCACTCTCCGACAAGCTCGATCCGTCGCGGTAGCTGGGTGGTGAATCGAGCCGTCGTGTTGTGGGGAAAAAATTTCATCGAGCTGTTGCTGGGCAGCGTGATGTAAAACTGATCCTTCATGCCTGTTTTCGCACGCTGCTCGCAGCGATCCAAGAGTTGAACTTTTCCGGATAACCGCGCCAGCTGACAAACAGCTTCTTACTGGCCCCCTTTCCCCGCGTCCGTATTATTTTATCCACAGTCATAACATCGTCCTTGATCACGCGCTGCAACTCAGCCTCGTAAAACAAGCCGTCTATCTCCTCCCCCTCCAAATCAACCAACAGGTAGACGATCGGCGCTCGGTGCAGAACGCGTCGAATCTCAAACACCTCCTCGGTCCAGTTGGCCTCGTAACCCTTCTTGAAGGCACCCTTAGCCTTACTGATGCGAACCCGCTCCCCCACTCGAAACCGTGGCTTTGCACCGGATCGCGGCGGGCCACCGCGTGCCTTTTACATGTTGAAGCGGGCGGCTGCGGCATTTTCCAGCGTCACCATCGACGGAGCCATTTTAATGGTCGAGTGGGTGGTGGCGTTGTACGCCCCTACCAGCTGTCGCAGCACATCCAGGTAGCGATGGGTATTCTTGTGGGTGAAGTAACGCCACATTCTCTCCTTGAGAGTACGATTGAAGCGTTCCACAACGGCCGCCTTTATGTCGGGGTTTCGCGTGACTCTGTAGCGCACCCCTCTGGCAGCGAGCAGCTTCTGGAATTGAGCTCCGACAAACTCCTTGCCTTTGTCGGTCTGCAGCTGAATCGGGCAGCGTTCCGTGGAGGACAACACGCGCTCGAAAGCCCCGGCAACGGTAGCCGCGCTCTTGTCGGCGAGCGGCTCGACCCAGGCAAACTTGCTGAGCACGTCTATGATCACCAGCAGGTAGCCGTATCCGTCGTTGTACTGTTTGATCGATCTGAGATCCACCAGATCCGCTTCCCACAGGTCGTCTATATTCTGCACGTTGTATCTGGCTCGGGGAAATTTCCTACGTATCGACTTGTGCAGCGTGTACGCGTCCTGCGACGCCAACCATTCGACCACCGCGGCGCGAGGTATTTTTTTTTCCCCTTTTTTCTTTCACCCGCGGATCGAGTCAAGTTCCTGGCACCCGCGTAACCCGCCTCGTTGGCCGGATCGTAGTACAGTCGTTCGAGGATCTTCATTTCAACCTGAGTCTCAACCAAGCACCGTTTCCGGTTTGCCCTGGTCGTTGTCTGTTCTTGGGTGTGGCAAATATCGAGTCCGAATCCGTATCCTCCTCCTCACCCGCCTCGTTCGTGTCAATGTCACCGTCCACACCCCAGTCCTCCTCCTCCTCGTTGATACGCCTCTGATGAGATGGGCCGGCTGTCGATCGTGACGAGGCGTGACGCGTAGGTTTTTGAAAAACGGGATTACCTATGTACTCTTGCGGCGTGTTGATCGAGTGAAGGATCCTGGGGAACTGTTCCCTCCCCCTGGCCTGCATAGATTTTCTCTCGCGTACCGCGTCGTTTATCAGATCGATGATGTTTGTCCCGGCTATCCGAGTCCCCCTTACGGCTATCGTCCCCTTGTCGTCCCACGATATCTCGGAGCGACCGTTGGTGGTCAGATAGTTCAGCAAGAGCTCCGCTTTCCGCCGAAACTTGTCCGGCACGCTCACCACGATATCCTGTATAGCTACGCCGCTGTTACCAGCTGCGTTCCCCTCAGTCACCCCGTCCATCTCTTCCGCTTCTTCTTCTTCGCCAGCGGTATAACCACCGGCAGCCTCGCCACCCACCCCTCGTATGGAGAATTGCAAAGGTTTTCGCGACTCGGCGGCAAAAAACAAGTAACGTCTCAGCACCTGTCTGTACAGCTTCCATTTTTACCGATCGTTTTTTCCCGGGTCGTTGAGAATAGCGTGCATCTCGCTGTCCAGACGGCTCGCGGGATCCGTATCGGGTCGACGCTGCTGGATACGTTCGGCTGTCTCCTGCGGTATCAGGACCATTTTCTTGGCCCGCTCCATTGCCTCAATTTTCTTCACCCGCCAATCAGACTGTCTATAATCGGGGCGAGCAGCAAGGGTAGAAATCCACCCCGTTGAAGCAGCAAACGTTTCTTACTTTTCCAGCTGCCCGTGTCGCAGGCCAGGCGACGTCAAGTTTTTCTGTGCTTGCTCAAACGTCTCTTCCGATCGGCGCTCAGGCTCACGTTACCCCTCAGAGTGTTCAGAGCGCACTCGCAAATGTTTTTCACCAGAGCGTCGTCGGCCGTGCGCAGCAGAGCCCGTCTCCGAGCGGGGTCCGATTTACAGATAGCGTGCAAGGCCGCGGCGTTGGAAGAGCTGAACCTGTTTGCCGAACCTCTTCTTCCTCCTCCTCGTCTAGTTCCGGGCTTCATCACAGACGAAAGACTGGTGCCGCGTGCGATCCTCCACCCTTTATATCCCTGCGAGGCACGTAAACGTAGTGACGCGAATCCGAGGGAAATATATCGGTGCGAAAGCGGCAATTCTCCGGGGTGGATTGTTTCAGATCGAGGAGCAGATAGCCGTGGGGGCGCGCTGTGGCGTCGTTGTAGGCCTCCTGCAGGAAGCGAGGGTCCTCGGGGTGTACCTGACGAGCCAGGTGACGTATCTGCGCGCGATCGCGCGGATTCTTGAAGAAAACTATATAATTGGCGTTCAGCGATATATCCCTCTGCCCCCGTCCCTGGTGAAACAGATTCTGCGTGATCAGGAACACGCTCATGTTCTTGTGGTGGCAACCCTTGGTGAAGAGATCGATGACAACGCCGTTGGACGACTCGCGCATCAGATCGTCGATGACGAGCAGTTTGGGTCGCGCGTCCGCGTCGTAGTCGGCCGGTTGCGGCAAACCCTCTCGATATTCCACCGAGCTCGATTCCCCGTACAAAGGTTGCCACTCGGCGTAGTGCCAGACCACCCTCGCGAACTCCGTGTCGCACATCTCGCTCGCGTGTTGCAGAAAGTTTTTCACGAAGTTGGATTTTCCGCAACCGGAAGGCCCGGCTACGATGGCGGAAAAGGGATGTTTCCAGCGCGTGTCCATCCTCGCGACTCACAACCCCGTCCTATCTGCAATCGAATATATAGATATTGTAATATTTTTAATATTTGTTGTAATAATAAGTTAATATTTATGGATTCCCGAGGGAAATAAAGTGAATCAGATGAAATATAATCAATTGGGCAAAAGGTTTATGTATTCAGAAAATACAGGTCTGCTTCAGTACGAGGCTAAAGACAGACTAATTTGTTTTACAATAATGTTTGTTAACGTAGCAACCGTAGTTCTTATATTTTAGAAGATATCTTTTATCATATAGGCTACTTGATCTAGATCATATAGAATTAATATATAAGGGTGATTTCACAAATGTAACAATATCATCGGTTTTGCGTCCACATTCCTGTCTCGAAGGCTTAACCGCGGAGGGGGGGGGGCCGCGGGGTGCGCGCGTTACGTACAAGCTTTTGGGAACGCGCGCGTGCGCGTCCGGTGACGGCCCGTCTCTCTCTCTAAACAGCTGCGAGAGAGAGCGAGACGGGACGCCGGCTAGAAGCAGCTCGTCAAGCGGCTGAGGCAACCCGTGTCAGCTTACTCGGGGTTGCCTCGCGGCGTGCGGTGATCTCAGCTTCTCAGACCGCCGCACACACGCCCCGCACCAGTCGTTTTACGCTCGGGTTGATAAGCGAATACTACCGCTACTACTGACCTACTGAGCCGATGAGTCACCGCTGCACACTTGCGCTCTCCCCGTAGTCCGGCGAGTCGAGGTTTATCTCTGTTTATGCGCGTGTCGAATAACAGAGTATAAGAGTAGGTGAAGAGAGAGAGAGAGAGTCTAAGCCTCGCTGCGGAGCTCTATAGCCAAAGAGCGAGATGTACAGCGATTCAACTGTGCGATTTGTAGCCAAAAGGAAGAGTGTCGTAGCCCGTGTCGCAGAGGCGTCTTTTCGTTTGTACGGGACGGCATATCTTGTTCACGCTGCGGGTGACGACCCGGTGCAACGCCGTACGCTGTATAGCTCTTCGCTCGACGCGAATAGGTTCGTTAGCCTCGACCACCATGCCCCGAATCGAATTAAAATTTATCCTCATTCGAGTCTGATAATTTAGAGTGACCCCCTTCACTTTGCAAACCTCAGCCACCTCCCCGTCTCCCTTTTGTACCAGGAACGCGTAAAATTTCGGACCACCGGAAACAAAGGCTTTTATGTAACTCCCCTCGCCGTATTCCGTCAGCTCGTCCGTCAGATCGCCTAAAAAGTTACCCGTAGCCGGCTCCCACTCCCCGCTTCTCCTTACGTAAATAACAGAGTCCGTGTCGTAATACAACACCCGGCGCCCGAGCCTCTCGAGATAGCTGTACAGCTTGAGGCGAGCCTGAGCTGTGGTGTAGGCGGCCAGCACAACGTTGGCCAGGGGGGACGGCACGATGCTCTCTTCCGTATTGATCCACCGCGCGTAGAGTATTTGATCCGTCACCGGCAAGATATCGACCACCTCGTTCTCGGGATCCGTCAACAGTTCCAGCAGACGTTGACGCTCTCTGATCACCTCGGTACGCGGGAGGTTTTCGCGCTGGCCAAATTTACCCCAGAACGAGTTCAGGCAGAGCTTGGATACGGAACGAAGGCCGGCGTTCTTTGTTATTTTCTCCCGCTGCAACCTGATACCCTCCACCCGCTCGTACTCCGCGAGATAACGGTCGCGGGAAGCCTCGTCGGTGCACTCGCCGGGCCACCCGCTGGCTTCTTGCTTTATTTTCAGAAAAGTGTCTATGTAGGGAGCAAAGAGCCCCCCCTGACCGCTGGCCGGATCGTACACCGTCCTCTCGTATTGCAAGATCTCCGATACGTCGATCACGCTGTAGCCCACAGCCACGGCTTTCTGCAGCTCGGCAGACACCCAGGTACCTGCGAACCACCGATCGGCCTCCGACTCGTGCGGACAATCGATCTGCAGAGAAGCCTCGCAGCAGGAGCGACACAGGGGAAACATGAGTTTTCCCCGCATACGGACCGGCAACACGGGATGATAGAGATTCCTGGGTGGCAGGATAACGCATTTCACGAGACCCTCGAGGCCGGAGATGTCCGTGTTGTAGGGACCGGTCAACGCTCTGCACTCCCTACCTACGTAGACTCGCGGGTGGCCCACGGAGTAGCGACCGGTTTTGCACACCCAAGGGTACAGAGAGCATACGTCTACGTATCGGATCTCCTCCCCCGGGGCAGCCTCGTGATAACGCTTCGTGTTTCCCGTACGCCCTCCGAAAAACGCCTCTCGAGGATTCAACGAGTCGCGGGAGAGGACCAGCGGATGCTGTTCGACGTAATCGCGCATTTCAGGATCGGCATCCATCATCTGGTCGAACGCGCACTCCCACATCTCCGTGACCCTGTAACCCAGTTCGATCATGCGCGCCGTTTTTGCCCCAGTCTCTTGCCACCGTCTGTCCATCGTATCCCCGCACGATAACTCTTTGTCGCGATTGATCGTGTGACATCTAATACACCCGTGCCAGTAGCATCCGTGAAATTCCAACACGTGTCGCTCCCCAGCCGCGTCCGTGTAATACCCGTCGACAACCCGCCTCGTCTCGGGAATCCTGTACTCGCGACCTCGTCCGGCGTGCCTCACCTCTGTACCCAGCTCCCTCTCCATCCAAACGAGCCATTTGATCGCTTTCACCGATTGATTGTTGGCCAACCTGTACCCTGCGGCCGGCAACACTCCTATGGTGCGGGGTCTGAGGAAATTTTGTCGAAACACGACGGAACAGGCCGACGCTATGGTGGTGCTTCGCGAGAACGGGCAAACACCGCCGCAATTCAGAAAAATATCTCTAAACGCGACGCATGCTCGACGAAGGATGTCCACGTCGCTGCGGCAGTATTCCACCAGCTCGCGGTTGAAATCGAACACGTACCCGCCGGCTGTGGCTTCCCCGTACCATTTGTAGAAAGCGTCCCTGTCCGAGGTCTTCATACTGTCGGGGGAGTAGAATTCCGCGTCTGGCAACGGACCTATGTAATTCCGATTCTCCGGTGTATTGAACAGATGCGGAAAGATACCCTTGCGCGATTCCACAGGTAGGCCGAATGCCTTGGGCAGCGCGGCTAGAGCCATAGGCATGTAGGCCAAAGAGTCCAGGAAACGCGTGTGACCCGTCTCCATCAGTATGATCTTGGTACCGTTCAGGATCACCTGCGGTGGATCTCTGTTATTTTCTACCAGGTAACGCCGTATAAATTGAGAATCGAAACCGCTGGCGTTATGCGCTATACAGAAGATCTTTTTGAACCGACAAACGTCCCGCGTGACAAACTCCACCAGCTGTTTAACGGGGTTCTCTCGGAATACGAACTCGCGCACGAGCCCGCAACTAGGACAGGGTGTACTTATGTCCGGCTCGTGTATGCAGCTGGTGCACGCCTGCTGCGCCACGCACAGATTCGGCACGTGCAGATTGACATCTCCGCTGCCGGCCACCGGGGCGCACTGCTGGGTCTCAAAGTCATAAAACACGAATATATGCTCCGCGTTTCCGGTGGGTGGCTTCAGAGGCTGCATGTAACACTCGTGGTTTACCGCCTGCACGGATCCACACGTGTTGCAGTACGCGTTGCCGCAGGAGTGACCCTTTTTAGTACGATCGACGAACAGACCGCACCCGCTGCACATCTGCAGGGTATCGCAGACGCTTCTGCGAGGATCGAACGACCCCGCGACGCGATGTCTCCGCAGACATTCCTCCCCAAAGAACCACCGGCCGCAGGCAACGCACGGCATACGTACCCCCGATCTGTCGCACTGCGGAACGGTGTTGCAGCCGGGACATCTGTTGGAGCACCTGTGATCGCCTGTATAACGATAGGCTACGTTGCAGGGCTCGCAGAAGCGTCTGTTGGCTGCTGCAGCGGTAAGATTTAATATAGGTTTGTAATGACCGCCGCGTGGAAAGTACAGTATGTTCAATGTGCCGCTGGAGCATTCACCCCGCTCGGCCAGTACGCGCGCCCCGTTGTAAACGGCCTCGCCTCCGCGTCCAAAGGTATTGAAATCGTATATTACGACGGCTAGACCCAGAGGAGCCAGATATTCTTGAAATCCAACGATCTCTCGCATACCACAGCCCTCTGGGGGGACTTCTACGCGCGCCTCTCTGCACAAAGCCAGGGCAGCCTCCCTCTGAAGTCTAGATTTCGCGTGACGCACGTCGGACCATCGAAGCGCGGGATCAGCTGCGTTACTTCCGATACCCTCTCTGTTCAGGTAGGCGCGAGCAGAAATTATAGCGCGCGGTAGACAAAGATTGTCGCGTTCGACCTCGAGAAGCGATCTTTTGCTCACCTCCTCGTGAGTGAGAGGTTTGCTCTTTCGCCCGCGACCCACCGGTACGCTGACCCGGTTAACGGTGATTCTGAACGCGTCATCCACACGAAATTCGGAGGCGCTTTGACTGAGACTGAACACGAGCCGCCAGAGATCCTCGTAGCGAGAGTCCCTGACCGGTCGAAACGACAAACCGGCCGTGCCCAGAGCAAACGAGGGGGTGTCTAGGCCGAATCCTATATAATCGTTAGCGGGATCATCTACAGAGTCCGGGGCAGTGGTCGTGGCGTAATTGTGAATATCCCTGACGGCTTCTTCGAGCCAGGTAACAGGGTCTACGGTTTCCGGGGGTGTGATGATTTTCAACGTCAAGACGCTCCCCGTTACGGCAAATCTACGATAATATTTACGACTCTCGTCTACAATCAGAAATCTGACACCCGGAGGACGCGCGATGTGGTCGTCCGCAGCTGTGCTAGCGGCTCTCTCTCTCTTTCCCCCGCCCTGCTCTATACCGGCGTCTTCGTTGATACCTCCGGCTCGTTTCAACGCAGCGTAGACAGCGTGGCGCCGCTCTGACGGCCAAGAGTAAAGTCCCGGTTACACGAGTCGTCTTGAAAATTAAAAAAAAGGAGAATGCGTACTCGGGGGTGTACTCACCGGAAGATTCGTCGGAAAACACCACCTCCATCTCATCGTCTGTCGAGGAATTTTCGGGAGACGGTGGCGGTGCTCTCTGTCTCTTACCCCCACCATACTGTATGCCCGATGTACCGGCACCCTCGTTGATACCACCGACGTAGACGGGTCGGCGTTGCTCTGATAACCAAGAGTTAAAGACCGGGTTACACGAGGCGTCTCAAAAATGCGTACTCGCTGGTACTCACCGGGGGAGTCGGGACAGCGCGGTAGTGATTGTACCGCGATGGCAGTCGTTTTATCGCTCCGAACAGAAGGGTCATCTTGGAGCAGAGGTGTATCCGCGACAGCCTCGGCTTGCTCCGTCACCCTTATCAATTCTAGCTCTTCTTCCTCTTCCTCCCGCGCGGCAAGCTCGTAACGAGCCGCAGCGTCGTACAGGAGTTGATCTTCGTCGTCGAACTCATCCTCCTTTCCGTTCAACCACTCCGTCTCGGGTTCGCTACTCGCGTTGTCTGGTGCGAAAAAAAAAACACCCGACAATACTATGAAGCGAGCCGTTGACAAAGAGTCCGTAGAACAGAGTTGTTACTTACCCTCGTGATCCGTGTACGCCCGTACCATTCTGGTGACTTCGGGGTATGACTGACCACCGCGTTGACGTACCACGTCGACGGCAATTTTCATACTTTCCCAAGACTCGTCAAACACATGCCGATCGTACATACGACCGATATCCGGCACGGTGCAACTCCATAAAAGACTTCTCAGGCGAAAGAGGAGCGCGGCTGCCGGAAGGTCCACCAGCTCGAGAAACCAATTTTCGTCAAACTCTCGCACGAATCGAGGGGCGAACCTCCTGGCGCAATACAGCACATCGCGTATCACGGTTCGAATCACGCTGCTCCGGTAAATCGCCCTGTTAGCGCCCGTTAATTCGCGTTGAAATTTATTATCTTCCATTTTTTTAGCCTGTTTATACTCAAACTGAGCAAATTGAACAGGTGCAGCCAAATTTATAGATTTCGCTGATATTACACATCTACTTCATCTGTCTCGTGTGTGTGAATCATAATCCCTCCCGTGCACGTGTGTGAGAGGCAGTGTGAATATATATATATATATATATATATATATGCTCTGATGGCCGGTGTAGTTTTCATAAAAATTTTCTACATCCGAGGTATCACACACACACACACACACACACCTATAGCAGATCCTACAGTATAGCGCAATAATTTGAATCCCCTCCATCGTCAGGTCGTACGAGCGTCTGTGTATAAATGAGAAAGAGAGAGAGACTACTGTATATAGGTATATATATATATATATACCCGGGAAAAAATCATCAGCCATGATCATGCATGATCATGCGTTAATCCCAGGCATGCTCATGCCTGAATATTTGCCAGCCATGAGCCAGCATGATCATGTCCGAGCAAGCGTGATCATGTCCGAGCAAGCGTGATCATGTCCGAGCAAGCGTGATCATGTCCGAGCAAGGACGATCATGCGTGGATGGTCATCTCTAAATAGTTGCCATCCATGCGCAAGCATGATCATGTCTGAGCAAGCGTGATCATGCCTGAGCAAGCACGACCATGCATGGATGGTCATCTATCTAAGTAGTTGCCATCCATGCACAAGCATGATCATGTCTGAGCAAGCGTGATCAAGCCTGAGCAAGCATAATCGCTATATAATTATGCAGTCCTTCAAATTTTCATGTATGCCCATGACTGAGCATGCATGATTTCAGCAAATCATGCATGGACGGTATAACAATGTGAATTAAATAGTTTCACAAGTGTTCGACTGCCTATAATCAAAATAACAACAAAAGGATGTAATAAATATCACTGCGTATATAAATGTCTGTAATGATATTTTTTTATTAATATTTCATATCAGGAACCATATATTTAAATTATACGATATAAATATAACATTATTTATATTATTTTATATTTTTATTATATATATATATATATACTAGGGGGGCTACGCCCCCCTGCGCGCTACGCGCGCCAACCCCCCATTGTGTATCATCTGTTGAAGTCAAATAATCTGCGGATTTTTTCGAAAAAAAAAACGATTGTGTAATGAAATCTAGTGAAGGTTTTGTCACCCGCGATTATTCATCTTTATATTGGCCATTATTTATTTCTTATTATATAACCAATAATCATTTTGGTAACCAAACTTGGCGCGCCAAGCCCTATATTATCTTATTATCAATGTTGGTTTCAAAGCAATGGAAATTTTCAATGGATCTTTTAACGTATTATATATTATACATATTTATTAATATTGAACATCTATGAATCACATATATATTATCAAAAAGCCTAATTAATTAATTAATTAATTAATTAATTACGGTAGATATGTCGACGCGTTTTTTTTTTATTTTTTGTGGGTTCCCCTTTAGGTTCATGGTTGTTTTTAAATTATAGCTAATTCTGTAAATATGTTTACTTTAAAATTTCTTTCCAGACTACATTTTTAATTTCTTCTGAATTTTTTGAATTGTTTTGTATATATTTGATTTGAATTGCCAATACCAACTAATTGAATTGCCAATACCATACTAATTGAAATGCCAATACTATAGGGAATTGTCTACGATATTTCCAACATTATCTCCTATATAGTTACTGAACATTTTGAAGTCTATTTTTAGAGGTTCGAATTAAGAAGTGTAACGATAGATTTGTGCAATTCAAATTATTGACCTCTAATCTTCAGCGTGGATAGAATTATTTATTTAATAGTAGAGTACATCCCAAGGTTATGTGGAAAATTAATGCGAATAATATGAATAGTATATAATGGATTTTGTAAATGATGTACAATGATCAATATTAATCTATTATCAATTCGGTATTTTTTATGTGAAAGGAATCTTCATCGCTGTATCAATTCTTGAACTACATGGTGATGGAATTGTTCAAAAGGGCTTGATTACTCGATCGAAATTTTTCACAGAAATGCTGCAAAGGAAATCGAATTGAGACAAAAAGTAGGAAATCATATTAATAATGCAGAAAACAAATCCAGTTTGAATTCGAAGTTTTTCGTGATGTTGGCGCGTCTTTTTTTATCTAGTGGTATCCTCCTTAGGTCCTATGATCCGAAGGTCTATGGTCCGAAGAGAACCGGAAAGAGCCGAGAAGAGCCGAAGATAGCCGAGAATATCCGAGGTTAACCGAAGATAGCCGAGGATATCCGAGGTTAACCGAAGATAGCCGAAGATAGCCGAAGGGAACCGGATAGCCGAGGATAGCCGAAGATGGCCGAGGATAGCCGAAAGCAGTCGAGGATAGCCGACGATGGCCGAGGAACACCGAGGATCACCGAGGATATCCGAGGTCAACCGAAGATAGCCGAAGATAGCCGAAGATAGCCGAAGGGAACCGGACAGCCGAGGATAGCCGAGGACGACCGAGGATCACCGAGGATAACTGAACATAGTCGAAGAGAGCCGAACCCGGTCCTCCATCCGAGGTGAACCGAAGATAGCCGAGGATATCCGCGATTAACCGAAGATAGCTGAGAATAGCCGAATATGACGGAAGATAGCCGAAGGGAACCGGACAGCCGAGGATAGCCGAGGACGACCGAGGATCACCGAGGATAACTGAACATAGTCGAAGAGAGCCGAACCCGGTCCTCCATCCGAGGTGAACCGAAGATAGCCGAGGATATCCGAGATTAACCGAAGATAGCTGAGAATAGCCGAATATGACCGAAGATAGCCGAAGGGAGCCGCATAGCCGAAGATGGCCGAGGATGACCGAAGACAGCCGAGGATAACCGAAGATAGCCGAAGGGAGCCGAACCCGGTCCTCCATCCGAGGTTAACCGAAGATAGCCGAGAATAGCCGAGGATGGCCGAAGATAGCCGAAGATAGCCGAGAATAGCCGAAGATGGCCGAAGATAGCCGAAGGGAGCCGGATAGCCGAGGATATCCGAAGA